>JAEPBF010000103.1:1029564-2478571 GCA_019739055.1 Passiflora organensis
ACGGCAAACCATGTCCATCCAATTCCGACCAATTGATACATCACTGGTACCTGAGAAACTTTGACATCCCAACTCCCGTGCCTCACGAAGTAGCTTTGAAATTTCAATAGGTAACGGTCCACCAATGGGTCGGCGGTCATGTTAAACAGGTGTAGACGGCACAGGTGGACGAATAGGATCCACTACAGGTGGTGGAGGTGGGGGCTGATACTGATGAACAAACTGATGTAATGTAGCCTGCATGGTGGTCTTGGTGGTCATGGTGGTAAGAAGCTGGAGTAGAATAGGGTCAAGTCCTACATGTGATGCAGGTGCTACGGGCTCGAGCTCAGCCTGGGGATTTACTGCTGCCTCTATAGGTAAGAAGCTGGTGTAGAATAGGGTCAAGTCCTACATGTGATGCAGGTGCTACAGGCTTGGGCTCAACCTGGGGATTTACTACTGCCTCTACTTGCACCTCAGGTGCATTAGGTCCATCAACAGACTCGGCACTAACAGACCTCTCTGGGTCAGCCTCAACTCGGTGACCAGCATTCTTTCCTTTCTTTGCCATCTCTAAGGCAAAAAAAAATATGTTCAGTCTAATACACTATCAATACCACTCGACTATAGCTGAACTATGATCATGCTATGCAATACTTAAAAAAAAAGAAAAGAACTAGTTGTACAAAACTATTTTAAACCAACATGTGAAAACCATGCTCCGCTACCAACCTTGTGAGGACCCGAACCCGGATACCGGATCTCACCGCCGTAGGACTCGAATTGACCCCACCGAGGGACCAACCAGAATCCTACAAGGCTTCTCTTACAAAATCCGTAAAGTTATAAAATTCTGGTTGCCGTTTATCAGCAATACAACCAAGTTTATTGGATTCTCATATATTCAAGGAAACCCTTACGAAATCATAAAAACTGTTTGAGCATGGTTCTAAAATCTTTATATTTGTAAGGGGTTTGAAAATATTTATTAAAAGAACAACTTAGATTATTTCAAACACCAAGTTGCGGAGTTGTTTAGCGGAAGGCTTTGTAAAAGAAAAAAAAACAAAACATTTATTTTGAAAATACAATCCGGGAAAACATTTCAACAAAAAAATAAAGAAAACAATGGAAAACCAAATCAACCCAAAAAGGATGAAAGTCCAGTCCAAATTATTTATTACAGTCCAAAATATAAAAATCAAAGTAATGTAAAATGCATGCAAACCACAAACATAACTGCATAGCCATAGTTCAGCACCTACTGTCCAATGTTCTAGGGGAGGCTAGGCTTCTCCTCAGCTGAACCTGAAAGGGATAACAAATGGGGGTGAGATCACTAGGACCTCCGTGAGAGACACAGCATCATAAGCGTTCACGGGGAGTGAGTAGAGGCAATACGAAAAACCTTTTCTTTTAAAATGCAAGTATAAAACCGGTGTAAGTAACATGAATAGTGAAAGTTCAAAAACTCAGACTCAACGGTCTAAAATGAGTGGTTATGGTAAACGCATCATATCGTAACGAGAAATCCCACGGGACAGACATAAAACACCACACGAATCGGTTCGGCGCGTAGAACCGTCGGAGGCCCAATGACAGTAAAGTTTGAGTTATTACAAGTTATGTATAAATGTCCCACCGCCATTGTTGTCTGTGGAGCGGAGGGAATACACACGTCCTCCACACTCCATACTCACGACCTGTGATCAAAGGTCACATAACACAACCATACAACTCCCTACGGTAAGAATCGCTCCCCTACTACGGGACGTCCGAATACTTACCTCGCATTGGCCAAGCGCTTCGTGTAATTCACGGTATCATATCTCTCATATATATACCCATCAACATGCCCCAAAATTCATAAAATCATTTCAATGGGATAATTTACACATGTTAAAAACATCATACAACACATGTGTATAGAAATGATAAAGTAACCAAAAATCATGCTAAATCATCTTTCATAAATTTTTTTCAAACATGCATCCTTGTAAGTTTTTAACACCCAAATCATGCCAAAACAAAAAGGAAAAACTCTTAGAAAATGGCATGTGATACTCGACAACATAAAGTGTAAACATCACCCATCCAAGTTTCTATTCTTCATCTTAAACACATTTAAACATGTGGGTAGTTTTCACGCATATTTCACAAAACCAAAAACACATACATAAATATTAATTTTCAAACACATGCCGAGTACATCACTAGTCGCAATTAAACCATTTCAAGCATGCCTCATACTCAAAACCAAAACAAAATCATTTATGTAAATTATATTAAAAGTGAGTAGCCGATCAAACCGATGATACGAAGTCTCCCACCTTTTGTCTCTGATCACGGAGTCCTTTCCTACAAGCCCTGCTATGCCTACCATAAGATCATAACATACTCCTGGTTAGGATCCATCAGATCCATACTCAAATCTAAAGAACACTTATGGATCTAATTGACCCAAGTATATATATATATACTCACTAATCAACAACTCACCTTGATGTATCTTGTTTGATTGTGATACTTGTTGGTCTAAGGGTACTTCCGATAGGTTAAACTTAACGATTTCTCATGAAAGTTTTATCGTAGATTCCTGACATTCTGAGACGAACGTGGATATAAAGAATTCAAAATTTGGCTGAGTAGAAAAAAAGATAGAAAATCTACAAGTTTCGGAAACTGTAGGGTGACGAGTTTGGTTTATGAACTTGGGGGATGAATTTCTGGGTTCAGTCTTGAGTTTCTTGGCAGGTTGGTTCAAAGAAGAGTTCAAGGTATCAGAGAGGGGGTTCAGAGAGGCTTAGAGAAGGAAGAAAATTGAAGAAGCTGGGTATCAAGATCAAGAACAGATTAGTTCTACATATAGAAGAAAAAGTCTGGTTGGAGCAGCACTTGGTTGGATGATTGGATTTCAGATAAAGTTTTGGTATTTCAGGTGAGACTTCTGGTGACTTAGGTGTACATTCAGGCAAGCAAGAATAGACCAGAAATTGAAAGAAAATGCATGCCAAAGATAGGGAAAGTCGGACTCAAGAGGGAACACACAAGAGAAACCAGAATTTGCAAGATGGTGAGTGATCAAAGGGGTTCCCAAACCAATGGCAATCAGATGAAAGTGAGTGGGAATCTTGCAATGGCAGACAAGGGTAAGTGGAGAGGTGTGTTTTAGCTGGAAAAGGAGAGAAACATTCTGGTGGGAGGGCCAGGAAATGATGCTTAATCAAGTGTGTTAGGGAAAGTTGAAGTTTGAATTAATCATGTGTGTAATGTCTAGTTAGGTGGGTAATGAACCAAAGGAAAATTCAAAAGGATCACCACCAGGAGAGGAATTCCGACTTTAACTTGAAAGGAAAAGCATCAGGTATGAAAATGGCAGACAACTTTGATTTAGAATGTGGCCTACACAAAAGGTTAAGCATGTGAAGGCAGATTTGAACAATAATGGCACAACTAGACACTCAACTTGTATAAACACCTAAGGGAACCAAATTATGGCTGTATGTGATGTGGATCCTGAGGTAAGTATGGTAAGGTATTGTAGGTTTAATCCAGGTGAAAATCTTATGTAGTTACCCACTGTAATTTCTGAGTTACGGTACGGTAACAAAAATCAGGGATTTACGGTGATCAATTTTTTTTTTTTTGTGACTGGTGTATCTGATTTTACTCTATGATGATTGTCTAATTACATAGCCAATTTAATCAATGTGGAATGAGTATATTGGGCCTTAGGAGATTTCCGAATGGACTTGGGCCTTGGGAATGGTAATTGGACCGAAAATATAAAGATACGAATCAATTACGGTCAACAGCAGTTTTACGATCGGACAATTCGTAAAACTGCGTCATATAAGTAGTTTATATTTATGTTAATTGAGAAGTTACATTGCCAAGAATCTAATTACTCACTTTTACCTTTCATAGGGTTACTCAGGTTTCTAAGGTTCACTCAGGTCCATCTAAATCGTAAAATGTTACCGTCACACGGTAAACAAAACTCATCCGGAGTCCTCGATGGGGTAAAACTTGGGGACTGACCAAACTAATACGGTAGAAATGGATACAGTAAAAATTTAGGCATTGCCGAAATGACTCGTACGGGCGTCAAAGTCATTAGCTAATAGGTCTAGTACATATCTAACACTCAAAATGCTGAAAAATAACTTATACGATAAAAATAAAAAGGAAGAATAACTGATGGAAACCTCTAAAAGAGCGAGGTCTCACAATCCCTGCGAGTTTCGTAGAATCCCTCCAGCTGAAGACAACCCATTGGATGAATTACGACCTCCATCACAAATTCAATTTGATCTATCCAGGTATTGGTGGTATCCAACGGACCCATCTATTATATTTTTTGGCTTTCGTTGTGACGATCTGGGAAATTTTCCTTTAGGATAAATATATATCTTCAGCTTGAGAGATGATTGTAGGGCAAGTATTTGAAGAATCACCTGGTTTTCCTTCAAATACCAAAGAGTTGTGACAACTCCATTGCAACCAAAGTGTAGTACTGAACATTATTGACCAGGAAATGGATCCCCACTCTGCAATTGACAATAGATTATCTAGTAGCCAATTCTTTAAGATTGAAATAAAAATATATTCTACTCTTCTTAAGCAACCATTTTTTCCCATATTGCCTTTGAATCTTCACAATCTCTCATTACATGTAAGACTGATTCAGAGTATTGCTTGCACCTTGGACAAATGTCATCAGGGATTACTCTCCTAGAGTAACATAACAATTTGGTTGGAAGCCTTTCATGAGCTACTAACCAAAGAAAAGTTCTAATTCTCTCTGATATAGGAAACTTCCATATAGCTTTCCATAATTGATTGGTCTCAACTCCATTCTCCTCTTGTATATATTATCGAGCCAATTATGCTGAGAACCGGCCGTTGGCTGTTTATTTCCAGCGTAGTAAATCTGGTCCTCTTGAAATTGTTGGTGGCCTAATCTGTGCTAGCTGTAAGCAAACAAAAATGGGACGATAATCGTGAAACATTTCCAATTCCAGTTGTTTGAACTTGAAGCAAAATAGCTGATCGGGGCCTCTTTCCATTCCACTGGTAATTCTTTCTGCAATGAAACTCAAAGAGGGCCCATGCTTTCAATCTAATGGTCCTCCCAAAAGCAAACGGTAGCTCCATTATTAACTTGCCACTCACCTGCTTGAAATAGAATTTACCAATTTGCTTGAAGTGCTCTCCAATAAAATGAACAACTAGTGCTCCTTTTGATGACTCTATCTCCGTTAAAAGCTGGTGCCTTCCAATCATATTTGTGCCGAAGAATTTTAGACCATAGTCTATCTTTCTTTATAAAAAATCTCCATCCTAGCTTAAGAAGCAGTATCCTATTTGTATCCGCTGCCCTGTGCAACCCAAGCCCACCTTGATCCTTGGGTGAGCAAATGTGATACCAATTCAACAAATAAAGACGTCTTCTATTTGAATTCGAGTTCCATATGAAGTTATGAACCAATCTATATAATTCCTGGGTCACGCTAATGGGGAGAGGTACTGTTTGCATCAAGTATAATGGAAGTGCCTGTAACACTGATTTTGCTAAAGTGACTTTACCTGCAAAGGACAAACTGTTTGTTTTCCAAGTAGCCAACTTTCCACGAGTTTTATCTAGAAGGTTAGCATAGAAATCCTTTGATACCTGCCCATGAAGAAGTGGCACACAAAGATAGATACCCAAGTTTTCTAAGACGTGAATTCTAAGCATTGGTTGATCTCCCTTTGCGTGGACTTAGATGTGTTTGAGGAGAAAAATATCTTTGTTTTGTTTTGACTCACTTTTTTATAGTTTGTGCTTGCCTTCATGATGCTGTAGAAAAAAGAAACAAATCGTTAGCAAAAAAAACATGAGATAAAAGTGGACCTTCTTTTCCGAATTTAATTGGTTTCTAATTATTTCCTGCTATTTGCTCTTGGATTGCATCCCCCAATCGCTCCATACACAAAATAAATAAATAGGGAGAGAGAGTCTCCCTGGCGAATTCCTCTACTGGGCATGAACTTCTCCGTGAGAGTGTCATTCCATAGTACCCTCATAGTGGGTGTAAGGACCCAAACCCAACCTATTGGGACCCTTACCACCGTGAAACCCAAATAAGCCCTCGCGAGGTCCTATTTGAATCCCACAAGGCTCAAGTCACCTAATTGTCAATTTTATTGGTTGATTCATATGTTATTTAAAGGTTGCAGCATGTTTATACATTAATGAATTTCTGGCTTATACAGAGTGAAAGAAAACATCAGCGGAAGACTTATATTAACACTCAAACAAGTGGAAACATAACACACAAGTCCTATAGGAATCTCAAAACGTCAACCAATAGTATCATGTATATTTCGGAAGCAATAATGAAGGAGGAACAGGTATTGAAAAGCCAGAATGTATATCCACACAAATTCAAAGACATGGCATGCATATTATATAGGAAAGGGATGCATATGATATGCAAATTCGTCTAGCTGTGCAGCCTTGATCTCACATTTTTGGTACCAGCAACAAAGCACACACCTAAGCCTGCAAAGGGGGAGAAAAGAAGGAATGAGATTACAAGAATCTCAGTAGGGTTACAACATTATAAGTCCTTGGGATTCCCAATCAAATATCTCCCATTAACCAAAAGATCAACACTTAAAACCAGCTAAGATATCCAATTAATACCATATGCATCAATCACATATAATAGGGGCCTAAATCATCACAAGCACACACAATATGAGGGTAGGCCGAAGTTGGTAGAAAACAAGGGGAAAGACTGAAAACACTTCTTATTAAGAAGCACACAGACAATCTATAACATAATCTGAATTTTAAAGCTAAGGTTTGTCCCCATTTGCCCATATTGTCAAAGGCTACACTGAAAAAAGTGTAAAATGGTTAGACAATCAATATTATAGCAGGACTTTTAGTTGTCTCCGACATCCAGACTTGAACTGGCCTAGGAGAACTCTTGCAGCTACGCATACAAGTTATCCTGCCACTCAAAAACAGGGCATCCTAACGTCCAGACTCGAATTGGCCTATAGGGCATCTTGACGTCCAGACTCGAACTGGCCTATAGGGCATCTTGACATCCAGACTCGAACTAGCCTAGAAGGTATCTTGACATCCAGACTCGAATTGGCCTACAAGGCATCCTGATGTCCGGACTTGAACTGGCCTACAAGGCATCCAACGAGCTCTTGCTGGGAATAACCACCGATAAACCTCCCGGTTTGGTAAGCATCTCCCCTCTCCCTAGGAGCAACAATACTTATCTCGCATGGCCAGAAACAAAAGGATCCTTCAAATAAAGCACAAACAAGGCATATACACTCATACACAAATCACAACAAAGGATCCTCAATCAAATTATAATACAATCACAAATCAGTAAGTATACCATAGTCGTATGTATGCCCTTATAATTTCCAAAAATATCCCTAAGATAAATCGCCCAATTGCGCAATCAATTCAAAGATAACCAAACTGAAATCAACAACAAATCAAGCATTCAATCAAGAGTAACCAAAGGAACCGATGAGGCATAGATCCTACCTCTCACGAGTCTGCATCAGATACAATCCTCTGCCTTTCCAATAAGATCAGAATCTCTTAAACAATCACAAGGCAAAGACCACACAATACTAAGCCACAAGATAATTAATTAGAAACCAAAGACATTAGAAATCTTTACCAATTAACTGACCAAAATCCAACGATCTGGATGCAGCAATATCTTCCCCCTAAATGCATGATGTGATGGCCAAAAATTCAGCAATAAACAACATGGTTATTCACCCTAATTCATCATACAAGTTTCGGCAATACCTTAAAGCTTTATAGGGTAAATTGCAATTTCATCATACACATAAGAAGAAACTACAATTTTATGTGAATATGGAAGGAATAGGTGCCAATTACTCAAATGATTAAAAAGAACAAGATTTGAAACCAATAGACAAGTCAATTGATTAAATTTCGACAAACATAAGGTTAGGAATAAGGCATGCAAATTTCATCGATGGGGAAGATTCAAATGATGAATTCATGATTTTACAACATGAGTGGATGATAAACAATCATACAAACAAATGGAAAAATTACAGAAATCAATTGAAGAAAGAATCATACAATCTTGACACCAAAACTGACTAATTACGACTTGAATTTTGAAAGGGAAGAACTAACCTTCTGATGATAAACACAAGATAGATAGATAGAGGATGGAAAGAGTTTTCCAAAAAAATATTATTTGCAAAAATCCGACTAAGGATGAGAGAGTTATGATAGGATTAAGATCAAGGAATTTCTTACACAAAACCGACGAATTATGACTTGAATTTTGACAGAGGAGAACTAACCTTCTGATGATAAACACAAGATAGACAGATAGAGTATGGAAAGATTTTTCCAAAAAAACTATTATTTGCAGAAATCCGACTAAGGATGAGAGAGGTATGACAGGATTAAGATCAAGGAATTTCTTACACAAAACCGACGAATTATGACTTGAATTTTAACAGAGGAGAACTAACCTTCTAACTAACAACCCAATGTAGCTAGATAGAGGATAGAAAAAAATTTCCAACAAACTATTATTTGCAGAAATCTGATAAATGATGAGAGAGTTATGCTAAGATGAAGATCAAAGAATTTCGGCAAGGGTTTAGGCAAAAATCAAAAATTGAGAGGAAGGAGATAAATTTCGAAATTTCCAGGTGGGTTTTGGTATGTTTAGGTAGGATAGACTGGTCACTCTTTTATAAGTGTCTAAGGAGATTTAGCTAAGAGATAATTCCCTATTTTTAAGTTTAAAATGATAATTAAAGGATAGTTGTTTTAGAAGGATAATTCTATTTAAAAAGATAATTCTATTAAAAGAGATATTCTATTTAAAAGGAAGAATTATCTAATATCTTGGATAATAATGGATAAAACTAAGGATAATTAATATAAAAATACCAGAATTAAAACAGAAAATATCTGGCAGCAACCATTTTAGGTCATCACGCATCCATTTCTTTAAGGGCAAAATAGTCATTTCAGTTACATCGGTTCATGGACTTCCTGGACATCTAAACTAGGAAGAATTGGGGTCTCAAAGTGGGAGTTGATACAAAATGCATGATGAGGAGGACCAAGGGAGGTGGAAAGCCAGCTAGAGTCAACGTCTCTTTAATGAAAATCCATCTTAACCTGTTATATGCTTTTTCCAGGTCAATCTTGACAGCCATCCAACCTTCTTTTCCTTTTTCTTGTCGTACGGAGTGAATGACTTCTTGCACAATGACTATATTATCTATAATCTGTCTTCCTTTGACAAAGCCCGATTGAGTCTTAGCCACCAATTGACTCATAATCATGCTGATCCTATCAGCAAGCAACTTGGTGATTATTTTGTAAGATACATTACATAAATTAAATTAATAGGACAAAATTGCACTAAATTAGTTAGGTTTTTTATTTATTTTTGGGAGTAGTACTAAAATTGTTTCATTTAGTCTTGACTCCAAGACACTCGATTCCAACGTCCTGTTGACCATTCTCGTCACAAATTCGCCCAACCTTTTCCATTGTGACTTGTAGAAAATTAGTTGAAGACCATCTATTGCTGGGGCTTTAAAGCTCCCTATTGTTTGCACAATCTTCTTAACTCCTTCATTTGTAACTGATTCCATCAAAATATCCCCATTAAATTCTTGTTGGAAACTGTTAGGAATAGTAGCCCGAGTATCAAGGATCTCTTCCGTGTACAGATTTTGAAAAAAAGTCACTTATAAGGAGCAAATCTTTTATTCATCAGATTTCCAATTGCCCCGATTATCTTACAGCATATTTATCTTATTACGTCTTCTGTTGATAAGCACCTTTGTGTGGAAAAAGGATGTATTTCGAACCCCAAAGTGTAGCCAATGAACCCTTGCTTTTTGGAACCACAAAATTTCTTCTTGAAGGAGAGTATCTTCAAATTCCTCCCTTAGAGCTTTATCGATTTCACATAGTGATGAAGAACTGTGTCTACTCAAAATCTTCTCAACACCTTCAATTCTTTTTAGCAATTTATTTTTTCTATGAAAAATATTACCAAACTCTGTCTTTGTTCCATTGTACTACTTTGTCTACAAATGAAGAATAAGTTCGACTCCACTATATAGTTTGGTCCCAACTTGCGTCCATAAAAGCCTCAAATCCTGTATGAGTGAGCCATTCTACGTGAAAATAAAAAGGTTTCAAGACAAGGGATATGGAATGAGTATTGAAGAATTCAAGTAAGATTAGTCAATGATCCGACTTGACCCTTGGTAAATGTTTGAGTATAGCATTTGGGAAAGAATGATGCCAAGCCATATTGCACAATGCACGATCCAGTATGTCGCATAACTGTCCTCTAAACCAAGTGAAATTAGGTCCTTCAAAACCTAAATCCAATAGCTCACAATCCTTTATTGCTCTTACAAAGTCCTTATTACACAACACCAATGGTCCTCTTCCATTTCTCTTCTCATTGCAATGAAGAATGACATTGAAATCACCGATAAGAGCCCATGGTTTAGTAGTGAAAAATTTCAATCTTCACAAATTTTCCCATAAATCCCTCCTTTAGCTTGGAATAGGGCTAGCATAAACCACAGTACGTAGTCCCATTCTTGTTTTTGTAAACCAACGAAAGTGAACAAATTGTTGATGTGACTCAATCACTTGCAGCTTAGAAACATCACTGTCCCATAAAATCCAAATACCCCCAACAAAACCTTGAGCCTCTTCATTGTACCAATTTGTGAAACCTATCTTCTTAATTACTTTTTCTACCTTCTCTCCGCTAATTCGTGGTTCAATAATTATACTAATACTCGGTTTATATCTTCTTACTAGATCCTTTAGCATTGGACAGAATTTAGGACTGGCTGCCCCTCTACAATTCCATACTAACACAGACATAAGAAAATTTAAAAAAAAAAACTCAGATTGGTGGTATCATGAACTGGAGCTACCTTGCTCCATCTTCAAACTCTCCCCCGATGAAGTCATAGAAAATGTTTTGCTATTGCCATTGAGGAAAATTGTCTCCATTTGCAAATCTATTTTACTTAAATTCATTGTATCCGATATAGATGTAGGGTGGGCTTTATGAGGAATTCCTTTCCTTTCCTCCACACATGATCTATATGCCAACCCTCGCCCCTTGAGGTGAGGAAGGTATGAAATCGTGATTCGTGTGTGAAGGTGTGTTGAATCCTCTTTTCACTGGCTCTTTAGCTCTGGGTCGCTTCGTGGATTGCAAGCCACTTGGACCCACTAAAAATTGAAAAGTAGGCTCGTTATTTGCAGGGAAGCAACATTAAATTCACGAAGATTGTTATCTTTCTCTGTAATTGATTTTTTTGAAATACTCTTTACCTTTTCCTGCATCTTGATAGGCGCTTGCTGAGGTGTTGATTTCTTACCTTTCTGTTCCTGTAAGCCATTAAGACTTTCCTTGTCTGTATCATTGACTTGCCTTATCTCCTCTTCCTCACTCAATACCGAAAATCTTGATCCTGTCACATCCCTAGGAATCTGAAATTGAGGTTTGTGAATCTCCTGACCTTGAGTCTTTCCGTTATGGGTAGTTGCCGTATTTCGGCAAGGACGTCTTGTTGCATGGAGCCAAGGAACGAAACCGTCTGCATCTGCAATATCTCTTTCTACGGACGAGCTCACCCGATCCTCTTTTTGACCCCTTGTTGCCATCGATATAGGTGAAACGTTCTCTTTTGGTATTGCATTTTGACCATCACTCTTGAATTGGAAGCTTGCGTTAACATGTCCTATCCTCCCACAACCAAAACATATCAAAGGTAAATTCTCCTATTCCACTCGTAACCATTAACTGTCAATGCGAAATCGTGGCATGAGGGGTTTGGAGATGTCTAATTCCACTACAACTCTCGCAAACTTTCCTCAATGATTCTCCAGTGTGTTCAAATCAATCTTTACTGTTTTTTCTATAAGGTTACCAACCTTTCTTAGAACCTTCTTGTGATAATACTCCAGTGGCATGTCTGGGAATCTAACCCATGCCATAACTCGGGAACTTGTTGTAGTACTTGCTCTGACCGGGATACCAATGCTGAACTTTCAAGTAATGCCAAGAACAACCCAAGGGCAACCTAATATTGCATTATGCATATCTTTAGAGTTGGTGAATTTCACAAGATAGAAGCCATTTTCCATGTCAATGACCTTGGTTCTTGAGTAAGTTTCCATTGGGCACGAATCTTAGAGTATATTAGAGAATATTCTATAGTCCTCCCAAGAAGTTGGACGGCAGCAGAAAAGGACTAGGGTTGTTTGAGACGAGTATGCTCTTTGTTGGAGATGGACAAGAAAGGACCTTTATCATCAGTAAAAACCAGAATGTCCTCATCATCTACATCATCTAGATCAGGGTTCATGGGTGATTGACCTATCAGCCTCTCTTTGTAAGAACCGGTTTGCTCCTGCATCACTACATCTGGTGGATTCTCTTTGGTGTCTTGCCAGGGAGAAGGCTCATCGGTAGCTTCATTGTTTTCAGCAGTAGGGTTGCATGCTGGGAGATTTTTTTTTTCTACCAAATTGTAATTTCTGAGTGTACGGCCAAAATATAAATTGAATGTGTTAGATTTTTTTTTTTTGAAGAATTCATCGAGGTGTATTAAAATTGAAAGCAATATTACATAGGATTAGGACAATGAAACATTGTCATAACTCAATAGACAAGGTGAAACTTCTAGATACCGTGTCTAAGGTACGACATCTAAAATTTTCACAATCCATACAATCTATGTACCCAGTAAGGAAATAAAATCCCTGGAGGGCAACAAATTCAAACAGTCGGGGCAACCATCCTTCAGGTTAGTCTTAGCCCAGCAGAAACCTTGTCGAATGCCATTGTAAAACAGGTCTTCCGCACTGCTGTCTACTTGCCGAAAGATTCTGCTGTTTTGGCCCAACCATATGCTCCATGAGAACGCGAATATTAAAACATACCAGAGACCATGCCACCAAACTGGGATGGAGAAGCCTTCCCACTGTATGAATAAGTCCGCCATGGATCGCGGTTGTACCCAGCTTAATCCCCATTTGCGGAATAAGAGCGACCAGCAAACCCAAGCCGTTCTACAGTCAAGAAAAATATGGTTGGAATCGCCTTCCTCAAGGCCACACGCCTCACAATCTCCTTCAGAAGCCGATAGAATGCCAAATCGAATGAGCTGAAGTTTGGCATTTATTTTCTCCCTACAGGCAAGCCACATGAACGCTTGCCATTTGGGTGCACCCTGCTTGCACCAAACATTTGGGATCATCAGCTCACGTGAAGGGACCGTATTCTCTTCCAATGTGTTGTAACAATTGCGAACAAAGAAAGGGCTCATCTGTTCTCCCCACAATAGCAAATCGTCTTGCATAGCAGTCGGAGCAAAGCCTCTCAGTAGGACCATTAAACGTGCAGCTTCCTCCTCCTCCCACACAAATAATCGTCTCCTCCATGTCATACTCCACCCCCATTCATGTCCCACCAGTGACCCAAACCGCAATATTGATCCCTCCTTCTCGAGGGATATGTCATATAATCTAGGGAATAAAACCATTAAGGGGCAGTTACTACACCGGCTATCCTGCCAAAACGCAATGGTATTACCTTTCCCCAGTTTCCAGTGGTGGAATTCTGAGATACACTTTCCATTCGACAATGTTGATCTACTTATCTGCACAATCCCTCTCCAGATAGCAGAACCTTGGCTCACTTCACACACTATACCGGCATAGCTCAATCTGGGCCTGTATTTCTGCACTATCACCTGTTTCCACAATGAGCAGTTATCATTTGCAATTCTGGCACTCCACTTTGTAAGCAAAGCCTGATTCCGCAGCTGTAGACAACCAATTCCATCACCTCCCTTGTCTTTTTCTCTGACTACCACAGACCAGCTCACTTTGCACATGCATCTTTTATCTACTTTCCCAAAACATAAGAAGCGCTTCATCAATTTTTCAAAGTCCTGTCGTACACTCACTGGCATCTAAAAAACGTCATATAATACACTGGTAGACTATTTAATACTGATTTGATCAGTGTGATTCGCCCCCCCCCAGCGACAGTAAAGAACCCTTCCAAGACGCTAGTTTACTTTTGAACCTATCCACCACCGTTTTCCACGTACTTCTGCGGCGTGGATTCGCTCCAAGGGGCACCCCAAGGTATATGAACGGCATAACCTGCAGCCTGCAATGAATCTTAGACGCCAAGGTCACAGCCTCCCCATTGGATACGTTAATTCCTACTAAGCCTGATTTGAAGAAATTAATCTTCAACCCGGATAATAACTCATAGCATCTCAAGATCCTTTGTAAGCTAATGATCCCCTGCTGATCTCCATGGCTAAAGAGTATAACATCATTTGCATATTGCAGATGCGTTAAACGCAAACCTCCAATAGTAATGCCCTGGAACAGTTGACAATCAACCGCTCTAATAAGCAGCCAGGACAGAACCTCCGCCGCTAGATTGAACAATAAAGGTGAGAGCGGATCACCTTGTCGCAAACCTCGCCCCACATTAAATTCAGCGGTTGGCGCGCCATTGATAAGAATTGCGCAACGAGCAGAAGAGACACAACCCTGAATCCATCTCCTCCACTGAACCCCGAAGCCCATCTGTTCCATCACCTCAAGTAGAAAAGCCCAATTTACAGAATCGTATGCCTTCTGGAAGTCTAATTTCAGACACCAGCCTTTTTGATTTGACTTTTTCATGGTGTGTAATATTTCATTGGCAACCATGATTGAATCAGCAATGTACCTTCCTTTCATAAAGCCAGTTTTCAGCCGTTTGGACAAAATCTTGGCGATGATTTTATATAAGCTATTGATGAGACTGATAGGCCTGTAAGAGTTGATATCAGTTGCACCTGGTAGCTTGGGGATTAAGGTGATGAAGCTATTGTTTATTCCACGAGGTAGGGCGCCACTGGCATGAAATTCATGTACCATTGTGATAATGTCCTCTCCGACCACTTGCCATGCTTTCTTAATAAAGTAGAATTGAATCCATCTGGTCCTGGGGCCTTGTGACTGCCACAATCCCATACAGCGCTCTTGATCTCTTCCTCAAGGAATGGTTCTTGGAGCTGAGCCGCCTCTGCGGGTGATAGACGGGGCAAATCTAGACTACCCAATCCTAGCCATCTGATACCCTCATCCGCAAAGAGCCGCTGGAAGTGTCCTACTGCTTCAGTCGTTATTTCCTCTGGCTTGAACAAATCTGTGCCATTTACTCGCATTGAGCAAATGAAATTATAGGAGCGTCGCATATTAGCACAGGCGTAAAAAACTTGTTGTTCTTATCCCCAAGCTTAAGCCATTGTTGTCTAGACTTCTGCCTCCACATAGCCTCAATCTTCTGCTTTAGCTCCCATTTCTGGGCCTGTAAAGCTTGATACCTGCTATGCAAATCTACCCCTGAACCTCTTCTGTTTTGATCCAAAGAATCAATCTCAGCTTCAATCTGGTTTCCAATGCTTCGAAATTTTCTGTATGCCAGACCTGCAATTTTTTCTTCAAAAACGCCAATTTCTTGACCACACTGAATGCGCCAGGAAACAAATTCCGGCCTCCCGCCAGAAACCTTCCACCGTCTCTATGAAATGCTTGTCCTCCCACCATAGATCCCACGAGCGAAATGGCCTAAATCCCCCAAAAAAAGGAGTCTGCCTTCAATATTAATGGGACATGGTCTGAGAATCCTTTAGCCCCTGCGTATAGCCTATGTCGACTAAAATGAAAACACCAATTTGGGGAGGCCAAAACCCTGTCAATTCGGGAGGCACTCTGGGAATTAAACCATGTATACTCTTTACCAAGGAGTGGCAGATCAATCAGGCCATTCCTATTGATAAAATGCAGAAAGCGAGAAGCTGCAGCATTATTAAAAGAGTTCCCAAGCCACTCTTCAGCAGTGACGGATTTATTGAAGTCGCCTAAGATAATCCAGGGCGCGATATCCGTAGACTTCCTCCTTCACAGCTCTTCCCAAAGCACTCTTCGTTCAGCCACTAAATTAGGCGCATGTAGCCCGACGCAAACGAAATTGAACCCTGTATCCCTTACCCGCATCTCCAAGAGCAGCCACCTCTCAAATTTTTCCACACCAAGAGTCTGCACCTGCAAATCATCCCAAAGGCACACGATTCCACTAGCACTCCCACGTGCATCAATAGCTTCCCATTTAATATTGTTTCCAGACCATAATCTGCTAGCCCACCTCTCGGAGAAACTGTCCCTCTTTGTCTCACATAAAAGCAGGATACTTAGCTGTTCCTTAAATATAAGATTACGAATCTGAGTCTCCTTCATCTTCCCACAACACCCTCTGATATTCCACATTGCCAAATTAACCATCCAACAGCAAAACCCTTTGCAAAGAGTGACCGACACTACACTATGTAGTACAGTGAGCTTGGCACTCCTTTCCTCCCTCAACTAACTGTGCCTTCAGCTTTTGCCTGATTGCTGCTTTTGTGTTCTTTCGACTAAGTCCCAGCATGTCCACGATATCCAAAGACTTCTGCGCCTCCATTTCCACTGGGCACCAATCAGATTCTGTATTCACGAAACAGACCCGTTCCGAGACACAATCTCCCTTGTCTGTATGATCAATAAGAAAAGAGGGATCTTCCACCAATTGGAGCACACCGCACCTGTCTTGTTGGCTAGGTCTCCCCGATGAAAGACTCCCAGTGGGTTTAAGGTGCTTGAGCTTTTTTTGCTTGCCAAGTCTGCGATCAATAGCCCTCCCCTTGGATCCTACCCTCGATGCTTTATTACCTTCCTTCCTCATTCTGGTGAAAGCCATGACTTCAGGTGACAATATAAAATCGGGATTCTCATCTGAATATTCACTTGGTATACACTCTGATACTGCCTTGCGAGTAACCTGTAGCTGATCCTCTTTATTCATCTCCTCAGGGATAAAATCAGGTGTAGTAAAATTACTTATAAGCCCACCACTGCTCGTGAAATGGCTTAAAAACCCTTCCACAAGCTGAGTCACTGGGGGATTCATACCCACTTGAGCATGCTGCGCTGTTAAGTTTATCTGATCTGGCGGGTGAGGACCCACAGCTCCAGCTTGTACTATAATTGTTCCTTCCTCTACCTCCTTTTCCTTCTCCATCAGATCCTTCCGATATAATCCCTTTTTCCTTACTAAAGACGTGCTGCCCTTCCCCTCAATAGAGCTGTTCTGTCGGTCGGCTGATTGATTGGTTTTGAGTGGTACAAAAAAGTTGTTGCACCCACCTGACACTGAACCCTTTTCACCAACCTCGGGCCCCGTAAACACTTTATCCTTGACTTTCAGGATTTTCACTGTGTACTGCTTGCCATCGATCACCAGCTTCAACAATTTCTGTATTTCCAACGAGCTTGCTGTAGCTATTTGCAGTACAGCCACACCAAGACATCTCCAGCTAGCTGTGTTGTTATGGACCTGAACCAGAGAACCAATTGTCTGTACTATTTTCCAGAATGCTTCCTCAAACCATGCATTGAGAGGAAGGCCAACGACCTCCACCCAGCACAACCTTTTATTGCCAGTGTCCTCTGCACTCCAAGGATGAATATCGAAAAACTTTGCGGTCCAAAAGCCGCTATTGGACGTAAGTTCTTGTTTCATTTTCTCTGCTGTCACGAAGGTGAGGAGTTTCTGATACGTACCCATATCGATGCATTCAACATCAGCTGGCAGACCCAACTTAGTAGCATATTCTTCACGAAGAAGGCCAACAGCACTCCGCTGCAGCCGTTCCAGTGTCCCTTGATCTGAGGAAATCTCCACTAGTTCTTCCTCTGGCTCCTGTTTGTTCTGCATGGCTGTGGCTTCTGCGTAAGTTCTGTCATCACGCTCCCTCAGAGGCTTATGATGTGTGTCCATTTGGTTTTTTCGCAACTCTAATGGTTCATCCGTTCGGTCAGTAGCACTGATTGGTGCTCTTCGGTTCCCTGCACCAGCTGAAAAACGGGCCACATTAATTCGCAACCAAGCGTGACCACCTAGTATCGAATTAAGCCGCCTTTGTCGAACATCCTCCTGCACCCCACACCGAACAAACTTGACAAAACGAAACCTTAAACCCCTCTTGGATTTGCGGGCTGAAATGAACACATCAGCTACAGGCTCGATGTCAGATATCTCTTTGAAGAGCCTACTGGAATTCCAATCCTCTGGTATACCTTCGATGAAATATGAGATATATCATTCCTCACTAAACACTCTTGCTGGTATCCATTGGGAATGTGCAGGCTCTAACGTGACAGGGGTATCCAAGCGACGCAAGCCGAATGCTGATGATGGTCCCGCGTTCCTACCGCCAGCAAGTTTGAGTTGAGAGGTTGGGTTGGAGGCTGAATTTGGTATGGTGTTTGGGTTGGGATTAGAGAGAGGTGGGAGAGTTGGGGAGGTGAGAGAAATCATTCTGGGATGGGATTTTAAGTAGTGAATGACCTAGTGACCTAGTCTAATTCTCCTAATTATATTTTGTTTGGGTATAAATTAAGGGTCTTTCAGAATCTAGATTGAGGCATACGAGTTTTTTTATTTATTTATGAACTTTTACTGTTATACAATAAAAAACAAGGAAAGTTTATAAAAAAATTCCTTTCATAATTCAGAAAATATCACACATGGAAACTTTTATTCCATAAACAAACATATAAAAGAAACGAATGAAGCAAGCGCAGCAAAGAAAAGAGCCATCCTGATACAGCAGCATATGTGCTTGTCTACCACCTTTTTGGATGGATGTCATACCACGTCTGGACAAAGGTTAAAGCAAGTGCAATTATAGCACTCACAAAGGCAAAAACAGTGAATAGGCTGTTAAACTTGTCGTTAAGAAACTGAGCAATCCAGACTTTGTATTTGCTCTCATACACGAGGCTAATTCCACGTTTGACTTCGAAGTAGAGTAGTATATTAGGCTCCAAGTCAGTGCGAATCTCATTAAAGAATTTTGACACTTCTTCATCACTTCCGAAGTAATTGCGAAGAATATTTGCCGTTCTGAGCACTGCAACGTCTTCTGGTTGGTCGATGAGTGAATCCATAAAGCATATGTAGGAGGTGAACTCTCGCTCATTCTGAAAATCTGGACACATTTCATAGGCTAACAAATTCAAGTAGATTGATGCCATATCAGTGGTTAAAATGAGGAGGGGAAGCTTAACATCTCCAAGAAACCATCCTCGGTCAAAAGAAATGTCAGTAGGAGAATTTGTTTTGCTTCTTTTGATCCCAATACCTGAGGCTTTAAGCTCTGTGACCTTACGAAATGTACATGGGTGAAGAAAATCCCAGAAAGAGGCATTAATAGATGATAAAAATTTGATGTAGGAGTGCAACACGTCGGGTTCATGAAATTTCCCGGAACCAAATATTAAAAAATCTCTATAAAGATCAAGAAGGTGGGAAGTTTTCCCGTTGGCGGGTTCTTCAGGTGGTTGTGTCTCTTCTCCGGCAGGTCCTTCAGGTGGTTTTGTCAGTTCTCCCGCAGGTCCTTCACGTGGTAGACAGAGGATAGAAAAAAGAACATGATTGGCTGAAAAATAGTTGTTCTTTGGTTGTGTCTCTACTCCGGCTGCAGGTTCTTGACCAATTGGTCCTACTCCCACTCGTCCTGCTACAAATCTGTAGATATCCTTAATCAACTTTTCTTCATCACATGAACTCAAGCTTACTAGTAACAACAATGAGAAAGGCAGTTGATTCTCAAGCAAGAACAGATCTCGAAGTATAGGAGTTATTCTGGTACTTGTTATTCCCATGGCCTTCAACTCCTTTCCTAAATCATCCAATGGTATATCAACTGAATTCGCAAAAGCTTGTATCAAACACATAACAGCACATCCATCGACAAAAAATATGGAAGTAAGTTCATCATCACCGAAGGAATTTAGATTTGCAGCATAACACTCCCTAAATTCCTTAATCTTGCTCAGTATATCCATGTAGAGCCTTTCTTCGTCGACTTTATTTTTTTCGCTGAAATGACTTGCCAATTTACTCTTTAGGTTTCTAATTTCTTCCAGCCTGTTGTCGTCGAAGTGGGGCTGATCAACTGGACCAAGTGGTAGCATTACAGGCAAGTAGTATTTCACGTAAGCTTGCATATTACGAAGCCTGGGAGGCACCGTTTGTATCTTTGATTTTATGACACATACTTTCTTGGCCATGGTATCATTCGAAGTCCCCGACTTTTGCTTGACTAGATTGCCACTAGATCCGGTTGACTTACCTGCTTCAATATCTTCAGTTGCACCACTCAACTTCTCTTGGAAGGCAGCTTGCTGTTCTTTGCTTGGCATGTTTGAGTAGACACAGATCCAACAACAACAGCTAGTAATCAAAGGTGTGCGGATGGACCCCTATCCACCCATTCTTATACATCTTTTCCAACATGTTTTTTCCTCAAATGTGTAATATATTATATATTTATTATTTGTATATTAACACCAATATTGATATTTAATTCAAGTGAGTCAACAAATATCGGGAATGCTAGAAAAATCTTGGTCTTCCAGGAAAGTTTTAACGCAGGAAGGTGGCAAATTTTATTTTTTTTGACAGGTTACGACACACTGTAGATCTCTATTCCGTTTTCAAAATTTATGAAATCACATTGAAAAACACCCCAATCTTTACTATGCCTCTGTCTACCTAACTTTATAGATTTTTTCCTAAGTGGTTTCTCCTCAAAATGTGATTCTATTTTGAATCTAAGTAGGATACTATATAAGAGTGAATGATTAAAAGGAAGAGTTTTTATTTTAAAAAATATTCTATTAATAAATTCAGTTTATTTTATATTTATTAACAAAATTCAAAAAAATATTTCATCCAAACCTAAATGAAATTTAATTAAGAATTAAATTTAAATAATTTTGATTTAATTTTTAATCATTTCCAATAGTTTGAGTGCGGGTACTACTACATACAGTAATATATATTTGTTTCAAATTGTTTATTAGGAATGCCAATGGACACATGTGGGGAAGACTAGAAAAGTCTTTGCGATGATGGAAAGTTTTATTGCGGGAAGGTGGTAATTTTTATTACACTTACGCAGGTTACGACTGCACTAGTACACTGTCCTTTAATAATATCATAAATTCGCACGTGCAGTCCTTATGCAGTTTCTCTCTCTCTTTATTTTTTTCCGCTTTTCACTCGCTTTTCAATGTGTAGTGTCCTTATCTTTATTATCTTCCAGCGAATTTTCTCACTTCGCTCTTTCATTATTTTTCTCAGTTTTGTCGGACGTCATTAAATGATTTTTTTTATTTAATCTAAACTGTATAAAATCTATTCCTTGCATATTACAACGTGTTTGGCGTGGAGCGGATTTTGAATAGAAATAGAAATTGACTTGATAGAAATTTTTTTAAAATTTTAAATATATTAATTCATATTAAATTAAAATAAAATTTACTATTAAAATTAAGTTATATATATATATTTATTTTATTTATCATATCAATTTTAATTCTCATAATATCTATAGTAAATCCAATATAGTTTTAATTAAGTCAAAAAATATGGGAAAGACTGGAGAGGCAAGTCTTGGTCAACCTATTTGGAGGTACCTCGTTGACAAGACATCCCAACAGCAACAATAAATTTTATGCCTACCCTGTGACGTGTTCTTGTTAATCAATCAAATTAATATTTAATACTTATTATCCTGAGTAGGAGTAGAAGGAGTGGAAGTAGCGAATCTGCAATGTTAACACTTTATTATATATTTTTATTCTTGATTTATGAAAGATCTATTTAAAGATTCAACAATAATGCTCATTCATTATTTTTTTTTCTATGTTACTATATATATATATAAATTTTCGAGAGAATATATATCCAAATAATCTATCAACATCTCATAAAAATTAATTTTGTGTGATATCAATTTTTTATTTAATATTTGCATGATAAAAAAAAGTTATAAAAATAAATGATATTGCAAGCGGTCCCGACATTACCGAGAACAGAGTTCTGCTCTATGCAACTGAGGTCAAAAATGTTTTCCAGTTGAGATTCACTTGTTACATATCTTTGTTTTCTGGTAGAATCGAGGATGTATATGAAACTTGTTCTTGGTCTTGGTAATTGTGCTTTGTTTAGGTTTTTACTACTTTCCTCACCCTCTGGACCCGTAATCGTTCCCTTTTCTGCTTCTCTTCTCTCTTTTTTTTCTTCAATCCACTTGAAATCAAACTTTAATGGACCTAAATTTGATCTGGTTTTATCTTTATGGCCAAAGCAGTTCAAGCAAAATGTAATAACAAAAACTATGTTGGGTATGTTTACCAGTTCTGGAATTCTATCTGGATTGCGCATCTGAGTGTATTGCCTTCTTTGTTATAATTATTACTTGTGTAAAGTCATTTTACGCAAAGACAAGGCTAAAACTATATGCCTTAAATGTTTAACTCATTCTATCTATAAAAACATGATCGTACGTCACAAAGATGTGGTTGAACCATATACCTGTTCAGGAGTTAGTATGGTTAATGTTATTCTATGCTTATTATGTGATTTTCTTGTCCTCTAAATATGTTATATTGTGAGCGTTAGTTTGGTAAGTCAAGATCATATGAGTACATTTGAGAATGTGTGATGCATGTGCACATTTTACACTCGGTTATAGACGTATGATTTCATACTAGTGGTTTAGTTAAGTATATTGGTTTATAAGTCTATTATTTTAGTATTATGATTTTTATCAAATATATTGGTTTATAAATGCATTATTTTTGGTATTGTGATATTTGTCAAGTATATTGTTTTATAACATTCTATATACATCAGTTTGGTATCTACTACTATTAAAGGTTCACTTGGCCAATGCAAGATGAGTATACGAAATCTCAATGTTACGGGAGAGTTATTTACGTATTCGAGAGTCGTATGATGTTGTATCGTTTTGCCTGTCACGTTTTCGCAGGTTTGTTAGTGCTGAGTATTATTCGTTCTGAGTATTGAGACAGATATAACATGTTTTTATGACATATTTTTATATTTTTCTCTGCATTGTATCGGACAACATTGACAGTTGGGGGTAATATATGTTCATATATTTTTAAATAAACCATTAATGCTGCTAATGGGCTTATGGTTTCTCTTTATTGGGATTACTCGAGAAGTGATTTGTTATGTCCATCTCGATGGGTTTTACGTTAGGCATTATTAGCCCATGTTCTATTATTCATATTGTGTTACAACCTATTGAGCTGGATCCGCGTATCATGTTTTCAAAATAAAATGCATGATATTGTGTTATGTAATGCATCAGTTATGAGTATGTTTTCAAAAATAAATATTTTCTATTTCTATTTTCGTATATGCCATTATTCCCCTGTAGGATTTATGATATTGCGACTCTTGGTGAGATTATTATCTCACCCGTTGTTGTTTTCTCCTTTAAAAAGTAGTATATGAGCTATAGTATGCTGTTCAGAGGAATGAGTGTTTCGTTTAACTTAGTGGCTGGACTAATGCATGTGTATGACTCATCGTTTATACGGAATTTTCTGAAACTTCAATTACAATGCTTGAGAGATTTGGTTAATGATGGTTGTCACGACCGAATATCAGACTACGCGTCATTCAGAATATCAGATTACGAGTCATTCGGCTTCGTGCGGGACCCGACTCCCAACTCAAGGATCACGTTAATCAATGAGGAAATCTTTCCCCATTATGTTCCCCACTATGTTCCCCACTAAGTGAGGGAATCAAGGAACTCAAGGAACTAAATTGGGATCCGTGTTTGTGCTTTCTACTTTTGTATATAACCGTTAGATCATACAGCTTGATCTCCACCATCCATTGGGGAGTTGTAAAGGCTATATAAGGGGTGCCTCCCCTCATTTGTAATCATCCAGCAATACTTGCAATATTGAGAGTTTAAAACTTTCTCTCCATTCTTTTGTGTGTCTCTCTCATTTCGGTTCGGTTCTAAGCTTAGCATTCTAGCTAGCTTTGTGAGGAAGGCTTACTTAGCCTATTGTGAGAACGATAGTCTAAGGCCGCACGGAGAGTTTCTATTCTGCAAAACTCTAGTCCCGTGACAGTTGGTAGCGGAGCTACGGCTCAAATCCTTTGAGAGAGAAATGGAGATGCCTAGTACTTATGATGCCAACATCCATATTGAAGAGGAGGTAGAGGAGGTCCGTGTGGGGAGACTACCCCAATGTGCTCCTGAACCAAACAAGAAGAGAATGAAGACTGTTGATCATCTGTCATCGTTGGAGGCAAGAATCACTCGTGTGGAGATGAAGGTTGCCGATGACAAAGATATGCTTGAGGAGTATGGCCAACGCATAACCGAGCTCGAGTCAAGGGACATAAATGAGCTTCGTGAGGAGATGCAAGGCGCCCTCATTGCTATCAACTCTTGGAGGGAAGAGTTAGAAGACTTCAAGGTAAATCTTCTTGCCGAGATCTCTTTATTTAAGGATGACTTGGTTGAAATCAGGAAAGATTGCAAGAAGGGCATTGAGCAAGGGGTTGCCAAGCCCAAGCTGAAACTGGATGTCCCAAGGCCAAAGCCATTTGGTGGGACGAGGAATGCCAAGGAAGTGGACAACTTCGTTTTCAACCTTGAACAATACTTTCAAGGGGTGGGCATGGAGAGTGATAGAGATCGACTTTCCCAAGCTCTACTGTATCTAACCGATAGTGCCACAACCTGGTGGAGGATGAAGCATGCTCAAATCGAGCGTGGCACCTTGAAGTTGGAGACATGGGCAGATTTCAAAAGGCTCATGAAAGCACAATTCTCACCGAGGAATGTGGAGCTGGAAGCAAGGGAGAAGCTTCACAAGTTGTCCCACAAGGGCGACATCCGAGACTACGTGAGGGAGTTCACAGAAGTCTTGTTGGAGATCCCAGACATGCCCGAGACGGAGGCCATGTACGTGTTTCTGGTAGGCCTTCAAAGTTGGGCCAAGCTGGAGTTTCATCGACGCAATGTCAAAGAGCTCAATGATGTAATTTTCGAGGCCGAATCCTTGGAGGAATTTGAGAGGAAGCCCGAGGGTTCAAGCCCACCTAAGCCTATGAGTTTCCACAACTATAAGGCTAAAGGTGGGGGAGTAGTCCACGAAGCCAAGGAGTGAAAGGACAAACCTTTCAAGTCCTTCAAGTCCTTCCGTCCAGCCAAACCCACACAAGGGGGAGGTGAAAATCGAGGCAAAAGTGAGAGACCAAAACTCTCATACTTTCTATGCGAGGGGCCGCATAAAGCTGTGGATTGCCCGATGAGGAACAAACTAGCAGCCATGGTCACGAAGGCCGAAGAGATGGACTCACCAAGGATGAGTTCCATGCAACTGTTGACTGCTGTTAAAGCCTCAACCAAAGATGCCAAGGTGGAGCAAGCTGGGAGAATGTTTGCTAGACCCATCGTGCAAGGGAGGGAGTCCCGTGCATTGATCGATACCGGTGCTACTCACAACTTCATGAAGAAGGAGGAAGCACACCGACTTGGCATCAAGTTCAAAGTGGAGAAAAGCTGCCTAAAGACGGTGAACACTAAAGCCCAGCCAATCTTTGGAGTAGCCCGAGGGGTCGAGCTACAAATGGGAGAATGGAAAGGTAAACTTGACTTCTCCATTGTTCCTATGGATGATTTTCCGATTGTGTTAGGAATGCAATTCCTGGATCAGACGAGAGCAGTCCCAGTGTCTTGCACCAACACCCTCATACTTTCGAAAGGGAGCCAATGTTGTGTGATGCCTGTTGCTCGAGAGAAGGAGCTGAAGGCAAAAACACTTGTGGCCATCAGCCAACTGGAGAGTCCTTTGTTGGAAAGGATCCAAAGGGGTATGAAACATAAACCCCAAGTTCAGGCCATGGCAGAACAAGTGAAGCAAGAGCCAAATCCATCCTCCTACCACGTTGTAAGACCCCGAATTTTGAGTCCTAGAAGTCCAGAAGCCAGTACAGGTGAAAAAACGATTTTGCCCCTGAAGAAAAGGATATGTGATGGCCGAAATTGGTAAGATTGTTTAGTAGTTAATTTTGTTTTAAATTCCTTTAGATCTAAGTTCTTTTAGATGAGTAATTGCCTTAGGAATCATCCTTAAGGCTAGATAGTTGCCTTATAGATTAAAGTCCCTAAAAATAGGGGAAGATAATTAAAGAGTTTAGAGTTTAGTTATCTAGTAAATTATCCTATTTAGATAAAGTGATTAAAGTAGTAATCATAATTCTATACCCATTCATTATAAATAGGAAGCCAACCTCACAAAGAATTATTCATAGAAAACCTACAAATTTCGTATAGGCTTAAAACCTTATACCTCCCTATAGCCACCATAATTTGCAGAAACTTCAAACCAGCATAACTCACTCATCGTTCGTTGGATCTCTGCGAGTAATAGCTTGTTGGAAAGCTCTCTTCATCCTATTTCCAACAATATTTTGGTTTGTTTTCAGGAGGTTAGTATTTCTTTGTCTAAAGTTACTTTGAAAATCGGCGGTGGGATTAGGTTTTTGCCGAATCTTCTTGAAATTCAAAGTGGCATAACTTCCTGGTCGTTTATCAGAATCTTACAAATAATAGCTTTATGGAAAGGAATTTTCGTCTTCTTTCCAACCATATATAAATCTCAGCTTGCATGTAAATATTTCGTTGTAGGTCGAGACGAAATTGTCCTGTGCCCTACTTTTAGCGACAGGTTTTGCATAGTTAATTGGAATGGTAAATTCAGGTTGATTCTTGTTAAGTTTCTGGCTATCACATCACACATCCAAGGGGGAGGCACCTGTAGAATCTGATCACTGGTTTCTGATAGGTTTGGTGAGTGGTATTGGTAAGGAAATAAGGTATTCAATTGACTATTGAATATGCATGCTTAGTTTGTTCTTGTCTTTGCCTGGTGATATTATAGGTGGTTCGGATTTACTTAATAAAGGCAAAGGATTAGCTTATTGTTCAGAGACAAAAGAGGTAGGATCTATGCCTCATCGGTTTCTCCAGAAACCCCTGCTCTCATCTGATGTTTTTGTTACCTACCCTTGTTGTATTTGTTTGTGATTGGATTGTAGGGTGTGAATATGGAATTCGGAATGAGATATGAATTTCCTAGGCTGTATCGAACCCCTGAGTTAGGAATTGAGTGCCTAGGATGCTATTGTTATATGAATTGGATGTGTTGATTGTTTTCCTGACATGATTGAGGATACCCTATTGTGGTATTATGCTTTGTACTTGCCTGTGTGTGCTTGTACGTGTTTGTGTGTCAGGATCCTGTTCCACTGGCCAGGCAGGGTAAGAACTGATGCTCCTAGGGAGAGGAGAGGTTCTTATCGATTTGTGGGAGTTGTATGGGAGGTGAACCAGCAAGTGTACGCTGGATATATGTCTTTGCGGGGCCGGATCCCTGTCTTGCGGGACAGGAAGTCCTTATCTTGCGGGATTTGGGGATGCCCTAGTTGCGACTAAGGGAAGACTTCTCCATGTGGGGCTAGTCGACTTGTCCTTGCGAGGATAAGGTGAAAGGCTTACTGATTAGTTTGTGTGTTAACCATCTACCCTTTGTACAGTAAGTCTTGGACAACACAGGTGGAAGGGGATGACCTTTTCTTTTATTCATTGAGAGCGATTTTGTTGTATTTCACCTGCCTGTGTACTTCTGAACTTTCGGAAGTGTGGTCCTCCCGCAGCCATAATCTTGGCCTTAACCTCTTTTGATCTATTGTTGAATTGCGTGATCCCTTTAGTTGTTTAGGAATGATCTTATGTGAATTGGGAGATTTGTGTTTAGGGATTCTATAGATCTTATGATGCTGTGACCCTACTGAGATTCTTGTAATCTCAAACCGTTGTTTTTACCATTTTTCAGGCTTAGGTACATTCACTGTTCGTGTTACCAGTGTGTGAGATCAAGGCTGCACGGCGGGACGATATTGCATCACATTTGCATACTTGTTACTTACGCATATAACATGAATGATTGGGCATCTTTCTGGTTTATTTTAAGCACTCTTCTTTGCTTGTTATTTCTGAAACTTGTGAAAAATTTCTTGCTGATTATTTGGATCCCTATGGGACTTGTGTGTTATGAACCCAAAGGATTAATTTAAGACTTCCGCTGATGTTTTTATTTACTCCGTATGTTACCAGAATATGTGTCCAATATCATGCTCCAATTGATTGATAAGCAACAAAATAAACAAGTTTAAAATCGGTATCTTATGAGTAGCCTTGTGGAATTCTAATAGGTCTTAGGTGTCGTTGAGGCTTATTTGGGTTTCACGACGGTAATGACCTTAATCGGAGCAATTAATAATAGTTAGGAATTGGGGTCGTTACACACGTTGTCAAGGAGTGTGACAAGCAGAGGGACATTGCAAGAGTGCAATTGTCGAAGGAGGCAAAGTGGAAGGCAAAAGGGGTAGACGCAAAGAGGCGTCCCTTAGAGTTTGATGAAGGGGATCTTGTGTTGGTGAAGCTGATGTCTCACCAAAGCCGAGTTTTTGCCAAGTTGCACAAGAGGCTAGTGCGACGATACGAGGGTCCTTTCAAGGTGTTGAAGAGGATCGGCAAGGTGTCATACAAGCTGGAATTACCACCTAGATTAGAGTTCCATTATGTCTTCCATGTGAGCTTGTTGAAACCATTCCAAGAAGACACGGAAGATCCGGAGAGGGGAAAATCAAAGAGAGCTCCCACAGCTGTGACCAATGCCCATGATAAAAAGCTTGATGAGATCTTATCAAGGCGGGTGGTGCAAAAGAGTGGGAAGCACATGAACCATGTGGAGTACTTGGTTCGATGGAAAGGCGACCCTCCTAGCGAGACAAGCTGGGAGAAAGATTTCGATCTTTGGCAGTACCAAGACGAAATCAACGAGTTCTTGAGGCAGCACACAACGAGGACGTTGTCGAGTTTGGTGGGGGAGAATGTCACCACCGAATATCAGACTACGCGTCATTCAGAATATCAGACTACGAGTCATTCGGCTTCGTGCGGGACCCGACTCCCAACTCAAGGATCACGTTAATCAATGAGGGAATCTTTCCCCATTATGTTCCCCACTAAGTGAGGGAATCAAGGAACTCAATTGGGATCCGTGTTTGTGCTTTCTACTTTTGTATATAACCGTTAGATCATACGGCTTGATCTCCACCATCCATTGGGGAGTTGTAAAGGCTATATAAGGGGTGTCTCCCCTCATTTGTAATCATCCAGCAATACTTGCAATATTGAGAGTTTAAAACTTTCTCTCCATTCTTTTGTGTGTCTCTCTCATTTCGGTTCGGTTCTAAGCTTAGCATTCTAGCTAGCTTTGTGAGGAAGGCTTACTTAGCCTATTGCGAGAACGATAGTCTAAGGCCGCACGAAGAGTTTCTATTCCGCAAAACTCTAGTCCCGTGACATGGTGTTCTGGGATTGAGGTATTGCAATTCTCAAGAACAAGTTGCACATGTGATGACAAAGCCACTTAAGCTAGAGCAATTTGAAAAATTTGGTGGTATGCTTGGAATAATTAATGCATCATAAATAAGCTAAATTCATATGTTTTTAGGAGGAGAATGTTGTCTATTGTTTCTTTTTTTTAGTTTACTCTTTCAACTGTTTGTTATAATAAGATCTATTCTTTAGAAGGGATATAGACTGTTTTCTAGTAAGTACTCAGGTTGGTAAAGCGTAGAGTTTATTTTTCTTTCTCAGTGTAAATTTCAGTACTCTCTAAATTCTGTTTTTCAACACAATTGTAGACGAGGTTATCAGGGACAACAATGAAAAGGGCAGCGTAACACTGCTGCGTAAGTTCATCATCATTGTACCCATTCAGTACCTCTGCTGCGTAACACTCTTTAAACTCCTTAATCTTGGTCAGTATCATGTTGCAGAGCCTTTTACTATCGACGCCACAGTACTTTGTGAAAAGACTAGCCAAATTAAGCTTTAGAATTTCAGCTTCTGGAACCCTCTATGGTGGATAGGACCAAATGCTAAGAACACAGGCTCGAAGTGTTTCAAGTGCCTCTCACGCAGCCTGGAAGGCACCTTTTGTATCTTTGATTTTGTGCTACCCTCGACCAAGGTAACCTGCAAAGTCTGCAACTGCTTCTGCAAATACCTGCTCAATCTATCGTTGTTTACCCAGTTTTGTACTGTAGCAGCATCTGCTGGTGTTGGCCATCTGTCGCGGGTTAACTCTTGCTTAGGTTCATAGCACCTTTCATTCTCGAGAGGCACGTAGCCCGCAATGACTTGATCGCCGGTAGATCCGGTTGCTTGACCAGCTTCAATATCTGAGGTTCCACCATTCGAATTCTCTTCGAAGGCAGTTTGCTGTTTGTTCCTATTCATGTTTGAGTGGAGATCCAACAGTAATGGTGTGGTTTCTTTATCATAGTGAGTGGATGGATTAAGGTGAGGTGCCAAAAGTCAAAAAGGTTGTGCTTAAAGAGAAAGAATTACAAAACTAGGCAGGCAGCTATGAAATCGATTCACAATTCCCTTCTGTCTTTTCGCTTAGACCAATCAAGCGAGGGTGTTCACACAGGTAGACGCAACACACCGGGTAGCTTTAAGGTGCTGTGAGGTAGCAGCTGGTTCGTCCGAAAATAACTTAAAGTTATCCAAATATGTCCTATGTATCAATCAAAGCAATTTTTTAAAAAATTTAAAAATATTTATTGATAGTAATTATTTATCACCTGTCATAATAATGAATTTGAACAATCCAAAAAATTTAAAATACCTTCGTAAAAAAACACAAAACTATTGGCTTTTCGGTCATTGACTTGACCTGACACTCTTTATTCCGTAAAAAAACCAAAAGAACCAAGTCTTTTGGACTGAATACGGAAAACCAAGTCTTGGCGGCGATCGTTTGCTTTGATCCCGCTGTGTACTTGGTTAGTGCTTGTACCTTCCTGAAACCCTGGGTCCACCGTTTGTTGGGGTTTGGGAACTTGATAATGGGTTGGGAAGATCATATGTACCGGGCGGGGTGCAGTGGCCATTCTAGGTGGCTTTTAAAAACAAAATTTATTATTATAAAACTAATTAAACATATTTTATATTTTACCATTCTAGGCTTCTGAGGAAGGCCTTTGCTTGTCGCTTGGATCTCCCTATCTCCTTGCTTTGTACTTGTACCTTCTGGAAACTCTGAGGGTAAGGGTACTTGTCTGACTCTTCCTGCTTCCAGATCTGCATATCCATCTTTCTTTTCTGGTTGGTTTCTTTCCATATATTGGGATTGTTGGATTTCCACCCGAAAGATGGAAATCAAAACGTTCTCAAGTAACGCATCATTGGGTCCCATCACACTTCGGAATCCACCAATCACAGTTGTAGCATGGATATCCAGACCAGCAAAGATGCGGTAAATAAGTTATTCAATGTTGGAATGAAAAAGAGAATAGTAATTTTAACTCAAATAAATCATGTGGAATTCGATTATTAGTTCCCACCCAAAGACCTTACAAATATATAATTCATGTTCTAGAAAAAAATATATAGTTAAATATCTCAATGCCTTTTGAAACAACACGAACATTCTTTGTCATGCACCGCACCCTACTCACGAGATTCTGAGAATAAAAATTATTATGTTATTTCCAAATCTCATAATGCTTTAAAAATAAAATCATTAAATAAACAGCGAAAACAAAAATATAGGGTAAGTTCAGAATTATAAATAAGATTTTAAATTTTTTTTACAATGTGGGTTTTTAATCAGGATTAAACCAGAATTTTTAGAATCTAGATGGAGGCGAATGAGTTTTTTGTTATTTATTTATGAATTTTTATTGTTATACAATAAAAAACAAGAAAAATTTATTTTAAAAAACTCGCTACATAAATCCGAAAATATCACACAAGGGAACTTTTATTCCATAAACAAACATATAAAAGAAACAAACGAAGCAAGTGCAGCAAAGAAAAGAGCCATCCTGATACAACAGCATATGTGCTTTATTGTCTACTTTTTTTTTTGGATTGATGGCAAACCAAGTCTGGACAGATGTTAAAACAAGTGCAATCATAGCACCCACAAAGTCAATGATAGTCCATGGGCTGCTAAAATAGTCGTTCAGCAACTGAGCAATCCAGATTCTCCGTTTGGTCTTATACACGAGACTAATTTCATTTGATCGAATAGAGGAAAGACGTTTTTTGTCACGCCCCATACCTTATCCTGAGAATAAAAATTACTATGCTATTCTCAAGTTTCGTAAGGCTTTGAAAATAAAATCATTAAATAAACAGCAAAAACAAAATTGTAGGGTAAATTCAGAATCATAAATAAGATTTTAAATTTTTTTTGCAATATGGGTTGTTAATCAGGACTAAACCAGAAATTACACAATTCCTATATAACAAAATTCCAACTATAACAGTTTTATATATCTGATAGTATAAGCAACAAAAACTAACCATATATACAATCCATCACAATATTTCAAAACAATTCTATCATATATACAATCCATCACAATATTTCAAAATAATTCTATGCAGTCTACAAGGTCGGACTATGCAGTCCACAAGGTCAAACAAAAATAAAAAGAAAAGTTTTTATTTTAATAAGTATTCTATTAATAAATTCAGTTTATTTTATATTTATTAACAAAATTCAAAAAAATATTTCATCCAAACCTAAATGAAATTTAATTAAGAATTAAATTTAAATAATTTTGATTTAATTTTTAATCATTTCCATTAGTTTGAGTGCGGGTACTACTACATACAGTAATATATATTTGTTTCAAATTGTTTATTAGGAATGCCAATGGACACATGTGGGGAAGACTAGAAAAGTCTTTGCGATGATGGAAAGTTTTATTGCGGGAAGGTGGTAATTTTTATTACACTTACGCAGGTTACGACTGCACTAGTACACTGTCCTTTAATAATATCATAAATTCGCACGTGCAGTCCTTATAGTTTCTCTCTCTCTTTATTTTTTTCCGCTTTTCACTCGCTTTTCAATGTGTAGTGTCCTTATCTTTATTATCTTCCAGCGAATTTTCTCACTTCGCTCTTTCATTATTTTTCTCAGTTTTGTCGGACGTCATTAAATGATTTTTTTTATTTAATCTAAGCTGTATAAAATACTGTGTTGGGTATGTTTACCAGCTCTGGAATTCTATCTGTCTTCTTTGTTATAATTATTACCTGTGTAGAATTATAATCGATAAATACACTTTCTATGTATTTTTTCTGTGGAATTGAACTCAAAACATTGAAATTAAGAAGAGACAACAAACTATTACGCTAACACTGTATTGTCAATTCGGCAAGTTGCGATGTTAGGTAGGCTGCAGTTTTGCCTTTTGTTTTCTAATGGTATTGTTGTTTCTTTCCCAGAAATGTAATAGAAAGTAGAAGATCAGGACCTAGCTAGCCTATTAATAGAGCTGCAGATGAGCCTGATAATCACAAAAAGAAAATGTTGGAGCTGCCTGGTTTGCTGGCGATACAGTCCAAATATAACAACAGTTATCTGCAATACGTGGTTGATGGAGAAGGTGAAGGTGAAGCCAGGCGCCTGCACCAATGCCTCCGATTCGATGGAGACAATTTCGAGAACCCACAGTCAGAGTTCCGAATCGAGACTGCAAAGTGCGATGCAACATTAGTTCACCTTAAATGTAAGGACCCAAACCCGGAAAGCGGGCCCTTACCGCCGTGAAACCCGGAGAAGGCCAATACGTGGACCAATCCGAACTCCACAAGGCTATTAATAAGGCAGGTTAGGAGAATTTTTCAAAAAAAAAAAAAAAAAAAAAGAAAAAAAAAGAGGTCAGAGTCAAAGGCAACGGATGAACAGTAAAAAGTCAAAATCAAAAAAAAAAAATACAAAATTTCAGAAACACCCCCACTTATTCTTCCCCCTTAGTGCACGGGAGACAGCAGGAAAAAACAAGTCATTTCCCCCATTTTGTTCCATTTTGCCAAGAACACAAAGCTCCCAAAACCCAAAAATCCTCCCAATTCATTTCAACATCAAATTAAGGAGTGGGTCTTGTTCCAGAACCTAAAACCAACCTTCCTCCTTGAATTTCCTCAGGTATGGTGTTTGTTTATAGGGGTTTTTCATTTATTTAGGTATTATTTTGTATTTTCGGATTTTATGAAGTTTTACTTGATTTCTTCAATTCCTCTTTCGATTTGTGGTTGAATTAGCAAGATTAGATGTCCCTTAACATATCCTGATACCTTAGATTGATTGAAAACATTAATTGATCCATGATTGATCATTTTGGGTATCAATGGCATTTTGGTAATTTCGGGATTTATGTGATTTTGTGAAATTGGATGGAATTGGATGAAATTGGGTGAAATTGGTTGATGTCATTGCTTGAGTTAGGTTGTTTATGTGTTGTAGAGTAGGTTGGTCGAATTAGGAAACCAATTTTGATGTTGGTGGAGCTTGGAATTGGAAATTGAATTTAGGATCAATTGCGTATGTGAGGGAATTTGTTATTTTCTTAAGGAATTGAGTGGTTTGAGTTTCTAGAGGTTGAATTGAATAATTTGGGACTTAGAGTGAGTGTTTGAGGAGTCTCGTAGGTTGTTTTTATTTCTGGTCATTTTTCGAGTTTATTATTTTTGGGTTTGTTCTTAGTACGATTTTGTGTGTATGATTGTTTAGGTGGTATTTCAGCGATCGATAAGGGCAAAGGCTTAGCCGTCGAGTCGTCTGCGCGTCAAGAGTTGGGAGACTATGTTTCATTTACATGCACGGAAATGTTTTGGTTTTATTAATTAAAATTGGATATATGCTTGTTTTTGAATAGAGGCAATATGTGCATTGATGCATGACTTTGCATATTAGGTTCATTATGCGTGTGTCATGTTTATGATGCATAAAATATTTTTATGGACCTATATGCATGCTTGTGACGTGATTGAGATACTTTGCGAGAATTAATTGATTTATATTGATTTCTTAAAATATGGGACTTTTATGCGAGCTTTTGAATTGTTTTTGGATTGCATCATAATCGAGTTGAATTATGATATGATTTGAGATCTTTTTCACAATTGCGAAGTACGTATATTCATATACGATTTCTAGGATTTGATCTTGGAATTGACGATAACAACGCTTGGCCAATGCGGAGGTAAGTGGATGAGCACCCTTAGATAGAAGGGTATTCCCTTGCCTAGGAGTATAAGGTGGTGAGTATAGGCCTTGTGACGGTGTGAGTATCAGGCTATACATGATATGCCTTCGGGCTTTGCGAGTTGTGCGTGAGTTGGGATTTGTGTGATAGTGCGTTTTCTCCACATTTCCCTAGGATAACACTGGTGGCAGGGGATTTATATTTATTTGAAAATGTGTATTTAAATTAGCCACCAGTGGGCTTCCGATTTCCCTTTGGCCCGGGTTATCAGGCGAAGCGGTTTTAGTGGTCCTCCCCGAGAGATTTTGGCATAGTAGCCACGTGTTTGAGACTTTGAGATTTTGTAATATTTGGACTTGTGCTCGACATATTGGTTTATGATTTCAAACTCATTCATACGTAATTGATTTTATTTATATGAGTTCGTTTCACGATTAGCATCATGGATTAAATGTGATTTTATTATTAAGCATTATATTATTTATACTGGTTTTCGTATGTGCCTCCATTCCACCGGAATTGTTTATGACGCTGTGACTTTCACTGAGGTCCTTGAGATCTCATCCCCCTCTTGTTGATATTTTTCAGGACTAGGTCGAGAGCCTGTGTAGCTGACTTATTTGTGAGGTCGAGATTTCTGGTTTGTCTTAGGGCTGGACTACTGCATATGACACGTTTGAGAACTCGACACTATCATTATTATTTTGGATTTGTGTATGCTTGCTTATCTTGTTTGCATACTTGTTTATTGAAACTGTGATACCTTATTGGGTTTGGGTTGATGCATGTTATTGGACTTATTTTGATAAAGTATGTTTGGGGCCGTGTGGCCTGTTGTGTGTGAAATTAAGTCTTCCGCTGTTTGTGATTGCACTCTGTGATTGATTTTGTTGTGTCGAGGTTTCCGGTTAAATGCATGCTCCATTTTAAAGAAAATTAAGAAGGTTCAAATTTATATGTAATTTTATTTATTTTACGAGTTTGATTTGAGGATAAGCCTTGTGTGGTTTTAATTGGGCCACGAGTTGGGCCAATTGGGACTGCACGACGGTGAGGAGCCCAATTACCGGGTTCGGGTCCTCACAAGGTTGGTAGCGGAGCATGGTTGTTTATGTGTGCAATGTTTTCAAAAATGGTTTAAAAAACGCATATTTTGAAGGTGCATCACACTCACATTGCACATGCATAGTCCAGCATAGAGTTTTGTCTAGTAGTCTAATTTTGTTTTAGGGCACATTATATGATTATATGTCCAGTTGATAGATATGCCTCGTGGTAGACCTCGTAGAGCAGCTAGAGGCCAGGGAGACCGTGCACAGTCTGATGAGGTAGATGAGCGATCAGATGCTCGTGGGCCAGCAGGTCAGGCAACTGAGGTGCAACAACCACATATTACACCAGGGGTACAGGCAGGCCAGGCAACACAGGACCCTGTTATGATTCAGATGTTGGCGACTATGCAGGCTATGCAGGCCACACTACAGCAGTTAGTACAGAGTGGAGTGGCTCAGCAGCCACAGGGACAGACTCATGCACCTGTCCAACCAGAGAATATAGCAGAGCCTGAGACACAGCCTGAGCCCAGAGTTCAGCAGGTGCAGGTGCAAGGTACCAGACTACCAGTCCAGGTATCCAAAGTACTGAAGGAGGCCAGACATTTAGGCTGTGAGAGTTTCTATGGTACCAGTGATGCTATGGTGGCCAGGATATGGAAAGACAAGATTGTCTTAACAGCTCAGGACCTGAGGATATCTTCTGAGGACAGAGTCACTTTAGCCACTAGACTACTAGAGAGAGAGGCAGCCACTTGGTGGAGTACAGTCAGAGACCGATATAGTGGACAGCCCACTTGGGAAGAGTTTGAGAGAGAGTTTGATAGGAGGTACTTCCCACAACACTTCCAAGATAATAAGAGATCAGAGTTTTATCTGCTTCGCCAGGGCAACAGGTCAGTGTCAGAGTACGAGACTGAGTTGAGAGCCTTGGCCCATTTTGTACCAGAGATAGACAGGGCTGGTTCAGTGATGGCTAGTCGATTTGAGCAGGGCCTCAACCGGGACATTCGCACAGTTCTGGGTGCGAAGACTAGCAGTGACTTTGAAGAGCTCGTTGTAGATGCTGTCAAGGCAGAGGAGATCATTCATGGGCAGAGTGGACAGCTACGGAGGTATAGGGACTTTGTGCCTAGTAGGGGTCCCTTTAGGCATAGTGGTAGATTTGACCGCCGACAGAGGAGCAGGGTGTCCACCCCATACTCTGGAGTACAGACTCGTTCACAGGGTACACCTTCTTTTGTAGCCCGTACACAGACGACACAGTTTACTCCTAGCATCAGCAGGCCAGTGGGACTTCCCCGATGCATGAATTGTAGACAGCATCATCTTCCTCCATGCACACAGCCGCCTAGGTGTTATACTTGTGACAGATTTGGGCACATAGCCAGAGATTGCCCAGGGGCTAGTGCATCTAGAGTGACAGCTTCTCAGCCGAGATTCCCAGCATTACCAGCAGCACCAAGGGCAGGTGTGAGCCATATAGGTTCACAGGGATCATCGAGACCACAGACTAGATCACAGACTGGTCGACCATCTGGTAGCCAGGCTATGGGTCAGACCCAGCAGCAGCAGCAGCAGAGGCCACAGACACGCCTGTTCACACTAGCAGATGCTGAGGCATGTGCTAGTCCGGACGTCGTTACAGGTACTATTTCTGTATTTTCTTGTTCTGCTAAAGTCTTGTTAGATCCTGGAGCGAATAGGTCTTTTGTTGGTCCTAGAGTGGCTAGGTGTGCTGATAGAGTGTTGTCACCCTTAGAGCCACCTATAGTTGTGTTGACCCCTCTTGGTGAGCAGATTACGTGCAGTAGTGTTTTCTTGGGATGTGTGATGACAGTGGGCACAGTACATATTGAGGCAGATTTGATACCATTGGGCATCAGTGATTTTGATGTGATAGTTGGTATGGACTGCTTATGTAGATACAGAACCCGTATGGAGTGTTTCACGGAGAGGGTATGGTTCAGTCTTCCAGATGGGACAGAGTATTGTTTTGAGGGAGACAGACGGGTATTACCGACTTGTGTGATTTCTTAGATGAGTGCCAGACAGTTAATTCACAAGGGTTGTACAGCTTTTCTTGCACATGTTCGGGATGCATCAGTTGAGCCTCCAGAGTTGAGCAGTGTACCAGTTGTCAGAGAGTACGCAGATGTGTTTCCCGAGGATGTGACAGGGTTACCTCCAGCTCGAGAGATTGAGTTTGAGATTGAGTTATTGCCAGGGACAACACCGATTTCTATTCCGCCATATCGGATGGCACCAGCTGAGTTGAGAGAGCTGAAGACTCAGTTGGAGGATCTTGTGGATCGAGGATTCATCCGACCGAGTGTTTCTCCTTGGGGTGCGCCTGTCCTTTTCGTAAAAAAGAAGGACGGTACCCTTCGGCTTTGTATTGACTACAGGCAGCTGAACCGGGCCACTGTGAAGAACCGGTATCCGTTGCCGAGGATAGATGACTTATTTGATCAGTTGCAGGGTGCTTCAGTGTTCTCGAAGATAGACTTGAGATCGGGATACCACCAGTTGAGAGTTCGGGAGTCTGACATCCCGAAGACAGCATTCAGATCGAGGTATGGACACTATGAGTTTGTTGTTATGCCGTTTGGGTTGACGAATGCTCCTGCAGTGTTCATGGACCTCATGAACAGGGTGTTCCGAGAGTTTTTAGATCGATTTGTCATTGTCTTCATTGATGACATATTGGTGTATTCGAGGACTCAGGAGGAGCACGAGGTGCACTTGAGGACAGTTTTAGACACACTTAGAGCACGACAGTTTTATGCCAAGTTCTCTAAGTGTGAGTTTTGGTTGAGTGAGGTTGGATTCTTGGGGCATGTTGTGTCAGCCAGTGGAGTATTGGTAGACCCCAAGAAGATAGAGGCTATTGTTTCGTGGGAACCACCTCGCAGTGTGACAGAGGTGCGTAGCTTTTTGGGTTTGGCAGGCTATTACAGACGGTTTGTAGAGGGCTTCTCGGTTTTAGCAGCACCTTTGACCCGGTTGACTCGCAAGGGTGTCTCGTTTGTGTGGACCGAGAAGTGTGAGCAGAGTTTCAGCGAGTTGAAGACCAGATTGGTTTCAGCTCCAGTGTTGACTTTACCAGTCAGTGGCAGAGGCTATGTTGTTTTCAGTGATGCCTCGAGAGTTGGATTGGGATGTGTGTTGATGCAGGATGGGAAGGTGGTTGCCTATGCTTCTAGACAGTTGAGACCGCATGAGGGCAATTATCCAACCCATGACCTTGAGCTTGCAGTAGTGGTCTTCGCTTTGAAGATTTGGCGTCATTACTTGTATGGTGAGACGTGCCATATCTACACAGATCACAAGAGTCTCAAGTACCTTCTCACCCAGAAGGAGTTGAACTTGAGACAGAGGCGTTGGCTTGAGTTGATCAAGAATTATGACTTGATCATTGACTACCATCCGGGCAAAGCCAACGTAGTTGCAGATGCTTTGAGTAGGAAGACCGCTTCTTCCTTGGCTTATGTGAGAGCCGAGTATATGCCTTTGTTGATGTGTTTGAGGGAGTCTGGAGTTCAGCTAGATAGTGATGAGACCGGAGCACTAGTTGCACAAATGGTGGTGAGACCGACATTGATTGATGAGATTCGAGCCGGTCAGCTTGAGGATCCAGCTTTGGTTAGAGTGAGACAGAGTCTGGACATCAGTGACAGTGCAGAGAGTTCAGTTGGTGAGTACAGAGTTAGAGATGATGGTATTCTGACTTTTCGAGGTCGTATGTGTGTACCAGATGACGAGGAGTTAAGACAGAGTATTTTGATAGAGGCTCACAGTTCAGCATTCTCTGTACATCCGGGTAACACTAAGATGTATAGAGATTTGAGACAGTCTTATTGGTGGTCAGGCATGAAGAGGCACATAGCAGAGTTTGTTGCTCGATGCTTGGTTTGTCAGCAGGTGAAGGCCGAGCATCAGAGACCAGCAGGCATGTTACAGCCGCTTCCTATTCCAGAGTGGAAGTGGGAGCATGTCACTATGGACTTTGTGGTAGGTTTACCACGTGTGCAGCGGGGATACGATGCCATATGGGTGATAGTGGACAGACTCACCAAGTCTGCGCATTTCCTCCCTATCAGAGTGACAGACACACCCGAGAGACTAGCATCGAGGTACATGGATGAGATTGTCCGATTGCATGGTGTGCCAGTGACTATAGTGTCGGATCGAGATCCGAGATTCACTTCTCGATTTTGGGAGAAGTTTCACAGTGCATTGGGTACAGAGCTGAGGTTCAGTACAGCCTTTCATCCACAGACAGATGGTCAGTCGGAGAGGACTATACAGATCCTAGAGGATATGCTTAGAGCTTGTGTGTTGGACAGGCAAACCACTTGGGATCGATGCTTACCCTTAGTGGAGTTTGCCTACAACAACAGCTTTCAGAGGATTATTGGTATGGCGCCGTATGAGGCACTGTATGGGCGTAGGTGTCGTACTTCATTGTGTTGGGATGAAGTTGGTGAGAGGCGTCTTGACAGTCCAGAGTTAGTGGACCAGGCTACTCAACAAGTTGCTTTGATTAGAGAGCGGTTGAGAGTAGCTCAGAGCAGACAAAAGAGTTATGCAGATCACCGTAGACGAGACTTGGAGTTTGCAGTGGATGATAGGGTATTCTTGAAAGTAGCGCCTTGGAAGGGGGTGATCAGATTTCAGCAGCGGGGCAAACTAGCTCCAAGGTATATTGGTCCTTACCGTATTGTTGACAGAGTTGGCCCAGTGGCATACAGATTGGAGTTACCACTAGAGTTAGAGAGGATCCATAACGTCTTCCATGTGTCCATGTTGAGGAAGTACGTGTCGGATCCATCTCATATATTGGAGACACCACCGATCGAGATTGCCAATGATTTATCTTATTCGACTCAGCCAGTGGCCATAGTGGATAGAGCGGTGAGACAGTTACGCAGCCGCAGTGTGCCTATGGTTTATGTTTTATGGCGTAGTGATCGTATGGAAGAGAGGACTTGGGAACCAGAGCAGTTGATCAGACAGCAGTATCCACATTTGTTTGAGGATTCTGGTAAGTGAATTTCGGGGACGAAATTTTTATAAGGGAGGATGTGAGACCCCGTCTTTTTGAGAGTCTAGTCAGCATTCGAATTTAGTTAGATTGTTCGGATTGGTCGATTTGAGTGAGTTGACCCTTTGACTGTCATAGCTGACCTTTTGACCGAGTGACCTGGACATAGTCATAGAGCCTAGGTGTCATGTTTAGAATATTTAGAACGTCATGTCGTTGGTGGTATGTCGATAATTTGCACGACGTGTCGTTTTGGAGATTTAACGTGCATTAGATTAATTAGTCGATTGATGCATTGTTTGAGGTTTGAGTCCTGAGGATATAGCCCAATCTACTCTTTTGACCCGTATAAAGATTTTTGGAGGCCCGTTTTGAGTGGTCGTAGGCCTTTGGGCCGATTTACCGTTCGTGGGCCCGATTTCAGTTTCTCGAGTCCAATTACGTTTTAAAAGCCCGACTTCAATATTTTGAGCTTTTAATTTTTATTTTACCTCCGTTATGATATAATTGGGATACTTTATTAATAAGGCAGGTTAGGAGAATTTTTCAAAAAAAAAAAAAAAAAAAAAAAGAAAAAAAAAGAGGTCAGAGTCAAAGGCAACGGATGAACAGTAAAAAGTCAAAGTCAAAATCAAAAAAAAAAAATACAAAATTTCAGAAACACCCCCACTTATTCTTCCCCCTTAGTGCACGGGAGACAGCAGGAAAAAACAAGCCATTTCCCCCATTTTGTTCCATTTTGCCAAGAACACAAAGCTCCCAAAACCCAAAAATCCTCCCAATTCATTTCAACATCAAATTAAGGAGTGGGTCTTGTTCCAGAACCTAAAACCAACCTTCCTCCTTGAATTTCCTCAGGTATGGTGTTTGTTTATAGGGGTTTTTCATTTATTTAGGTATTATTTTGTATTTTCGGATTTTATGAAGTTTTACTTGATTTCTTCAATTCCTCTTTCGATTTGTGGTTGAATTAGCAAGATTAGATGTCCCTTAACATATCCTGATACCTTAGATTGATTGAAAACATTAATTGATCCATGATTGATCATTTTGGGTATCAATGGCATTTTGGTAATTTCGGGATTTATGTGATTTTGTGAAATTGGATGGAATTGGATGAAATTGGGTGAAATTGGTTGATGTCATTGCTTGAGTTAGGTTGTTTATGTGTTGTAGAGTAGGTTGGTCGAATTAGGAAACCAATTTTGATGTTGGTGGAGCTTGGAATTGGAAATTGAATTTAGGATCAATTGCGTATGTGAGGGAATTTGTTATTTTCTTAAGGAATTGAGTGGTTTGAGTTTCTAGAGGTTGAATTGAATAATTTGGGACTTAGAGTGAGTGTTTGAGGAGTCTCGTAGGTTGTTTTTATTTCTGGTCATTTTTCGAGTTTATTATTTTTGGGTTTGTTCTTAGTACGATTTTGTGTGTATGATTGTTTAGGTGGTATTTCAGCGATCGATAAGGGCAAAGGCTTAGCCGTCGAGTCGTCTGCGCGTCAAGAGTTGGGAGACTATGTTTCATTTACATGCACGGAAATGTTTTGGTTTTATTAATTAAAATTGGATATATGCTTGTTTTTGAATAGAGGCAATATGTGCATTGATGCATGACTTTGCATATTAGGTTCATTATGCGTGTGTCATGTTTATGATGCATAAAATATTTTTATGGACCTATATGCATGCTTGTGACGTGATTGAGATACTTTGCGAGAATTAATTGATTTATATTGATTTCTTAAAATATGGGACTTTTATGCGAGCTTTTGAATTGTTTTTGGATTGCATCATAATCGAGTTGAATTATGATATGATTTGAGATCTTTTTCACAATTGCGAAGTACGTATATTCATATACGATTTCTAGGATTTGATCTTGGAATTGACGATAACAACGCTTGGCCAATGCGGAGGTAAGTGGATGAGCACCCTTAGATAGAAGGGTATTCCCTTGCCTAGGAGTATAAGGTGGTGAGTATAGGCCTTGTGACGGTGTGAGTATCAGGCTATACATGATATGCCTTCGGGCTTTGCGAGTTGTGCGTGAGTTGGGATTTGTGTGATAGTGCGTTTTCTCCACATTTCCCTAGGACAACACTGGTGGCAGGGGATTTATATTTATTTGAAAATGTGTATTTAAATTAGCCACCAGTGGGCTTCCGATTTCCCTTTGGCCCGGGTTATCAGGCGAAGCGGTTTTAGTGGTCCTCCCCGAGAGATTTTGGCATAGTAGCCACGTGTTTGAGACTTTGAGATTTTGTAATATTTGGACTTGTGCTCGACATATTGGTTTATGATTTCAAACTCATTCATACGTAATTGATTTTATTTATATGAGTTCGTTTCACGATTAGCATCATGGATTAAATGTGATTTTATTATTAAGCATTATATTATTTATACTGGTTTTCGTATGTGCCTCCATTCCACCGGAATTGTTTATGACGCTGTGACTTTCACTGAGGTCCTTGAGATCTCATCCCCCTCTTGTTGATATTTTTCAGGACTAGGTCGAGAGCCTGTGTAGCTGACTTATTTGTGAGGTCGAGATTTCTGGTTTGTCTTAGGGCTGGACTACTGCATATGACACGTTTGAGAACTCGACACTATCATTATTATTTTGGATTTGTGTATGCTTGCTTATCTTGTTTGCATACTTGTTTATTGAAACTGTGATCCCTTATTGGGTTTGGGTTGATGCATGTTATTGGACTTATTTTGATAAAGTATGTTTGGGGCCGTGTGGCCTGTTGTGTGTGAAATTAAGTCTTCCGCTGTTTGTGATTGCACTCTGTGATTGATTTTGTTGTGTCGAGGTTTCCGGTTAAATGCATGCTCCATTTTAAAGAAAATTAAGAAGGTTCAAATTTATATGTAATTTTATTTATTTTACGAGTTTGATTTGAGGATAAGCCTTGTGTGGTTTTAATTGGGCCACGAGTTGGGCCAATTGGGACTGCACGGCGGTGAGGAGCCCAATTACCGGGTTCGGGTCCTCACAAAGAGTGCGTGAAATCAAGACGGATAGTTGATGTTCATTACCACCTGGACGCAGTCAAGATCTACAACGAGTCCCCTGTGACACTAGCCTCTCAGTCTACAGCAAACGATGATGGTGAACAGGTCAACTTGGGCTGCAAGTTCGCAACCAAAATTTCCAAACAGACTTCCTGGAAGACTAGTGTCTCAAGAAAGGTGGGAGGCAAAGTGAACATCACTGCCGGAATTCCTGTCATCAAAGGAAGATTGGAGATTCAAGAGGAGCTTAAAGGAACATACGAGTTGTGGAAGACTGAAGAGTCATCATACGACTTGGAATCTTCCTTTACTACCACTGTGGAGAAAGGTCACAAGGTGACTATCTTGGCAACGGCAAATCTGGGTTCATGTGATGTTCCCTTCTCCTACACTCAGCACGATATCCTACCTGATGGTACAGAGACTACCCGTCGCATGCATGATGGTATTTGCACTTCTAGAAATTATTATGATTTCAATTTCACAACCAAGAGGGCTAGGCTGCTGACACTGTAAGGACATGATCGTATCTCATGAGGATATGATTGACTCGTAAATTTTATTCATCTATAATAAAGTTCAAGAGTTTGAATTATTTTTTTGAATAGTAAGTTCGAATCTTCTTAATTTGGTGTTTACGATCTATGAAGAGACGACAAGGATACGAAACCAACATGCTATGCTCTTCCAATATTCTACCTGTACGGCGTTGTCCTTGCATTGCTTTTGTAATGCATAGTGAGGTTGGGGTCAAGAAACCAATCTTACCACTCTGCTATTTTTGCATTTTGGACAGTTTTATAGTTATAAATAAAAAAAATTCAAGATTCATAGTTAACACAGTATAGGAACACTACGAAAGAGAGAATCCAATCCCCTTTCTGGATATGTAAGCAGAAATCCTGAACGGCACAATGAAAGAGAAACAATTGCTACAGGAACAGGACCATTCTTTATCCCACGACCAAGCCTTATAACAGGGGACCGACAAGCCAACTGATGATATGGATCTTGAAGGATTTTAGCAGATGGGCATGCATAAATTACGTGGATGATATTTTTAGATAAAACAGCTGGTTGATGTTGGCGGCAGCTTAGGGGTGACCCTTAGCATCATTACTTCCAACTATCCCCATATTCAGAGTATTAACTTTGATCTTTCCCTTGTCATCGCAGATGGCCCAAGGTAGATGAGCTCTCCATGAAAATATATATTTCTTATGAGAGCTAATATTCCAAGTCAAACCAGTTAATCTTTATTAAGTTATTGCAGATGTGGTTCATGTGGGTAGATATATTTGAAAGTGTACCCCAAGGAGAGGCGATTTTTATGAAGGCATGATCATCTCGTCCCCTGCAACACACACTAAAGAGTCATGATTTTAAGAAACTTCGACTTTTGAGGATTCCGTAATTTCAAACATTAATCTGCTTATATAATTTGTCGGTGGATACTTCTTAACCGAAGTGATGACCATTGCTTGAGGCTGATGAAGAACTGTCATAGAGCCCTTCCAAGCGATTGGAAGTTAATTGTGATGGACCCAATTGTTCCAATAATTCCCGGCAGTAGAGCTGCAGACAGGGACACTGCTCATTTAGATGTGTTTATGCTGGTCCAAGATATTGGAGGAAAGTAGTGAACACAACAAGAATGCTTAACTATGGCTATTGACTCAGGATTCGGGGGCGTCAAATTCGTCTGCAAAGTCAATTTTTTTGTCAAATATACATACATACAATCAGTTGGCTTGTGGATCCTGTAACGATTGTCTCTTCTCCGATAAGGTTCCTGCTTGCATATTCAGATGAATTCAGTTCCCTTGCAGCGTTCCTATGGATATTGGAGAGCGCTCTGTTGTTTTCCTTACTATGTAAAGCTCTGCTAAACTCTCTTTTCCTTTACTTGTCTCATTACTCTCTAAAGAGAATGGATTGGGCCGAAATGAATTCCCAAATCAATAAGATACCAAAAGATTGAACAACATGATAAGCCATCATGATATATATTCAAGGGTCAGGTTTTTAATCCCCATAAACAATCCATATCTTTTTATCGATGCAACATGCTATACTCAAGCATGACAGTCGATGATGGGACTGTTTAATCTCAAATCCTATTCCCATCTTTTAATTCTTTTTTTTTCATTGTTTTTGTCAATTTCAGGAATTTCAATGGCATTACGATATTCTTATTGTCTCATATCCCAGTTTTGTAATATCGACAGACTAACCTATCATCCACTTCCCATCCCTTTCATTGTAAACAAAATTCATTTTTTTTTATTCCAAAAACAAAGCTTGAAAAGATGGATCCACCTCAAAAGAATGAATGATGAGTATTCTATGGAAGTATAGGAACTGATGTAGACATTGGAACTGCAAACTGAAAGGCATTAAGGCAATAACAGAACCATGTCGTCAACGGACCTATCATGTCTTGGTATAAATCCATGATGAGTTCTGTGACGAAGACCGCTTTCTTGATACTCCATTCTCCTTTCTTCTAGTCTTGAGCTCCCAAATTCTGACAAGTCCATAGCTAACAATGTGATTATGGAGAAAGAAACAGAGTTGCAGCAACGGGCAAAGACCCATGCCAATCCCCGAAAGCCATGGGATGTACGAATATTTCCAGTGGACCTATAAGGGTGTTAAGGACATGGCATCTCTCAGGCTCTAAGGGATTGTAGGCAATAATACTGCTGTTATTTCCCTTTATTCTCTACAAGCATAATTAATATATGGATATTAAAAAAAATAAGAAATACAAGAGGTTCCACCTCAAAAGCTATATACATCCTTCAGATGAGAAGAAAGAGAAAGAAAAAAAATTATTTAATTTGTGATAAAATGACTTCCTTAATTTTATAGAAAATCCAAAACTATCTTCATCCAATGGAAGCCAAAAAGTTATAGAGTTCACATCCTACTAAGCATACACGTAGTTTTATTTTACCTTAGTAGATATATTTGGAATTGTCATTGTTTGTTACCTTTTATTTCCATTGCAAAATCTTGCAAAATCTGACTTTATATTATAACGCTGCCCTTTCTATAACAGGACCGACAAGCCATGATATGGATGTTGAAGGATTTTAGCAGATGGACGCGCATAAATTACTTATACAACTCCATAATCCAAAAATTACAGACATTGCAAACGAATTTGATGCCACCGAATCCTGCTTCAGTAGCCAATCTCATGAATTCTTCCTGTGTTCGCTCCTTCCCTCCATGGTCTCGGGCCAGCATTAACACATCTAACTGAGCAGTGTCCCTATCTGTTGAAATACTGCCAGGCATTATTGGAACGACTGCTTCCATGACAATTAACTTCCCATCCTGTGGAAGAGCTTTGCAACAGTTCTTCAGCAGCCTCAAGCAGCAGTCATCATTCCAGTTGTGTAGAATCCACTGCAAATTATGAAAGAAAAAGGTTGGAAATTAAAGGATCATGACTCTTTAGTGTGCGTTGCAGGGGATAAGATGATCACACCTTCATAAAAATCGCCTCTCCTTGGGGAACACTTTCAAACATATCTCCACCCACATGAACCACACCTGCAACAACTAATTAAAGATTAACTGATTTGGCTTGGAATATTAGCGATCACAAGAAATATATATTTCTGTCAAGGAGAGCCCATCTACCAGGATAACGTGGGGCATCTGCGATGACATGGGGAAGATCAAAGTTAATACTCTGGATATGGGGATACTTGGAGGTAATGATGCTAAGGGTCACCCCTAAGCCGCCACCAACATCAACCAGCTGCTTTATCTGCTCAAAGCCCTTGTATGTTTCCATGACTTTTTTCATTACTATTTTACTGTGATTGATCATTCCTGTTCTGAAAACTCTGTCAAATCTGGGGTCAGTGCTAGTATAGTTATACACATGCATCCCATGGACTCTATTGAAAGCAATACCTCCTTCAAGGATAGCTTGTTTGAGTTCAGTCCTGCAGTTTTCACAGTAGTGCATCTATAAATGTAAAAACAAAAATCTTCGAACCTCATACCCTATAGTACACAATGTAAATTTGAGATATTAAGTTAGAAGACAGTTAAGAGATTTAGTGATAACCAGCTCTCCAAATTGATTTTATCATGAGCAAGAATCATCATTGGCCCCAGGGAAACTCCATCCTCATTGCGTACAAAAAATTTGGAGACAGGAAGCAAAGAGTAGACTCTGGTCTGGATCCCTCTGGCATCAGATGAGTCAAGAGAGCAAGCAAGCACAGAGTGGCTAACAAGAAGCCTCAGGATTCTATCAATCGTTACGAATGCATCAGGGTTCTCGGTGGGCAACTTGGCTGTAATATCCTGTGCTGAGAGTTTCGCACCAGGACCCGCACTGGCTATTATATCAAAAATACCAAGCTCAAAGACCGCTTGCATGGCCATGGGTAACACTGAACTCGTAGCCAGTTGCATGGCATGTGAGAAGCTTTCTTCTTCTTCATCAACTCCAGCGAAGGTTTCTGTCGGTGAAGCCATGTCTTCTGCGTCTATTTCGCTTCGGCAACTGTCCCCCAACTCGAGATGCTTCCTCAGCTAATGGCTACTTTTTTGACAGACAATCAATGGCTGAGCTTCCTTCTTTTACTGGATGGACTAATTATAACGCAATGGCATTTCAATGCGCATACATTTTTTTTGAAAAAGACAAGGGTAATACTGTTCTTTAATCGATTACAGTGTCCAGGACCTGAAAGTTCCAACTTCTATCCTCCTTAGTCCCGTTGTCTGTTTCTTGCAAGGATTCTTGTCCATACAAATTGGGAAATGACAATAGTTGATAGATATTTCTAAGAAACGTAGTACTGCTCTTTATTAGACCATTGGCGGCTAGTTGTGATGTTAGGTAATCTGTATCTACATAGTAAAATCAGATAAAATTAAGGATAGATGGTTTCAGTATAATTTGACACAACCTAGTGAACTATTCTAAATTCTCCTAATTATGTTTTGTTTGGATATAAATTAAGGATTTTCAGAATCTAGATAGAGGCGTACGAGTTTTTTTATTTATTTATGAATTTTTACTGTCATACAATAAAAAACAAGGAAAATTTATTTAAAAAGCCTCACTACATAAATCCAAAAATATCACACAAGGGAACTTTTATTCCATAAACAAACATATAAAAGAAACAAATGAAGCAATTGCAGCATAGAAAAGAGCCATCCGCAGCATATTTTTTTTGAGAAATCATCGAGGTGTATTAAGATGGAAACGATAATACATGTGAGGAGGACAATGAAACATTGTGCCAACTCAATAGACAGAAAAAACTAGCAGATATCGTAAGTATGTGACGGTATCTGACACTTTCATGTGCTATACAAGCTATGGAACCAGTAAGAAAGCAAAATCTCCTGAGGGTAACAAGTCCAAACTGTCAATACAAACATCATTAAGATTAGTCTTAGCTCAACAAAAACCATGCCGCAGACCATTATAAAACATATCATTTGCACTGTTGTCTTCTCTCCTGAAAATCCTGTTATTTCTGCCCAACCAAATACTCCATGCAAGAGAAAATAGCAGAGCATACCACACTCCATGCCATCGTTGTGGAATTGGATAACCGTCCCACTGTACGAATAAATCTGCCATAGACCGCGGTTGGACCCAGCTTAAACCCCAATGCTTGAATAATAGCGACCAACTTGCCCATGCCTTCCTACAATCAAGTACAACATGATTGGAGTCCCTTTCTACGGATCCGCAGGCCTCACAATATCGGTCGGACTCAGGTAATATACCAAGTCTGATTAGGTGTCCTTTGGCAGTAATCTTCTCCCTGCACGCCAGCCACATGAACGCTTGCCATTTGGGAGCTCTGTGCTTGCGCCAAACATTTGGAATCTGCTGCTCACTAGTCATGCCTGAACTCTCTGCCAGTGATTTATAATAGTTACGAACCGAAAAAGGTCTCGACTGATTTCCCCACAGTAGCAGATCTTCATCCGATGGTATCGGTCTGAAACCTCCCAGCATGGACAATAAGCGCCCGACTTCAGCATCCTCCCACGCAAATAGGCATCTCCGCCAAATGATGGACCACCGCCAGTCAGTTCCAATCATTGTCCTAAACCGCAAAACTGGCCCCTCTTTATCCAATGATAACTCGTATAGTCGAGGAAAGATGACCCTTAAGGGCGACGTACTGCACCAAACGTCATGCCAAAAGGCAATGGAATCCCCTTTGCCCAATTTACAATGGTAAAAAGCTGAGATACGTTGACCATTTAGCAATGTTGAGCTGCTCGTCTGCACAATTCCCTTCCATATGGCAGAGCCGTCACTTACAGCACTCACAATACCTTCATACCGCAAGGTGGGCTGATATTTCTGTGCTATTACCTGTCTCCACAACGAGCAAGTATCACTAGCCAGTTTGTAACTCCACTTCATCAGCAGAGCATCATTCCGCAGCTTCAAACACCCCAGTCCGGCACCCCCACTGTCTGTCGTTCTCACTGCCACCGATCAGCTCACTTTGCACAAACATCGCTTATCCACTTTCCCAGCCCATAAAAATCGGCGCATCCATTTCTCAAACTCCTTCCGAACTCCCACAGGCATCCAGAAGAAAGTCATATAATAAACCGGTAGGCTATTCAGCACTGACTTCAGCAATGTAAGTCGGCCCCCCAGTGACAACAGGGAACCCTTCCATGACGCCAACTTACTTTTGAACCTGGCGATCACCGTAGACCAAGTACTTTGCCACCACAGATTCGCCCCAAGAGGCACCCCGAGATACTGGAACGGTAGAGTCTGTAACCTGCAATGAAGCGTAGCCGCCATGTTCATATCCTCCTCAGTAGGCACGTTGATCCCTACTAAACCAGATTTAAAGAAGTTAATCTTCAGTCCGGATAATAACTCAAAGCATCTCAAGATTCTCTTTAAACTGAATATCCCCTGCTGATCGCCTTGACTGAAGAGAATAATGTCATCTGCGTATTGCAGGTGCGTTAACTGTAAACTCCCGACAGTTATTCCTTGAAACAATTGACATTCCGCTGCTGTACCAATCAACCATGATAAGACCTCTGCCACTAAATTAAACAATAACGGAGAGAGTGGATCTCCTTGTCTCAAGCCTCGTCCCATAGGAAACTCATCGGTAGGTGCCCCATTGATAAGGACTGCACAACGAGCTGTGGATATACACGACTGAATCCATCTCCGCCATTGGACACCGAAACCCATCTTCTCCATCACCTCAAGTAGAAAAGTCTAGTCTACCGAATCGTACAGCTTCTGGAAATCTAATTTGAAAACCCAACCTCTTTGTTTGGACTTCTTCATGGTATGAATGATTTCATTGGCAACCATAACCGAATCCGCTATGTACCGTCCCTCCATAAAGCCGGTTTGGAAAGGAGATATTACCTGATCCATTACTCACTTAAGCCGTGTAGACAAGAGCTTGGCGATGATTTTATACAGGCTATTAATGAGACTAATAGGCCTATATGAATTGAAATCAGCTGCTCCTGGAATCTTGGGGATCAGAGTGATAAAGCTGTTGTTGATTCAGCGAGGCAGGTCTCCGCTGGAATGGAACTCCTTTACCATCGTAATGATGTCTTCTCCAATCACATTCCATGCTTTCTTGATGAAATGAAAGTTAAAACCATCTGGTCCTGGGGCTTTATGACTGCCACAATCCCATACAGCTCTCTTTATTTCCTCCGCAAGAAAAGGCCCTTCGAGAATGTTTGCTGCCGCGGATGATACCCTAGGAAGATTGAGCCGGCCCAATCCTAACCACTTGGTACCCTCACACGCAAAGATCGTCTGGAAATATCTAACCGCTTCAGTTTTGATTTCGGCTGGCGTAAATCTATCCAAGCCGTTGGCTTTCACTGATCCAATAAAATTAGTGCAGCGCCACATGGAAGCACAGGAGTGGAAGAACTTGCTGTTTTTATCTCCAAGCTTGAGCCATTGTTGTCTAGACTTCTGCCTCCACATCGCCTCCAGCTTCTTCTTTATCTCCAAAACCCTTCAGCTCTGATCTAGAGAGTCAAGCTCAGCCAAAAGAAGCTTCATCCTCTTTTCCAACGCCCCAAAAACATCATTATGCAAAGCCTTTAACTTCTTTTGTAAGAAAGCCAGCTTCTTAACCACTCTGAAAGCCCTAGGGAAGCACATGCCTGCCTCCTGCCAATATTTCTCAACCATGACTATAAACTGTTTGTCCTCCCACCACACGTCCCACGAACGGAAAGGCCTAATGCCCCAGAAGAAAGAATCGTCTTTCAAAATCAATAGAACATGATCCGAAAAACCCTTATCGCCAGCATATAACCTATGGCGAGCGAAATGCAGGCACCACGTTGGTGAGGCCAAAACCTGATCAATTCTGGAGGCACTCTGTGAACTGAACCAGGTAAAATCCTTACCAAAGAGGGGCATATCAACCAGCCCCGTCCGATTGATGAAAGTCATAAAGTGACGAGCTGCAGCGCTATTAAAGGAGCTGCCAATCTGCTCCGTGTCTTTGACAGACTCATTAAAGTCGCCTAGGGCAACCCATGGAACTGTATCCGTAGACTTCCTATGTTGTATCTCCTCCCACAAAACACTTCGCTCAGCTGCTGCATTAGGAGCGTGTAACCCAACACAAAAAAAACTGAAACCTGAGACCCGTATCTTTATCTCCAATAACAACCACCTCTCAAATTTTTCTACACCAGTATTCTGCACCTGCGCATCGTCCCATAGACAGACAATACCACCAGCCCTCCCATGGGCATCAATAGCCTCCCATTTAATGTTTTGTCCACGCCATAATCTGCCTGCTAAACGATTAGAAAAACTCTCCCTTTTCGTCTCACATAAAAACAATACACTTAGCTGCTTCTTAGTTATCAAACTACGAATCTGTTGCTCCTTCATCTTACCACGACATCCTCTGATATTCCACATGGCCAAATTAATCATCACAAGTAAAAACCCCTGGTGCAAGCTTACCTGCACTGCACTTCTAAGTGTAGTGAGCTTGCCACTCCTTGCCTTCCTCTACAATCCGAGTTTTAAGCTTTCGACGAATGGCTTCTTTTGTCTGCTTACGACTGAGCCTCAATGTTTCCAGGACATCCATCGACTGCTTTGCCTTCTCTTCAATTGGACAACTATCGGGTTCGGAGCTCATGGAGCAGGTCCTTTTCGATACGCTTTCTTCCTTATCGTGATTGGCAATCAGAAAGGAGGGATCGTCGACCAATTGTGAAGCAGGGTACACCGCCTGCTGGCTAGTGCATCCTGCAGATAGACTACCTGTGGGTTTGAGGTGTTTAAGCTTTTTCTGCTTTCCAATCCTACTATCAGCTGCCCTACCTTTTAGTCCAAAGCGTGAGGCTTTGGTGCCTTCCTTCCTCATTCTAGCAAAAGCCATGTCTTCATATAACGAAGTAAAATCTAGAAGCTCGTCTGCAACATTATAAGACAAATACTCAGAATGTGCTCTGCGAGTAACCTGGGTCTGTCCCCCTTCACTCCTCTCTGCTTGCACCTTATAAAACTCAGGGGCAGTGAGATTACTCAAATACCCACCACTAGAATGACTAGATAGTCCTTCGTTAGCCTGTGACACAGGAGGGGAAATACCCACGTGAGCATACTGAGCATACTATTTCTCGACAAACACCTGTGATGTTCCAGTATGGCCCACATCGCCCCCTTTGACTCTGCCTGTACCGCCTTCGCCCACACTTTTAACCTCCATCGTATCCTGCTGACAAGAATCCATTTTCTGTGCAGAGGACGTACTGCCCTTCTCATCAATAGACCTCTCCTTCCTCCCCGCTGCAGAGTGATGATTGATAGGGGCAGAGAGGCTGCTGCACCCACCCACTACTGTTGCCTTTTTGCCTCCCTCGGGCCCCGCAAAATCTCCCTCCTGGACTTCCACAATGCTCACCGTGAACAGCTTACCATCTACCAACAATTTTACATTTTTCCGTATTTTCGACGAGATGGCTATATCCACTTGCAGCACTGCTGCATCTAGACAGCCCCAGGTGGTAGTTTTGTTGTGTACCTGAACCAATGTCCCTATCGACTGGAGGATTTTCCTGAAAGCTTCTTCAAACCATGCATGCAAAGGAATTCCAACTGCCTTCAACCAACATATCCTTCTGTTCCTAGTATCCTCCGGATGCCAAGGATGAATGTCGAAGAACTGGCCTTTTCAGTACTTGATGTTAGAGCTAAGTTTGTGTCTCATCAGCTCTGCAGTTGCAAAGGTAAGAAGGCTCTGGTGTCCCCCCATAGCTGTGCACTCCACACCCATGGGTAGAGAAATCTTGTCGAAGTTTCCTCCACGTAAGGACCCAACAGCACTCTGCTGCAGCTTCTCCTGAAGGCCGTGGTTGGACAGAATCTCCACTGGCATGTCCTCACCTTCCGGATGAGTTGGCATCGCTGTAACTTCTACATAAGTTCGTCTATCTCGCTCCTGCCCTGGCATATTGTTCTCAATCGGTTGGATTTTTCGCAGGGCGACTACCTCATCCCTTCGTGCAGGACTAGCTAACGATGTTATGCGTTGTCCTGAGCTGTCTACATAACGAGCTACATTAAAACGCATCCGGGTGTGACTACCCAGTATGGAGTTAAGCCTCCTTTGTCGGGCTTCCTCCTGAACCCCACACCTCACAAACTTTGCAAAACCAAACCGTAAACCTCTGCTGGACTTGTGGTTTGGTATAAACACATCGGCTACGGGTTCGATCGCAGCAATCTCCTTAAAAAGTCTACTGAAGTGCCAACCCTCTGGAATACATTCTATGAAGTAAGATATGCTCTTTCAAAAAAAATGAAGTAAGATATGTATCTGTCCGTACTAAACACCTTTGATGGTTCCCACTGGAGATGGGCATGCCCGAACGTGTCACGACCAACCGGAGGAGATGGAGGGGGGTAGTCTAGGCTCCCTGAGGTACCCCGACCGGGGTGCTTACGTTGGGTAGGAGAAAGGGTAGTGTGATTGGTAACAGTGTGTGGATGGGGTTTAGAGAGCGGCGGGAGGTTTTGTGAAGTGAGAGAAGCCATTTTTACAACGAAAGCTTTCTTTCGTGGATACAGCAGCATATGTGCTTTATTTTCTACTGATTTTTTGGATCGATGGAATACCAAGTCTGGACAGATGTTAAAACAAGTGCAATCATAGCACCCACAAAGGCAATAATAGTCCATGGGCTGCTAAAATAGTCGTTCAGCAACTGAGCAATCCAGATTCTCCTTTTGCTATTATACACGAGACTAATTTCATTTGATCAAATAGAGGAAAGACGTTCTTTGTCACGCCCCGTACCTTACTCACGAGACCCTGAGAATAAAAATTTAAATGCTATCCCCAAATCTCGTAAGGATTTGAAATCATTAAATAAACAACAAAAACAAAAATGTAGGGTAAATTCAGTATCATAAATAAGATTTTAAAATTTTTTTACAATATGGGTTGTTAATCAGGACTAAACCAGAAATTACACAATTCATGTTTAACAAAATTCCAACTGTAACAATTTTATATATCTGATAGTATAAACAACAAAAACTAACTATATGTACAATCCATCACAATATTTCAAAACAATTCTATCATATATATTATCCATCACAATAATTCAAAATAATTCTATGTAGTCTACAAGGTCAGACTATAAGTCCACAAGGTCAAACAAAAATAAAAAGAAGAGTTTTTATTTTAAAAAATATTATATTAATAAATTCAGTTTATTTTATATTTATTAACAAAATTCAAAAAAATATTTCATCCAAACCTAAATGAGATTTAATTAAGAATTAAATTTAAATAATTTTGATTTAATTTTTAATCATTTCGAATAGTTTGAGTGCGGGTACTACATACAGTAACATATATTTGTTTCAAATTGTTTATTAGGAATGCCAATGGACACATGTGGGGAAGACTAGAAAAGTCTTTGCGATGATGGAAAGTTTTATAGCGGGAAGGTGGTAATTTTTATTCCACTTACGCAGGTTACGACTGCACTAGTACACTCTCCTTTAATAATATCATAAATTCATGTGCAGTCCTTACGAATTTTCTCTCTCTTTATTTTTTTCCGCTTTTCACTCTCTTTTCAATTGTTTAGTGTACTTTCTCTTTATTATCTTCCATCAAATTTTATCATTTAACTTTTTTATCATTTTCCTCAGTTTTGTTGGTGTCATTAAATAATTTTTTTATTTAATCTAAACTGTATAAAATCTATTCCTTTCATATTACAACGTTTTTGGCGTGGAACGGATTTTGAATAGAAATTGACTTAGAAAAAAAAATTATTTTTTGATTTTAAATATATTAATTTGTATTAACTAAAATTATTATTAAAATTAAATTTTATTTATTTATTTTATTTATCTTATCAATTTTAATTCTCATAATATCGTATACTAAATCCAATATTGATATTTAATTAAGTAAAAAAAATACGGGGAAGACCGGAGAGACAAGTCTTTGTCAACCTTTTTGGAGGTACCTCGTTGACAAGACATCCCAACAACAACAATAAATTTTATGCTACCCGGTGACGTGTTCTAGTTAATCAATCAAATTAATATTTAATACTTATTATCCCTGGTAGGAGTGGAAGCAGCGAATCTTTTGAAAAGTTGGGATCAAACATGATTTCTGAAGAGTGTCCCTAAACTCGTGTACTTGCCTCAGGAATAAAAATAGAGGTTTGCAGTGTTAACACTTTATTATATTTTCTTATCCTTAATTTATGAAAGATCTATATGCCTCAGGAATTCTATCTAGATTGCGAATCTGAGTGTCTCTACCTTCTTTGTTATAATTATTACTAATGTAAAGTCATTTACACTAAAACAGGACTAAAGCTATAAGCCTTAAAATTTTAACTCATTCTATCTGTAAAGACATGATTGTATCTCAAAAGAATGTGGTTGAACGAGTTACCTATTCAGGAGTTGTATAGGTAATGTTATGTTATATTGTCTGTCATGTGTTTGGTAGGTTTGTTCGTTCTGAGTAATGACATGTTTGTATATTTTTCTATTTAGTTTCGGATAACATTGATAGTAAGAGATAATATGTATAGTTATTTTAAAAATTAAATTAACACTGTCATTGGGTTTGCAGTTTCTTTTTAATGAAGGTTAACATTTTGTTAAATCTACCTCAGATTTCAATTGGCAATATAAGTCCATATTCTATTGTATGTATTGTGTTACAAACCTATCGAGCTTGATCTATACATTATGTGTTAAAATCAAGTGCATGTTATTGTCTTCTGCATCAGTTATAAATTTATTTTAGAAGCTAATATTTTCACTCTTATTTTAGTACATGTTTCTATTACTTTGTAGTATTTATGATAATATGATTCTTACTGAGATTTCATAATCTCACTCTGTTGTTGTTTTACCGAGAAGTGAGTGTTTCGATTTACTTAGCTAGACTATCACATCTGCACATCACACTATGATTTTTCTAGCATTTTTTGTTTATATTTTACTTTATGTTTTGAATTACACATATGGATTATCATTTATGTTTTAGACACATTATCTTTATGTTGTGAACATCGTTACCATAGTAATAACTATAATAACAATAATAGCAGTTTGCATGTGAAATTGGTGACTATATAGAACATCAAGGAAGAAGAACAGAGCAATCTACATGTGAAATTAGTGAGTGGAGAATATAAGAAAGAACAATAGAGGAGAGATGATGAGCAACCCTCTGGTTACAGTACAAACAGCTTGGGTTAAGCATTCGGCGAATCCAATTAGACTAAATCCATTCAAGATTGGTTTTTGAATGACTGAATTTGTTCAAAATTAGGAATTAACCAAATTTCAATATTTATGAAATATAATATTTTGGTCCAAAATTAGTTCAATTTGGTCTGAATTTAAATTGATAGGACTGAATTTTACTTAAATCTCTAACAAAACTGGATAAGTATTCTTCAATATTTTGAGTTTTGGAATTGTTTTTCCTTTTATGGATGTCCAATTTCTTGACTCCTATATTATATTGCGCTTGATAAGCCTTTTCATCAAGGCTTAAGGAAACTTGTGAGGATTTTGTAATTTCAAAAAGTCTGCTTATATATTTTGCAGTGATCACAACTGGAATGACTACTAGTGGTTGAGGCTGCTGAAGAACTGCTATAGAGCTCTTTTAAGCGAATGGGAAGTTAATTGTTATGGACCCAATTATTCCAATAATTATTTACAGTAGTGCTGCAGATAGGGACACTGCTCATTTAGATGTGTTTATGCTGGTCCAAGACATAGGAGGGAAGTAGCGAACACGGCAAGAATTCTAGACTTTGGCTACTGACTTCCTTTGCAAAGTCTATAATATTTGGGTTATTAAGTTTTATAAGTAATGCATGCATGCCATTTAAATTTCTTTGAAATACAAATATATATATAATCAATAATTATGGATGGATTGTCTCTTTGATTATTAGGAACTGTAAACTCTCTTAATTTGGGTTTAATAGTAAATTTACAATGGCTCAAATGATGAAAAAAGGAACTGGATGTCTTGTTATCCTTTGAAGGCCAAATCAATTGAATATTAGAAGATTGAAAGATTGAACAAGATGATGAGCAATCATAGAATATATTCAAGGATAAGGTTATTAATCCTTATAAGTAAACTGGTCTTCTTAGTAATGAAACATGCTATATTAATTGAGTTGGATATTTATGCTATATTAATTGATAGAATCTCAGCAGTCTATCCAAATCTCATTTATATAATATCGACAAACTCTCTTTATGTTTTATTTTCTTTTTTTCTTTTGCTCTTTACTCTTATCCTATTATCTTCTTTATCTTCTTCTTGGTCTTGATAGTTGTGCTTTGTTTGGGCTTTTCCTACTTTCCTCTCCCTCTGGACCCCATTATCGTGCCCTTTTCTGTCTCTCTCTTTTTTTTCTTCAATCCACTTAAAATCAAACTTCAATGGGCCTGAATTTGATCTGGTTCTATCTTTATGTCAAGAGTATTTCAAGCAAAATGTCATAACAAATACTATGTTGGGTATGTTTAGCAGCTCTCGAATTCTATCTGGATTGCGAATCGAGTATATCTGCCCTCTTTGTTATAATTATTACTTGTGTAAGACTACAAGCCATTTTACACAAAGACAGGGCTAAAGGTATAAGCCGTTCTCTAAAGATCAAAATTCGGATCCTTAATCTTTTAGAATAAATAAATTTTAATACTCACACACATTTCTTGGATTCCTTGTATTGTATTATTGTCTTTTGAGTTGAGACAACGACAGACTCATTGCCATCTTTTGGTAATAAATTGTTGCAAATGGATGATTTCGGCAAAACCCAAATCTAAATTTTTTCGTTGGATCGTAAATAGTGAAATAGATCATATGATGAAATCACATATCTTGTCCAAGCCCAAATGAGGGAATCATTTTAGGCCCAATCCAGGCCTTTCCATGATAATGAGACATCATGGTCCTTTTGTGTTCTCCAGTTATTTGGGCCTTTGTAGGTTGACATAAAAGAAGTCCAACTTGAGAAACATCCCAAGAATCACAAGGCTAAAATGACTTCCTTAATTTTGATATAAAAGCCTAGACAATCTCCATATAATGGAAGCCAGTAGTTTTATTTACCTTAATATATACATTTAAAACTGTCATTGTTCGGTTACTTTTTGTTTCCATTGCAAAATCTGACTTTACATTATAATACTGCCCATTCTATAATTTTCACTATCGTTGACTTTGTTACCAACTATAGATTCCATCTATTTTTTATGACTGAAAAATGAAAAATGTCATCCATCATCCATCACCCAATGACGATATACGGTGCAAATTTCTAAGAAACAGAGTAGTGCTTTTCATTACACTATGTAGCTCTAGTTGTTTTTTTAATAATGAAGAATATCTCTCTTAATTTAAAATTTTACCCTCCAAATTATTTTTTTAGTCTAATCAGAAATTATTAACTAATATGGTAGTGTAGAATTATAATCGATAAATACACTTTCTATGTATTTTTTTCTGTGGAATTGAACTAAGAAAATCGACATTAAGAAGAGACAACAGAATATTACGCTAATACTGTATTGTCAATTCGGCAAGTTGTGATGTTAGGTAGGCTGCAGTTTTCCTTTTGTTTTCTAATGGTATTTTGTTTCTTTCCCAGAAATGTAATAGAAAGTAGAAGATCAGGACCTAGGTAGCATATAAATAGAGCTGCCGATGCCGATGAGCCTGATCATTACAAAGAGTTAATATTTTTCACTCTTATTTTAGTACATGTCTTGTTCTCTTATAGTAATTATGATGCTGTGATTTTTATTGAGATTTCATAATCTCACTTTTTCGTTGTTTTTCCTCCTCAGAAATAGTTCGTGAGTAATAAGGTTTTTTTTTGAGAAATGAGTGTTTTGATTGACTTAGCTAGATTATCACATCTGCATATCATACTATGGGGTTTTTAGCATTTTTTTTGAGAAATTTTATTTAAAAGATCCCTTGAGTAATCAGTATCGTAATGAAACAAAATTAAAATTATAACAGCTTATTCATCAGCTAATCAGTTAATTTTTATCTAGTCATTAACTATATTCTTTTGTTAACAATCATCTCTAACCTAAAAAACAGGTCTTCGAGATGAGACCGGCCAGGCGCAGCTGCTAATCTAATGTTTTCTCCTAGTATAACCATTGGTGGGAGCGTTAAATCATGGAGTTTTACTCTGAAAACCACAAGAACCGCCGCTTATGCCATTAGCAGGGCAACATTGAAGCCGCCGATGACTGGGAACCTATTTAGTACGAGGCGGCAAATTTTGGAAGGGTTGGCATTGACCCCCCTCCTTCTGATCAAACAACCTCCCACTTCAGAAGCAAGAGAGGTGGAGGTGGGATCCTACTTGCCGCCTTCCCCATCCGACTCTTCTTTCGTCCTCTTCAAAGCAACTCCCAAGGACACTCTTGCTCTTCGCGCAGGTACATTCTCTTTTACTTGGGATTGGGTGGTAGGCTTCGTTTGTCCCAATTACAAGGGATTCAAACTTCATTACATTTCTAAAGGCAATTGAAATTTAGTTTGACTGCTGGAAATGTGCAGCCCTACCAATTCGTGCTCCCCCCTACTTGGAAGCAAACTCGTGTGGCAAACATACTGTCAGGAAATTACTGCCAGCCCAAGTGCGCAGAGCCGTGGGTTGAGGTGAAATTTGAAGATGAGCGGCAGGGGAAGGTGCAGGTGGTGGCTTCTCCCCTGGTACGCTTGACCAATAGACCAATGCATCCATCGAGCAGATCGGGAGTCCCGAGAAGGTGATTGCCTCGCTGGGGCCTTTCGTGGCTGGGAACTCATACGATCCTGATGAACTCCTGGAAACATCGGTGGAGAAACTTGGCGATCAAACGGTACTCAATTTACAATAATCTTGCAATTGGGTGAAATGATGGGGAAATGAAGAGGAAACTGCCTCATCATTCTCACCACAAGTGGCGTCTCCACGTGAGGATATTCCTACCAAAACAATGATATCAACACCACTCGAAGCACCACTTGTTGCTATCACAGGTTTCTCATACATTTATTCCGTTGGTCACCTTTAAAATCGAGAACATACAAGAGATTGCTATTACAGGTACTAGAATGTCTTCATCTCTTGTAGTTTCTTACAGGACTTTTTAGCCTTTTTGTACTATTGACGTTTTGATTTTCACTCCATTATCACTAGCCATGCCTGCACTGTTAATATCATGCAAGGCAGCCGAAGAGAGAGGGTATATTAAGTGGTGTTCTTATAAAACTGTATGCTCTCAGGTGATCCATGCTTTAATGGAAGCTACTATGGACACAGAAGGCGGCAGGAGGTTCTTAAAGGTGATGATAGAAATTCTCAAGTACAGCCCAACTATCTTAAAAAACGAAGGCAGCGACTCTAACGAAGCAGAGGGGGGATATCCATATATAAGTAGGGAAGAAGAAATGCATGAAATGGTCTGTGTACTTTATCTCTTTTTGTGGGTCTGTTGAATAAGTTTTCTCTCTTCCCTCATGTCTTTATTGATGCAGGTTGGTGATTGCACTGCCATTTTCATCAAAACCCACAAACATACCACGTCATTATTTCTTGATGATATTTTGCCGTTCATAGAACTTATATGGGTAAGTTTGGTTGTTCCTTTCTCCTCTGAAGTTTTTACTTGAGGATTTGCAATAAAATTTAACTTGATTCTTTACCTCAGACTCAGGATAGGACAGCTAGACAGAGAAGGATCTCATTGCTCATTTTAAATGAAGTTATGAAATAATGCCAAGAAGAAGCATCATGGTAAGCAATTTTTGTATTTGTGCTTGAGAATTTTTTTTTTTTGAATGAATTCGATATTGTATTAAAGCATAACTATATTACATATGTGACGTACAAAGAACTATTGTCATGAGGCAATAAACCAAATGAAACTTCAAGATGCCATATAGACAACATACAGCAGCTGGAATTTTCACCAGTCATACATAACTACCACACCCCTACATAGCCCTTAAAGAGAGGAAATCCCCTGAAGGTAGGAAAGTCAGACAATCAGGACAACCCCCCTTCAGGTTGTATTTCGCCCAGCAGAAACCATGCCGAATGGCATTGTAAAATAAATCCTCCGCACTGCACACCGTACTCCTGAAAACTCGAGCATTCCTTCCCAGCCAAATGCTCCACGTAAACGCGAAAAGTACTGCATACCAAAGATCCTGCCAGCGGGATGGGATGGAGAAACCTGCCCACTGCACAAACAATTCTGCCACAGACTTGGGTTGAACCCAACTTAAATTCCAATGTCGAAATAGTAGTGACCAACACTTCCATGCCAGATGACAATCCAATAGGATGTGATTAGAGTTACCTTCCACCAAACCACAAGCCTCACACGCCCCTGCAGACCCTGGTAAGATCCCCATGCGAATAAGTTGTGCTTGAGAATTTTAGTTGGTGGTATAACGCATTTACCCCATTAAGCAGGTTTGGCTATCAGAGTCTTCCTCACCTGATAAGGGCGTGCAAGGATGAGAACCCTGATGTTAAAGAGGTGTATCTCTGACTTGAAACCATTTTTACTGTACATTTCGTGGATGGTGGCTATATCTGATGTGAAATTCTGATATTTAGGTAGTTGCACGGGCAATTGGTGTATGTGCAGAGCTAGGTGGGTTTACATCCACTATCGAAGTTGCAGGTACCTTGATTATGCACTTCCAGCAATTTGAGATGTCGGCCTGTGCGTTTTGTTCATGCAATAAATCCCAGCATCTTCTTTTTCGCAGAAGCTGTTGCAGGTTTATGTTGTGTGATTGAACATCCGAAAGCATTGGAGCTAGAACATATAACGGCTCATGATATGGCTGTTTCTGCACTTGGAAAGATATTTCAGTTCCAACGAACCAGAATCAATACTGCAGAGGTATACTTGCTTCTAGGTCATTACATTAATGAAGAATGAGGGAAGCATACGATATTTTTCCATCCAGTACCATTATGCTCATTGTATGATACTATTTAGCAGGTTCTGCAGACATGGTTAAAACATCTGCCAATAACCTACAATCTGAAGGAAGCTAAAGCTGTGCACGAACAGCTTTGGTTCACTAGTTGAAAAGTAAGCTTATTCAACTTTTTTATCAAATTAAAATCACATCATGGAAATGAATTTTACATTGTTTTGACATAGCCACCTCCTGATCCTCAATCACCATCATCCTCTTCATGTCATTTCAGGGTAGATGATGAAGAACTTTTTGACAAAAGCGATGCCAATATTTCCAAAATAATTGCAGTCTACGCTGAGGTATATATGGTCGAACCTTGAGAATACTGTATACAGTTTCTCTTCCGGTGGATGAAAATGATTTCATTGGCTGCTCATTCTGTGTTTCAACTTTTCTAGATCTTCTTTGCCGGGACAAAGCTAGCTACAGAGCAAACTAAGATAAAAATGGTTGAACAGCTGAGGCGCCAGAAAAGTAGGTTACCCGCAGCAACTTGGGCAGCAATCATGCTTTCCTTGGAAGTTTATCAGATCTCGGTAATAGAATCTAAATTGTCATCCTAGTCTGCTCTCTGGTTGGCATATTCCCGTTGCTGCCACCACGGCCGGATTTACAATCTATTGCCGGAGATTGTAAATGAAAACTTGCATATTGTTAGAACAGCAACTGGATGATTCCCAAACAAGACTGTTACAAAGTCACTTCCCGTCGTTATAGTTAGATGGTAGTTGCAGACTTTTCTTAAATTTGTTTCCTGTTCCTATTCTCCAATGTCAGGCCCAGCCAAGCTGCCATTTATGTACAGAAGACAACATGAGATAGAACATTTTTGTTGGCAGTGGAAAATAATCACTACCCAATGAAACATCAAAAACTTTATTCATTTGCAGTCGAGTAACAACAATAGTTGCGTCTCAAAAATAAATATATACTTAAATAATTATTTGATCATTATTATCATAACTCTACCAAAATTAAATACAAAATAAATATTTCATTTATTTGGTCACTGAAAATAATGAAGAACATGTTATCATGATTGGGTGTTGCTTCCTTCATAAGGTTGATAGTTATTCGAGTCAGGAATTATTGATCTCTGCAATATTACAAACATATAAAAAATGTTATAAATTGTACGCTATATGGATAAACAAATATTGATATAAAATCACACCTGTATAGGATTCAGAAAAGGATTGTGGGAATAATGATGCATGTTCATCATCTAACATCATGAAATTAAAAAAATTGTTAGATAATAATTCTATAAATAACATAACCCAAGATAAAAATTATATCATAATTTAAATATTATAGAATACCTGGTTTGTAAAAGAAAAATTTGTAGAGTATGTATTGATCAATGGAGTTCCCTGTTGACTCTGTTTATCATCAAAGAAATTTATGAAAAACAGGAACATAACTCTTTACTCTAAATATAATGCATCCAAATTCAAACATATTTACCTGGAATCCAATAGATGAATAACTTGGAATTGGAACTTGAATGGTCGTTGTGTTGCCATTTTTCTGGTGTTGGACTGATTCTTCGTAATTCTGCTTTTTTTTCATCACCTTTCTCTTCTTCTCATGTATTGGTTTCAATCTCATATTTTTTTTCCCCTTAGGCCATCTGGTATTAGGATCAAGAACTAATATTTCTCCCTCAATATTAGTTTCATTATCATCATATTTCAATTGTTCATATCTACCACTATCTCCTGCTTCCTCCTCACTTTTATCCAACTTCTTTTCCAACTCTGTCAAAAATGAATGTGCCAATGATGTTGATTGCTCTTCATTGCAAGCTAAACACATAATTGCAAATGATCTTCTCATCAAAGCATTCATTCGAGTTGTACTAGGACTCACTATAGCATTGAATTTATCATTGCTATAATTTTCAAATCCAAGTCCTATTTTTGCAGTCTTTGTCCATCGTTTAAGTATATATTGATCAGGAATAGAGTTTAACTCCAAATCAAGATGCATTACCCTTAAACAATGACAACACAATAAGCCCATTGTCTCAAACTTGCTACAATCACACTGAATAGAACCATCATTATCTACGTATTGTACCACTTTACCATCATGCATAGTAAATATTTGCTTTCCTGCAACGACACTTCTGCTAACTAACTTCACAGACATCACTGCCAAAAATTCACTTTGAAATCTGAAAAATATAGCAGTAGTGTATACTTTAGCTGCATGTTGTAAAATACCACAATCAACCATTAGTTTCGGTTTTCCTCTTGTTTTGTAATCATGTAATAACTCAGATTGTCGCATCTCTCTTGACCGTCGATCATAACTTTTCGCAAACTCAGTCAATAACATTGTCTTACCAGATAACTGAGTAAAAACATTATTTGTACTCTCGCTTCTCTGAGTTGACCTTATATCAGCTGAGAAATAATCCAAATTAAATGCAGGAGACCATTTTTCCTTCAAGTCATATAACTTTTTAAGCCACTTGTTATCACCAACATCAAATTCAACTTCCATATGAGTCCATATACTTTCAAACTCATTAATATCTCTAATATGCCACAATATTTTATTAAACAACTCACGAAAAGACTTATCTCCCATTAGCTTACCAATATTCTTCATTGCATTTCTTTCAATATGCCACTGACATAAACGATGTCGAGTTGATGGCATAATCTCTCTCAGAGCGGCTGCTATTGCTGGAGCTTGGTCAGTAAATATCGTTGTAGGTTGTTTTCCATCCATGCCTGCTAAAAATGTCTCTAACAACCATTCAAATGATAACTGAGTTTCGTCACTCAAAAAAGCACAACCCATAAACACATTGCTCCAATGGTTATTTATACCAACAAAAGGAGCACAAATCATATTATATTTGTTAGTACGATAAGTAGTGTCGAAGATAATAACATCTCCATAGGCCTCGTAATATAGTCTAGAGATACCATCCCGCCAATATAAATTCATCAGACGTCCTTCTTCATTTGGTTGCATGGCATAAAAAAAGTTTGAATCTTCAACTTGCTTGGCTCTAAAGTAGTTTAACACTGATAATGCATCCCCCCCACTAATCAAGCTTTGTCTTCGTTTTTGTAAATAATTATGAGCATCTTGTTCAATAAAACCTATATTCTGTGATCCTCCTGCATCTTCTGCGATAAATCTGTATGCATTAGTTGCTCTTATCCCCACATCAACCATTGCACCAATTAACTCTTTACTTGTCTTTCCCAATTTTCTTGCAGAACTAATAAAATGCTTCTTATTTTCTTCAATCATTGGATGATTGTGATCATCATCAAAATGACTAATTTCATATACCCCATTACTCACCTTAAATACAATTCTGGCAGAACATCCACACTTATATTCCAATCGCTCTCTCTTCCTTTCCTCTCCAGGAGCAATTACTTCTGAAATCCCATTGCATGAACAACACATCTCTCGGCGTGTAACCTCTCCAAATCTATTATATTTTTTTGATCCTTTCCTAACTCCAAAACCTTTTTGTATAGCATAATGATTATAAGCATTGTAAGCATCATCATCAGAAGAAAATAGCATACCAATCTTTAGAACATGTTCATTGTCCTCTTGTCGATCAACAACATCATCTCTATTCATCTTTCTTTTTTCTGTAGAAATTATTTTCAGTGTCACCTACAAAAAATAATATAAATTACTTTATTATTTGTCAGTAAGAAAGAAATATCAATGTAAAAAATTTTAAAAAATAAAAATTTTGTTACACCCTACCGTAAAGCCCCCTAGATGGTGCCTGGATGCCAGAACTATAGTTGAATCGCCAACATGAGTTTCAAATGAGTTGAACAGAGTGAGACTAAGGAACTATGAAACTTCAATTGAAACTGCAACCGACGAAAATGGCTCGCAAGGAGAAAACATTAGATTAGCAGTGGCTGCGTGCCCAATTTCATCTCGAAGACAGAGACCTATTTTTGCGGTTGAGAAATGACTGTTAACAAAAAAAATATAGACAGCAGACAGTTGAGATGCCCTAATACGATTAAAACTTATAGGATGCTGACTAGACTTTTTTTAGTAAAAAAATGACTAGATAAAAATTAGCTGACTAAGCTGATGACTAAGCTGTTATATTTTTAACTTTGTTTCATTACTTGTAGGATGCTGACTACTCAAGGGATCTCTTAAATAAAATTTCTCATTTTTTTTATATTTTACTTCATGTTTTGGATTACATATATGGATTATCATTTATGTTTTAGACGTAATATGTTTATGTTGTGAACATTGTTACCATAATAATAACTATAATAACAATAATAGTAGTTTGTATGTGAAATTGGTGACTATATAAAACATCAAGGAAGAAGAACAAAACAATCTACATGTGAAATCAGTGAGTGGAGAATATAAGAAAGAACAGCAAAGGAGAGATGATGAGCAACCCTCTGGTTACAGTACAAACAGCTTGGGTTAAGCATTTGTATAATCCAATTAGACCAAATTCATTTAAGATTGGTTTTTGAATGACTGAATTTGTCCAAAATTAGGGCTTAACCAAATTTTAATATTTATGAAATATAATATTTTGATCCAAAATTAGTTCAATTTGGTCTGAATTTAAATTGATAGGACTGAATTTTACTGAAATCGCTAACAAGATTGGATGGGTATTCTTCAATATTTTGAGTCTTGGTATTGTCTTTCCTTTTATGGATGTCCAATTTCTTCACTTCAACATTACATCGTTATTTTTTTTTTAATACAGTCGATTCTACCTTTACCCCACCCCACCCCACCCTCCTATAACCACCTACCGGGGATTTGAACCCAAGATCTCCTCAAACCCCATAAGGGGTCATGCCATCTGAGCTAAGGCTCATTGACACATTACATCGTTGCTTAGCCTTTTCATCAAAACTTAAGGAAACTTGTGAGGATTTTGTAATTTCAAAAATTCTGCTTATATATTTTGCAGTGGATACTTCACAAAATGGAATGACGACGACTAGTAAGAACTTCCATACAACTCCCATACCATTAAGAACCTCTCCTCCCCCTAGGAGCATCAGCGCTTACCCCGAATGACCACCGGAAAAGGATCCTGACACACAAATACGTACAAACACACACAGGCAAGTACAAAGCATAATACCATAGTAGGGTATCCTCAATCATATCAGAACACAATCAGTATATTCAATGCACATAACATATGCAACTTAGGCATTCAAAACCTAACTCAGGAGGTCGATATAGCCTATGAGATTCACATCTCAAACCGAAATTCATACTCTCATCCTATAATCAATTCGCATGCAATACAACAAGGGAAGGTATCAAAAATATTAAGAAAATAACAGGGGTCTCTAGAGAAACCGATGAGGCGTAGATCCTACCTCTCTTGTCTCTGAAAAAGAAGCTACTCCTTTGCCTTTATTAGGTAATTCTGAACCGCCTATATTATCACCAGGCAAAGACGAAAACAAACTAAACATGTATATTCAATAATCAATTGAATACCCTATTTCCTTTCCAATTCCACTCACCAAACCTATCAGAAACCAGTGATCAGATGCTGCAGGTGCCTCCCCCTTGGATGTATGATGTGATAGCCAGGAACTTAACAAGATTCAACATGAATTTTCATTCTAATTAACTATGCAAATTTCGTCGCTAAAAGTAGGGCATAAGACAATTTTGACTTTAAGCATAGAAAAGTTTAAAAGAAGGAAATTCATGATCATATATCATGAATAGATGCTAAGCAATCGTAAGAACATGCGAAATGACTACAGAAATCAACCAAAGACAAAAATTGTAGAAATCTAAAAACCTAATTCCGTTGCCGATTTTCAATTTAACCTTAGACAAGGAAATATTTACGTCCAAACAACCAAAACATATATGGTTGGAAAGAGGATGAAAAGAAATTTCCAACAAGCTATTATTTGCAGGAATCTGACAAACGATGAGAGAGTTATGCTACATTGAAGTTCAAGAAGATTTGGCGAAAACCTAATTCTGCCGCCGATTTTCAACTTATCTTTAGAGAAAAAAATACTAACCTTCTGATAAAAAACCAATGATGGTTGAAAAGAGGATGAAGAGTGCTTTCCAACAAGCTATTATTTTCAGGGATTCGATGAACGATAAGAGAGTTATGCTGGTTTAAAGTTTCAACAAATTTTGGCAGCTATAAGGAGGTGTAGGGTTTTAGGCTTATACGAATTTTGTATGTTTTCTCTGAATGATTTTTTTGTGAGGTTGAGTTTCTATTTATAATGAACGAGTATAGAAATATGATTACTACTTTTAAAGATAATTAAAAATAAGATAATTACCAGATAGTAAAATTCTTTAATTATCTTAGGGATTTTAATCTCTAAGGCAATTATCTATCTATAAGGACTTAGATTAAAGTGAATTTATACCAGAATTAACTACCATACCACTCTTACTAATTTCGGCCATCACACATCCTTTCCTTCAGGGGCAAAACTGTCTTTTCACCTGCACTGGCTTCTGGACTTCTATGACTCAAAATTTGGGGTCTCTCAACATATATAAGTCGTCCCATCACACAACATATATAAGCCTAGCTACCATTTGACACGACCCGACCCCCGGACCCAAGGATTCTTTGTCACGACCTAGCCCCACCACTACACTACACAACACTACACAACACTACACAACACTACACAACACAACACAACACAACACAACACAACACAACACAACACAACACAACACAACACAACACAACACAACACAACACAACACAACACAACACAACACAACACAACACAGGGGCCGGACCCAAGGATTCTTTGTCACGACCCAGCCCCACCACTACACAACACATATAAGCCTAGCTACCATTTGTCATGACCCGGACCCCGAACCCAAGGATTCTTTGTCACGAACCAGTCCCCATCACACAACACATTTATAAGCCTAGCTACCATTTGTCACGACCCGGCTCCCGGACCCTCAGTCTAGTGGGCCCAAATGTGTATGTGCGCGTGATGGATCACAACTGCAACGCTGAATTGGACTTCTAACCACATGGCCCAAAAGATGTATCTTGTTATAAATGATACCATCACACAACATATATAAGCCCAAGACCTCCCCCACTCCTTTGCGATGTGGGATTGGGTATCACAAACGCCCATATAAATTGGTAAAATGGCAATAGATGATAGATATTTCTAAGAAATATAGTAGTGCTCTTCACTAAAATTATAAATGGGTTCAGTATAATTTCACACAACCTAGTGACCTACTCTAATTCTACTAAATATATTTTATTTGGATATAAATTAAGGATTGATCTTCAGAATCTAGATTGAGGCATACGCAGTTTTTTAATTTATTTATGAACTTTTACTGTTATACAATAAAAAATATGGAAAGTTTATAAAAAAACTGCTTTCATAATTCAGAAAATATCACACAAGGAAACTTTTATTCCATAAACAAACATATAAAAGAAACGAACGAAGCAAGTGCAGCAAAGAAAAGAGCCATCCTGATACAGCAGCATATGTGCTTTATTGTCTACTGCTTTTTTGGATGGATGGCATACCAAGTGTCACGACCGAATATCAGACTACGCGTCATTCAGCATATCAGACTACGAGTCATTCAGCTTCGTGTGAGACCCGACTCCCAAATCAAGGATCACATTAATCAATGGAGGAATCTTTCCCCACTATGTTCCCCACTAAGTGAGGGAATCAAGGAGCTCACTTGGGATCCGTGTTTGTGCTTTCTACTTTTGTATATAACCGTTAGATCATACGGCTTGATCTCCACCATTCATTGGGGAGTTGTAAAGGCTATATAAGGGGTGCCACCCCTCATTTGTAATCATCCAGCAAATCCAGCAATACTTGCAATATTGAGAGTTTAGAGCTTTCTCTCCATTCTTTTGTGTGTCTCTCTCATTTCGGTTCAGTTCTAAGCTTAGCATTCTAGCTAGCTTTGTGAGGAAGGCTTACTTAGCCTAATGCGAGAGCGATAGTCTAAGGCCGCACGGAGAGTTTCTATTCCGCAAAACTCTAGTCCCGTAACAGTTGGTAGCGGAGCTACAGCTCAAATCCTTTGAGAGAGAAATGGAGATGCCTAGTACTTCTGATGCCAACATCCATATTGAAGAGGAGGTCGAGGAGGTCCGTGTGGGGAGACTACCCCAACGTGCTCCTGAACCTAAGAAAAGAATGAAGACTGTTGATCATCTGTCATCATTGGAGGCAAGGATCACTCGTATGGAGATGAAGGTTGCCGATGACAAGGATATGCTTGAGGAATATGGCCAACGCATAAGGGAGCTCGAGTCAGGGGACGTGAATGAGCTTCGCGAGGAGATGCAAGGCGCCCTCATTGCTATCCACTCTTAGAGGGAAGAGTTAGATGACTTCAAGGTAAATCTTCTTGCTGAGATCTCTTCATTTAAGGATGATTTGGTTGGAATCAGGGAGGATTGCAAGAAGGTAATTGCACAAGGGGTTGCCAAACCCAAGCTGAAGCTGGATGTCCCAAGGCCAAAGTCATTTGGTGGGACGAGGAATGCCAAGGAAGTGGACAACTTCCTTTTCAACCTTGAACAATACTTTCAAGGGGTGGGCATGAAGAGCGATAGAGATCGACTTTCCCAAGCTCCATTGTATCTAACCGACAGTGCCACAACCTGGTGGAGGATGAAGCATGCTCAAATCGAGCGTGACACCTTGAAGTTGGAGACATGGGCAGATTTCAAAAGGCTCCTGAAAGCACAATTCTCACCAAGGAATGTGGAGCTAGAAGCGAGGGAGAAGCTTCGCAAGTTGTCCCACAAGGGCGACATCCGAGACTACGTGAGGGAGTTCACGGAAGTCTTGTTGGAGATCCCAGATATGCCCGAGACGGAGGCCATGTATGTGTTTCTAGGAGGCCTACAAAGTTGGGTCAAACTGGAGCTTCATCGACGCAATGTCAAGGAGCTCAACGATGTAATTTTCGAGGCTGAATCCTTGGCGGAATTCGAGAGGAAGCCCGAGGGTTCAAGCCCACCTAAGCCTATGAGTTTCCACGACTACAAGGCTAAAGGTGGGGGAGCAGTCCACGAAGCCAAGGAGTGGAAGGACAAGCCTTTCAAGCCTTTCAAGTTCTTCAAGTCCTTCCGTCCAGCCAAACCCACACAAGGGGGAGGTGAAAATCGAGGCAAAGGTGAGAGACCCAAACTCTCATGCTTTCTATGCGAGGGGCCACATAAAGCTATTGATTGCCCGATGAGGAACAAGCTGGCAGCCATGGTTACGGAGGCCGAGGAAATGGAAACTCCAAGGATGGGTTCCATGCAACTGTTGAGTGCTATTAAAGCATCAACCAAAGATGCCAAGGTGGAGCAAGCTGGGAGAATGTTTGCTAAACCCATCGTGCAAGGGAGGGAGTCCCGCGCATTGATTGATACTGGTGCTACTCATAACTTCATGAAGAAGGAAGAAGCACAACGACTTGGCATCAAATTCCAAGAGGAGAATGGCTGGCTAAAGACGGTGAACACTAAAGCCCAGCCAATCTTTGGAGTAGCCCGAGGGGTCGAGCTACAAATGGGGGAATGGAAAGGTAAACTTGACTTCTCCATTGTTCTTATGGATGATTTTCCAATTGTGTTAGGGATGCAATTCATGGATCAGACGAGAGCAGTCCCAGTGTCTTGCACAAACACCCTTATACTTTCGGAAGGGAGAAAGTGTTGTGTGGTGCCTGTTGCTCTAGAGAAGGAGCTGAAGGCAAAAACACTTGCGGCCATCAGCCAATCGGAGAGTCCTTTGCCGGAAAGGATCAAAGGGGGTATGAAACAGAAACCCCAAGTTCAGGCCATGGCAGAACAAGTGAAGCAAAGGCCAAATCCATCCTCCTACCGCGTTGTCAAGGAGTGTGACAAGCAAAAGGACCTTGCAAGAGTGCAACTGTCCAAGGAGGCAAAGTGGAAGGCAAAAGGGGTAGACGCAAAGAGGCGACCCTTAGAGTTTGAAGAAGGGGATCTTGTGTTGGTGAAGCTTATGCCTCACCAAAGCCGAGTTTTTGTCAAGTTGCACAAGGCGCTAGTGCGACGATACGAAGGTCCTTTCAAGGTGTTGAAGAGGATCGGCAAGGTGTCATACAAGCTGGAGTTACCACCGAGATTGAAGTTTCATCCTGTCTTCCATGTGAGTTTGTTGAAACCATTCCAAGAAGACACGGAAGATCCGGAGAGGGGGAAGTCCAAAAGAGCTCCCACAGCTGTGACTAATGCCCATGATAAGAAGCTTGATGAGATCTTATCAAGGCGAGTGGTGCAAAAGAGTGGGAAGCACATGAACCATGTGGAGTACTTGGTTCGATGGAAAGGCGACCCTCCTAGCGAGACAAGCTGGGAGAAAGATTTCGATCTTTGGCAGTACCAAGACGAAATCAACGAGTTCTTGAGGCAGCACACAACGAGGACGTTGTCGAGTTTGGTGGGGGAGAATGTCACGACCGAATATCAGACTACGCGTCATTCAGCATATCAGACTACGAGGCATTCGGCTTCGTGTGGGACCCGACTCCCAAATCAAGGATCACATTAATCAATGGAGGAATCTTTCCCCATTATGTTTCCCACTATGTTTCTCACTATGTTCCCCACTAAGTGAGGGAATCAAGGAGCTCACTTGGGATCCGTGTTTGTGCTTTCTACTTTTGTATATAACCGTTAGATCATACGGCTTGATCTCCACCATTCATTGGGGAGTTGTAAAGGCTATATAAGGGGTGCCACCCCTCATTTGTAATCATCCAGCAAATCCAGCAATACTTGCAATATTGAGAGTTTAGAGCTTTCTCTCCATTCTTTTGTGTGTCTCTCTCATTTCGGTTCAGTTCTAAGCTTAGCATTCTAGCTAGCTTTGTGAGGAAGGCTTACTTAGCCTATTGCGAGAGCGATAGTCTAAGGCTGCACGGAGAGTTTCTATTCCGCAAAACTCTAGTCCCGTGACACAAGTCTGATAAAGGTTAAAGCAAGAGCAATTAAAGTACCCACAAAGGCTAAAACAGTCAACGGGCTTTTGAACTTGTGGTTTAGAAACTCAGCAATCCAGACATTGCATTGGCACTCATACACGAGGCTAATTTTATATTTGACATCGAGGTAGAGTAGTATATTAGGCTCCAAGTCAGTGCGAATCTTATTGAAGAATTTTGATACTTCTTCATCACTGCATATGTAGGAGGTGAACTCTCGGTCATTCTTAAAATCTGGACACATTGCATAGGCTAGATTGATGCCGTATCAGCAGTTAAAATGAGGAGGGGAAGCCTCACATCTCCAAGTAACCATCCTCGGTCGAAAGAAATGTCAGTAAGAGAACTTGTTTTGCTTCTTTCTTGGCCATGGTATCATTCGAAGTCCCCGACTTTTGCTTGACTAGATTGCCACTAGATCCGGTTGACTTACCTGCTTCAATATATTCAGTTGCACCACTCAACTTCTCTTGGAAGGCAGCTTGCTGTTGTTTCCTTGGCATGTTTGAGTAGACACAGATCCAACAGCAACAGCTAGTAATCAAAGGTGTGGTTTCTGTATCATAGTGTGCGGATGGACCCCTATCCACCCATTCTTATACATCTTTTCCAACTTATTTTTTCCTCAAATGTAGTTTTATTTTGAACCGTAATATATATTATATATCTATTATTTGTATACTAACACCAATATTGATATTTAATTCAAGTGAGTCGACAAATATCGGGAATACTTGAAAAATCTTGGTCTTCCAGGAAAGTTTTAACGCAGGAAGGTGGTAAATTTTATTTAACTTCACAGGTTACGACACAATGTAGATCTCTATTCCGCTTTTCAAAGTTTATGAAATCACATTGAAATCAGCCCAATCTTTACTATGTCTCTGTCTACCCATCTTTATAGATTTTTTCCTAAGTGGTTTACTATATAAGAGTGAATGATTAAAAGAAATAGTTTTTATTTCAAAAAATATTTTATTAATAAATTCATTTTATTTTATATTTATTAACAAAATTAAAAAAAAATTCATCCAAACCTAAAATGAAATTTAATTAAGAACTAAATTTAAATAATTCCGATTTAATTTTTAATCATTTCGAACAGTTTGAGTGCGGCACTACTTACAGTAATATATATTTGTTTCAAATTATTTATTAGGAATGCCAATGGACACAAGTGGGGAATACTAGAAAAGTCTTTGCGATGGTGGAAAGTTTTATTGCTGGAAGGTGGTAATTTTTGTTACACTTACGCAGGTTACGACTGCACTAGTACACTGTCCTTTAATAACATCATAAATTCATATGTGCAGTCCTTACGAATTTTCTCTCTCTCTCTTTATTTTTTTTCCGCTTTTCACTCTCTTCTCAATGTGTAGTGTACTTTCTCTTTATTATCTTTCCATCAAATTTTCTCATTTAGCTTTTTTATTATTTTCCTCAGTTTTATCGGTGTTATTAAATAATTTTTTTATTTAATCTAAGCTGTATAAAATCTATTCCTTTCATATTACAACGTTTTTGGCGTGGAGCGGATTTTGAATAGAAATTGACTTGATAGAAAAAATATATTTTTTAATTTTAAATATATTAATTTGTATTAAATAAAATCATTATTAAAATTAAATTTTATTTATTTATTTTATTTATCATATCAATTTTAATTCTCGTAATATCGTATACTAAATCTAATATAGTTTTTAATTAAGTAAAAAATATGGAAAGCCTGAACAGACAAGCCTTTGTCAACCTATTTGGAGGTACCTCGTTGACAAGACATCCCAACAGCAATAATAAATTTTATGCCTATTCGGTGACGTGTTCTTGTTAATCAATCAAATTAATATTTAATATTTATTATCCTGGATAGGAGTGGAAGGAGTGGAAGGAGTGGAAGGAGTGGAAGGAGTGGAAGCAGCGAATCTGCAATGTTAACACTTTATTATATATTTTTATTCTTGATTTATGAAAGATCTATTTAAATATTCAACAATAATGCTCATTCATTATTTTTTATGAGATGTTGATGGATTATTTTTTAATCAACATCTCATAAAAAATAATTTTGTGTGATATCAATTTTTTATTTAATATTTGAATGATAAAAAAAAGTTATAAAAATAAATGATATTGCAAGCGATCCAGACATTACCGAGAACAGAGTTCTGCTCTATGCAACTGAGTTCGAAAATGTTTTCCAGTTGAGATTCACTTGTTTCATATCTCTTTGTTTTCTGGTAGAATCGAGGATGTATATGAAACTTCTTCTTGGTCTTGGTAATTGTGCTTTGTTTAGGCTTTTCCTACTTTCCTCACCCTCTGGACCCGTAATCGTGCCCTTTTCTGCTTCTATTCTCTCTTTTTTTTCTTCAATCCACTTGAAATCAAACTTTAATGAACCTGAATTTGATCTCGTTCTATCTTTATGGCCAAAGCAGTTCAAGCAAAATATAATAACAAATACTGTGTTGGGTATGTTTACCAGCTCTGGAATTCTATCTGTCTTCTTTGTTATAATTATTACCTGTGTAGAATTATAATCGATAAATACACTTTCTATGTATTTTTTCTGTGGAATTGAACTCAAAACATTGAAATTAAGAAGAGACGACAAACTATTACGCTAATACTGTATCGTCAATTCGGCAAGTTGTGATGTTAGGTAGGCTGCAGTTTTCCTTTTGTTTTCTAATGGTATTGTCGTTTCTTTCCCAGAAATGTAATAGAAAGTAGAAGATCAGGACCACGGTAGCATATAAATAGAACTGCAGATGAGCCTGACCATTACAAAGAGAAAATGTTGGAGCTGCCTGGTTTCTTGGGGATACAGTCCAAATATAACAACAGTTATCTGCAATACGTGGTTGATGGAGAAGGTGAAGGTGAAGCCAGGCGCCTGCACCAATGCCTCCGATTCGATGGGGACAATTTTGAGAACCCACAGTCAGAGTTCCGAATCGAGACTGCAAAGTGCGATGCAACATTAGTTCAGTTGTCATAATAACAGGTATTTGGTAAGGAAGCCAGAAGCGGTATGGATTGTTGCTGGTGCAGAGAAAACACAGGAAGACAGAGGAGAATGGTCTTGCACGCTATTCAAGCCTGTCTTTATGGAGGGTGACCGGAGAACAATCGGACTATTGCATGTGCAAAGCGAAAGGTATGTGTCGTTGGATGTGATGCAACCTCCTTACAACCACTGTTTGTTATTGGGAAAAGAGGAAAGTAGTCCTGGTTTTTTCTCTGAAAGAAGATGAAACACATGGGTATATATTCAGTCATTCCTAGAGAACACTCTACCTCATTTGCACTTCCTAGATTTGTGGCTTTCAAGGATGCTGATGGCAGGTATCTTGCTCCTCATGTGTGTACCTCAAGGACTTACCTGCACTTTGTATCCACAAACATCAGCGATGAAAAGGTGTGGAACGAGGTCAGGTCTACTACAGTAACGGCAGAAGCATCCGTATAAGGTCCCTGACCTTGGATAAGTTCTGGAGAGCTATTGCGCTCCATGGTTACAGGAAGAAGACGAAATGGATTTGTCCTGACGTTGACTCAGGTGACACTGCCCGGGACAACTCTGACGCTGTTTTCAGGCCAATAAAGATTAATGACAAAGCCATCGCTCTCTTCAACTTGGGGAAGAAACTTTACTGCGAAATAATACCCAAAAAAGAAGACCCACGTCTTGCTGCAGCATCTTCAAACAGTCAAGCCAAGCAGACCCATTTACAGGTGGAAGAGTGCGTGAAATCAAGACGGATATTTGATGTTCATTACCACCTGGACGAAGTCAAGATCTACAACAAGTCCCCTGTGACACTAGCCTCTCAGTCTACAGCAAACGATGCTGGTGAACAGGTCAACTTGGGCTGCAAGTTCGCGACCAAGATTTCTAAACAGACTTTCTGGAAGACTAGTGCCTCAAGAAAGGTGGGAGGCAAAGTGTAAGGACCCAAACCCGGAAAGCGGGCCCTTACCGCCGTGAAGCCCGGAGAAGCCGACACGTGGACCAATCCGAACTCCACAAGGCTATTTTGACTTTTCAAACGCAAACCCCCAAAAATAAAATTTAAATCACTTACAAATTACAGCATGACAGATAAGCACTAAAACATGGCACAATAAATAACGGAGAACATTGAAAACAGCGGAAGTCTTTTTATAACAACACAATACAAACCAGTGAAACCATAACACACAAGCCCCAAGTATCTGAAAACGAAACCAAAAATCCAAACAATAAATATTCAACAGTGTGCCAATAAAACCATACATGTGCAAATGCAATAGTCCCAGCGAGTAGTCCCGATACGCACACTGAACACAGCTACTGACCACGATCTAGTCCTGGGAGGGAAAAAACAAACACGAAGGGGGTGAGATTTTCGAGAATCTCAGTAGGGGACAACAAAGCGGACTTTTCAAAGAAGAGGGACAACAAGGAACTTATCAAAGGAGAGGTACAATACAACAACTTATCAGATGAGAGGAAACAACAAGGAACTTATTAGAACATTACTGAACTTGTAATTTCTCAAAACTTAAACTTTACTGTTTACTTTACAAAACATTACTTACTGGACCCAACATGTACTTTCTGTTTACTTTCCAAAACGTTTACTTACTGGGATCGAAAATGTACTTTCGCTTTCAACAAAGAACTCAACAGGGTCAATAGTAAAAACATGGGCGGACTGGAAATCACTTCCCGAGTAACCCCCGCTAAAGGGAAACCGGAAGCCCACTGGTAGGTTTTATACTTATACTTTTAAAACAATTACATACATAGCCCCTTCTACCAGTGTTGTCCGAGACTAGATTGATTAATAAAACTTTATACGGAAAAGATCAACTAGTCCCTTTCAGATCATCCTGCGAAGCAGGGAACATACAGTAACCATACTCCAACCATACGCCTCCCAACAGATGAGTGTCTCTCCGCTTACTCTCAGAGACCGAGCACTCACCACGTTTGGCCAAACGGAACACAAGTACGAGTAACATAAAAACTTACATACTTTACAAATCACAAACTGGTTTAACTTTCAATAACACTGAAATACAATACTTTATAATTAATACTCAATAATACGATATATTATCATATATCGTTACAAAAACCTGTGATTACAACCTTTTTCTTACTTTACGGGCAATGATACGGAATCAGCCCAATTTACACAACAAATCAATCAAATGGACTTTGATTGATCACATGAAATTTTGGAGATACATTATGATACTTTATGGGCATATAGTAATTTGGACAATGAATCCATCGGATGGGCTCCGATGGATTACACAACAATGCAATTTTAAAACAACAATACTGATTTACAATCAAGGGATACTTAATATGAGACATACGGTAAAGACCCTACATTAGGATACTTTGCGGCTACTTACGGAAGAGACTAATGAAATTTGAACAATGGACCAATCGGATGGGCTCCGATGGACTATACTACGAATCAATCAAAACCAAGTTAATACGGAATTGAAGATGATGAAATACTCAAACTGGGTAACATATTGTAAGGACCCTACCTTACGGGCTGAAGAAAAGGAAACGATACTCTTGCCTTTGCCCTCAACACACGCCCGTCATAAGCACACAACCTGAAGGTTAGACTCATCATACGAATATTAACCTTTAAATCACTATAACTCAATAACCACACATCAAATGGAAAAACGGATCGCGCCATTGCGATCAGAACGTCGAAATTACCTAACGGGGAGGGTTTCACTTTTGGTCAACGGTCAAAGTCAACTTTAACGGTCAACTTTAACGGTCAACGGGTCAACGTTGGTCACTGTTAGTCAACTGGTGAACAGTGTCGCCGGTCAACGGTCGCCGGCGGTGGCCGGAAAACTCCAACTTCATCCAAAACCGAAAATTTTTACATCAACATGAAGCTACAACCATCAGGATTATGAATCCGAAAACCAAACTTCAAGACTTACTTTAGATTGGCCGGAATTGACGATTTTCCGGTGAGAATTTCGAAAATTCCAGGCTCCGATCCGGCCGCGTCCGTGGTCCGATGAAGGTGAAACCAACGGCAGATTGATCGTGATGATGAGAGGAACACAATGGTGCAAATGATTCGAAAATCGAACGGCTGGTTTTGATTCTGAAGGTATTTGAAATTGGTGAGAAAATGAGAGAAATATAAAAAAAACTGGAAATGGGATGGAGGGGGGGATAGTGGCCGGAACTGGGTTTTTAACCCAGTGGGTGACGTGGCAAAAATTTGCCACGTCAGGCCCAGGTGTCACACAAAGTGAACATCACTGCCAGAATTTTTGTCATCAAAGGAAGATTGGAGATTCAAGAGGAGCTTAAAGGAACATACGAGTTGTGGAAGACTGAAGAGTCATCATACGACTTGGAATCTTCCTTTACTACCACTGTGGAGAAAGGTCACAAGGTGAGTATCTTGGCAACGGCAAATCTGGGTTCATGTGATGTTCCCTTCTCCTACACTCAGCACGATATCCTACCTGATGGTACAGAGACTACCCATCGCATGCATGATGGTATTTGCACTTCTAGAAATTATTATGACTTCAATTTCACAACCAAGAGGGCTAGGCTGCTGACACTGTAAGTACATGATCGTATCTCATGAGGATATGATTGACTCGTAAATTTTATTCATCTATAATAAAGTTCAAGAGTTTGAATTTGTTTTTTGAATAATATGTTCCAACCTTCTTAATTTGGTGTTTACGATGTATGAAGAAACGATCACAAGGATACGAAACCAACATGCTATCCTCTTCCAATATTCTACCTGTACGCAATTTTATGATGTCATTTGATAGATACGATAAAGGATATTTTTGGCCGTACATAAAACCCGACGAGGGTGTTAAGGACATGGCATCTCTCAGGCTCTAGGGGACTGAAAGCAATAATACTGCTGTTATTTCCCTTTATTCTCCATGAACATAATTAATATATGGATATTAAAGTTTCTATGTTTTAACTTCTGCCTGCACAACGAAACTTCTTCTGATTCCTCAGTTTCAAAAATCCAAAATCATCTGCGAAGAAGAAACAAGTGGCTCTTAACTTGTCGCATGTCTCCCCCTCCCTCTATCCCGGTTGATCGAGACAAGTCCAGACCTGCTCCTTTCCATTGGGAACCAACAAAGGTTTTAGCACTGACAGATACACATCCTACTTCATAGAAGGTATTCCAGAGGAATGGAACTCCAGCAGGCTTTTTCAGGAGATTGCGAAGATTGAACCGGTAGCTGATGTGTTTATTCCACAACGCAAGTCCAACAAAGGTTTCCGTTTTGGTTTTGCAAAGTTTGTACGGTGTGGGTTTCAGGAGGATGCCCGACAGAGGAGACTTAACTCAGCACTTGGTGGCCATACCCGCATGCGTTTTAATGTAGCTCGTTACGGTGCTAGTTCAAGTCCACGTCGCACTTTCACTGCTGATCCTGAACGTAGCCATGAAGCAGTTGCCCTGAGAAATGCTCCACTGGCCAAGGCCAATACCTCCTGGAGGGAGTACAATGGAAGGACCTATGCTGCTGTCACCAAGATGCCAACATCTACTGAAGGTGTGGATAAGCCAGTGGAGATCTCTTCTAATACTGGTGTTCAGGAGAAGTTGCAGCGGAGTGCTGTTGGGTCTCGCTGTGGAGGTATTTTTGACAAAGACTCTCTACCGACGGGTGTAGAGTGTGCAACTATGGGGGGGCATCGAAGTCTTCTTACCTTTGCAACTGCCGAGTTGATGAGACATGAACTTAGCTCTAACATCAGATATTGGCAAGGTTTGTTTTTCGACATTCATCCTTGGCAACCAGAGGACACAGGGAACCAAAGGATATGCTGGGTAAAGGCAATTGGAATTCCTCTGCATGCATGGTTCGAAGACTCCTTCAGGAAAATCATCCAGCCAATGGGCACACTGGTACAGGTCCACAATAAAACAGCAACATGGGAATGTTTGGATGCAGTTGTGCTGCAAGTGGAAACCACCAATGCGTTGAACATCTAGGAAAGCATGCAGCTGTTGGTTGATGGTAAACTGTTCCTGGTGAGTATTGTGGAAGTCCAGGAGGGAGATTTTGAGGGGTCCAAGGTCAACAAAAAGGAGACAGCAGGGGGTGGGAACAGCAGCTTGTCTTTTAAAGTCAATAATCACTCTGTAGCAGAGAGGAAGGAGCAGCCTGATGAGGAAAAAGGCAGCACGTCTTCTGCAGAAAAAAAGGGGCATTGTCGGCAGGTTGTGATGGGGAAAAAAAGGGTGGATAATGGTAGGACAGACAGTGTCAACAAGGGTGAGGCGGGCCATGTAAACTTTCCACAAGTGTTTGTTGAGTCACAGCACACTAAAGTGGGTACTTTCTCACGTATGCCTCAATCCAATGGAGGACTATCTAGTCCTTCGGTGCACAGTGGGGGGCATTGCAGTAATCTCACTGCCCCTGTTTTTTCTAAGGTCCAAGGGGATGAATGTGAAGGCGGACAGTACCAGTTTTCTCGCAAGGCACTTTCAGAGTGTTTGCCCCGAAATGCTGCAAATGAGCGATTTGATTTCACGAGTTTGTATGACGACATGGTGTTTGCAAGGATGAGGAAGGAAGGCATCAAAGCATCATGTATGGGAGTTAAAGGTAGGGCAGCTGATAGTAGGATAGGAAAGCCAAAAAAACATAAACACCTTAGACCCACAGGTAGCTTATCTTCAGGACGAACCAATCAACAAGGGGGGCGTACGGTTTCCCAGCTGGTTGATGATCCATCCTTTCTGAGGGCTTCTCACGAAAAGGGTGATGGTGTCTCAGACAGGACCTGCTCCAGACCCGAACTTGATAGTTGTTCAATTGAAGCTGAGGCTCAGCAGTCGTTGGAGGTTTTGGAAACACTGGGTCTTAGTCGTATGCAGACAAAAGCTGCCATCCGTCGAAAGCTGAAAACACGGGTTATAGAGGAAGGCAAGGAGTGGCACACTCACTGCACTTAGCAGTGTAGTGAGCATGCGCCAGGGGTACTCTTCTTAGTGATGATTAATTTAGCCATGTGGAATATACGAGAATGTCGTGGTAAGATGAAGGGGCAACAAATCAATACTCTGATAATGAAGGAGCAGCTGGGTGTTTTATTTTTATGTGAACGAAAAGGGAAAGTTTCTCTGATCGTTTAGCTGGTAGACTATGGCGTGGACAGCATATTAAGTGGGCGGCTATTGATGCCCAAGGGAGGGCCAAAGGTATTGTTTGTCTATGGGATGATGCGCAGGTGCAAAATATTGGTGTAGAAAAATTTGAAAGGTGGTTATTATTGGAGATGAGGATACGGGTCTCTGGTTTTTGTTTCATTTGTGTTGGGTTACATGCACCTAATGAGGAGGTTGAACGAGGTGTTTTGTGGGAAGAGATACGCAGAAGGAAATCTACGGATACCAGTCCTTGGGTTGTCCTAGGTGATTTCAACGAGTCTGTCCAAGCTACGGAGAGGATTGGCAGTTCTTTTAATACTGCCGCGGCTCGTCGATTTCTGACTTTCACAACTCAGACAGGGTTGATCGATATGCCCCTTCTTGGCAAGGAGTTTACCTGGTTAAATACGCAGAGTGCCTCACGAATTGACTGGGTTTTGGCATCACCATCGTGGAGTTTGCATTTTGGTCGTCATAGGTTGTATGCTGGTGATAAGGGTCTGTCGGATCATGTTCCATTGATTTTGAAAGCTGATTCCTATTTCTGGGGCATTCGGCCTTTCCGTTCGTGGGACCTGTGGTGGGAGGATAGACAGTTTATTGTATTGGTTGAGAAGTATTGGCAGGAAGCGGGCATACGTTTCCTTGGGACTTTCAGCGTTGTTAAAAAGCTGGCTTTCTTGCTAAAGCAGTTAAAGGTTTGGCACCAAGAGGTTTTTGGGCAGTTGGAAAACAGGATGAAGCTTCTTTTGGCTGAGCTTGATTCTCTTAATCAGAGTCGAAGGGTATGGGGAGCTGATTCGAAAAGACGATATGAAGCACTACAGTTTCAAAAATGGGAGTTGAAAAAGAAGCTGGAGGCTATGTGGAGGCAGAAGTCTAGACAACAGTGGCTCAAATTGGGTGATAAAAACAGCAAGTTTTTTCACTCTTGTGCTTCCATCCGCCGTTGTTCTAATTTTATTGGTGCAGTGAAAATCAATGGGTCGGATAGATGTACACCAGCCGAAATCAAAGCTGAAGCGGTTAGCCATTTCCAGAAGGTTTTTGCGTGTGAGGGCAATCGGTGTTTAGGTCTGGGCCGGTTCAACCTTTCTCGGATATCTCCTGTGCCCGCAAATATTCTAGAAGGCCCTTTCTTGGATGAGGAAATAAAGAGAGTTGTTTGGGATTGTGGAAGCCATAAGGCCCCGGGTCCGGATGGTTTTAACTTTTATTTCATCAAGAAAGCATGGCATGTAATTGGTGAAGACATACTGACGATGGTGAAGGAATTTCATTCCAGTGATGATCTGCCTCGCGGTATAAACAACAGTTTTATCACTTTAATTCCCAAGGTCCCGGGAGCTGCTAATTTCAATGCATATCGGCCTATTAGCCTCATTAATAGCCTGTATAAAATCATTGCCAAGCTCCTGTCTACTCGGCTCAAGCGAGTAATGGAGCAGCTTATTTCGCCTTTTCAAACTGGATTTCTGGAGGGTTGATATATAGCGGACTCCATCATAATTGCCAATGAAATCATCCATTCCATGAAGACATCTAAACAAAGGGGCTGGTGTTTCAAATTAGATTTTCAGAAGGTGTATGATTCAGTGGACTGGGTTTTTCTACTTGAGGTGCTGGAAAAGATGGGTTTCGGTGGTCAATGGCGGAGATGGATTCAGACCTGCATATCCACAGCTCGTTGGTCAGTCCTCATCAATGGGGCACCCACGGACGAGTTCCCTATGGGACGAGGTCTGAGACAAGGAGATCTACTGTCTCCGCTCTTGTTTAATTTAGTTACGGAAGTCTTGTCTCGTCTGATTGGTGCAGCAGCTGAGTGTCAATTGTTTCATGGAATAACTGTTGGGAGTGTACGGTTAACGCATCTACAATACGCGAATGATGTGATTCTCTTCAGTCAAGGCGACCAGCAGGAGCTTTTTGTACTAAAAAGAATATTGAGATGTTTTGAGTTACTATCCTGCTTAAAGATTAATTTCTTTAAATCTGGTTTAGTAGGGATCAATGTGCCACTTGAGGAGGCTAGGAACATGGCAGCCACACTTTATTGTCGGCTTCAGACCTTACCATTCCAGTATCTAGGGGTGCCTCTTGGAGCGAATCCACGGCGGCAAAGCACATGGTGTGGGAGATTCAAAAGCAAATTGGCATCCTGGAAGGGCTCCCTCTTGTCATTGGGGGGCCGGTTCACATTGCTGAAATCAGTGTTGAATAGCCTACCAGTTTACTATATGACCTTTTTCCGGATGCCTGTGGGAGTACGGAAGGAATTTGAAAAATGGATGCGGTGATTTTTATGGACTGGGAAGGTGGATAAGCGATGTTTGTGTAAAGTGAACTGGTCGGTGACAGTGAGACCGATAGAAAATGGTGGTGCCGGAGTGGGGTGTTTGAAGCTGCGGAATGATGCTTTGTTGATGAAGTGGAGTTACAGATTGGCTACAGATACTTGTTCATTGTGGAGTCAGGTAATAACCCAGAAATATCAGCCTACATTGCGGTATGCTGGTATTGTGAGCTTATAGCCAAAGGACACCTGATCAGAATTGGTCTATTACCTGTGACTGATTGTTACTGCGAGGCCTGTGGATTCGTCGGAGGGGATTCTAATCATATCGTCCTTGATTGTAGACAAGCATGGGCATGTTGGTCACTCTTCTTCAAGCATTGGGCAATGGGATTATTCGCGCAATGGGATGGTTATCCGATTCCGCGCCGGTGGCAAGGTTTGTGGTACGTTTTGTTATTTTCTCTAGCGTGGAGCATTTGGCTGGGTCGTAATCACAGGATTTTCAGGAATGAAGATAGCACTGCTAATGATATGTTTTACAACGGTTTACGGCATGGTTTTTGTTGGGCTAAGACTAATCTTAGGGATGTATGCATTGATAGTTTGGATTTGTGACCTTTAGGAGATTTTGTTGCTTTGTTGGTTTCATAGTTTGCATAGCGAATGTAAGTGTCGAATACCGTCTCATGTCTACGGTATCTGCCAGCTTCATTTTGCCTATTGAGTGAGCACAATGTTTCATTGTCCTCCTCCCCTGTATTAACAGGTCCTACACTTAATACATCTTCGATAATTTCTCAAAAAATATATGGATATTAAAAAAATAAGAAATACAAGAGGTTCCACCTCAAAAGCTATAGACATCTTTCAGATGAGAAGAAAGAGAAAGACAACCTAGTTACCTTACTCCAAATTCTCCTAATTATATTTTGTTTGGATTAAAATTAAGGATCTTCAGAATCTAGATGGAGGTGTACGAGTTTTTTTTTTATTTATGAATTTTTACTGTCATACAATAAAAAACAAGGAAAATTTATATAAAAAAACTTAAATCCGAAAATATCACACAGGGGAATTTTTATTCCATAATCAAACATATAAAAGAAACAAACGAAGCAAGTGCAGCAAAGAAAAGAGCCATCCTGATACAGCGGCATGCTTTATTGTCTACGGCTTTTTTGGATTGATGGCATACCAAGTCTGGGCAGATGTTAAAACAAGTGCAATCATAGCACCCACAAAGGCAATAATAGTCCATGGGCTGCTAAAATAGTTGTTCAGCAACTGAGCAATCCAGATTCTCCTTTTGCTCTTATACACGAGACTAATTTCTTCTCTGACTTCAAAGTACATTGATGGATTAGGCACCAAGTCAGTGCGAATCTCATTGAAGAATTTTGATACTTCTTCATCACTGCCAAACTGATTGCGAATAATGTTTGCCTTTCTGAGCTCTGCAACGTCAGCCGGTTGGTCAATGAGTGAATCCATGAAGCACATATAGGAGGTGAAGTTGTGATCATTCTGAAAATCCTGACACATTTCATAGGCTAACAAATTCAAGTAGATTGCTGCCGTATCATCACTTAAAATGAGGAGGGGAAGCCTTAAATCCCCAAGGAACCATCCTCTGTCGAAAGAAATGTCCGTAAAAGAATCTGTTTCGCTTCTTTTGAACCCAATACCTGACGCTGTCAGCTCTGTGACATTACGAAATGTATATGGGTTAAGAAAATCCCTGTCTCCCAACTTTTTGGTTAACTTGTCGAATGCAGACCGTTCCTCGAGAGTCAAGGGATGCATGAGAAACTTTCTATAAAGATCAAGAAGGTGGGAAGGTTGGTCAGGTATTTCAGGTGGTTGTAACTCTGATCTAGCATGTAATGCTACAAATTTTTTGACACTTTCAAGCAAATTTTGTTGATGACTTGTAGACAAGGTTACTTGGGACAACAATGAAAAGGGCAGCTGATTCTCAAACAACAACAAATCCCGAAGTATTTTGAAAAATACTCCGTCAGTTATCTCAAAAAAATCAGCAATATATTTCCGCTGGTCATCCGGAGATCCTTCAAAACATCCTACAGAAAATTCAATGAAACAGACAACAGCACACCCATCGACAAGAAACATCCAGGTAAGTTCATCATTACTGTAGCTATTCATTACCTCTGATGTGTAACACTCTTTAAACTGCTTAATGTTGGTCAGTATCGTGTTGCAGAGCTTTTTTCTATCGACGCCACTGTACTTTATGAAAAGACTAGCCAAATTTTGCTTTAGATTTTCAGCTTTCTGGAAGTTTCCATGGTGAATGGGACCAAATGCAAGGAGCACGGGCTCGAAGTGTTTCAAGTGCCTCTCACGCAGCCCGGAAGACACCGTTTGTATCTTTGATTTTGCGCTACTCTTGACCAAGTTAAACTCCAAAGTCTGCAACTGACTCTGCAAATACAAGCTCAATCCGTCGTTGTTTACCCCGTCTTGTACTGTAGCAGCATCTGTCGGGGTTTCCCATCTGTTGCCCGCAATGACTTGATGGCTGGTAGATCCGGTTGCCTGACCCGCTTCAATATCTGAGGTTCCAGCATTCGACTTCTCTTGGAAGACAGCTTCCTGTTTGTTACTTTTCATGTTTGAGTGGACACAGATCTAGCAGCTGGTAATGGTGTGGTTTCTGTATCACAGAGAGTGGATGGATTAAGGTGATATGCCAAATGTTATGAAATGGATTAAGGTTTCCACACACTGTCGGTTCCGCTTTTCAAATGTTATGGAAAGGCATATCACGCGGAAGGTGATATGCCAAAAGTCAAAAAAGGTCTGTAAGAGAAAGAATTACAAAGGTAGACAGGCGACTACGAAATCGATTCATTCCCTTCTGCCTTTTAGTTTAGACCAATCAACCGAGGGTGTTCACACATACGTACGGGCAAATGCAACTTATCAAATCAAGGTTTTTTTAAAAAAATTTAAGAAAATATTTATCGACAATAATTATTTATCATCCGCTATAATAATAAATTTAAACAGTTAAAAAATTAGTCCTATCAATTAAAAATTTAAAATACTCATTATTTATAAAAATACACAAAATTATTGATTTTTTTACACTTTTATTCCAAAAAAAATTGGAGAGAGATGTATTCATATAGTGGAGTACTGCCAGAAATAAATATAGAGTCAGTCCACTTGGAAAGAATTTGAAAAAAAATTTGACGTATTCTTCACAGGATATCAAGAGTTTCGAGTTTTACTTGCTCCGTCAGGACAACAATTCATTTTCGGAGTATGAGACCAAACTGAAAGCATTGACCTATTTTGTACACAGAGTTGATTCAGTAATGGCTAGTCGGTTTGAGTAGGACCTCAATCCGGACCAGCAGTGATTTTGAGGAGCTTGTCGTGGATATTGTCAAAATAAAAAAAAATAATTCAAAGACAGAATGGACAGCTTTGAAAGTATAAGGATTTTGTGCCAGATAAGGATCCTTTAAGACTTAGTGGTGGATTTGAATGTCGAGTGACCATCCAAACTTATTTTAATTATGAAAGATTAATTATATATCTATTTTTTTAATTATGGAAGATTAATTATTTTTCGGCCAATATTAACATTTAATTCAAGTGGGTCAACTATGTCAGGAATATTTGAAAAATCTTTTAACGCGGAAGATGGTAAATTTTATTTCACTTGATAGTTTTCCACACACTGTCGGTTCCGCTTTTCAAATGTTATGAAATGACATATCACGCGAAAGGTGATATGCCAAAAGTCAAAAAAGGTCTGTAAGAGAAAGAATTACAAAGGTAGACAGGCGACTATGAAATCGATTCACAATTCCCTTCTGCCTTTTAGTTTAGACCAATCAACCGAGGGTGTTCACACATACGTACGGGCAAATGCAACTTATCAAATCAAGGTTTTTTTAAAAAAATTTAAGAAAATATTTATCGACAATAATTATTTATCATCCGCTATAATAATAAATTTAAACAGTTAAAAAATTAGTCCTATCAATTAAAAATTTAAAATACTCATTATTTATAAAAATACACAAAATTATTGATTTTTTTACACTTTTATTCCAAAAAAAATTGGAGAGAGATGTATTCATATGGTGGAGTACTGCCAGAAATAAATATAGAGTCAGTCCACTTGGAAAGAATTTGAAAAAAAATTTGACGTATTCTTCACAGGATATCAAGAGTTTCGAGTTTTACTTGCTCCGTCAGGACAACAAGTCATTTTCGGAGTATGAGACCAAACTGAAAGCATTGACCTATTTTGTACACAGAGTTGATTCAGTAATGGCTAGTCGGTTTGAGTAGGGCCTCAATCCGGACCAGCAGTGATTTTGAGGAGCTTGTCGTGGATATTGTCAAAATAAAAAGAAATAATTCAAAGACAGAATGAACAGCTTTGAAAGTATAAGGATTTTGTGCCAGATAAGGATCCTTTAAGACTTAGTGGTGGATTTGAATGTCGAGTGACCATCCAAACTTATTTTAATTATGAAAGATTAATTATATATCTATTTTTTTAATTATGGAAGATTAATTATTTTTCGGCCAATATTAACATTTAATTCAAGTGGGTCAACTATGTCAGGAATATTTGAAAAATCTTTTAACGCGGAAGATGGTAAATTTTATTTCACTTGATAGTTTTCCACACACTGTCGGTTCCGCGTAAGTGTTAATATTGAAATCACACTTGATTTTTAAATGTTATGAAATCACATTGAAAACAGCCCAATCTTTACTATGCCTCTGTCTATCCATCCTTATGGATCGTTTCCTATGTCGTTTCTCCTCAAAATGTGATTTTATTTTGAACTTAAGTAGGGTCCTATATAGGGAATGAGTGAATCAAGGGAGGATTTTGATTTAAAAAAATATTTTTTAATAAATTTAATTTATTTTATATTTAACAAAATTATCTATAAACCAAAAACAAGACCAAAACAAATAAAAAATATTTTGATATGTCATGAAATTGACACGTGGGGAAGACTAGAAAAGTCTTTGTGATGGAGGAAAGTTTTAGTGCGGGAAGGTAATAATTTTTATTACACTTACGCAGGTTACAACTGGTCGTTGCAAACTCGGGGGATCCTGGGGCTGATGCATATTCCTGCAGATTGTTTGGAGGAGGAGTTTATGTTGGATTCCTCTTTGCGAGTTGCTGCTCTTTTGATGTTTTGTTCTCCTCTCTGGATTTGTAGCCAAATGGTGCTTGTTAGCTAATTGGATGTTTTGCGAGTCTCTGCAGCCTGTTAGCTTGACCTCACAAATCATGTAATTCAGTAACAGGGAATATTTCTATTTGTTGTATTCATTATGTTCATTGTGCTAGCACAATGTTCCCATTGTCCAGCCTCTATGTATTACTCTTACTTCTTAATATATTATCGATCTTTCTTCAAAAAAAAACTGCCAGCACTAGTACACATAAGGTAAAATCATTAGATGAATTCTATTGTTTTTATTTATAAATTGAGGAGGATATATGAGGGTTATACATAAGGTATATTGATTTGATTATTGTATCAATTAAATAATCATCGATTATCATAATTATATTTATAATATAGAATAGCATTATTATGTCATAAACTAATGTATACAAAAAAAAAATATGAAACTAATGAATACAATATTATATTATGTTTCAGAATATCATCTTTTATATTTGTCAATTGAATACTAGATAAACCTTCATCATTTCTTAATGACTTGTCTAACTCCTATGTAATATTGCTTTCAATTTTAATACACCTTGATGAATTCTTAAAAAAAAATTTCTCAATGGCTTGAATTCTTCAATAATTATTTTCCAAAAACTCGACCTTCCTAGTAACAACAATGAGAAAAGGTGAAGGCACAGTGACAAGGAACATACCTGGAGTAAAAAACATGTCTTCTCTCACCTCCCCAGTTCTCCCACCTCTCTCTACTCTCAATCCCAACCCCATCCCAAACCCAGCTTTCCACACAACTTCTCAACTCCAACGTGCGGATGGTAGGACCGTGGTCCCATCCTCCGTTTCTGACCTGCAAAGTTCGCCCTCCCCTGCCACCTTAGAGCATGAACAGTCCAAATGGACACCAGCACAGGTGTTCAGAACGGATAGGTATATTTCTTATTTCATTGAAGGTATTCCGGAGGGATGGAATTCTAACAAATTATTCCGAGCGATAGCTGACGTGGAGCCTGTGGCGGATGTGTTCATCTCCGGACGCCTCTCCAAGCGGAGATTGCGATTTGGTTTTGTCAAGTTTGTTAGATGCGGGGTGCAGGAAGAAGCTAGGCAACGACGGCTGAACTCAAGACTAGGTGGACATGCTTGGTCACGCATCAATGTGGCCCATTATGAAGCTGGTGCAGGGGCTCGACGAGTATTGATTGTTGCAAATGCAGGAGTGGCTGAGCAATCCGAGTTGCAACAAAAACGGATAGTCACAGGTCATCCGCCTCTGAGGGAGAGGGATGGAAGAACTTATGCAGAAGCCACAGCTATGCAGAAGCAGTCTGAGTCCGAGGAAACACTTGTGAAGATTTCCTCAGATCGGGAGATCATGGACCGCCTTCAAAGAAGTGTTGTTGGTCTCATTCGAGAGAATTGTAACACACAGTTAGGTCTCCCAGCTAATGTTAAATGTCTGGATATGGGGCCGTTTCAGAAACTCCTTACCTTCGCGACAGCAGAGAACATGAGGCATGAACTTACCAACAATACCGACTTTTGGAACGTCAAGTTTTATGATCTGCACCCATGGAGTTCAGAAGATACTGGAATTAGCAGATTATGTTGGGTGGAGGTTGTTGGTCTTCCTCTTAATGTCTGGTTTGAGGAAGCATTTAGGAAAATCATAAGGCCAATTGGTTCTGTGGTTCAGGTCCATCCTAATACTGCAAATTGGAGCTCTCTAGCTGGTGCTATCCTGCAAATAGTCACAACAAGCTCGTTGGAAATTCAGAAACGGCTGAAACTGGTGATAGATGGCAAGCCGTGCACCGTGAAAATCCTGGAAGTCAAAGACAAAGTGCTTACGGAGCCCGAGGTTGGTGAGAAGGGCTCCGTGTCAGGTGGGTGCAACAGTTTTGTTGTCCCACTTAAACCCAACCCATCAGTTGACAAACCCAATAGTATTGTTAAGAGAAAGGACAGTATTCCTGCAGCAGAAAAAAAGGGATTATGTCCGAAGGATGTAATGGCGACAGGCACTAATCTCACCTACGTTGGAGCTGGGGGTCCTCACCAGCCAGCTCAGCTTATATCACAAGCACAGCATGCTCAAGTGGGTATGACTCACCCACTGACTCAGCAGGTGGAAGGGTGTTTATGTCATTTCACAAGTAGTGGTGGGCTTCTAAGTAATTTCACTGCCCCTGCTCTTACCCCTGAAGCATTGATTACAGAGGGCCAGATACAAGCTCATCGCAAGGCACTTTCAGAGTGTGTACCAGGTGAGTACACAGCTGAGACTTCCGCCCTTCAATTATTATCTGAGGTCATGGCTTTCACCAGAATGAGGAGGGAAGGTGATAAAGCCTCGAGGGTAGGCACCAAGGGAAGGGCTGGCGACCGCAGGCTTGGCAAGCATAAAAAGCTCAAGCATATTAAACCCACGGGGAGTCTTTCTTCGGGGAAAACCAGTCAACCCGATAGACGTGGTGCGTCCTTGTTGGTGGACGACCCATCGTTTCTGCCTGAGAATACCGACAAGGGTGAAGGCTCGTCGGCACGAGTTTGCTTCGTGATTCCAGAAGTGGATGGCTGTTCAGTAGAATCGGAGGTGCAGCGGACGATGGATATTGTGGACAAGTTGGGACTTGGTAGAAAGAACACGAAAGCAGCAATCAGGCAAAAGCTGAAGGCACAGATAGTTTAGGAAGGAAAGGAGTGGCAAGCTCACTGTACTACATAGTGTAGTATCGGTGACTTTTCGTTTAGGGTTCTGAAGTTGAATGGTTAATTTAGCTATATGGAATATACGAGGGTGTCGGGGGAAGATGAAGGAGCATCAGGTTCGTGCTCTTATATTAAAGGAACAGTTGAGTATATTGTTTTTATGTGAAACAAAGAGGGAGAGTTTCCCTGAAAGATTGGCAGCCAGATTTTGGTCTGGCACCAATATTAAATGGGAAGCTATTGATGCTCGTGGGAGTGTGGGGGGAATTGTGTGTCTTTGGAATGATCTACTGGTACAGGTTTTTGGTGTAGAAAAATTTGAGAGGTGGCCGCTCTTGGAAATGCGAGTACGGGATACAGGTTTTATGTTTGTCCGCGTTGGGTTACATGCACCTAATGTAGTGGCGGAACGAAGATTGCTTTGGGAAGAGCTGCAAAGGCGGAAGGCTACAGATATCGCGCCCTGGATTATCTTAGGCGATTTCAATGACTCGCTCACTGTTAAAGAACGGTTTGGAAATTCTTTTAATGCCGCGGCAGCTAATCGCTTACTGCATTTTATCAACAGGAATGGTTTGATTGATCTGCCACTCCTTGGTAAAGATTACACCTGGTTTAATTCTCACAGTGCCTCTCGTATTGACAGAGTATTGGCTTCCCCAAATTGGTGTTCACATTTTAGTCGACATACCCTATATGCTGGAGATAAGGGATTCTCAGATCACGTTCCCTTAATATTGAAGGCTAACTCTTTTAGGTGGGGCTGTAAGCCATTTCGATCGTGGGATATATGGTGAGAGGATACATAGTTTCTTAAGGTGGTGGAAGGATTTTGGAGGGAGGCAGGGATTTGTTTTCCCGGCGTTTTCAACGTGGTCAAGAAGTTAGCGTTTCTGAAGAAAAAATTATAGGTTTGGCACACAACCCATTTCGGAGCATTGGAAGGCAGGCTGAAAATACTTTTGGCCGAGATTGACTCCTTAGACCAGACTAGAAGGGTTTCGGGGACTGCTTTGAATAACCGATACCATGAGTTACAGGCGCAGAAATGGGATTTAAAACAAAAGATAGAAGCGATGTGGAGATAGAAGTCCAGACAACAATGGCTTAAGCTTGGGGATAAGAACAACAAGTTTTTTCATGTTAGTGCTAATGTGCGTCGTGCATATAATTTCATTGGATCCATTCGAGTTCAAGACATGGATTTAATCACGCCTGCGGATATAAAAAGTGCTGCTGTTAGCCACTTCCAGCGGTTCTTTGCGGATGATGGATACCGATGGTTGGGATTGGGTAGTCTAGATCTACCCCGTTTATCACCTGCAGCGGCGGATCAGTTACAAGAACCTTTCCTTGAGGATGAGATTAAGAGCGTTGTATGGGATTGTGGAAGTTACAAAGCCTCTGGACCAGGTGCTGATGATTTCAACTCGTACAGGCCTATTAGTCTCCTGAATAGCTTGTATAAAATCATCGCCAAGATTTTGTCCAAACTGCTTAAACGAGTGATGGACCAGCTAATCTCTCCCTTACAAACTGGCTTTATGGAAGGACGGTACATTGCCGATTCAATCATGGTTTCCAATGAGATATTACATACCATAAAGAAGTCCCATCACAAAGGTTGGTGTCTGAAATTAGATTTCCAGAAGGCATATGATTCTGTTAATTGGGATTTCCTTCTTGAGGTGATGGAACAAATGGGCTTCGAGGTGCAGTGGCGGAAATGGATTCAGGGTTGTGTCTCTTCTGCTCGCTGTGCCATTCTTATCAATGGGGCACCAACTGCTGAGTTTTCTGTGGGACGAGGTTTGCGCCAAGGTGATCCGCTCTCACCCTTACTGTTCAATCTTGCGGCAGAGGTTATGTCACGGCTGTTGATTCGAGTAGCAGATAGTCAGTTATTTCAAGGCATTAACATTGGCGGTTTACGTCTAACGCATCTACAGTATGCAGATGATGTTATCCTCTTTAGCCATGGAGATCAGCAGGAGATTATTAGCTTACAAAGGATACTACGATGCTATGAGTTATTGTCCGGATTAAAGATTAATTTCTTTAAATCCGGTTTAGTCGGAATTAATGTACCCACTGGCTAGGCGGTGGCCTTGGCATCCAAGATCCATTGTAGGCTGCAGGTTATGCCATTTACATACCTCGGGGTACCCCTTGGAGCGAACCCAAGTCGTTGAAGTACATGGAAAACGGTGTTGGATAGATTCAAAAGTAAATTAGCCTCTTGGAAGGGTTTCTTGTTATCGTTGGGAGGAAGATTTACTTTGATTAAATCGGTGTTGAATAGCCTTCCAGTGTACTATATGACTTTCTTTCAGATGCTAGTGAGTGTCCGAAAGGAATTGGAAAAATGGATGTGGCGTTTTCTATGGGCTGGGAAAGTAGAGACTCGTTGTTTATGCAAAGTACGCTGGTCTGTGGTGGTTCGCGCAAAGGACAAGGGGGGTGCTGGACTGGGGTGCTTGCTATTGCGGAATCAGGCGTTACTTACTAAGTGGTGTGCCAGAATTGCCACTGATACTTGCTCATTGTGGAAACAAGTGATAATGCAGAAATACCAACCTCGATTAAGTTATGGTGGTCTAGAGTGTGCGGTGAGTAATGTTTCTGCTATCTGGCGTGGGATAGTAAAGACCAGCAGAACATTTCTGTCAAATGGCCAGTGTATTTCTGAATTCCATCGCTGGAAATTGGGCCAAGGTAATTCTATTGCTTTTTGGCAGGATAGCTGGTGTAGCAATCGACCCTTATTGGTTTTGTTTCCTAGATTGTATGACATCTCTCTTGAGAAAGAGGGGTCAATACTCCGGTTTGGGGCATGGTGGGACAGGTCTGGGAGTGGCATATGACATGGAGGAGACGCTTATTTGTATGGGAGGAGGGGGAAGTTACCCGATTATTGGCCTTGTTGAGTGGTTTTGTTCTGACTTCCTTCCAAGAGGATGAATTATTATGGGGTGAATAGATGAGACCCTTTTCAGTGCCCAATTGTTACCAAACAATGGAAGTGAACACAGTCCCGTCAAGTGAGCTGATGATTCCAAATGTCTAGCGAAAGCAGGGCGCACCCAAATGGCAAGCTTTCATGTGGCTTGCTTGTAGGGAGAAGATCAATACCAAATTTCAGCTCATTAGACTTGGCATACTACCAGCTTCTGAAGGGGTATGTGAGGCGTGTGGCCTTGAGGAAGGTGACTCTAATCATATTTTACTTCATTGTAGAATGGCTTGGAATTGCTGGTCGCTCTTATTCCACAAATGGGGTTTAAGTTGGGTATAGCCAAGGTCCATGACAAACTTATTCATACAGTGGGAAGGCTTCTCCATTCCATCTCGATGGCTTGGTCTATGGTATGTGTTACTTTTTGCTTTGACATGGAGCATTTGGTTGGGACGAAATGTCCGAATCTTTTGGCAAGTAACTTGCAGTGCGGAAGATTTGTTCTACAATGCCATTCGGCACGGTTTCTGCTGGGCCAAGCATAATCTGAAGAATGGTTGTCCCGATTGTTTGGCTTTACTGCCCTCCGAGGATTTTTATTTCCTTACGAGTTACATAGTTTGAATGGATGGTGAAAAATTTTAGATGCTGTACTTTTGATATGGTATCTCGAAGTTTCACCTTGTCTATTGAATTATGATAATGTTTTATTGTCTCACTCTTATGTAATACTGTTTTCCTTTAATACATATCGAAGCATTTTAAAAAAAAATGTGCAACAACAAAAAAAAAAAGCTCTTGCCCAACTCTGATGAAGCATGAGCCGTATTAGTGTCTTATGATTCTAACATGTTATAAATGTTGTTCTTTTTATTAATTTTGAACATATAATTGAATTTTTTTTTAAAATAATGATTATATTTCGTCTCACAAAATTTATAAAAGAACAACCTTTTTATAGTAATTCTTAGAGGGTGAAAAGACATATTCTTCCACTGCTTTGTTTATCACGGACTTGTAAGCGTGCATTCGACGGAGCCTGGGAGATACGTTTTGTATCTTTGATTTTATGACATATACTACCTTGGCGGCCACGGTATCATTCCAAGTTCCCGACTTCTGCTAGACTAGATCGCCACTAGATCCGGTTAAGTTAACTGCTTCAATATATTCGATTGGACCAACAGCATGCTGTTCTTTCCTTGCCATGTTTGAGTAGACCAATAGATCCAACAGCTAGTAGTTAATCAATGGTGTGGTTTCTGTATCATAGTATGCGGATAGACCTCTATCTATCCATTCTTATACATCTTTTCCAACGTGGTTTTTCCTTAAATGTGAATTTTCTTTTGAATCTAAGTTGCGTATTATATATCTTTTTTTTTTAGTTAGCAATAGTATCCTTGATAGTTTTATAAAGATGGCAAATTTTATTTCACTTGATAGTTTACCACACACTGTAGATTCCGCTTTTCAGAATTTATGAAATCACATTGAAAAACAGCCCAATCTTTACTATGTCTCTGTCTACCCATCTTTATAGATTTTTTCCTAAGTGGTTTCTCCTCAAAATGTGATTCTATTGATAAATTTTTTATGTTATTTTATTTTACTAGTAGTTAATCAATGAGTGAATGATTAAAAGGAAGAGTTTTTATTTTAAAAAATATTTTATTGATAAATTCAGTTTATTTTATATTTATTAACAAAATTCAAAAAATATTTCATCCAAATATAAATGAAATTTAATTAAGAACTAAATTTAAATAATTCCGATTTAATTTTTAATCATTTCGAACAGTTTGAGTGCGGCACTACTTACAGTAATATATATTTGTTTCAAATTGTTTATTAGGAATGCCAATGGACACAAGTGGGCAAGGCTAGAAAAGTCTTTGCGATGGAGGAGAGTTTTATTGCTGGAAGGTGGTAATTTTTATTACACTTACGCAGGTTACAACAGCACTAGTACACTGTCCTTTAATAATATCATAAATTCATATGTGTAGTCCTTAAGAATTTTTTTTTCTCTCTCTCTCTTTATTTTTTTCCGCTTTTCACTCTATTTTCAATATGTAGTGTCCTTTCTCTTTATTATTTTCCACCAAATTTTCTCTCTTCGCTCTCTCATTATTTTTCTTAGTTTTGTCAGACGTCATTAAATGATTTTTTTTATTTAATCTAAACTGTATAAAATCTATTCCTTGCATATTACAACGTGTTTGTCGTGGAGCGGATTTTGAATAGACATTGACTTGATAGAAATTTTTTTTTTTTTTTTTTTTTAAATATATTAGTTCATATTAAATCAAAATAAAATTTACTATTAAAATTAAGTTATATATATTTATTTAGTTTATTTATCATATCAATTTTAATTCTCATGTATGCTAAACCCAATATTGATATTTAATTAAGTAAGTCAAAAAATATTGGGAAGACTTGGAAAATATGCGGAAGAGTTGAAGAGACAGGTCTTTGTCAGCCTCTCATTGACAAGATATTCCAACAACTACAATAAATTTTATGGCTACCCGGTGAGGCGTCTTCTCGTTAATCAATCAAATTAATATTTAATATTTATTATCTGGGTATAGGGTCAAAGTTAATACTCTGGATATGGGGATACTTGGAGGTAATGATGCCAAGGGTCACCCCTAAGCCGCCACCAACATCAACCAGCTGCTTTATCTGCTCAGAGCCCTTGTTTGTTTCCATGACTTTTTTCATTACTATTTTACTGTGATTGATCATTCCTGTTCTGAAAACTCTGTCGAATCTGGGATCAGTGCTGGTATAGTCGTACACATAGTAGTTGTTGGGAATAAATCCCACAAAAGGCAAGAGAGTAAGAAATTGTACTAGATATTCTTATATAAGAAAAATAATTAGCACAATAACCACAACTACTATACCAAAACAAAAGACTATTAACTAGAAGAGAACAACCAAAGATTTACGAGGTTCAGCCAATTTGGCTTACGTCCTCGGACACTACTGAATAATATTTCTTGTAGAAATATTACAAAGATAAAAGAGGAAGAACAAGCTATAAGAGAAGATTAATGCTTGTTGGGATGATCTATAAGGATGGTGAGGGGTTCCTTTTATAGGTGAAGGAAACCCTTCCCCTTGTAACCTAGCAATGTGGGATTAGCCACACTCACACTAATTTACCAATATACCCCTTTTATTAACAAATCTCCACCTTGGCAAATTCCACATTTATCTTGTACTTATCCATCAGAATATCTCGTAGTGTCTTCAATCAATCTTCTTCAAACTGTGACAATGTTTATCAAGTTTAAACAATGTTGAAACTTGATTACAGTCACTACTTTCATCATCATATCAGCAGGATTCTCAGTGGTCAAGATCTTTTGTATCTGAACTCCACCTTCTTCCAAAATCTCACGAACAAAATGATAACGAACATCAATGTGCTTCGTTCTTGCATGAAAGACTTGATTCTTTGCTAAGTGAATAGCACTTTGACTATCAGAATAAAATTTGACATATTTCTGATCAACTCCCAAGTCTTTAAGCAATCCTTGAAGCCAGATCGCTTCTTTTACAGCTTCCGTGATTGCCATATACTCTGCCTCTGTTGTAGACAATGCCACAGTTGACTGTAAAGTAGACTTCCAGCTAACTGGTGCCTTAGCTAGGGTAAACAGATAGTCAGTTGTAGAACGTCTTTTATCAATGTCACCTGCATAATCAGAATCACAATATCCAACTATACATTGACCATATGATTCATCTCGCTCAAATGTCAAACCAACGTCTACAGTATTTTGGATATACCGTAGAATCCATTTCACAGCCTACCAATGATCTTTTCCTGGATCATGCATGTATCTGCTAACAACTCCAACAGCTTATGAAATATCAGGTCTTGTACACACCATAGCATACATCAGGCTTCCAACAGCATTTGCATATGGGAATTTTTCCATGTATTCTCGTTCTTTAGTCATCTTTGGAGATAATTGATTACTCAATTTGAAATGATGAGCAAGTGGAGTACTTACAGGTCTTGAATTGTTATTCATACCAAAACGATGTAGTACTTTCTTCAAGTATTCCTTCTGAGTTAGACAAAGTTTGTTCCTTTGTCTATCCCTGCTTATCTCCATTCCGAGAATCTTCTTGGCTTGTCCCAAATCCTTCATCTCGAATTCTTTGCTCAATTGTGCCCTCAGTCTGTCAATATCTACTTGACTCTTAGATGCTATCAACATATCATCCACATATAAGAGTAAGTAGATGTAGGACCCATCTCGTAATTTGTGAAAATATATGCAATGGTCATACTTGCTTCTTGTGTACTTCTGGCTCATCATGAACTTGTCAAATCTTATATACCACTGTCTTGATGACTGTTTCAATCCATACAGTGATTTCTTCAGTTTACAAACCCAATCTTCTTTTCCAGCAACTTTGTACCCATCCGGCTGAGACATATAGATTTCCTCTTCCAAATCTTCGTGTAGGAATGCGGTCTTCACATCAAGTTGAGCTAGCTCCAAATTCAACTGTGCCACCAAGGTCAACAAGATTCTGATAGAGGTATGTTTTACTACTGGAGAAAACACCTCATTATAGTCAACTCCTTCCTTTTGAGCATAACCTTTAGCCACCAATCTTGCCTTGTAGCGAATGTTATCGTTCGGAAATCCATCTTTCTTTGCAAAAACCCATTTGCAACCAATTGCTTTCTTTTTCTTTGGTAGTATTGTCAGTTCCCAAGTCAGATTCTTCTAAAGTGACTTCATTTCTTCATCCATTGCACCTTTTTATCTTTCATTTTCAGTACTTCATACTGCTTCAAGAAAAGTGGATGGAACATCATCTACAACTGGAAGTGCATAGGCCACCATATCAACAAATCTAGCAGGCTTCTGTATTTGTCGTCTCGGCCTATCGACTGCAATTGACTCTGGTTGCTGTTGAGGCTCTTGGGTTGTAACCTCTTCTTCATCTGACTCTTCTTTATCTGATTCTTCTTCTATCATAGAAGAGTTTCTGGTAACATTGTTTGCTGGGTTCACCTTTGTCTGGTCAAACTCCACCTGCTTTGGTGTATCATTGATTTCTTCTTTTCTTACCTTGTTCATCATAGCAGATTCATTAAAGGTAACATCCCTACTGATGATAGTCTTCTTTGCTTCTAGACACCAAAGATAGTATCCCTTCACTCCAGGATTGAATCCCATAAAGAGAGCCTTCTTCGCTCGTGGATCCAATTTTGATTCTATGACATGATAATATGCCGTAGAACCAAATATGTGCAAAGAATCATAATCTGTTGCAGGTTTTCCAGACCAAGCCTCCAGAGGAGTTTTGCCACCTATAGCAGATGATGGCAACCGATTAATGAGGTGTTGAGCATATGTTACCGCCTCAGCCCAAAATTTTCTGCCTAACCCAGCATTAGACAGCATACAGCGGACTTTCTCCACCAATGTCTTGTTCATACGCTCTGATACCCCATTCTGCTGTGGTGTTTCTCGAACGGTAAAGTGTCGAACTATACCATATTCTTGGCATACCTTCTGAAAAGAATTACTTATGTATTCTCCGCCATTGTCTGTTCGGAGTATTTTGATCTTCCTTCCTGTCTGGTTCTCTACTTGAGCTTTCCATTTAAGAAAAATCTCCAACACTTCGTTTTTGTTCTTCATTGTAAGCCCCCATACTCTTCTTGAGAAATCATCAACAAAGGTAACGAAATAGTAACTACCTCCAAGGGATGCAGTCTTCGCAGGTCCCCACACATCTGAGTGTACATAATCTAAAATACCCTTGGTATTATGGATAGCAGAACCAAACTTCACTCGCCTTTGTTTTCCCATTATGCAATGCTCACAAAAATTCAATTTGCAAGCCTTCACACCTTTCAGCAGTCCTTGCTTGGCAAGAAGTTGCAAGGATTTTTCTCCAGCATGTCCCAACCGCATATGCCACATCTTTGTTGCATCTGTGTCGTTCTGGCTGCTAACAGTTGTTACTGTTGTTGCTGTCCCAATAACCGTACTACCTTGATAGTAATACAGGTTATTCTTCCTGATACCTTTCAACATCACCAGTACACCAGAAGTCGCCTTGAGAACACCATCTCTCATTGTTATCACTAGACCTTTTGACTCCAAGGCCCCCAATGAGATAAGATTCTTCTTCAAGTTAGGCACATATCGAACATCCTTCAAGATTCTCGTAGATCCATCATGATTCTTCAGTTTGATTGAACCAATCCCGGCATTTTTACATGGATTATCGTTACCCATGTAAACAACTCCACCATCTAGTTCTTCAAAGTTAAAGAACCATTCTTTAACAGGGCACATATGATAAGTGCATCCTGAATCTAAAATCCACTCGTCTAGTTGAGAAGTTGAAGATGATGCCACCAAAGAGAAATCTGAATCAGCATCACTCTTGTATTCGGCTACATTTGCATCTTGTGAAGCTTTCCCTTTCTTCTTTAGCTTGGGACAGTTCTTCTTCCAGTGCCTTTTTTCTCGACAAAAGGCACATTCATCCTTGCTTAGTCGGAACTTAGACTTGCTTCTTCCTCTCCTTGCTTTACCTTGACTTTGAGAGCAAACTCTCACAACATGAGCTTCGGTAGTACCACTTTTGCTTTCTTGCTTGTCTTTTCTTCTAAGTTCATAGCTATATAAAGCCCCACAGACTTCTTTGAGAGATACCTCGGCTTTCCCATAAAGTAGTGTAGTTTCAAGAAGCTCAAACTCTTCGGGAAGGGATCCCAACAACATCAAAGCCAAATCTTCGTCATTGAAGGTCACATCCAAATTCAACAAATCAGCGACAAGCTGATTAAAACTGGTGATGTGATCATTCAATGTGGTACCTTGAACATATGTGAAGCGAAACAATCTCTTCTTCATATATAACTTGTTTTGACTGCTTCTTTTCAGAAATTTATCTTCAAGCGCCTTCCATAGTTTGTTAGCAGAAGTCTCTCTAGAGAATGCATACTTCTGCTCCCTTGAAAAGCATGATCTTACTGTACCACATGCTATACGATTCAGAGTCTTCCAATCTTTATCTTCAATATCAGCTGGTTTGTCTTCTTCAATGGCAATGTCTAGACCTTGCTGAAAGAGAGCGTCTAGAACCTCACTTTGCCACATTCCAAAATGACCGGTACCATCGAAAATCTTCACTGTGAATCTTGCATTTGCAATTGACGGTATTACAGGTCTTCCATGAAATGAAGACGACGTGGAGCCAATTTTTCTATCAGTCATTTTCCCTCTAACTTCTGTTAATAGCTATCAATGCGGAACAATGAGCCAAAGGAAGAACTTTTCTGATGTGGCAGATTAGATAAAACTGCAACCACAGAGCATACTCAGTATAACCTTAGGCTCCGCTACCACTTGTTGGGAATAAATCCCACAAAAGGTAAGAGAGTAAGCAATTGTACTAGATATTCTTCTATAAGAAAAATAACTAGCACAATAACCACAACTACTATACCAAAACAAAAGACTATTAACTAGAATAGAACACCCAAAGATTTACGAGGTTCAGCCAATTTGGCTTACGTCCTCGGACACTACTGAATAATATTTCTTGTAGAAATATTACAAAGATAAAAGAGGAAGAACAAGCTATAAGAGAAGATTAATGCTTGTTGGGATGATCTATAAGGATGGTGAGGGGTTCCTTTTATAGGTGAAGGAAACCCCTCCCCTTGTAAACTAGCAATGTAGGATTAGTCACACTCACACTAATTTACCAATATACCCCTTTTATTAACAGTAGTGATTGTGAGATTGTGGGATAGTGGGATTGTGGGATTGTGGGATAGTGGGATAGTGGGATTGTGGGATATCTAACAAATAGTCCTGAATAGCTTATATAGAAAAACACCATCCACACCAGAAGATGAAGATGAAGATGAAAACGTTCTCAAGTGACGTATCATTGGGTCCCCATCACACTTTGAAATCCACCCATCATAATCGATATATTAATTCATATTTGCAGTCCATATGAATTTTTTTCCGCTTTTCGCTCAATTTTCAATGTGTGGTGTCCTTTCATTTTACTATCTTCCAGAAAATTTTCTCACTTAGCTCTCTCATTATTTTTTCTCAGTTTTGTCTGAAGTCATTAAATGAATTTTAATCTAAACTGTATAAAATCTATTCCTTGCATATTACAACGTGATTGGCGTGAAGCGGATTTTGAATAGAAATTGACTTGATAGAAAAATTTTCTTTATTATTTTTAAAATTTAAATATATTAATTTTTTTATTTTTTAAAATAAAATTTACTATTAAAATTAAGTTATATATATTTATTTAGTTTATTTATCATATCAATTTTAATTCTCATGTATGCTAAACCCAATATTGCAATTGTATTAAGTCAAAAAATATGGGGAAGACTTGGAAAATATGGGGAAGAATTGGAAAGTATGGGGAAGATTTGAAGAGCCAGGTATTTGTCAGTCTATTTGGAGATACCTCGTTGACAGGAATTGATGAATATGTTTGGGTAATACGAGATAGGTATACAAAATCCCAGTTGAGAATAATCGTTGTCATCCTATTTGGAGGTACCTCGTTGACAAGAAATCCCAACAACTACAATAAATTTTATGCCTACCCGGTGAGGCGTCTTCTCGTTAATCAATCAAATTAATGTTTAATACTTATTATCTGGATATAGGGTCAAAGTTAATACTCTGGATATGGGGATACTTGGAGGTAATGATGCTAAGGGTCACCCCTAAGCCGCCACCAACATCAACCAGCTGCTTTATCTGCTCAGAGCCCTTGTATGTTTCCATGACTTTTTTCATTACTATTTTACTGTGATTGATCATTCCTGTTCTGAAAACTCTGTCGAATCTGGGATCAGTGCTGGTATAGTCGTACACATGCATCCCATGGACTCTTTTGAAAGAAATACCTCCTTCAAGGGTAGCTTGTTTGAGTTCAGTCCTGCAGTTTTCGCAGTAGTGCATCTATAAGTGTAAAAGCAAAAATCTTCGAACCTCATACCCTATAGTTCAGAATATAGATTTGGGATATTAAGTTAGGATTCAGACAGTTAAGGGATTTAGGGATAACCAGCTCTCCAAATTGAATTTATCCTGAACCAGAATCATTATTGGCCTCAGGGAAACTCCATCCTCATTGCGCACAAAAAATTTGGAGACAGGAAGCAAAGAGTAGACTCTGGTCTGGATCCCTCTGGCATCAGATGAGAAGTGCTCCGTCAAATAACTCAATAAAATCTTCAAAATATTTCTTTCTCTCGTCATACCAAAATTCTACAGAACATTCCATGAAACAGACAACAGCACACCCATCCACAAGAAACATTCAGGTAAGTTCATCATCATTGTACCCATTCAATACCTCTACTGCGTAACACTCTTTAAACTCCTTAGTCTTGGTCAGTATCATGTTGCAGAGCCTTTTTCTATGGACGCCACTGTACTTTATTTATTTTTTTTGAAAATTCATCGATATGTATTAAAGAGAAGCAGTGTTACATAAGAGTAAGACAATGAAACATTGACATAACTCAATAGAGCAGGTGAACCTTCGAGATACCATATCAAATGTACAGCATCTAAAATTTTCACCATCCATTTAAACTATGTACCCCTTAAGTGATTAAAATCCCCGGTGGGCAGCAAATCCAAACAATCGGGACAACCATCCTTCAGGTTATGCTTGGCCCAGCAGAAACCGTGGCGAATGCCATTGTAAAACAAATCTTCCGCACTGCAATGTACTCGTCGAAAGATTCTATTATTTCGTCCCAACCAAATGCTCCATGTAAAAGCAAAAATTAACACATACCATAGGCCATGCCAGTGAAATGGAATGGAGAAGCCTTCCCACTATATGAAAAAATCTGTCATGGACCTTGGTTGTACCCAGCTTAAACCCCATTTATTGAATAAGAGCGACCAGCAAGTCCAAGCCGTTCTACAATCAAGTAAGATATGATTAGAGTCACTTTCCTCAAGGCCACATGCCTCACATTCCTCTTCAGACGCTGGTAATATTCCAAGTCGAATGAGCTGAAATTTGGCATTGATCTTCTCCCTACACGCAAGCCACATGAAGGCTTGCCATTTGGGTGCACCCTGCTTTCGCCAGACATTTGGGATTATCAGCCCAGTGGACTGGACAGTGTTCACTTCTAGTGTTTGGTAGCAATTGCGAGCTGAGAAGGGTCTCATCTGTTCGCCCCACAATAGCTCATCCTCTTGCAAGGGAATCAGCGCAAAACCACCCAGCAAGACCAATAAGCGGGTAACCTCCACCTCCTCCCAGAAAAATAATCTTCTCCTCCATATCATACGCCACTCCCAATCATGTCCCACCACTGCCCCAAACCGCAATATTGATCCCTCCTTCTGAAGAGAGATGTCATACAATCTAGGGAACAAAACCAATAAAGGCCGATTGCTACACCAACTGTCCTGCCAAAAAGAAATGGAATTGCCTTGTCCCAATTTCCAGCGATGAAATTCAGAAAGATACTGTCCGGTTGAAAACATTGATCTGCTTGTCTACACTATCCCTCGCCAGATAGCAGAACCATTACTCGCTGCACACTCTATACCAGCATAACTTAATCGAGGTTGGTATTTCTGCATTATCACCTGTTTCCACAATGAGCATGTATCCGTGGCTATTCTGGCACAACACTTTGTCAGCAACGTCTGATTCCGCAATAGCAAACACCCCAGGCCAGCAGCCCCCTTATTTTTTGCGCGAACTACCACCGACCAGCTCACTTTGCACATACATCGGTTTTCTACTTTCCCAGCCCCCAAAAAGCGCCGCATCAATTTTTCCAATTCCTTTCGTACACTCACTGGCATCTGAAAGCAAGTCATGTAATACACAGGTAGATTATTCAACACTGATTTAATCAAAGTAATTCTTCCTCCCGTCGATAACAAGGAACCCTTCCAAGATGCTAATTTTCTTATGAATCTATCCATCACCGTTTTCCATGTACTTCTACGGCGTGGGTTCGCTCCAATGGGCACCCCAAGGTATATAAATGGTATAACCTGCAGCCTTCAATGTAGCTAGGATGCCAAAGCCACTGCCTCGCCATTGGGTACATTAATTCCAACTAAACCTGATTTAAAGAAATTAATCTTTAATCCTGATAACAACTCATAGCATCGCAAGATCCTCTGTAAGTTAATGATCTCCTGCTGATCTCCATGGCTAAAGAGGATAACATCATCTGCATATTGCAGATGCGTTAGCCGTAAACCGCCAATGTTAATGCCCTGAAATAGTCGACAATCTGCTGCTCTGATAAGCAGCCGAGATAGTACCTCTGCCGCTAGATTGAACAATAAGGGTGAGAGCGGATCACCTTGTCGCAAACCACGTCCCACAGAAAACTCAGCAGGCCACTGTATTTTATGAAAAGACTAGTCAAATTAAGCTTTAGACTTTTAGCTTTTTGGAACCCTCCATGGTGAATGGGACCAAATGCAAGGAGCACGGGGTCAAAGTGTTTCAAGTGCCTCTCACGCAGCCTGGAAGGCACCGTTTGTATCTTTGATTTTGTGCTACTCTCGACCAAGGTAACCTCCAAAGTCTGCAACTGCTTCTGCAAATACCAGCTCAATAATCCGTCGTTGTTTACCCCGCTTTGTACTGTAGCAGCATCTGTTGGGGTTAGCCATTTGTCGCAGGTTAACTCTTGCTTAGGTTCGTACCACCTTTCATTCTCGAGAGACATGTATCCCGTAATGTCTTAATCGCCGGCAGATCCGGTTGCCTGACCAGTTTCAATATCTGAGGTTCCAGCATTCGACTTATCTTCGAAGGCAGCTCCCTTTTTGTTCCTTTTAATGTTTGAGTAGACACAGATCCAATAGCTAGTAATGGTGTGGTTTCTGTATCACTGTGAGTGGATGAAATAAGGTGAGGTGCCAAAAGCCAAAAAAGGTCTGCCTTATGAGAAAGAATTACAAAGTTAGGCAGGCAGCTATGAAATCGATTCATAATTCCTTTCTGTCTTTTCGTTTTAGACCAATCAAGCGAGCGTGTTCACACATACGGATAGACGCAACACAACGGGTAGCTTTAAACTGCTGTGAGGGAGCAGGTGGTTAACCCGAGAATACCTTAAAGTCAATTTTTTAAAAGTTTTTAAAATATTTATTGATAATAATTATTATCACCCGTCGGGAAAGATTAGTCTTATCAATTAAAAATTTAAAATATTCATTATTTATAAAAATACACAAAACTATTAGTTCTCATACGTACAACTATAAAAATACACAAAATTTAGATCATACATACAACTATTGATAAAAACAATGCACAGAAGTAAAGACCCATCCGGATCTGTCAGTCTTTTGGACTGAATACCGAAAACCAAGTCTGGAGGAAGGTCATCAAAAGTCCAAATATCGCTCCCAGAAAGACCAGAACAGTCCATGGGCTGCTAAAATGATTTTTCAGGAACTGAGCTAACCAGAATTTCCATTTGTTCCGATACACCCCATCAATTTCTTGAGTGACATTCACGTACAGTATCGGATTGGGCACCAAGTCAATGCCTATCTCATTGAAGAGTTTTTCCACTTCTTCGTCACTGCCAAAGTGATTGTGAAGAATATTTTGCTTTCTGAGCTCCGCAATGTCTTCTGGTCGGTCGATGAGTGAGTCCATGAAGCACAGATAGGAGGTGACCTCGTACTCGTTCTTAAAATCTGGACACATTTCATAGGCTACCAAATTCAAGAAGATTGGCGCTGAATCATCGCTTATTGTGTGGAGGGGAAGCCTAACATCTCCTAGAAACCAACCTGGTTGGAAATCAATGGCTTTTAACAAATTTGTTTTGCTTCTTTTGAACCCAACACCTGAAGCTTTCAGCTCTGTGATGTTTCGAAATATATGTATGTCATATTGGCTAGCTTCCTTCTTGTTCGTGCCTGTATTTCTCAAGATAGGCAAATCAGCTGCAGAGACAGGTTCAGGCTCATAGTTAGGCAAAACAGCAGCGTAAGATGCAGACAAATATGCTTCTTGTTCCTCCAAATAAAAACGACTACTACGACGACGACGACAGAATTTAAGGCTACCCCAAGTGCACGTCATCTTTGGCTTCTTTATGTAAGGGGACTGAGAGTTTTCATGAAATTTCCCGGGTTTCACTGTAAGAAAATCCTGCAAAAGATAGAGAAGGTGAGAAGGTTCTCCTATAATATGTTCTTCACTTGGTGGTTGCTCTGCTTTAGCACGTTCTGCTGCTAGAGATTTGATAGTACGAATCAAACTCTCTCCAATAGAGGTAGCCCAGCATATAAGCAACAACAACTGGTATGGCAGTTGGTGTGAGACTCGTGGCTGACGTGGCAATTTTTTGCCACGTCACCCACGAATATATATTATTTCCTTTCCCCTCTCCCTATCATTTCTTTTCCTCCTGCCGTTATTTTCATTTTTTCCTCTCTTTCACAGTCGCCAATCACCTTCGGTATCAACATCGACCGTCCGATTGTCACACTGTCTACACCGTTGCGTTCCTCTCGTCGTCGCGAGTAACCAGCCGTTGGTTTCATCTTCATCAGACCACGGACGCGCGCAGATCGGAGCCCGAAAATTCCGATTTTCGCACCGGAAAATTGTAGATCTCGGCCAATCGGAGGTGAGTTTTGAAGTTTTGTTTCGGATTCGTATTCCTGATGTTTGTAGCTTCGTTTTGATGTAAAAATTTTCGGTTTTGGATGAAGTTGGAATTTTCCGGCCACCGCTGGCGACCGTTGACCGTTAAAGTTGGCTGTTGACTTTGACCGTTGACCAAAAAGTGAAAACCTCCTCGTTTGGTAATTTCGACGTTCTGATCGCAATTTGATGAGTCGTTATTGAGTTATAGTCATTTAAAGGTTAATATCCGTATGGTGAGCCTAACCTTCATGTTGTGTTCTTAGGGAGGGCGAGTGTTGAAGACAAAAGCAAGTGTATCGTTTCCTCTTCTTCAGCCCCTAAGGTAGGGTCTTTACCGTATGTGGTTCATCATTAGTATTTCCTTGTTGAAAAATTCATATTACCTTGGTTGTGACTGATTTGTTGTATAGTCCATCGGAGCCCATCCGATTGGCCCAATGTTCAAATAACATTAATTTCTTCCGTATGTAGCCGTAAAGCATCATAATGTATCTCCAAATTTTATATGATCAATCAAAGTCCATTTGATTGATTTGTTGCGTAAATTGGGACTGATTCCGTATCATTGCCCGTAAAGTAAGAAAGTTATTATAAGTAAAGGTTCTGTGACAATATTTGGTAAAACATCGTACTGTGAAGTTTTAATTATAAAATATGGTATTCCAGTATTATTGAAAGTTAAACTAATTTTCTTTATATGTAAGTTAAAGTATGTAAGTTTTCATCTTACTTGTGTTCCGTTCGGCCAAGCGTGGTGAGTAGTCGATCTCTGAGAGTAAACGGAGAGACACTCATCTGTTGGGAGTTGTATGGATGCTGTATGTTCCCTGCTTCGCAGGATGCTGTATGTTCCCTGCTTCTCAGGATGATCTGAGTGGACTAGTTGATCTTTTACGTATACAGTTTTGTTAATCAATCTAGTCTTGGACAACACTGGTAGAAGGGGCTATGTATGTAAATGTTTTAAAAGTGTATATGTAAAACCTACCAGTGGGCTTCCGGTTTCCCTCTAGCGTGGGTTACTCGGGAAGTGATTTGCAGTCCGCCCATATTTTCGTATTGACCCTTGTTGAGTTCTATATTGTTCCGGGTCCAGTAAGTAAACGTTTTATAAACTAAATAGTAAAGTTAAAGTTTTGAGAATTCATAGGTTTAACGATGAATTGATAAGTTCCTTGTTGTTTCTCTCCTTTGATAAGTTCCTTGTTGTTCCCCTCCTTTGATAAGTACCTTGATGCTCCTCTCTTTTGATAAATTCACCTTATTGTCCCCTACTGAGATTCTTGAAAATCTCACCCCCTTCGTTTTTGTATTTCCCTCCAAGGACTAGATCGTGATCAGTAGCTGTTTTCAGTGTGAGCGTCGGGACTACTCGCTGGGACTATAGCATCTGCACATGTATGGTTTTATTGGCAAACTGTTGAATATTATTTTTGGACTTTTGGTTTCGTTTTCAGATACTTAGGACTTGTGAGTTATGGTTTCACTTGTTGTATTATGTTATTGAAATAAGACTTCCGCTGTTTTTAAATATACTCCGTTACTTATTGTGTCATGTTTTTAATGATTATCTGTCATGCTGAAATTTGTAAGTATTTTAAATTTTATTTTTTAGGGGTTTACGTTTGAAAAGTCAAAATAGCCTTGTGGAGTTCGGATTGGTCCACGTGTTGGGCTTCTCGTGGCTTCACGGCAGTAAGAGCCCGATTTTCGGGTTTGGGTCCTTACAGTTGGTTTTCAAGCAAGAACAAATCCCGAAGTATGAAAGGTAATATGTCAATTTTATTTTCAAGACTGAAGTAGATTTTCTTACCAACTTCATATTGAACCACGAGACATTGTATGAAACACATTACTGCGCACCCATCCACGAGAAAACTCCGAGTTCACCATCATGGTATCCATTCAGTAAATCTTCGTCATAATGCTCCTTCAAATCTTAAATCTTCGTCAGTATCTCCTTGCACAACTCTTCTTTATCGATGTGATTTTGTTGATGAAATGAGATGCCAAGTTGAGCTTTAACTTTCCAGCTTCCTTGAGCTCGTTATCTTCCTGGTGAATGGGACCAAGTGGCAGCACCACCGGTCTGTAGTGTTTCTCGAAATTTTGTTTCTTAAGTAGTCTAGGATGCACCTTCTGTATCTTTGGTTTGACGCCACTTGCTTTCTCGACCATGGTATTCTCCAAAGAATGCAACTGGTTTTGCTAATACAAACTCAGACTGGACACTTTTCTCTGTGGCTCAGCGCCTCCCTGGCGGCGATCGTTTGCTTTGATCCCGCTGTGTACTTGGTTAGTGCTTGTACCTTCCTGAAACCCTGGGTCGACTGTTTGTTGGGGTTTGGGAACTTGATCAATGGTTGGGAAGATCATATGTACCGGGCGGGGTGTAGTGGCCATTCTAGGTGGCTTTTAAAAAACAAAATTTATTATTATAAAACTAATTAAACATATTTTATTTTTTTTTTTTAAAAAACACAGTTGCTTAAAAATGCATACGTGTGCGGTGCGAAGGGGTTGATCACTGCCTCTGCCTTCGCTCGTTACATTGGTTCCCCTGCTTCCTTGGTCTGTATTTGTAACTTCTGGAAACTCAGAGGGCTTGTGAGGAAGGCCTTTGCTTGTCGCTTGGATCTCCCTATCTCCTTGCTTTCTACTTGTACCTTCTGGAAACTCTGAGGGTATCAAAATTCCCTGAAATTTTGTCGCCTCCGGTAATACGCCCATTCGCATTGATGGCTAAAATAAAAATTATTATTATCATTATTTATTTATTTAAAGAAACGCTTATCCACCTCCCGGTCCATAGAAATCGCCGCATCCATTTCTCAAACTCCTTCCGAACTCCCACAGTCATCCGGAAAAAAAGTCATATGATAAACCGGTAAGCTATTCAACACTGACTTCAGCAATATAAGCCGGCCCCCCAATGATACAGGGAACCCTTCCAAGATGCCAGCTTGCTTTTGAACCTAACGATCACCGTAGACCATGTGCTTTGCCGCTGCAGATTCGTCCCAAGAGGCACCCTAAGATACTGGAACGGTAATGTCTGTAGCCGGAAATGAAGTGTAGCCGCTATGTTCCTAGCCTCCCCATTAGGCACATTGATCCCTACTAAACCGGATTTAAAAAAGTTAATCTTCAATCCGGATACTAACTCAAAGCATCTTAAGATTCTTTTTAAATTGAGTAGCCCCTGCTGATTGCCTTGACTGAAGAGAATAACGTCATCCGCATATTGCAGGTGCGTTAACTGTAAACTCCCGACAGATATTCCTTGAAACAGTTGACACGCATCTGCTGTACCAATCAGCCGAGACAAGACTTCCGCCACTAGATTAAACAATAACGGAGACAGTGGATCTCCTTGTCTCAAACCTCGCCCCATAGGGAAACTCGTCGGTAGGTGCCCCATTGATAAGGACTGAACAGCGAGCTGTGGATATACAAGTCTGAATCCATCTCCGCCATTGGCCCCTGAAACCCATCTTCTCCATCACCTCAAGTAGAAAAGTCCAAGTCCACCGAATCGTACGCCTTCTGGAAATCTAGTTTGAGACACCAGCCTCTCTGTTTGGACTTCTTCATAGTATGGATGATTTCATTGGCAACCATAATGGAGTCTGTTATATATCGACCATCCAGAAAAACCGGTTTGAAAAGGGGAGATGACCTACTCCATTACTCGCTTAAGCCGTGTAGAGAGGAGTTTAGCGATGATTTTATACAAACTATTAATGAGACTAAGTAGGGCCGGTATGAATTGAGATCAGTTGCACCTGGAATCTTGGGAATCAAAGTGATAAAGCTGTTGTTGATACCGCGAGGCAGGTCTCCGCTGGCAATGGAACTCCTTCACCATCGTTAGGATGTCTTCTCCAATAACATTCCACGCTTTCTTGATGAAATAAAAATTAAAAGCCATCTGGTCCTAGGAGCTTTGTGACTGCCACAATCCCACACAGCTCTCTTCATTTCCTCATCAAGAAAAGGCTTTTCGAGAATGGTTGCTGCCGTGGAAGATATCCTAGGAAGATTGAGCCGGCCCAGTCCTAACCACCTATTGTCCTTGCACGCAAAGATTATCTGGAAATATCTAACCGCTTCAGCTTTGATTTTGGTTGGCCTAAATCTATCTGAACCATTGACTTTCACTGAGCCAATAAAATTAGTACAACGTCGTATGGAAGCACAAGAGTGAAAGAACTTGTTGTTTTTATCACCAAGCTTGAGCCATTGTTGTCTGGACTTCTGCCTCCACATAGCCTCCAGCTTCTTCTTTAACTCCCATTTTTGAACCTGTAATTCTTCATACCGTCTTACCGAATCAGCTCCCCAGTCCCGACGACTCTGATCAAGAGAATCAAGCTCAGCCAAAAGAATCTTCATCCTGTTTTCCAGCTTCCAAAAAACATCATGATGCCAAACCTTTAACTTCTGTTGTAAGAAAGCCAGCTTCTTAACCACTCTGAAGGCCCCAGGAAATCGCATACCTGCCTCTTGCCAATATTTCTCAACCATTACTATAAACTGTTTGTCCTCCCACCACAAATCCCATGAACGGAAAGACCTAACACCCCAGAAATAGGAATCAGCTTTCAAGATAATGGAACATGATCCGAGAGACCTTATCACCAGCATATAACCTATGACAACCGAAATGCAGACACCACGCTGGTGATGCCAAAACCCGATCAATTCTTAGCACTCTGCGCATTGAACCAAGTAAGTCCTTGCCAAGAAGGGGCATATCGATCAACCCCGTTCATTTGTGAAAGTCAGGAATCGACGAGTCGCTGCGCTATTAAAAGAACTGCCAATCGCTTCATATCTTGACAGACTCATTGAAGTTCCTAGGACAACTCATGGACCTGTATCTATAGATTTCCTGCTTTGTATTTCCTCCCACAAAACACTGCGATCAGCCCACATTAGGAGCGTGTAACCCAACAGACGAACCTGAAACCTGAGACCCGTATCCGCATCTCCAATAACATCCACCTTTCAAATTTTTCTACTCCAATATTCTACACCTGCGCATCGTCCATAAACAAACGATACCTCTGGCCCTCCCATGGGCATCAATAGCCTCCCACTTAATGTGTTGTCCACGCCATAGTCTGCCTGTAAACGATTAGAGAAACTCTCCCTTTTCTCTCACACAAAAAAAACACTCAGTGCTCCTTAGTTATCAGAGAACTGATCTGTTGCCCCTTCATCTTACCACGACATCCTCGGATATTCCACATGGCCAAATTAATCATCATAAAGAAAATCCCAGGGCGAGCTAACCTGCACTGCACTTCTAAGTGCAGTGAGCTTGCCACTCCTTGCCTTCCGAAATAATCCGGGTCTTTAGCTTACGACGAATGGCTACTTTCGTCTGCTTACGACTAAGACCCAATGTTTCCAAGACCTCCATCGACCGCTGAGCCTCTGATTCAATTGGACAACTATCTGGTTCTGAGTTCCTGGAACAGGTCCTATCCGATACACCATCGTCCTTCTCGTGAGTGGCCATTAAAAAAGGAGGGATCGTCGACCATTTGGGAAACCGGGAACACCGCCTGCTGGCTGGTGCAGCCTGAAGATAGACTACCTGTGGGTTTGAGATGTTTAAGCTTTTTTGGCTTTCCAATCCTACTATCAGCTGCCCTACCTTTTAATCCAATGCGTGAGGCTTTGGTGCCTTCCTTCCTCATCCTAGCAAAAGCCATGTTGTCATATAACGTCATAAAATCCAGAAACTCATCTGCAACATCATGGGGCAAACACTCGGAAAGTGCTCTGCGAGTAACCTGGTTCTGTCCTCCATCACTCCCCTCGCTTTGCACCTTAGAAAACTCAGGGGCAGTGAGATTACTCAAATACCCACCACTTTGTATAGAAGGACTAGATACTCCTTCGTTGTTCTGGAGAACAGGAGGGGAAATACCCACGTGAGAGTATTGTTTCTCGACAAACACCTGTGGTGTTTCAGTATGGCCCGCATCACCCCCTTTGACCCTGCCTGTACTACCATCGCCCACACTTTTATCCTCTGTCACATCCTGCTGACAATTACTCATTTTCTCTACAGAGGACGTACTACCCTTCTCCTCAGCAGACTTCTCCTTCCTTCCTACTGCAAAATGATGCTTGATAGGGACAAACAGGCTGTTGTACCCACCCACTACTGTTGCCTTTTTGCCTGCCTCAGACCCCGCAAAATCTCCCTCCTGGACTTCCACAATGCTCACCGTGAACAGCTTCCCATCTACCAGCACCTTCATACTTTTCCTTATTTCCGACGAACTGACGGTATCCACTTGCAACACTGCTGCATCTAGACATTCCCAGTTGGCGGTTTTGTTATATACCTGCACCAGGGACCCTATCGACTGAAGGATTTTCCTAAAAGTTTCTTCCATCCCAAAGACATGCAATGCCACCAGCCCTCCCGTGTGCATCAATAGCTTCCCATTTAATAGTATTCCAGGCCATAATCTGCCTGCCAATCTATCAGAAAAGCTCTCCCTTTTGTCTCACATATGATCAACACACTGAGCTGCTCCTTATTGACAAGATTACGAATCTGATCCTGTTTCATCTTGCTATAACAACCTCTGATATTCCACATTGCAAAATTGATCATCCACAAATATAAGCCCCTGTGCAAACTGTCGCCTACACTACACTAGCGAGTGCAGTGGGTTTGCCACTCCTTGCCTTCCTCAACAATCCAGGCCTTAAGCTTCTGTCGAATTGCTGCTTTCGTTTGTTTCGACTAAGACCCAATGTGTCCATGACTTCCATCGTCTGTTGGGCCTCCACTTCCATTGGGCAATCAGAAGCTGAGCTCCTTGAGTAGATCCTCTCCTCTAATCTTGCTGTCCTGTCTTGAGTATCAACCAAAAAAGAAGGATCTTCAACCACTTGTGACGCATTGCACAACACCGGCTGACTAGTTCTTCCAGAAGATAAACTGCCTGTGGGTTTGAGGTGTTTGAGCTTTTTCTGCTTTCCAATCCTGCTATCAGCTGCCCTTCCTTTTGATCCCATGCGCGAGGCTTTGTTACCTTCCTTCCTCATTCGTGTAAAAGCCATATCTTCCTGCAACAACGTAAAATTAATAGACTCCGCTCCAGAATCATTTGGCAGAAACTCAGATACTGTCTTGCGAGTATCCTTGAACTGTCCCCCTTCACTCATCCCCCCTCTCCCCTGAAGCAATTCGGGAGCAGTGAAATTAGTTAAAGTTCCTCCACTTTGTGTAGAATTACTAGAGAGCCCTTCATTAAACTGTAGCACTGGAGGATGAATACCCACGTGTGCCAGCTGCTCCTTGACAAATATCTGGGACTTCCCAATACGGTCCACATCTCCCACTTGTCTTTTTCCATGCTGCATTCTCCCACACTTTTCTCTTCCCTCACAACCTTGTGACAAGAGCCCCTTTTTCCTGCATGGGACGTGCTGCCCTCTCCTCTCCACCCCTACCCTTCCACCCAACTGATAAATTATGATTGATAGTAGCAGAAAACCTGTTGCAGTCACTCGACATTGTTACCTTTTTTCCTACCTCGGGCCCCTCATCATCTCTTTCCTGGACTTCCAGAATATGCACCATGAACAGTTTACCATCTACCCGTAACTTCACACACTGCTGTATGTCCGACTGAATTCCTGTATCCACTTGCAACACAGCCGCATCAAGACAATCCCAGCTAACTATTTTGTTGTGTACCTGGACCAACAACCCAATGGACTGGATGATTTTCCTAAAGGCTTCTTCACACCACACATTCTGAGGTACTCCCACAAGCTTCACCCAACAGAGCCTTCTGTTACCAGTATCCTCCAGATGCCAAGGATGAATTCCATAGAACAGACCATTCCAGAAACTGATGTTAGTCGTAAGTTCGCTTCTCATTCATCTCAACGGTTTTCAAAGGTAATAAGTCTCTGGTGTCCCCCCATAACTGTGCACCCCACACCTATGGGTAGACAAATCTTATTTAGGTATCCTCCATGTATAGTTCCCACAGCACTCCGCTGAAGCCTTACATGGGCTCCTTCATTGGGATGAATCTCCACTGGTGCTTCTACACAGGGAGGATTGATTGGTGTCGCTGTGACCTCTGCATAAGTTCGTCTATCACGCTCCATCATTGACATATTGGGCACAGCCGGCTGGTTTAATCTCAGTTCAACTGTCTCTTTCGTTCGGACATTCCCCTTAAACATTGTTCTGCGTTGACCTGAACTATCTGCATAACGAGCCACATTAAATCTCATCCGGGTGGGGCTTCCTAGCAGGGAGTTGAGCCTCCTTTGTCGGGTAGCCTCTTGAACCCCACATCTAACAAACTTAGCAAAACCAAACTGTAATCCCCTCCTGGATTTACGCATTGGAATAAACACATCTACTACAGGCTCTATAGCAGCAATCTCTTTGAAAAGTCTGCTGGATTGCCAACCCTCTGGTATACCTTCTATGAAATATGATATATATCTGTCCGCACAAAACACCTTTGCTGGTTCCCAGTGGAGTGATGCATGCCTTGACAAACTATGCACATTCGGATGAGGCAACTGAGTTGTTGGTGATATCCTGAAATCTCTGCAGCAGTCACTCTTGAATTGGTTGGTAGAGTTGGGAATGTGTTTGGAAGCAATGTTTGGGTTTGGGTTAGAGAGAGGTGGGAGGTTTTGTGAGGTGAGAGAAGCCATTTGGTAGCGCCAAATAATTCTTTATAAAAAAGTCATAGAGTTCACATCCCTACTAAGCATACACGTAGTTTTATTTACCCTTAATATATACATTTAGAATCGTCATTGTTTGTTACCCTTTGTTTCCATTGCAAAACCTAACTTTATATTATAATACTGCCACCCACAAGCCATGATATGGATGTTGAAAGATTTTAGCAGATGGATGCGCATAAATTACTTATAAAACTCCAGAATCCAAAACTTACAGACATTGCAAACGAATTTGATGCCACCGAATCCTGCTTCAATAGCCAATTGTGTTCGCTCCTTTCCTTCATGGTCTCGGGCCAGCATTAGCACATCTAACTAAGCAGTGTCCCTATCTGTTGCGCTACTGCCAGGCATTATTGGAACGACTGCTTCCATGACAATTAACTTCCCATCGTGTGGAGGAACTTTGTAATAGTTCTTGAGCGGCCCTTGTAACTTCTGCCACCAACATCAACCAACTGCTTTATCTGCTCAAAGCCCTTGTATGTTTCCATGACTTTTTTCATTACTATTTTACTGTAACTGATCATTCCTGTTCTGAAAACTCTGTCGAATCTGAGGTCAGTGCTAGTATAGTCGTACACATGCATCCTATGGACTCTATTGAAAGCAATCCCTCCTTCAAGGATAGGTTGTTTGAGTTCAGTCCTGCAGTTTTCACCGTAGTGCAACTATAAATGTAAAAACAAAAATCTTCAAACCTCAAACCCTATGGTTCAGAATGTAAATTTGAGATATTAAGTTAGAATTCAGACAGTTAAGAGATTTGGTGATAACCAGCTCTCCAAACTGATTTTATCTTGAGCCAGAATCATCATTGGCCCCAAGGGAAACTCCATCCTCATTGCGCATAAAAAATTTGGAGGCAGGAAGCAAAGAGTAGACTCTGGTCTGGATCCCTTTGGCATCAGATGAGTCAAGAGAGCAAGCAAGCACAGAGTGTCTAACAAGAAGCCTCAGGTGTAAGGACCCAAACCCGAAAACTAGGCCCTTATTGCCGTGAAACCCGGACAAGTCCAATACGTGGACCAATCTGAATCCCACAAGGCTTAGAAGACTTTTCAAACACGATTCCCAAAACAAACGTATTTAATATTTCATGAATTGGAGCATGCAAAATAAGAAACAGACATCTGACATATCATTAGAGTGAACAAAATACCACAGCAGAAGACTTTATTTAAATAAACAAAATATCTAAAACAAAAGACAGGCCCATACAGTCATAAGGCTAAAATCACAAACTGGGCTTAAAGCCTGGTACATAAAATCGTAGCCAGAAACGTAGTAAATGCATAAGGATATAATAATAATCAAAACATCAAAATGAGTCAAAAAGAAAATGCCAGAAAAGAAAACCATGTAAAATGTGCAAGTGCGATAGTCCAACCAAGTCGTAAGAAGCTCTCACAGCTCAAAACACTGTCTATGGCTCACGAACTACTCCTGAAAGGGGGAAATAACAACAAGTGAGATAATAATCTCAGTAGGAGTCACCGCATCATATGTCCTACGGGGAATCAGAGGCACATACTAAGAGGAGAAGGAACGATTTATTATAAGAACGAGGATGTGAATGATGTAACTCAAAGAATATAGATTTTATAATGTAAAACGTAGTTCCAGCCCAATAGGTTATAACTAAAAAATTCATAATACGTCACGGCTAACAATGCTTACCAAAAGCCATCGGGATGGACATAATAAATCACTCCTCCCCCGCTAAAGGAAAACTGGAAGCCCACTGGCAGTGTTAAATTATATTTTTAAGAAAACAATAATATACACGTAACCCCTAATGCCAGTGTTGTCCGAGACTAGGCAGAGAAGACTGCACGTATCATATTCGTCTCAATACTCAATACAAACCAACCTACGAAGACGTGGCAGGCAAATGAAGACAACCCCTATACAACTCCCGAACAGGTAAGCAACTCTCCCCTATCACGGGGATTCCGAATACTCACCTCGCATTGGCCAAGCGAACGTTTAATAACTGTAGATTCCCAAACTGATGCATATAAAATGTTTATAGAACAATGTACTTGTCAAACGTCATAGTTCCAAACAAATACTACGTTTACAATTCAATATACTTGGCAAAAACTATAATACCAAAACAATAGTCTTATAAACAAATATGCTTGACTAAAACAGTAGTGCAATACCATACTTTTATAACTGAGTGTAAAACATGCACATGCATCACACAACCTCAAATATACTCATATGATCCTGGCTTACCCAAACTAAGGCTCACAATATAACATGTTTAGAGGACAAGAAAATCGCATAGTGAGCATAAAATTCACAAGAACATTCATTGGGATTCTAAAGGAATAAACTAAAAGCCAAATGAGCAAAGAAAGAGTTTGTAAAACGAAGCGGGAAGCAGAGGAAACGGAAAAAAGACAAAACGGGGAAAAAAACAAAACCGGACAAAGACGAAACCGTAAAAAGACAGAATCAGAAAAAGATAAAATCGGCAAAAAGATAAAACCGGAAAAAGACAAAATCGGAAGAAGACAAAACCAGAAAATGACAAAACTAAGAAAAGACAAAAATAGAAAAAGATAAAACGGGAAGAAGACAAAACGGGAAGATGACGAAAAGAAAAAAAAAAGACATGGTAACTTATGCAAGACTTAAAGCTGCCCTTACACGAAGGACAACGTAACTGTAGCGCAATCAAAGCAATAAGCATCAATTAAAAGAACAATATAATATACCTCTAAATAACCAGGTGATTTAGAAATAAGAGAATTTTTCGATCAAACTTATAAGGCATAGTCTCCTACCTTATGTGCAGAAGAATTTGTGGCAATTCCTTTGCCTTTATTGCGTGATCCAGATTCAGAACCACCTGAATCAAACCAATATTAGAATCTACAATTGCAAATCAGAATTAATATATGAAAGAAAGGAATCCTATCATTCCCTCACCGATGTATAAAACCAACAAAACCACTAAGCTTTACACTAACAATCGAGCAGTGGAAAAGAGAGGAGCTTAATGCGAGTGTTGGGTTGGGAGAAGGAGTGCGCACCAGTCAAGAAAGATTGATGGCGGCAATCAAGACTAGCGTGATAAAATAGAGGAGGAAGGACACAGGTTTTTGTCTGAAACAAAAGCAACGGAGGTGGGTAGGGTTTATTAGATGGGCTTAAATATAACCTTACCCCAAAACCCTAGTGGGCTCAGATTAACAAACTCGGCCCAAATATACTTGATTGGGCTTAAAAGGTACGAATAAGGTCTTATGGTATAAACGAGCCCAAAAATAAGTTTGGATCCGATAGGGGCAAAACAGTAATTTTCCAATGTATCGATTTTCGTCTCAGTCAAAGTGTCAAACGTATACGTGGACTACTAGAATAAAGCTGACTGGACATACAACTAGGATGGGGTTTCACATCCTTCCCTCCTTACGTAAATTTCGTCCTCAAAATTTACGTACCATGCTACTCGAAAAGGTGTGGATATCGCTCCCGCATCGACTCATCAGTCTCCCATGAAAACTCCTCGGTTCGACCACTGTGCCATGATACTCAGACCATCAGAATATTGCGTGTACGCAGCTGTCTGATGGCTCGGTCAACAATAGCCACTGGTTACGCGGGATACGAAAAATCACTAGCAATCTCAACTGGCGGTATCTCTAACACATGAGACGGATCCCGAATATACTTCCGCAACATCGAGACGTGAAAACACCAAGGATTCTCTCTAAAGATGGTGGCAATGCCAATCGGTATGCCACTAGCCTGATGCGTTGGGTAATCTCATACAGGCCGATATAAGGCGATGCTAACTTGCCCCGCTGCTGAAACCGAAGTAAGCCCTTCCACGGTGCGACTTTTACGAAAACCATGACACTGACCTCAAATTCAAGTTCACGATGATGATTATCTGCGTAATTTTTCTGTCTATCCTGAGTCATCCTCAACCTTTGTCTGATCAGTGCTAATTGCTCTGTTTCCTGATCAATCATCTCAGGACTATCTAAGAGCCTCTCGCTTACCTAGTCCCAGCATAACGGTGTCCGAAAACATCTACCATACAATGCCTCATACGGTGCTATCCCAATACTGACCTGGAAGCTGTTATTGTAGGTGAACTCTGCCAATGGTAGACATCTATCCCACGTAGTCTGTCTATCGAGCGCACACGCTTGTAGCATATCCTCCAATGTCTGTATTGTCCTCTCGGACTGACCATCTGTCTGGGGGTGAAAGGTAGTACTGAAGTTCAATTAAGAACCTAAGGCACTATGGAGCTTCCCCAAAAATTGGGAAGTAAATCTTGGGTCTCGGTCGGATACTATTGATACTGAAACTCCGTGTAACCTCAAAATCTCATCCATATATCGAGAAGCTAACTTCTCCAGTGTATCAAAAACTCGAATGGGAATGAAATGGGCAGACTTGGTCAACCTGTCCACAATCACCCACATTGCATTGAAACCACGTTGAGCCATCGGCAAACCCACGACAAAATCCATCGTGATATGCTCCCACTTCCACTCGGGAATTGGAAGCGACTGCAACATACCTGCGGGTTTCTAGTACTCAGCCTTGACCTGCTGGCATTCGAGGCAACAAGCAACAAACTCTGCAGTATGTCTCTTCATCCCCGACCACCAATACTGCTCCCTCAAATCACGATACATCTTAGTACTACCAGGATGAATCGAGAACGTAGAACTATGCGCCTCGGTCAAAATCAAATGACGTAACTCCTCATCCCGGGGAACACAAACTCTGCTTCAGAAGGTCAGAATTCCATCATCTCGGACTCTATACTCACTGACTGTATCCGCTCCAACACTGTTTTCCAACTGCTGCCTCAACTGGGTTAAATTCGGATCCTCTAACTGTTTGGCTCAAATCTCCTCATGTAATGACGGCCTAACGAAAATCTGTGCTAACAATGCCTCTGAACTATCACTGCCAAGCTGGACTCAGATTGCCCTCAAATACATCAACATTGGCATATACTCCTCTCAGATATAAGCCAAGGAAGATGAAGTCTTCCTACTCAAAGCGTCGGCAACCACATTGGCTTTTTCGGGATGATAATCGATCACAAGGTCGTAATCCTTTATCAACTGAAGCCATCTCCTCTGTCTCAAGTTAAGCTCTTTTTGGGTCAGAAGGTACTTGAGACTCTTATAGTCTAAGAAGACTCTGCAAGTCTCACCTTAGAGATAGTGGTGCCAAATCATCAGTGCGAACACCACAGCTGCTAACTCCAAATTGTGGGTCGGGTAATTGCACTTGTATGGCCTCAACTGTCACAAGGCATAGGCGACTACCTTCCCATCCTACATCAACACACAACCCAAACCATGCTTTGATGCATCACTGTACACCATATACTCCTTACCGCTGACTGGTAAGGTAAGAATAGGAGCGGAAACCAATCTAGAATTCAACTCCTCAAAACTCTGTTGACACTTCTCGGGCCACACAAACGGTTCGCCCTTGCGTGTCAACCGAGTCAACGGTCCTGCTAACGTCGAAAAGTTCCCCACAAATCGTCGATAATAACCGGCTAAACCCAGAAAATTTCGTATCTCGCGAACACTACGAGGAGATTCCCATGATACAACAATCTCAATCTTCCTGGGATCCACCAGTACTCCTCTGGCCAACACAAGGTGTCCCAAGAAACAGACTTCTCGTAACCAGAATTCACACTTAGAGAACTTGGCGTATAACTGCCGAGCTCTAAGTGTCTCCAATACTATCCTCAAATGCTCAGAATGCTCCTCCTCCGATTTTGAATAAATGAGGATGTCATCAATGAAGACAATCACGAACCGATAAAGGTACTCCCGGAATACTCGGTTCATCAATCCATAAACACTATCGGCGCGTTTGCCAACCCAAACGGCATCAACAAGAACTCATAATGTCCATACAGGGACCTAAAAGCTGTCTTCGGGATATCTTACTCATGAACTCGCAAATGATGATAACCTGACCTCAAATCAATCTTTGAGAACACCTTCCTGCGTACCCCACACCATTAAGTCACTGCAGTCCATTCTGAGAGAAATTCTAGAAATAATATCAATTAGACGCAAGCTTTGTTGTTCCTCCCATGCATGCAAACAAATTTCTTCTCTACTAAAGTTGTCATGTCCAAGCCCCATTTACCCTTATTCCCATCTGCTGCAAATTACCTTGCTTGTTTAAAGACAAGGTATATAGTTTAGGAAAGCAATATTGCAAAGAAAAGTCTCCACACCACAAGTCATGCCAAAACCTGATAACATTGCCTTCCCCGACTTTCCATCTAAAATTTCTCCTGATAGATTGACAGCAGTTGGAATCCTTATTAAAACATTTCACAATCTCCTTCCACACTGGTGAAAGGTTGTTATTTTGGGCTTTATGGATATATAATTAATGAATAGCAGTTAATTTAACAAAAAGAGTAAAAAAATTATTTTCTCGAAAATTAAATCATTATCTTAATTAATATAATGATCCATCTAGAATGCTAGAATGCTAGAATGCTACAACACTATACAAAAGGGTTAATGAAGCTTTTGAATCTTTTGAAGAAACCTTGTCCTCATCTATAGTTTAAGGTCGTCTTGAATGGTGGGGTTCATCTATCTGCATTTACACAAAGTCAACTAATCAATGTCTAAGTCTATGGTAAGTTGTTTGTTGCCTCATATAGGTCTCTTTCCCATATTTATTTCCCCTGCCAGTTTGCCGAGTACAAATTCACGAGGGACTACCCAACACAGGAAGGGTGTTAGTACCTTCAAACTCTTTTCCCATTTTTGAGTCTGGTTTTCCCTGCCTGCAAACAGCAATGGAATGGGAAGGAGAGCCTGAGGTTTCATGCCATTGAAGATTATTCTTTTAGGTATTCCTATCATTTGTGCTTCCCTTCTCAGGAAGGCTTATATCCATGGAGCTTCTCATCTTGTGCGTCTGTATATATTTTCAGAAGACTATGTTCATACTCAGCAGGATAAGTACCGTAAATCTCGTGCAATATCATCCAACTCAAGAACAATAATATAGAAGATGCTATCAGTGTAATTACTTCAGGTATCTCACTTCCCATCTTGTGTGTGTGCGTAAGGGAATTTCAACTTCCAGGAGGAAGAAATAAAAGGAAATCTGATATTGTTTTAAGAATATATGAGTCATATATTAATTATATGATTAAATTTGAAGAATATATATATCTAATTTTATTAAGTTCATACATTGGCAATTACAGATGCCTTCTTTTGACTTCACAAAACCTAATATGGCATACTGTTATCTTTACAATAAAAGAGAGTATCACACTAAGTCAGGGCCCACGATGCATTCTTTTGATCAAGCCCATCCAGTCTGGCCCAGGCTCCCAGCCTATTGGCATCGCTTCTTATCTATTCATTTGACTGTACCTGCAGCAAGTTCTATGGTAAGTTGTTTGTTGCCTTGCCTGATATAGGTCTCTTTCCCATATTTATTTCCCCTGCCAGTCTGCCGGAGTACAAATTCACGAGGGACTACCCAATAAGGAAGGGTGTTAGTACCTTCAAACTCTTTTCCCATTTTCCAGTCTGGTTTTCCCTGCGTGCAAACAGCAATGGAATGGGAAGAGAGCCTGAGATTTCATGCCATTGAAGATTATTCTTTGAGGTATTCCTATCATTTGAGCTTCCCTTCTCAAGAAGGCTTATATCCATGGAGCTTCTCATCTTGTGCGTCAATATATATTTTCAGAAGACTATGTTCATATTCAGCAGGATAATTTGCGTGATTATCCCATCTACACAACACCTCCGACCAGCATAGCTAAGCCCGCCTGCACCTGACGAATACATGATTTGCGTTCAACTCCATTCCATTGCATCCCAGACAATCCACCTCATTCGAGTCCAACATCTGCAGTTTTACCAATCGTCCCTTGGTCAAGATACGGTCTTGATATGCAAGCCAAGCTAATACCTTTCTTTTAAGCGTTCCAACCTTGCCCATATAGCAGCTAAGGAGATATCAGATTCGCTATCCTGCAGATCTTCCAATATAGCATAACATACTTTAACTGAATATACTTGATCTGCTCCTCCCCATGATATTCTGTCCTCCCTACCCAAACCAATATAGCTATTCTCCAGTCCCTTTAATAACTGCATGACTAATTCTTCCTCCCACACAAAAAGTCATCTTCTCCACTGCATGTTCCACCTCCAACCTTCCGGATACCAACATCCCATCTGCTCCACTGAATTCAATTTCTGCAAAGACAAATCAAAAAGTCTTGGATACTTTTCGCTTAAAGCCTCACTCCGTCTCCACACATCTAACCAAAATCTTACTACCTTCCCATTCCCTAATCTCCACTGCAGTTTTTTTAATAATTCTCGTGCTGAAACTGAGTCCTTAATTACACACTTCAGGATATCCTCCCATATGACTGACACTCCTTTGCTTCCCACCCTAATACCTTCCGAGCTAACTCTAGGGTTATACATTTCTTTGAAAACCTTACCATCAGTCCTTCAGGCTGTTCAAAGATCCTCCAGCACCATTTTGCAAGTAATGAAGTGTTCCTTAGGGTCACATTGCCAGCGCCTGTGCCCTTTTTCTCCTAGCTACGACAAACCTTATTCTATTTCACTTTGCTAATACATCGACCATCAACGTCGCTTTTCCATAGGACTCGCCTAGTCATCCTCTCCATTTCTGACTGAACCTTCTTTGGCATTCTAAAGATTGACATCCAGAAAATCGGAACGTTGTTAAGCATTGCTTTAATGAGAACCAACCGCCCTCCAATAGAAAGAAACTTCCCTTTCCACATTGTTAACTTCCTTCGAAAATTCCTTAAAACCGTTTTCCATGTCTGATATCTCCTTGGACTTGCTCCCAAAGGCAGTCCCAAGTATCGGATTGGGAAGCTCTCCGCCTTACAATATAACTTCGCAGCCATCTCCTAAATCCCTTCTTTAGACACATTGATACCTATAATGGCACTCTTCCAAAATTTTACCTTCAGCCCTGAAAATAGTGTGAAACACCTTAGCACACACTTCATATTGCGGAGGCTCTCCTCGGAATCGACACTAAACAAGAGAATGTCGTCTGCATACTGTAGGTGGGAAATTGAAGTTGATCCTAGTTTAATCCCTTGAATCAAACCTTCCCTCTCCGCTCTACACAACATCTTGGATAGGACTTCTGCCACTAAATCAAATAGAAGTGGAGATAATGGGTCTCCTTGCCGTATACCTCTCCCCATGGTGAATTCGTTGGTGTATACACCATTTACCAACACCATCATACGTGCTCGACTGATGCATTGGTTAATCCATTGTACCCATTTATCCAGAAATCTCATTACCTTCATAGCTTCCAAAATAGATTCCCAACTAATGGTATCGTAAGCCTTTCGGAAGTCTAGTTTGAAACACCACCCTTTAGACTTAGTCAATCTCAACTTGTGAATTACTTCTGACGCCAGTAACACTGAATCTGAAATGCATCGCCCTTTTATGAAACCTAACTGAAAATGTGAGACCAACGAACCCACCACCACTCTTAGCCTACTAGTAAGTGCCTTGGCCACGACCTTATACAACCCATTAATCAAGCTAATGGGTCTGTATTCATTCAGGGAAACAGCCCCTACCGTCTTGGGAATTAACACCGTGAAGGAGTTATTAACCCCTTTCGGTAATTGCCCTGAAAAATAGAACTCCTTAACCATCTCCATCAGGTCTTCCTTTATCACTTCCCACATCTTTTTTATGAATAGAAAATTAAAACCATCAGGTCCCGGGGCTTTTCTACTTCCGCATTCCCACACCGCAGCCTTGATCTCCTCCTCATCAAATGGCCGTATCAAATTCGTCGTCTCTTGCTCTGATAGTCTATTCATCAGTAGACCGCCCAATGTAATGCCACCCCCTTCAGAAGCCTTAAAAATTTCCTGAAAGTGATTGACCACTACATCTTTAATTTCGTTCGGTTTACACAGGATCTGTCCCTCCACCTTTAGTAATCCCATATGATTTCTCCTACTCCTAGCACTCGCACATAGGTAAAAGTATCTAGTATTTCTGTCCCCTAATTGTAGCCATTGTAGCCGAGAATTCTGTCTCCAAACCGATTCTGTGTGCTGCTTAAGTTTCCACTTCTGTATTTGAAGGTTTTGCAGCTGAACCACCTCTTCCTCCGTGATAGTTTTAGCCGCCCCTCTCCTAGAGTCCATTTTGTCTATCTCTGTCAATATCCTTTGGAGTTTCTCCTTATTATTCTCGACACTCCTTTGTTTTCATTCTCTCAATTTTTTCCTGAAAAAAGAAAATTTCCTTAAAATCGGAAATCGTCCTGGAAATTCAGCATTCGCCTCAACCCAGAAATTGTGTATTGTCTCCTCAAAACACTCCTCCTACTAGTGATCCCAAGATCTGAAAGTTCTTGATCCCCATGAAAACTCTTCCTTCTTAAGCACTATAGGTGTGTGATCAGACAAACCTTTGTTACCTGCCACGAACTTGAGGTCGCTATGATCTGCTGCCCAATCAACACTTACCAAGGCACGATCAATTCTGGATGCCCTCCTCCGCGAGAACCATGTGAATTGTTTCCCGTTTATTGGCATATCTACAAGCCCTCCTTTATCCATAAGTAACTTCAAGTTTTCCGCTACTTTTTCCTCAAAAGTAACCCCCAATCTCTCCTCTGAACATAGAATCTCATTGAAATCTCCAATAATGATCCATGGCAAGGCACTATTTCTTCATATCATCAACACCTCCTCCCAGAACATAACTCTTTCTCCTATTGCACTTGGCACGTGAAGACCCATACACATTACTCTGTGAACTGACGATATGACAGTAACCTCTAAAGCAATACACTGTTCCAAATAGTCTTTCCTCGTCACTCTCAACCAGCTCGGATCCCACACTGCTAGGAGACCCCCTGCCCTACCCCTCGCATCAATAGAACACCACTCCACCTCTCTACCACCCCAAATTTTATCAATCCACTCTTCTTTTATCCCTTCCACCTTCGTCTCATCTAAGAAGCATATTGATATGAAGTTGTCTCGTATGAAACTTCTAATACTCATGCATTTGAGTCTATTTCTCAACCCTCTACAGTTCTAAAAGACCACATTTAACATAATAACAAAGAGACTCACCTATACTTGGTTGCCGGGGGTCTCATCTATTGACCTCTGTGTAGATCCCACTCTTCTATCTCGTCTTCAACAAGCTCCAGAATCTAAGATCTTAGGTTCTTCCGGTTTAGCCCAGTGCCCAAGTCTAGTGTATGCATCACCTCAACTGTGGCCTTAACTTCCCTTTCCACGTCTCCCTTGCCTTCCATTTGGTCATCAGTACCTTCTTCTTCGCCCTCTCCCTTTGCTAAATATCTAATCTCTGGGATAGTGTGCATGGATTCTCCTGACTCCGATGTCACTATTGCTAGCACCGAATCGAGAGTCCCTTCTTCTTGCAAAGTTCCTTCTCCCTTCTCATCCGTTCTTTTCGAGCTATTGTATCCCTTCGTCTTCCCACGGCCTGCCGTTATCTTGTTATATACTTTAATCAGAACAGCCTCGAAATCAATACTGCTGCTTTCTTGCTTCCCATCCACTGCCAGCTCCACTTGAGTTTTGTTGAACAGTTGGGTCTTGGAACAGTTTCATCTTCGGTCCCTGTGCCTTCCTCCCCTGATGGATTCTACTTTTTTGTTTAATAGAACGGGGAGCCTTCAAGAACCCCGTCATCCTCTTTTGGACTCCTCTTTCTCCTACCTCACACTCATGCCCTAGTTCCTTTTTATCTAGTGACCATGTCTCCATGCAATCAGACTTCTCTGGGTTGCCCATCAACCTCAATTGGGTCATGTCTTTATTTTTCAAGTCCCCCTAGTTCTGTCCTTCCTACTCTCTGAGTTTTGCGCCTTCTTCCTCGGCCCATGTCCACCTTGGGCCCTGGTGTTTCTAGATCTGTTTTCAAGGATCCAAGGCCCACATCTGTTCCATCCTATGAATTCTCACCCCTCCTTACCTCTTTCTCCATTAAATACGTCATCTCGTCTATGACCTTGTCCATTTCAAAGGACATTTTTTTATTTGGCTATTTCATCCAGTACTGCAATAGCTACATAGACATATACGATCTTTTTCCTCTGCCATTTTTCCTTTTGTGTGTATATTCTCTTCAACCGATACCATGAAGCTATTTTCAACTAGTATCAGCTTCATTTTTTCTCTGACTTCTACCTCCTACCTTGTGACGACCCCAATTCCTAACTATTACTATTTGCTCCAATTAAGGTCATCACCGCCGTGAAACCCAAATAGCCCAAATGACATCTAGGAACTATCTGAATCTCACAAGGCTTACCATTAATTTTCAATTTTTAGCATGTTTATTTCTAATTTTTTTTAACAACGATTGGAGTATGATATTGGACAATTATTCTGGTAATATACGGAATGAATAAAACATCGGCGAAAGTCTTTAGATTAAATCGTTGAGTTCACAACACACAAGTCCCATAGGGATCCAAACAATCAGCAAGAAATCCTCCAAATATATTTCAAAAATAGCAAGGAAAGGAAGGATCTGAAAATAAACCAGAAAGTAGCCCAATCATTAATGTTATATACACAAGTAAACAAGGATCTAGTACGCAAATGTGATGTGATATCGCTCTGTCGTGTAGCCTTGATCTCACACACTGGTACTATGGGCAGTGGATGTACCTAAGCCTGAAAAATAGTAAAAACAACGGTATGATATTACAAGAATCTCAGTGGGGTTACAGTATCATAAGATCTGCATAAACTCTAAACACAAATCTCCCAATTCATATTACATCATTCCTAGACATCTAAAGGGGATCATGCAATTCAAGAATCAATCAGAAAGGGGTTAGGGCTGAATCTATGGTTGAGGGAGGACTACAAACACTTCCGAAAGTATCAGAAGTACACAGGTAGGTGGAACTCATCAGATTTCTCTCAGCAATGAAGAAGAAAGGCTATCCCTTTCCACCTTTGTTGTCCAAGGCTTACTGGAAAAAGGATAAACGGTTAACACACAAGCTATTTAGTAAGCCTAGTAAGTTGTCTTGTCACGCATGGACAAGTCTTCCCAAGCCACACACGAACTTAAGCATCCAAAACCACACAAGGATAAGGGCTTCCTGCCACACAAGAACAAGACATCCAGCGAGCTCTTGCTAGGATTTTGCCACCCATATAACTCCCATACTAGTAAGAACCTCTCCTCTCCCTAGGAGAATCATCGCTTACCCCGAATGGCCACCGGAAAAGGATCCTGATACACAAACACGTACAAGCACACACATGCAAGTACAAAGTATAATACCACAGCAGGGTATCCTCAATTATGTTAGAACACAATCAGCATATTCGATTCACATAACATATGCAACTCAGGCATTCAAAACCTAACTTAGGGGTTCGATATAGCCTATGAGATTCACATCTCAAACCGAAATTCATACTTTCACCCTATAATCAATTCGCATGCAATATAACAAGAGCAGGTATAAAAAATATCAAGAAAGTAACAGGGGTCTTTGGAGAAAATGAGGCATAGATCTTACCTCTCTTATCTCTGAACAAGAAGCTACTCCTTTTCCTTTATTAGGTAACTCTAAACAACCTATATTATCACTAGGCAAAGACGAAAACAAACTAAGCATGCATATTCAATACTCAATTGAATATCCTATTTCCTTACCAATTCCACTCACTAAACCTATCAGAAACCAGTGATCAGATGCTGCAGGTGCCTCCCTCTTGGATGTGTGATGTGATAGCCAGGTACTTAACAAGATTCAACCTGAATTTCCATTCCAATTAACTATGCAAATTTCGTCACTAAATATAGGGCATAGGAAAATTTCGACTTTAAGCATAGAGAAGTTTAAAATAAGGAAATTCATGATCATACATCATGAATAGATGCTAAGAAATCATAAGAACATGCGAAACGACAACAGAAATCAATCGAAGACAAAAATTATAGAAATTTAAAAACCTAATTCCCACACAGATTTTCAACTTAACCTTAGACAAGGAAATATTTACGTAAGAATAACGAAACATATATTTTTGCAAAGAGGATGAAAATATCTTTCCAACAAGCTATTATTTTCAGCGATCCGACAAACGATGAGAGAGTTATGCTATATTGAAGTTCAAGAAGATTTGGCAAAAACCTAATTCTGCCGTCGATTTTTAACTTATCTTTAGAGAAAGAAATACTAACCCCCTGATAAAAACTAAAATATTATTGGAAATAGGATGAAGATATCTTTCCAACAAGCTATTATTTTCAGGGATCCGATGAACCATAAGAGAGTTATGCTAGTTTAAAATTTCAGCAAATTTTGGCGGCGATAGGGAGGTGTAGGGTTTTAGGCTTATACAAATTTTGTATGTTTTCCCTGAATGATTTTTGTGAGGTTGGCTTACTATTTGTAATAAATGAGTATAGAATTATGATTACTACTTTTAAGATAATTACCAGATAATTAAATTCTTTAATTATCTTCCCCTATTCTTAGGAATTTTAATCTCTAAGACAATTATCTATCTATAAGGACTTAGATTAAAGAGAATTTATACTAGAATTAACTACCATAAAAATCTTACCAATTTCAGCCATCGCACATCCTTTCCTTCAAGGGCAAGATTGTCTTTTCACCTGCACTGGCTTCTGGACTTCTAGGACTCAAAATTTGGGGTCTCACATACCTAGTCCTTATACTCACTAATGCCACATCTAAACAAGTCTTGTTTAGTGTGTTTGAGTGGATTTGTATCACATCACTAAACAGTTCAGCAACATTTTGGAAAATCGACTATGTCCATGCATGTAATAGTGGATTTGTATCACATCACTAAACAGTTCAGCAACATTTTGGAAAATCGACTATGTCCATGCATGCAATAAAAAGTCCTTCAATTTCAACTAGCATGTTCTTCCCCCTCTTGTGTCCTCCGGCCGCCACGGGTGGAACTCCACAAAAAATATCATGCCATAAGCTTGGGTTCTTCGATAACTCTCGAGCCACAGATACATGTGATTGAAATGTAATCAGGAATACATCCTCCCCCATTCATCTTGACGTAATACCTGTCTGAACTTTATGTCTTTTAAAGACTCTGTTCCTAGTAATACCAACAATACTATGATTCAACCATTCCCTGTTCCCTTCAGGGATTTCTGCCTGCACTTCATAGACGATTTGTGTTTCCTTACCCACCCCCCTATCTTAACAGGAACCTGAAAATGGAAGAAACAATGGATCTGATTAGTAGTTTACCTGATGAAATCATTTTCCATACTGTCTCTCTACTCCCTGATGAACATTGTACATCTGTTTTTTTTCAACATCGATAGGGTTGGAAAATGACAAACTTTATATAACTTCTTTAGTGTTGAATTTCATGTGGAAGAAAAGAAGAACATATATTTAGGTATAACTCAAAAAGAAATCTGCCACTCATATTTCCTTCTGTGGTTGTCAACTAGATGCAGAAAACTATAGATGGGAAAAGCCATTACTTATTCGAATACAACCTTACATCTCCAAACTATGCAAGTGTTTCCTTTGGAAACATAGCTATTGTTAATGGTAAGCTTCCGCCATCTCAATCAAATTGTTGTTTGCCACTTGATAGAATATTACCAGTAATGACATTTCATAAACCTTTTCCCCTGCCTTATCAGAGCATAAGATGGCTATGCTTTACCAATCATTGTGAGACCCAGCCCGTAGGGGGGGTCAGGTTACCCAATCCCGCATCGGAAAGGAGCGGGGGAGGTCTTGGGCTTATATGTGTCGTGTGAGTAGATCATTTGTAACAAGATGCATCTTTTGGGACCTGTGGTTAAAAGCTTAACTGAGCATTGCAGTTGTGATCCATCACACGCACATACATGTCTGGGCCCGCTGGGCCGAGAGTCCGGAGGTTGGGTTGTGACACCTCCAATCCGAGAGATTGAGTTCGAGATTGAGTTGTTGCCAGGGACAACACTGATTTCTATTCCGCCATATCAGATGGCACCAGCTGAGTTGAGATAGCTGAAAACTTAATTAGAGGATCTTTTAGATCGAGGCTTCATCCGACCGAGTGTTTCTCCGTGGGGTGCGCTTGTCCTTTTTGTAAAAAAGAAGGACGGTACCCTTCATCTTTGCATTGACTACAGGCAGCTGAACCGGGCCACTGTGAAGAACCAGTATCCTATTCCGAGGATAGATGACTTGTTTGATCAGTTGCAGGGTGCCTCAAAGTTCTTGAAGATAGAATTGAGATCGAGATCCCATCAGTTGAGAGTTCAGGAATCCAACATCCCGAAGACAGCATTCAGATCGAGGTATGGACACTATGAGTTTGTTGTTATGCCGTTCAGGTTGACGAACACTTCGGAAGTGTTCATAGACCTCATGAACAGGGTATTCCGAGAGTTTTTAGATCGATTTGTCATCGTCTTCATTGATGACATATTGGTGTATTTGAGGACCCAGGAGGAGCACGAGGTGCACTTGAGACAATTTTACACACACTTAGAGCACGATAGCTTAATGCCAAGTTCTCTAAGTGTGAGTTTTGGTTGAGTGAGGTTGGCTTCTTGGGGCTTGTTATGTCGGCTAGTGGAGTATTGGTAGACCCTAAGAAGATAGAGGCTATTGTTTCGTGGGAACTGCCTCACAATGTGACAGAGGTGCGTAACTTTTTGGCCTTAGCAGGCTACTACAGATGGTTTGTAGAGGGCTTCTCAGTTTTAGCAGCACCTTTGACCCGTTTGACTAGCAAGGGTGTTCCGTTTGTGTGGACCAAGAAGTGCAAGCAGAGTTTCAGTGAGTTGAAGACCAGATTGGTTTCAGCTCCAGTGTTGACTTTACCAGTTAGTGGCAGAGGCTATGTTGTTTTTAGTGATGCTTCGAGAATTGGATTAGGATGTGTGTTGATGCAGAATGAGAAGGTAGTTGCATATACTTCCAGACAGTTGAGGCCGCATAAGGGAAATTATCCGACTCATAACCTTAAGCTTGCAGCGGTGGTCTTCGCTTTGAAGATCTGGAGTCATTACTTGTATGGAGAGACATGCCATGTTTACATAGATCGTAAAAGTCTCAAGTACCTTCTCACCCAGAAAGAGTTGAACTTGAGACAGAGGCGTTGGCTTGAGTTGATCAAGGATTATGACTTGATCATTGAATACCATCTAGGCAAAGCCAACATAGTTGCAGATGCTTTGAGTAGGAAGACCTCTTCTTCCATGGCTTATATAAGAGCCGAGTATATGCCTTTGTTGATGAGTTTAAGGGATTCTATAGGTCAGCTAGATAGTGATAAGACCAGAGCACTAGTTGCACAAATGGTGGTGAGACCAACATTGATCGATGAGATTCGAGGTGGTCAGCTTGAGGATCCAGCTTTGGTCAGAGTGAGACAGAGTTTGGACAGCAGTGACAGTACAGAGAGTTCCATCAGTGAGTACAGAGTTAGAGATCACGGTATTCTAACTTTCCGGTCGTATGTGTGTACCACATGAAGAGGATTTGAGATAGAGGATTCTGAAAGAGGCTCACAGTTCAGCATTCTTTGTACATCAGGGTAACACCAAGATATATAGAGATTTGAGACAGTCGTATTGGTGGTTAAGCATGAAGAGGCACATAGTAGAGTTTGTTGCTAGATGTTTGGTTTCTCAGCAGGTGAAGGCCGAGCATCAGAGACCAGCAGGCATGTTACAGCCGCTTCCCATTCCAAAGTGGAAGTGGGAGCATGTCACCATGGACTTTGTGGTAGGTTTGCCACATACGCAACGAGGAAACGATGCCATATGGGTGATAGTGGATAGACTCACCAAGTCTGTGCACTTCCTCCCCATCAGAGTGACAGACACACCAGAGAGGCTAGCGTCAAGGTACATGGATGAGATTGTCAAATTTCATGGTGTGCCAGTGACTATAGTGTTGGATCGGGATCTGAGGTTCACTTCTCGATTTTGGGAGAAGTTTCACACTGCATTAGGGTACAGAGTTGAGGTTCAGTACAACCTTCCATCCACAGACAGATGGTTAGTCAGAGCAGACTATTCAGATCCTAGAGGATATGCTCAGAGCTTGTGTGTTGGACAGGCAAACCACTTGGGATCGATGGTTACCCTTAGTGGAGTTTGCCTACAATAACAACTTTCAGAGGAGTATTGGTATAGTACTTGTATGAGGCTACTGTATGGGCGCAGGTGTTGTACTTTATTGTGTTGGGATGAGGTTGGTGATAGGTGTCTTGACAGTCTAGAGTTAGTGGACCAGGATACTCAGCAGGTTGCTCTAATTACAGAGCGGTTGAGAGTAGCTCAGAGCCGACAAAAGAGTTATCCAGATCACCGTAGACGAGACTTGGAGTTGCAGTGGATGATAGGGTATTCTTGAAAGTCATGTCTTGGAAGGGAATGATCAGATTTTAGCAGCGAGGCAAGCTAGCTCCGAGGTATATTGGTCCCTACCGTATTGTTGGCAGAGTTGGCCCAGTGGCATATAGATTGGAGTTACCACCAGAGTTAGAGAGGATCCATAACGTCTTTTATGCGTCCATGTTGAGGAAGTACGTGCCGGATCCATCTCATATCTTGGAGACACAACCAATCGAAATTGCTAATGATCTATCTTATTCGACTCAGCCAGTGGCCATAGTGGATGGAGCGGTGAGACAGTTGCGCAGCCGCAATGTGCCTATGGTTTATATTTTGTGGCGTAGTAACCGTATGGAGGAGCGGACTTGGGTACTAGAGTAGTTGATTAGACAACAGTATCCACATTTGTTTGAGGATTCCGTTAAGTGAATTTCAGGGACGAAATTCTTACAAGGAGGGGAGGATGTGAGACCCCATGCTTTTGAGAGTCTAGTCAGCACTCGTATTCAGTCAGATTGTTCGGATTGGTCAGATTGAGTGAGTTGACCAATTGATTGTCAGAGTTGACCTTTTGACCGAGTGACCAAGACATAGTCATAGAGCCTAAGTGTAAAGTTTAGGATGTCTAGAACGTCATATAGTTGGAGGTGTATCGATAATTTGCACGGCGTGTTGTTTCGGAGTTTTAACGTACACTAGATTAATTAGTCGATTAGTGTGTTGTTCGAGGCTTGAGTCCAAAGGATAGACCACATTTTATTTTTTTGATCAGATTTTAGCAACGGGGCAAGGTAGCTCCGAAGGTACCGTATTGTTGACAGAGTTGGCCCAGTGGCATACAGATTAGAGTTACCACCAGAGTTAGAGAGGATCCATAACGTCTTTTATGTGTCCATGTTGAGGAAGTACGTGCCGGATCCATCTCATATCTTGGAGACACTACCAATCGAGATTGCCAATGATTTATCTTATTCGACTCAGCCAGTGGCCATAGTGGATGGAACGGTGAGACAGTTGCGCAGCCGCAATGTGCCTATGGTTTATATTTTATGGCGTAGTGACCGTATAGAGGAGTGGACTTGGGAACTAGAGCAGTTGATCAGACAACAATATCTGCATTTGTTTGAAGATTCCTGTAAGTGAATTTCAGGGACGAAATTCTTATAAGGAGGGGAAGATGTGAGACCTCATCCTTTTGAGAGTCTAGTCAGCACTCGTATTCAGTCAGATTGTTCGGATTGGTCAGATTGAGTGAGCTTACCAATTGATTGTCAGAGTTGACCTTTTGACCGAGTGACCTAGACATAGTCATAGAGCCTAAGTGTCAAGTTTAGGATGTCTAGAACGTTATATAGTTGGTGGTGTGTCGATAATTTGCACGGCGTGTTGTTTCGGAGTTTTAATGTACACTAGATTAATTAGTCGATTAGTGTGTTGTTCGAGGCTTCAGTCTAGAGGATATACTATATTTTATTCTTTTGACGCGCATATAATTTTTTAGAGGTCCGTTTTGGGTGGTCGTAGATCTTTGGACCGACTTACCTTCCGTGGGCCCGATTTCGGTTCTCGAGCCCAATTACATTTTAAAAACCTGATTTTTATATTTTGAGCTTTTAAATTTTATTTTGACCCACTTGGGGCATATGTGAGTTATTTTATATTTATTTTAACATTTTGAGAATTTTATTTTATAAAAAGTCAAAGTCAACTGTCAAAGTCAACAATAAAAAAGGGACATATTCTAAAAAATGCTCACTTCCTCCCCATCAGAGTGACAGACATACCAGAGAGACTAGCATCGAGGTACATGGATGAGATTGTCAAATTTCATGGTGTGCCAGTGACTATAGTGTAGGATCGGGATCTGAGGTTCACTTCTGGATTTTGGGAGAAGTTTCACACTACATTGGGTACAGAGCTGAGGTTCAGTACAACATTCCATCCACAGACAGATGGTTAGTCAGAGCGGACTATTCAGATCATGGAGGATATGCTCAGAGCTTGTGTGTTGGACAGGCAAACCACTTGGGATCGATGCTTACCCTTAGTGGAGTTTTCTTACAACAACAACTTTCAGAGGAGTATTGGTATTGCACCGTATGAAGCACTGTATGGGCGTAGGTGTTGTACTTTATTGTGTTGGGATGAGGTTGGTGATAGGTGTCTTGACAGTCCAGAGTTAGTGGACCAGGCTACTCAGTAGGTTGCTCTAATTAGAGAACGGTTGAGAGTAGCTCAGAGCCGAAAAAAGAGTTATGCAGATCACCGTAGACGAGACTTGGAGTTTGCAGTGGATGATAGAGTATTGTTGACAGAGTTGGCCCAGTGGCATACAGATTGGAGTTACCACCAGAGTTAGAGAGGATCCATAACGTCTTTTATGCGTCCATATTGAGGAAGTACGTGCCGGATCCATCTCATATCTTGGAGACACCACCAATCGATATTGCTAATGATTTATCTTGTTCGACTCAGCCAGTGGCCATAGTGGATGGAGCGGTGAGACAGTTACGCAGCCGCAATGTGCCTATGGTTTATATTTTGTGGCGTAGTGACCGTATGGAGGAGCGGACCTGGGAACTAGAGCAGTTGATTAGGCAACAGTATCCGCATTTGTTTGAGGTTTCCGGTAAGTGAATTTCAGGGACGAAATTCTTGTAAGGAAGGGAGGATGTGAGACCCCATCCTTTTGAGAGTCTAGTCAGCACTCGTATTCAGTCAGATTGTTCGGATTGGTCAGATTGAGTGAGTTAACCAATTGATTGTCAGAGTTGACCTTTTGATCGAGTGACCTACACATAGTCAGAGAGCTGAAGTGTCAAGTTTAGGATGTCTAGAACGTCTAGAATGTCATATAGTTGGTGGTGTGTCGATAATTTGCACGGCGTGTTGTTTCGGAGTTTTAACGTACACTAGATTAATTAGTCGATTGGTGTGTTGTTCAAGGCTTGAGTCCAGAGAATATACCACATTTTATTCTTTTGACGCGCATATAAGTTTTTGGAAGTCTGGTTTGGGTGGTCGTAGGTCTTTGAGCCGACTTATCTTTGGTGGGCCCGATTTCGGTTCTCGAGCCCAATTACGTTTTAAAAGCCTGATTTTTATATTTTGAGCTTTTAAATTTTATTTTTGCCCACTTAAGGCATATGTGAGTCATTTTATATTTATTTTAAAATTTTGAGAATTTTATTTAAAAAAAATTCAAAGTCAACGGTCAAAGTCAACAATAAAAAAGGGACATATTCTCAAAAATGTCGTCTCCCCTCCTTTTTTTGATACCTTAGTTTGCTCGAAAACATCATTTGATCTATAATTGATCATTTTGAGTATTCAATGGTATTTTGGTAAATTTGGGATTTTTGTATTTTGATGAATTAGATGAAATTGGTTGATGTCATTGCTTGAGTTAGGTTATTTGTGTGTTGTAGAGAAGGTTTGTCGATTGAGGAAACCAATTTTGATGTTAACAGAACTTGGAATTGGGATTTGAGCTTAGGATCGATTGAGTGTGTGAAGAGGTTTGTTGTTTTTCTTAAGGAATTAAGTGGTTTGAGTTTCTAGAGGTTATATTGAGTGATTTGGGACTTAGAGTGAGTGTTTAAGGGGTCTATTAGGTTGTTTTTAATTTTGGTCATTTTTCGAGTTTATTATTTTTGGCTTTGTTCTTACTATGGTTTTGTGTGAATGATTGTTTAGGTGGTGCTTCGGCGACCGATAAAGGCAAGGGCTTAGCCATTGAGTTGTCGGCGCATCAATAGGTGGGAAACTATGTTTCATTTATGTGCACGGAAATATTTTGTTTTATTAGTTAAAATTGGTAAATGCTTGTTTTTGAATAGAGGCAATACATGCATTGATGAATGACTTGGCATGCTAGGTTCATTATGTGCGAAGCATATTTATAATGCATAAAATGTTTATTTTGAACCTATATGCATGTTTCTGATGTGATTAAAATGCATTTGAGAATATTTAATTTTATTGAATTCTTGAGTTGTTGGGGCTCCTAGGGAGCCTTTGAGTTGATTTGAGTGCACTACACTTTATTTAAATTATAACATGATTTGGGATTTGTTCTTCATGTTTGCCAAGAATACGTATACAAATAATATCTAGGTATGACTTGGAATTGACGAATTACGTTTGGCCAATGCGAAGGTAAGTGGATGAGTATCCTTAGATAGAAGGATAGTCCCTTGCCTAGGAGTATGGATGGGTTATTTATGCTTTATAGGAGTAGGTGATGGGATAGGCTACATGTGCTTTCGGGCTTTTTGAGTTGTGTGTGAGTTGGGAATCGTGTGATAATTGTTTTCTCCACTTTTTCCTAGGACAACACTGGTGGTAGGAGATTTATTATTATTTTGGAAAGTTGCTTTTAATTAACCACCAGTGGGCTTCCGATTTCCCTTTAGTCAGGGTTATCAGTGAAACGGTTTTAGAGGTCCACCCCGATAGTTTTTGGATATAGTAGCCCATGAAAATGAGATTTTGGGATTTATATACTTATTGGGCATGGGCCTGAGATACATGTTGATATTATCAAACTCATGCATATGCATTTGATCATATTTAAATGTGATATTGTTTACACGATTAGTATCATGGACTTACTATGATTTTTATTATAAAATATTTATATTAGTTTTCGTATGTGCCTCTATTCCACCGAAATTGTTTATGGCGCCGTGACTCTTACTGAGGTCCTCGAGATCTCACCCCCCTCTTGTTGTTGTTTTCAGGACTAGGTCGAGAGCCTGTGTAGCCATCTATTTTTGAGGTCGAGGTTTCTGGTTTGTCAAAGGGCTGGACTACTACATATGACACGTTTGAAAACTCGACACGCTATTTTGTATATTGGGTTTGGTTATGCTTGCTTAACTTGTTTACATGCTTGCTCATTTACATTGTGACCCCTTTGTGGGCTGGACTTGATGCATGTTATTGGATATTGATGTATTCTTTAGAGTTTATGATATATGAGATAAGCATGATGTCTTGGGCATGTTTTGTTGTTCTTGGATTTTGAGTTGATTGGACTTGATAAAGCATGTCTGGGGCCGTGTGGCCTATTGTGTGTGAGATTAAGACTTCCGTTGTTTGTAATTATACTCCGTGATTGATTTTGTGGTGTTGAGGTGTTTGTTTAAATACATGTTCTTTTTTTTTAAAAGAAATTGAAAATTTTCAAATTTACATGTGTTTTTATATAATTTATGAATTTGTTTTGAGGGTAAGCCTTATGTGGTTTTGATTGGGCCACTAACTGGGCCAATTGAGACTGCACGGTGGTGAAGAGCCTAATTACCGGGTTCAGGTCTTCATAATAATTCTAGCCATATAATCAAATACCAACGGTATATCCTAACAGCACAATTTATTTAATAGCCATAACTAAAAAATACAACTATCCAAGATCTCTACTGTATCATTTTCTGAATTTTTAGGGTCTCTTGATAAAGTCTGCAATTCTCAAAGCTCACGAAAATATCTTCATGACATAACATGATCCTTTCCCTGCATATAATTCAAATTCACATCTCAAGATTAAATTATGAAAAAATAAATAAAATACTATAAAATAGAATCTTTTGCTCTAACAAATACTTGATAATTATTATTGAAATTAGCATATATAATGTGCTGTCACCTCATTGCATTGTTCTGAAGTCCACAGTTTTCTTTAAATTAGCAATTGTGAAAAAAGAATGACAGAATTAACTAGGTAGAATAAGAAAGGGGTACCTTGATTGGTTTAGGATGTGGGCTCTGAAATTAGCGACATTTGCCTTTGAGAGTAGCCTTCTTTAAAGGCGTACTGCACGATGGAATTAAGATCCCCCCTCCATAGTCGTTGCTGGACCCCGACTTGGACGTCTTGCAGATTTGGTGTTATTTGGTCTCCAAAACCAAATGTCTCCATTTCAGGGCATCTTTCAATTTTCAAGTCTTTTAGCACTGGCCACTCTATGGTGCAATGAGCAGGGCAGAAACATGCAAGGCTGGGCAGAGATTCAAGTATCAAACGACTCATACGCGGAAAAACGATTCTTTCTGTAGTTTCTGATTCCTCGAGGTCTATCGAAACTATTTCTTTTATCTTGGAACATAAATATAATTCGAGTGATTCCAGTTGAACCAGGCCTCCTTTGATTAGCGAGAGGGAGAAGACGTTAGTGAAATTTGGGCAGAGAGATATGTGTAGCCTTCTCAGGTTTTGCAGACTTGGAGAAACCAAATGGTTATTTCTGTTCCATACCACTATTTCTTCCTCTGCTTCCTTCTCTTCCTTCATCCTGAAAATTTCTTCCATTTTATCGCAGTTCAAAATCTTAATGCTTTCAAGGCTGGTTAAAGTTTGTGAGAGGATTGGGGGAAATATCGATTTCAGTTGACTACACTTGTACATGGATAAGGATTTGAGGCTGCAGAGGTTAATAAACTGGATTTGGCCCTTCCATATGCACGTCATTTCTGGCAAGCCACGCAGGGATAGTTCCTTCAACTTTGACAGTAGCTTGACGTCTTGGTGTTCATTTGTCATCGAACCTTCAATTTCGAAAATGCTGAGCATGGAATCACAATCTATAGCAGAAATATTTTCAAGAATTTGAAACCTTTGCATCAAATGTGATGGTAAGAGGCAACCCATCTTGTGACATTCCTCTATTGTCAGCTGTTTTAATTTATTCAGGGACTCATCTGGAAGATGGCCATGGCATATTTCTGTGAACTCACCAGTTTTACGGAATCGGAGTTGTTCCAAGTTTCGGAAGACTACCTTATCTGCCAGATCTGATGTATCAAGTAAGTACTTGAACTCATTGCAACCAGCAACCAGTATAGACTTGAGCCCGTTGAATTCATCGTCGAGGAAGTCATGCAAGATATCCCTCAACCCATCGTATTCAACGAAACAGAGACTCTCACCTCTTGGAACTAAAACCTTAATACAACGAGGCAGTGAAAATTTAGTGTCAAGGCTGAGCGTCAAGGTTCTAGAAAATAAGTCAGAATTGGCGTATTTGACGCCACCCACTGATATATTATAACTGACTAAGTTTTGGAAAGGCATGTCATCAGTCAAGGCACTAGCATGAGGTATATCGATGTCCAAGCTGGTCAATGTAGTCAAAAACTGTAGCTCAGAAATGCTAGCATTCATTGGTGAATCCCAATTCATATAGTTACGGCTCATGCTAAACTCCTCTAATTTTCGGAGATTTGAAAAAATACCTGGAGATACTAGCTGGAGAGCAAAGGCATTTCTCAATTCAAATATCTTTAGAGAAGTCAACTTGCCAAATTCCTTGGGGATCTCCTCCATGCCAAAACCTGAAATGCTAAGAACTTCAAGTTTAGCCAATCTTCCAATCACTGAGATGTTTTCCCAATCCATACTTTCAATGTAGAGTGTGCGCAGATTTCCAAGGTCTCCTAGGGAGGAAGGCAACGTCAAGTAATTCCTCCAATCACCCATTACCATTTCTAGATGCTTCAATTCTTTCATTCCTTGGAAGAAATTTTCTGGCATTGTCAAACATTTTGGAAGCAGTAAAATTTCCAGCTTTGGACATTTGAGCCCACCAGGAAGGTTTTGAATGTGAATTGACATCAAAGATATCCCCGAGATATGTTCATAGGAATCGTAGTTTGGCCAATCTCGCAATCCAATGTCAGATTTTACCAAAAATACATTTTTCTTCTTGGATGAGATGTATATTGCAACATCACGAATAACATCATGCATTCTCACATGCTTTTCCCCTGTACCTTTCAATATTAAGTGCGAGGCAATAAGGGTACTTACAATTGTGTGTACTCTGTTTCTAGCTTCTTCCACTGTATCAACATTCTGAAATGTCCTTAAAGATATTCCATATCTTAGCAATCTCTCGATAGGAATTTCGAAATCTTCTGGAAATAAGCAGCATAACAAGAAACATGATTTGGCCTCCTCGGTTACCAAAGAGTTATAGCTTAACTCCAATGGTAAAAATAATTTTGCTTCAACTCCTCCAATGTTGGTTGGGGCTGATTTCTTCAATTGTCCAGCTGCATCAACCCACACATACTTGCTCTTACCCTTTAAAGCTCTGCCTACAGTCACCAGTGCAATAGGCAGGCCTCCACACTTAGCAACAATCTCTCTGGCGATGGGGTTTATATCTTGAGAGTCCACAACATCACCGGCAGTCACCCTGAAAAAGTTCCATGATTCTTCTTTTGATAGAACTTCAACTTTGACAATACGTTGAGCATCCATTTCCCTACAGACTTCTTCGCTTCGAGAAGTAAAGATTACCTTGATTCCTTTGTACATATCCCCACAAGGAATACCGACTTGAGAAACTTCAAGCCTCTTCCAAACATCATCCAAGATGACCAGAATCCGCTTATGTTTCTCCATCCTTGCCCACAACCGGCGCGCTCTTTCAGACTCACCACCGCCACTCTCGAATGTCAATCCCAGCATCTTAGCAATCTCCTCCTGAATCTTGTCGATGCTGGGATTCTGGGATACCGTCGCCATCACCACTTCTTCGAACAACTTTTTCTCTTTTGCCGTGACACCTATTTTAGTCACCATGGTGGTCTTGCCCACACCACCCATGCCACATATTCCGATCAAGCTGATATTCTCACTACTCAGAATGCCCATTATTTCCTCTGTAGTAGTACGCCTGGACAAGAAAGTTTCAATCAATCCTGATGAAAAGGGTATCAGCCCTGGAGGCGGAGCTTTGAGTGACACACTCTCCAATTCCACCTCTTTTTGAAGCTCCTCGATACCCACACTCTTGTTATATGCTTCCTTACTTAACCGGTAACGCAAGCTCAGATTGACACACCACCCATGGAGGCACTTCTTGTCTGCTTTCCCTTCGTCTTCCAAGAAATTCTTTGCCTCCTTCACCGCATCATCGACTCTTTTCATCCACTTGTCAACGGAAATTTTGATCTCCTCAGCATTCCTTGTTGCGGCATCCACCTTTCTCTCTATCTCGGCTTTCATGTCAGAGAACCTTTCAGCTTGCTTACGTAACTTGTCAACATTCTCATTAACCTCGACCAAGTAGCGCAGCTGGAGCACGATTGCATCATACAAGTAATCCACGGTTTTATCGGCAACTAAAGAGACAAATTCCATTGCTTACAGAGCTGGTGATGATGAATATGGCAAAAAAGAAAGGGGTGATGATGAGAGATTTTGAGTGCATGTACCAGAAAGCCTTGCTTATGAGTTTATAAAGACTTGGGTCTTGAAGAATATAATTGGGTTAGCAACGGGAGCAATGGAAGAAACGCATAAAGCTTGGTGATTCTTTACAAAAACAGGTTCCAAACGTATCATGGAAATGCTTCTTTCCTTCGGCGATAGCTTTTAGATTAAGAAAAGTTGAGAAACGCATAAAGCTTAGTGCTTCTTTCGTTCGGCTATGTAGACTCTAGATTCCGTCGTGTTTCTCGTTGATTTCAATTAGTTCAGGGCCCACGATGCATTCTTTTGATCAAGCCCATTCAGTCTGGCCCAGGCTCCCAGCCTATTGGCATCGCTTCTTATCTATTCATTTGATTGTACCTGCAGCAAGTTCTATGGTAAGTTGTTTGTTGCCTAGCTTGGGTAATGCCTAGTCGCATGTCTGACTTGTTCACCCAGTGGGGAGGATTTTCTATTCCAGCTAAATGGAAAAATCTCTGGTACGTGCTACTTTTTGCACTCACATGGAGCATCTGGTTGGGCAGGAATGCCAGAATCTTCCGCCAAGCAACTTGTACCGTGGATGATATGTTTTACAACACTCTTCGGCATGGTTTTTGTTGGGGTAAGTATAACTTGCCAAGGGGATGTCCTGATTGTCTGTCTTTATTGCCTGTAGGGGATTTTGCTTTTTTCAGATTCCATTAGATAGAATGGCTGGTGACAATTTAAGCTGCTTACTCTTGTGCAAGTATCTTGAATTTTCACCTGGTCTATGGAACCGGGATACTGGTTAAGGGCATACTTTTATATCTTTTTTCCTTATTTCTATACATCGACTCATATTCAAAAAAAAAAATTGTTTGTTGCCTTGCCTGATATATAGGTCTTTTTCCCATATTTATTTCCCCTGCCAGTCTGCCGGGTACAAATTCACGAGGGACTACCCAACACAGGAAGGGTGTTAGTACCTTCAAACTCTTTTCCTTTTTTCCAGTCTGGTTTTCCCTGCAAACAGCAATGGAATGGGAAATAGAGCCTGAGGTTTCATGCCATTGAAGATTATTCTTTGAGGTATTCTTGTCATTTGAGCTTCCCTTCTCAGGAAGGCTTATATCCATGGAGTTTCTCATCTTGTGCGTCTGTATATATTTTCAGAAGACTATGTTCATATTCAGCAGGATAAGTACCGTAAATCTCGTGCAATATCATCCAACTCAAGAACAATAATATAGAAGATGTTATCAATGTAATTACTTCAGGTATCTCACTTCCCATCTTGTGTGTGTGCGTAAAGGAATTTCAACTTCCAGGAGGAAGGAAAGTTGTTATCTCAAAACCTGACAGAATAACCTACGCCAAAGAATGCTCAAATAACTTCACTCAAAAGATTTTCTGCTAATGGCTTCTCTCACTACCCTAGTCCTCCCTACCCTACCCATACCAATCCCTTCACTCACGCATACCCCTGCAACCATACGGGTGAATGGTAGCAATAGAATTCCATCCCCAGTCCGTAATGGTCCGAGTTCATCACCCATTGACAGTTCGAGACAGGACCAGTCCAAATGGTCCCCAAAACAGGTGTTTTGTAGGGATCGGTATATTTCTTATTTCATCGATGGTATTCCTGAAGAATGGACATCTAACAAGTTATACAGAGCGATAGCAGATGTGGAACCAGTGGTGGATGTTTTTATCTCGGGTCGCCTTTCTAAACGAGGAGTTCGGTTTGGTTTTCTCAAATTTGTGAGATGTGGAGTTCAGGAAGATGCTCGACAACGACGGTTACATTCGATATTAGGTGGTTCTGCCTGGACACACATCAACGTCGCTCGGTATGATGCTGGCATAGGCCAGCGAAGTGGACAGCGAGAGAGACAAGTTAGAGTAGCCGCTTCTCATCCACCGCTGCGGGAGACGGATGAACGTAGGTATGTTGAAGTACTAGCGAACCAACAGAAGAGGGACACGGAGGAATACCCATTGAAGATTGTTTCAGATCCAGAGCTGGTGGATAGACTGCATCGTAGTGCAGTTGGCCTTCTTCGTCAGAGTTCGGATATTCAGGAGAGTCTACCGGAAGGGGTCATGTGCTTTGGTTTGGGAGCCTCTCAGAAACTACTGGTATTTAGTACTGCAGAGCATATGAAGAAAGAACTGAGTATCAATCACGTTTTTTGGAATGATAATTTTTATGATCTGCACCCATGGAGGATGGAAGATGTTGGTATTAGAAGATTATGTTGGGTAAAGGTGCATGGTCTTCCCCTCAACGTGTGGTATGAGGATGCTTTCAAAAAGATCATTAGCTCAATTGGCTCGCTGGTGCAGATTCATCCACAAATGGCAGACTGGAGTAATCTATCAAGCGCTGTCTTGCAAGTAGCCACTCCCCTGTTGCTGGATATCAAGCAGTACGTGAAGCTGATGGTAGAAGCTAAACAGTGTTCAGTACAGATATGTGAAGTTGAAGAGAAAGTTTTTCTGGGTCCTGAGGTGGATGGACAGGGGTCCGTGTCTGGTGGGAGCAACAGCTTTGTTGTCCCCCTACAACCCAACCTAGAAAATGACAGGAAAATTAATTTAGTCCACAGTTCACCACGCCCCCCTGTAGCTAAGACCAAGGAGAAAAAGGGAGGTGGGATACCAAGACAAGAAGTGTTGATAGCTACAGATACTAGTCCCAGGTGTGAGAATATTGGGTTACAAAACCAGCCAGCTCAGATAATATTTCCAGCTCAGATGTCTCAGGTGGCGATGAGTCAACAGAAGGAAGGGTGGCTGGGATTATCATTGAATTATAAAGGGCATAGAAGTCATTACACTACCCCTGTTTGTGTGTCTGAGTCTTTGGACATGAAGAACTCACGAGGTGCCTCCCGTAAGGCCATGTCTGCAGGTGCTCATGGTGAATTTACAGATACTAATTCTGACATTCCATCCTCAGCTGAGGGTATGGTGTTCACTAAAATGGGAAGGAAGGTGAGAAGGCATCGAGAGTAGACTTCAAAGGTAGGGCAGGTGTTCGGAAGCTTGGTAAACACAAAAAGTTCAAGCACATTAAATCAAATGGAAGTCTGTCTTCGGAGCGATATAGTCAGCAAAGTCGAAGTGGAGTTGCGCCCCTGGTAGATGATCCCTCATTTCTTGCTGAACCAAGTGACAAGGGTGACGGCCGGTCCATCAGCGAGGGCGATGTGCAGAGGGCTACCAATGAATGTCCAGTTGAAATTGAGGTGCAGCTAACACTGGATGTTGCGAATCAGTTGGGCCTCAGTCGAAAGACTACGAAAGCGGCAATTAGAAAGAAATTGAAGGCACTGATAGTGGAGGAAGACAAGGAATGGCATGCTCACTGTCCAAAGTAATGCAAGCTTGGCGATAAGCAATCCACGGTTTGGTAATGGAATGGTCAATTTAGCTTTTTGGAACATACGGGGATGCAGGGGGAAGATGAAGGAGAGTCAGGTACGTGCTATTATTATGAAAGAACATCTGAGTATTATGCTGTTATGTGAGACCAAGAGGGAGAATTTTTCAGAGCCAATGCAAACTCGGTTATGGCCTGAGCAGAATATTAAATGGGCAGCCATTGATGCCCAGGGGACTGCTGGGGGGATTGTATGTTTATGGAAGGAGTCAGTGGTGCAGGTTCTTGGGGTAGAAAAATATGACAGATGGATATTACTGGAGATGAGAGTTAGGGATACAGGCTTTACTTTTGTGTGTGTGGGACTACATGCTACTAATGTAGTGGCGGAACGTAGCTTGCTTTGGGAAGAGCTGGCACAGCGGAAGGGTGTAGATGATACCCCATGGATCATTTTAGGTGACTTCAACGAGTCCCTTGTTGAGGCAGAACGACTCGGCAATTACTTCAATAGTGTGGCCGCCAGTCGGTTAGCACACTTCATCAGCAGGGAAGGTTCGGTTGATATTCCTCTTATCGACAAAGAGTTTACATGGTTTAATTCATACACCGCTTCCCGTATAGACAGAGTGTTAGCGTCACCGCTGTGGTGTTCTCATTTTAATAATCATCGGTTGTATGCTGGGGATAAGGAGTTCTCCGATCACGTGCCCCTGATCTTCAAGGTTGATTCTTTCAGATGGGGATATAAACCGTTCCGTACCTGGGATGTCTGGTGGGGAGATAATCAGTTCCTCCAGCTGGTAGACGGATATATGGAGGGAGGCTGAGATTTGCAATCCTGGAGATTTCTGCGTGGTCAAAAAATTTGCTTTTCTAAAGCAAAAATTACAGATGTGGCACAAATCACATTTCGGTGAAGTGGAGGGCAAGTTGAAAAACATCCTGGCTGAGATAGATTCATTAGACCAGCGGAGAGGTGATACGGGGACGATGATGAATAACAGATATCATGAGTTACAGGAGCAGAAATGGGATCTAAAACAGAAGCTGGAATCGATGTGGAGGCAAAAGTCAAGACAACAGTGGCTCAAGATGGGGGATAAGAATAGCAAATTTTTTCATGCAAGTGCTACGTTACGGCGTTCTTTCAATTTCATTGGATCCATCAGAGTTCAGGACAGGATTCTTACCACTCCAACGGAAATCAAACGGGCAGCAGTGGATCACTTCCAAAGTTTCTTTGCAGATGAGGGTCATCGCTGGTTGGGGCTGGGCAGGTTAGAATTGCCGCGCTTATCTGATACAGCAGCAGATCAGTTACAAGTTCCATTCTTTGAGGAGGAGATAAAGAGTGCAGTATGGGAGTGTGGCAGTCATAAAGCACCAGGTCCTGACGGTTTCAATTTTTATTTTATCAAGAAAGCATGGTCAGTGGTTGGCAAGGATATAGTTGCGATGGTAACAGAATTTTATCACAGTGGGATTCTCCCTAGAGGGATAAATAATGGTTTTCTGATGCTTATACCCAAGGTATCTGGTGCTGATGAGTTTAATGCTTACAGACCTATAAGTCTCATCAACGGGATGTATAAAATTATCGCCAAGCTTCTGTCCAAGCGGCTTAAGAGAGTGATGGACCAATTAATCTCTCCATTCCAAACTGGGTTTATGGAAGGTCGATATATTGCTGATTCAATTATGGTGGCAAATGAAATTATACATAGTATGAAGAAATCCCATCACAAAGGCTGGTGTCTGAAGTTAGATTTTCAAAAGGCCTATGACTCTGTGAACTGGTCTTTTCTCCTGGAGGTTATGTTACAAATGGGATTCGGACAGCGGTGGCGTACATGGATTCAGAGTTGCATATCGTCTGCACGGTGCTCCATTCTCATTAATGGGGCGCCAACGGAGGAATTCTCTGTGGAACGTGGTTTGCGCCAAGGTGATCCGCTCTCTCCTTTACTCTTCAACCTTGCCGCTGAGGTACTGTCCCGAATGTTGATTACAGCAGCTGATGGACAAGTATTTCAGGGGATAAGTATTGGTGGTATGCGTATCACGCACTTGCAGTATGCAGATGACATCATTCTCTTCAGCCAAGGAGATCATCTGGAGATTATTCGTCTTCAACGATTGCTGAGATGCTACGAGATTTTATCAGGATTAAAGATCAACTTCCATAAATCTGGGTTAGTCGGCATTAACACTTCAAATGCTGAAGCAGAGATATTGGCAAGCAAAGATTCACTGCCGACTACAGGGGTTACCAATCATGTACCTTGGTGTCCCTCTTGCAGCGAAACCGCAGAGAAGAAGCACGTGGACAAATAGGTGGTGGACAGAGTCAAAAGAAAACTTAGCACGTGGAAGGGAGCCCTACTGTCACTTGGAGGAAGAATGATCTTGATTAAGGCTGTATTGAACAGTCTCCCTATCTATTATATGACCTTTTTTCAGCTGTCGGTAGGTGTCCGAAAGGTGTTAGAAAAATGGATGCGCCGCTTTTTGTGGACTGGAAAAATTGAATCCAGGTGTTTATGTAAAGTCCGATGGTCAACCGTGGTACGGACAAAGGAGAGGGGAGGAGCTGGATTAGGATGCTTGCGGCTCAGAAACAAGGCAATTCTGACTAAATGGTGTGCCAGACTTGCCACAGACAACTGTTCTTTGTGGAAACAGGTGATCATGCTGAAATATAGGCCTCGTCTCAGCCCTGCGGGTATAGAGAATGCAGTGAGTAATGTGTCGGCAATATGGCGAGGGATAGTACAGACCAGCAGACTTTCTTTCCCTGATGGACAATGCATTTCCGAATTACACAGATGGAGAGTGGGTCGAGGTACGTCCATTGCTTTCTGGAGAGATTGTTGGTGTAGCAGGCGTCCTTTAATGTTGTTATTCCCACGACTGTACGATCTTTCTATGGATAAAGAGGGACCCATAAATCAGTTTGGAGAGTTTGTAGGACAGGTGTGGGAGTGGAGATTGATATGGCGGAGAAGGCTATTTGTATGGGAGGAGGGGGAGGTGTCCCGATTGCAGGATTTATTGAGTACTTTTGCACCGAATTCTTCCCAGGAAGATACATTAATGTGGGGCGAACATTTGAGACCATTCTCGGTGAGCAACTGTTATAATACGTTGGAAACTAATATGGAGCAGTACAGCGACTCGATGATCCCAAATGTCTGGAGACGGCACGGAGCTCCCAAATGGAAATCATTCATGTGGCTTGCATGTAGGAAAAAACTCAATACTAAAGGCCATCTTATTCGACTTGGACTATTATCAGCAGTCGAGGGAGACTGTGGGGCATGTGGATAGGAGGAAGGAGATTCAAATCATATTTTACTTAGCTGCAAAGTAGCATGGAGATGTTGGTCACTTTTATTCTCCAAATGGGGTTTATGTTGGGTCCAGCCTCGATGCATGGCAGATATGTTTGTGCAGTGGGAAGGCTTTTGTATTCCAATACGATGGCTGGATTTATGGTATGTGTTAATATTTGCATTGACATGGAGCATTTGGTTATGACGCAATGCACGGAAACCTGTAATGTGGATGAGATATTTTATAATGCCATTAGACATGGTTTCTGCTGGGCTAAATATAATCTGAAGAAGGGTTGTCCGGATAGCTTGTCTATGTTACCTACTGGGGTTCATGATGACAAGGGAAGTGCCTATTGCTAGCGTAGAAACAGATATGTCACAGCTGCAGGATTGTAATCCAGCGAGAATTTTCAGTGGAGAAGTCCGCAGTGCAGCAGACAGGTAATTCAAATGCCTGCAGTATGGGTTTATTGGGTGAAGTCTAATCTGTCAGATGCTAGAATTCATAGTTTTGATGCATTGTCTGTGGGGCTATCGGTGATATATTGGCTATATAATTGATCGAATTCTGAAAGTCATAAATATTGTAATCTGGTTGCTTCACGTTGTCCATTGAGCGCGGACACAATTTCAGTGTCCAGCTCCCTTGTATTACCCATCTTTATAAATATACATATCGATATTTCTTAAAAAAAAAACTTCCAGGAGGAAGAAATAAAAGGAAATCCGATATTCTTTGAAGAATATATGAGTCATATATTAATTATATGATTAAATTTGAAGAATATATATATCTAATTTTAATAAGGTCATACATTGGCAATTACAGATGCCTTCTTTTGACTTCACAAAACCTAATATGGCATACTGTTAGTAATTATTTTACAATAAAAGAGAGTATCACACTAATTTCTTATCGGGAGTTTTGATTCATATTTGTTAAGGCAGACATCCTATCAACAAAAACAAGCTCTATTTACTTTCTCATGATTTGGATACTAGATTTAGCTTACTGTTAGTATTAGGTAGATGGATGCATAGTTAGAGATAGATTTTGGGTTTTGTCAAATATGGATATTATAAACCTGAAAATGGATGAAGATGGTCAATACAAACATGGAACGCAATAGTTAAAGGTTTCAATTAACAAGGCATATGCCTCTCACGTGTAAGACTTATCAACGTGGATAAGCATGCAGAAGAGTGGGGGAAGCCAACTACCACACGTCCACAAACCGCTCATCAACAGAAACAGGAACCAAACCATAAGCGATACTAGGTTGCTAGTTTTAATTCTCATTATCAGAAATGGCTGTCTTCTCTTTCACTCCGTTGGTTTTCACCAACATTATCCAAAGAGGTCAGTGCTCTGTGCTACTACGTAGTGTGTATTCAACATATGACAGCTTTTTGTATAAATAAATATAAATACTTTACTGGTAATTTCTGGGAATATTATATATTGCTTTAATGGGGCTGCTAAGCTGTTATAATATATATACCTTTATGAGCTTTGATATGATTGAAATACCTGAGTCAAACCTGTCAAATGACTCGTTTTGCACCAAAAGTGTGAAACCTGAAGTGGAATTTCTCCTGAATACTATCCTAATATTATGTGTTCCACGCACGCCTATGTTTTTCTACTGAACATTCCTGACAATTTGTCTCCCCGATTGATCGAAATTCAAAAGCAAGCAGAGTGGTGGTTGATTTCCAGAAAGACTTACGCCAGTAACACATATGGATATGGATGGCTGTCTTTTGGGAGAAAACTCAATTCTGAGCAACAACTTCTAGAATGAGGGAAAAAAGCAGAGCAGAAATTCTAGAATGAGGACAAAAGGTAGAGCAAATTTTCCCAACTAAAACAACTTTGGCTGGAGAAAAGGTAGAGCGCAGGCTTGACAGTTTAAAGACAGTTGAAAACACAGGCTTGACAGCAGCATTTTATTCCTGAGAAACGGTGAAGACTAGTTTAAGGAATTGTAGGAGGTGGCAGGCAGTCTTCTCAAGAAAAGAGCAAGCTTATCTCTCATGGCAGCACCTGTCTGGGTAGCATGTTCACAGATTTGTTGCTGATAATCAGGATCGTGATGATCAAACGATGATGGAACCTCATTCAACACCTCATCATCCATCTCAATTACAATATTTTGCAGCAAACAGCAAGCAAAAATGATCCTCGGTAACCTGTTCTTGTCAGGCAGCCACATTACTCCATGGATGATCCTCCACATATCCTTCAGCTTTGCCGTTGCGATCTCCGCCACAGCTTGAGTAGCAGAAAGGCCTTCGTTGAATTTGATCTGATGATCTGAGATGGGTTGTCTGTGAAACCCCGTCTTAGTCATAGGTCCAGTTAGCATCGTATTAGTGGTCCACGTGTGTGTTTGTCATGTTGACCGGGACAGAAACCTAAACGGTGAAAATTTACCATTCTGTCCCCACTGGACCCGGGCCTGTTCACTTCCCCTAAGGCCTTCTTGGTATCTTTTCTTAAGTTTGGGCCCGTTTGTACCCTAAGCCCTATACATATCCTTTTAAGCCCAGCAACCAACCCTAAACACTATTACTGTATACGCTACAGACAAAAACTTAATAGTCGTTCATTCTCTGTTCCTCTCAACCAGCCGCCTCTAGCCTCTCCCTATTCCACTGCCAGATTGTCAGTTGATCTATAGATCAGTGAGGGTATGGTAAAAGTTTTGTTTCTTTTCCGTATGTAGATTGAGTTGTGATTGTTTGTTTTAGTGGTTCGAGTCAGGTAGATCTAAATCAGGATACGACGATAAGGGCAAAGGGATTGCCACCAGTTCATCTGCACGCCAGGTAGGAGACTACGCCTCATATGTTTGATCGGCAACTATTTCGTCCTTCTGTTTATGCCTTTGTCCTTCTTCAATTCCTATCTTATCCTATACCCTTGGCTCCATTCTTAATTTCTTCGTATAATCGGGTTGTGGATCTTTGCTGCCAATACCTGTTGATGTAATTGTGTTCAGTTTTGTTTGTACGGGGTCTACTTTCTGCGGTGCGGTTGACTCAGAATTATTACATCGTGCTATGTTTGTTTTACTGCTCACTCGGTGATCTTTTCTTTGTTGATGTGTATACCTGTATAAACGCCCTACTACCACGAGTAACCGCACCTGCTTCCGAAATTCTCCTCTTGCTTAAACCTTCCTTTTAGGTGTCGCACCAGGAGGGGTTCATGCTTCTATTTAGTTTCATTGGATCCATCGGGTCCCTCTCAACTTGGTTGCTACGTTTTTTTTTTTTTGAGGAAATAACAAAATGTATTAAGATAAAATGAGCAATACAGGGGAGCAATACAATGAAACATTGTACCTACCCATTTGACAAAATGAAACTGTCAGATACCAATATTGTATTACGGTATCTAAGACTTTCAAAAGCCAGGCAATCTAAGTGGCTAGTAAAGAAATGAAATCACCTGAAGGTAACAGATCCAAGCTATCTATAACAACATCCAAAAGATTAGTCCTTGTCCAATAAAATCCATGTCGCATGCCGTTGTGATACATATCAGCCGCACTACTATCTTCTCCCCGGAAAATTCTATTATTCCTGCTCAACCAGATACTCCATGCACACGAAAAGAGCAGAACATACCATAGTCCACACCAACGCAAAGGGATTGGGAAACCTTCCCACTATTCGAATATGATTGGACCCAGTTTAGGCCCCACTGCCTGAGTAGTAAGCCCACGCCTTCCTTCAGTCCAGTAAAATATGATTGGAGTCCCCTTCCACACATCCACAGGCGTCATAGTACCTATCATTGGCGGGAAGAATACCTAGTCTGATTAAGTAACCTTTGGCACTAAGTTTCTCCCTGCACGCCAACCACATGAATACTTGCCATTTGGGTGCTCCTGTTTACGCCAGACATTAGGAATCAGCCGCTCACTGGGCAAGGCTACACTCGCTGCCAGTGACTGATAACAATTTTTGGCTAAGGACCCAGCTGTTCCCCACAGTGGCCGAACTCCATCCAGCATTTCTAACAAACACCCGACTTCCTCTTCCTCCCATGCAAATAATCTGCGCCGCCAAATGAAATTCCACTGCCACTCTGTGCCACTCCTCGACCCAAACTGCACCACTGAACCTTCCTTCTCCATAGAGAGTATATATAATCTGGGGAATATTGCACTTAATCGCTGCACCAACCTTCTCCTTTCTTTTACATCGAGCAAGGCGTTTTCCCCTGATTCCTTTTCCTGTTGGTTCTTAGGTTTCGACTACCCTGTTCCTGCATTACCTTCCACGTAAAACAAGGTGTTCTTCTTCCTGTTGCCCCATCGTTTTTCTCCCTGCTAAGTCTCCTTCTTCATGCGTTCCCTGTTTCTTCCCCCGACTTCTCCTCCCTCCTTCCTTCTTTGCTCGTTAGCGTTTTTCTTTCCCTGCGAAGCTTCGTACCAGGCGCCCCATCTCGTCACAGCCTCGCACCAGACTCATCTCGCTTCGCACCAGCCTCGCACCCGTCTCGCACCAACCCTGTTTCCTGGTGCCGTGAGCTGACCTTCGTGCTCTTACCCGTTGCAGTGAGCCTGGTCTCTACCCGAGTCGTGTATCCGAGAGTGAACGGCGGTCCCTTCCTCTTCCCCGGTCACCCTTGCTGTTTCCTTTTCTCCCGATTTGCCCAACTGATTACCTTTTCCCCTTCCACGTTGAACAAGGTGTGTGTTGTTGCTTCCGTTTACCCTGTTGGCTCCACTGATTCTCCACCGGTTTCGTGTGCTTCCCTTTCTCCTATGTCAGGCGAGACGAGACCCCCTGTTTCCAGCCGAGTTTCTTTTCTCCTTTGTTGTTCCTTCGCTCCCGATTTTGCCAGCTGACTCCTCTTCTTCCATTCCCGACGTACCCGGATTTCCCTGCAAACCCGTTCCTGCGTACTCGACTGCCCTGCGAATCCTCTTCTTCTTCTTCCTTCTTTCTTTGTCCTTCCTTTCGTCGAATGTGTGTTTCAGCTGCAGTGAGATTCTTCTTTGTATTTTCTTTCTTTTTTTCTTGTATTAGCTTAATTATTCTTATAGGCATGGGAAAGTGGTTTTAGTTTAGAGTATTGTTGATCTTTGATATCCCACACTCAGGGTTTTACTTTCGCGGTAGATCTCTGATTTTGCTCAGTGGTTTAACCACCAATGAAGAACACCGATTCTTCCCTTTCGGGTATTCGATAAGCCACCACTAACCGTTAGCTTGACTAACTCACGTACACCGGCTATGCACCCTTGAGGGACTTGTTTCTCTTTTGAACTTCCTCTGCGTAATCCAGCTTCGCTCGTGACTTTGTGCTTCATGGAATGTTAAGTAGGGTGTTGTAACCATAGTATGGGCATGTTTGGGTTGTTCTACGTCAGATAGGGTGTGGCTTTGTTTTCTCGTGTAAGATCTAGCAATGTATCATCAATATGTTGTCCCATTGCGTGGCGATTCATTTGCCCTGTTTCATCTTCCTGAGCGTGAGCTTAGCCTAAGATAAACAACCTGTATTCTGTTTGTTAATAATATTACTATTTATTGCTATAATGGATTTCCAAGATTTTTGTAAACAATGATTATGGGTTTAATGAAACTATAAGTTGAGTTATAATGATATATTTGAGGATGTGTGGTTTAGTCAAGTATATTGATTTATAGGCCTACGGTTTGTTATTTGGTTTCTATTAAGTATATTGATTTATTAACGTAGTACTTTTAGAACTACGATGTTGTCAAAGTTTATTATTTCATAAACATTCTATATGCCTCAGTTTGGTATCTACAGTTATTAAACGTTCGCTTGGCCAATGCGAGGTGAGTATACGAAATCTCAGTGTTAGGGGAGAGTTGCTTACCTGTTTGGGAGTCGTATGGGTGTTATTTTTGTTTGCCTGCCGCGTCTTCGCAGGTTGGTTTGTTTCGTTCGCCTGCCACGTCTTCGCAGGTTGGTTCGTATTGGGTATTGAGACGGGTATGATATGTGTTGTGTTTTCTCTGCCTAGTCTCGGACAACACTGGCAGTAAGGGTTACGTATTCAGTATTTTCTAAAAATATAAATTAAAACTGCTAGTGGGCTCCTAGTTTCTCTTTAGCGGGGGTTACTCAAGGAGTGATTTATTATGTCCATCCCGATGGTTTTCTTGGTGGGCATTGTTAACTGTGTAGTTGTTGTGTTATAACCTATTGGGATAGAATCTTATTCTACATCATGAAAATTTAATGTGTGAATTCCTTATCTTTCTGGTTGTTCCCGTTTCGTCCTTGTTCGTATAGTTATCCCTCTTCTTTGTATGTCCTCTCGTTTCCTAATTTAATGTGTGAATTCCTTATCCTTCTGGTTGTTTCAATTACGTTCTTATTCGTATAGTAATCTGTTTCTTCTCTTCTTTGTTTGTCTTCTCGTTTCCCCGTAAGGACATATGATGCTGTGACTCCTACTGAGATTTTATTATCTCACCCGTTGTTGTTTCCCCCTTTCAGGACTAGTTCGCCAGCCGTAGACGGCGTTTGAGGTGTGAGTGTTTCTTATGACATGGCTGGACTATCGCACTTGCATATTTTACACGGTTTTACTTTTCTGGCATTTCCTGTTTGACTCGTTTGATGATTTAACTCATTTTATTTTATACGGTTTTTACGTTCTAGGCTTAAAGCCCAGTTTTTGGTTTTGGGCTTGTGGCTGTATGGACCTGTTTTCCGTTTTGGTTATTTTATCCATTGAAAATTAAGACTTTAGCTGTGGTACTTCGTTCACTCCGATTTTTATGCCAGATGTCTGTTTCTTATTTGATATGCTCCATTTTTTTTTGAAAAATTAAATACGTTCGTTTTGGGAATCGTGTTTGAAAAGTCGTCTAAGCCTTGTAGGATTCGGATTGGTCCACATAATGGGCTTGTCCGGGTTTCACGACGGTAAGGGCCTGGTTTTCGGCTTCGGGTATTTACATTGTCTGTAGGGAGTAATAAGCCATGGCAGTAGGGGAAACCTTGTGTCCCGTACTATGTACTCCCCCAGTTCTGTGCCTTCCTCAAGCTCAACAACTGGCTTCTTGTTCATCCTTTTCCCTTGTTCAGAAAGTTTGAAGAAATTTGAGTTCTGGAGCACAGCAGCATCAGTTAAACAACTACAGGGGTATCCGACAATCACATCACGGAATCTCATGACAGGATCAATTATTTCCTGCAAGACCATGCTGTGGTTCTTCTCATGATCAATCCATACTTTATTGGATTGGTCTACAGAAGGCAGAGTCATGACTATATGAGTTGTATCAATAGCTCCACAGCAATTAGGAAGGCCACCAATTCTCTCAAACTTGGATTTTATCTCTTCGATCTCGGCTTCCGATGACGGCCAACGGAGATGGTGCAGAGCTGTGTCTTCCATTGCTTCCACAAATCTCCAAGTTACCTGAGAAACGGTTGATTGGTTGATCCCCAACGAGTCACCAATGTAAGACAATGATTCACCTGAGCTAAGCCTACGAAGAGCAACAGCTACTTGGTCATTTGGAGACAATGGCTTCCCATATAAATCAGTGAAGTTTGATTGCTTAGCCCTCTTCTCGTCCGTCACAAGCGAACATATGTAGTTGAATGTCTTTCTCGAAATCTTGAAAAGAGATTCGAATTGATTTTCACCCTTTGATTCAGCCAAGGGTCTTGGAATGTGTAGAACCAGAAATAGCAGAATTCAACAATGATGAAGGAGCAAAGTCCATAGCTCACTTACAAAGTAAACCAACCCTTCACAAGATGAGAATAAGCAAAGGGCATTCACAAATAGAATGAAGACGTGTCTATAGTTTTCCCTGCCTTGTCACTGTATCATGAATTTCTCTCATTGAGGAAATGATTAAACTATACTTAGACAAAGGCATAACAAAGAACAATGATATGTGATCTTAATAATAGAGAAACAAGTAGTTCTAGTAAATAGCACTGTCTCTGGTGAAGCACACGCACATGGGAATTGCAGATGGTATGTAAGCATTCACCAGAAAGCTTGACAAATCCGGCATTGTTGTTCCGTTCATACGAGTTCGGTTTTTTTCTATTACAGTCAAGTTTTCAAAGGAAACATTGGAATGAGCTTTGACAAGAGAGCTTGCTTAAAGATGAATGCAGAAGCCAGTGGGTGGTGGCCTCAATGCAGCCGTTCAGGATTTCCACAGAACACTATGATTTCTTGGCAAGGATATAATTTTCCAGAGCAATAAGAGTGGGTTGGAATAACAAAAAATTTCCGTCATTGTACAGAACCTTAAAAACAAAATTACTGTAATACAGTGAAAAACCTATTCTGTTCATCAAAAAATTGTTTGCTTTATCCCATTGAACCTCAAGATATTTGGACCGAAATGCATCTCAAACAACCGAGACCCGAACTCTTCCTATCTATCTCAGAAAATTCACCCCATTCCAAACTAGGATTCTATTACAGCACTTCAAGCCTGTATACTTTGTCAGGCTGGAATACCCAACTTCAACATTTTTTTGCACCTTGATCATTTGACACGGTAGAATGGTTTCAGTTATAACAAGATACCTCCAAGTTCAAGCTTTCAGGAAACAGGATGGGTATAAAGTTCAAAACGTACAGAGAATAACAATAATAAGGTCAAACGCAGCTCAGTTTTCACTGCTTCAGAGGCTGCAGAAAAATTGATAATCAGGAAACAATCTACTGAATGCTTGACTGACGATGGCTTGCCTGTTTTTTATGAAATTAACTTAAACTTTGGCTGAAGTTCACAGTTTGAATCCCAGCCACAGCTTTTGAACAATAGGAACAGCAAGATAACACTTAAAATAAAAAAAAAAAAGATCAAAAGATTCATCTATCCTTAATCAAAGATCAAAAGATTTCATTTGCCTGTTTCTTATGATCCCCACCCTCTGTAGACAATCCTAATTTTAAGATAATTCGATATTTCCTCATTGATTTGAAGGAAAGTCAATAGAAAACACAGGAAAGATATGCAGAAACCATGGATACAAAAGTAACACACAGAAAAGGATACTCATAGCAGTTAATGTTCACAGATAGTCCCATATTTTCTTCTGTGCCGCTCTGTCTCTCTCTATATATAGTTGGGATTTAAATGCTTGTAATAAGGAAATATATTTTACATTATAAATTATATATAGATGTAATCAGTTATCCGAAATTTTAAAATATTCTATATCATAAAGAATTACAATCTTGAATTTTAATTAACACTGTACTGTACGAATATTATTCGATCACATTCCTCACTTAATACATTCCAATACAGTCAAATTTAATGATACTCTCAGATCTTTTAAAGTTAATACTCTAAATTTTCAAATAATTAATAATTTTTTAATCAATATAATTATTAAATTTTTAATAATTAATAAAGTTTTAATTATTTATTAATTTTGAGAGATTATAGTATATTTACTCATTCATGTATTTTTACTCATCCATGTATCCAGCAATATCTGAAAAGTTTTTTGGATTTTTAGTATATTCTATAGATGACGTAAGACTCTCAACGGACTTTTTTAGTCCACTTTATCAACATCCAGTATTTGTACCACCATATGCATAATATACAGCTAATCTCGAAGATTATAAATTGTGTTATCTTGATTGACATCCTTTTCTTCTAATTGTGAAAGCTACCTGCTACCAAAACGATAAGTTCGTCATCCATCAGTTATTGATGTGTTTTTTGCGATTCCTCTATTGGATTCAAGAAATTCTTAATTGACATCAGATGGCTGATAATAAGTGCCTAGCTTTCTACTCTACGATCTTAGTTAATCGTATTTTCCTCTGCATGTATTTTTTATCCTCCTATACAATTTGATTGCGGAAAACCCAGTGTGCTTAAAGCATTTTACAATCACAGACTGCAAAGATCTCCTCCTGAGTAGCTCTGCTCCATAGCACGATAGTTAGTTGATCAACTATATAATTATCAGTGGAACTCGGTTCGTTCATATCAAGTACTGCTTATAACTGGTAGCGGCGATATTGACGTTTAAAGGATGAAATTATTCTAGCATCCATTGGTTGAATTTTGGATGTGGTATTCAGCGGAAGCAGAATAATTTCAATATTGGACACTTTGAGACTGTCCAAAATGTGCGAAGATGATCGTAGAAGAAAAGACCAATCATATGATGATCATGTACTATTTAATAATATATTTATTAATAACCTCTAACAATTGATAATTTTCTCACTCATGATATTGAATTTGAGAGATATTACGTTATATCATTTTAATTAATAACTATTCAGGATTTAAATCGGTATTAATTTTAATTGAATAAAAATACATAACATATACGATCGAATTTTTTTCCGAATTTTGATCGAATTATTCGAACCTTTTTGTTCCGCATCCTATCAGCTTCATTAGAAGAAAAGATGCTTTCAATCTCCCACTCGGATAGTCATCTCTAACCCTCCGGTGTCTAGTCTGTGATGATGACCCATCACCCTCACTGAGCTCTTCCAAGCTATCAAAGTATCTCGAACTAGACCCTAAAGAATGTGGAGTGCCCTCCTCTCTGTATACCCTTCTGCCAAGTCCTTCAGCTTCAACATCTTTGCCTTTCACCTCGACCATTCCGTTGTATTTGGCGTCCGTTTGTGCTACATTCACTGACAACTTCTGCAGCAAATCCTGCTGTTGTGTTCACCCTGTAAACCTTGTGTTCAACCCCATCAAATGTGGTCGGTGGATGGTTCTTTCTTCTAGTAGTGATCTGAGACTTGGAGTCCTCACAGCTGAAACTGTTCTTCTCGGAGGAGGCTTTGTAGGAAAGTGACGATAGTGTTTGATAGGATCGAAAGCTTTGAGGAATTTCTATGAGCAGTGATCCTTTGAGAACGTATTCATCATCACGACAAGGGTGTATGAACTCATTGTCAGACAAGTCTTCCCATACGAATCCATTTTTATACCTCCTAGAATTCCAAGAACCAGTCAAATTACATTGCAGAGACATACAGTACAGATATATCATAAACAAGGCAAAAATTTAACACGAAGAGTGTAATTGAATAGTAATATTTATCTATTTTTAATCAAAGATCAAGAGTGTGATCTTTTGCCTCTGAGAGAGAGTCTTGGAGGAGAAGAAAGAGAGATTTCCATGAAATGAGGATGCTCAAGCTGGCCATTCCGTGATAGATAATAAACAATGCCGACTTTTTGCTACTTATCATTTGGGTTCGGTTTCATCCTTACTATTGCTCCTTTAGGACTAGTTTCTGTGCCTTCTCTTTCGTTGTATATCATCGACAGCGTAACTCTGTCGAGGTTCTTGGCAGCCATTGCAGAGGTGAAGCAAACAAAGAAATCTCAGAGGTCAGCACCGCTAAGAGATGTAGGAAGATAGGATTCATGCTTTTTCAAGGACTTGGGAATTCATAAAGCTTCATAGTCCTTTGGGTACCAGATTAAATTTCAGCACAGCTTTCCACCCTTAGACAAATGGGTAGTCAGGGATATTCCTGACGACATGATATTCCTGACGGGTGGACTTCGAACAAGCTATTTCGAGAGATTGCCAACATCGAACCGGTGGCGGATGTGTTCATCCCAAATCGTAGGTCCAGGCAGGGATTAAGATTTGGCTTTGCTAAGTTCGTGAGATGCGGTACTCAAGAGATACACAGGCAACGGAGGCTGGTTTCGACTCTTGGGTGTGATACTCGGATGCGGTTTAACGTGGCTCATTACACGGATAGAAGGGAGAAACGTAACCAGCGGGGTGAAGGCAGCTTGATGAAAGACCAAGGATTACATGAGGAGCAACAGCACCTGCGAATAGCCCAGCAGACTGTACCTAAGGTTCTTCCACCGGAATGCGATGGTCGAACATTTGTGGAAGTTATTACAGGAAAGTCCCCTTCTCCCATTGTCGCCTCCTCGATCACGTTATCTGCTCAATCGGTGGCTTTGGAGAGGCTTCGTCGTAGTGCGGTGGGTTTTTTACGTGGCCACCTTAAGAAAGGGATGCACTTTCCTCCGGACATGGGTTGCTATCATATGGGAGGAACCCAACGATTGATTACGTTCCCCACCCAAGCATCCATGCAGCATGAATTTAATTCAAACCTTTGATATTGGACAGATAAATTTGATGATTTTCATCCTTGGCGTCCACTAGACGTTGGTGGGAAACGTCTGTGTTGGGTGGAGGTGTCTGGTTTACCTCTACATGTTTGGTCTGAAGATGTTTTCCAGATGATAGTCCAACCCATTGGTTCATTGGTGCAGACACATTCAACTACAGTCAACTGGACTTCCTTAGCCACAGCGAGGTTGCAGGTTGCCACTATGAGATTGGGGAAGATTCAGGAGAGGGTGCAGCTTCAGGTTGATGGGCAATTGTTCATGGCATGAATTGAGGAAGCTCAGGGTGATGTAAGGGAGGGTCCAGATATCGGCAAAGAACAATCTGGCAAAGGAGGGTCTACAAGCTGTCCAGCCAACTCTCCCCAGCAGAATTCAGTTCGCAGTAAGGTTAGGCCTGCTAGTGAACAGGGGCGCACGCACTCCACAGCCCGACAGTTCTTCTCCCAACCAACGTTGTCGGGGTATAAAGCAGAGGATAGGTATAATTCTGAGCAAGTCAAGCATGGAGAGGGGAGCCTGGCTTTGAAGCCCCACCAAATAAGTCACGTGCCTTCCAGTGTAACAGTGCAGTCACTTAAAGGAGGGCTTTTAAGTCATTCCACTTCCTGTGAGGGGGGACTTAGTCATTGCTCAGCACCTGGGTTTATGCTGGTGCGAAATACATTCAGTGACAGGGGTCAATTGCAGCCTTTCCGGAATGCATTCTCTGAAAGGCTGCCTCTGGAACCAACGAAGGAGAGTTCAGCATCGGTAAGGTGTCCTGAGGAGACCGTCTTTACCAAAATGAGGAAAGAAGGAAGCAAAGCTTCGAAGATCTTTAAAGGTAGGCCTGCCATGGGAAGATTGGGGAAACAGAAAACACTACGTCATCTCAAACCAACTGGTAGTTTGTCATCTGGAAGAGAAAGTCTCATGGGGAGGGGTGGCGGTTCACAAATGGTGGAGGACCCTTCTTTCCTAGCTGCCAACAGTGATAAGACAGAGGATAGCTCTGCACCCTCGTGTTCTAGGGGATCAGCACCCGAACAATGTTCGATTGAGGAGGAGGCTCAGCGCACATTGGAGGTGGCTGCAACTTTGGGACTCACTCGAAAGCAAACCAAGGCAGCTATTCGGCAAAAATTGCAGGGGAGAATTAAGGAGGACAGGCACTCGTGGACCACTGAGTGTGCATTATAAGGTGAGTTGGGGGCTTGTTTGTTGAGGGGTTTAATTGTTGATGATTAATTTTGCTATGTGGAATGTACGTGGGTGTGGTGGACGGTTGAAAGAGAATCAAATTCGGATTCTTATAGGAAGGGAACAGTTGAGTGTAATGATTTTGTGTGAGACAAAGAGGGAGAGCTTTTCAGATTGCTTGGTGCGTAGATTGTGGCCTGGAAATAACATACAGTGGACAGCCATAGATGCTCAGGGTAGGGCTGGCGGTATTGTATGCATGTGGAATGATGCGACTGTGTAGATTTTTGGTATTGAAAAGTTTGAGAGATGGCTGTTATTGGAGATGATGGTGCGGGGCTCAGGTTTTCGCTTTGTTTGTGTGGGGCTTCATGCGCCTAACCTGGCAGTGGAGCGCAGAATATTGTGGGAGGAAATACAGCAACGGAAGTCGGCGGACACAGTCCCTTGGGTGATCATGGGTGATTTTAATGAGACCCTTACAGCAAAGGAGAGGTTAGGCGGTGTTTTTCAAAGGAATGCGGCTTCCAGGTTTTCACATTTCATACACAGGAATGGCTTGGTTGACTTGCCTCTTCTTGGTAAAGCATATACGTGGTTCAACACTCATAGTGCGTCTAGAATTGACCGGGCGTTGGTTTCTTCGTCGTGGTGTCTTCAATTCAATAGGCATCGGTTGTTTGCAGGGGATAAGGGTTTTTCTGATCATGTCCCTTTAATCTTGAAAGTCGATTGTCTTTCCTGGGGTAGTAGACCCTTTCGTACATGGGATGTATGGTGGGAGGATAAAGATTTTTTGACCAAGGTGGAGAGGTGTTGGAAGGAGGCAGGTGAGCACTTTCCTGGAGCGTATTGTGTGGTTAAAAAGCTGGCTTTTATGAAGCAGCAGCTCAAAGTCTGGCATAGAGAGTCTTATGGAGAATTAGATAACAGATTGAAGACAATCCTTGCAGAACTTGATTTACTGGATCAGAATCGGCAGATTAGGGAGGAGAATCTGTCCTCACGATATGCTGATTTACAGAACCAGAAATGGAATCTCAAGCGGCAGATTGAGGCCATGTGGCGCCAGAAATCTAGGCAGCAGTGGTTAAAACTTGGGGATAGAAACACCAGGTTTTTTCATTCTTGTGCTTCGATTCGACAATGCCGCAATTTTATTGGAACGATTCGCGTGAATGACAGAGAACTCAGTCAGCCTGCAGAGATTAAAGCTGCGGCAATGGCTTACTTCCAGGAAGTATTTGCGGGTGGAGGTAGCGGCTGCTTTGGTTTGGGGGAGCTGGTCCTGCCGCAATTATCTTCTACTGATAGAGTTGAATTGGAGAGCCCATTTTTAGCGGATGAGATCAAGAGGGCAGTTTGGGCTTGCGGGAGTCATAAGGCTCCAGGACCAGACGGGTTTAATTTCAATTTCATTAAGAAAGCATGGGCAGTGATTGGAGCTGATATCATTACAATGGTGCAGGAATTTTATGTCAGTGGCGTATTACCGAGGGGTATCAATAATAGCTTCATTACGTTGATTCCCAAAATCCAGGGGGCTGCAGATTTTTCGCAGTACAAGCCGATCAGCCTTGTCAATAGTTTGTACAAAATTATTGCTAAACTATTATCTCACCGACTTAAGAGAGTGGCGAGCCATCTCATTTCTCCACTTCAGACCGGTTTTATGGAAGGTAGGTTTATAGCGGATTCAGTGATGGTTGCTAATGAAATCATTCACTCCATGCGGATATCTAAACAACAGGGCTGGTGTTTTAAGCTGGATTTTCAGAAGGCTTACGATTCGGTGCGGTGGAACTTTCTATTTGATGTTATGGAAACGATGGGATTCGGGGCGAAATGGTGTCGTTGGATTCAGGCTTGTGTTTCTTCAGCTTGTTGTGCTGTTCTTATCAATGGTGTGCCATCTACCGAATTTAAAATGGGAAGAGGTCTGCGCCAGGGTGATCCATTATCTCCTTTATTGTTTAACTTAGTGGGGGAAGTCTTGTCGCGAATGCTTTGCAGAGCTGTGGACTGCAATCTTTTCCAGGGAATCAGTATCGGCAGCATACAGCTAACACATCTTCAGTATGCAGACGATGTCATTCTATTCTGTAAAGGCGACCACCAGGGATTATTTAACATTCAAAGTGTCTTGCGTTGTTATGAGATGTTATCTGGTCTCAAGGTCAACTTCTTCAAGTCGGCTCTTGTAGGAGTTAATGTTCCTAGGACTACGGCTATGGAGCTTGCATGCGACTTACATTGCAGGTTGCAGTCATTGCCATTTCAGTACCTTGGAGTGCCCCTTGGTGCCAATCCACGTCGTCAGAGCACGTGGGCTGCGGTGGTGGCTAGATTCAAAGGTAAACTAGCTGCCTGGAAGGGTGCATTGCTGTCGCTGGGGGGGGGAGAATTACTTTGATCAAATCGGTTCTCAACAGCCTGCCTGTGTATTATATGACATTTTTTCAGCTGCCGGTGGGTGTTAGGAGGGAGTTGGAGAAATGGATGAAATGCTTTCTGTGGGCTGGGACGGTAGACAAACGGTGTTTGTGCAAAGTTAGATGGGCAACGGTCACTACCGCAACTGACAAGGGTGGAGCTGGTTTGGGCTGTTTAAAGCTGCGGAATTATGCATTACTTACTAAGTGGAGTTATCGTATAGCTACTGACACCTGCTCCCTATGGCGACGGGTAATAGCACAGAAGTACAACCCCACTCTCTGTGTGGACGGCATTGCCACTGATGTTCGTCAAGGGTCTGCGGTCTGGAACGGTATTGTTCACACCAGTAGAATGATTATGACTAATGGGCAGTGCATATCAGCCTTTTACCGCTGGAAATTGGGGAGGGGAGACACCATTAATTTTTGGCAGGATGTATGGTGTGGATCAGCTCCTTTAAGAGGTCTATTTCCTAGACTATATATGCTCTCCTTGGAGAAAGACGGGTTGATTTTGCAGTTTGGGTCTTGGTCAGGCATTGAATGGCATTGGCATTTTACCTGGCGGCGTCTTCTATTCGCTTGGGAGGAAGAAGAACTGGGGCGTTTGTTGGCTCTTCTGGGACGACTTTCTCCAGATTCTTTGCACGAAGACTTACTAATGTGGGGCGAACAGATGAAGACGTTCTCAGCTAAAAACTACTACTGGTCTCTTGCAGTAACTCTTGCAGTGTCTCAGGAGTATTCAATCCCAAATGTATGGTGCCAGAGGGGGGCTCCAAAGTGGCAAGCGTTTATGTGGTTAGCCTGCAAGGAGAAGCTCACTGCCAAGGGCTATTTAATCCGTCTAGGAATTCTACCTGTCACGGATCAATTTTGTGATGCCTGCGGCGCTGTGGAAGGGGATGCTAATCACATATTACTTGACTGCAGGCAGGCATGGCAGTGCTGGTCTTTGTTGTTTAAGCATTGGGGATTATGCTGGGTTCCTCCCCGGTCTGTGGCTGCGCTATTTGTACAATGGGAGGGCTTTCCAATCCCTGGACGATGGCGCGGCTTATGGTATGTTCTATTATTTTCATGTGCATGGAGCATTTGGTTGGGGCGAAACAATAGAATTTTTCGAAGACAAGATAGCACTGCAGCTGACATGTATTACAAGGGGATGCGACATGGATTCTATTGGGCGAAAACTAATCTACAAGGTGTCGATATTGATAGTCTGGATATATTGCCGGTCGGTGAACTATTGTCATTACTGGCCAGATAGATTGATGGTGGAAGGAAAGTTTCAGATGGTGTATCTTACTATAGTATCTGTTAGCATTTTAGTGTTACTTGAGCTGGTACAATATTCAATTGTTCAGCTCCCCTGTACTACTACTTATCATTAATATATATCGATACTTTTCAAAAAAAAAAAGGGTAGTCAGAGAGGACAATTTAGATTTTATAGGACATGCTTCATGCTTTTATGTTGGACAGACAGACTACTTGGGATCGATGTCTACCATTAGCTGAGTTCATGTACGACAGCAGATTTTTGGTTTCCATCAGTATGGCACTGTACAAGGCTTTGTATGTTTGGCAGTGTTGTACACCTCTGTGTTGGGATGAGGTAGATGAGAGGAAACTTGATAGTCTTGAGATGATTAAGCAGGCTACAGAGTCATTGGCAATAATCAGACATAGATTAAGGATAGCTCAGGATAAACAAAAGAATTATGCAGATAACCATCGATGAGACCTTGAGTTTGACGTTGGGGAAATGGTGTTTCTGAAGGTCGCACCTTGGAAAGATGAGTTTTGTTTTCAGCAGCGTGGCAAGTGGCATCGAGGTACATCGGTCTGTAAACCATCACCAAGAGGATTGGACCACTGAGTACAGACTTGACTTGCCACTGTCTTTGCAGAGGATCCATAATATATTCTAGGTTTTAATTTTGAGGATTCATTAGGTATCCCTCTCACGTTATGAAGACACCACTAGTGGAGATAGCCAACGATTTTTCCTACATGACTCAACAAATTACGATTGTGGATAGGGCAGTGAAACAACTTCAGCGTCATAGTGTTCCGATTGTTAAGGTGGTTTGGTGCAGTGACAGATATGAGGAGATGACTTGGGAGACTGAGCAGTCTATGAGACAGCAGTACCCGCAGTTGTTTTAAGGAATAAGGTAAGTGAATTTCGAGCATGAAAATATTATAAGAAGGGAAGGATGTGAGACCTAGTCCCTTCAAGTGCCAAGTTAGCGTGACAATATAGTGAGATTATCTGATTTTGGTCTGTCGTTAGCAGTTGACCAGCTTAATTAAGGTTGATCATGTTGACCCAAGAGTTTACCAGTTTGACTGAGGTTGATCAATTTCACCTAAGAGTTTACCAGTTTGACCCCGAGAGTGATCTACATTGAGCATCGAGGTTTGAGTCGATGGGCAGAGTTTACCCAAGGTTGATCATGTTGACCCAAGAGTTTACCAGTTTGACCCCAAAAATTGACCTTTAGGGTGGACATAGTCATAGAAAGTCTAGGTGTGTCTAGGTTTCTTAAAGAGTGATCTACATTGAGCATCGAGGTTTGAGTCGATGGAAAAAGATATTGGTCGGTTCTGGGTTTTTTTTGGGCCGAAAATCACATTTAGGGCCCGTTTGCCTATTTTTTAGCCCACTTAATTATTTTAACCTATTTTTTATGATTATTGATTTTAAAATCCCATTTTGGCCCACTTGAGACATACCAGATTTTTTAGAATAACCCGTTTGGGTTTATCCGAGATTTTGGGCCTGTGGTACAAATACCCAACCCGACCCGATAGTTAGAATTTTTCTATGTCAGAACAACAACCCATGCTTCTCTCCCTCTTTCTCTCTCCTGTTTTCCCTTGCTAAAGAACCCATTCAAAATTTGTTGTTTTCTTTTTAGCAAAAACCATCGGGCTATGTCCATAAACACCTTTCAAACCTCCCACGATAGATTTCTGCTATTACTTTTGGATCGAGAGACTGGACTCAGATTGTTCTTCGTTTTAGGATATTTTGGGGATTTTGTGATAAGTATCATACTCTTTTGTTTTTGTTGTTAATTTTTGATTCATTTAGATTGTTTTCGATATTTCTAAGCTAATTTAGTGGTTTAGATTTCATAAAAACACTCTTCGATCAATGGGTGAGTGTTTTGGGTTTTCATGTCAATTTTAGTAATTTTGTGAGTTTTGTGATTTTGGTTGAATTGATGAAATTGGTGGCTTCTATTGATTGGGTTAGTTGATTCATGAGGAGCAAATTTTTGCGCTGAAAAATCCAATTGTGTTTGTCGGGTGAGCTTGGGTGTCGATATAGAGCAATGAAGGGCTAGTGCGAGAGTTGGGCATTTCGCTCAATGGTTGGATTTCTGGATTTACTGGGAGCATGTCCTCACAGGGATCCCCTTACATATGTGGTTAGAGAATGGGCTTTGTCGGATCGAGCAACCGTTCGGGGAGGTTGTGCAAATCCATTCCAATACTCTGAAGCATTCCAATCTAGAATCCGTCTGGGTATGTGTGCACATCTGTCAGTCAAAAAAAGTGTGTGGAAAGGTCATGCTTGAGGTTAACAGCTTCAGCATCTCTGTCTCAGTATGCGAAGAAGTCCTTTTTGGGGGCAAGGCCAGGTACGAGGAAGAACAGCGAGCAAGACATGACAGGTATAGTAATTCAGTTGTTTCCCCTTTCAGACAGCCCCACTCTCCTAAGGGGAGAGTCTCTTTCGAGATTGACAATGAGGACTATTAATTGCCTCCTGACAACAGTAGAATCGTTTGTTCCCCGAGGCCTAGGTTTTCAAAGGGTATTCTTAACCCAAGGAATTTGGGCATTTGAAAGAAAAGATAAAAAAGTGGTTGTGGGTCTGTTAGACATAAGTGGACCTTCAAGGGTTTTGATAGCAATAATCCCTCTGGGTAGTTATCAGGGGAGGAGACGGACTAGGGTCCAGATGTTTCTGAGAGTTGGGTCGGGCCTATGAAGCCCAAGTTTACCCGTAGTTGATATACAGGTCAAAAGGAACTAGTTGTTACCTTTGTTGTGGTCGGAGGCAAACCCGCAACCGAAAGGAGGAAGAGAAAGGAAGAGTACTCCAATAGGTGGCGTAATTGAAGAGCAGTGCCAACTTTCTGGCCACGGAAGCTTGAAATTCGACCTGGTTCTCGCTAGGGTATGAGAGAATTAGTGAAGGCATAGTCTATAGGGAAGTTGCCGGAGGAGATTAAACGAGCGGCTTCATAGTATTTTCAAGGCATCCTCCAGGGGTGTTCAGAGAGTTGGGTCGACTGTGGTAACTTGCGCTTTGCAACAATAAAGATAGAGGACGCTGAGAGGCTGGAGGCACCTTTCACGATGGAGGAAGTCAAAGCGGCAACGTGGGATTGTGGCAGTCGGAAGGCCCCCGGCCCTGATGGGTTCAATTTCCTGTTCATAAAGAAGGCATGGGAAGTGATCGGTGTAGAAATTGTCAGCATGGTAAAGGAGTTTTACTCAACAGGATTACTACCGAAAGGCATAAATAATTCCTTTCTGGTACTGATTCCTAAGGTGGACAGTGCGAAGAACTTGGACCTGTACAGGCCTATCAGTCTCATTAATGGCTTGTATAAGATTATTGCTAAGATGCTGACAATGAGGCTAAAGATAGTGATCTCCCCCGTGATATCCCAGACACAGTCTGGATTTGTAGCCGGCAGACAGCTAGCGGATTCGGTTATGTTGGCATCAGAAGTGATTTATAGCTTAAAAAAGGACAAGAGGAGTGGCTGGGTTTTCAAGATTGATTTTAGGAAAGCGTATGATACGGTTTCCTGGGATGTCTTGATGAACATCCTGACGAGTATGGGTTTTAAAGATAGATGGCGCCACTGGATTTCTCAATGCGTTTCCACAAGCCGGGTATCGGTGCTGGTTAATGACGTTACCACTCCAGAGTTTGAGATGAGAAGAGGACTCAGACAAGGGGACCCCTTATCCCCATTGTTATTTGATATAGTGGTCGAGGCTCTCTCGCGCATGATCACCAAAGCTGAGGAGGTGGGGCTGATTTCAGGAGTGCGGTTAGGCCACACAGCAATAACGCATCTGAAATTTGCAGACGACGTCATACTGTTTAGCGGGGATGATGTGTGTGGATTGCAGAACCTCAAGAGGGTCGTTCGCTGTTTTACTCTGCTGACAGGGCTGAAGGTTAATTTCTATAAAAGTGCCTTAATTGGAATTCATCAAAGTAGGGAAGGAGCAAGAAGGGCTGCGGTTATATTAAGATGCCGGTTAGACACACTACATATCAAGTACTTGGGGCTGCCACTTGGGGCCAATCCACGATGGTATAAGACTTGGGAGGGAGTCCTCAGACAATTCAGAAGGAAGCTGGTAGCCTGGAAAGGGAAATTATTGTCTCTGGGAGGGAGGATCACGTTGATTAAGTAGGTATTACACAGTTTACCAATCTTTTATATGTCCTTCTATCTGATGCCTAAGCGAGTGGTAAAAGAAATTGAGAAATTGATGAAGAGATTTCTGTGGAGTGGGAATATTGAAGCCAAATGCCTGCACAAGGTTCAGTGGAGGCGAGTATGCATGAGGACCGAAGCTGGAGGCGCCGGGATAGGCGATTTAGGTCTGAAGAACAGAGCCCTACTTCTGAAGTGGTGTTGGAGACTCTTCTCAGAGCCAGAAAGTTTCTGGGTATCGGCACTTAGGGAGGTCCTACAGCCACGCTGGAGCGGAGACTGGCTAGTAGTTTCCACCAGTAAGTTATCATTGGTGTGGAAGGACATTTTTCATTGTGTCAATGGGGAGGATGACCTAGGGCGCTCGGTTAGAAATAATATACGGTGGGTGTTAGGACAAGGTGATCGAATACATTTCTGGTGTGACGGGTGGTGGAGGGACGTTCCACTCATGGAAAAATTTCCTAGGTTGTTTGAGTTATCTCTTGACAAGCAAGCACTCATCCAGGACATGGGGATTTGGAGGAGTGAATGCTGGGATTGGAGATTTCGCTGGAGGAGGGCTCTCTTTGCATGGGAAGAGGACGCATATAATGAACTCAAGGAATATCTACGGGGGGCCATACCAGTTAGGACGTTGAGCGATAGACTACTATGGAAGAATGGGACCCAACAATTTTCTGTGAAAACTCGCTATGTTATGTTGGCGGAGCAGGATTTCAGGGACATGGCGACCAATATTCCTAATGTTTGGCTGCATCAAGGCACACCAAAGAGTAAAGCTTTTCTTTGGTTAGCATGTCAGGACAGGATATTATCAAAAGGTAGGTTGGTTCGGTTAGGACTGATAAACCTTGCAGAAGCGAATTGTCTGGCTTGTGGTGACCTAGAGACTGATGCGACCCATATTCTGCTGCAGTGTCAGTCGGCATGGTCTTGCTGGGTGGAGGTCATCAGGCGATGGGGTGTTCAGTGGGTATACCCTGAGACTTTGGTGGATTTATTGAGACAATGGGAGAGCATCTTTTGGCAACAAAAGGTGAGGAAGAGGAGGACCTGGGATGCCATTATGGTGGCAGTGTTGTGGAATATTTGGCGTGCGAGAAATGACTGCATATTCAAAGGTGTGCGACGATGCCCGAAAGATGTAGCATTGGAGGGGTTAATGCACGGCATAGGTTGGGCAAAAGTGCATTTCAAACTGCAGATTTGGTCGAGCATCAGATCTTTTGCCGATAGTGGACTGGTGGCAAGTGCTGGAATGAAGGCATGTGAAATGTTTAATTACCTAATCTGTTTTTTTTTGGCAAAAGAGATGAATATATTATTTCAATCGAAATTGAACTACACCCTGCATTGTGCCGTGAGCAGCCAACTCGCCCCTACAGCAACACAAATACACAAGTACAGAAATTCTACAGCATCTACAAAATCAATGAATATCTAAGCTGCCAAATAACTGCAATTCTAGCATCTTAGATATTCACAGCAAAAAAACCATATCCCCACACCTAACTCTATACACCATATCTTCCTATCAGTTAACTACCTGATACCATGTCTTCTATAGCAAACAATTCAGAGCCAGTGTATCCTTGCACAGCGTAGCTGACGCGTGCCCATTCCAAGCCCCGTATCAATCCTTCCACCGCGATATCTCGTGGTCTGTTGCCTATATTCCGAAATATTCGACAGTTGCAAGCAGACCATATATTCCACAACCCAGCAAGCAACATGCATTCCCACACCCGATTTCTTTGCTTTCCTGGAACAAGTCCACCCCATTGCCATATCATATCCTTCACCGATCTTGGCAAAGGACCTTGTACTCCCCATCGTCGTAGCACCTCCATCCAGCACAGCCATGCCACCCTACATAACAGCAATATATGGTCAGCACTATCCTCCACCAGCTGGCACCCTTCGCATGTCCTCTCATCCTCCCGGATAATGCGTAAGCTAAACAATCGGCCCTTCGAAGATATACGGTTTTGACATGCCAGCCATGCAAAAGCCCGACTTTTGGAGGTACCAGGTAACTTCCAGACATTTGGAATATCAACATCCTCATCCTCTGCTAACACATCCTCCAATGTACTAGAGATTAGTACGAACAGATAAGACAGCCGTGCCATTTGCCCAAATCAACTGATCACACTTATCCGGGAGAGGCACATGATCGGCCAGGAGGGCAACCAGCCGTTCGCCTGCTTCCTGTTCCCATACAAACAGAGGTCGACGCCATATGAAAATCCACTTCCAACTTCCATCCTCCCAACTCCCCATCTGCTCCACCCTTACTCCTTTGTGCAAGGATAAATCAAAAAGTCTCGGAAACTGCAACTGGAGACTAACATCACCAGTCCATAAGTCTGTCCAGAAGAGAATTTTATTTCCTTTTCCTAACCGCCACTTCAATTGTTCACGAACAGCAACAGCTGCCTTATGATTTCCATTCATACATTGCGCTATATCACGCCAAATCCGTGACACCTTACCGCAATCAAACTTCAATCCCTCCCCACTTAGTGTGGGATTATAAAGATCCTTGACGATTGTGACCCACAGAGTTTCCTCTTCAGTAAGTAAACGCCAGCACCATTTAATCAGCATTGCTCTATTTCTGATCTCCACTCTCCCTAAACCCGCCCCCCCTTTCTCTGTCTTTCGGCATGTTCGACTCCACTTCACCTTGTGAAGACACCGTTTTTCTACTGCACCTTTCCACACGAAACGTTGAGCCAACCGTTCCAACTCTTTCATCACGCGGCTTGGGATTCGGAACAATGACATGTAAAACAACAGGTATACTGTTCAAAATTACCTAATCTGTTAGTTAGGCAATTTCAAGTTTCATTGCCTAGATAGTCTGTATATATTTGTGCACGGTTGTGATTTTGTTTCTATTAATTTAATTTATCTTCTTCGATTCCTCAAAAAAAAAAAAAATAGGGAAGTTGCCATTTGCATAGAAACTCAGGAAAGGATAGATGTTGACGGTGAAAGGTGCATGATTCTTACTCAAAAACTCAACAATCTGTGACATTTGGCTTTCGATGTCACTGCGGAATCTTCCAGCTGATGGATAAGGCTGGTCGCCTGGGGACTCGTAGACATCAGCATTTAGAGGTATCGTTGCCTTGATGGACTCTCCAGCTCCAGCTGGGGATTGTTATGTCACCATGGGGTACAGGGCGTGACACTCTACCCGTATTCGTATTCTCCTGGCACTAGGGATGATACTCAGAAAACATATCCTTCTAGAAGTTAGCATTGTCTGCAAGTTCAAGCTGCATATCTTCAAAGGAAGGAAATGTAATTAGGAAAGATTCATTTCTGAGACTCCAAGCAGAAAAATCAAGCAAAATCGGTGTTTCTTGAAGACTCTGTACTTGGGAATATCTACAATGCTTCTGTTGAGCCAGTCCCTATTCAGCTGTGGCAGAAGGCCCCTTATAACCACAGAATGTTCGGAGACAGCTCCTTCATTGGCTTTCCCGGCCACCACTTCCAAGAAGGAATGCTTTCCCCGTGATACTACATTCGCTCTAGACACTGTAGCCGACTCAGAGACATTAGCGGTTGCCTTACCTTTGGTTTGGTGGAGGAGGAGGGAGAGGTTTCGTGAAGGACATGGAGAGAGAGGGTTTTCTTAAAAAAAAAAAATATGCAAAATTTTGCCCATAATTATGCTGATATGTATTTGGATAATAGTTTATATCACGCAGTTTTATTATTATTATTATTATTATTAAGAGGCTAAAACAATTTATTTATATCATTTCAGAACTCGATATCTTTCAACTGCAACATTAATATTATCCTTCACAAGGAGCTGACATAGAGGCTGAGGAGGTAACTGGAAGCGATGTTACCTAATTGGTAAGTTACGACCATAGTTAACCAGCCACTCAGCACAATAGTTTACCTCGCGATAGATATGACAGCACCTAACCATCCATGGTCGCTGTAGCAAATCCTTGATATACCACATAATTCTAGAGTAAGCATTAGTCTGCATAGGCTCAGACTGAATCATATCCAACGCTACTAGGCTGTGTCCACCTCTAGGATAAGATTACTGATACCCATTTCCCAGCATGCATAACGATAGTCCTTCTAAAATACCCAAAAATTTCATATGATTTGCAGATAATGCAAGAGATAAGTGAGCTGCAAAACCAAAGTTCCATTTTCCTTCTCAATTACGAACTAAACCACCTGTACTTCCGACCGACCATTGCATCAAAGAACGGGCCATCGGTGTTTAACTTAATCCATTGTTGTGGAGGCTTTTTCCATCTTACCAAACCAATTTCCTTTACATTGTTGTTCAAACATTGAGTGTGCAGAAGCTCACAAACCATACGTTTTGAAACTGATCGAAAGTAACTAAAACTCCAAGCCCCTTGATTTTCAAAAATATACCGATTCCCAGTTTTCCAAAACAGAAAGCAACATATTCCAAAAGTTAAATCCCATTCCCATTCAGCTCCTTGCTGGTTTTCATCTGGAGGTTACTTGCTAACCACACACAATCTTGGTTACTGCACAACTTATCTTGATAGGTCTCCCACACACAATCTGCTGATCCAACTTCAATGCCCTTGTGAGAGAGAGATTATCAGAAAAATCAACATGGGCATACCCTCGAAATTCTGCTGTGTCCTTGTCCATACCAAAGCGTATAGAAGAAATGTTACAATCAGAGAAAAACTTCTTGAGGTCATCCTCTGTTATATCCCATGACAAATTGCCAACATATATCCTATCCGGCCATGATTTTGGGTGCAAAATCCGACACTTTGCTTGCTCTTGCTTTGTAAGACTGAATTTTTAGAAAAAATCCACCCCTACAACCATTACAATTTTTAAAAAGATCAGAAACACAAGGGAAATGACACTGATCTAGAATACATACTATCTATGCATTACTCACATGTCAGCTCCATCGAGAGCCAAGGCCAGTTTAACTGCGGCTTCAGTCTGCAGGGAGGATCACAATGGTAGAAGGTTAATAGAAAGAAACTCACTTTCTTCAGCCATGAACTTAAAGTTATAAGTTTTCAGTAAAGCAAACTATAGACTTAGTGTCCTACAATACTCACACTCGTTTTTGTTTCAAAGGAGAAGGCATTGCTGTATAGCTAACCCAGAAAGTTGGCTTAGCAGATTAAGTTAAAAACATTCTAGTATGTCAAGAACTCCATCTAAAGAAGGTACATTTTCACATATCCTCAATTTCCACACACGGCAGCTTCAAAAAAGTTCTGGTGCCGATTCCCACCGACCGGAATTTTTTCACTTTTCAATGAACTTGAATATTTAAGATAGCATTGCAGAGTAATTTATAGAAAAATATTGTGAAACCATGCAGTATTCATTTACCTTGAAACCGGTGATGGCAAATCCTCTGAACTTCCCACTGTCAGGAAATGTCATGCAATCAACTTCTGTTATAGTACCACAGTTTTCAAAGAAACTTCGGATGTCATCCTCAGTTGAGTAATATGGAATGCCGCCCACATAAACTTTTGTAACAATGCCCTCATTCAAATTCAACTGACTGAAAATGATGACATAACAGGAACCATATCAAACAGCAGTCACAATATTGGTAAAAGGAAACAGAAGTAACGCAATCGATAATCTGCCAGATGATAACATTGAAAAAGGAAAGGACAGCACATAGCATGTTACTGATCACTACCAATATACACTATGTCATCTCAAATTCCACCCAAACAAAATTAATCAAACAAACTATACCAGGAAACACGCTCATTCCGAAAGATGTAATTGAGCGGTAAGAATCATCCTTATAGCACCTTAATGAGAGAGATTTGTCACAATAATTGATGATGAATGCTTTTAATTTTTTTTTAAAAAAAGAAGAAACACGCTCTAAATCATCCAAAAACATAGAAATCAAATTCGTCTGCTTGATCAAGCCTAAAAATTGCATATGCTCACACCAATGAACAGTCACAGCTAAATAAACCATAGTGACGATAATAGCGCGCTCTAGAAATCACCTTTCGTTGTTCTCTTGCACTCCATTATTACCCACATTCCCATCCTCGATTTTCTCTTTATTCTTTTTCTTTTACTTCTTCAGTTTCTTCTTCTGCTTTGCCTTCTTAGTCTGCTTGACTGCTTCATCCTCCTCTGTAGCACTCTTCCCTTCACCCTCACTCTCCTTTCTCGTTGACTTCTTTGTCTTCCTCTTCTTCTTATCCTCACCAGCTTCACCATCTCCTGTTCTCACTTCAATTATCTCATTCTTCTCTGCACCACTCTTCTCTTCTCTCTTTCTCTTCTTCGTCTTCCTCTTCTTCTTAATATCATCGGCACTACCATCCCTTGCTTTCAATTCCCTTCGCCATCCTCCTCAACTTTCTTCTTCTTCCTCACTTTATCATTTTCACCATGTGGGTCACTCCCTTCACCATCTAATCCTTCCAAAGGTTGATTCTTTCTTCTTTTCTCCCTCTTGGACAACCTGGGCCTCTGCTTTGCGGCCGCCTCTAGAAGCTCATGCAGCTCGGAATTAGGGTTTTCGGTGTTCGTTGCTGTTAAAGATTCTACCTTTGCTACTCTCATCTTCTGTTTCAGCTTCTTGTTTGATAACACCATTGCTGCCTCCAAGCTTAAACCCTAATTGAGGGTTCTACTTTCCAATTTGTCAGTTGAACACTTTGCGCTAACAGTCTCATGGTCCTAATAGTCTCTCCGGTTGTAATTAATTCTAAAATTATTTCCTTATAAAATCAAACCTTACATATTTATAATATAAAAATATTTATATAGAATATCAAAATTATATAAATTATTATATAAATTTGATATTTACATTGAAATAAAAAATATAATGCTATTATATAAAATATAATTATATATTGATATCAAAATCAAAATCACACATTGAATTGGATACACAAATAGTAAATATAACAAATATGTACTGATTTTGTATTTATTATCAAATGCTCTACAATAGTTTTATTATATATCTCTATTCTCATTATTGTTTATTATCCTTTCCAATAGTTGTATATATAATACTTGTATTCCATGCTTCATATATAATGATACTTCTATTCCAAGATCTTCAATGTATCATTTTCTGAATTTTTGGGGTCTCTTGATAAAGTCTGCAAGTATCAGAGTTCACGAAAATATCTTCATTACATGACATGATCCTTTCCAACTCTAAATATCTCACTAAATGTTTTCTGCATATAATTTAAATTCACATTTCAAGATTAAATTATGGAAAAATAGATAAAATACTATAAAATAGAATCTTTTACTCTAATAAATATTTGGATAATTATTATTTAAATTAGCATATATAATGTGCTATCACCTCACTGCATATACTTGCTTTTGGATTTATACATGAGATGAGCATGGTGGTTGGGCACATTTTATTATTCTTGGGTTTGAAATTGATGGATTTAGTGTGATGTTGCACGGATAGAGCCGTGTGGTTTGTTGTTTATTGATTAAATACTGCAGTTATGTTTGATTGTATTTTGTAAATATGTTATACTGTATTGAGGTTTTTATTTAAATATATGTTTCTTTTTAATAGAAAAATTAAAGTTTTAAATTTATACATATTTTTACATGTTTTAGGAAACAAATTTTTGAGTTTAAGCTTGTGTGATTCCGATTGACCCAAGAGTTTACCAGTTTGACTGAGGTTGATCAATTTCACCTAAGAGTTTACCAGTTTGACCCCGAGAGTGATCTACATTAAGCATCGAGGTTTGAGTCGATGGACAGAGTTTACCCAAGGTTGATCAACCTTGATCAAGATTGATCATGTTGACCCAAGAGTTTACCAGTTTGACTGAGGTTGATCAATTTTACCTAAGAGTTTACCAGTTTGACCCAGAAAATTGACCTTTAGGGTGGACATAGTCATAGAAAGTCTAGGTGTGTCTAGGTTTCTTAAGAGTGATCTACATTGAGCATCGAGGTTTGAGTCGATGGAAAAAGATATTGGTCGGTTCTGGGTATTTTTTGGGCCGAAAACCATTTAGGGCCCGTTTGCCTATTTTTTAGCTTACTTAATTATTTTAACCTATTTTTTATGATTATTTATTTTAAAACCCCATTTTGGCCCACTTGAGACATACCAGATTTTTTAGAATAACCCGTTTGGGTTTATCCGAGATTTTGGGCCTGTGGTACAAATACCCAACCCGACCCGATAGTTAGAATTTTTCTATGTCAGAACAACAACCCATGCTTCTCTCCCTCTTTCTCTCTCCCGTTTTCCCTTGCTAAAGAACCCATTCAAAATTTGTTGATTTCTTTTTAGCAAAAACCATCGGGCTATGTCCATAAACACCTTTCAAACCTCCCACGATAGATTTCTGCTATTACTTTTGGATCGAGAGACTGGACTCAGATTGTTCTTCGTTTTAGGATATTTTGGGGATTTTGTGATAAGTATCATACTCTTTTGTTTTCGTTGTTAATTTTTGGTTCATTTAGATTGTTTTTGATATTTCTAAGCTAATTTGGTGGTTTAGATTTCATGAAAACACTCTTTGATCCATGGGTGAGCGTTTTGGATTTCAAAGGTAATTTTGGTAATTTTATGAATTTTGTGATTTTTATTGAATTGATAAAATTGGTGGCTTCTGTTGCTTGGGTTAATTAATTTATGAGGAGCATATTTTTGTTGTTTGTCGGGTGAGCTTGGGTGTCAATATAGAGAAATGAAGGGCTACTGCGAGAGCTGGGCATTTCGCTCAATGGTTGGATTTCCGGATTTACTGAGAGCAGGTCTTCACAGGGATCCCCTTACATATGTGGTCAGAGGATGGGCTTTGCCGGATCGAGCAACCTTACGGGGAGGTTGTGCAAATCCATTCCAATACTCTGAAGCATTCCAATCTAGAATCCGTCTGGGTATGTGTGCACATCTGTCAGTCAAAAAAAGTGTGTGGAAAGGTCATGCTTGAGGTTAACAGCTTCAGCATCTCTGTCTCAGTATGCGAAGAAGTCCTTTTTGGGGGCAAGGCCAGGTACGAGGAAGAACAGCGAGCAAGACATGACAGGTATAGTAATTCAGTTGTTTCCCCTTTCAGACAGCCCCACTCTCCTAAGGGGAGAGTCTCTTTCGAGATTGACAATGCGGACTATCAATTGCCTCCTAACAACAGTAGAATCATCTGTTCCCCGAGGCCTAGGTTTTCAAAGGGTATTCTTAACCCAAGGAATTTGGGCATTTGAAAGAAAAGATAAAAAAGTGGTTGTGGGTCTGTTAGACATAAGTGGACCTTCAAGGGTTTTGATAGCAATAATCCCTCTGGTTAGTTATCAGGGGAGGAGACGGACTAGGGTCCAGATGTTTCTGAGAGTTGGGTCGGGCCTATGAAGCCCAAGTTTACCCATAGTTGATATACAGGTCAAAAGGAACTAGCTGTTACCTTTGTTGTGGTCGGAGGCAAACCCGCAACCGAAAGGAGGTAGAGAAAGGAAGAGTACTCCAATAGGTGGCGTAATTGAAGAGCAGTGCCAACTTTCTGGCCACGGAAGCTTGAAATTCGACCTGGTTCTCGCTAGGGTATGAGAGAATTAGTGAAGGCGTAGTCTATAGGGAAGTTGCCGGAGGAGATTAAACGAGCTGCTTCAGAGTATTTTCAAGGCATCCTCCAGGGGTGTTCAGAGAGTTGGGTCGACTGTGGTAACTTGCGCTTTGCAACAATAAAGACAGAGGACGCTGAGAGGCTGGAGGCACCTTTCACGATGGAGGAAGTCAAAGCGGCAACGTGGGATTGTGGCAGTCGGAAGGCCCCCGGCCCTGATGGGTTCAATTTCCTGTTCATAAAGAAGGCATGGGAAGTGATCGGTGTAGAAATTGTCAGCATGGTAGAGGAGTTTTACTCGACAGGATTACTACCGAAAGGCATAAATAATTCCTTTCTGGTACTGATTCCTAAGGTGGACAGTGCGAAGAACTTGGACCTGTGCAGGCCTATCAGCCTCATTAATGTCTTGTATAAGATTATTGTTAAGATGTTGACAATGAGGTTAAAGACAGTGATCTCCCCCATGATATCCCAGACACAGTCTGGATTTGTAGCTGGCAGACAGCTAGCGGATTCGGTTATGTTGGCATCAGAAGTGATTCATAGCTTAAAAAAGGACAAGAGGAGTGGCTGGGTTTTCAAGATTGATTTTAGGAAAGCGTATGATACGGTTTCGTGGGATGCCTTAATGAACATCCTGACAAGTATGGGTTTTAAAGATAGATGGCGCCACTGGATTTCTCAATGCGTTTCCACAAGCCGGGTATCGGTGCTGGTTAATGGCGTCACCACTCCAGAGTTTGAGATGAGAAGAGGACTCAGACAAGGGGACCCCTTATCCCCATTGTTATTTGATATAGTGGTCGAGGCTCTCTCGCGCATGATCACCAAAGCTGAGGAGGTGGGGCTGATTTCAGGAGTGTGGTTAGGCCACACAGCAATAACGCATCTGCAATTTACAGACGACGTCATATTGTTTAGCGGGGATGATGTGTGTGGATTGCAGAACCTCAAGAGGGTCGTTCGCTGTTTTACTCTGCTGACAGGGCTGAAGGTTAATTTCTATAAAAGTGCCTTAATTGGAATTCATCAAAGTAGGGAAGGAGCAAGAAGGGCTGCGGTCATATTAAGATGTCGGTTAGACACACTAACTATCAAGTACTTGGGGCTGCCACTTGGGGCCAATCCACGATGGTATAAGACTTGGGAGGGAGTCCTCAGACAATTCAGAAGGAAGCTGGTAGCCTGAAAAGGGAAATTATTGTCTCTGGGAGGGAGGATCACGTTGATTAAGTCGGTATTACACAGTTTACCGATCTTTTATATGTCCTTCTATCTGATGCCTAAGCGAGTGGTAAAAGAAATTGAGAAATTGATGAAGAGATTTCTGTGGAGTGGGAATATTGAAGCCAAATGCCTGCACAAGGTTCAGTGGAGGCGAGTATGCATGAGGACCGAAGCTGGAGGCGCCGGGATAGGCGATTTAGGTCTGAAGAACAGAGCCCTATTCGTATTCTCCTGGAACTAGGGATGATACTCAGAAAACATATCCTTCTAGAAGTTAGCATTGTCTGCAAGTTCAAGCTGCATATCTTCAAAGGAAGGAAATGTAATTAGGAAAGATTCATTTCTGAGACTCCAAGCAGAAAAATCAAGCAAAATCGGTGTTTCTTGAAGACTCTGTACTTGGGAATATCTACAATGCTTCTGTTGAGCCAGTCCCTATTCAGCTGTGGCAGAAGGCCCCTTATAACCACAGAATGTTCGGAGACAGTTCCTTCATTGGCTTTCCCAGCCACCACTTCCAAGAAGGAATGCTTTCCCCGTGATACTACATTCGCTCTAGAACTCAGAGACATTAGCGGTTGCCTTACCTTTGGTTTGGTGGAGGAGGAGAGAGAGGTTTCGTGAATGACATGGAGAGAGAGGGTTTTCTTCAAAAAAAAAATATGCAAAGTTTTGCCCATAATTATGCTGATATGTATTTGGATAATAGTTTATATCACGCAGTTTTATTATTATTATTATTATTATTAAGAGGCTAAAACAATTTATTTATATCATTTCAGAACTCGATATCTTTCAACTGCAACATTAATATTATCCTTCACAAGGAGCTGACATAGAGGCTGAGGAGGTAACTGGAAGCGATGTTACCTAATTGGTAAGTTACGACCATAGTTAACCAGCCACTCAGCACAATAGTTTACCTCGCGATAGATATGACAGCACCTAACCATCCATGGTCGCTGTAGCAAATCCTTGATATACCACATAATTCTAGAGTAAGCATTAGTCTGCATAGGCTCAGACTGAATCATATCCAACGCTACTAGGCTGTGTCCACCTCTAGGATAAGATTACTGATACCCATTTCCCAGCATGCATAACGATAGTCCTTCTAAAATACCCAAAAATTTCATATGATTTGCAGATAATGCAAGAGATAAGTGAGCTGCAAAACCAAAGTTCCATTTTCCTTCTCAATTACGAACTAAACCACCTGTACTTCCGACCGACCATTGCATCAGAGAACGAGCCATCGGTGTTTAACTTAATCCATTGTTGTGGAGGCTTTTTCCATCTTACCAAACCAATTTCCTTTACATTGTTGTTCAAACATTGAGTGTGCAGAAGCTCACAAACCATACGTTTTGAAACTGATCGAAAGTAACTAAAACTCCAAGCCCCTTGATTTTCAAAAATATACCGATTCCCAGTTTTCCAAAACAGAAAGCAACATATTCCAAAAGTTAAATCCCATTCCCATTCAGCTCCTTGCTGGTTTTCATCTGGAGGTTACTTGCTAACCATTCACTTAGATCCATAGTAAAAAATTCATTACGTTTGTAGTTAGGAATAAGTGAAGACCAGACTCCCTGAACCACAGAGCAATCATGAAGTGCATGTAATGTAGATTCCTCCATAGCACCCCAAGCACCACAAATCTCACAAATACCTGAGTCAATTACTCGGCGATTACACCGTTCAACATTTGTTAAGAGCTTTTCATGCATAACCAACCATAGAAATAATTTTATTCTATTTGGACCACGCCACTTCCATACCCAGTTCCATTTCTTATCCTCCTGCCAGCATGAATCTTTTGTAAGCAGTTTGTAAGCCGATTTAACTTCAAAGCCACCAGATGTTGACAAACCCCAAAATTGCTCATCCTCCATTGCTATGTTTCGCCACTTCATAGTAGAGTCTACCAGGTATATAATATCTTGTTGTAGAAATTCATGCCACGATGGTACCAAATCAACAAAGTATTTTACACATAAAGATGCCATTCTTCTGGGACGGGTTTTATAGCATACTGTAGCAATGGAAACGGAAGTTCCACCCACAAGTCATCCCAAAAACGATAGCTTTTACCATTACCAACAGCCCATCTCACCCCATCTTTAAGTGAAGGCCAAAGGTGAATCACCCCTTTCCAATAATGTGAGTCACCATCCTTGCTAATAAAACAGAATCCTTTCCTTGAAGTAACATATTTGGCTCTCAAAAGCTGAACCCAGAAAGCTTGAGACTGCGTATAAACTAACCAAGCATTCTTTAGGAATAATGCATCATTATGAGCTCGCATTTGCTTAATGCCAAGCCCACCAGCAATTTTGGGATTACTTACTATATTCCAATTAACCAAGTGTATTTTCTTGACCTCACTAGTTGACCCCCCATAAGAATTTTCTAGTCATCCTATCCCTATTATCAAACAATCCTTTTGGGATTCGGCATACTTGCATGATGTATGAAGGGATTGCTTAAAGAACTAACTTGATAAGAACCAGTTCCCCAGCAAAAGAAAAGGTAGACGGCTGTCATCCCTTGATCTTCCTTTGGATCTTTATCATGAGTGGTGTCAAGTTCTCACTGGTCCTAGAATTATTTTGGAGAATCACACCAAGATATTTTCCCACGGATCTCTCTATCCTAAACCCAAATTCTCTTGCAATATTTTCAGCCAAAATCTCATCAATATTAGTCGAGAAAGATATTGTGCTCTTATAACCATTTACCCTTAATCTCAAAGAAATCCCAAAATCATGTAATAAATGTTTCACAATTGTAACTTGCTCTAAAGAAGCTCTAGCCATCAAGAGCATATCGTCATCAAAAAGTAGATGTGAAATAGTAGGGGTCATACCTTTTAACCTCCAAGGAATCCATTGTTTATTGTCGACTTCCATATTAATAGCCTGAGCTAACCTTTCTACACAAAAGCTAACCTTTCTACACAAAGAACAAAAATATAAAGAGAGAGAGGATCTCATTGTTTAACACCATGGGATGGGCAAAAGGCCTTTGTTAGCAACCCATTCGAAAGCACACTTGACTTAGTAGCCTTCAACCCGTTATCACAGTCTCAACCATAAAATTAGGAAGACCCACATCCTCAAGTCGTATCTCTAATAAATTCCCATGACAAACTATCGTATGTCTTTTCGAGATCTACCTTAATAACCATCTAGCCATGCTTTCCTTGTTTTTTCTGAAGTGAATGAGCCACTTCAGATGCAATAATGATATTGTCAGTAATATGGGACCAAGGATGAAGCTAGACTGAAGAGGGCCTATAAGATGATTCATAACCTTTTTCACTCTATTGGCAAGTACCTTCATTACAATCTTCATAGTCACGTTACACAAAATTATTGGGCGTAGTTGGTTAAGACTTGTAGGATTAGCCACTTTAGGAAAAGGAACTATACTTGTTTCATAAATAGTTGGAGAGACAGGGTCACCATTTACTATATCCTGAACCAAAGAAAATAAAGTGTTCGACTACTGACCAGTGGTGCTGATAGAAGATAGCTAGCATTCCATCAGGGCTCAGAGCTTTAAGAGGCTTTATAGAAAATAGAGTAGCTTTTACTTCTTGTTTTGTAATTGGCTGACATAGGAGTGCTGCTTCTTTGCTGCTTCAAATTGGAAACTTTCCTAGAACCTTGTATCCCACATGAATCTCACAATATATTTGACTGAAGAAAAGATATACTTCGTGCTCAAGTATCTGTTCATCATAGCACCATTCATTCCGTGAGAGATAATAAACAACGCTGACTTTTTGCTGCTTATCATTTAGGACTAGTTTCTGTGCCTTCTCTTTTGTTGTATATCATCGACAGCGTAACTCTGTCGAGGTTCTTGGCAGCCATTGCAGAGGTGAAGCAAACAAAGAAATCTCAGAGGTCAGCACCGCTAAGAGATGTAGGAAGACTGACACAAGAGCAGAAGTTCAACAGTGTTTGATGTTTCAGTGGGCTTGAGCTCTGGAAGATAGACAATTTTGGGATGAGCAAAAAAGTTCAGAAGTTTGTTCCTATAGAGAGAGCAACTTGGTAGACAGGATTCATACTTTTTCAAGGACTTGGGAATTCATAAAGCTATGCACCTCCAATTTTTAAAAAGATCAGAAACACAAGAGCTTCATGTGTATACTACCACCTTCCTGAGGAGTATTTCCAAGATGATTTCATACAAATGCTACTATTGAAATAAGCAATAATTTCAGATGGGTAGAACAAAAGTTATGTAAAGTGATGTTGTTTTCCAAATCAGAGTACACCAACTAAAGGTATGCTGAAAGTCTTTTGCCAAGTTCAGATAAATTAGGATCAAAGGACAATCGGAAAAAATCGAACATGTTAACTCGTGTTCGTTGCATCGGCAGCTGGCTTTTTCGGACAAGCTGAAGACAGATGACCCTTTTCCCCACACTCATAGCATGTCCTCCTCCTTATCTTACCACTGCTAATGTTTGATTCACCATTAGTAGGATTCTCACTGGCAGGAATAGTAGGAGGATTCTCACTGGTAGGAACAGTAGTTGGTTGGACTTTTCCACTTCTCAAAGGAACTGCACAACTTATCTTGATAGGTCTCCCACACACAATCTGCTGATCCAACTTCAATGCCCTTGTGAGAGAGAGATTATCAGAAAAATCAACATGGGCATACCCTCGAAATTCTGCTGTGTCCTTGTCCATACCAAAGCGTATAGAAGAAATGTTACAATCAGAGAAAAACTTCTTGAGGTCATCCTCTGTTATATCCCATGACAAATTGCCAACATATATCCTATCCGGCCATGATTTTGGGTGCAAAATCCGACACTTTGCTTGCTCGTGCTTTGTAAGACTGAATTTTTAGAAAAAATCCACCCCTACAACCATTACAATTTTTAAAAAGATCAGAAACACAAGGGAAATGACACTGATCTAGAATACATACTATCTATGCATTACTCACATGTCAGCTCCATCGAGAGCCAAGGCCAGTTTAACTGCGGCTTCAGTCTGCAGGGAGGATCACAATGGTAGAAGGTTAATAGAAAGAAACTCACTTTCTTCAGCCATGAACTTAAAGTTATAAGTTTTCAGTAAAGGAAACTATAGACTTAGTGTCCTACAATACTCACACTCGTTTTTGTTTCAGAGGGAGAAGGCATTGCTGTATAGCTAACCCAGAAAGTTGGCTTAGCAGATTAAGTTAAAAACATTCTAGTATGTCAAGAACTCCATCTAAAGAAGGTACATTTTCACATATCCTCAATTTCCACACACGGCAGCTTCAAAAAAGTTCTGGTGCCGATTCCCACCGACCGGAATTTTTTCACTTTTCAATGAACTTGAATATTTAAGATAGCATTGCAGAGTAATTTATAGAAAAATATTGTGAAACCATGCAGTATTCATTTACCTTGAAACCGGTGATGGCAAATCCTCTGAACTTCCCACTGTCAGGAAATGTCATGCAATCAACTTCTGTTATAGTACCACAGTTTTCAAAGAAACTTCGGATGTCATCCTCAGTTGAGTAATATGGAATGCCGCCCACATAAACTTTTGTAACAATGCCCTCATTCAAATTCAACTGACTGAAAATGATGACATAACAGGAACCATATCAAACAGCAGTCACAATATTGGTAAAAGGAAACAGAGTAACGCAATCGATAATCTGCCAGATGATAACATTGAAAAAGGAAAGGATAACACATAGCATGTTACTGATCACTACCAATATACACTATGTCATCTCAAATTCCACCCAAACAAAATTAATCAAACAAACTATACCAGGAAACACGCTCATTCCGAAAGATGTAATTGAGCGGTAAGAATCATCCTTATAGCACCTTAATGAGAGAGATTTGTCACAATAATTGATGATGAATGCTTTTAATTTTTTTTAAAAAAAGAAGAAACACGCTCTAAATCATCCAAAAACATAGAAATCAAATTCGTCTGCTTGATCAAGCCTAAAAATTGCATATGCTCACACCAATGAACAGTCACAGCTAAATAAACCATAGTGACGATAATAGCGCGCTCTAGAAATCACCTTTCGTTGTTCTCTTGCACTCCATTATTACCCACATTCCCATCCTCGATTTTCTCTTTATTCTTTTTCTTTTACTTCTTCAGTTTCTTCTTCTGCTTTGCCTTCTTAGTCTGCTTGACTGCTTCATCCTCCTCTGTAGCACTCTTCCCTTCACCCTCACTCTCCTTTCTCGTTGACTTCTTTGTCTTCCTCTTCTTCTTATCCTCACCAGCTTCACCATCTCCTGTTCTCATTTCAATTATCTCATTTTCTCTGCACCACTCTTCTCTTCTCTCTTTCTCTTCTTCGTCTACCTCTTCTTCTTAATATCATCAGCACTACCATCCCTTGCTTTCAATTCCCTTTCGCCATCCTCCTCAACTTTCTTCTTCTTCCTCACTTTATCATTTTCACCATGTGGGTCACTCCCTTCACCATCTAATCCTTCCAAAGGTTGATTCTTTCTTCTTTTCTCCCTCTTGGACAACCTGGGCCTCTGCTTTGAGGCCGCCTCTAGAAGCTCATGCAGCTAGGAATTAGGTTTTTCGGTGTTCGTTGCTGTTAAAGATTCTACCTTTGCTACTCTCATCTTCTGTTTCAGCTTCTTGTTTGATAACACCATTGCTGCCTCCAAGCTTAAACCCTAATTGAGGGTTCTACTTTCCAATTTGTCAGTTGAACACTTTGCGCTAACAGTCTCATGGTCCTAATAGTCTCTCCGGTTGTAATTAATTCTAAAATTATTTCCTTATAAAATCAAACCTTACATATTTATAATATAAAAATATTTATATAGAATATCAAAATTATATAAATTATTATATAAATTTGATATTTACATTGAAATAAAAAATATAATGCTATTATATAAAATATAATTATATATTGATATCAAAATCAAAATCACACATTGAATTGGATACACAAATAGTAAATATAACAAATATGTACTGATTTTGTATTTATTATCAAATGCTCTACAATAGTTTTATTATATATCTCTATTCTCATTATTGTTTATTATCCTTTCCAATAGTTGTATATATAATACTTGTATTCCATGCTTCATATATAATGATACTTCTATTCCAAGATCTTCACTGTATCATTTTCTGAATTTTTGGGGTCTCTTGATAAAGTCTGCAAGTATCAGAGTTCACGAAAATATCTTCATTACATGACATGATCCTTTCCAACTCTAAATATCTCACTAAATATTTTCTGCAATATAATTTAAATTCACATTTCAAGATTAAATTATGGAAAAATAGATAAAATACTATAAAATAGGAATCTTTTACTCTAATAAATATTTGGATAATTATTATTTAAATTAGCATATATAATGTGCTATCACCTCACTGCATATACTTGCTTTTGGATTTATACATGAGATGAGCATGGTGGTTGGGCACATTTTATTATTCTTGGGTTTGAAATTGATGGATTTAGTGTGATGTTGCACGGATAGAGCTGTGTGGTTTGTTGTTTATTGATTAAATACTGCAGTTATGTTTGATTGTATTTTGTAAATATGTTATACTGTATTGAGGATTTTATTTAAATACATGTTTCTTTTTAATAGAAAAATTAAAGTTTTAAATTTATACATATTTTTACATGTTTTAGGAAATGAATTTTTGAGTTTAAGCTTGTGTGATTCCGATTGAGCCATGAGTTGGACCAATTGGGATTGCACGACAATGAGAGGCCCAAATTCTAGGTTCGTGTCCTTATAGAACTTCCTAGAGTAGGAAGACCATAATGAACTATCTACTCATAACCAATAATCCTTATGTTTTTAGTTGGATCTCCCACTCAAAGACCAATCGGTTTTGATAATAAGAAGCTTACCTATCAAATTGATTAAAAATTATAGGTTAAGGATCCATAGAGCTTCGTAGAAGACAAGATAAATAAAAGATTACTGAAAATCAATACTAACCTCGTAGGAGGCTCGGGATATTCAACTCCCGGAACTAGAATAAAATTTTGCCAAACATACTTTCAAAAGACATCGTAAAAATTTTAAAGAATGCTAACAGAGCTGGAATGTAAAATGATGCCAAACCACATGCGGTCCATGACTACTTATATACCTGAATATAGATCATGCAGGATCTATTTAATATCCATAATTAAAAAATAATTACAATTATCTAATATCTCTATTCTATCATTTTCTGAATTTTTGGGGTATCTTGATAAAGTCCGCAATTCTCGGAGCTCACGAAAATATCTTCATGACCCGATCCTTTCCAACTCCAATTATCTCACTAAATTTCTTCTGCATATGATTCAAATTCACATCTCAAGATTAAATTATGAAAAATAAATAAAATAAATCTTTTACTCTCAAAATACTTGGATAATTATTATTTAGATTAGCGTCTATAATATGCTACCACCTCATTGCGTTGTTATGAAGTCCAAAGTTTGAGCAACCAATATGAGTTTTCTTTCCATGAACAATTGTGAAGAAAGAATGACAGAATTAATGAGGTGGTAGAATAAGAAAGGGGTACCTTGAGTGGATTAGGATGTGGCCTCTGAGCTCCGCGACCTTACCTTTGAAAGGAGCCTTCTTTAAAGGCGTACTGCACAGTGGAATTCAGATCCCCCCACCATAGTCGTTCCTTGCTCTCAACTTGGACTTCTTGCAGATTTGGTGTTATTTGGTCTCCATAACCAAATGTCTCCATTTCAGGGCATCCTTCAATTTCCAAGTCTTTTAGCACTGGCCACTCTATGGTGCAATGAGCAGGGCAGAAACATGCGAGGCTGTCCAGAGATTCAAGTATCAAACGACTCATACGAGGAAAAACGATTCTTTCTGTAGTTTCTGATTCCTCGAGGTCTGTCGAAACTATTTCTTTTATCTTGGAACATTTACGTAATTTGAGTGATTCCAGTTGAACCAGGCCTAGTTTGATTAGCGAGAGGGGGAAGACGGTTGTTAAATTTGGGCAGTCACATATGTCTAGCCATCTCAGGTTTTGCAGACTTGGAGAAACCAAATTGTTATTTCTGTTCCATACCACTATTTCTTCCTCTGCTTCCTTCTCTTCCTTCATCCTGAAAATTTCTTCCATTTTATGGCAGTACGAAATCGCAATGCTTTCAAGGCTGGTTAAAGTTTGTGAGAGGATTGGGGGAAATATCCATTTCAGTTGCCTACACTTGTACATGGATAAGGATTTGAGGCTGCAGAGGTTAATAAACTGGATTTGGCCCTTCCATATGCACGTCATTTCTGGCAAGCCACGCAGGGATAGTTCCTTCAACTTTGACAGCAGCTTGACGTCTTGGTGTTCATTTGTCATCGAACCTTCAATTTCGAAGACGCTGAGCATGGAATCACAATCTAAAGCAGAAACACTTTCAAGAATTTGAAACCTTTGCATCAAATGTGATGGTAAGAGGCAACCCATCTTGTGACATCCCATCATTGTCAGCTGTTTTAATTTATTCAGGGACTCATCTGGAAGATGGCCATGGCATATTTCTGTGAACTCACCAGTTTTAATGAATTGGAGTTGTTCCAAGTTTCGAAAAACTACCTTAACTGCCAGATCTGATGTGTCAAGTAAGTACTTGAACTCATTGCAACCAGAAACTTGTATAGACTTTAGCTCATTGAATTCATCGTTGAGGAAGTCATGCAGGATATCCCTCAACCCATCGTATTCAACAAAAGAGAGACCCTCACTTCTTGGAACTAAAACCTTAATACAACGAGGCAGTGAAAATTTAGTGTCAAGGCTGAGCGTCAAGGTTCTAGAAAATAAGTCAGAGTTGGCATATTCGACGCCACCCACTGATATATTATAACTGACTAAGTTTTGGAAAGGCATGTCATCAGTCAAGGCACTAGCATGAGGTATACTGATGTCCAAACTGGTCAATCGAGTCAAAAACTGTAGCTCAGAAATGCTAGCATTCATTGATGAATCCCAATTTATATAGTTACTGCTCATGCTAAACTCCTCTAATTTTCGGAGATTTGAAAAAATACCTGGAGATACTCGCCGGAGAATGAAGCGCGTTTCCAATTCAAATATCTTTAGAGAAGTCAACTTGCCAAATTCCTTGGGGATATCCTCCATGCCATAACTTGAAATGCTAAGAACTTCAAGCTTAGCCAATCTTCCAATCACTGAGATGTTTCTCAAACTGAGACTTTCAATGCAGAGTGTACACAGATTTCCAAGGTCTCCTAGGGAGGAAGGCAACATCACGCTATGTCTCCAATGATTCTTTCCCATGTCTAGAAGCTTCAATTCTTTCATTCCTTGGAAGAAATTTTCTGGCATTCTCAAATATTTTGGAAGCAGTAAAATCTCCAGCTTTGGACATTTGAGCCCATCAGGAAGATTTTGAATGTGATTTGACATCAAAGATATCCCCGATATATGCTCATAGGAATCGTAGTTTGGCCAATCTCTCAATCCAATGCCAGATTTTACCAAAAATGCATTTTTCATCTTGGATGAGATGTGTATTGCAACATCACGAATAACATCATGCATTCTCACATGCTTTTCCTCTGTACCATTCAATAGTAAGTGCGAGTCAATAAGGGTACTTACAATATTGTGTAGTCTGCTTCTAGCTTCTTCCACTGTATCAACATTCTGAAATGTCCTTAAAGATATTCCATATCTTAGCAATCTCTCGATAGGAATTTCAAATCTTCTGGAAATAAGCAGCATAACAAGAAACATGATTTGGCCTCCTCCGTATACCAAAGAGTTATAGCTTAACTCCAATGGTAAAAATAATTTTGCTTCAACTCCTCCAATGTTGGTTGGGGCTGATTTCTTCAATTGCCCAGCTGCATCAACCCACACATACTTGCTCTTACCCTTCAAAGCTCTGCCTACAGTCACCAGTGCAATTGGCAGGCCTCCACACTTAGCAGCAATCTCTCTGGCGATGGGGTTTATATCTTGAGAGTCCACAATATCACCGGCAGTCACCCTGAAAAGATTCCATGATTCTTCTTTTGATAGAACTTCAACATTGACAATACGTTGAGCATCCATTTCCCTACAGACTTCTTCGCTTCGAGAAGTAAAGATTACCTTGATTCCTTTGTACATATCCTGTAAGGACCCAAACCCGGAAAGCGGGCCCTTACCGCCGTGAAGCCCGGAGAAGCCCGACACGTGGACCAATCCGAACTCCACAAGGCTATTTGACTTTTCAAACGTAAATTCCAAAAATAAAATTTAAAATATTTACAAATTACAGCATGGCTGATAAGTACTAAATACGTGGCACAATAAATTACGGAGTAATATTCAAACAGCGGAAGTCTTTATATAACAATACAATACAAACCAGTGAAACCATAACACACAAGCCCCAAGTATCTGAAAATGAAACCAAAAATACAAACAATAAATATTCAACAGTGTGCCAAATAAAACCATACATATGCAGATGCAATAGTCCCAGCGAGTAGTCCCGACGCACACACTGAAAATCGCTACTGAGCACGATCTAGTCCTGGGAGGGAAAACAAAAACGAAGGGGGTGAGATTTTCGAGAATCTCAGTAGGGGACAACAAAACGGACTTTTCAAAGAAGAGGGACAATAAGAAACTTATCAAAGGAGAGGTACAAGACAACAACTTATCAGATGAGAGGAAACAACAAGGAATTTATTAGAACATTACTGAACTTGTAATTTCTCAAAACTTAACTTTACTGTTTACTTTACAAAACATTACTTACTGGACCCAACATGTACTTTCTGTTTACTTTACAAAAACGTTTACTTACTGGCCTCAAAAATGTACTTTCGCTTTCAACAAAGAACTCAACAGGGTCAATAGTAAAAACATGGGCGGACTGGAAATCACTTCCCGAGTAACCCCCGCTAAAGGGAAACCGGAAGCCTACTGGTAGGTTTTATACATATACTTTTAAAACAATTACATACATAACCCCTTCTACCAGTGTTGTCCGAGACTAGATTGATTAACAAAACTGTATACGTAAAAGATCAACTAGTCCCTCAGATCATCCTGCGAAGCAGGGAACATACAGCATCCTGCGAAGCAGGGAACATACAGTAACCATACAGTAACCATACTCCAACCATACACCTCCCAACAGATGAGTGTCTCTCCGCTTACTCTCAGAGACCGAGCACTCACCACGTTTGGCCAAACGGAACACAAGTACGAGTAACATAAAAACTTACATACTTTACAAATCACAAACTGGTTTAACTTTCAATAACACTGAAATACCATACTTTACAATTAATACTCAATAATACGATATATTATCATATATCGTTACAAAAACCTTTGATTACAACCTTTTTATTACTTTACGGGAAATGATACGGAATCAGCCCAATTTACACAACAAATCAATCAAATGGACTTTGATTGATCACATGAAATTTTGGAGGTACATTATGATACATTACGGGTACATACGGAAAAGTCAAGGTAATTTGGACAATGGATCCATCGGATGGGCTCCGATGGATTATAATACTTTACAGCTACCTACGGAAGAGAGCAATGAAATTTGAACAATGGACCAATCGGATGGGCTCCGATGGACTATACAACGAATCAATTAAAACCGAGGTAAAACAGATTTTATAACAAGGAATTACTAATGATGAACCACATACGGTAAGGACCCTACCTTACGGGCTGAAGAAGAGGAAACGATACTCTTGTCTTTGTCCTCAACACTCGCCCTTCCTAAGAACACAATATTCGGGTTAGGCTTAAACAACTGGTGTTAACCCTACATAATAAACTTTGAACGACTATAACTCACAAACGACAAATCAAATGGAAAAACGGATCGCGCCATTGCGATCAGAACGTCGAAATTACCTAACGGGAAAGTTTTCACTTTTTTGGTCAAAGTCAACGTGAACAGTACATATGAACAGTATCAATGTACAGTACCTATGAACAGTGTCGATCGCCGGTCAACGATGAACAGTGTCGCCGACGGTGGCCGGAAAATTCCTACTTCATCCAAAACCAGAAATTTTTACATCAACATGAAGCTACAACCATCAGGATTATGAATCCGAAAACCAAACTTCAAGACTTACTTTAGATTGGCCGGAATTGATGATTTTCCGGTGAGAATTTCGAAATTTCCAGGCTCCGATCCGGCCGCATCCGTGGTCCGATGAAGGTGAAACCAGCGGCAGATTGATCGTGATGATGAGAGGAACACAATGGTGCAAACAATTCGACGATCAGACGGTTGGATTTCGATACCAAAGGTAAAGAAGTTTGAGAGAAAAATGAGAAGAAAAAAATGGAAAAAATGAAGGGGGAGGGGAAGAACTGTCGACAGATGGGTTTTTAACCCAGTGGGTGACGTGGCAAATTTTGCCACGTCAGCCCAAGTCTTACATATCCCCACAAGGAATACCGACTTGAGAAACTTCAAGCCTCTTCCAAACATCATCCAAGATGACCAGAATCCACTTATGTTTCTCCATCCTTGCCCACAACCGGCGCGCTCTTTCAGACTCCCCGCCGCCACTCTCGAACGTCAATCCCAGCATCTTAGCAATCTCCTCCTGAATCTTGTCGATGCTGGGATTCTGGGATACCGTCGCCATCACCACTTCTTCGAACAACTTTTTCTCTTTTGCCGTGACACCTATTTTAGTCACCATGGTGGTCTTGCCCACACCACCCATGCCACATATTCCGATCAAGCTGATATTCTCACTACTCAGAATGCCCATTATTTCCTCTGTAGTAGTACGCCTGGACAAGAAAGTGTCAATCAATCCTGATGAAGAGGGTATCAGCCCTGGAGGCGGAGCTTTGAGTGACACACTCTCCAATTCCACCTCTTTTTGAAGCTCCGCGATACCCACACTCTTGTTATATGCTTCCTTACTTAACCGGTAACGCAAGCTCAGATTGACACACCACCCATGGAGGCACTTCTTGTCTGCTTTCCCTTCGTCTTCCAAGAAATTCTTTGCCTCCTTCACCGCATCATCGACTCTTTTCATCCACTTGTCAACGGAAATTTTGATCTCCTCAGCATTCCTTGTTGCGGCATCCACCTTTCTCTCTATCTCGGCTTTCATGTCAGAGAGCCTTTCAGCTTGCTTACGTAACTTGTCAACATTCTCATTAACCTCGACCAAGTAGCGCAGCTGGAGCACGATTGCATCATACAAGTAATCCACGGTTTTATCGGCAACTAAAGAGACAAATTCCATTGCTTACACAGCTGGTGATGATGAATATGGCAAAAAGAAAGGGGTGATGATGAGAGATTTTGAGTGCATGTACCAGAAAGCCTTGCTTTTGAGTTTATAAAGACTTGGGTCTTGAAGAATATAATTGGGTTAGCAACGGAAGCAATGGAAGAAACGCATAAAGCTTGGTGATTCTTTACAAAAACAGGTTCCAAACGTATCATGGAAATGCTTCTTTCCTTCGGCTATGATAGCTGCTAGATTAAGAAAAGTTAAGAAACGCATAAAGCTTGGTGCTTCTTTCGTTCGGCTTTGATATCTTCTAGATTCCGTCGTGTTTCTCGTTGATTTGAATTAGTTCAGGGCCCACGATGCATTCTTTTGATCAAGCCCATCCAGTCTGGCCCAGGCTCCCAGCCCATTGGCATCGCTTCTTATCTATTTATCTGGCGTCTCGTTGTATTCGCTCCTTTTGGTCATTTATCCATTTACCCATTGTCTATATGGAAATATGACAAAAAACTGATTGTAGTTGCAGCAAGTTTCGTACCAAATTCACAATCAGAATTTCACCTACATTTTGCCTCACCGAAGCATATTCGATCTTATAATGTCTTTTTCATCTAATATCAAAAGTCTAGTTGAGCAGATACATATTTGATACACAAATTATCAAAGTGAGTAATTACAATTTAACTGAATTGATAAAAGAAGTTTTTTTTATAAAAGAAAAATAATAAGTGATAATTTCGATCAAAAAATTAATATATTCTGGTGAGTCTGACCGGAGAGATTCATTGCTCTCCCAACGGTTTGTTACACTTGGAACATCTAATCTCTGCAATAAGTAACCCTATCCTTACAAGCCAAGTCTTTGTAATTTGTCAAGACATGGTAGCTACATAAAAGTTTGTTGGTGGTGCAAATTACCCTTATTCCCATCTGCTGCAAATTACCTTGCTTGTTTAAAGACAAGGTATATAGTTTAGGAAAGCAAGATTGCAAAGAAAAGTCTCCACACCACAAGTCATGCCAAAACCTGATAACATTGCCTTCCCCGACTTTCCATCTAAAATTTCTCCTGATAGATTGACAGCAGTTGGAATCCTTATTAAAACATTTCACAATCTCCTTCCACACTGGTGAAAGGTTGTTATTTTGGGCTTTATGGATATATAATTAATGAATAGCAGATAATTTCACAAAAAGACTAAAAAAAGTTATTTTCTCAAAATTTAAATCATTATCTTAATTAATATAATGATCCATCTAGAATGCTAGAATGCTAGAATGCTAGAATGCTACAACACTATACAAAAAGGGTTAATGAAGCTTTTGAATCTTTTGAAGAAACCTTGTCCTCATCTAGAGTTTAAGGTTGTCTTGAATGGTGGGGTTCATCTATCTGCATTTACACAAAGTCAACTAATCAATGTCTAAGTCTATGGTAAGTTGTTTGTTGCCTGATATAGGTCTCTTTCCCATATTTATTTCCCCTGCCAGTCTGCCGGGTACAAATTCACGAGGGACTACCCAACACAGGAAGGGTGTTAGTACCTTCAAACTCTTTTCCCATTTTCCAGTCTGGTTTTCCCTGCGTGCAAACAGCAATGGAATGGGAAGGAGAGCCTGAGGTTTCATGCCATTGAAGATTATTCTTTGAGGTATTCCTACCATTTGAGCTTCCCTTCTCAGGAAGGCTTATATCCATGGAGCTTCTCATCTTGTGCGTCTGTATATATTTTCAGAAGACTATGTTCATACTCAGCAGGATAAGTACCGTAAATCTCGTGCAATATCATCCAACTCAAGAACAATAATATAGAAGATGCTATCAGTGTAATTACTTCAGGTACCTCACTTCCCATCTTGTGTGTGTGTGTCAAGGAATTTCAACTTCCATTAGGAAGAAATAAAAAGAAATCTGATATTCTTTGAAGAATATATGAGTCATATATTAATTATGTGATTAAATTTGAAGAATATATATATCTAATTTTAATAAGGTCATACTAAATTATATTTTAAGCTATAGACACCCTAGTGGATATTTTCCTGATTTAGTTTTGTGAATTTATATAATAGGATAGTAGTTAAATGGTTTTTTTTTTTGAAAGGATCCTGTTTGGACAGAACAACGTATGAATTATGATAGATTCCATAAGCACACAAGAACACCAGCTTGAAGCTTTCAGTACCTGTGAAAATATTTCACCGAGCAAGAAGTTGCTGAAGATAGACAGGGTAGATGGAAGGTCAGCATGTTTGGCTGTAAGCTTTAAAACCATGGGAATGAAGCATATATAAATTAGTGATAACAACTGAAATAGGTAGAGACCAAAAAAAACGTTTTCAGAGGAATGGGGCGCTCGAGAACCTCCTTCCACATCCCGCACACCCTAAACCTAATCACTTCATCCACAGACAATTCCCGACCCAATCCCCTCACTACACCTCAACCTAACCCACCAGTACTTGCCAATCAAGGGTGCCCTATTCAAAACCAGTACTTGCCCTAACCCACCAGTACTTGGCTTGCAGAAGAATCCTTTTCAATTTGGAAAGTGTTAGTCTCATTGTAATTTCTCAATAGCATCCTGCATATAGATCATATAACGAATATTTTTAGAACAAATACATTACATATTCACCATTTACTACAATTATAATGGTAATTTCACTACTTTTCCCAGAACCATTTCTGCCAACAAGTGCAACAGCCTTTTTAGCTGGTACAGTAAGGTAAAATCCACTCAGGATTGGTATCTCAGGGCGTGAAAGGTAGCTAAAATAAACATTCCGAAACTCAATATTCCCTTGCACAGGCTCAAGGGTGTTTCCATCCTGATTAACTGTGGAGGATGATCGACTTATCATCTCATAAAGTCTATATGCAGCAATTCGTCCTTGATCAAATGAATACAAGTTTGTCGCAGCTTGATTCAGGCCACTGAGATACATGAATAGCTTATAAGAATAGGTTGTTGGGAAATAATCCCACAAAAGGCAAGAGAGTGAGCAATTGTACTAGATATTTTTCTATAAAAAAAATAACTAGCACAATAACCACAGCTACTATACCAAAGAAAAGAACTATTAACTAGAAGAAAACACCCACAATTTAACGAGGTTCGGCCAATTTAGCCTACGTCCTCGGACACTACCACTTAATATTTCACTGAAGAAATATTACAAATTACAACTCTTACAATTTACCTCAATGGGTAAATAGCTAATGTTGTAATGATTTTGGTGTACTTAGAAGAGAAGGGGAGGCTCTCTTTTATAGGGAGAAAAAGAGAGCCTCATCTTGCAAGTTAGGCAAGTTTGGCAAGTTTGGCAAGTTTGGTGAGTTTGGCAAGTTTGGTGAGTTTGGCAAGTTTGGTGAAATTTGGCCAATTTTCAACAAATCTCCACCTTGGCCAAATATCACATTATTCCAAGTGTAGTGTCTCCAATTTCGCGCCATGAGGCGCTAACTTAAAATATTGACCAAGTCTAAACAGTGTTCAAACTTGGTTCTTGTAACCACTTTGGTCAGCATATCTGCAGGATTCTCAGTTGTATGTATCTTTTGGATAAATATCTCCTCCTCTTCGAGAATCTCCCGCACAAAATGATAGCGAACATCAATGTGCTTTGTCCGTGCATGAAAGACTTGATTCTTTGCTAAATGAATAGCACTCTGACTGTCAGAAAACAATACAAGTTGTTTTTGACCAACTCCCAAGTCTTCAAGTAACCCATAAAGCCAAATAGCTTCCTTCACAGCTTCTGTAATTGCCATATACTCTGCCTCTGTTGTAGACAAAGCCACCGTTGACTGCAAAGTAGATTTCCAACTAACTGGCGCTTTCATTTCTTGCTGAACCAAGTGACAAGGGTGACGGCCGGTCCATCAGCGAGGGCGATGTGCAGAGGGCTACCAATGAATGTCCAGTTGAAATTGAGGTGCAGCTAACACTGGATGTTGCGAATCAGTTGGGCCTCAGTCGAAAGACTACGAAAGCAGCAATTAGAAAGAAATTGAAGGCACTGATAGTGGAGGAAGACAAGGAATGGCATGCTCACTGTCCAAAGTAATGCAAACTTGGCGATAAGCAATCCACGGTTTGGTAATGGAATGGTCAATTTAGCTTTTTGGAACATACGGGGATGCAGGGGGAAGATGAAGGAGAGTCAGGTACGTGCTATTATTATGAAAGAACATCTGAGTATTATGCTGTTATGTGAGACCAAGAGGGAGAATTTTTCAGAGCCAATGCAAACTCGGTTATGGCCTGAGCAGAATATTAAATGGGCAGCCATTGATGCCCAGGGGACTGCTGGGGGGATTGTATGTTTATGGAAGGAGTCAGTGGTGCAGGTTCTTGGGGTACAAAAATATGACAGATGGATATTACTGGAGATGAAAGTTAGGGATACAGGCTTTACTTTTGTGTGTGTGGGACTACATGCTACTAATGTAGTGGCGGAACGTAGCTTGCTTTGGGAAGAGCTGGCACAGTGGAAGGGTGTAGATGATACCCCATGGATCATTTTAGGTGACTTCAACGAGTCCCTTATTGGGGCAGAACGACTCGGCAATTACTTCAATAGTGTGGCCGCTAGTCGGTTAGCACACTTCATCAGCAAGGAAGGTTCGGTTGATATTCCTCTTATCGACAAAGAGTTTACATGGTTTAATTCATACACCGCTTCCCGTATAGACAGAGTGTTAGCGTCACCGCTGTGGTGTTCTCATTTTAATAATCATCGGTTGTATGCTGGGGATAAGGAGTTCTCCGATCACGTGCCCCTGATCTTCAAGGTTGATTCTTTCAGATGGGGATATAAACCGTTCCGTACCTGGGATGTCTGGTGGGGAGATAATCAGTTCCTCCAGCTGGTAGACGATATATGGAGGGAGGCTGAGATTTGCAATCCTGGAGATTTCTGCGTGGTCAAAAAATTTGCTTTTCTAAAGCAAAAATTACAGATGTGGCACAAATCACATTTCGGTGAAGTGGAGGGCAAGTTGAAAAACATCCTGGCTGAGATAGATTCATTAGACCAGCGGAGAGGTGATACGGGGACGATGATGAATAACAGATATCATGAGTTACAGGAGCAGAAATGGGATCTAAAACAGAAGCTGGAATCGATGTGGAGGCAAAAGTCAAGACAACAGTGGCTCAAGATGGGGGATAAGAATAGCAAATTTTTTCATGCAAGTGCTACGTTACGGCGTTCTTTCAATTTCATTGGATCCATCAGAGTTCAGGACAGGATTCTTACCACTCCAACGGAAATCAAACGGGCAGCAGTGGATCACTTCCAAAGTTTCTTTGCAGATGAGGGTCATCGCTGGTTGGGGCTGGGCAGGTTAGAATTGCCGCGCTTATCTGATATAGCAGCAGATCAGTTACAAGTTCCATTCTTTGAGGAGGAGATAAAGAGTGCAGTATGGGAGTGTGGCAGTCATAAAGCACCAGGTCCTGACGGTTTCAATTTTTATTTTATTAAGAAAGCATGGTCAGTGGTTGGCAAGGATATAGTTGCGATGGTAACAGAATTTTATCACAGTGGGATTCTCCCTAGAGGGATAAATAATGGTTTTCTGATGCTTATACCCAAGGTATCTGGTGCTGATGAGTTTAATGCTTACAGACCTATAAGTCTCATCAACGGGATGTATAAAATTATCGCCAAGCTTCTGTCCAAGCGGCTTAAGAGAGTGATGGACCAATTAATCTCTCCATTCCAAACTGGGTTTATGGAAGGTCGATATATTGCTGATTCAATTATGGTGGCAAATGAAATTATACATAGTATGAAGAAATCCCATCACAAAGGCTGGTGTCTGAAGTTAGATTTTCAAAAGGCCTATGACTCTGTGAACTGGTCTTTTCTCCTGGAGGTTATGTTACAAATGGGATTCAGACAGCGGTGGCATACATGGATTCAGAGTTGCATATCGTCTGCGCGGTGCTCCATTTTCATTAATGGGGCGCCAACGGAGGAATTCTCTGTGGAACGTGGTTTGCGCCAAGGTGATCCGCTCTCTCCTTTACTCTTCAACCTTTCCGCTGAGGTACTGTCCCGAATGTTGATTACAGCAGCTGATGGACAAGTATTTCAGGGAATAAGTATTGGTGGTATGCGTATCACGCACTTGCAGTATGCAGATGACATCATTCTCTTCAGCCAAGGAGATCATCTGGAGATTATTCGTCTTCAACGATTGCTGAGATGCTACGAGATTTTATCAGGATTAAAGATCAACTTCCATAAATCTGGGTTAGTCGGCATTAACACTTCAAATGCTGAAGCAGAGATATTGGCAGCAAAGATTCACTGCCGACTATAGGGGTTACCAATCATGTACCTTGGTGTCCCTCTTGCAGCGAAACCACAGAGAAGAAGCACGTGGCAAACGGTGGTGGACAGAGTCAAAAGAAAACTTAGCATGTGGAAGGGAGCCCTACTGTCACTTGGAGGAAGAATGATCTTGATTAAGGCTGTATTGAACAGTCTCCCTATCTATTATATGACCTTTTTTCAGCTGTCGGTAGGTGTCCGAAAGGTGTTAGAAAAATGGATGCGCCGCTTTTTGTGGACTGGAAAAATTGAATCCAGGTGTTTATGTAAAGTCCGATGGTCAACCGTGGTACGGACAAAGGAGAGGGGAGGAGCTGGATTAGGATGCTTGCGGCTCAGAAACAAGGCAATTCTGACTAAATGGTGTGCCAGACTTGCCACAGACAACTGTTCTTTGTGGAAATAGGTGATCATGCTGAAATATAGGCCTCGTCTCAGCCCTACGGGTATAGAGAATGCAGTGAGTAATGTGTCGGCAATATGACGAGGGATAGTACAGACCAGCAGACTTTCTTTCCCTGATGGACAATGCATTTCCGAATTACACAGATGGAGAGTGGGTCGAGGTACGTCCATTGCTTTCTGGAGAGATTGTTGGTGTAGCAGGCGTCCTTTAATGTTGTTATTCCCACGACTGTACGATCTTTCTATGGATAAAGAGGGACCCATAAATCAGTTTGGAGAGTTTGTAGGACAGGTGTGGGAGTGGAGATTGATATGGCGGAGAAGGCTATTTGTATGGGAGGAGGGGGAGGTGTCCCGATTGCAGGATTTATTGAGTACTTTTGCACCGAATTCTTCCCAGGAAGATACATTAATGTGGGGCGAACATTTGAGACCATTCTCGGTCAGCAACTGTTATAATACGTTGGAAACTAATATGGAGCAGTACAGCGACTCGATGATCCCAAATGTGTAGAGACGGCACGGAGCTCCCAAATGGAAATCATTCATGTGGCTTGCATGTAGGAAAAAACTCAATACTAAAGGCCATCTTATTCAACTTGGACTATTATCAGCAGTCGAGGGAGACTGTGGGGCATGTGGATAGGAGGAAGGAGACTCAAATCATATTTTACTTAGCTGCAAAGTAGCATGGAGATGTTGGTCACTTTTATTCTCCAAATGGGGTTTATGTTGGGTCCAGCCTCGATGCATGGCAGATATGTTTGTGCAGTGGGAAGGCTTTTGTATTCCAGTACGATGGCTGGATTTATGGTATGTGTTAATATTTGCATTGACATGGAGCATTTGGTTAGGACGCAATGCACGCATTTTCCGACAAGCCTGCTGTAATGTGGATGAGATATTTTATAATGCCATTAGACATGGTTTCTGCTGGGCTAAATATAATCTGAAGAAGGGTTGTCCGGATAGCTTGTCTATGTTACCTACTGGGGACTTTCTTACATTGCGGCTGCCATAGGTTCATGATGACAAAGGAAGTGCCTGTTGCTAGCGTAGAAATAGATATGTCACAGCTAAAGGATTGTAATCCAGCGAGAATTTTCAGTGGAGAAGTCCGCAGTGCAGCAGACAGGTAATTCAAATGCCTACAGTATGGGTTTATTGGGTGAAGTCTAATCTGTCAGATGCTAGAATTCATAGTTTTGATGCACTGTCTGTGGGGCTATCGGTGATATATTGGCTATATAATTGATCGAATTCTGAAAGTCATAGATATTGTAATCTGGTTGCTTCACGTTGTCCATTGAGCGCAGACACAGTTTCAGTGTCCAGCTCCCTTGTATTACTCATCTTTATAAATATACATATCGATATTTCTTAAAAAAAAAAACTTCCAGGAGGAAGAAATAAAAGGAAATCTGATATTCTTTGAAGAATATATGAGTCATATATTAATTATATGATTAAATTTGAAGAATATATATATCTAATTTTAATAAGGTCATACATTGGCAATTACAGATGCCTTCTTTTTGACTTCACAAAACCCAATATGGCATACTGTTAGTAATTATTTTATATTTTACAATAAAAGAGAATATCACACTAATTTCTTATTGGGAGTTTTGATTCATATTTGTTAAGGCAGACATCCTATCAACAAAAACAAGCTCTATTTACTTTCTCGTGATTTGGATACTAGATTTTTTTTTTTTGAAGAAATATCGAGATGTATTAAGGATTAAGTAATAATACAGGGGAGTTGGACAATAAAACATTGTACCAGCTCAATGAACCAAATGAAACTGACAAATCCTATGATGAGTTACAGAGTCTGAACTTTCCTACTCCAGAGAATCTACTTGCGTGATCATTTAATCCCTTCGCTGATCATTTCTTTTGCTCTATCAGCAACAGCTCTCTGCAGCAAATCAAGCTTATCACATCCCACGTCTCAGGCTTTAGACCCTTTCATTATTCTGAGCCTCCTGCAGGAGCTGCTGAACATTATTCGCTAAACAATCTATGGACCCAGCAAAGAAACAAAATCTCCTGAGGGTAACAAATCCAGACTGTCCATGCATACCTCCTTAAGATTAGTCTTTGCCTAATAAAAACCTTGCCGCAGACCATTATAAAACATATCATCAGCACTACTATCTTCATTCCTGAAGATTCTGTGATTTCTGCCCAGCCAAATACTCCACGCAAGAGAAAATAACAGAACATACCACAATTCTTTCCATCGTCGGGGAATTGGATAACCATCCCAATGCACAAATAAATCTGCCATAGACCGTGGCTGGATCCAAACTAAGCCCCAGTGCTTAAACAATAGCGACCAGCATATCCATGCCTTCCTACAATGAAGCATAATATGATTGGAATCCCCTTCTACGGCTCCACAAGCGTTCCAATATCGATCAGAATCAGGTAATAGACCAAGTCTGCTTAGATGTCCTTTGGTCGTAAGCTTCTCCCTGCACGCAAGCCACATGAACGCTTGCCATTTGGGAGCTCCTTGCTTGCTCCAGACATTTGGGATTTGTTGCGCAATCGGTGGGACTAAACACTCTACCAGTGAGTTGTAACATTGCGAACTGAAAAAGTGCGCAACTGCGTTCCCCACAACAACATATCTTCATCTGCAGGTGAAGGTCTGAGCCCTTCCAGCATGGACATTAATCGCCCAACTTCATCATCCTCCCACGCAAATAGTCGTCTCCTCCACATGAAAGCCCACCTCCAAACCGTTCCAATCAGTGTCCCAAACCGCCACACTGGTCCATCTTTATCAAGTGATAACTCATATAAGCGAGGAAAGATTATCTTTAAAGGCATCGTACCGCACCAAACATCATACCAAAAGGCAATTGAATCCCCTTTGCCCAATCGCCAATGGTAAAAAGCTGAGAGGCTCTGACCATTTGGAAAAGTTGAGCTGCTTGTTCGTACAATTCCCCTCCATATGGCCGATCTTTCGTTTACAGCACTAACAATACCTTCATACCGCAATGTAGGCTGATACTTTTGTGCTATAACCTGACTCCACAATGAGCAAGTATCTGTAGCCAATTTGTAACTCCACTTCATCAACATAGCATCATTCCGCATCTTCAAGCATCCCAATCCAGCTCCACCTCTGTCTGTCTTTCTTACTGTCACTGACCAGCTAACTTTGCACAAACATCGCTTATCCACCTTCCCTGTCCATAGAAATCGCCGCATCCATTTTTCCAACTCCTTCCGCACTCCCACAGGCATCCTGAAAAAGGTCATATAATAGAGCGGTAGACTATTCAATACTGACTTCAGCAATGTGAGCCGGCCCCCCATTGACAACAAGGAGCCCTTCCATGCCGCTAGTTTACTTTTGAATCTAGCGATCACCGTAGACCAGGTGCTTTGGCGTCTTGGATTAGCTCCAAGAGGCACCCCTAAATATTGGAATGGCAAGGTCTGGAGCTGACAGTGAAGTGTAGCCACCATGTTACTAACCTCCCCAACTGGCACATTGATTCCCACCAAACCGGATTTGAAGAAATTAATCTTTAATCCTGACAATAACTCAAAACATCTCAATATTCTTTTAAAACCAAATAGCCCCTGCGGATCACCTTGACTGAAAAGAATTACATCATCAGCGTATTGCAAGTGCGTTAGCTGTAAGCTGCCGATATTTATTCCTTGGATCAATTGGCACTCAGCTGCTGTACCAATCAGGCGAGACAAGACTTCCGCCACTAGATTAAACAATAACGGAGACAATGGATCTCCTTGTCTCAACCCTCTACCCATGGAGAACTCCTCTGTAGGTGTCCCATTTATAAGTACCGCACAGAGAGCTGTGGATATACACGTCTGAATCCAGCTTTGCCACTGAACCCCGAACCCCATCTGCTCCATTACCTCTAGTAGAAAAACCCAGTCCACCGAATCATACGCCTTCTGAAAATCTAATTTGAAACACCATCCATTTTGTTTGGAACTCTTCATGGTATGGATAATTTCATTGGCTACCATGATGGAATCAGCTATATACCTCCCCTCCATAAAACCAGTTTGGAACGGGGAAATAAGCTGGTCCATTACTCGCTTGAGCCGTGTAGATAGGAGCTTGGCAATGATTTTGTACAAGCTATTAATGAGGCTAATAGGCCGGTATGAATTAAAATCAGCTGCTCCTGGGACCTTGGGGATTAGCGTAATAAAGCTATTATTGATACCGCGAGGCAGATCTCTGCTGGAATGAAAATCTTGCACCATCTTTAGTATGTCTGCACCGATTACATTCCAAGCTTTCTTGATAAAATAGAAATTAAATCCATCTGGCCCAGGGGCCTTATGACTGCCACAATCCCAGACAGCTCTCTTTATTTCCTCCTCCAGGAAAGGGCCTTCAAGCATGTTTGCTGCAACAGGAGAGATCCTAGAAAGATTGATTCGGCCCAGTCCTAAACACCTGTTACTCTCGCATGCAAAAACCGTTTGGAAATGTCTGACCGCTTCAGTTTTAATTTCGTCTGGCATATATCTATCCAAGCCATTGATCTTTATTGTCCCAATAAAATTAGAACAGCATCATATTGAAGCACAAGAGTGGAAGAACTTGCTGTTTTTATCACCCAGTTTGAGCCATTGCTGTCTAGACTTCTTCCTCCACATAGCCTCTAACTTCTTCTTCAACTCCCATTTTTGACACTGTAATTCTTCATACCGTCTTCGCGATGCATCACCCCAATCCTTTCGACTCTGATCAAGAGAGTCAAGCTCTGCCAAAAGATACTTCATCCTAGTTTCCAGCTGCCCAAAAATGTCTCTATGCCATACCTTTAACCGTTTTTTGATAAAAGCCAACTTCTTAACTACACTGAAATCCCCAGGGAAACGTATGCCTGCCTCCTGCTAATATTTCTCAACCACACCAATAAACTGTTTGTCCTCCCACCATACATCCCATGATCGGAAAGGCCTAACACCCCAAAAATAGGAGTCAGCTTTCAAAATCACTGGAACATGATCTGATAGACCCTTATCACCAGCATACAACCTATGACTACCAAAATGCAGACACCACGCTGGTGATGCCAGAACCCAATCAATTCTTGAAGCACTTTGGGCATTAAACCATGTAAAATCTTTGCCCAAAAGGGGCATATCGAGCAGCCCCATCTGATTTATAAAAGTCTGGAATCTGCGAGCCGCTGCACAATTAAAAGTTCTGCCAATCCTCTCCGTTTCGTGTACTGACTCGTTGAAATCTCCTAGGACAACCCATGGCCTTGTGTCCGTAGATTTCCTGGTTTGTATCTCTTCCCACAAAACACTCCGCTCAGCTGCCACATTAGGTGCATGTAACCCCACACAGATGAAACAAAACCCTGAAACCCGTATTCTCATCTCCAATAATAACCACCTATCAAATTTTTCTATACTAGTACTTTGCACCTGTTCATCATCCCATAGACAAACGATACCTCCAGCCCTCCCATGGGCATCAATAGCAGCCCACTTAATATGCTGTCCACGCCATAATCTGCCTGCTAAACAATCAGAAAAACTCTCCCTTTTTGTCTCGCATAAAAATAGAACACTCAGCTGCTCCTTATTGATCAGATTACTAATCTGTTGTCCCTTCATCTTACCACGACATCCTCTTATATTCCACATGGCCAAATTAATCATCTCAAAGAATAAAAGACCCCATGAGCGAGCTAACCTGTACTGCACTGCTAAGTGCAGTGAGCTTGCCACTCCTTGCCTTCCTCTGTAATCCTGGTCTTTAGCTTTAGCAGAATGGCTGCTTTCGTCTGCTTACGACTGAGACCAAGTGTTTCCAAAACCTCCAATGACTGCTGGGCCTCCGCTTCAATTGGACAACTTTCTTCGGGGGTGCTTGAACAAGTCCTGTGCAGTGCACCATCGTGTACACCATCGTCCTTCTCTTGAGTAGTCATTAAGAAGGAGGGATCATCGACCATTTGGGAAATTGGGCACGCCATCTGCTGATTGGTTCGCCCTGAAGATAGGCTGCCTGTGGGTTTGAGATGTTTAAGCTTTTTCTGTTTGCCAATTCTATTATCAGCTGCCCTGCCTTTGACTCCAATGCATGAGGCTTTGGCACCTGCCTTCCTCATCCTAGCAAAAGCCATATCCTCATACAGCTCTGTGAAATCAACCAACTCTTCTGCAGCATGTTGAGGTAAGCACTCTAAAAGTGCTCTGCGAGAATGCTGATTCTGTTCACTAATCCCTTCCCTTGGCACCTTAGACAACTCAGGAGCAGTGAGATTACTCAAATATCCCCCACTTTGCATAGAAGGACTAGATAGTCCTCCGTTATTCTGCATCACGTGGGGTAAAGTATCCACTGGAGTGTACTGTGTCTCCACTAAACCTTGTGATGTTTTAGCATGTCCCGCATCACCCCTTTTAAATCCACCTGTCCTACCCTTTTCCACACCTTTGTCCTGCATCACATTCTGCCGACAATTTCCCATTGTCTCTGCAGAGAATGTGCTTCCTTTGTCTTCCTCGGGCTTCTCCTTCCTTTCATCTGCCAAAGGATGATGGCTATGGGTAGACAAACTGTTGCACCCACCCTCAACTGTTGCATTTTTGCTTACCTTGGGCTCCACAAAATCTCCATCCTGAACTTCCACAATGTTCACCGGAAACAACTTTCCATCAACCAGCAACTTCATGCTTTCCTTTATTTCTGACAAACTGGTAGTCTCCACTTGCAGAACAACTACATCTACACATTCCCAAGTTGTTGTTTTATTGTGAACCTGCACCAGGGTTCCTATTGGCTGAATGATTTTCCTGTAAGCTTCTTCGAACCATGCGTGCAGAGGAATACCAACTGCCTTCACCCAGCATATCCTTCTGGTAACTGTATCCTCTGGCTTCCAAGGATGAATATAAAAAAACAGACCTTGCCAATATCTAATATTGAATTCCAGTTCATGTCTCATCAACTCTGCAGTTGCAAAGGTAAGAAGGCTACGGTGTCCCCCCATAGCTGCACATGCTACGCCCATAGGTATAGATTCCTTAACCAAAAATCCTCCACAGACAGACCCGACAGCGCTCCTCTGCAACTTCTCCTGAATGCTATTATTAGAAATGATCTCCACTGTCATGCCCACAGATTCTGCATGCCTTGGCATCTTTATTACTTCTGCATAAGTTCTTCTATCGCGTTCCCCCCAGGACTTATTGTTCTCAACCGGTTGTTTATTTCGTAATGCAACTGCTGCACTCCTATGTACCTTACCATCTATCGCAGTAATACGTGAACTTTCCTTAACACCATATCGCGCTACATTAAAATGCATCCTGGTATGGCCACCGAGTACAGAGTTAAGCCTCCTCTGTTGGGCATCCTCCTGAACCCCACATCTTACAAACTTTGCAAAACCAAAACGTAGCCCCCTGTTGGACTTACGATTCGGTATAAACACATCCGCTACAGGTTCAATCTCAGAAATCTCCTTGAAAAGCCTGCTAGAGTTCCATTCCTCTGGAATGGATTCTATGAAGTAGGATATGTATCTATCTGTACTGAGCACCTTCGCTGGTTTCCACTGTGAAGGATCAGGTCTGGACCTATCTCGATCGACTGGAGTAGACGGAGGGGGGGCGTTGTGTACCTCTACCTTGAAGCTTATGGGGAGTAGCGGGATAGACATTGTGTTTTTGTTTGGGTACACTGATTGGGTGGTCTTTAGAGAGTGGGGGCAGGTTTTGTGAAGTGAGAGAATTCATGTCACCAGTGTCAAATCTATTTGGATACTAGATTTAGCTTACTGTTAGTATTAGGTAGATGGATGCATAGTTAGAGATAGATTTTGGGTTTTGTCAAATATGGATATTATAAACCTGAAAATGGATGAAGATGGTCAATACAAACATGGAACGCAATAGTTAAAGGTTTCAATTAACAAGGCATATGCCTCTCACGTGTAAGACTTATCAACGTGGATAAGCATGCAGAAGAGTGGGGGAAGCCAACTACCCACACGTCCACAAACCGATCATCAACAGAAACAGGAACAAGAACAGAAACAGGAACCAAACCATAAGCGATACTAGGTTGCTAGTTTTAATTCTCATTATCAGAAATGACTGTCTTCTCTTTCACTCCGTTGGTTTTCACCAACATTATCCAAAGAGGTCAGTGCTCTGTGCTACTACGTAGTGTGTATTCAACATATGACAGCTTTTTGTATAAATAAATATAAATACTTTACTGGTAATTTCTGGGAATATTATATATTGCTTTAATGGGGCTGCTAAGCTGTTATAATATATATACCTTTATGAGCTTTGATATGATTGAAATACCTGAGTCAAACCTGTCAAATGACTCGTTTTGCACCAAAAGTGTGAAACCTGAAGTGGAATTTCTCCTGAATACTATCCTAATATTATGTGTTCCACGCACGCCTATGTTTTTATACTGAACATTCCTGACAATTTGTCTCCCCGATCGATCGAAATTCAAAAGCAAGCAGAGTGGTGGTTGATTTCCAGAAAGACTTACGCCAGTAACACATATGGATATGGATGGCTGTCTTTTGGGAGAAAACTCAATTCTGAGCAACAACTTCTAGAATGAGGGAAAAAAGCAGAGCAGAAATTCTAGAATGAGGACAAAAGGTAGAGCAAATTTTCCCAACTAAAACAACTTTGGCTGGAGAAAAGGTAGAGCGCAGGCTTGACAGTTTAAAGACAGTTGAAAGCACAGGCTTGACAGCAGCATTTTATTCCTGAGAAACGGTGAAGACTAGTTTAAGGAATTGTAGGAGGTGGCAGGCAGTCTTCTCAAGGAAAGAGCAAGCTTATCTCTCATGGCAGCACCTGTCTGGGTAGCATGTTCACAGATTTGTTGCTGATAATCAGGATCGTGATGATCAGACGATGATGGAACCTCATTCAACACCTCATCATCCATCTCAATTACAATATTTTGCAGCAAACAGCAAGCAAAAATGATCCTCGGTAACCTGTTCTTGTCAGGCAGCCACATTACTCCATGGATGATCCTCCACATATCCTTCAGCTTTGCCATTGCGATCTCCGCCACAGCTTGAGTAGCAGAAAGGCCTTCGTTGAATTTGATCTAATGATGTGAGATGGGTTGTCTGTGAAACCCCGTCTTAGTCATAGGTCCAGTTAGCATCGTATTAGTGGTCCACGTGTGTGTTTGTCATGTTGACCGGGACAGAAACCGAGACGGTGAAAATTTACCATTCTGTCCCCACTGGACCCGGGCCTGTTCACTTCCCCTAAGGCCTTCTTGGTATCTTTTCTTAAGTTCGGGCCCGTTTGTACCCTAAGCCCTATACATATCCTTTTAAGCCCAGTAACCAACCCTAAACACTATTACTGTATACGCTACAGACAAAAACTTAATAGTCGTTCATTCTCTGTTCCTCTCAACCAGCCGCCTCTAGCCTCTCCCTATTCCACTACCAGATTGTCAGTTGATCTATAGATCAATGAGGGTACGGTAAGAGTTTTGTTTCTTTTCCGTATGTAGATTGAGTTGTGATTGTTTGTTTTAGTGGTTCGAGTCAGGTAGATCTGAATCGGGATACGACGATAAGGGCAAAGGGATTGCCACCAGTTCATCTGCACGCTAGGTAGGAGACTACGCCTCATATGTTTGATCGGCAACTATTTCGTCCTTCTGTTTATGCCTTTGTCCTTCTTCAATTCCTATCTTATCCTATACCCTTGGCTCCATTCTTAATTTCTTCGTATAATCGGGTTGTGGATCTTTGCTGCCAATACCTGTTGATGTAATTGTGTTCAGTTTTGTTTGTACGGGGTCTACTTTCTGCGGTGCGGTTGACTCAGAATTATTACATCGTGCTATGTTTGTTTTACTGCTCACTCGGTGATCTTTTCTTTGTTGATGTGTATACCTTTATAAACTCCCTACTACCACGAGTAACCGCACCTGCTTCCGAAATTCTCCTCTTGCTTAAACCTTCCTTTTAGGTGTCGCACCAGGAGGGGTACATGCTTCTATTTAGTTTCATTGGATCCATCGGGTCCCTCTCAACTTGGTTGCCTTCCCCCCCCCCAAGTCTTGCTTCCGCCTGTCTGCCTAAGCAGCCCTGTTCGTTTTTCTGTTTGGGACGGGGGGCCTTTCTTGTCAGGTCTATGGTTGGTTTTCAATAACAGAAGGAAATAGGTTCCCACTTCTCTCAGTACAGCAGCTTCTTCACCCAGTTGCTACATTTTTTTTTTTTGAGGAAATAACGAAATGTATTAAGATAAAATGAGCAATACAGGGGAGCAATACAATGAAACATTGTACCTACCCATTTGACAAAATGAAACTGTCAGATACCAATATTGTATTACGGTATCTAAGACTTTCAAAAGCCAGGCAATCTAAGTGGCTAGTAAAGAAATGAAATCACCTGAAGGTAACAGATCCAAGCTATCTATAACAACATCCAAAAGATTAGTCCTTGTCCAATAAAATCCATGTCGCATGCCGTTGTGATACATATCAGCCGCACTACTATCTTCTCCCCGGAAAATTCTATTATTCCTGCTCAACCAGATACTCCATGCACACGAAAAGAGCAGAACATACCATAGTCCACACCAACGCAAGGGGATTGGGAAACTTTCCCACTATTCGAATAAGTCAGCCATAGAGCGCGGTTGGACCCAGCTTAGGCCCCACTGCCTGAGTAGTAAGCCCACGCCTTCCTGCAGTCCAGTAAAATGTGATTGGAGTCCCCTTCCACACATCCACAGGCGTCATAGTACCTATCATAGGCGAGAAGAATACCTAGTCTGATTAAGTAACCTTTGGCACTAAGTTTCTCCCTGCACGCCAACCACATGAATACTTGCCATTTGGGTGCTCCTGTTTACGCCAGACATTAGGAATCAGCCGCTCACTGGGCAAGGCTACACTCGCTGCCAGTGACTGATAACAATTTTTGGCTAAGGACCCAGCTGTTCTCCCCACAGTAAAACATCTTCGTCCACTAGATGTGGCCGAACTCCATCCAGCATTTCTAACAAACACCCGACTTCCTCTTCCTCCCATGCAAATAATCTGCGCCGCCAAATGAAATTCCACTGCCACTCTGTGCCACTCCTCGACCCAAACTGCAGCAGTGAACCTTCCTTCTCCATAGAGAGTATATATAATCTGGGGAATATTGCACTTAATCGCTGCACCAACCTTCTCCTTTCTTTTACATCGAGCAAGGTGTTTTCCCCTGTTTCCTTTTCCTGTTGGTTCTTAGGTTTCGACTACCCTGTTCCTGCATTACCTTCCACGTAAAACAAGGTGTTCTTCTTCCTGTTGCCCCATCGTTTTTCTCCCTGCTAAGTCTCCTTCTTCATGCGTTCCCTGTTTCATCCCCCGACTTCTCCTCCCTCCTTCCTTCTTTGCTCGTTCGCGTTTTTCTTTCCCTGCGAAGCTTCGTACCAGGCGCCCCATCTCGTCACAGCCTCGCACCAGACTCATCTCGCTTCGCACCAGCCTCGCACCCGTCTCGCACCAACCCTGCTTCCTGGTGCCGTGAGCTGACCTTAGTGCTCTTACCCGTTGCAGTGAGCCTGGTCTCTACCCGAGTCGTGTATCCGAGAGTGAACGGCGGTCCCTTCCTCTTCCCCGGTCACCCTTGCTGTTTCCTTTTCTCCCGATTTGCCCAACTGATTACCTTTTCCCCTTCCATGTTGAACAAGGTGTGTGTTGTTGCTTCCGTTTACCCTGTTGGCTCCACTGATTCTCCACCGGTTTCGTGTGCTTCCCTTTCTCCTATGTCAGGCGAGACGAGACCCCCTGTTTCCAGCCGAGTTTCTTTTCTCCTTTGTTGTTCCTTCGCTCCCGATTTTGCCAGCTGACTCCTCTTCTTCCATTCTCGACGTACCCGGATTTCCCTGCAAACCCGTTCCTGCGTACTCGACTGCCCTGCGAATCCTCTTCTTCTTCTTCCTTCTTTCTTTTTCCTTCCTTTCGTCGAATGTGTGTTTCAGCTGCAGTGAGATTCTTCTTTGTATTTTCTTTCTTTTATTCTTGTATCTAGCCAATAAATTAAGTAATTAAATAATGAACATGAGAAAGGGGTTTTAGTTTAGAGTATTGTTGATCTTTGATATCCCACACTCAGGGTTTTACTTTCGCGGTAGATCTCTGATTTTGCTCAGTGGTTTAACCACCAATGAAGAACACCGATTCTTCCCTTTCGGGTATTCGATAAGCCACCACTAACCGTTAGCTTGACTAACTCACGTACACCGGCTATGCACCCTTGAGGGACTTGTTTCTCTTTTGAACTTCCTCTGCGTAATCCAGCTTCGCTCGTGACTTTGTGCTTCATGGAATGTTAAGTAGGGTGTTGTAACCATAGTATGGGCATGTTTGGGTTGTTCTACGTCAGATAGGGTGTGGCTTTGTTTTCTCGTGTAAGATCTAGCAATGTATCATCAATATGTTGTCCCATTTGTCACGACCGAATATCAGACTACGCGTCATTCATCATATCAGATTACGAGTCATTCGGCTTCGTGTGGGACCCGACTCCCAAATCAAAAAGCACATTAATCAATGAGGGAATCTTTTCTCATTATGTTCCCCACTATGTTTCCCACTATGTTCCCCACTAAGTGAGGGAATCAAGGAGCTTACTTGGGATCCGCATTTGTGCTTTCTACTTTTGTATATAACCGTTAGATCATACGGCTTGATCTCCACCATCCATTGAGGAGTTGTAAAGGCTATATAAGGGGTGCCTCCCCTCATTTGTAATCATCCAGCAATACTTGCAATATTGAGAGTTTAGAGCTTTCTCTCCATTATCTTGTGTCTCTCTCTTTTCAGTTGTGTTCTAAGCTTAGCATTCTAGCTAGCTTTGTGAGGAAGGCTTACTTAGTCTATTGCAAGAGCGATAGTTTAAGGCCGCACGGAGAGTTTCTATTCCGCAAAACTCTAGTCCCGTGACAGTTGGTAGCGGAGCTACGGCTCAATCCTTTGAGAGAGAAATGGAGATGCCTAGTACTTCTGATGCCAACATCCATATTGAAGAGGAGGTCGAGGAGGTCCGTGTGGGGAGACTACCCCAACGTGCTCCCGAACCTAAGAAAAGAATGAAGACCGTTGATCATCTGTCATCATTGGAGACAAGGATCACTCGTATGGAGATGAAGGTTGCCGATGACAAGGATATGATTGAGGAATATGGCCAACACATAAGCGAGCTCGAGTCAGGGGACGTGAATGAGCTTCGCGAGGAGATGCAAGGCGCCCTCATTGCTATCCACTCTTGGAGGGAAGAGTTAGATGACTTCAAGGTAAATCTTCTTGCTGAGATCTCTTCATTTAAGGATGATTTGGTTGGAATCAGGGAGGATTGCAAGAAGGGAATTGCGCAAGGGGTTGCCAAACCCAAGCTGAAGCTGGATGTCCCAAGGCCAAAGTCATTTGGTGGGACAAGGAATGCCAAGGAAGTGGACAACTTCCTATTCAACCTTGAACAATACTTTCAAGGGGTGGGCATGGAGAGCGATAGAGATCGACTTTCCCAAGCCCCACTATATCTAACCGATAGTGCCACAACCTGGTGGAGGATGAAGCATGCTCAAATTGAGCATGGCACCTTGAAGTTGGAGACGTGGGCAGATTTCAAAAGGCTCCTGAAGGCACATTTCTCACCAAGAAATGGGGAGCTAGAGGCGAGGGAGAAGCTTCGCAAGTTGTCCCACAAGGGCAACATCCGAGACTACGTGAGGGAGTTCACGGAAGTCTTGTTGGAGATCCCAGACATGCCCGAGACGGAGGCCATGTACGTATTTCTGGGAGGCCTACAAAGTTGGGCCAAGTTGGAGCTTCATCGACGCAATGTCAAGGAGCTCAACGATGTAATTTCCGAGGCCGAATCTTTGGCAGAATTTGAGAGCAAGGCCGAGAGTTCAAACCCACCTAAGCCTAAGAGTTTCCGTGACTACAAGGCTAAAGGTGGGGGAGCAGCCCACGAAACCAAGGAGTGGAAGGACAAGCCTTTCAAGTCCTTCAAGCCCTACAAGTCCTTTCGTCCAGCCAAACCCACACATGGGGGAGGTGAAAATCGGGGCAAGGGTGAAAGACCCAAGCTTTCATGTTTTCTATGTGAGGGGCCACATAGAGCTGTAGATTGCCCAAAGAGGAACAAATTGGCAGCCATGGCAAGGGAGGTCGAAGAGATGGAAACACCAAGGATGAGTTCTATGCAACTGTTGAGTGCTGTTAAAACCTCAACTAAAGATGCCAAGGTGGAGCAAGCTGGGAGAATGTTTGATAGACCCATCGTGCAAGGGAGGGAGTCCCGTGCATTGATCGATACCGGTGCTACTCACAACTTCATAAAGAAGGAGGAAGCACAACGACTTGATATCAAGTTTCAAGAAGAGAAAGGCTGGCTAAAGGCAGTGAACACTAAAGCCCAGCCAATCTTTGGAGTAGCCCGAGGGGTCGAGCTACAAATGGGGCAATGGAAAGGTAAACTTGACTTCTCCATTGTTCCTATGGATGATTTTCCAATTGTGTTAGGGATGCAATTCCTGGATCAGACGAGAGCAGTTCCAGTGTCTTGCACCAACACTCTCATACTTTCGGAAGGGAACCAGTGTTGCGTGGTGCCTGTTGCTCGAGAGAAGGAGCTGAAGGCAAAAACACTTGCAGCCATCAGCCAACCGGAGAGTCCTTTGCTGGAAAGGATCCAAGGGGGTATGAAACATAAACCCCAAGTTCACGCCATGGTAGAACAAGTGAAGCAAGGGCCAAATCCATCATCCTACCGCATTGTCAAGGAGTGTGACAAGCAGAGGGACATTGCAAGAGTGCAACTGTCCAAAGCGGAAAAGAGGAAGGCAAAAGGGGTAGACGCAAAGAGGCGACCCTTAGAGTTTCAAGAAGGAGATCTTGTGTTCGTGAAGCTAATGCGTCACCAAAGCCGAGTCTTTGCCAAGTTGCACAAGGGGCTAGTGCAACGATACGAGGGTCCTTTCAAGGTGTTGAAGAGGATCAGTAAGGTATCTTACAAGCTGGAATTACCGTCGAGATTGGAGTTCCATCCTGTCTTCCATATGAGTTTATTGAAACCATTCCAAGAAGACACGGAAGATCCGAAGAGGGGAAAGTCCAAGAAAGCTCCCACAGTTGTGACCAATGCTCATGATAAGAAGCTTGATGAGATCTTATCAAGGCGGGTGGTGCAAAAGAGTGGCAAGCACATGAACCATGTGGAGTACTTGGTTCGATGGAAAGGCGACCCTCCTAGCGAGACAAGCTGGGAGAAAGATTTCGATCTTTGGCAGTACGAAGACGAAATCAATGAGTTCTTGAGGCAGCACACAACGAGGACGTTGTCGAGTTTGGTGGGGGAGAATGTCACGACCGAATATCAGACTACGCGTCATTCATCATATCAGACTACGAGTCATTCGGCTTCGTGTGGGACCCGACTCCCAAATCAAGGAGCACATTAATCAATGAGGGAATCTTTCCTCATTATGTTCCCCACTATGTTTCCCACTATGTTCCCCACTAAGTGAGGGAATCAAGGAGCTTACTTGGGATCCGCATTTGTGCTTTCTACTTTTGTATATAACCGTTAGATCATACGGCTTGATCTCCACCATCCATTGAGGAGTTGTAAAGGCTATATAAGGGGTGCCTCCCCTCATTTGTAATCATCCAGCAATACTTGCAATATTGAGAGTTTAGAGCTTTCTCTCCATTATCTTGTGTCTCTCTCTTTTCAGTTGTGTTCTAAGCTTAGCATTCTAGCTAGCTTTGTGAGGAAGGCTTACTTAGTCTATTGCAAGAGCGATAGTCTAAGGCCGCACGGAGAGTTTCTATTCCGCAAAACTCTAGTCCCGTGACACATTGCGTGGCGATTCATTTGCCCTGTTTCATCTTCCTGAGCGTGAGCTTAGCCTAAGATAAACAACCTGTATTCTGTTTGTTAATAATATTACTATTTATTGCTATAATGGATTTCCAAGATTTTTGTAAACAATGATTATGGGTTTAATGAAACTATAAGTTGAGTTATAATGATATATTTGAGGATGTGTGGTTTAGTCAAGTATATTGATTTATAGGCCTACGGTTTGTTATTTGGTTTCTATTAAGTATATTGATTTATTAACGTAGTACTTTTAGAACTACGATGTTGTCAAATTTATTATTTCATAAACATTCTATATGCCTCAGTTTGGTATCTACAGTTATTAAACATTCGCTTGGCCAATGCGAGGTGAGTATACGAAATCTCAATGTTAGGGGAGAGTTGCTTACCTGTTTGGGAGTCGTATGGGTGTTATTTTTGTTTGCCTGCCGCGTCTTCGCAGGTTGGTTTGTTTCGTTCGCCTGCCACGTCTTCGCAGGTTGGTTCGTATTGGGTATTGAGACGGGTATGATATGTGTTGTGTTTTCTCTGCCTAGTCTCGGACAACACTGGCAGTAAGGGTTACGTATTCAGTATTTTCTAAAAATATAAATTAAAACTGCCAGTGGGCTCCCAGTTTCTCTTTAGCGGGGGTTACTCAAGGAGTGATTTATTATGTCCATCCCGATGGTTTTCTTGGTGGGCATTGTTAACTGTGTAGTTGTTGTGTTATAACCTATTGGGATAGAATCTTATTCTACATCATGAAAATTTAATGTGTGAATTCCTTATCTTTCTGGTTGTTCCCGTTTCGTCCTTGTTCGTATAGTTATCCCTCTTCTTTGTATGTCCTCTCGTTTCCTAATTTAATGTGTGAATTCCTTATCCTTCTGGTTGTTTCAATTACGTTCTTATTCGTATAGTAATCTGTTTCTTCTCTTCTTTGTTTGTCTTCTCGTTTCCCCGTAAGGACATATGATGCTGTGACTCCTACTGAGATTTTAATATCTCATCCGTTGTTGTTTCCCCCTTTCAGGACTAGTTCGCCAGCCGTAGACGGCGTTTGAGGTGTGAATGTTTCTTATGACATGGCTGGACTATCGCACTTGCATATTTTACACGGTTTTACTTTTCTGGCATTTCCTGTTTGACTCGTTTGATGATTTAACTCATTTTATTTTATACGGTTTTTACGTTCTAGGCTTAAAGCCCAGTTTTTGGTTTTGGGCTTGTGGCTGTATGGACCTGTTTTCCATTTTGGTTATTTTATCCATTGAAAATTAAGACTTTAGCTGTGGTACTTCTGTCTGTTTCTTATTTGATATGCTCCATTTTTTTTTGAAAAATTAAATACGTTCGTTTTGGGAATCGTGTTTGAAAAGTCGTCTAAGCCTTGTAGGATTCGGATTGGTCCACATAATGGGCTTGTCCGGGTTTCACGACGGTAAGGGCCTGGTTTTCGGCTTCGGGTCTTTACATTGTCTGTAGGGAGTAATAAGCCATGGCAGTAGGGGAAACTTTGTGTCCCGTACTATGTACTCCCCCAGTTCTGTGCCTTCCTCAAGCTCAACAACTGGCTTCTTGTTCATCCTTTTCCCTTGTTCAGAAAGTTTGAAGAAATTTGAGTTCTGGAGCACAGCAGCATCAGTTAAACAACTACAGGGGTATCCGACAATCACATCACGGAATCTCATGACAGGATCAATTATTGCCTGCAAGACCATACTGTGGTTCTTCTCATGATCAATCCATACTTTATTGGATTGGTCTACAGAAGGCAGAGTCATGACTATATGAGTTGTATCAATAGCTCCACAGCAATTAGGAAGGCCACCAATTCTCTCAAACTTGGATTTTATCTCTTCGATCTCGGCTTCCGATGACGGCCAACGGAGATGGTGCAGAGCTGTGTCTTCCATTGCTTCCACAAATCTCCAAGTTACCTGAGAAACGGTTGATTGGTTGATCCCCAACGACTCACCAATGTAAGACAATGATTCACCTGAGCTAAGCCTACGAAGAGCAACAGCTACTTGGTCATTTGGAGACAATGGCTTCCCATATAAATCAGTGAAGTTTGATTGCTTAGCCCTCTTCTCGTCCGTCACAAGCGAACATATGTAGTTGAATGTCTTTCTCGAAATCTTGAAAAGAGATTCGAATTGATTTTCACCCTTTGATTCAGCCAAGGGTCTTGGAATGTGTAGAACCAGAAATAGCAGAATTCAACAATGATGAGGAGCAAAGTCCATAGCTCACTTACAAAGTAAACCAACTCTTCACAAGATGAGAATAAGCAAAGGGCATAACAAAGAAAAATGATATGCGATCGTAATAATAGAGAAACAAGTAGTTCTAGTAAATAGCACTGTCTCTGGTGAAGCACACGCACATGGGAATTGCAGATGGTATGTAAGCATTCACCAGAAAGCTTGACAAATCCGGCATTGTTGTTCCGTTCATACGAGTTCGGTTTTTTTCTATTACAGTCAAGTTTTCAAAGGAAACATTGGAATGAGCTTTGACAAGAGAGCTTGCTTAAAGATGAATGCAGAAGCCAGTGGGTGGTGGCCTCAATGCAGCCGTTCAAGATTTCCACAGAACACTATGATTTCTTGGCAAGGATATAATTTTCCAGAGCAATAAGAGTGGGTTGGAATAACAAAAAATTTCCGTCATTGTACAGAACCTTAAAAACAAAATTACTGTAATACAGGGAAAAACCTATTCTGTTCATCAAAAAATTGTTTGCTTTATCCCATTGAACCACAAGATATTTGGACCGAAATGCATCTCAAACAACCGAGACCCGAACTCTTCCTATCTATCTCAGAAAATTCACCCCATTCCAAACTAGGATTCTATTACAGCACTTCAAGCCTGTATACTTTGTCAGGCTGGAATACCCAACTTTAACATTTTTTTGCACCTTGATCATTTGACACGGAAGAATGGTTTCAGTTATAACAAGATACCTCCAAGTTCAAGCTTTCAGGAAACAGGATGGGTATAAAGTTCAAAACGTACAGAGAATAACAATAATAAGGTCAAACGCAGCTCAGTTTTCACTGCTTCAGAGGCTGCAGAAAAATTGATAATCAGGAAACAATCTACTGAATGCTTGACTGACGATGGCTTGCCTGTTTTTTATGAAATTAACTTAAACTTTGCCTGAAGTTCACAGTTTGAATCCCAGCCACAGCTTTTGAACAATAGGAACAGCAAGATAACACTTAAAATAAAAAAAAAAAGATCAAAAGATTCATCTATCCTTAATCAAAGATCAAAAGATTTCATTTGCCTGTTTCTTATGATCCCCACCCTCTGTAGACAATCCTAATTTTAAGATAATTCGATATTTCCTCATTGATTCGAAGGAAAGTCAATAGAAAACACAGGAAAGATATGCAGAAACCATGGATACAAAAGTAACACACAGAAAAGGATACTCATAGCAATTAATGTTCACAGATAGTCCCATATTTTCTTCTGTGCCGCTCTGTCTCTCTCTATATATAGTTGGGATTTAAATGCTTGTAATAAGGAAATATATTTTACATTATAAATTATATATTGATGTAATCAGTTATCCGAAATTTTAAAATATTCTATATCATATAAGAATTACAATCTTGAATTTTAATTAACACTGTACTGTACGAATATTATTCGATCACATTCCTCACTTAATAAATTCCAATACAGTCAAATTTAATGATACTCTCAGATCTTTTAAAGTTAATACTCTAAAAATTAATATTTTCAAATAATTAATAATTTTTTAATCAATATAATTATTAAATTTTTAATAATTAATAAAGTTTTAATTATTTATTAATTTTGAGAGATTATAGTATATTTACTCATTCATGTATTTTTACTCATCCATGTATCCAGCAATATCTGAAAAGTTTTTTGGATTTTTAGTATATTCTATAGATGACGTAAGACTCTCAACGGATTTTTTTAGTCCACTTTATCAACATCCAGTATTTGTACCACCATATGCATAATATACAGCTAATCTCGAAGATTATAAATTGTGTTATCTTGATTGACATCTTTTTCTTCTAATTGTGAAAGCTACCTGCTACCAAAACAATAAGTTCGTCATCCATCAGTTATTGATGTGTTTTTTGCGATTCCTCTATTGGATTCAAGAAATTCTTAATTGACATCAGATGGCTGATAATAAGTGCCTAGCTTTCTACTCTACGATCTTAGTTAATCGTATTTTCCTCTGCATGTATTTTTTATCCTCCTATACAATTTGATTGCGGAAAACCCAGTGTGCTTAAAGCATTTTACAATCACAGACTGCAAAGATCTCCTCCTGAGTAGCTCTGCTCCATAGCACGATAGTTAGTTGATCAACTATATAATTATCAGTGGAACTCGGTTCGTTCATATCAAGTACTGCTTATAACTGTAGCGGCGATATTGACGTTTAAAGGATGAAATTATTCTAGCATCCATTGGTTGAATTTTGGATGTGGTATTCAGCGGAAGCAGAATAATTTCAATATTGGACACTTTGAGACTGTCCAAAATGTGCGAAGATGATCGTAGAAGAAAAGACCAATCATATGATGATCATGTACTATTTAATAATATATTTATTAATAACCTCTAACAATTGATAATTTTCTCACTCATGATATTGAATTTGAGAGATATTACCGTATATCATTTTAATTAATAACTATTCAGGATTTAAATCGGTATTAATTTTAATTGATTAAAAATACATAACATATACGATCGAATTTTTTTCCGAATTTTGATCGAATTATTCGAACCTTTTTGTTCCGCATCCTATCAGCTTCATTAGAAGAAAAGATGCTTTCAATCTCCCACTCGAATAGTCATCTCTAACCCTCCGATGTCTAGTCTGTGATGATGACCCATCACCCTCACTGAGCTCTTCCAAGCTATCAAAGTATCTCGAACTAGACCCTAAAGAATGTGGAGTGCCCTCCTCTCTGCATACCCTTCTGCCAAGTCCTTCAGCTTCAACATCTTTGCCTTTCACCTCGACCATTCCGTTGTATTTGGCGTCCGTTTGTGTAGATTCACTGACAACTTCTGCAGCAAATCCTGCTGTTGTGTTCACCCTGTAAACCTTGTGTTCAACCCCATCAAATGTGGTCGGTGGATGGTTCTTTCTTCTAGTAGTGATCTGAGACTTGGAGTCCTCACAGCTGAAACTGTTCTTCTCGGAGGAGGCTTTGTAGGAAAGTGACGATACTGTTTGATAGGATCGAAAGCTTTGAAGAATTTCTATGAGCAGTGATCCTTTGAGAACGTATTCATCATCACGACAAGGGTGTATGAACTCATTTTCAGACAAGTCTTCCCATACGAATCCATTTTTGTACCTCCTAGAATTCCAAGAACCAGTCAAATTACATTGCAGAGACATACAGTACAGATATATCATAAACAAGGCAAAAATTTAACACGAAGAGTGTAATTGAATAGTAATATTTATCTATTTTTAATCAAAGATCAAGAGTGTGATCTTTTGCCTCTGAGAGAGAGTCTTGGAGGAGAAGAAAGAGAGATTTCCATGAAATGAGGATGCTCAAGCTGGCCATTCCGTGATAGATAATAAACAATGCCGACTTTTTGCTACTTATCATTTGGGTTCGGTTTCATCCTTACTATTTCTCCTTTAGGACTAGTTTCTGTGCCTTCTCTTTCGTTGTATATCATCGACAGCGTAACTCTGTCGAGGTTCTTGGCAGCCATTGCAGAGGTGAAGCAAACAAAGAAATCTCAGAGGTCAGCACCGCTAAGAGATGTAGGAAGATAGGATTCATGCTTTTTCAAGGACTTGGGAATTCATAAAGCTTCATAGTGCTTTGGGTACCAGATTAAATTTCAGCACAGCTTTCCACCCTTAGACAAATGGGTAGTCAGAGAGGACAATTTAGATTTTATAGGACATGCTTCATGCTTTTATGTTGGATAGACAGACTACTTGGGATCGATGTCTACCATTAGCTGAGTTCATGTACGATAGCAGATTTTTGGTTTCCATCAGTATGGCACTGTACAAGGCTTTGTATGTTTGGCAGTGTTGTACACCTCTGTGTTGGGATGAGGTAGATGAGAGGAAACTTGATAGTCTTGAGATGATTAAGCAGGCTACAGAGTCATTGGCAATAATCAGACATAGATTAAGGATAGCTCAGGATAAACAAAAGAATTATGCAGATAACCATCGATGAGACCTTGAGTTTGACGTTGGGGAAATGGTGTTTCTGAAGGTCACACCTTGGAAAGATGAGTTTTGTTTTCAGCAGCGTGGCAAGTGGCATCGAGATACATCGGTCTGTAAACCATCACCAAGAGGATTGGACCACTGAGTACAAACTTGACTTGCCACTGTCTTTGCAGAGGATCCATAATATATTCTAGGTTTTAATTTTGAAGATTCATTAGGTATCCCTCTCACGTTATGAAGACACCACCAGTGGAGATAGCCAACAATTTTTCCTACATGACTCAACAAATTACGATTGTGGATAGGGCAGTGAAACAACTTCAGCGTCATAGTGTTCCGATTGTTAAGGTGGTTTGGTGCAGTGACAGATATGAGGAGATGACTTGGGAGACTGAGCAGTCTATGAGACAGCAGTACCCGCAGTTGTTTTAAGGAATAAGGTAAGTGAATTTCGAGCATGAAAATATTATAAGAAGGGAAGGATGTGAGACCTAGTCCCTTCAAGTGCCAAGTTAGCGTGACAATATAGTGAGATTATCTGATTTTGGTCTGTCGTTAGCAGTTGACCAGCTTAATCAAGGTTGATCAATTTCACCTAAGAGTTTACCAGTTTGACCCCGAGAGTGATCTACATTGAGCATCGAGGTTTGAGTCGATGGGCAGAGTTTACCCAAGGTTGATCATGTTGACCCAAGAGTTTACCAGTTTGACTGAGGTTGATCAATTTTACCTAAGAGTTTACCAGTTTGACCCCAAAAATTGACCTTTAGGGTGGACATAGTCATAGAAAGTCTAGGTGTGTCTAGGTTTCTTAAAGAGTGATCTACATTGAGCATCGAGGTTTGAGTCGATGGAAAAAGATATTGGTCGGTTCTGGGTTTTTTTTGGGCCGAAAACCCCATTTAGGGCCCGTTTGCCTATTTTTTAGCCCACTTAATTATTTTAACCTATTTTTTATGATTATTGATTTTAAAATCCCATTTTGGCCCACTTGAGACATACCAGATTTTTTAGAATAACCCGTTTGGGTTTATCCGAGATTTTGGGCCTGTGGTACAAATACCCAACCCGACCCGATAGTTAGAATTTTTCTATGTCAGAACAACAACCCATGCTTCTCTCCCTCTTTCTCTCTCCCGTTTTCCCTTGCTAAAGAACCCATTCAAAATTTGTTGATTTCTTTTTAACAAAAACCATCGGGCTATGTCCATAAACACCTTTCAAACCTCCCACGATAGATTTCTGCTATTACTTTTGGATCGAGAGACTGGACTCAGATTGTTCTTCGTTTTAGGATATTTTGGGGATTTTGTGATAAGTATCATACTCTTTTGTTTTCGTTGTTAATTTTTGGTTCATTTAGATTGTTTTCGATATTTCTAAGATAATTTGGTGGTTTAGATTTCATAAAAACACTCTTTGATCCATGGGTGAGCGTTTTGGATTTCAAAGGTAATTTTGGTAATTTTATGAATTTTGTGATTTTTGTTGAATATATAAAATTGGTGGCTTCTGTTGCTTGGGTTAGTTAATTTATGAGGAGCATATTTTTGCTGTTTGTCGGGTGAGCTTGGGTGTCAATATAGAGAAATGAAGGGCTACTGCGAGAGCTGGGCATTTCGCTCAATGGTTGGATTTCCGGATTTACTGAGAGCAGGTCTTCACAGGGATCCCCTTACATATGTGGTCAGAGGATGGGCTTTGCCAGATCGAGCAACCTTACGGGGAGGTTGTGCAAATCCATTCCAATACTCTGAAGCATTCCAATCTAGAATCCGTCTGGGTATGTGTGCACATCTGTCAGTCAAAAAAAATGTGTGGAAAGGTCATGCTTGAGGTTAACAGCTTCAGCATCTCTGTCTCAGTATGCGAAGAAGTCCTTTTTGGGTGCAAGGCCAGGTACGAGGAAGAACAGCGAGCAAGACATGACAGGTATAGTAATTCAGTTGTTTCCCCCTTCAGACAGCCCCACTCTCCTAAGGGGAGAGTCTCTTTCGAGATTGACAATGAGGACTGTTAATTGCCTCCTGACAACAGTAGAATCGTTTGTTCCCCGAGGCCTAGGTTTTCAAAGGGTATTCTTAACCTAAGGAATTTGGGCATTTGAAAGAAAAGATAAAAAAGTGGTTGTGGGTCTGTTAGACATAAGTGGACCTTCAAGGGTTTTGATAGCAATAATCCCTCTGGGTAGTTATCAGGGGAGGAGACGGACTAGGGTCCAGATGTTTCTGAGAGTTGAGTCGGGCCTATGAAGCCCAAGTTTACCCGTAGTTGATATACAGGTCAAAAGGAACTAGCTGTTACCTTTGTTGTGGTCGGAGGCAAACCCGCAACCGAAAGGAGGTAGAGAAAGGAAGAGTACTCCAATAGGTGGCGTAATTGAAGAGCAGTGCCAACTTTCTGGCCACGGAAGCTTGAAATTCGACCTGGTTCTCGCTAGGGTATGAGAGAATTAGTGAAGGCATAGTCTATAGGGAAGTTGCCGGAGGAGATTAAACGAGCGGCTTCATAGTATTTTCAAGGCATCCTCCAGGGGTGTTCAGAGAGTTGGGTCGACTGTGGTAACTTGCGCTTTGCAACAATAAAGACAGAGGACGCTGAGAGGCTGGAGGCACCTTTCACGATGGAGGAAGTCAAAGCGGCAACGTGGGATTGTGGCAGTCGGAAGGCCCCCAGCCCTGATGGGTTCAATTTCCTGTTCATAAAGAAGGCATGGGAAGTGATCGGTGTAGAAATTGTCAGTATGGTAGAGGAGTTTTACTCAACAGGATTACTACCGAAAGGCATAAATAATTCCTTTCTGGTACTGATTCCTAAGGTGGACAGTGCGAAGAACTTGGACCTGTACAGGCCTATCAGTCTCATTAATGGCTTGTATAAGATTATTGCTAAGATGCTGACAATGAGGCTAAAGACAGTGATCTCCCCCATGATATCCCAGACACAGTCTGGATTTGTAGCCGGCAGACAGCTAGCGGATTCGGTTATGTTGGCATCAGAAGTGATTTATAGCTTAAAAAAGGACAAGAGGAGTGGCTGGGTTTTCAAGATTGATTTTAGGAAAGCGTATGATACGGTTTCCTGGGATGCCTTAATGAACATCCTAACGAGTATGGGTTTTAAAGATAGATGGCGCCACTGGATTTCTCAATGCGTTTCCACAAGCCGGGTATCGGTACTGGTTAATGACGTTACCACTCCAGAGTTTGAGATGAGAAAACGACTCAGACAAGGGGACCCTTTATCCCCATTGTTATTTGATATAGTGGTCGAGGCTCTCTCGCTCATGATCACCAAAGCTGAGGAGGTGGGGCTGATTTCAGGAGTGCGGTTAGGCCACACAGCAATAACGCATCTGCAATTTGCAGACGATGTCATATTGTTTAGCGGGGATGATGTGTGTGGATTGCAGAACCTCAAGTTGGGTCGTTCGCTGTTTTACTCTGCTAACAGAGCTGAAGGTTAATTTCTATAAAAGTGCCTTAATTGGAATTCATCAAAGTAGGGAAGGAGCAAGAAGGGCTGCGGTTATATTAAGATGCCGGTTAGACACACTACATATCAAGTACTTGGGGCTGCCACTTGGGGCCAATCCACGATGGTATAAGACTTGGGAGGGAGTCCTCAGACAATTCAGAAGGAAGCTGGTAGCCTGGAAAGGGAAATTATTGTCTCTGGGAGGGAGGATCACGTTGATTAAGTAGGTATTACACAGTTTACCAATCTTTTATATGTCCTTCTATCTGATGCCTAAGCGAGTGGTAAAAGAAATTGAGAAATTGATGAAGAGATTTCTGTGGAGTGGGAATATTGAAGCCAAATGCCTGCACAAGGTTCAGTGGAGGCGAGTATGCATGAGGACCGAAGCTGGAGGCGCCGGGATAGGCGATTTAGGTCTGAAGAACAGAGCCCTACTTCTGAAGTGGTGTTGGAGACTCTTCTCAGAGCCAGAAAGTTTCTGGGTATCGGCACTTAGGGAGGTCCTACAGCCACGCTGGAGCGGAGACTGGCTAGTAGTTTCCACCAGTAAGTTATCATTGGTGTGGAAGGACATTTTTCATTATGTCAATGGGGAGGATGACCTGGGGCGCTCGGTTAGAAATAATATACGGTGGGCGTTAGGACAAGGTGATCGAATACATTTCTGGTGTGACGGGTGGTGGAGGGACGTTCCACTCATGGCAAAATTTCCTAGGTTGTTTGAGTTATCTCTTGACAAGCAAGCACTCATCCAGGATATGGGGATTTGGAGGAGTGAATGCTGGGATTGGAGATTTCGCTGGAGGAGGGCTCTCTTTGCATGGGAAGAGGACGCATATAATGAACTCAAGGAATATCTACGGGGGGCCATACCAGTTAGGACATTGAGCGATAGACTACTATGGAAGAATGGGACCCAACAATTTTCTGTGAAAACTCGCTATGTTATGTTGGCGGAGCAGGATTTCAGGGACATGGCGACCAATATTCCTAATGTTTGGCTGCATCAAGGCACACCAAAGAGTAAAGCTTTTCTTTGGTTAGCATGTCAGGACAGGATATTATCAAAAGGTAGGTTGGTTCGGTTAGGACTGATAAACCTTGCAGAAGCGAATTGTCTGGCTTGTGGTGACCTGGAGACTGATGCGACCCATATTCTGCTGCAGTGTCAGTCGGCATGGTCTTGCTGGGTGGAGGTCATCAGGCGATGGGGTGTTCAGTGGGTATACCCTGAGACTTTGGTGGATTTATTGAGACAATGGGACAGCATCTTTTGGCAACAAAAGGTGATGAAGAGGAGGACCTGGGATGCCATTATGGTGGCAGTGTTGTGGAATATTTGGCGTGCGAGAAATGACTGCATATTCAAAGGTGTGCGACGATGCCCGAAAGATGTAGCATTGGAGGGGTTAATGCACGGCATAGGTTGGGCAAAAGTGCATTTCAAACTGCAGATTGGTCGAGCATCAGATCTTTTGCCGATAGTGGACTGGTGGCAAGTGCTGGAATGAAGGCATGTGAAATGTTTAATTACCTAATATGTTAGTTAGGCAATTTCAAGTTTCATTGCCTAGATAGTCTGTATATATTTGTGCACGGTTGTGATTTCGTTTCTATTAATTTAATTTATCTTCTTCGAGTCCTCAAAAAAAATAAAAAATAGGGAAGTTGCCATTTGCATAGAAACTCAGGAAAGGATAGATGTTGACGGTGAAAGGTGCATGATTCTTACTCAAAAACTCAACAATCTGTGACATTTGGCTTTCGATGTCACTGCGGAATCTTCCAGCTGATGGATAAGGCTGGTCGCCTGGGGACTCGTAGACATCAGCATTTAGAGGTATCGTTGCCTTGATGGACTCTCCAGCTCCAGCTGGGGATTGTTATGTCACCATGGGGTACAGGGCGTGACACTCTACCCCTATTCGTATTCTCCTCGCACTAGGGATGATACTCAGAAAACATATCCTTCTAGAAGTTAGCATTGTCTGCAAGTCCAAGCTGCATATCTTCAAAGGAAGGAAATGTAATTAGGAAAGATTCATTTCTGAGACTCCAAGCAGAAAAATCAAGCAAAATCGGTGTTTCTTGAAGACTCTGTACTGGGAATATCTACAATGCTTCTGTTGAGCCAGTCCCTATTCAGCTGTGGCAGAAGGCCCCTTATAACCACAGAATGTTCGGAGACAGCTCCTTCATTGGCTTTCCCGGCCACCACTTCCAAGAAGGAATGCTTTCCCCGTGATACTACATTCGCTCTAGAACTCAGAGACATTAGCGGTTGCCTTACCTTTGGTTTGGTGGAGGAGAGAGAGGTTTCGTGAAGGACATGGAGAGAGAGGGTTTTCTTCAAAAAAAAAATATGCAAAGTTTTACCCATAATTATGCTGATATGTATTTGGATAATAGTTTATATCACGCAGTTTTATTATTATTATTATTATTATTATTAAGAAGAGGCTAAAACAATTTATTTATATCATTTCAGAACTCGATATCTTTCAACTGCAACATTAATATTATCCTTCACAAGGAACTGACATAGAGGCTGAGGAGGTAACTGGAAGCGATGTTACCTAATTGGTAAGTTACGACCACAGTTAACCAGCCACTCAGCACAATAGTTTACCTCGCGATAGATATGACAGCACCTAACCATCCATGGTCGCTGTAGCAAATCCTTGATATACCACATAATTCTAGAATAAGCATTAGTCTGCATAGGCTCAGACTGAATCATATCCAACGCTACTAGGCTGTCCACCTCTAGGATAAGATTACTGATACCCATTTCCCAGCATGCATAACGATAGTCCTTCTAAAATACCCAAAAGTTTCATATGATTTGCAGATAATGCAAGAGATAAGTGAGCTGCAAAACCAAAGTTCCATTTTCCTTCTCAATTACGAACTAAACCACCTGTACTTCCGACCGACCATTGCATCAGAGAACGAGCCATCGGTGTTTAACTTAATCCATTGTTGTGGAGGCTTTTTCCATCTTACAAAACCAATTTCCTTTACATTGTTGTTCAAACATTGAGTGTGCAGAAGCTCACAAACCATACGTTTTGAAACTGATCGAAAGTAATTAAAACTCCACGCCCCTTGATTTTCAAAAATATACCGATTCCCAGTTTTCCAAAACAGAAAGCAACATATTCCAAAAGTTAAATCCCATTCCCATTCAGCTCCTTGCTGGTTTTCATCTGGAGGTTACTTGCTAACCATTCACTTAGATCCATAGTAAAAAATTCATTACGTTTGTAGTTAGGAATAAGTGAAGACCAAACTCCCTGAACCACAGAGCAATCATGAAGTGCATGTAATGTAGATTCCTCCATAGCACCACAAATCTCACAAATACCTGAGTCAATTACTCGGCGATTACACCGTTCAACATTTGTTAAGAGCTTTTCATGCATAACCAACCATAGAAATAATTTTATTCTATTTGGACCACGCCACTTCCATACCCAGTTCCATTTCTTATCCTCCTGCCAACATGAATTTTTGTAAGCAGTTTGTAAGCCGATTAAACTTCAAAGCCACCAGATGTTGACAAACCCCAAAATTACTCATCCTCCGTTGCTATGTTTCGCCACTTCATAGTAGAGTCTACCAGGTATATAATATTTTGTTGTAAAAATTCATGCCACGATGGTACCAAATCAACAAAGTATTTTACACATAAAGATGCCATTCTTCTGGGAGGGGTTTTATAGCATATTGTAGCAACGAAAACGGAAGTTCCACCCACAAGTCATCCCAAAAACGATAGCTTTTACCATTACCAACAGCCCATCTCACCCCATCTTTAAGTGAAGGCCAAAGGTGAATCACCCCTTTCCAAAAATGTGAGTCACCATCCTTACTAATAAAACAGAATCCTCTCCTTGAAGTAACATATTTGGCTCTCAAAAGCTGAACCCAGAAAGCTTGAGACTGCGTATAAACTAACCAAGCATTCTTTAGGAATAATGCATCATTATGAGCTCGCATTTGCTTAATGCCAAGCCCACCAGCAATTTTGGGATTACTTACTATATTGCAATTAACCAAGTGTATTTTCTTGACCTCACTAGTTGACCCCCCATAAGAATTTTCTAGTCATCCTATCCCTATTATCAAACAATCCTTTCGGGATTCGGCATACTTTTTTTTTGAAAGAGTATCGATATATGTATATTAAAAAGTATGAAAAAACATAGAATCTGTACAAAGGAACCCAGGAACAGCATAATGGCTAGAATGAAACCAACATATCCTATGACAAGGTTACAGGAGCCATCACATGGAAAAAACACCTGTGGCTGTATAACCAGCCCCTTCAAAAACATTAACACCGACTATGCAGAGTTACAGGAAGAGATGTCAGTCCCAGGCAAACCCAGGAAGCGCCACAAGCAACAAGATGAGGGAACATGAAACCCACCGATGCCCGTTAAGTGCGCAAGTAGCAACCACCCTATCCGTCCCACTACCCATGTACAAACCCACAGCGCCCCAATGGTCTGAAGGAAACGAGAGTAGCTGACAAAAAATCCCAGACGCAATTCCACCTCTTAATTCCAAGGAGCAGCTTCAAAACTCTTAATTCCCAATATTCAGAACAATGGCCAGAATGAAAACAAACAGATCCTATGACTGAATTATAGGATCCAGAACTTTCAAAACACCGTTGCACTCAATCAGCTGTAAAGCTACTAAGAAACCAACTGATACCATAGCTGTACCGATACCATAAACAACCACAGCAAACAAAACACAACAAAAAGGCAGCTTACCGTTTCTTCAACCTGTCATCTACAGAAACCGAAGAGCAAGAAAGTCTCCCGAAGGTAAAAAGGACAAGCAGTCAGGGCAACCTCCCTTCAGGTTATGCTTAGCCCAATAAAAACCATGACGAATGGCATTGTAGAACAGAGAGAAGGGATTGCTTAAAGAACTAACTTGATAAGAACCAGTTCCCCAGCAAAAGAAAAGGTAGACGGCTGTCATCCCTTGATCTTCCTTTGGATCTTTGTCATGAGTGGTGTCAAGTTCTCACTGGTCCTAGAATTATTTTGGAGAATCACACCAAGATATTTTCCCACGAATCTCTCTATCCTAAACCCAAATTCTCTTGCAATATGTTCAGCCAAAATCTCATCAATATTAGTCGAGAAAGATATTGTGCTCTTATAACCATTTACCCTTAATCTCAAAGAAATCCCAAAATCATGTAATAAATGTTTCACAATTGTAACTTGCTCTAAAGAAGCTCTAGCCATCAAGAGCATATCGTCAGCAAAAATTAGATGTGAAATAGTAGGGGTCATACCTTTTAACCTCCAAGGAATCCATTGTTTATTGTCGACTTCCATATTAGTAGCCTAAGCTAACCTTTTTACACAAAGAACAAAAATATAAGGAGAGAGAGAGTCTCATTGTTTAACACCAAGGGATGGGTAAAAGGCGTTTCTTAGCAACCCATTCGAAAGCACACTTGACTTAGTAGCCTTCAACCCGTTATCACAGTCTCAACCATAAAATTAGGAAGACCCACATCCTCAAGTCGTATCTCTAATAAATTCCCATGACAAACTATCATATGTCTTTTCGAGATCTTTAATAACCATCTAGCCATGCTTTCCTTGTTTTTTCTGAAGTGAATGAGCCACTTCAGATGCAGTAATGATATTGTCAATGGCTTCTCTCAGCTCCCCAAACCTCCTGCCACTCTCTACTCCACTTTCAAACACCATTCCAAACACAGTCCCCAATCCAACCCCTCAACCCACACGAACAGGTGTGGTATGTCTTGCTATTTTCTTTCGCTTGGAGTATTTGGCTAGGCCGGAATCACAGGCTTTTCAGGGGAGAAGTGTCCAGCCCGGATGATTTGTTCCTTAATGGTTTGCGCCATGGTTTTTGTTGGGCTAAGGTGAATCTTAGGGATGTACATATTGACAGCTTAGATCTATTGCCTGTGGGAGATTTTGTTTCTTTATTGGCCAGATAATTGGCATAGTTTCTGAAACTGGACGATACTATAATCATCTATAGTATCCGTTAGTTTCATTTTGCTCAACCGGTGGGTACAATGTATCATTGTCCCACATCCTGTATTTCGGTTCTACTATTAATATACTCGACGTATTACTCAAAAACCCACACGAGCTGCTGCTCAGCATGGGGATCCTTCTTCAGACCCCAATCGTCAACCTTTGCCATCTCCTGTCAATATTAGATCTACCCCAACCAAATGGCTACCAACCCAGGTATTTCGTGAGGATAGATATATTTCTTATTTCATGGAAGGGATCCCTGAGGCCTGGACGTCCGGTCATTTATTCAAAACGATTGCGAATGTGGAGCCAGTAGTGGATGTCTTCATCTCTGGTCGTAAATCACAGAGGGGTTTACGCTTTGGTTTTGTTAAGTTCGTTAGATGCGGGGTACAGGAAGAAGCGCGCCACAGAAGGTTACATTCATGCCTGGGTGGATATGCTTGGGCGAGTATTCACGTGGCTAGGTATGCAGTGGATACAAGGCGCAGGAGAGAACTGCATGGGACTAACGCTGATCAGCAAGCACCCTTACCGACAGCTACGCAGCAACCACCTGTGAGTTCTGACCTCTTGCGAGAGAGAGATGATCGAACTTATGCAAAAGTCACCACTAGGTAGTTTGTAACGGAGGCTGAGGATGTGACAGTGGAACTTTTTTCAGATCCAAACATCAGGAACCGTTTGCAAAGAAGTGTTGTTGGGATTATACGTGATACATATATCAACACATTGGGTTTACCAGCTGAGGTTGAATGCATTGATATGGGGCAGCAAATGAAACTACTCATTTTTGCAACAGCTGAGAAAATGAGATATGAGCTTATGCACAATCCTGGCTTTTGGAATGATAGGTTTTTTGATCTTCATCCATGGAGTGCAGAGGACACTGCACTCAGAAGGCTGTGTTGGATAGAGGTTGCGGGTCTCCCTCTAAATGCATGGTTCGAAGATGCTTTCAAGAAATTAGTAAGACCAATCGGTACACTGGTCCAGATCCATCCTATCACTGCTACTTGGAAATCTCTTCAGGTGGCGGTTCTGCAGATAGCAACAGCTAGTTCAAAGGCTATTCAGAGAAGGATGAAGTTATTGATAGATGGCAGGGCGTGTACAGTACAGATTATGGAAGACAAGGAAAAGGTGATTGTGGAGCCTGAGGTTGGTGCCAAGGGGACAATGTCAGGTGGGAGTAACAGTTTCTTTGTTTCACCCAAGTCCCCACTAGCAAAGGAACAGCACGCTAGTTTCGTTGGTAAGAGGGTTAATCCTTTGGTAGGGGAGCAAAAGTCAGCATGTCATCTAGACAAGAGGGTACAGGAAAAGGTTTTTCTAGCCAATACTAGTACAACACAAGCTGGTGCAGTGGGTCCTAAACAGCCACTTCCATTACAATTATCCATGTTACCTTCCCCACCTCATATGTCTGCCACTAAGATTCCAAATGAGGAAGGGTATCATAGACCTTTTACGAATATTGAAGGGCTTCTTAGCCATTTCACAGCTCCTGTGTACACCCCTGGTGCTCTCTTTGCCGAATGCCAGCTCCAGGTCTCTCATAAAACATGCTCAGAAGGTGTACCAGGAGACTACTCAGTTGTAGATTCTGGGTTTATGTCCTCTTCTGAAGTCATGGCTTTTACAAGAATGAGACAGGAAGGTGATAAAGCATCACGGGTGAGTGCTAAAGGAAGGGCTGGAGCTTGTAGACTTGGAAAAAACAAAACTTGGAAAAAACAAAAAACTCAAGCACCTCAAACCCACTGGGAGTTTGTCCTCGGAGAAAACCAGTCAGCCAGTCATGGGTGTTGTACCCGCATTGGTGGAGGATCCTTCATTCCTGGTCATCCCATCAGAGCTGGGTGAAGGAGTATCAGATCCTGGTTGTTCATGGCAGACAGTTGATGCAGTGTGTAGAGTGGAGGCCGAGGTTCAGCAGACCTTGGAAATTACGGATCAGTTGGGTCTCCGTAGAAAGACCACGAAAGCAGCGATCAGAAAGAAGTTGAAGGCAAAGATAGTGGCGGACGAAAAGGAATGGCAAGGTCATTGTGCTACCTAAGGTAATCTTGGCATTTTGGAACAGGGATTTGATTATTGAATGGTTAATTTTGCATTTTGGAATATTAGGGGATGTCGTGGGAGGTTGAAGTTAAATCAGATTAACACTCTTATAGCTAGGCAACATTTGAGTGTATTGTTTCTATGTGAGACTAAGCGGGAGAACTTTTCAGAGAAGTTGGCGGCCAGGATATGGTCTGGACATTCCATTCAATGGGATGTTATTGATGCTAGGGGGAGAGCTGGGGGTATGGTGTGGCGAAGGATGGGCACACCATAAATGTTTAGAGAGCTCGAAGAACTTTTCAGAGAGCTGGGGGTAATAAATGTTTCACAATTGTAACTTGCGTGGCGAAGAAGTCTATTTGTATGGGAAGCTGAATCCAGCGAAGGATTGATGGGATATTTGGAGGATAAGAAGCCTATTCAGAACAAGTTAGATAGCTTAGTATGGGCTGATGGTGCGAAGGAGCCAACGGTGAGAAGCTGTTGTAGAACACTGGAGGATGCGATTTTAGAGGGTGAGGAGGTGGATATACCGGATGTTTGGCAGCTGGCAGGAACTCCAAAAAGCAAGGCATTTATTTGGTTGGCATGTCAAAATCGTATTCTATCAAAAGGAAGATTGTATAGGCTAAGGCTTATTAGAGAGGAGGAGCGGCTCTGTGACACTTGCAGTCTGGTGGAGGATAGTGCAGATCATTTATTAGTAACGTGTAGGATGGTGTGGGTGTGCTGGATGGAAGTGCTGAGCCGATGGGGGGTACAAGGACCACTTCCTGGATCGGTTAGTGATATGATCCGTCAATGGGGAGGCATACATCCGGGAACAAAGAGAAATCAAGTATGGGATTGTTTGTTATTAGCAGGGATGTGGAGTCTATGGACAGCCAGAAACAACAGAACTTTCAGGAACAAAGTGAAAAGTGCCAAGGATGTTGCGGTGGAGGGCTTGCTATATGGTTTGGAGTGGGCAAGAGTTAACAACGCAGTACAGGGATACAGAGGCGTAGAGCTGTTAGCCATTGGAGATTGGCATCAGGTGGTTCAGTGACATTTTGATACTGTGAATCTTTAAGGTGCTTGGTAGAAGATATTATGCAACTTAGATATTCATGGATATGCTAGATTCTATTGTATATTAGGGGACTTAAGTGCAACACGGTTATTTTGCTTAAACTGGATTGCATTTGATGTATTTTGATTTTATTAATAACATCATCTTTCTGTCAAAAAAAAAATTGTAACTTGCTCTAAAGAAGCTCTAGCCATCAAGAGCATATCGTCAGCAAAAAGTAGATGTGAAATAGTAGGGGTCATACCTTTTAACCTCCAAGGAATCCATTGTTTATTGTCGACTTCCATATTAATAGCCTGAGCTAACCTTCTACATAAAGAACAAAAATATAAGGAGAGTGAGGGTCTCATTGTTTAACACCATGGGATGGGCAAAAGGCCTTTGTTAGCAACCCATTCGAAAGCACACTTGACTTAGTAGCCTTCAACCCGTTATCACAGTCTCAACCATAAAATTAGGAAGACCCACATCCTCAAGTCGTATCTCTAATAAATTCCCATGACAAACTATCATATGTCTTTTCGAGATCTACCTTAATAACCATCTAGCCATGCTTTCCTTGTTTTTTCTGAAGTGAATGAGCCACTTCAGATGCAATAATGATATTGTCAGTAATATGGGACCAAGGATGAAGCTAGACTGAAGAGGGCCTATAAGATGATTCATAACCCTTTTCACTCTATTGGCAAGTACCTTCATTACAATCTTCATAGTCACGTTACACAAACTTATTGGGCGTAGTTGGTTAAGACTTGTAGGATTAGCCACTTTAGGAAAAGGAACTATACTTGTTTCATAAATAGTTCGAGAGACAGGCTTACCATTTACTATATCCTGAACCAAAGAAAATAAAGAGTGTTCGACTACTGACCAGTGGTGCTGATAGAAGATAGCTAGCATTCCATCAGGGCTCAGAGCTTTTAGAGGCTTTATAGAAAATAGAGTAGCTTTTACTTCTTGCTTTGTAATTGGCTGACATAGGAGTGCTGCTTCTTTGCTGTTTAAAATTGGAAACTTTCCTAGAACCTTGTATCCCACATGAATCTCACAATATATTTGACTGAAGAAAAGAAATACTTCGTGCTCAAGTATCTGTTCATCATAGCACCATTCATTCCGTGAGAGATAATAAACAACGCTGACTTTTTGCTGCTTATCATTTAAGACTAGTTTCTATGCCTTCTCTTTTGTTGTATATGATCGACAGTGTAACTCTGCCGAGGTTCTTGGCAGCCATTGCAGACGTGAAGCAAACAAAGAAATCTCAGAGGCCAGCACCGCTAAGAGATGTAGGAAGACTGACACAAGAGCAGAAGTTCAACAGTGTTTGATGTTTCAGTGGACTTGAGCTCTGGGAGATAAACAATTTTGGGATGTGCAAAAAAAGCTCAGAAGTTTGTTCCTATAGAGAGAGCAACTTGGTAGACAAGATTCATAATTTTTCAAGGACTTGGGAATTCATAAAGCTATGCACCTCCAATTTTTAAAAAGATGAGAAACACAAGAGTTTCATGTGTATACTACCACCTTCCTGAGTACTTCCAAGATGATTTCATACAAATGCTACTATTGAAATAAGCAATAATTTCAGACGGGTAGAACAAAAGTTATGTAAAGTGATGTTGTTTTCCAAATCAGAGTATACCAACTAAAGGTATGCTGAAAGTCTTTTGCCAAGTTCAGATAAATTAGGATCAAAGGAAAATCGGGAAAAATCGAACATGTTAACTCGTGTTCGTTGCATCGGCAGCTGGCTTTTTCGGACAAGCTGAAGACAGATGACCCTTTTCCCCACACTCATAGCATGTCCTCCTCCTTATCTTACCACTGCTAATGTTTGATTCACCATTAGTAGGATTCTCACTGGCAGGAATAGTAGGAGGATTCTCACTGGTAGGAACAGTAGTTGGTTGGACTTTTCCACTTCTCAAAGGAGCTGCACAACTTATCTTGATAGGTCTCCCACACACAATCTGCTGATCCAACTTCAATGCCATTGTGAGAGAGAGATTATCAGAAAAATCAACTTGGGCATACCCTCGAAATTCTCCTGTATCCTTGTCCATACCAAAGCGTATAGAAGAAATGTTACAATCAGAGGAAAACTTCTTGAGGTCATCCTCTGTTATATCCCATGAAAGAAGGTTAATAGAAAGAAACTCGCTTTCTTCAACCATGAACTTAATGTTATAAGTTTTCAATAAAGGGAAATGACACTGATCTAGAATACATACTATCTATGCATTACTCACATGTCAGCTCCATCGAGTGCCAAGGCCCGTTTAACTGCAGTATCAGTCTGCAGGGAGGATCACAATGGTAGAAGGTTAATAGAAAGAAACTCACTTTATTCAACCATGAACTTAAAGTTATAAGTTTTCAATAAAGGAAACTATAGACTTATACTCACACCCGCTTTTGTTTCAAAGGAGAAGGCATTGCTGTATAGCTAACCCAGAAAGTTGGCTTAGCAGATTAAGTTAAAAACATTCTAGTATGTCAAGAACTCCATCTAAACAAGGTACATTTTCACATATCCTCAATTTCCACACACGGCAGCTTCAAAAAAGTTCTGGTGACGATTCCCACCGACCGGAATTTTTTCACTTTCCAATGAACTTGAATATTTAAGATAGCATTGCAGAGTAATTTATAGAAAAATATTGTGAAACCATGCAGTATTCATTTACCTTGAAACCGATGATGGCAATTCCTCTGAACTTTCAACTGTCAGGAAATGTCATGCAATCAACTTCTGTTAGAGTACCACAGTTTTCAAAGAAACTTCGGATGTCATCCTCAGTCGAGTAATATGGAATGCCGCCCACATAAACTTTTGTAACAATGCCTGTGAGGACCCGCTCCCGGTAAATGGGAACCTCACCGCCGCGTAGCCTCGATTGACCCAACACGTGAATTAATCGAAGTCACGCAAGACTTAATTTAATCTTACAAATCACAAACCCAAAATTACGTATCAATTTGAATTTTTATAAAATAAATTGGAGCATAGCACGTTTCAATTTAAACTCGGCTTAAACATTCAATGGAGTCATATAAAAATCAGCGGAAGTCTTTAATCTGCGGAACCATAACTCACAAGCCCAAATGGACTAACAAGTGCCCATGGCACTCAAACCAACTCATAAATCATACATGCATAATCATGAACATAACCGAAAATAAATCCACAACGAGTGCAATTCAGAGAATGAAATCCAACACAAGCATGTATGCTCATAATACAATAATTACAAAGCATGCCGAGTCTCCAAAACGTGTGAATGCATAGTCCAGCCCTATAGAAAGACACCGGGACTAAACCTCTGCGACAACGTCTAGACGATCACGTACTAGCCCTGAAAAGGGGAAAAGAGGGGGGTGAGATAATAAAATCTCAGTGGAAGTTACAGTGTCATACACGTAGCCGTGGGAATAGAGGTATAACCAAATCAATTTATTAAACCTACATGATCAGAAAATTCATTTAATCATCCATGGTCGCTATAATGCATATAACCACAATAAATTCCAGAAATGCATAAATGACCATACAGACAAAATCTTATGCATTTTAAAATCCATATTCATCAGAATCAGTCGGGCTAATACGTCCAAAACTAACGGGGCAGACATTGGTTGCTTTCGGACTACCCCCGCTAAAAGGTAGCGCAAAGCCCATTGATGGTTTTAATTTCATTTCGTCAAAACATAATAATATTCAGAAATACCCCTTACCATCAATGTTATCTGTAATTAAATGGAGCAACTCATCTATCACATTCAATTACTCAGCATGCATGCATAGAACACTTCATCGGTACCAGCAAATAACCCTTCGGGTCCAACGTGTCCTGCTAGTCGTCACTTAGCTAGGCACACAATTAATTTCCTCCGTAACCCTCCAAAGCAGTAAGTAACCATTCCCCTTTACCTGGGAATCTTTCCAATTACATACCCTGATTGATCAATTAGCTGCGTCCGTCAATTCCACAATTTTCCTAGAAAATATGTATATAGTTCGTATGTAGGAAAATTACAATCGTATACTCAATCAATCAGTCCCAACAAGGGACGTTCTTTCATGTAAACACACTTAAAAATCATAAATTTCAAATCACAGATGCATCATACGAAAATTACACGACATTGGGCATCACTTGGAACTAATTTGGAGTGTTTCCAGCTTACGGCAAAATACAAAATATTTTTTGCAGAAAATATACGAGACTGATCAAAAACTGGATTTTTTTCCAGAATATTTTTCCAGAACCTTTCCTTTGTGTTTGACACTCACCTAATACCGAATTCTCCTCAGAAAGAATCCTCAACCAACACACAATTGAATGGATTACATATCCAATTTAAAGACTGAACAAAAGACTTGAACAAAACTGAGTTTTTCTAGAATATTTTTCCAGAAAATCCTCTTGTGTTTGACACCAACTAAACACCACATTCCACTCAGAATAAAGCCTCAACCAACATAAGGAGGAATGGATTTCATATCAAATTCAAAGTCTGTACAAAAACACTCTCACTTGGGATGAAAATCCAGCAACAAAGACATCACCAATTGCCCAACATCCAATGCATTGACAAGCATAAGTGCATAGCCTTTAAAGGTAACGTTTCATGCATAAATCATGGCACACAAGCATATGATTCTAGCATGTTTTCAGAACGTATTTTCCAGTCAAGCCTCTATTCAAAACAAATCATGTAATTCAAATTTTAGCTTATCGAAATCAAACATTTCGTATACACGTATGAAACGTAAACTCCCACCTCTTGACGCGTAGACTCTCCGGCGATACCTTTGCCTTTGTCGAGAGTCAAACCACGACCTATCAGACATTAAATCACAGACATAAGCTAAGGGAAAAACAGGGCACAAAAAGTAACAAAATACAACCTAAGGACCCTTAGCACATACTCACCTAAAAGACACACTAACAACACTCTAAAAAAACCTTAGGCATCATCAATGCCTCTTAATCTCAATCCCAAAACAAACCAGAATTCTAACCTCTAAAACAAAACCTTCTGAAAACAGAGGTGTACCACCCCATCATTGCTGCAAGAAACTCCCATTCCAAGCCACCCAAACTCAAACAACAATCCTCAAGCACAATAATCAGTCAACAACAACCAATTCATCAAATCCCTCAAAGGATCACACACATACCAATTTCCAGAATCTCAAACCAAACTCTACAAAGCATTAAACCAGAACAGAACATCAGGGTAAGCTAAGAACAACACCAGAAACATCAAACAACCAAGAATTTAACTTGAAAAACCAGAAATCACAACTTACCTCCAAAAGCACCAAACTCGACCTTAAGCAAAACCTGCCCAGAAAACACCCTTCTAGGACTCCTAACAAGTGGAGAACCAAGGGAAAAGAAGGGGAAGTGATAGGGTAACAATAACCTATCAAATTCTGGTGAAAATTTTGGTGAAGGAAAGATTTGTGTAGGTTTGTAGAGAGAAGGGAGAGGAAAATCGGGAATGAGCATCAAGAGAGAGAAAGGGAAAGGAGGAAATGAGGTTTCAGACTTAAACTTGGGTATTTATAGGCTAAGGTTTGGGCTGAAAAATTAAACCAAAGGATTGGGGTAAGTTGCAGGCCCAAACCTGCAAGGAAATAGCCCAACGATCAAACGGAAACTCGATAAAATACGTGTGAAGCTCGAAAATATTTTTAAAACGTCAAATGGCTTAATTGGGCTTGTGTTTAATTAAATCGGCTCACAAGTAGATATTTGGGCTCGATGAATAGTAATGGGCTCAAAGAAATCAGAATCGGCCCAAAAGGCCCACGGTCACTCAACACGGACCAGAAATCAGCTCGACGGTTTTCCACCGACTCTACCCTAAACCAACGCACTAAACCACTCACACGACACATCTAAACACACTATGGGCTTTAAATACATCCTCGGTCGACACTCAGGTCCCACCAACACCCTGACTCGGCACTTGAAAAGGTCGGGGTCTCACATGCTTCCTTCAGAATCTTGGACAAATGGATGGGCATCCTATCCTCTTAGACCGGTGCATGCTGCACCACTGGTTCAACCTGTACTTCTGGCTCACCCTCATCCTCAGGCTGATTTAGTGCCTGCTGAGCCTGCATATGTGCCTGCAACTGAGCTTGCAACTCATTCTGTCTCTCTGCCTGCTGTAGTAAAGCAGCTTGCATCATCTGCATCATCTGCTGCATCTGACCCATGGATGTCTGCATAGCTGTCAACATCTGAAACATAGCTGGGTCTGTGGCCACTGGTACTCCCGGAGCTCCCTGTGTTACCTGTGGCTGTGGTGCACCCTGGGATTGATCCTCCGCAACAGCTGGTCCTCTAGCATCAGAAATCTCATCCAACTATCTGACTCGTGCACCTCCTCGGCCTCTGATACGTGGACGACCTCCACCTCGAGTCATCTTAAAAAAAAACTGAACATACATAAGCCCCTAAAACAACACAAGACATCTAGACTCTCTATGCTGGACTATACATGTGCTGTGAATGTGATGCACTTGTAAAACATGCAATTCCCAACCAATTTTGTACACATAGCTCACAAAAATCAACCATGCTCCGCTACCAACTCTGTGAGCCAACATAGTTCATCCCTGGCCTCTGAGCTACTGAAGCTGGTAGTGGTCTGGTCTGAGATCCACTCGGTTGTACTGACTTCACCCCGGGGCAATCTCTTGCTATGTGCCCCACCCGGTTACACTGAAAGCAACGCACTGGTTGAGTGCATGGCGGGTAGTGAAACTGCTTGCAGTTGAGACACCTCGGTGGTCCTGGTGGTCTTCTCACCGTCTAAGAGGATCTGCTAGGTAAAGAACGAGTAGCTATGGAAACTGTACCTTGTGTCCTCGTCTGGTAAGAAGGAGAAGAGTAAGGACCAGATGTCCTACCCTTGAACCTCTTAGCGAACCTTGGACTACGCCTAATAGGACCCTTTCCCAGCTGGAATGTCCTTACGCCTCGGTTGCTTCCTCTGTCCTTCTAAGATTGCCTCGACCTTTACTGCCTGAATCACAATCTTCTCAAATCGGTTGCTCACTGAAGCTCCCATGCAACCTCGAACATCAAAGTCCAATCCATCCTCAAATCTGCTAGCCATGTTCTCACTGGTCCTGTCAGACTCAGGAACAAAACTAGCTAAGGCTCTCAACTCGGCCTCATACTCCGCTACTGTCATGTTCTTCTGCTTCAGATTATAGAACTCAGACTTCTTCTATTCCTGAAGAATCTGGTGTAGTACCTCTGATCAAACTCCTTCTCAAATTCGGTCCAAGTAGCTCTACCTGCGTACCGGTCTCTGGTAGTAGCCCACCAATTGGCTGCATCCCTCTCTAGTAACTGGATTGCTAAGACCACTATATCCTCCTCCGAAAGTCTCAAGTCTTGGGCTGTCACCGACACTTTGTCCTTCCAATTTTTTGCTGCCACCACGTCACTGGTGGTACTGTGAACCCTATGAGCATAACAATACCCGTTATGGGGAGAGGACGGTGCGGAGCACGTCTCTCACATAAAAGGCGCCTTTTATGTGAGAGCCGTGCCCCGAGCACCAGCCACTCTCCCCATATCAGGTACTGTCTGGTAGTATCCCGACATTCACCCCAGGCTGCAGCTTTTGGGAGTCGAACCCGTGACCTACTCCTTTTGTTGTTTCTCGGAAAACGCCTCTCATAAGTGGAACGGTGGGGGTTTGAGTCCAGGGGTGAGCACAATGCTGCAGCAGTGCAAAAGACCAGTGGGCTGGGTGTACTGTGAACCCTATGAGCATAACAATACCCGATATGGGGAGAGGACGGTGCGGAGCACGTCTCTCACATAAAAGACGCCTTTTATGTGAGAGCCGTGCCCCGAGCACCAGCCACTCTCCCCATATTAGGTACTGTCTGGCAGTAGGTCGGCATTCACCCCAGGCTGCAGCTTCTGGGAGTCGAACCCGTGACCTACTCTTTTTGTTGTTTCTCGGAACACGCCTCTCACCAATTCTGCTGCAGCTGAATTGGTGAGAGGCGTGTCCGCGACCTACTCCTTTTGTTGTTTCCCGGAACACGCCTCTTACCGATTCAGCTGCAGCTGAATTGGTGAGAGGCGTGTTCCGGGAAACAACAAAAGGAGTAGGACACGAGTTCGACTCCCAGAGTTTGCAGACTGGGCTGAACGCCGGGCTACTGCCAGACAATACCTGATATGGGGAGAGTGGTTGGTGCTTGGGGCATGACTCTCACATAAAAGGCGCCTTTTATGTGAGGACCTCCCCCCAGGAGGAACCTACATCCAAAGTATTGTCTGGCCCTCTGGCCCAGGGTAACGACCAACCGGTAACCAGGCAACTAGGAGCCCTCGGCCCAAAGGCCGGCAACTCTGGCCCATGACTATTCGATTCCCTGGCTGCAGCCACTGAGACTCGAACCCCTGTCATGGCACCTTTTATTCCTCCTAAGAGAACGCCTCTTACCAATTCAGCTGCAGCTGAATTGGTGAGAGGCGTGTTCTGAGAAACAACAAAAGGGAGAGGTTGAAGGTTCGAGTCAGGGGAGTGGCAAAATGTTGCAGCAGTAGCACTGAGCCCTACCGAACGTGCCAACCCTGCCACAATACCCGATATGGGGAGAGGACGGTGCGGAGCACGTCTCTCACATAACTGTAGTATTTAATCAATAAACCACAAACCATACGGCTCTACCCATACAACATCACACTAAATCCATCAATTTCAAACTCTAGAATAATAAAATGTGCCCAATCACCATGCTCATCTCATATATAAATCCAAAAGCAAGTATATACAGTGAGGTGATAGCACATTATATATGCTAATTTAAATAATAATTATCTAAGTATTTATTAGAGTAAAAGATTCTATTTTATAGTATTTTATCTATTTTTCCATAATTTAATATTGAGATGTGAATTTAAATTATATGCATAAAATATTTAGTGAGATATTTAGAGTTGGAAAGGATCATGTCATGTAATGAAGATATTTTCGTGAGCTCTGGTACTTGCAGACTTTATCAAGAGACCCCAAAAATTCAAAAAATGATAAAGTGGAGATCTTGGAATAGTTGTAATTATTTTTTAATTATGGATATTAAATAAATTGTGTATTTAGGATATGCCATTAATATTTGTGATTAGAAAGTATAATTATATATGAAACATGTAATACAACTATTATATATACAACTATTGGAAAGGATAATAAACAATAATGGGAATAGAGATATATAATAAAATTATTGTAGAGCATTTGATAATAAATACAAAATCAGTACATATTTGTTATATTTATTATATGTGTATCCAATTCAATGTGTGATTTTGATTTTGATATCAATATATAATTATATTTTATATAATAACATTTAATAATTTATAAAATTTTGATTTTATATATAAATATGTAAGGTTTGATTTTATAAGGAAATAATTTTAGAATTAATTACAACCGGAGAGACTATTAGGACCATGAGACTGTTAGCGCAAAGTGTTCAACTGACAAATTGGAAAGTAGAACCCTCAATTAGGGTTGAAGCTTGGAGGCAGCAATGGTGTTATCAAACAAGAAGCTGAGACAGAAGCTGAGAGTAGCAAAGGTAGAATCTTTAACAGCAACGAACACCGAAAACCCTAATTCCGAGCTGCATGAGCTTCTAGAGGCGGCCGCAAAGCAGAGGCTCAGGTTGTCCAAGAGGGAGAAAAGAAGAAAGAATCAACCTTTGGAAGGATTAGATGGTGAAGGGAGTGACCCACATGGTGAAAATGATAAAGTGAGGAAGAAGAAGAAAGTTGAGGAGGATGGCGAAAGGGAATTGAAAGCAAGGGATGGTAGTGCCGATGATGTTAAGAAGAAGAGGAAGACGAAGAAGAGAAAGAGAGAAGAGAAGAGCGGTGCAGAGAAGGATGAGATAATTGAAGTGAGAACAGGAGATGGTGAAGTTGGTGAGGATAAGAAGAAGAGTAAGACAAAGAAGTCAAAGAGAAAGGAGAGTGAGGGTGAAGAGAAGAGTGCTACAGAGGAGGATGAAGCAGTCAAGCAGACTAAGAAGGCAAAGCAGAAGAAGAAACTGAAGAAGAAAAAGAAAAAGAATAAAGAGAAAATCGAGGATGGGAATGTGGGTAATAATGGAGTGCAAGAGAACAACGAAAGGTGATTTCTAGAGCGCGCTATTATCGTCACTATGGTTTATTTAGTAGTGACTGTTCATTGGTGTGAGCATATGCAATTTTTAGGCTTGATCAAGCAGACGAATTTGATTTCTATGTTTTGGATGATTTAGAGCGTGTTTCTTCTTTTTTTAAAAAAAAACTAAAAGCATTCATCATCAATTATTGTGACAAATCTCTCTCATTAAGGTGCTATAAGGATGATTCTTACCGCCCAATTACATCTTTCGGAATGAGTGTGTTTCCTGGTATAGTTTGTTTGATTAATTTTGTTTGGTTGGAATTTGAGATGACATAGTGTATATTGGTTGTGATCAGTAACATGCTTTGTATTATCCTTTCCTTTTTCAATGTTATCATTTGGCAGATTATTGATTGCGTTACTTTTTTTCCTTTTACCAATATTGTGAATGCTGTTTGATATGGTTCTTGTTATGTCATCATTTTCAGTCAGTTGAATTTGAATGAGGGTGTTAGCAATATGGGACAGCAGGACGAGGACGTGGACGTAATAGCTAGCCAGAGAAGTGGTGTTTGAAGTAGAAGTCCACAAAAGGGCAGGGGCATGTCAATGGGAGAAGAGCAGACTCTCGTATGGTTTAGGGGAGAAAGCAGGGGCAGTGATACAATCTTTGGGGTTATCCACTTCCACCCCATCAGTTCTTGGTGGCGGACCCCCGGGTTCCACTGTGCCCTTGGGCTTCGGTAACCATTCTTCAAAGCAGACCCAGCCTACCAGCTCAGTGGGCTCTACGTCCGCTAAACCAGTTCCAACAACGGCAGCATCGCGTGGTGTTCGACGATATTCTCAGCAAGAATATCAGGAGATGCTCAAGAAAGGTCTGTGTTTTCGCTGTCAACAGCCGTACCACCCATTGCATCAATGTTCTTCCAAGGCGCTTCAAACAATTGTCTTAGATTTTACCGAGGATGACCCCACTTGCATCCAACTCTTAGCTGAGACCGAACTGGGACAGAGCTCGCCTCCGGTTGACAAGCATTTATTCTAACTTGAGCTGCCATATTTCGCAATGAGCGAGACAGGGAACTATCAAACGATGTGCTTTTGTGGATGCATCGGTGGAGTCCCTGTGGTGATAATGATTGACAGTGGGGCTAGTCACTGTTTCATCTGTGGTCGGTTAGCAGCTCGTAACGGGTTAAGGACGACGGAAACAAATCCAATTGCAGTTAGGTTGGGTGATGGGTTTCGAAAGGTAATCACCGCTCTAAGCCCTCATGTCCACATCGATTTACCTGGTTTATCAATTGAGGTGGACTATTATCTGTTTCCCTTGGGAGGGGTGGATGTGACATTGGTCGTATCCTGGCTAAAGTCTCTAGGTACTATCACAGCAAATTGGAACACGATGACTATGGAATTTCAGCTGGCAGGAACACGAGTCTGTTTATCGGGGGACCCTTCACTATACAGCAAGCCTATCTCTCGAAAATCAGCTGTCCATTTGTCTGAGATTCAGTTTGGGTTACTTCTTTGGCAGTTTACTCAGGAGGATACAGGGGACGCAACATTGAATGAGGTACAACAAACTGAGCTTCATCGGGTATTATCTCAATTCGCATCAATCTTTGGGGAACCTTCCGGGCTGCCTCCAGTTAGAAAGATGGTCCACAGCATTCCCTTACAATCCGGAGTTGAAGCAGTGAATGTTCGAGCTTACCATTACAGCCACAATCAAAAGGATGAATTGGAGAGGCAAGTCGCTGATATGCTTGAAACAGGGGTGATACAACCCAGTTCCAGCCCATTTTCCAGTCCGGTCTTACTAGTCCGCAAGAAGGATGGCAACTAGCGATTTTGTATGGACTATCGTCCCTTGAATAAGGCCACGATACCGGATAAATACCCAATTCCAGTCATTCAGGAATTGCTAGACGAATTGAAGGATGCACATTTTTTCTTCAAGATTAATCTTCATTCCGGCTATCATCAAATCCGCGTTCGAGAAGAGGACATTCCCAAGATGGCATTTCGCACACATTCAGGCCACTATGAATTCAGAGTCATGCCTTTCGGCCTCACCAATGCCCCGTCAACGTTTCAAGCAGTGATGAACGATCGGTTCAGACCACTCCTTCGCCGTTCTGTTTTGGTATTTTTTTATGACATACTTGTTTATAGTAAGTTATGGGCTGATCATTTACTTCATCTACAGCAAGTCTTAGATATAATTTCCCAGAACCAATTCTTTGCAAATGAAAGGAAATGCGCCTTTGGCAGAACTTCCGTGGAATACTTAGGGCATATCGTGTCAGCTGCTGGGGTTGTAATGGATCCAGCCAAAATTGCAAGTGTCTTGCACTGGCCAACGCCTATCTCCCTTAAGGCGGTTCGTGGGTTCCTCGGATTAACGGGGTATTATCGGCGGTTTATAAGGGATTACGGGCAGCTCGCACAACCTCTCACAAACTTATTGAAGAAGGACTGCAGCCTCAAGTTTATATGGACTTTAGAGGCTCAATCAGCCTTTGCTAAATTGCAGGAAGCTATAACCTCCACCCCAGTATTGGCGATGCCAGATTTTTCCAGTTCCTTTGTGATCGAATGTGACGCATCGGGACAGGGCGTGGGAGCCGTCTTAATGCAACACGACAGGCCAATTGCCTACTTCAGCAAAGCATTAGCAGCTCGGGACCTTGCCAAACCAGCCTATGAAAAGGAACTTATAGCCTTGGTGTTAGCTGTTCGTCACTGACGGCTTTACCTTGTGGGGAGGGCATTCACCATGAGAACTGATCATTGCAGCCTCAAGCACTTATTGCAACAGAACATCACCACTCCAGCCCAGCAACATTGGGTGTCCAAGTTACTGGGATATGAATTCACCATTGAATACAAGTCGGGAAAATTGAATAAAGCAGTCGACACACTCTCACGACAGTTTGAGGATGTTTCGTTGGCGGCTATTTCAATACCATACTAGTTGCAGTGGGATAGGCTACGTCAGGATGCAAGTGCAGACGGGGACTACCAACTTCTACGCAAACAGCTGGAGAACAATCCTGCAGCGCATCCCCAATTCAGGCTGATTGGTGACAGAATTTTTTATAAGGGCAGAGTTTATATTCCTGCCTCTTCTTCATGGCGACAGCAGCTCCTAGAGGAATTCCATTCCACTCCTACATGGGGACATTCAGGAGCATACCGCACTTATAAACGTCTGGCTGCAAATGTTTACTGGCCCGGGATGATGAAGGCAGTGCAGACTTTCATGGCAAACTGCGACATCTGCCAGTGGAACAAAACGGATACTCTATCTCCAGCAGGCTTACTGCAACCCTTGCCAAATCCAACAGAGGTATGGTCTGATATTGCAATAGATTTTATAACGGGATTACCCAAATCAAATAACATGGATTGCATTCTGGTGGTGGTAGATAGGCTAAGCAAGTATGCTCATTTTTTGGGTTTGCGACATCCTTTTTATGCTAAAACCGTATTTGATATTTTTTCCCGTGAGGTGGTTCGCTTACTTGGCATTCCCACTTCAATCGTAAGCGATAGAGATCCGGTGTTTCTTAGCTATTTTTGGCATGAGTTATTTCTTTCGTGGGGAACTAAGATGAAGATGAGCACGGCCTATCACCTGGAGACTGATGGTAAAACGGAAGTGTTGAATCGCTGCTTAGAAACTTATCTCCGATGTTTCTCTTCTGAACAACCTATACAGTGGGGTAGATGGCTGCATTGGGCAGAATTCTGATATAATACCAACTTCCATGGAGCAACAAAATTGACCCCTTTCGAAGTGGTATATGGCAGGCCCCTGGCATCATTGCAGCATTTCTTGCCAAGGGAATTCAAGGTCGCCGTTGTGGCAGAGGAGCATGACAATCACAATGTCATCTTACAGCAACTACACTACAACCTATCACGGGCGCAGCAAAGAATGGTGACATCGGCAAATAAGAACAGACGGCCAGTGAGTTTCTCCATTGGTGACAGAGTTTTTCTTAAGCTTCGTCCTCATCGACAGACATCATTAAAGCAGCACGTGCATTAGAAACTAGCACCCAAATTTTATGGGCCCTATGAGATCATCCATAAGGTTGGGTCGGTAGCCTACCGACTGTAGCTACCAGAAGGATCACGAGTGCACCCAGTGTTACATGTGTCTTTGCTTAAAAAGGCACCAGGTTCCTAGGCGCTAGCCACTAAAATTCCGGAGGACATGACAACAGAGGCACCAGCATTTATTCCAGAAGCTATCATACGTGCAAGGGACTTGGGAGCCTCTCATATCCCTTGTCACCAATTATTGGTAAAATGGATAGACCATGACGAAGCCAATTCGACATGGATCTCCTGTTCGGAGTTCTGATGCCAATTTCCCTACTCCAGCCTTATGGACAAGGTTTGTTTTAATGGAGGAGGCAATGTTAGCAATATGGGACAGCAGGACGAGGATGTGGACGTAACAGTTAAGGAGGGGCAAAAGGAATATGACGTACAGGGGCGAAAGGAATATAACGTGCCAATCATTGTCTACAGCCGCAGGAAGAAAACGTCATAGGAATTAGTTATTGGCAGAGAATAGTACAGGAAGAAGAAAGTATATATAGTAGTTAGCCTAGCAGAGAGAAGGATCTTGGTTGATTATCGTTGTATCGGCACAGCTTGGGCACCAGACCCCTTGGTGGTTCTGGGTGATTTTCCTTCTTTACAGATCCAATAAAATCATCTTTCTTCTTACAGTTCTTCATGTTGTTAATTTTCTTAGTTCCCTGTTCTATCAGAGGGCATTGTGAGAGCCATGCCCCGAGCACCAGCCACTCCCAGAGGCGTGTTCCGAGAAACAACAAAAGGAGTAGGTCGCGGGTTCGACTCCCAGAGTCTGCAGACTGGGGTGAACGTCGGGCTACTGTCAGACAATACCTAATATGGGGAGAGTGGCTGGTGCTCGGGGCACGGCTCTCACATAAAAGGCGTCTTTTATGTGAGGAACCCCCCCAGGAGGAACCCCTTCCAAGGTATTGTCTGGCCCTCGGCCCTCAGCCCAAGGCTGGCAACCGGCAACCAGGAGCCCTCGGCTCAAAGGCCGGCAACTCTGGCTCATGGCTATTCGATCCCCTGTCTGCAGCCACTGGGACTCGAACCTCTGTCATGGCACCTTTTATTCCTCCTAAGAGGACGTCTCTCACCAATTCAGCTGCAGCTGAATTGATGAGAGGCGTGTTCAGAGAAACAACAAAAGGAGTAGGTTGCGGGTTCGACTCCCAGAGGCTGCAGCCTGGGGTGAATGCCGGGCTACTGCCAGATAGTACCTGATATGGGGAGAGTGGCTGGTGCTCGGGGCACGGCTCTCACATAAAAGGCACTTTTTATGTGAGAGACGTGCTCCGCACCGTCCTCTCCCCATATCGGGTATTGTTATGCTCATAGGGTTCACAGTACACCCAGCCCACTGGTCTTTTCCACTGGTGCAGCATTGTGCTCACCCCTGGACTCGAACCCCCACCGTCCCACTTATGAGCTTTTTATTGTTTCTCTGAACACGCCTCTCACCAATTCAATCTTTTACTCTAATAAATACTTGGATAATTATTATTTAAATTAGCATATATAATGTGCTATCACCTCACTGCATATACTTGCTTTTGGATTTATATATGAGATGAGCATGGTGATTGGGCACATTTTATTATTCTTGAGTTTGAAATTGATGGATTTAGTGTGATGTTGTATGGGTAGAGCCGTGTGGTTTGTGGTTTATTGATTAAATACTACAGTTATGTTTGATTGTATTTCGTAAATACGTTATATTGTATTGAGGTTTTTATTTAAATACATGCTCCTTTTTAATAGAAAAATTAAAGTTTTAAATTTATCCATATTTTTACATGTTTTAGGAAATGAATTTTTAAATTTAAGCTTGTGTAATTCCGATTAAGTTATGAGTTGGACCAATTGGGATTGCATGACAATGAGAGGCCTATATTCTAGGTTTGTGTCCTTATAGAACCTTCTAGAGTAGGAAGGCCATAATGAACTATCTACTCATAACCAATAATCCTTATGTTTTTAATTCGATCTCCCACTCAAAGACCAATCAGTTTTGATAATAAGAAGCTTACTTATCAAATTGATTAAAAACTATACGTTAAGAATCCATAGAGCTTCGTAGAAGACAAGATAAATAAAAGATTACAGAAAATCAATACTAACCTCATAGGAGACTCGGAATATTCAACTCCCGGAACTAGATTAAAATTTCTTGCCAAACATGTTTTCAAAAGACATCGAAAAAATTTTAAAGAATGCTAACAGAGCTAGAATGTAAAATGATGCCAAACCACATGTGGTCCATGACTACTTATATACCTGAATATAGATCATGCAGGATCTATTTAATATCCACAATTAAAAAATAATTATAACTATCTAATATCTCTACTCTATCATTTTCTGAATTTTTAGGGTATCTTGTCCGCAATTCTCGGAGCTATCTTCATGAACTGATCCATTCCAACTCTAAATATCTCCTGCATATAATTCAAATTCACATCTCAAGATTAAATTATGAAAAATAAATAAAATAATCTTTTACTCTCAAAATACTTGGATAATTATTATTTAGATTAGCGTCTATAATATGCTACCACCTCATTGCGTTGTTATGAAGTCCAAAGTTTGAGCAACCAATATGAGTTTTCTTTCCATGAACAATTGTGAAGAAAGAATGACAGAATTAATGAGGTAGAATAAGAAAGGGGTACCTTGAGTGGATTAGGATGTGGCCTCTGACCTCCGTGACCTTTCCTTTGAAAGAAGCCTTCTTTAAAGGCGTTCTGCACAGTGGAATTCAGATCCCCCAACCATAGTCGTTCCTTGCTCTCGACTTGGACTTTTTGCAGCTTTGGTGTTATTTGGTCTCCATAACCAAATGTCTTCATTTCAGGGCATCCTTTAATTTCCAAGTCTTTTAGCACTGGCCACTCTGTGGTGCAATGAGCAGGGCAGAAACATGCGAGGCTGTCCAGAGATTCAAGTATCAAACGATTCATACGAGGAAAAACAATTCTTTCTGTTTTTTGTGGTTCCTCGAGCTCTATCGAAACTATTTCTTTTATCTTGGAACATTCACGTAATTTGAGTGATTCCAGTTGAACCAGGCCTCCTTTGATTAGCGAGAGGGGGAAGATGGTTGTTAAATTTGGGCAGTCAATTATGTCTAGCTGTCTCAGGTTTTGCAGACTTGGAGAAACCAAATTGTTATTTCTGTTCCATACCACTATTTCTTCCTCTGCATCCTTCTCTTCCTTCATCCTGAAAATTTCTTCCATTTTATGGCAGTGCGAATATCCAAATCCTTTGAAGGCTGGTTAAAGTTTGTGAGAGGATTGGGGGAAATATCCATTTCAGTTTACTACAGTCGGACATGCCTAAGTATTTGAGGCTGCAGAGGTTAATAAACTGGATTTGGCCCTTCCATATGCACGTCATTTCTGGCAAGCCACGCAGGGATAGTTCCTTCAACTTTGACAGTAGCTTGACGTCTTGGTGTTCATTTGTCATCGAACCTTCAATTTCGAAGACGCTGAGCATGGAATCACAATCTAAAGCAGAAACACTTTCAAGAATTTGAAACCTTTGCATCAAATGTGATGGTAAGAGGCAACCCATCTTGTGACATTTCTCTATTGTCAGCTGTTTTAATTTATTCAGGGACTCATTTGGAAGATGGCCATGGCATATTTCAGTGAACTCACCAGTTCCACTGAATTCGAGTTGTTCCAAGTTTCGGAAAACTACCTTAACTGCCAGATCTGATGTGTCAAGTAAGTACTTGAACTCATTGCAACTCCAAACTTGTATAGACTTTAGCTCATTGAATTCGTCGTTGAGGAAGTCATGCAGGATATCCCTCAACCCATCGTATAAAACGAAACAGAGACTCTCACTTCTTGGAACTAAAACCTTAATACAACGAGGCAGTGAAAATTTAGTGTCAAGGCTGAGTGTCAAGGTTCTAGAAAATAAGTCAGACTTGGCGTATTCGACGCCACCCACTGATATATTATAACTGACTAAGTTTTGGAAAGGCATGGCATCAGTCAAGACACTAGCATGAGGTATATTGATGTCCAAGCTGGTCAATCGAGTCAAAAACTGTAGCTCAGAAATGCTAGCATTCATTGGTGAATCCCAATACCAATAGTTAATGCTAAACTCTTCTAATTTTCGGAGATTTGAAAAAATACCTGGAGGTACTCGCCGGAGAAGCGAGCTCGCTTTCAATTCAAATATCTTTAGAGAAGTCAACTTGCCAAATTCCTTGGGGATCTCCTCCATGCCATAACTTGAAATGCTAAGAACTTCAAGCTTAGCCAATCTTCCAATCTCTGAGAAGTTTGTTAAACTATATTTTCCAATGCAGAGTGTGCGCAGATTTCCAAGGTCTCCTAGGGAGGAAGGCAACGTGAAGTCACTCACCCAATCATCCATTCCCATGTCTAGAAGCTTCAATTCTTTCATTCCTTGGAAGAAATTTTCTGGCATTGTGAAACGTGTTGGAAGCAGTAAAATCTCCAGCTTTGGACATTTGAGCCCATCAGGAGGGTTTTGAATGCGATTTGACATCAAAGATATCCCCGAGATATGTTCATAGGAATCGTAGTTTGGCCAATCTTTCAATCCAATACCAGATTTTACCAAAAATGCATTTTTCTTCTTGGATGAGATGTGTATTGCAACATCACGAATAACATCATGCATTCTCACATGCTTTTCCCCTGTACCTTTCAATAATAAGTGCGAGTCAATAAGGGTACTTACAATTGTGTGTAGTCTGCTTCTAGCTTCTTCCACTGTATCAACATTCTGAAATGTTCTTAAAGATATTCCATATCTTAGCAATCTCTCGATAGGAATATCGAAATCTTCTGGAAATAAGCAGCATAACAAGAAACATGATTTGGCCTCCTCGGTTACCAAAGAGTTATAGCTTAACTCCAATGGTAAAAATAATTTTGCTTCAACTCCTCCAATGTTGGTTGGGGCTGATTTCTTCAATTGCCCAGCTGCATCAACCCACACATACTTGCTCTTACCCTTCAAAGCTCTGCCTACAGTCACCAGTGCAATTGGCAGGCCTCCACACTTAGCAGCAATCTCTCTGGCGATGGGGTTTATATCTTGAGAGTCCACAACATCACCGGCAGTCACCCCGAAAAGATTCCATGATTCTTCATCTGATAGAACTTCAACTTTGACAATACGTTGAGCATCCATTTCCCTACAGACTTCTTCGCTTCGAGAAGTAAAGATTACCTTGATTCCTTTGTACATATCCCCACAAGGAAGACCGACTTGAGAAAGTTCAAGTCTGTTCCAAACATCATCCAAGATGACCAGAATCCGCTTCTGTTTCTCCATCCTTGCCCACAACTGGCGCGCTCTTTCAGACTCACCGCCGCCACTCTCGAACGTCAATCCCAGCATCTTAGCAATCTCCTCCTGAATCTTGTCGATGCTGGGATTCTGGGATACCGTCGCCATCACCACTTCTTCGAACAACTTTTTCTCTTTTGCCGTGACACCTATTTTAGTCACCATGGTGGTCTTGCCCACACCACCCATGCCACATATTCCGATCAAGCTGATATTCTCACTACTCAGAATGCCCATTATTTCCTCTGTAGTAGTACGCCTGGACAAGAAAGTTTCAATCAATCCTGAAGAAGAGGATATCATCCCTGGTGGCGGAGCTTTGAGTGACACACTCCCCAATTCCACCAACTCTTTTTGAAGCTCCGCGATACCCACACTCTTGTTATATGCTTCCTTACTTAACCGGTAACGCAAGCTCAGATTGACACACCACCCATGGAGGCACTTCTTGTCTGCTTTCCCTTCGTCTTCCAAGAAATTCTTTGCCTCCTTCACCGCATCATCCACTCTTTTCATCCACTTGTCAACTGAAATTTTGATCTTCTCAGCATTCCTTGTTGCGGCATCCACCTTTCCCTCTATCTCGGCTTTCATGTCAGAGAGCCTCTCAGCTTGCTTACGTAACTTGTCAACATTCTCATTAACCTCGACCAAGTAGCGCAGCTGGAGCACGATTGCATCATATAAGCAATCCACGGTTTTCTGGGCAATTAAAGAGACAAATTCCATTGCTTACACAGCTGGTGATGATGAATATGGCAAAAAAGAGAGGGGTGATGATGAGAGATTTTGAGTGCATGTACCAGAAAGCCTTGGTTATGAGTTTATAAAGACTTGGGTCTTGAAGAATATAATTGGGTTAGCAATGGAAGCAATGGAAGCAATGGAAGAAACGCATAAAGCTTGGTGATTCTTTACAAAAACAGGTTCCAAGCGTATCATGGAAATGCTTCTTTCCTTCGGCTATGATAGCTTCTAGATTCCGTCGTGTTTCTCGTTCATTTGAATTAGTTCAGGGCCCACGATGCATTCTTTTGATCAAGCCCATCCAGTCTGGCCCAGGCTCCCAGCCCATTGGCATCGCTTCTTATCTATTTATCAGGCGTCTCCGGTCTCCCTCCTCCTTTCTCATGCTTCTTGTCTACGCTCCTTTTGGTCATTTATCCATTTACCCATTCTTCATTGCTCGTCCTGCATGTCTACATGGAAATACGAGCAAAAGGCTGATTGTACCAAATAGAGCATTTCACATAGGATCTGCAATTTGGTAACTTGGTTCCCTTTTTAGGTTTCCTTGAAGCTCTGGATGTTCCTTGATCAGTTTCTGTGTTCTGCAGGTTGTGTACAATTTGGTGAAACATGTGTACTCTCTGCTCCAACTCAGTTTCCAACTATATATACCATGGAGGAGGTTGAATCTTCTTATAGCTTCTTGGCTCTTAATTATCTCCAAAACTTTCATGCCTTCTTACCCAATCTATTACAATGTGCAGACCTTCAAGATGCCTTCTTTTAGTAAGGTCATACCTTCAATTTATCAGGCGTCTCCGGTCTCCCTCCTCCTTTCTCATGCTTCCTTTTGGTCATTTATCCATTTACCCATTGTTCATTGTTAGTCCTGCTTCTGGTGCAGGACATGTCTACATGGAAATATGACAAAAAGCTGATTGTACCCTGCAGTAAGTTCTGTATCAAATACAGAATCAGAATTTCACCTACATCTTTCCTCACCGAAACATATTCGATCTTATTTTTTTTGAAGAAAACGATATGTATATTTATAGGTAACAATAATACATGAATTCTGTACAATGGAATCATTGTACCAACACAATGGCCTGGATGAAACAAACAGATCTTATGCCTACATTACAGGATCCATAATTTTCAAATCACCAATGCATGGTCTATCCTTTCAAGAAGTCAAAAGCAGAACCTCCATACTGGTTATACCCTCTGCAGAAATATATATACCTGTACCTGTAACAAGCTCCTACCGATCCCTCAAAGATAGGAAATCTCCCACAGGCAATAGAATCAGACAATCAGGACAACCCTCCTTCAAGTTGTATTTCGCCCAGCAAAAACCATGTCGAATGGCATTATAAAATAAGTCCTCCGCGCTGCAATCCGCACTTCTAAAAACCCGTTCATTCCTGCCCAACCAAATGCTCCATGTACACGCAAAGAGTAATACATACCACAGACTCTGCCATCGGGATGGGATGGAGAAACCTTCCTACAACACGAACAATGCTTCCACAGACCTGGGTTGTACCCAGCTTAACCCCCAATGCTGGAATAAGAGGGACCAGCACTTCCAAGCCAAATGACAATTCAATAAGATGTGATTAGAATCACCTTCCACCAAGCCACATGCCCCGCATTCCCCTTCTTCCCCTGTTATGATCCCCATTCGAATAAGTTGAGCTTTAGCATAAACTCGCTCCCAACATGCCAACCACATAAAAGCTTGCCACTTGGGTGCCCCTTGTTTACACCATACATTAGGAACCCTCTGTTCATCTAAAGGTAACATATGGGTTTCCAGTGTCATATAGCAATTGTGTACTGTAAAAGGTATCAGCTGGTCAGCCCACAACAACTCATCTTCCTGCCCCACCCGCGGCATAGCATTACTCAACAATGACAACAACCGAATGACCTCCTCCTCCTCCCATACAAACAATCTTCGTCGCCATAACATACGCCACTCCCATACTTGACCCACTAGTGTCCCAAACTGTACTAAGGTACCTTCTTTCTCCAACGACAAATCAAACAATCTGGGAAACAACAACAATAGAGGCCTAGTGGCACACCAAATATCGTGCCAAAAATCAATTGCATTACCTTGACCCACTTTCCAACGGTGAAACTCGGAGATACACTGTCCATTGGGCAAAATTAGTCGGCTAGACTTCACAATCCCTTGCCAAATCGCAGACACATTTGTTGCTGTACATTCGATCCCATCATGGTTCAAACGAGGTTGATATTTCTGCTGTATCACCTGTTTCCACAAGGAGCAGGTGTCAGTCGCAATTCTGGCACACCACTTGGTGAGTAGGGCCTGGTTCCGTAATTGTAAGCATCCAAGTCCCGTTCCACCTCTAGCCTTGGCACGAACCACCACCGACCAGCGCACTTTGCACAAGCAGCTCGTCTCAACTTTCCCAGCCCACAGGAACCGCCGCATCCATTTCTCCAACTCCTTGCGTACACTTACGGGCATCTGAAAAAAAGTCATATAATACACAGGAAGACTATTGAGAACCGATTTAATCAAAATCAATCTACCTCCCATTGATAACAAGGACCCCTTCCAAGAACTCAATTTACTTTTGAATCTGTCCAACACCGATTTCCATGTGCTGCGTCGACGAGGATTCGCACCAAGAGGAACTCCAAGGTAGGTAAATGGCAGATTCTGTAATCTGCAATGAATCTTGGAAGCCAGTGCCTCCACTTCGCCGTTGGATACGTTAATACCGACTAAACCAGATTTGTAAAAGTTGATCTTCAAACCGGATAATAACTCGTAACATCGCAGGATTCGTTGTAAGCACATCACTCCCTGCGGATCACCATGGCTGAAAAGGATTACATCGTCAGCGTATTGTAAATGCGATAGAACCAAATTACCGATGGGAAAGCCTTTAAATAAGTCACACTCCGCAGCTCTGATCAATAGCCTTGACAACACCTCTGCCACCAGGTTGAACAGCAATGGCGATAGCGGATCGCCTTGACGCAAACCGCGGCCAATCAAGAACTCAGTGGTGGGCGCCCCGTTGATGAGAATGGCACAGCGTGCCGATGAAACACAACCGTGAATCCATTTCCGCCACTGCTCTCCGAAGCCCATACCTTCCAAAACCGCAAGGAGGAAATCCCAATTGACTGAATCGTATGCTTTCTGGAAATCCAATTTCAGACACCAACCTGATCGCTGTGACTTCTTCATGGTATGTAAAATCTCATTGGCAACCATGATGGAGTCAGCAATATAGCGACCTTCCATAAATCCCGTTTGGAATGAGGATATAAGCTGATCCATCACACTCTTCAGCCTCTTAGACAACATCTTAGCAATTATCTTATATAGACTATTGATGAGACTAATTGGTCTATACGAATTGAAATCAACCGCACCTGCTGTCTTTGGGATCAACGTGATGAAACTATTGGTGGCCCCTTTAGGAAGCACCCCTCTACCGTGGAAGTCATTCACCATTGCGACGATGTCTCTGCCAATTACAGACCAAGCTTGCTTAATAAAGTGAAAATTGAAACCATCCGGCCCGGGTGCTTTGTGGCTGCCACAATCCCAAACTGCACTCTTAATTTCCTCCTCAAGGAAAGGAGCCTGCAACTGGTTCGCCGAATCAGTGGATAAACGAGGCAAATTGAGGCTGCCCAAACCCAGCCATCGCGGACCCTCATTAGCAAAAAGCCGCTGGAAATGATCCACAGCAGCACCTCGAATTTCGGCAGGGGTGGTAAGCTCACGATCCCGCACTCGGATGGAGCCAATAAAGTTGTAGGCACGCCTCAGGTTGGCACTCAGATGAAAGAATTTACTATTCTTATCCCCCAACTTAAGCCACTGCTGCCTAGCCTTTTGCCTCCACATGCACTCTAGTTTCTGTTTTAGGTCCCACTTTTGTGTTTGTAACACATGATATCTTTCATTCGGCACATCACTCAGCGCCCCTCTACGCTGATCAACAGAATCAATCTCCTCGAGCACCACTTTCAGCTTATCATCCAATGCACCAAACTGTGTATTATGTCACTGCCGTAATTTTTGCCTCAGGAAAGCCAGTTTCTTCACTACGCAAAAGTCACCAGGAAAACGGAGACCCGCCTCCCCCCAGAATTCCTCCACTATCGACAAAAACTGAGGATCCTCCCACCATACGTCCCATGATCGAAACGGTTTACTACCCCATTGAAAAGTATCCGCCTTTACTACTAAAGGGACATGATCTGAAAACCCTTTATTCCCTGCATACAGACGATGGCGGCTAAACTGTGAACACCATTGAGGAGATGCCAAAACTCTGTCAATGCGTGAGGCACTATGAGAAGTGAACCAAGTGTAATCCTTACCAAGGAGAGGTAAGTCAACCAAACCATTCCTGTGAATAAACATCAATAACCGAGATGCATCCAGTTGATTAAAGAGAGTACCCAACCTTTCCTCGGCCGTGAGTGATTCATTGAAATCACCGAGTATAATCCACGGAGCATCATCCACACTCTTCCGTCGTGCCACCTCTTCCCACAGTAGTTGACGATCCCTCGCTGTATTAGGAGCATGCAAACCCACAAAGACAAAAGAAAATCCTGTATCCCGAGTTTGCATCTGTAATAACATCCATCGTTCGAATTTTTCCACCCCGAGAACCTGCACCAAGGAATCGTTCCATAAACATAAGATACCCCCAGCACTCCCACAAGCATCGACAGTATCCCATTTAATGGTAGTACCAGCCCAAAAACGAGCCACCAATTTGTCAGAAAACGTCTCCCTCTTGGTCTCGTAGAGAAATAATATGCTAAGCTGTTCCTGCCGTATAAGAGAACGGATTTGATTCCCCTTCAACTTCCCCCTGCATCCTCTGATATTCCAAAAGGCTATATTAACCATATGACGAAGAAACCCTGAACCCAACTCCACCACTACCACATTATGTGGTGCAGTGGGCTTGCCACTCCTTGCGTTCCTCAAGTATCTGTTCCCTCAACTTACGTCTAATTGCTGCTTTCGTATTGAGACTGCTGAGCCCCAATTGTTCCACCACAGACAACGTTCGCTGCACTTCTACATCCACTGGACACCCATCCTCAGCTGGAGGTACACTACCCACTTGATGCTGAAATTCATCATCCTTATCAGCGTGCTCAACGAGAAAAGAAGGATCCTCAGCTACTAAAGACAGCCCAACACCAGCTGGGTAACTGATCTTCCCTGAAGAGAGGCTCCCAGTAGGTTTAAGATGTTTGTGCTTTTTGGATTTACCCGTCCTACGAGCGCCAGACCTGCTGGAAAGATCCACCCTTGAGGCCTTGTCCCCCTCTAACCTCATTCGAGTGAAGGTCATAACTTCAGAGGATGAGTGTAGAGCAGAGGATTCTGCAGAGAATTCTCCTGGCGCGCACTCAGAAATAGCCTTACGATGAAGAAGGAAACGATCCGCAGTAACCATTGTCTCAGGGGTAGGAACAGGGGCAGTGAAATTACTTAAGAGTCCCTCACTACTCACACAATGGCGAGAATGCCCTTCCATCTGCTGGCCTAGGGGAAGAGTCAACCCTTCTGTTACATGTGGGGTTGGCATACCCAACTGGATGGACTGAGTATGGACCCCCCCACCCAAGCTGATGGGATAAGTACCTACCGCCGTTTTCTTGCCAGACACCATTAGTTCCTTCTGACGACAATCCAAATTTTTCCCTGCAACCAAACTGCCCTGGCTCTTACCAACACCGCTGTGTCTATCAACAGAAAGGGTGGGTTTGAGGGGAGCAGACAAACTGTCACACCCACCTGGTGCAGACCCCTTTTCACCTACCTCGGGCTCTTCAAGTACAGTGTTTGATACTTCCAGTAGCTGCACTGTGCATGGCTGGCCATCAATCCTCAGCTTCAGCTTCTGCTGAATTTTCAACGGATTGGTGGTTGCAATTTGCATCTTAGCCTTCACTAGTTGAGTCCATTTGGCTGTGTTCTGATGAACCTGAACCAGATCACCAATGGGTTGTATGACTTGCTTGAAAGCAGCTTCAGACCATACATTAAGAGGGAGCCCAGCAATTTCCACCCAGCATAAACGTTTAAGCTCAGTATCTGCAATGCACCAAGGATGCAAATCGTAGAACTTGTCATTCCAAAAATCTACATTGTGTGTAAGTTCTGTTTGCATGCTCGCAGCTGACTCAAAGACAAGTAGTTTCTGATGTAGACCCATATCACAGCAGGTAAGATGAGCTGGAAGACTCAACGGGATGGTGAAGCTTCTACGAAGAAGACCAACCGCACTTCGTTGCAGGCGCGCCGAGAGTTCTGGAACTGAGGATAGCTCGACCAAAGTATCCTCAGAATCAAGCTTGGTCTGCACCGCAGTGACTTCGACGTATGACCGGCTATCTCTCTCCCTCAAAAACGAGGGACCTGGCAAAGACTTCCTGGAAGGAAGCTTAGAGAAGTCTGCAACTGGAGCCTCAGTAACTTGTTGTAATCTTGGAACCCCTGCTCCTGCTGCATACCGAGCTACATTGATATTAGACCATGCATGGCCACCCAGACGTGAGTTTAACCTTCGCAAACGGACATCTTCCTGAACTCCACAACGTACAAACTTAGCGAAGCCAAAGCGTACACCTCCCCTGGAAAGTCTTCTAGAAAGAAAAACATCCACCACCGGTTCCACATCTGAGATTGCTCGGAATAGATTGGCAGAAGTCCACCCCTCTGGGATTCCTTCGAGAAAATATGATATGTATCGATCCAGTTTAAACACCTGTGCTGGGGTCCATTGGGATTGAATAGGTCCTATGGGTACCTGGGAAGGAGGACTGGGTATTGGAGGAGCTGAGGGAAGGTCTGCATGCTCAGAATATCTTAGGCAGCCCACAATGTATCCTCATGCTTCTTGCACGCTCATTCAACGTTCTGTTCATCCTCTCAGCAACTCCATTCTGCCTTGCCTTCCCAGGAACAGTTCTCATTAGTCTAATTCCCTTAGCTGCACAGAATGCTTTGAATTCTGACTTCTCGTACTCCCCTCCATTTTCAGACCTCAGGCATTTGATTTTCAACCCAGTCTGATTTTCCACTTCAGCTTTCGACTTCTTGAAAGTTGCAAAAACATCTGATTTGTGCTTCAAGAAGTAAACCCATACCTTCTTACTGAAATTATCAATGAAGATGACATAGAACCTAGATCCACCAAGTGATGATACAGGAGATGGCCCCCAAACATCTGTATGGACCATTTCCAACCGTACTTTCTTCGGCTCTCTAGTAGTCTTTGTGAAGCTAACTCGTTTCTGTTTTCCCATAACACAACTCTCACAAAGACCTATATCAACAGATTTCAAACCCTCCAAAACTCCCTTTGCAGCCAACATCTTCATTCCTTTAGCACTCATGTGTCCAAGTCTATTGTGCCACAGACTTGAAGCACCCTCAGCAACAACAGCCATGTTAATACACCCTGCAGTGGTGTACAAAGTTCCAGCTTTTGTGCCACGTGCTACCACCATAGCAACCTTCACAATCTTCCACGAACTTTTCCCAAACTCTGTTACGTAGCCTGTGCTATCCAACTGACCAATAGAGATCAGATTCTTCTTGAGGCTAGGAATATATCTGACATCCTGCAATGTCCACTGATTTCATGCTGGAGTCTTTATGCAGACATCCCCCTTTCCTTCAATCTCCAAGGCTTTGTTGTCAGCAAGAAACACCTTTCCAAAGTTTCATATTGAAAATTTTGGAATAATTCCTTGTTAGGAGATGAATGAAAAGATGCACCGGAATCCTAAATCCAGGATTCAACTGGGCTATCCACACTGAGGATTAGAGCATCCCTAATGTCTTCTGTTGAATTTACAGAATCATTATCATCTCTAGATTTCTGATGCTGCTTCTTCTTTGGTTTGGGACATTTCATCCGATAGTGTCCTTTTTCTCCACAATTCCAGCAGGTTATGTGTGGCCTGTTTGGAGATTTTCCTCGATTCTGTGACTTTGATTGGCTACGTTGGTTTTGAACCCTCGAGCTACCTCTCCCCCTTTGGTCAACACTGAGAGCACTGCCCGATGAATCCCCAATTTCTCGTTTACGAATACTTTCGCTGAGAACAACATCTCGGACTTCATCAAACTTCAGTTTCTCAGAAATGCTAGCATTCATTGGTGAATCCCAATTTCTTATAGTTACGGCTCATGCTAAACTCCTCTAATTTTCGGAGATTTGAAAAAATACCTAGAGATACTCGTTGGAGAATGAAACGCATTTCCAATTCAAATATCTTTAGAGAAGTCAACTTGCCAAATTCCTTGGGGATGTTCTCTATGTCAAAACCTGAAAAGCTAAGAACTTCAAGCTTAGCCAATCTTCCAATCACTGAGATGTTTCTCAAACTGCGACTTTCAATGCAGAGTGTACGCAGATTTCCAAGGTCTCCTAGGGAGGAAGGCAACGTCAAGTATCTCCACCAATCATCCCTTCCAATGTCTAGAAGCTTCAATTCTTTCATTCCTTGGAAGAAATTTTCTGGCATTGTCAAACATGTTGGAAGCAGTTAAATCTCCAGCTTTGGACATTTGAGCCCATCAGGAAGGTTTTGAATGTCATTTGACATCAAAGATATCCCCGAGATATGTTCATAGGAATCGTAGTTTGGCCAATCTCTCGATCCAATGCCAGATTTTACCAAAAATGCATTTTTCTTCTTGGATGAGATGTGAATTGCAACATCACGAATAACATCATGCATTCTCACATGCTTCTCCTTTGTACCTTTCAATAGTAAGTGCGAGTGAATAAGGGTACTTACAATTGTGTGTAGTCTGCTTCTAGCTTCTTCCACTATATCAACATTCTGAAATGTCCTTAAAGATATTCCATATCTTAGCAATCTCTCGATAGGAATATCGAAATCTTCTGGAAATAAGCAGCATAACAAGAAACATGATTTGCCCTCCTCGGTTACCAAAGAGTTATAGCTTAACTCCAATGGTAAAAAAACTTCTGCTTCAACTCCTCCAATGTCGGTTGGGGCTGATTTCTTCAGTTGTCCAGCTGCATCATCCCACACATACTTGCTCTTACCCTTCAAAGCTCTGCCTACAGTCACCAGTGCAATAGGCAGGCCTCCACACTTAGCAGCAATCTCTCTGGCGATGGGGTTTATATCTTGAGAGTCCACAACATCACCGGCAGTCACCTTGAAAAGATTCCATGATTCTTCTTCTGATAGAACTTCAACTTTGACAATACGTTGAGCATCCATTTCCCTACAGACTTCTTCACTTCGGGAAGTAAAGATTACCTTGATTCCTTTGTACATATCCCCACAAGGAATACCGACTTGAGAAAGTTCAAGCCTGTTCCAAACATCATCCAAGATGACCAAAATCCGCTTCTGTTTCTCCATCCTCACCCACAACCGACGCGCTCTTTCAGACTCACCGCCGCCACTCTCGAACGTCAATCCCAACATCTTAGCAATCTCCTTCTGAATCTTGTCGATGCTGGGATTCTAGGATACCATCACCATCACCACTTCTTCGAACAACTTTTTCTCTTTTGCCGTGACACCTATTTTAGTCACCATGGTGGTCTTGCATTGGCAATTACAGATGCCTTCTTTTTGACTTCACAAAACCTAATATGGCATACTGTTAGTAATTATTTTATATTTTACAATAAAAGAGAGTATCACACTAATTTCTTATCGGGAGTTGTGATTTATATTGGTTAAGGCAGACATCCTATCAACAAAACAAGCTCTATTTACTTTCTCGTGATTTGGATACTAGATTTAGCTTACTGTTAGTATTAGGTAGATGGATGCGTAGTTTTTTTTTTTGAATGAATTCGATATTGTATTAAAGCAGAACTGTATTACATAAGAGACAGACAAAGAAATATTGTCGTGACGCGATAGACCAGATGAAACCTCAAGATACCATATAGACAACATACAGCATCTTGAATTTTCACCAGCCATACATAACTACCACACCCCTACATAGCCCTTAAAGATAGGAAATCCCCTGAAGGTAGTAAAGTCAGGCAATCAGGACAACCCTCCTTCAGATTATATTTTGCCCAGCAAAAACCATGCCGAATGGCATTGTAAAATAAATCCTCTGCACTGCACACCACACGCCTGAAGACTCGAGCATTTCTTCCCAACCAAATGCTCCACGTAAACACGAAGAGTACTACATACCAAAGATCCTGCCATCGGGATGGGATGGAGAAACTTGCCCACTGCACAAACAATTCTGCCACAGACCTGGGTTGAACCCAACTTAAACTCCAATGTTGGAATAATAGTGACCAGCACTTCCATACCAGATGACAATCCAGTAAAATATGATTAGAGTTACCTTCCACCAAGCCACAAGCCTCGCATGCCCCTGCAGACCCTGGTAAGATCCCCATGCGAATAAGCTGTGCTTTGGCCAGAACCTTCTCCCGACAGGCCAGCCACATGAAAGCTTGCCACTTGGGTGCCCCTTGTTTGCACCAAACATTGGGAACCCGTTGCTCATCAACCGGGAACATATGTGTTTCCAGTGTTGTATAACAGCGGTGTACTATGAATGGTGTCAGTTGATCATCCCATAGCAACTCATCCTCCTGCCCCACCCGCGACATAGCAGGGGTCAGCATTGAGAGTAACCGAGTAACCTCCTCCTCCTCCCACACAAACAATCTTTGCCGCCATAACAAACGCCATACCCACACCTGATCCACTAATACCCCAAACTGTACCAAGGAACCTTCTTTCGCCAATGATAAATCATACAATCTAGGAAACAACAACAGGAGAGGCCGAGTGGCACACCAAATATCCTGCCAAAAAGCAATGGAAGTACCTTGACCCACTTTCCAGCGATGAAACTCAGATATGCACTGTCCGTTTGGCAATAGGATGCGACTGGTCTTCACTATCCCTTGCCAAATGGCAGAAACCTTTGTCGCTGTACACGCAATCCCATCATGTTTCAGTCTAGGATGATATTTCTGCAGGATCACCTGTTTCCACAATGAGCAGGTGTCAGTAGCAATTCTGGCACACCACTTGGTAAGTAAGGCCTGGTTCCGCAACTGTAAGCAACCTATTCCAGTACCGCCTCTATCCTTTGAACGAACCACCACTAACCAACGCACTTTGCACAAACAGCTCGTCTCTACTTTCCCAGCCCACAGGAAACGCCGCATCCATTTCTCCAACTCCTTGCGTACGCTGACAGGCATCTGAAAAAAAGTCATATAGTAAACAGGAACACTACTCAATACCGACTTAATCAAAGTCAGTCTTCCTCCCATTTATAACAAGGACCCCTTCCAAGAACTCAATTTGCTTTTGAATCTGTCCAACACCATTTTCCACGTGCTGCGACAGCGAGGATTCGCTCCAAGAGGAATTCCTAGGTAAGAAAATGGCATAACCTGCAACCTACAGTGGATCTTAGAAGCCAGGGTCGCCGTCTCACCTATGTGGTACAGTTGATGCCAACTAAACCGGATTTATGAAAGTTGATCTTCAACCCGAAGAGTAATTCATAACTTCTCAGTATCTGTTGTAAGCAAATCATGCCCTGCGGATCATCCATTACTGAATAAAATGACATCGTCAGCGTATTGTAAGTGTGATAAGACACAACTGCCAATGGAAATGCCCTGAAATAAATTGCACTTCCTCAGCTCTGATCAATAGCCTAGATAGCACCTCTGCAGCGAGATTGAATAGCAAAGGCGAGAGCGGGTCGCCTTGACGTAGACCACGGCCAACTGGAAACTCAGTGGTTGGCGCCCCATTGATGAGGATGGCGCAGCGAGCCGATGAGACGCAACCATGAATCCATTTCCGCCACTGCACTCCAAAACCCATACATTCCATAACTTCAAGGAGGAAAGCCCAATTAATCGAATCATAGGCCTTCTAAAAATCTAATTTCAGACACCAACCCTGCCGCTGGGACTTCTTCATGGTGTGTAAGATCTCGTTTGCAATCACGATAGAGTCTGCAATGTAACGGCCTTCCATAAATCCCTGTTTAAAACGGGGAAATGAGCTGATCCATCACGTTCTTCAACCGCTTGGACAAAAACTTGGCAATTATCTTATACAGACTATTAATAAGGCTAATAGGTTTGTACGAATTAAAATCGTCCGCACCTGCTGTCTTTGGAATCAGCATGATGAAGCTATTGTTGATCCCCTTAGGAAGCACCCCACTGCCATGAAAATCATTCACCACCGCAACAATGTCCCTGCCAATTACAGACCAAGCTTGCTTGATAAAATGGAAATTGAACCCATCCGGATCCAGGGGCTTTGTGACTGCCACAATCCCATACTGCACTTTTAATCTCCTCCGCGAGAAAAGGAGCCTACAACTGATCCGCCAAAGCAGTGGATAGACGTGGTAAATTAAGACTACACAAACCTAACCATCGAATAACTTCAGCTGCAAACAGCCGCTGAAAATGATCCACAGCAGCTCTTCGTATTTCCGTAGGCGTTGTGAGTTCTCTATCCTGCACACGAATGGAACCAATAAAATTATATGCACGCCTCAGGTTAGCACTCAGATGGAAGAATTTGCTGTTCTTGTCACCCAACTGTAACCATTGTTGCCTAGACTTCTGTCTCCACATTGACTCAAGTTTTTGCTTTATATCCCACTTCTGAGTTTGTAGCTCATGGTATCTATCATTCGAGTCAGCTCCCAGCGCTCCTCTATGCTGATCAACAGAATCAATTTCAGCAAGTACAGCTCGTCAGTTTATTCTCCAATGCACCGAAATGAGTCAGATGCCACTCCCTTAATTTTTTTCTCAGAAAAGACAATTTCTTCACCACGCAAAAATCTCCAGGGAAGCGAACTCCAGCTTCCCCCCAAAATCTTTCCACTGTCGGCAGGAACAGAGGATCCTCCCACCAAATATCCCATGATCGAAACGGTTTGCTGCCCCATTGATAAGTATCGGCTTTCACTATTAAAGGCACATGATCTGAGAACCCTTTAGCACCTGCATAAAATCGATGACGACTAAACTGGGAACACCAGTGAGAGGATGCCAATACTCTGTCTATTCGCGAAGCACAATGAGAAGTAAACCTAGGTGTAATCCTTACCAATGAGAGGTAAATCAACCAAACCACTCCTATGAATAAACAACAGCAGGCGAGATGCAGCTAATTGATTAAATGACGTACCCAATCTTTCTGCCGCAACAATGGACTCATTGAAATCGCCGAGAATCAGCCACGGAATGGTATCCGCTTCCTTCTTTCGTTCCAGTTCCTCCCAAAGTGTTCTTCGGTCCGTCGCTGTATTAGGTGCATGCAACCCCACGCATATAAATAGTGAACCCAGTATCCCGCATTTGCATCTTAAGTAGCATCCAACGCTCAAATTTTTCCACTCCTATAACTTGCACAACTGACTCATTCCATAAGCATGCAATACCCCCAGCACTCCCACAAGCATCGATGGTGTCCCATTTAATGTTATTACCAGCCTAAAATCGGGCCACCAATCTGTCAGAAAACTTCTCCCTCTTGGTCTCACATAAAAATAGAATGTTAAGCTGTTCTTGCCTGATAAGAGAACGAACTTGACTCTCCTTCATCTTCCCCCTGCATCCTTTGATGTTCCAAAAAGCTATATTACCATATGATGGAATGACCCCGAACCAGAAGCCACCATGACTACATTAAGTAGTGCAGTGGGCGTGCCACTCCTTATGCTCCTCAACGATCTGTTCCTTCAGCTTACGTCGAATTGCGGCTTTCGTATTTTTACGACTGAGACCCAATTGTTCCACAACAGCCATTCTTCTCTGCACCTCCAAATCTACTGAACAAACAGCCGCATCAGAGGGTACACTATTAATACGAGGCTGAAGATCATCGTTTTTATCCGCAAGCTCGACAAGAAATGAAGGATCCTCAGCTAATACGGATAGCCCATCACCAATCGGATGGCTGGCCTTCCCGGAAGAGAGGCTCCCTGTAGGTTTAATATGTTTGTGTTTTTTGGACCTACCAATCTGGCGTGTGCCAGGCTTGCTGGACTGCTCTACCCGTGATGCCTTGTCACCCTCTAACCGCATGCGAGTGAAAGTCATGACCTCAGAGGAAGATTGTAAGGCACAAGAGTCTGCTGATATTTCTCCTGGAGCACACGCAGATATGGTCTTACGAGGAAGAGGAAGCTGATTCGCAGACACCAAGGTCTCAGGGTTAAGAACAGGATCAGTAAAATTACTTAAGAAACCCCCACTACTTGTAAATTGACATAAATGACCTTCCTTCTGCTGACCAGGATGCTGAGTCAGTCCCTCTATAACTTGCTGTTGTGGCACTCCCAGTTGAGTGGACTGAGTATGGACCCCCCCCACCCTTGCAGATGGGAGAAATGCCTACCACCATCCTCTTTCCATGCCCCAGGATCTCCTTCTGACAACCAGCCTGATTTTTACCTGCCAGAGTACTGCCCAAGCTCTTACCAACACAACTGTGCCTGTCAACTGAAAGGTTGGGTTGGAGTGGAACAGAAAGGCTGTCACACCCTCCTGACACAGAGCCCTTGTTGCCTACCTCAGGCTCCGCAATGTCTGCGTTTGAAACTTCCAACAGCTGCACTGTGCATGGCTGGCCATCAATCATCAGTTTCAAATTCTGCTGAATTTCCAGCAGGTTGGGGGTGACGATTTGCAACAAAGCACTCTCTAGGTGAGTCCATGTTGCTGTACTCGGATGAACCTGAACCAAAGCACCAATGGGTTGTATAATTTGTTTGAAGGCAGCTTCAAACCATACATTAAGAGGAAGCCCAACTATCTTCACCCAGCATAATCGTCTAGGCTCCGTATCGGCTATGCTCCATGGATGCAAATCATAGAACCTGGCAGTCCAGAAAGCCATATTACCTGTGAGTTCAGCCTGCATAGCCTCAGCTGACTCAAAGACAAGTAGTTTCTGCTGGAGACCCATATCAAGACATTCAACGTGAGGTGGGAAATTCAACTGGGTGGTGGAAGGCCTGCGAAGAAGACCGACTGCACTTCGCTGAAGGCGCGCCGCAAGTCCTGAATCGGAAGAGAGCTCGACCAAAGTATCCTCAAAAACAGTTTTGGATGGAACTGCAGTGACTTCAACATAGGATCTGCCATCCCTCTCCTTCAAAAGCTTAGAACCTGGAAAGGAACGTTTTGAAGGTAGCTTAGAAGCATCATCGACTGTAACATTTGGAACTTTCTGTGCCCGTGAAACCCCTGCCCCTGCTGCATACCGAGCCACATTGATACGTGTCCACGCATGACCACCAAGGTGTGCGTTTAATCTCTGAAGTCGGGCAGCTTCCTGTACCCCACAACGTACAAACTTTACGAAACCAAAGCGTAAGCCGCTCCTGGATAATCGTCCAGCGAGAAATACATCTACTACAGGCTCTACCTCGGCTATTGCCCGGAATAATTTGGCTGAGTTCCAACCCTCTGGAATTCCTTCAATAAAATAGGAGATATACCGGTCCATTTTAAACACCTGTGCTGGGGTCCATGGGGATTGGCTAGGTCCGAGGGGGACATGGGAAGGAGGACTGGGCGGTGGAGAGGATGAGGAAGGACCCGCATGTTGTCCATGCACACGTTGCAACGGAAAAGTTGGTGAATGAGTAGGGGTGTGAATGTGTTTGAGGGAAGGGATAGAGAGCGGTGGGAGGGTGGGGTGTTTAGAGAGAGACATAATTTTTTTTCCCTGACAATTTGTTTTAAATGGAAAGACTGTTGATTCAGATGGATGCATAGTTAGAGATAGATTTTGGGTTTTGTCAAATATGGATATTATAAACCTGAAAATGGATGAAGATGGTCAATACAAACATGAAACGCAATAGTTAAAGGTTTCAATTAACAAGGCATATGCCTCTCACGTGTAAGACTTATCAACGTGGATAAGCATGCAGAAGAGTGGGGGAAGCCAACTACCCACACGTCCACAAACCGCTCATCAACAGAAACAGGAACAAGAACAGAAACAGGAACCAAACCATAAGCGATACTAGGTTGCTAGTTTTAATTCTCATTATCAGAAATGGCTGTCTTCTCTTTCACTCCGTTGGTTTTCACCAACATTATCCAAAGAGGTCAGTGCTCTGTGCTACTACGTAGTGTGTATTCAACATATGACAGCTTTTTGTATAAATAAATATAAATACTTTACTGGTAATTTCTGGGAATATTATATATTGCTTTAATGGGGCTGCTAAGCTGTTATAATATATATACCTTTATGAGCTTTGATATGATTGAAATACCTGAGTCAAACCTGTCAAATGACTCGTTTTGCACCAAAAGTGTGAAACCTGAAGTGGAATTTCTCCTGAATACTATCCTAATATGTGTTCCACTCACGCCTATGTTTTTCTACTGATCATTCCTGACAATTTGTCTCCCCAATCGATCGAAATTCAAAAAAAGATTAATCCGATGAATACAAGTTTATATCGATATATACATACATGTGAAATAAACTTATTATATGGTTAATATATTCCTAAAAGAGATTATTAATATGAAACAAAAAAGTGAATAGTCTGGCTGGGAAAATAAGAACAAATTACAAAATAAGTAAAAGTCAAAACCAAAAAAACTAAAACTGTGTTTTGTTTTTTCTTTTTTTTGGTCCAGAGGTATATATATAGTCAGTGCTTACCTACCAAGAAAGGATGTGATAGGATGAACCTTTGAAGATCAAGTCAGTGGTGACGTTTTAAGTTGTGGTCAGTAGGCTAAGATTACAAGTAACACTGGCTTGTACTATAGCAGCAGGTTCCTTGGAATTTCATGCCCAAAATGTGCATCACAGGAGATAGATAGGGAACACGAATCATCATGACAGAAATAGCAGAATTCAACAATGAAGGAGCAAAGTCCATAGCTCACTTACAAAGTAAACCAACTCTTCACAAGATGAGAATAAGCAAAGGGCATTTGCAAATAGAATGAAGACATGTCTATAGTTTTCGAGAATTTTTCATACATAGCCGAAAAAGTCCACCTTTTCGTACAAAGCCAAAGAAATTTACCTTTTCGTACAAAGCCGAAAAAGTCGACCTTTTCAGAGAGTTCCTGATCTAGACCATAAACATCCGTAAACTTTCCCTGGCTTGTCACTGTATCATGAATTTTTCTCATTGAGGAAATGATTAAACTATACTTAGACAAAGGCATAACAAAGAAAAATGATATGTGATCTTAATAATAGAGAAACAAGTAGTTCTTGTAAATAGCACTGTCTCTGGTGAAGCACACGCACATGGGAATTGCAGATGGTATGTAAGCATTTACCAGAAAGCTTGACAAATCCGGCATTGTTGTTCCGTTCATACGAGTTCGGTTTTTTTCTATTACAGTCAAGCTTTCAAAGGAAACATTGGAATGAGCTTTGACAAGAGAGCTTGCTTGAAGATGAATGCAGAAGCCAGTGGGTGGTGGCCTCAATGCAGCCATTCAGGATTTCCACAGAACACTATGATTTCTTGGCAAGGATATACTTTTCCAGAGCAATAAGAGAGGGTTGGAATAGTACTCCCCGATCGATCGAAATTCAAAAGCAAGCAGAGTGGTGGTTGATTTCCAGAAAGACTTACGCCAGTAACACATATGGATATGGATGGCTGTCTTTTGGGAAAAAACTCAATTCTGAGCAACAACTTCTAGAATGAGGGAAAAAAGCAGAGCAGAAATTCTAGAATGAGGACAAAAGGTAGAGCAAATTTTCCCAACTAAAACAACTTTGGCTGGAGAAAAGGTAGAGCGTAGGCTTGACAGTTGAAAGACAGTTGCAAGCACAGGCTTGACAGCAGCATTTTATTCCTGAGAAAAGGTGAAGACTAGTTTAAGGAATTGTAGGAGGTGGCAGGCAGTCTTCTCAAGGAAAGAGCAAGCTTATCTCTCATGGCAGCACCTGTCTGGGTAGCATGTTCACAGATTTGTTGCTGATAATCAGGATCGTGATGATCAGATGATGATGGAACCTCATTCAGCACCTCATCATCCATCTCAATTACAATATTTTGCAGCAAACAGCAAGCAAAAATGATCCTCGGTAACCTGTTCTTGTCAGGCAGCCACATTACTCCATGGATGATCCTCCACATATCCTTCAGCTTTGCCATTGCGATCTCCGCCACAGCTTGAGTAGCAGAAAGGCCTTCGTTGAATTTGATCTGATGATCTGAGATGGATTGTCTGTGAAACCCCGTCCTAGTCATAGGTCTAGTCAGCATCGTATTAGTGGTCCACGTGTGTGTCATGTTGACCGGGACGGAAACCGAGACTGTGAAAATTTATCGTTCTGTCCCTACTGGACCCGAGCTTGTTTCCGGACCTGTTCACTTCCCCTAAGGCCTTCTTGGTCACTTTTCTTAAGTTCGGGCCCGTTTGTTACCCTAAGCCTTATACATAGCCTTTTAAGCCCAGTAACCAACCCTAAACACTATTACTGTATACTCTACAGACAAAAACCTAATAGCCGTTCATTCTCTGTTCCTCTCAACCAGCCGCCTTTAGCCTCTCCATGTTCTACTGCCAGATTGTCAGTTGATCTATAGATCAGTGAGGGTACGGTAAGAGTTTTGTTTCTTTTCCGTATGTAGATTGAGTTGTGATTGTTTGTTTTAGTGGTTCGAGTCAGGTAGATCTGAATCAGGGATACCACGATAAGGACAAAGGGATTGCCACCAGTTCATCTGCACTCCAGGTAGGAGACTACGCCTCATATGTTTGATCGGCAACTATTTTGTCCTTCTGTTTATGCCTTTGTCCTTCTTCAATTCCTGTCTTATCCTATACCCTTGGCTCCATTCTTAATTTCTTCGTATAATCGGGTTGTGGATCTTTGCTGCCAATACCTGTTGATGAAATTGTGTTCAGTTGCTATGTTTTTTTTTTTTAGGAAATATCGAAATGTATTAGAATAAAATGAACAATACAGGGAGCAGTACAATGAAACATTGTACCTACCCATTTGACAAAATGAAAATTGTCAGATACCAGTATTGTATTACGGTATCTAAGACTTTCAAAAGCCAGGCAATCTAAGTGGCTAATAAAGAAATGAAATCACCTGAAGGTAACACATCCAAGCTATCTATAACAACATCCAAAAGATTAGTCCTTGTCCAATAAAATCCATGTTCGCATGCCGTTGTGATACATATCAGCCGCACTACTATCTTCTCCCCGGAAAATTCTATTATTCCTGCTCAATCAGATACTCCATGCACACGAAAAGAGCAAAACATACCATAGTCCACACCAACGCAAGGGGATTGGGAAACCTTCCCACTATTCTAATAAGTCAGCCATAGAGCGCGGTTGGACCCAAGCTTAGGCCCCACTTCCTGAGTAGCAATGACCAGCAAGCCCACGCCTTCCTGCAGTCCAGTAAAATGTGATTGGAGTCCCTTTCCACACATCCACAGGCGTCACAGTATCTATCATAGGCGGGAAGAATACCTAGTCTGATTTTTTTTTTTTGAATGAATTCGATATTGTATTAAAAAAGAACTGTATTACATATGCGACAGACAAAGAAACATTGTCGTGACTCGATAGACCAGATGAAACCTCAAGATACCATATAAACAGCATACAGCATCTGGAGTTTTCACCAGCCATACATAACTACCACACCCCTACATAGCCCTTAAGGATAGGAAATCCCCTAAAGGCAGTAAAGTCAGGCAATCAGGAACAACCCCCCTTCAGATTATATTTCACCCAGCAAAAACCATGCCGAATGGCATTGTAAAATAAATCCTCCGCACTGCAAACCACACGCCTGAAGACTCGGGCATTTCTTCCCAACCAAATGCTCCACGTAAACGCAAAGAGTACCACATACCAAATACCCTGCCATCGGAATGGGATGGAGAAACCAGCCCACTGCACAAACAATTCTGCCACAGACCTGGGTTGAACCCAACTTAAACCCCAATGTTGGAATAATAGTGACTAGCACTTCCATGCCTGATGACAATCCAGTAAAATATGATTAAGAGTTACCTTCTACCAAACCACAAGCCTCACATGCCCCTGCAGACTCTGGTAAGATCCCCATGCGAATAAGCTGTGCTTTGGCATGAACCTTCTCCCGACAGGCCAGCCATATGAAAGCTTGCCACTTGGGTGCCCCTTGTTTGCACCAAACATTGGGAACCCGCTGCTCATCAACCGGAAACATATGTGCTTCCAGTTTTGTATAACAGTGGTGGACTGTAAATGGTGTCAGCTGATCATCCCTACAGCAACTCATCATCCCACAGCAACTCATCATCCTGCCCCACCCGCGGCATAGCAGGGGTCAACACAGAGAGTAACCGAGTAACCTCCTCCTCCTCCCACACAAACAATCTTCGCCGCCATACCAGACGCCATTCCCACACCTGATCCACTAGTACCCCAAACTGTACCAAGGAGCCTTCTTTCGTCAACGATAGATCATATAATCTAGGAAACAACAGCAAGAGAGGCCGAGTGGCACACCAAATATCCTGCCAAAAAGCAATAGAATTACCTTGACCCACTCTCCAGCAATGAAACTCAGAGAGGCACTGGCCGTTAGGCAAGAGGCTGCGACTGGTCTTCACTATCCCTTGCCAAATCGCAGAAACATTCGTCACTGTGTAATCGATCCCATTATGGTTCAGGCGAGGATGTTATTTCTGCTGGATCACCTGTTTCCACAAGGAGCAGGTGTCAGTAGCAATTCTGGCACACCACTTGGTAAGTAAGGCCTAGTTCCGCAATTGTAAGCAACCAATCCCAGTACCGCCTCTATCCTTTACACGAACCACCACTGACCAGCGCACTTTGCACAAACAACTCTTCTCTATTTTCCCAGCCCACAGGAAACGGCGCATCCATTTCTCCAACTCCTTGCGTACGCTAACGGGCATCTGAAAAAAAGTCATATAGTAAACAGGAAATACTATTCAATACCGAATTAATCAAAGTCAGTCTTCCTCCCATTGATAACAAGGACCCCTTCCTAAGAACTTAATTTGGTTTTGAATCTGTCCAACACTGTTTTCCACGTGCTACGACGACGAGGATTCGCTCCAAGGGGAATTCCAAGGTAAGAAAATGGCATAGCCTGCAACCTACAATGGATCTTAGAAGCCAGGGCCGCCGCCTCATCATGGGATACGTTAATGCCAACTAAACCGGATTTATAAAAGTTGATCTTCAACCCGGAGAGTAATTCATAACATCTCAGTATCTGTTGTAAGCAAATCACACCCTGCGGATCACCATTACTGAATAAAATTACATCGTCAACGTACTGTAAGTGTGATAAGACAAAACTGCCAATGGGAATTCCCTGAAATAAATTACACTCCGCAGCTCTGATCAATAGCCTTGATAACACCTCTGCCGCGAGATTGAACAGCAAAAGCGAGAGCGGGTCACCTTGACGTAGACCACGGCCAACTGAAAACTCAGTGGTTAGCGCCCCATTGATGAGAATGGCGCAGCGAGCCGATGAAACGCAATCATGAACCCATTTCCGCCACTGCACTCCAAAACCCATACATTCCATAACTTCAATGAGGAAAGCCCAATTAACCGAGTCATAGGCCTTCTGAAAATCTAATTTCAGGCACCTAACCCTGCCGCTGGGACTTCTTCATGGTGTGTAAGATCTCATTTGCAATCATGATAGAGTCTGCAATGTAGCGGCCTTCCATAAATCCCTATTTGAAACGGGGAAATGAGCTGGTCCATCACGCTCTTCAGCCACTTAGACAAAAGCTTGGCAATTATCTTATACAGTACTATTAATGAGGCTAATAGGTCTGTACGAATTGAAATCAGCCGCACCTGCTGTCTTTGGCAGCACCGTGATGAAGCTACTGTTGATCCCTGTAGGAAGCACCCCGCTGCCATGAAAATCATTCACCAGCGCAACAATGTGCCTTTCAATTACAGACCAATGCTTGCTTGATAAAATGGAAATTGAAACCATCCGGTCCAGGTGCTTTGTGACTGCCACAATCCCATACTGCACTCTTAATCTCCTCCGCGAGAAAAGGGGCCTGCAACTGATCCACCGAGGCAGTGGATAGACAGGGTAAATTAAGACTACCCAAACCCAACCATCGAAAACCTTCATCCGCAAATAGCCGCTGAAAATGATCCACAAGCAGCTCCTCGAACTTCCGCAGGCATTGTGAGCTCTCTATCCTGCACACGGATGGAACCAATAAAATTATATGCACGCCGCAGGTTAGCACTCAGATGGAAGAATTTGCTGTTCTTGTCACCCAACTGTAACCACTGTTGCCTAGACTTCTGTCTCCAGATTGACTCAAGTTTCTGCTTTATATCCCACTTCTGAGTTTGTAACTCGTGGTATCTATCATTCGAGCCAGCTCCCAGCTCCCCTCTATGCTGATCAACAGAATCAATTTCAGCAAGTAAGGCTGTCAGCTTATTCTCCAATACACCGAAATGATTCAGATGCCACTCCCGTAATTTTTGTCTCAGAAAAGAAAATTTCTTCACCACGCAAAAATCTCCAGGAAAGCGAACTCCAGCTTCCCCCCAAAAACTTTCCACTGTCGGCAGAAACTGAGGATCCTCCCACCAGATATCCCATTATCGAAACGGTTTGCTACCCCATTGAAAAGTATCGGCCTTCACTATTATAGGCACATGATCTGAGAACCTTTAGCACCTGCATAAAGTCGATGACGACTAAACTGGGAACACCAGTAAGGGGATGCCAATACTCTGTCTATCCGCGAAGCACAATGAGAAGTAAACCAGGTGTAATCCTTACCAATGAGAGATAAATCAACCAAATCGTATCTATGAATAAACATCAGCAGGCGAGATGCAGCTAATTGATTAAAGTACGTACCCAGCCTTTTCCGCCGTCACAATGGACTCATTGAAATCGCCGAGAAGTCAGCCACGGAACGTTATCCACAGCCTTCTTTCGTTCCATCTCCTCCCAAAGTATACGTCGATCCGTCACTGTATTAGGTGCGTGCAACCCCACACATACAAATGTGAACCCAGTATCCCTAGTTTGCAGTTTAAGTAGCATCCAACGTTCAAATTTTTCCACGCCGAGAACTTGCACAACTAACTTATTCCAGAAGCATGCAATGCCCCCAGCACTCCCACAGGCATCGATGGTGTCCCAGTTAACGGTAGTACCAGCCCAAAATTGGGCCACCAATCCGTCAGAAAATGACTCCCTCTTGGTCTCGCATAAAAATAGAATGCTAAGCTTGTTCTTCCCTGAATAAGAGAACGAACTTGACTCTCCTTCATCTTCCCCCGACATCCTCTGATGTTCCAGAAAGCTATATTAACCATATGATGGAAAGACCCCGAACCAGAAGCCACCACTAGTACATTATGCAGTGCAGTGAGCGTGCCACTCCTTATGCTCCTCAATGATCTGTTCCTTCAGCTTACGTCGGATTGCGGCTTTCATATTTTTACGACTGAGACCCAATTGTTCCATAACAGCCATTGTTCTCTGTACTTCCAAGTCTACTGAACAGACAGCCACATCCGAGGGTACACTGTCCATACGAGGCTGGGAATCATACCATTTATCAACAGGCTCGACGAGAAATGAAGGGTCATCGGCTAATACAGACAGCCCATCACCAATCGGATGGCTAACCTTCCCGGAAGAGAGGGTCCCAGTAGGTTTAATATGTTTGTGTTTTTTGGACCTACCAGTCCGGCGTGTGCCAGGCTTGCTGGACTGCTCTACCCGCGATGCCTTGTCACCCTCTAACCGCATGCGAGTGAAAGTCATGACCTTAGAGGAAGAGTGTAAAGCACAGGAGTCAGCTGAGAGTTCTCCTGGAGCATACGCAGATATGGCCTTAAGAGGAAGAGGAAACTGATCCGCAGAAACCAAGGTCTCAGGGGTAAGTACAGGAGCAGTAAAATTACTTAAGAATCCCCCACTACTCGTAAATTGACATAAATGGCCTTCCTTCTGCTGACCAGGATGCTGAGTCAAGTCCCTCTATAACTTGCTGTTGTGGCACTCCCAACTGAACGGACTGAGTATGGGCCCCCCACCCCAGCAGATGGGAGAAATACCTACCGCCATCCTCTTGCCATGCCCCAGGATCTCCTTCTGGCAACCAGCCTGATTTTTAACTGCAGGAGTACTGCCCAAGCTCTTACCAACACAACTGTGCCTGTCAACTGAAAGGTTGGGTTGGAGTGGAACAGAAAGGATGTCACACCCTCCTGACACAGAGCCCTTGTTACCTACCTCGGGCTCCGCAATGGCTGTGTTTGGAAATTCCAACAACTGCACTGTGCATGGCTGGCCATCAATCATCAGTTTTAAATTCTGCTGAATTTCCAACTAGGTTGGTGGTGGCGACTTGCAACAAAGCACGGTGAGTCCATGTTGCTGTGCTCGGATGAACCTGAACCAAAGCACCAATGGGCTGTATAATTTTCTTGAAGGCAGCTTCAAACCATACATTAAGAGGAATCCCAACTATCTTCACCAAGCATAATTCGTCTAGGCTCCATATCGGCTATGCTCCATGGATGCAAATCGTAGAACCTGGCAGTCCAGAAAGCTATATTACGTGTAAGTTCAGCCTGCATAGCCTCAGCTGACTTAAAGACAAGTAGTTTCTGCTGAAGACCCATATGAAAACTTTCAACGTGAGCTGGGAAATTCAACTGGGTGGTGGAAGGCCTGCGAAGAAGACCGACTGCACTTCGCTGAAGGCGCGCCGAAAGTCCTGAATCGGAAGAGAGCTCGACCAAAGTATCCTCAGAAACAGTTTTGGACGGGACTGCAGTGACTTCAACATAGGATCTGCCATCCCTCTCCCTCAAAAGCTTAGGACCTGGGAAGGAACGTTTTGAATGTAGCTTAGAGGAATCAGCAATTGGAGCATTTGGAACTTTCGGTACCCGTGGAACCCCTGCACCTGCTTCATACCGAGCCACATTGATGCGTGACCACGCATAACCACCGAGGTGCGAGTTCAACCTTCGAAGTCTGGCGTCTTCCTGCACCCCACATCTTACGAACTTGACGAAACCAAAGCGTAAGCCTCCCCTGGAAAGTCTTCCAGAGAGAAATACATCTACCACAGGCTCCACATCTGCTATTGCCCGGAATAATTTAGCAGAGTTCCAACCCTCTGGAATTCCTTCGACAAAATATGAAATGTACCGATCCATTTTAAACACCTGTGTTGGTGTCCATTTGGATTGGTTAGGCCCTAGGGGGACAGGGGAAGGAGGACTGAGCAGTGGAGAAGCTGAGGAAGGACCCACAGGTTTTTCAGTCGCACGTTGCAACGGAAAAGGTGGTGAAAGAGTTGGGGTTTGAGTGTGGTTGGTGGTAGGTGTAGAGAGCGGTGGGAGGGTGGGGTGTTTAGAGAGAGACATAATTTTTAGTTGTTATCAGCTGCGCTACTATCTTCGCCCCGAAAAATTCTATTATTCCTACCCAACCAGATACTCCAAGCACAGGAAAAGAGCAGAACATACCATAGGCCACTCCAGCGAGAGGGGATTGGGAAACCTTTCCACTGAACGAATAAGTCAGCCATGGACCGCGGCTGGACCCAGCTTAGGCCCCACTGCCTGATTAACAATGACCAGCACGCCCACGCCTTCCTACAGTCCAAGAGTATGTGGTTGGAGTCCCCTTCCACACAGCCACAGGCGTCACAATATTTCTCAGAGTCGGGAAGAATACCTAGTCTGATTAAGTAACCTTTGGCAGTAAGTTTCTCCCTGCACGCCAACCACATAAATGCTTGCCATTTGGGTGCTCCCTGTTTACGCCAGACATTAGGAATCAGCTGCTCACTGGGCAAGGCTACACTCATTGCCAGTGACTGATAACAATTTTTGGCTGAGAAAGGACCCAGTTGTTCACCCCACAGTAAAACATCTTCGTCCATTAGATGTGGCCGAACTCCTTCCAACATTTCTAGCAAACACCCGACTTCCTCTTCCTCCCATGCAAATAATCTGCGCCGCCAAATGAAATTACACTGCCACTCTGTGCCACTCATCGACCCAAACTGCAGCACTGAACCTTCCTTCTCCATAGAGAGTATATATAATCTGGGGAATATTGCACTTAATCGCTGCACCAACCTTCTCCTTTCTTTTACATCGAGCAAGGTGTTTTCCCCTGTTTCCTTTTCCTGTTGGTTCTTAGCTTTCGACTACCCTGTTCCTGCATTACCTTCCACGTAAAACAAGGTGTTCTTCTTCCTGTTGCCCCATCGTTTTTCTCCCTGCTAAGTCTCCTTCTTCATGCGTTCCCTGTTTCTTCCCCCGACTTCTCCTCCCTCCTTCCTTCTTTCCTCGTTCGCATTTTTCTTTCCCTGCGAAGCTTCGTACCAGGCGCCCCATCTCGTCACAGCCTCGCACCAGACTCGTCTCGCTTCGCACCAGCCTCGCACCCCTCTCGCACCAACCCTGTTTTCTGGTGCCGTGAGCTGACCTTCGTGCTCTTACCCGTTGCAGTGAGCCTGGTCTCTACCAGAGTCGTGTATCCGAAGAGTGAACGGCGGTCCCTTCCTCTTTCCCGGTCACCCTTGCTAGTTTCCTTTACTCCCGATTTGCCCAACTAATTACCTTTTCCCCTTCCACGTTGAACAAGGTGTGTGTTGTTGCTTCCGTTTACCCTGTTGGCTCCACTGATTCTCCACCGGTTTCGTGTGCTTCCCTTTCTCCTATGTCAGGCGAGACGAGACCCCCTGTTTCCAGCCGAGTTTCTTTTCTCCTTGTTGTTCCTTCGCTCCCGATTTTGCCAGCTGACTCCTCTTCTTCCATTCCCGACGTACCCGGATTTCCCTGCAAACCCGTTCCTGCGTACTCGACTGCCCTGCGAATCCTCTTCTTCTTCTTCCTTCTTTCTTTCTCCTTCCTTTCGTCGAATGTGTGTTTCAGCTGCAGTGAGATTCTTCTTTGTATTTTCTTTCTTTTATTCTTGTATCTAGCCAATAAATTAAGTAATTAAATAATGAACATGGGAAAGGGGTTTTAGTTTAGAGTATTGTTGATCTTTGATATCCCACACTCAGGGTTTTACTTTCGCGGTAGATCTCTGATTTTGCTCAGTGGTTTAACCACCAATGAAGAACACCGATTCTTCCTTTTCGGGTATTCGATAAGCCACCACTAACCGTTAGCTTGACTAACTCACGTACACCGGCTATGCACCCTTGAGGGACTTGTTTCTCTTTTGAACTTCCTCTGCGTAATCCAGCTTCGCTCGTGACTTTGTGCTTCATGGAATGTTAAGTAGGGTGTTGTAACCATAGTATGGGCATGTTTGGGTTGTTCTACATCAGATAGGGTGTGGCTTTGTTTTCTCGTGTAAGATCTAGCAATGTATCATCAATATGTTGTCCCATTGCGTGGCGATTCATTTGCCCTGTTTCATCTTCCTGAGCGTGAGCTTAGCCTAAGATAAACAACCTGTATTCTGTTTGTTAATAATATTACTATTTATTGCTATAATGGATTTCCAAGATTTTTGTAAACAATGATTATGGGTTTAATGAAACTATAAGTTGAGTTATAATGATATATTTGAGGATGTGTGGTTTAGTCAAGTATATTGATTTATAGGCCTACGGTTTGTTATTTGGTTTCTATTAAGTATATTGATTTATTAACGTAGTACTTTTAGAACTACGATGTTGTCAAAGTTTATTATTTCATAAACATTCTATATGCCTCAGTTTGGTATCTACAGTTATTAAACGTTCGCTTGGCCAATGCGAGGTGAGTATACGAAATCTCAGTGTTAGGGGAGAGTTGCTTACCTGTTTGGGAGTCGTATGGGTGTTATTTTTGTTTGCCTGCCGCGTCTTCGCAGGTTGGTTTGTTTCGTTCGCCTGCCACGTCTTCGCAGGTTGGTTCGTATTGGGTATTGAGACGGGTATGATATGTGTTGTGTTTTCTCTGCCTAGTCTCGGACAACACTGGCAGTAAGGGTTACGTATTCAGTATTTTCTAAAAATATAAATTAAAACTTCCAGTGGGCTCCCAGTTTCTATTTAGCGGAGGTTACTCAAGGAGTGATTTATTATGTCCATCCCGATGGTTTTCTTGGTGGGCATTGTTAACTGTGTAGTTGTTGTGTTATAACCTATTGGGATAGAATCTTATTCTACATCATGAAAATTTAATGTGTGAATTCCTTATCTTTCTGGTTGTTCCCGTTTCGTCCTTGTTCGTATAGTTATCCCTCTTCTTTGTATGTCCTCTCGTTTCCTAATTTAATGTGTGAATTCCTTATCCTTCTGGTTGTTTCAATTACGTTCTTATTCGTATAGTAATCTGTTTCTTCTCTTCTTTGTTTGTCTTCTCGTTTCCCCGTAAGGACATATGATGCTGTGACTCCTACTGAGATTTTATTATCTCACCCGTTGTTGTTTCCCCCTTTCAGGACTAGTTCGCCAGCCGTAGACGGCGTTTGAGGTGTGAGTGTTTCTTATGACATGGCTGGACTATCGCACTTGCATATTTTACACGGTTTTACTTTTCTGGCATTTCCTGTTTGACTCGTTTGATGATTTAACTCATTTTATTTTATACGGTTTTTACGTTCTAGGCTTAAAGCCCAGTTTTTGGTTTTGGGCTTGTGGCTGTATGGACCTGTTTTCCATTTTGGTTATTTTATCCATTGAAAATTAAGACTTTAGCTGTGGTACTTCGTTCACTCCGATTTTTATGCCAGATGTCTGTTTCTTATTTGATATGCTCCATTTTTTTTTGAAAAATTAAATACGTTCGTTTTGGGAATCGTGTTTGAAAAGTCGTCTAAGCCTTGTAGGATTCGGATTGGTCCACATAATGGGCTTATCCGGATTTCACGACGGTAAGGGCCTGGTTTTCGGCTTCGGGTCTTTACATTGTCTGTAGGGAGTAATAAGCCATGGCAGTAGGGGAAACCCTGTGTCCCCTACTATGTACTCCCCCAGTTCTGTGCCTTCCTCAAGCTCAACAACTGGCTTCATGTTCATCCTTTTCCCTTGTTCAGAAAGTTTGAAGAAATTTGAGTTCTGGAGCACAGAAGCATCAGTTAAACTACCGGGGTATCCGACAATCACATCACAGAATCTCATGTCAGGATCAACTATTGCCTGCAAGACCATGCTGTGATTCTTCTCATGATCAATCCATACTTTATTGGATTGGTCTACAGAAGGCAGAGTCATGACTATATGAGTTGTATCAATAGCTCCACAGCAATTAGGAAGGCCACCAATTCTCTCAAACTTGGATTTTATCTCTTCGATCTCGGCTTCCGATGACGGCCAACGGAGATGGTGCAGAGCTGTGTCTTCCATTGCTTCCACAAATCTCCAAGTTACCTGAGAAACGGTTGATTGGTTGATCCCCAACGAGTCACCAATGTAAGACAATGATTCACCTGAGCTAAGCCTACGAAGAGCAACAGCTACTTGGTCATTTGGAGACAATGGCTTCCCATATAAATCAGTGAAGTTTGATTGCTTAGCCCTCTTCTCGTCCGTCACAAGCGAACATATGTAGTTGAATGTCTTTCTCGAAATCTTGAAAAGAGATTCGAATTGATTTTCACCCTTTGATTCAGCCAAGGGTCCTGGGATGTGTAGAACCAGAAATAGCATAATTCAACAATGATGAAGGAGCAAAGTCCATAGCTCACTTACAAAGTCAACCAACTCTTCACAAGATGAGAATAAGCAAAGGGCATAACAAAGAAAAATGATATGCGATCTTAATAATAGAGAAACAAGTAGTTCTAGTAAATAGCACTGTCTCTGGTGAAGTACACGCACATGGGAATTGCAGATGGTATGTAAGCATTCACCAGAAAGCTTGACAAATCCGGCATTGTTGTTCCGTTCATACGAGTTCGGTTTTTTTCTATTACAGTCAAGTTTTCAAAGGAAACATTGGAATGAGCTTTGACAAGAGAGCTTGCTTGAAGATGAATGCAGAAGCCAGTGGATGGTGGACTCATTGCAGCCGTTCAGGATTTCCACAGAACACTATGATTTCTTGGCGAGGATATACTTTTCCAGAGCAATAAGAGTGGGTTGGAATAACAAAAAATTTCTGTCATTGTACAGAACCTTAAAAACAAAATTACTGTAATACAGTGAAAAACCTGTTCTGTTCATCAAAAAATTGTTTGCTTTATCCCATTGAACCTCAAGATATTTGGACCGAAACGCATCTCAAACAACCGAGACCCGAACTCTTCCTATCTATCTCAGAAAAATCACCCCATTCCAACCTAGGATTCTATTACAGCACTTCAAGCCTATATACTTTGTCAGGCTGGAATACCCAACTTCAACATTTTTTTGCACCTTGATCATTTGACACGGTAGAATGGTTTCAGTTATAACAAGATACCTCCAAGTTCAAGCTTTCAGGAAACAGGATGGGTATAAAGTTCAAAACGTACAGAGAATAACAATAATAAGGTCAAACGCAGCTCAGTTTTCACTGCTTCAGAGGCTGCAGAAAAATTGATAATCAGGAAACAATCTACTGAATGCTTGACTGACGATGGCTTGCCTGTTTTTTATGAAATTAACTTAAACTTTGGCTGAAGTTCACAGTTTGAATCCCAGCCACAGCTTTTGAACAATAGGAACAGCAAGATAACACTTAAAATAAAAAAAAAAAGATCAAAAGATTCATCTATCCTTAATCAAAGATCAAAAGATTTCATTTGCCTGTTTCTTATGATCCCCACCCTCTGTAGACAATCCTAATTTAAGATAATTCGATATTTCCTCATTGATTTGAAGGAAAGTCAATAGAAAACACAGGAAAGATATGCAGAAACCATGGATACAAAAGTAACACACAGAAAAGGATACTCATAGCAATTAATGTTCACAGATAGTCCCATATTTTCTTCTGTGCCGCTCTGTCTCTCTCTATATATAGTTGGGATTTAAATGCTTGTAATAAGGAAATATATTTTACATTATAAATTATATATAGATGTAATCAGTTATCCGAAATTTTAAAATATTCTATATCATATAAGAATTACAATCTTGAATTTTAATTAACACTGTACTGTACGAATATTATTCGATCACATTCCTCACTTAATACATTCCAATACAGTCAAATTTAATGATACTCTCAGATTTTTTAAAGTTAATACTCTAAAAATTAATATTTTCAAATAATTAATATTTTTTTAATCAATATAATTATTAAATTTTTAATAATTAATAAAGTTTTAATTGTTTATTAATTTTGAGAGATTATAGTGTATTTACTCATTCATGTATTTTTACTCATCCATGTATCCAGCAATATCTGAAAAGTTTTTTGGATTTTTAGTATATTCTATAGATGACGTAAGACTCTCAACGGACTCCTTTAGTCCACTTTATCAACATCCAGTATTTGTACCACCATATGCATAATATAAAGCTAATCTCGAAGATTATAAATTGTGTAAGCTACCTGCTACCAAAACGATAAGTTCGTCATCCATCAGTTATTGATGTATTTTTTGCGATTCCTCTATTGGATTCAAGAAATTCTTAATTGACATCAGATGGCTGATAATAAGTGCCTAGCTTTCTACTCTACGATCTTAGTTAATCGTATTTTCCTCTGCATGTATTTTTTATCCTTCTATACAATTTGATTGCGGAAAACTCAGTGTGCTTAAAGCATTTTACAATCACAAACTGCAAAGATCTTCTCCTGAGTAGCTCTGCTCCATAGCACGATAGTTAGTTGATCAACTATATAATTATCAGTGGAACTCGGTTCGTTCATATCAAGTACTGCTTATAACTGGTAGCGGCGATATTGACGTTTAAAGGATGAAATTATTCTAGCATCCATTGGTTGAATTTTGGATGTGGTATTCAGCGGAAGCAGAATAATTTCAATATTAGACACTTTAAGACTGTCCAAAATGTGCGAAGATGATCGTAGAAGAAAAGACCAATCATATGATGATCATATACTATTTAATAATATATTAATTAATAACCTCTAACAATTGATAATTTTCTCACTCATGATATTGAATTTGAGAGATATTATCGTATATCATTTTAATTAATAACTATTCAGGATTTAAATCGGTATTAATTTTAATTGATTAAAAATACATAACATATACGATCGAATTTTTTTCCGAATTTTAGATCGAATTATTCGAACCTTTTTGTTCCGCATCCTATCAGCTTCATTAGAAGAAAAGATGCTTTCAATCTCCCACTCGGATAGTCATCTCTAACCCTCCGGTGTCTAGTCTGTGATGATGACCCATCACCCTCACTGAGCTCTTCCAAGCTATCAAAGTATCTCGAACTAGACCCTAAAGAATGTGGAGTGCCCTCCTCTCTGTATACCCTTCTGCCAAGTCCTTCAGCTTCAACATCTTTGCCTTTCACCTCGACCATTCCGTTGTATTTGGCGTCCGTTTGTGTAGATTCACTGACAACTTCTGCAGCAAATCCTGCTGTTGTGTTCACCCTGTAAACCTTGTGTTCAACCCCATCAAATGTGGTCGGTGGATGGTTCTTTCTTCTAGTAGTGATCTGAGACTTGGAGTCCTCACAGCTGAAACTGTTCTTCTCGGAGGAGGCTTTGTAGGAAAGTGACGATAGTGTTTGATAGGATCGAAAGCTTTGAGGAATTTCTATGAGCAGTGATCCTTTGAGAACGTATTCATCATCACGACAAGGGTGTATGAACTCATTTTCAGACAAGTCTTCCCATACGAATCCATTTTTGTACCTCCTAGAATTCCAAGAACCAGTCAAATTACATTGTAGAGACATACAATACAGATATATCATAAACAAGGCAAAAATTTAACACGAAGAGTGTAATTGAATAGTAATATTTATCTATTTTTAATCAAAGATCAAGAGTGTGATCTTTTGCCTCTGAGAGAGAGTCCTTGGAGGAGAAGAAAGAGAGAATTCCATGAAATGAGGATGCTCAAACTGGCCATTCGGTGATAGATAATAAACAACGCCGACTTTTTGCTACTTATCATTTGGGTTCGGTTTCATCCTTACTATTGCTCCTTTAGGACTAGTTTCTGTGCCTTCTCTTTCGTTGTATATCATCGACAGCGTAACTCTGTCGAGGTTCTTGGCAGCCATTGCAGAGGTGAAGCAAACAAAGAAATCTCAGAGGTCAGCACCGCTAAGAGATGTAGGAAGATAGGATTCATGCTTTTTCAAGGACTTGGGAATTCATAAAGCTTCATAGTGCTTTGGGTACCAGATTAAATTTCAGCACAGCTTTCCACCCTTAGACAAATGGGTAGTCAGAGAGGACAATTTAGATTTTATAGGACATGCTTCATGCTTTTATGTTGGACAGACAGACTACTTGGGATCGATGTCTACCATTAGCTGAGTTCATATACGACAGCAGTTTTCCGGTTTCCATTAGTATAGCACCATACAAGGATTTGTATGGTAGGCAGTGTTGTACACCTCTATGTTGTGATGAGGTAGGTGACAGGAAACTTGATAGTCTTGAGATGATTAAGCAGGCTACAGAGTCATTGGCAATAATCAGACATAGATTAAGGATAGCTCAGGATAAACAAAAGAATTATGCAGATAACCATCGATGAGACCTTGAGTTTGACGTTGGGGAAATGGTGTTTCTGAAGGTCGCACCTTGGAAAGATGAGTTTTGTTTTCAGCAGCGTGGCAAGTGGCATCGAGATACATTGGTCTGTAAACCATCACCAAGAGGATTGGACCACTGAGTACAGACTTGACTTGCCACTGTCTTTGCAGAGGATCCATAATATATTCTAGGTTTTAATTTTGAAGATTCATTAGGTATCCCTCTCACGTTATGAAGACACCACCAGTGGAGATAGCCAACGATTTTTCCTACATGACTCAACCAATTATGACTGTGGATAGGGCAGTGAAACAACTTCAGCGTCATAGTGCTCCGATTGTTAAGGTGGTTTGGTGCAGTGACAGATATGAGGAGATGACTTGGGAGACTGAGCAGTCTATGAGACAGTAGTACCCGCAGTTGTTTTAAGGAATAAGGTAAGTGAATGTTTTAAGGAATAAGGTAAGTGAATTTCGAGCATGAAAATATTATAAGAAGGAAAGGATGTGAGACCTAGTCCCTTCAAGTGCCAAGTTAGCGTGACAATATAGTGAGATTATCTGATTTTGGTCTGTCGTTAGCAGTTGACTAGCTTAATCAAGGTTGATCATGTTGACCCAAGAGTTTACCAGTTTGACTGAGGTTGATCAATTTCACCTAAGAGTTTACCAGTTTGACCCCGAGAGTGATCTATATTGAGCATCGAGGTTTGAGTCGATGGACAGAGTTTACCCAAGGTTGATCAACCTTGATCAAGGTTGATCATGTTGACCCAAGAGTTTACCAGTTTGACCCCAAAAATTGACCTTTAGGGTGGACATAGTCATATAAAGTCTAGGTGTGTCTAGGTTTCTTAAAGAGTGATCTACATTGAGCATCGAGGTTTGAGTCGATGAAAAAGATATTGGTCGGTTCTAGGGTTTTTTTTGGGCCGAAAACCCCTTTTAGGGCCCGTTTGCCTATTTTTTAGCCCACTTAATTATTTTAACCTATTTTTTATGATTATTGATTTTAAAATCCCATTTTGGCCCACTCGAGACATACCAGATTTTTTAGAATAACCCGTTTGGGTTTATCCGAGATTTTGGGCCTGTGGTACAAATACCCAACCCGACCCGATAGTTAGAATTTTTCTATGTCAGAGCAAGAACCCATGCTTCTCTCCCTCTTTCTCTCTCCCATTTTCCCTTGCTAAAGAACCCATTCAAAATTTGTTGATTTCTTTTTAGCAAAAACCATCGGGCTATGTCCATAAACACCTTTCAAACCTCCCACGATAGATTTCTGCTATTACTTTTGGATCGAGAGACTGGACTCAGATTGTTCTTCGTTTTAGGATATTTTGGGGATTTTGTGATAAGTATCATACTCTTTTGTTTTCGTTGTTAATTTTTGGTTCATTTAGATTGTTTTCGATATTTCTAAGCTAATTTGGTGGTTTAGATTTCATAAAAACACTCTTTGATCCATGGGTGAGCGTTTTGGATTTCAAAGGTAATTTTGGTAATTTTATGAATTTTGATATTTTTGTTGAATTGATAAAATTGGTGGCTTCTGTTGCTTGGGTTAGTTAATTTATGAGGAGCATATTTTTGTTGTTTTGTCGGGTGAGCTTGGGTGTCAATATAGAGAAATGAAGGGCTACTGCGAGAGCTGGGCATTTCGCTCAATGGTTGGATTTCCGGATTTACTGAGAGTAGGTCTTCACAGGGATCCCCTTAAATATGTGGGCAGAGGATGGGCTTTGCCGGATCGAGCAACCTTACGGGGAGGTTGTGCAAATCCATTCCAATACTCTGAAGCATTCCAATCTAGAATTCGCCTGGGTATGTGTGCACATCTGTCAGTTAAAAAAAGTGTGTGGAAAGGTCATGCTTGAGGTTAACAGCTTCAGCATCTCTGTCTCAGTATGCGAAGAAGTCTTTTTGGAGGCAAGGCCAGGTACGAGGAAGAACAGCGAGCAAGACATGACAGGTATAGTAATTCAGTTGTTTCCCCTTTCAGATAGCCCCACTCTCCTAAGGGGAGAGTCTCTTTCGAGATTGACAATGAGGACTATCAATTGCCTCCTAACAACAGTAGAATCGTTTGTTCCCCGAGGCCTAGGTTTTCAATGGGTATTCTTAACCCAAGGAATTTGGGCATTTGAAAGAAAAGATAAAAAAGTGGTTGTGGGTCTGTTAGACATAAGTGGACCTTCAAGGGTTTTGATAGCAATAATCCCTCTGGGTAGTTATCAGGGGAGGAGACGGACTAGGGTCCAGATGTTTCTGAGAGTTGGGTCGGGCCTATGAAGCCCAAGTTTACCCGTAGTTGATATACAAGTCAGAAGGAACTAGCTGTTACCTTTGTTGTGGTCGGAGGCAAACCCGCAACCGAAAGGAGGTAGAGAAAGGAAGAGTACTCCAATAGGTGGCGTAATTGAAGAGCAGTGCCAACTTTCTGGCCACGGAAGCTTGAAATTCGACCTGGTTCTTGCTAGGGTATGAGAGAATTAGTGAAGGCATAGTCTATAGGGAAGTTGCCGGAGGAGATTAAATGAGCGGCTTCAGGGTATGTTCAAGGCATCCTCCAGGGGTGTTCAGAGAGTTGGGTCGACTGTGGTAACTTGCGTTTTGCAACAATAAAGACAGAGGACGCTGAGAGGCTGGAGGCACCTTTCACGATGGAGGAAGTCAAAGCGACAACGTGGGATTGTGGCAGTCGGAAGGCCCCCGACCCTGATGGGTTCAATTTCCTGTTCATAAAGAAGGCATGGGAAGTGATCGGTGTAGAAATTGTCAGCATGGTAGAGGAGTTTTACTCGACAGGATTACTGCCGAAAAGGCATAAATAATTCCTTTCTGGTACTGATTCCTAAGGTGGACAGTGCGAAGAACTTGGACCTGTACAGGCCTATCAGCCTCATTAATGGCTTGTATAAGATTATTGCTAAGATGCTGACAATGAGGCTAAAGACAGTGATCTCCCCCGTGATATCCCAGACACAGTCTGGATTTGTAGCCGGCAGACAGCTAGCGGATTCGGTTATGTTGGCATCAGAAGTGATTCATAGCTTAAAAAAGGACAAGAGGAGTGGCTGGGTTTTCAAGATTGATTTTAGGAAAGCGTATGATACGGTTTCCTGGGATGCCTTGATGAACATCCTAACGAGTATGGGTTTTAAAGATAGATGGCGCCACTGGATTTCTCAATGCGTTTCCACAAGCCGGGTATCGGTGCTGGTTAATGGCGTCACCCCTCCAGAGTTTGAGATGAGAAGAGGACTCAGACAAGGGGACCCCTTATCCCCATTGTTATTTGATATAGTGGTCGAGGCTCTCTCGCGCATGATCACCAAAGCTGAGGAGGTGGGGCTGATTTCAGGAGTGCGGTTAGGCCACACAGCAATAACGCATCTGCAATTTGCAGACGATGTCATATTGTTTAGCGGGGATGATGTGTGTGGATTGCAGAACCTCAAGAGGGTCGTTCGCTGTTTTACTCTGCTGACAGGGCTGAAGGTTAATTTCTATAAAACTGCCTTAATTGGAATTCATCAAAGTAGGGAAGGAGTAAGAAGGGCTGCGGTTATATTAAGATGCCGGTTAGACACACTACCTATCAAATACTTGGGGCTGCCACTTGGGGCCAATCCACGATGGTATAAGACTTGGGAGGGAGTCCTCAGACAATTCAGAAGGAAGCTGTGATGACTGTCGTGTGTTCACCAAAATAATCTTCCTCTTTTTGGACAGGTAGCTAGCAGCAAGGAAGGTCGAATCCTCAGGGAGATGGCTAAGAGTTGGAAGTCTTAATGTGGAATCGGCCGTGGTCGCGGTGTGCCCACGGTCGATAAGATCGAAGGGTTATGGGTTCGCAGTAATAGGTAGAGATTGAGTGAGTAAGTGCAACGAATTGAAAATAAGAAATAAAGTTCTGACTCAAATGCTTTTGATATTCCTCAATTCAATCCATACCTAGACTACCCATGATCACGGGCCTTCTCAAGATGCATTCACGTCTTTTCTGTTGGGTCCTAGTTAGTAAGTTGCTCAGTACGACTGAGCACTCCAGGGGGGTGGAACGTCCTCCGCCCTTTCGTGTCCAACTTCTCAGAAAATCTCACCCTCAGATCTACTACGTAGTTAATCTGAGTGTGCCCTCTCACCACTCGTGTTTCACTCACCACCCACGATTATCAGTGTTTGGCTTCTGATTTGTTATGGAGCTGATCAGGCGCCATAACATCACTATGCACAAAGAATGACGAGAAATAACAGAAGAAATTGAATAACGGACTGAACGGGGCCTTACAAGGGTCAAGTCTGGTTAATGAACTAGCCGTTTTGTTACCTTTCCTGGCCTGTTTCTCTTGCCCAAGCACTTCCCGCGAGCCCTTTTGCAGAGATTGTTCTTTCTTCTTTTGTTGTTTGTCTCTTGAGTTGATCATTGTTTCTGGTTGTACCCTTCGTCTCCTTTTCTTCGTGTTTAATTCTTCAGATGTCTGGGGTTATGCCATTTCCCTTTTTCGTTCGCTTTCTTTTACACTTGGTAGAGGAGGGGCGTGCGTATCAACCATGGTCACGGGGCGGTCATGATGCATATTTCTGAGACCGGTCAGGATTTCTTTCTTTGTTGGTTGGTGAGTGGCTGGCCCCCAGGTTTTCTAGGAGTAGAAGAGAGAGCTGTTTCTTGGGTAACAACAAAAATAGGCTTAGGCTCAAGGATGGCTCCTAATGGTATTGTTCAAGGGTCGGCTTCAACAAACAAAGGTCTATGTATGCAAAGGTTTTAATCTAAGTGCCCAAATCACGTCTCTAGACATACTTACGATGTAGGTTTATGAGGCAAACTTGGCAAGTTCTAGATTTGTTCCCTGAGTATGAACCACTCATAAAAATTTGTTCCCAAAGTCTCCCATGTTATGCTATGTGGTCTTATTTCAAGCTAGCATAGTGAGTGTGCCTAAGTCAGGCAGTGACCCTGGTAAGAAGAAATTCAACATCTGAGCCTACACCTCTGTAGTTTCCAAGTGGTGGTAGTTCTAGTTCCTACGGCTTTGAACACACATTTAGGTATATGGCATAAAATAGCTAGAGGGTAATTATCAAGTATGGAAAATGCACGGTAACGTGATGCTAAAATTTGAAAAATAAACGCGAAAAATAAGCACACATAAACACAGAAAAATAAGCACACATAAACACAATAAACACAGTGGGTACCCATATCCTCATACTTAAGTCATGCTTGCCTCTAAGCATGCATAAGATAAGCACAAGGAATAGAAATACTGCTGTATTGGAACCTGGTCTGGGTTGGCTAGACCCCTGAAGCAGCTCCAGAATCCTTGGAGTTGGCAGGACCCTCTGTTGAATCATCCGTGGGCAATCCGAGGGCATGGCTGACACTTTTGCGGAGCGCCAGCATCTGTTTGTCCAGCGACTCCATCCTTTTGTCCATAGATCTCATCCATGCCAGGAGTTCTGGGTGCAGCATGGCTGGAGCGGAGGGTGATGGTGGCAGGTCTGCAGTTGACGGATCCGAGGGCGGCCTGTGACGTGGTCCTCCTCCCACCGCAGGCTTACCGGGGGCACGGAATTGGTACTCTCCTTCTTCTATTTGCAGCAGCAGTCCCATGTTCAGAAGACTGGCTATGTGCAGGGGCGCCATCTCGTGGAGCAACCTCAGATTACTCGGGAGCTTAATCTTTAGTGCCTTCGCCAGGTGGGTGATGATGCTCCCGAGAATCAATGGCTGGCCCTTCTTCTGATGTTTCTGGAACTGTGGGGTCAGGAACACAGCCAGGTTCAGCTTCGTTTTCGTCTGCATACACCATAGGAAAAAAAGCTCCATTTTGTTCAGTGTGGTGGCTGCGTTCGGTCTTTCGGAGAAGCTATAGGCCAGGAATCGGTGGATGTACAGGTAGGCAGGACGAAGCAGGTAGTAGTCCTTTGATCCCCTGGGGTTGTATGGTGTAGGACAGTTGGACCATTCTCTGTACAATGCTACTGGGTTGAAATTCTGAGGTTCCTTGGTGATGGAATTCCTTGAGTGTGCAACTCCCAGCAAGGAGTTACAGTAGGCATACGACATACTGAAGTCTTGTCCCAGCAGCTGGAATTTGATGAGATCAGGTGTCCTCATACTGAACTTAGTCGGCCGTCGGCACTGAAAGGTAGCATAGAAGTCAAGTGTAAGCTCCAGATAGGCCGGCTCATTGATATGAAAATAACCCCGCCAGCCTATATTATCCAGTAGTTCATCGATTTCCTCGGATAAGCCCAACGCTGCCATTGTGTCGGGGCACAGACTCTTGCACTGGTAGATGGTTCGGTGTTTGAGCTCCTCGTATTTATCCTGCAGGGCACGGGCAGATACTGGTCGTGGGCTGTCTGTGACCACGGCTTTGCCCTTCGCCTTTTTGCTCTGCTGTGGGGGTTTTTCTTGGGGGTGCCATATGCGACTGACGGGAATGGGTGCTAGGGTGTAGTCTTTGGAAATCTGGAATGGATTAGGGCTTTTCGTTACTGGGGTCTTAAATAGGCATGTGTTGCAACGAACGTGCCCCCGGCCGTTCTGAGTCGTTGGGTTAAAGTTAAACCACGATAATCTTGGTGGGCTCCTGATCTCCAAAGTGAACAATGAGGTACCTGGATGATTACATAAACAACAAGCAAAATGGAAACAAAAATTTTGTGGGTTGCCTCCCAGAAGCGCCTTTGTTTAGTGTCGTTTGGCTCGACTTATTGCTGATACTTTTGTATCAGTGGCACTCTGGAACCGCAAGATTCTGTCTTGCGCCCTCAGCAAGCAGTTCATAGAAAGGTTTAAGCCTATGAGTGTTGACTTTAAAAATCGTCCCGGTTTCGTGGCTCATAATTTCGACAGCACCGTGGGGGTAGACCGTGGTCACGGTGAAGGGTCCTATCCATTTCGAGCGCAATTTACCTGTAAAAATTTTGAATTTCGAATGGTATAACAATACCTGTTGTCCTACAGCAAAGTGCTTACTGCGGATGTTCTTGTCATGGAAGTGTTTGACCTTCTCCTTGTATATCTTCGAACTGTCATAGGCATTAAGTCTCAGCTCCTCGAGCTCTCCTAGCTGTAACAGCCTCTCCTCCCCGGATCGTGAAAACTCCTAGTTGCACTGTCTGATAGCCCAGTAAGCCTTGTGTTCAATCTCTACCGGAAGGTGACAGGCTTTCCCATAGATGAGGCAAAAGGGGGTAGTTCCAATGGGGGTTTTATATGCAGTCCTGTATGCCCAAAGTGCGTCATCAAGCCTGAGACTCCAGTCTTTCCGGTTAGGATTGACTGTTTTCTGGAGTATGGATTTAACTTCCCTATAGGTGACCTTAGCCTGACCATTTGTTTGTGGATGGTAGGCCGTGGAAGTTTTGTGTACCACACCATATTTCTTCAGTAGATTCCGGAAGAGCTAATTGCAAAAGTGCGTACCTCTATCACTGATGATGGCTCTAGGCACTCCATATCGGCAGAAGATTCTCTTGCGGATAAATTCCACCGTGGTCTTGGCACAATTGGTTCTGGTGGCTTTCGCCTCTGCCCATTTTGAAACATAATCCACAGCAAGAATGATGTATGTGAAGCCAGATGAGGATGGGAAAGGGCCCATAAAGTCGATTCCCCACACATCAAAAACTTCACACACAAGGATGGGCTGTAGGGGTGCTTCATCTCGATGGCTTAAAGTACCTTCTCGTTGGCATCTGGGACACGCTTTGCAGAACCTGTAGGAATCATAGAACAAAATGGGCCAAAAGAACCCGCTTTCCAGGATCTTCCTAGCGGTTCTTCGAGGTCCAAAATTTCCTCCACATGCCTCGTCATGGCAGAAGCGTATGATTGATTGATGTTCTTCCTTGGGTACACATCTCCTGATCATCTGGTCATTGCAAAAGCGCCATAGGTAGGGATCATCCCATATGTATAATCGTGACTCCCTCATGATCTTGGCAGCTTCATTTCGTGTCAGGTGGTCGGGCAACTCATTAGTGACAAGAAAATTGACAATGTCAGCATACCAGGGGATGGATATGGCTTCTGTAAGCATGAGATGCTCATCTGGAAAAGTCTCTTGAATTGGCCGGGGTTCGGCCGTGGTCACGAGCCTGCTAAGGTGATCTGCAACATAGTTTTCAGCTCCCTTCTTATCTTTGATGGTGATGTCGAATTCTTGTAAGAGCAATACCCATCGGATTAGCCGCGGTTTAGACTCTTTTTTGGCCATCAGGTATCTGAGAGCTGAGTGGTCTGAGTAGACCGTGACCTTGGTCCCTAGTAGGTAAGGTCGAAATTTCTCCAAGGCAAAGACTATTGCCAGGAGCTCTTTTTCCGTGGTTGTGTAGTTTACTTGAGCAGTGTCCAGCATCCTGGAGGCATAATAGATCACGTGGGGGTCGCGGCCTACTCTTTGCCCAAGCACTGCGCCTATGGCATAATTACTGGCGTCACACATCAGTTCAAATGGCAGTGACCAGTCCGGGGGTTGTATGAGTGGGGTAGAGATCAGCAATCTTTTAATTTTGTTGAACGCCTGCCTACATTCTTCGTTGAAATCAAATTCTACATCCTGTTGTAGTAATCGGCACATCGGCTGAGTTATCTTGGAGAAGTCTTTTATGAATCGTCGGTAAAAGCCTGCATGGCCCACGAATGACCTGATTTCTCTGGTTGTTGTGGGGTAAGGTAGGGTCTTGATGACTTCTATCTTGGCCTGATCAACTTGGATACCCTCTGATGAGACAATGTGTCCCAAAATCAGCCCTTTGTCTACCATAAAATGACATTTCTCGTAGTTGAGGACTAGATCCTTTTCTATGCACCGTTGCAGAATTTTCGTGAGGTTGGTTAGACAGACTTGGAAGGAGTCCCCATATACAGTAAAGTCGTCCATGAACACCTCGATTATGTTTTCCACGTACTCCGAAAAAATGCTGACCATGCATCTTTGGAAAGTTGTCGGTGCATTGCATAGACCGAAAGGCATACGTCTGTAAGCAAATGTGCCGAATGGATATGTGAACGTTGTCTTCTCCTGATCCTCTGGAGCTACGGGAATCTGATGAAAACCTAAGTAACCATCTAGACAATAGTAGTGACTCTTTCCAGCTAACCTTTCAAGCATCTGATCGATGAAGGGAAGTGGGAAATGGTCTTTCCTAGTTGCCTTGTTTAACCTCCTGTAATCTATGCAGACTTGCCATCCATTTTGGACTCTCGTGGGCACGGCTTGCCCACGGTCATTCTGGACTACCGTGACTCCGGTCTTCTTAGGCACCACTTGTACTGGACTTACCCATTTACTGTCGGAAATCAGGTATATCATACCTGCATCTAGTAATCGCAGTACTTCTTTCTTCACTACCTCCATCATTGGCGGGTTTAGTCTTCTCTGCGCATCTCGGGTGGGTTGTGAGTCATCCTCTAGTAAGATTCTGTGCATACAAACAGCGGGGTTGATTCCTTTAAGGTCTGCTAAAGTCCATCCGATGGCTTGTTTGTATGCTTTGAGTACTGCTGTTAACTGTGCATGTTCTTCCATAGATAGCTTGCTGGAGACTATTACTGGAAGGGTGTTGTTTTCACCTAGGTAGGTATATTGCAGATGTGATGGTAGTGGCTTCAGGTCCAAAGCTGGCGGGTGCTCTATGCTCAGTTGTAACTTCTCGTGCAAAACTGGGAGCTGAACGTAATTCACATGAGGTGGCTCTACCGTGGTCTTGGTAAGGTCACGGAGAGCGTCGATCATCAGGTCATCTACTTCGGTGCTTGCATCCTCAAAACCTTCGATTACTATACTGTCTTCCAAAGCAACCTGCAATCTGTCAGTGTCGTATGTCCTGGAAGCAGTCTGAACAAGTTCGTCTATAGTGTCCAGGGCATATATAGTGGCTCCAGGATCCGGGTGTCTCATGGCTTCAGATATACTGAAGGTCACGGTATCCTCATCAAACTCCATTGACAGAGTACCTCGGTGGACATCAATCTTTGTTCTGGCTGTCTTTAGAAAAGGCCTTCCGAGTAGAATCAATTGTTGTCCATCATTTTCCATCTCTAGTACAAAGAAGTCTGCTGGGAATACCAATCCTTTTATCTGTACCAGCAAGTCTTCAACCACTCCAGCTGGATGCACCACTGATCTGTCAGCTAGCTGAATTACAACTCCAGTTTTCTTCAATCTCCCGAGGTTGAGAGTCTTGTACACAGACAGAGGCATCACATTGATTGATGCGCCCAAGTCGCACATAGCTTGTGCTATTTGGACGCCTCCAATTTTTAGTGGGACTGAAAACATTCCCGGATCGTTGCATTTCTGGGGCATGTTTTTCTGGAGGACTGCAGACACAACCTCTCCCACCGTGATCTTGGCATGATCAGACAATCGTCTTTTGTTGGTGCATAGCTCTTTCAGGAATTTAGCAAATTTTGGAATTTGCTTTATTGTCTCCAGAAGCGGTATATTGACTTTCACTTTCCGAAAAATATCTAGAATGGCCTGCTCTGCTTGATTCTTTTTGTTCTTTGCTAATTTGGCAGGGAATGGTGGAGGTATCGTGATCACGGGCTTGGGCCGCACTTCAATTTCTTTTTCAACTTCTGCTTCGTTGTCTTGCGGTATTGTTTTCGGCTAAGACGAGGGTATTTCCGAAGTGCCGGATCCTTCTCGAGTAGGCTGTGGTTCCTCCGGAATCTTAGTTTGTCTGACCTGCACCTGTGGTGGCTCCTGAAGCTCTTTTCCAGACCTGAGAATGATAGCACTAACATTATGCTTGGGGTTAGTTTCAGGTTGTGCAGGTAACTTACCTTCCCTCGCATTCTGAGCATTTTGGTTGGCCAGCTGTTGTTGTATGAGTAATTGCTGGTTCAGTGTCACTTGCTTCAGGGCATCCCATATTTTGTCTAACTCCTCCTGAGGGTTGCGGCTGGAAGACCCCCTCTCGTAAGTGGCTCCTGGTCTATGCTCTAGATACGGTCTCGCGTCAGGTCCTCGGTGGTTGGTTTGTCGCTCTTGTGCTCCATCATCATAGGACGGATTTGGATAAACTTTTCTCGGTTCATAAAACCCACCTTGTTTTCCAGCAAACTCTTGGTTCCTGCGGTAGGGAGGGACATACTGATTGTATGCGTTTGCATCTTGGATTTCATTGTTGAGGACCTTGGGGCACTGGTCTGTACTGTGGTCGCGGTTTCCGCAGAACTCACATGGCTTTGCTTGAAGTTGTGAAACATATTTCTTGAATGCATTTCCCACGGTTTTGTCAATCATTTGCTGGAGATCTGCTTCTGCGATGTTCATGGAGATTCCTACAACTATTTTTGTGGTTGATTTTGGAGCTGGTCTCCCTCGCCTCACACGGTGTTTGGCTCCCTTTATCATGTTGAGAATGAGATCTTTAGCTCTCCGGGAGTCAAGGGAAAGAAGATATCCATTAGCAGAATGGTCTACAGCACTCCTAGTTTCATCATCCATACCATGATAGAAAGCCTGAAGCAACTGGAAGTTAGTATAGCCGTGTCGTGGGCATGCTGAGCAGAGTTTCTTAAATCGTCTCCAGTAGTCGTACAAGGTTTCTACATCATCCTGTCGTACCACAGCTATTTGCCGTCTGAGGTCATCTTCGACAGAAGGTGGGAAATATTCGTATAAGAACGCGTCTACCATTTCGTCCCACGTCCTAATGCATCCAGGGGGCATCTCACTAAGCCAGTCCTCGGCCTCTCCCTTTAATGAGAAAGGGAACGAACGAAGCAGTACCTGATCCATTACCAAACCTTTTGGTTTAAAACTCGTACATGCCATCTCAAACTTCCTCAGGTGTTCGTTTGGGTCTTTACGGGCTCGTCCATGGAAGAAAGGCAAAGTTTGAAGGAGCCCGGGCTTCATTTCATAATTAACATCTCGATCATTCTCGTGAATGATGCACATTGGTCTTCTAAATCTACCGGTTCCCCCCATTTCTTCCATTGGGATGAGTTGGGCTTCATCCTCTTCTTCATCAGCTAGAAAGGCATCTAGTACCTTGTAAGGTCTTCTTCTTTCGACCTTATTATTCATTGGAGGAGGATCCTCTAGTGGAGGATCTCCTATTGGTGCTGGTGGATCCCCATGGTTCCTTGCTCTGTTTGGGTCTTCAGCCATTGGAGAGGCCGGTATATGGAATGGAGAAGCTGGATTGCTTGGGGATGAACTGACAGTGATATCGGCCTGGTCACAGTCACTTGCTTGATTAGAACTTGACGCTACAGCAGATGTAGACGGATCTCGTTTTCGTCTAGAGTTATTCAGCCGACAGGTCGACTCAATTTCTGGGTCTAGAGGCAACAAAGGTCCTGTTCGGCTTGAACGGGTCATATACTGTAAGAATTCCAAACTTTTATCTGCCGTCTCCCCGGCAACGGCGCCAATTTGATGACTGTCGTGTGTTCACCAAAATAATCTTCCTCTTTTTGGACAGGTAGCTAGCAGCAAGGAAGGTCGAATCCTCAGGGAGATGGCTAAGAGTTGGAAGTCTTAATGTGGAATCGGCCGTGGTCGCGGTGTGCCCACGGTCGATAAGATCGAAGGGTTATGGGTTCGCAGTAATAGGTAGAGATTGAGTGAGTAAGTGTAACGAATTGAAAATAAGAAATAAAGTTCTGACTCAAATGCTTTTGATATTCCTCAATTCAATCCATACCTAGACCACCAATGATCACGAGCCTTCTAAAGATGCATTCACGTCTTTTCTGTTGGGTCCTAGTTAGTAAGTTGCTCAGTACAACTGAGTACTCCAGGGGGATGGAACGTCCTCCACCCTTTCGTGTCCAACTTCCCAGAAAACCTCACCCTCAGATCTGCTACGTAGTTAATCTGAGTGTGCCCTCTCACCACTCGTGTTTCACTCACCACCCACGATTATCAGTGTTTGGCTTCTGATTTGTTGTGGAGCTGATCAGGCGCCATAACATCACTATGCACAAAGAATGACGAGAAATAACAGAAGAAATTGAATAACGGACTGAACGGGGCCTCACAAGGGTCAAGTCTGGTTAATGAACTAAATTGAGGAAAAAGAAATTCTAGCCCTCCATTGAGTTTACGGAGTAAAATCTATAAAGATGTCTAAAACAAAGAAAAATCCCAAAAACTGCCTCCTCTGGCCACAAGCGGCCAGGGTCTATATATACTGTCTACCAAGATCTCGCAGAATCTGAATCAGATTACTGCCATATCAGTCAAGATCTCCCGAGATACCAGGTAGATCCTCGGACCGTGATCACGATCAGCCCCCGATCTTCGTAGCCATCGAATTGTGGCTTCTGATTCTCCTTCAGAAAATCCGCCTTTAAATCGACAAAATATCCTGTGAAATCCTGCTTACAGAACAATCTTGTAAGATATCAGTAATAACTTCATAAACGTATTTATTTGATAATAGAAAGTACTAACTAGCAGTTTTTACGTAAAGTAAAAATGCATTTTTATCATACTATCAAGCTGGTAGCCTGGAAAGGGAAATTATTGTCTCTGGGAGGGAGGATCACGTTGATTAAGTAGGTATTACACAGTTTACCGATCTTTTATATGTCCTTCTATCTGATGCCTAAGCGAGTGGTAAAAGAAATTGAGAAATTGATGAAGAGATTTCTATGGAGTGGGAATATTGAATCCAAATGCCTGCACAAGGTTCAGTGGAGGCGAGTATGCATGAGGACCGAAGCTGGAGGCGCCGGGATAGGCGATTTAGGTCTGAAGAACAGAGCCCTACTTCTGAAGTGGTGTTGGAGACTCTTCTCAGAGCCAGAAAGTTTCTGGGTATCGGCACTTAGGGAGGTCCTACAGCCACACTGGAGCGGAGACTGGCTAGTAGTTTCCACCAGTAAGTTATCATTGGTGTGGAAGGACATTCTTCATTGTGTCAATGGGGAGGATGACCTGGGGCGCTCGGTTAGAAATAATATACGGTAGGCGTTAGGACAAGGTGATCGAATACATTTCTGGTGTGACGGGTGGTGGAGGGACGTTCCACTCATGGCAAAATTTCCTAGGTTGTTTGAGTTATCTCTTGACAAGCAAGCACTCATCCAGGACATGGGGATTTGGAGGAGTGAATGCTGGGATTGGAGATTTCGCTGGAGGAGGGCTCTCTTTGCATGGGAAGAGGACGCATATAATGAACTCAAGGAATATCTACGGGGGGCCATACCAGTTAGGACATTGAGCGATAGACTACTATGGAAGAATGGGACCCAACAATTTTCTGTGAAAACTTGCTATGTTATGTTGGCGGAGCAGGATTTCAGGGACATGGCGACCAATATTCCTAATGTTTGGCTGCATCAAGGCACACCAAAGAGTAAAGCTTTTCTTTGGTTAGCATGTCAGGACAGGATATTATCAAAAGGTAGGTTGGTTCGGTTAGGACTGATAAACCTTGCAAAAGCGAATTGTCTGGCTTGTGGTGACCTGGAGACTGATGCGACCCATATTCTGCTGCAGTGTCAGTCGGCATGGTCTTGCTGGGTGGAGGCCATCAGGCGATGGGGTGTTCAGTGGGTATACCCTGAGACTTTGGTGGATTTATTGAGACAATGGGAGAGCATCTTTTGGCAACAAAAGGTGAGGAAGACGAGGACCTGGGATGCCATTATGGTGGCAGTGTTGTGGAATATTTGGCGTGCGAGAAATGACTGCATATTCAAAGGTGTGCGACGATGCCCGAAAGATATAGCATTGGAGGGGTTAATGCACGGCATAGGTTGTGCAAAAGTGCATTTCAAACTTCAGATTGGTCGAGCATCAGATCTTTTGCCGATAGTGGACTGGTGGCAAGTGCTGGAATGAAGGCATGTGAAATGTTTAATTACTTAATCTGTTAGTTAGGCAATTTCAAGTTTCATTGCCTAGATAGTCTGTATATATTTGTGCACGGTTGTGATTTCGTTTCTATTAATTTAATTTATCTTCTTCGAGTCCTCAAAAAAAATAAAAAATAGGGAAGTTGCCATTTGCATAGAAACTCAGGAAAGGATAGATGTTGACGGTGAAAGGTTCATGATTCTTACTCAAAAACTCAACAATCTGTGACATTTGGCTTTCGATGTCACTGCGGAATCTTCCAGCTGATGGATAAGGCTGGTTGCCTGGGGACTCGTAGACATCAGCATTTAGAGGTATCGTTGCCTTGATGGACTCTCCAGCTCCAGCTGGGGATTGTTATGTCACCATGGGGTACAGGGCGTGACACTCTACCCGTATTCGTATTCTCCTGGCACTAGGGATGATACTCAGAAAACATATCCTTCTAGAAGTTAGCATTGTCTGCAAGTTCAAGCTGCATATCTTCAAAGGAAGGAAATGTAATTAGGAAAGATTCATTTCTGAGACTCCAAGCAGAAAAATCAAGCAAAATCGGTGTTTCTTGAAGACTCTGTACTTGGGAATATCTACAATGCTTCTGTTGAGCCAGTCCCTATTCAGCTGTGGCAGAAGGCCCCTTATAACCACAGAATGTTCGGAGACAGCTCCTTCATTGGCTTTCCCGGCCACCACTTCCAAGAAGGAATGCTTTCCCCGTGATACTACATTCGCTCTAGACACTCTAGCCGACTCAGAGACATTAGCGGTTGCCTTAGTTACGACCATAGTTAGCCAGCCACTCAGCACAATAGTTTTACCTCAGCGATAGATATGACAGCACCTAGCCATCCATGGTCGCTGTAGCAAATCCTTGATATACCACATAATTCTAGAATAAGCATTAGTCTGCATAGGCTCAGACTGAATCATATCCAACGCTACTAGGCTATCCACCTCTAGGATAAGATTACTGATACCCATTTCCCAGCATGCATAACGATAGTCCTTCTAAAATACCCAAAAGTTTCATATGATTTGCAGATAATGCAAGAGATAAGTGAGCTGCAAAACCAAAGTTCCATTTTCCTTCCCAATTACAAACTAAACCACCTGTACTTCCGACCGACCATTGCATCAGAGAACGAGCCATCGGTGTTTAACTTAATCCATTGTTGTGGAGGCTTTTTCCATCTTACAAAACCATTTTCCTTTACATTGTTGTTCAAACATTGAGTGTGCAGAAGCTCACAAACCATACGTTTTGAAACTGATCGAAAGTAATTAAAACTCCAAGCCCCTTGATTTTCAAATTATACCGATTCCCAGTTTTCCAAAATAGCAAGCAACATATTCCAAAAGTTAAATCCCATTCCCATTCAGCTCCTTGCTGGTTTTCATCTGGAGGTTACTTGCTAACCATTCACTTAGATCTATAGTAAAAAATTCATTACGTTTGTAGTTAGGAATAAGTGAAGACCAAACTCCCTGAACCACAGAGCAATCATGAAGTGCATGTAATGTAGATTCCTCCATAGCACCACAAATCTCACAAAATACCTGAGTCAATTACTCGGCGATTACACCGTTCAACATTTGTTAAGAGCTTTTCATGCATAACCAACCATAGAAATAATTTTATTCTATTTGGACCACGCCACTTCCATACCCAGTTCCATTTCTTATCCTCCTGCCAACATGAATCCTTTTGTAAGCAGTTTGTAAGCCGATTTAACTTCAAAGCCACCAGATGTTGACAAACCCCAAAATTGCTCATCCTCCATTGCTATGTTTCGCCACTTCATAGTAGAGTCTACCAGGTATATAATATCTTGTTGTAGAAATTCATGCCACGATGGTACCAAATCAACAAAGTATTTTACACATAAAGATGCCATTCTTCTGGGACGGGTTTTATAGCATACTGTAGCAATGGAAACGGAAGTTCCACCCACAAGTCATCCCAAAAACGATAGCTTTTACCATTACCAACAGCCCATCTCACCCCATCTTTAAGTGAAGGCCAAAGGTGAATCACCCCTTTCCAATAATGTGAGTCACCATCCTTACTAATAAAACAAAATCCTCTCCTTGAAGTAACATATTTGGCTCTCAAAAGCTGAACCCAGAAAGCTTGAGACTGCGTATAAACTAACCAAGCATTCTTTAGGAATAATGCATCATTATGAGCTCGCATTTGCTTAATGCCAAGCCCACCAGCAATTTTGGGATTACTTACTATATTCCAATTAACCAAGTGTATTTTCTTGACCTCACTAGTTGACCCCCCATAAGAATTTTCTAGTCATCCTATCCCTATTATCAAACAATCCTTTCGGGATTCGGCATACTTGCATGATGTATGAAGGGATTGCTTAAAGAACTAACTTGATAAGAACCAGTTCCCCAGCAAAAGAAAAGGTAGACGGCTGTCATCCCTTGATCTTCCTTTGGATCTTTGTCATGAGTGGTGTCAAGTTCTCACTGGTCCTAGAATTATTTTGGAGAATCACACCAAGATATTTTCCCACGAATCTCTCTATCCTAAACCCAAATTCTCTTGCAATATGTTCAGCCAAAATCTCATCAATATTAGTCGAGAAAGATATTGTGCTCTTATAACCATTTACCCTTAATCTCAAAGAAATCCCAAAATCATGTAATAAATGTTTCACAATTGTAACTTGCTCTAAAGAAGCTCTAGCCATCAAGAGCATATCGTCAGCAAAAATTAGATGTGAAATAGTAGGGGTCATACCTTTTAACCTCCAAGGAATCCATTGTTTATTGTCGACTTCCATATTAATAGCCTGAGCTAACCTTTTTACACAAAGAACAAAAATATAAGGAGAGAGAGGGTCTCATTGTTTAACACCAAGGGATGGGTAAAAGGCCTTTCTTAGCAACCCATTCGAAAGCACACTTGACTTAGTAGCCTTCAACCCGTTATCACAGTCTCAACCATAAAATTAGGAAGACCCACATCCTCAAGTCGTATCTCTAATAAATTCCCATGACAAACTATCGTATGTCTTTTCGAGATCTTTAATAACCATCTAGCCATGACAAACGTTAAAAGAAAAATAATTTTATCCGAAACGATGGTTTCTCTTCCTACCCAAGTCCTTCCCTCTCCCCCGACCCCTCGCACCTCCCTTGCCAACCCCTCACTCCCAGTTCCATCTTCCTCCACCTTGTTACCTGTTCGTCGCACTACTACGGGGAAAGCATCAACATCCAGGGAGACTCTTCTGGGGGTCCAGAGTCCACCGGTTCGGGCTCGTCCTACCTGGGATCCTGCCACAGTATTTCGTGATGATAGATACATCTCCTACTTCATTGACCATATTCCAGAGGAGTGGGGTTTGAATAGACTATTCCAAGAGATAGCTACCATTGAACCAGTTGCGGATGTTTTCATTCCACACCGTAAATCCACCAGTGGAACGAGGTTTGGCTTTGCAAAATTCGTACGTTGTGGAACTCAGGAGCAACATCGCCTAAGGAGACTCTCATCTTTCTTGGGTCGAGTCCATCGGATGCACATCAGCGTGGCACGTTTCCCGGACAGAAAAGGGTCTCGTGTGCGAAGTATGGCTACTTCGAGCCTAGAACAAGCTCCTCAGCAGAAGGCCTTGCCGAAAGATGCTCCAAGGGTCGCCATGCAGGAACGTGATGGTCGCTCCTACGCTGAAGTTACTACAGGGGCGGTCTGCCCGCTCAAGGTAAACACTCCGGTAGAGCTTCCAGTTCAGCAGGTCTTGTTGGAAAAACTTAAGAGGAGTGCTGTCGGTTTTCTTAGAGAAGATAAGTCTGGGGAGTTATTGTTTCCACAGGAAGTTGAGTGTGTTCCAATGGGAGAGTCTCAAAGATTACTCATTTTTCCCACAGTGGCATTGATGAAGCAGGCACTCACTGTCAATCTTAGTCTTTGGTCAGACATGTTTGTAGGATTACATGCCTGGTGTTCAGCTGATGCTGGTGGCCGACGCCTTCGCTGGGTAAAGGTGTTGGGTCTTCCTCTTCATGTATGGTCAGAGTATGCTTTCTCCAGGATAGTTCAACCTTTTGGCTCTCTAGTTCAAATTCATCCTGATACTGTTCATTGGACCCGTTTGGATATGGCCAAGCTACAAGTTTCCACTTTCTTGATGTCAGCTTTCCAGGAACAGGTTCATATACAGGTTGAAGGACTCACCTTTATGGTACGTGTGGTGGCTGAGAATGTGGATAAGCAAATGAATTTTAAGTTAGGGCCACAAGGAACCCCACCAGGGGGACCTCCTAGCCGCCCTATACAATTATCTCATTGCACATCAGTCTGGTGTCAGAATAAGGCTGCTGCAGAACAAGGACATACATCCGTTACTGGACAAGTTGATTTGAGGCAGAAGGAACTGTTGGTACAAAGGAGAACAGTTGGGACTGGAATAGAGGTATTTACCTCTACTGCTGCGGGTCCCTCTCAACCACTCACAGGTGTTCCAAAGCCATGGCTTGGGCACGTGAGTTCTACTTCTGAGGCTAAGTTACACCAGGAAGGGTCTTTTAGTCCTTCCCCTTCTAGTGAAGAGGACATTAGTCACTGCTCTGCTCCCGACTTCCTTTTGGTTCGTGAGGAGTCTAGTGTTGGGAGTCAATTATAGCCTTTCAGGAAAGCTACTGTGGTGGTCTCGGCTCTGGCTGATACAGCCTCCACTTGGCAGAAGAAGGTTGGTCATAAGGTTCCCCAGATTGGTTTCAAAGGTTGGGCTATGCATAGCAGGATTGGGAAGCAGAAGAAGCTTCGCCATCTTAAACCGACTGGTAGTCTTTCGTCTGGGCGGGCGAGTCAGATGGCGAAGGAAGGGGCTTCTCAATTGGCGGAGGACCCTTCTTTTCTGCTGGCTGATTGCGAACAGTCTACAGGTCCATCGGAGCAATCTTGTTCCAAGGGCTCTGGTTCTAATCATTGCACTCTGGAGGAGGAGGCTCAACGTGTTCTAGAAGTGGCAGATGTTTTAGGTCTTCGTCGAAAGCAAACTAAAGACGCCATCCGCCAGAAATTGAAGGGACGTATATCGGAAGATCGACAGGCGTGGCAGACTCATTGTGCCAATTAGCTCAGGTCAGTTTTATAGTAGATGCAGGTAATTTTCTGTTGATGATCAATATGGCTATTTGGAATATTAGAGGTTGTCGTGGTAAGCTGAAGGAGAATCACATTCGTAGGCTTATAGATTTAGAGCATTTGTGTTTGTTGATACTGTGTGAGACAAAGTGGGAAACTTTCCTTGCCGGATTGACACGCAGGCTATGGTCGGGTTCAGACATTCAGTGGACAGCAATCGATGCTTGTGGTCGATCAGGTGGCATTGCGTGCGCATGGAATGATGCGATTGTGCAGAATATGGGAATTGAGCACTTTGAACGCTAGTTGGTATTAGACTTGAGAGTTCAGGCTTCTGATTTTCGTTTTAAGTGTATTGGGCTGTATGCTCCGAACTTAGCATCTAAGCGTCGCGGCCTCTGGGAGGAGATACAGCAGCGGATATCAGCGGACGATGGCCCATGGGTGATTATGGGAGATTTCAATGAATCTCTCCGTGTGGAGGAACGTTCAAGCCGCTCCCTCAATGACAGTGCTGCACGCAATCTTCAAACCTTCATCCATCGGAATGGATTGATTGACATGCCTCTCATTGGTAAGGAGTATACCTGGTTTCGTACCAACAGCGCTTCTCGCATTGATCGGGTGTTAGTCTCCTCGGCTTGGTGTGTACAGTTTAGCCGTCATCATTTGTATGCTGGTGCTAAAGGTTTTTCTGATCATGTGCCTCTCATCCTGAGAGCGGATTCCTTTTCATGGGGCATTAGACCATTCCGTACCTGGGATGTTTGGTGGGAGGATAAACATTTCTTGTCAAAGGTAGATGAGTGGTGGCAAGAGGCAGGGATTCATTTTCCTGGAGAATTTGCAGTGGTTCGGAAACTGGCTTTTGTGAGGAGGCAGCTGCAGGTTTGGCATCATGGTTCCTTTGGTTTATTAGAGCAGCAGCTGAAGACCATCTTGGATGAACTCGATCTGCTTGATCAAACTCGAGGACGCCTGGGGCCTGACTCCCTGAGGAGATATGAGGTTTTACAGGAGCAGAAGTGGCTGTTCAAGAGGAGAATTGAGGCACTATGGAGGCAAAAATCCAGGCAGCAATGGTTGACCTTTGGTGATAGGAACACTCGTTTCTTTCACACTTGTGCCACCATTAGACACTGTCGCAATTTCGTAGGAATGATTCGAGTACGGGGAAGAGAAGTGCGCCAGCCGGAAGAGATGAAGGCTGAGGCGGTTGGCTATTTCCAGCAAGTTTTCATGGCTGCAGAACACAGCTGGTTTGGTTTAGGCGACTTGGATTTACCCAGGCTAGTTTCGGCAGTTGCCAATGAGTTGGAGAGGCCTTTTCTTGCGGATGAAATCAAGCAGGCTGTCTAGGCGTGTGGTAGCCACAAAGCCCCAGGCCCCGATGGTTTCAATTTCTTCTTCATCAAGAACGCCTAGTCGGTGATTGGAGAAGAGATTGTTGTCATGATCCAGGAGTTTCAGATTAGTGGAGTGCTACAGCGAGGCATTAACAATAGTTATCTCACCTTAATTCCTAAGATTTCTGGAGCTGCGGAGCTGTCGGAGTATCGACCCATCAGCCTTATCAACAGTCTGTACAAAGTTATTGCCAAATTACTAGCAAGTCGCCTCAAGTCAGTGATGGACCAGCTGATTTCCCCATTGCAGACCGGTTTTATGGCAGGGCGATTCATCACGGATACGGTGATGGTCGCCAATGAGATCATCCATTCTATGCAACTGTCCAAAGATCCGGGATGGTGTCTTAAACTGGATTTTCAGAAGGCCTATGACTCGGTGGACTGGAATTTTATGTCCGAAGTTCTGGACCGGATGGGTTTTGGGGCACAATGGTGTCGTTGGATGTCAGAATGCTTCTCCTCGGCCCGCTGTGCTATACTCCTCAATGGCATGCCTACAGAGGAGTTTAATTTGGGCAGAGGTCTGCGGCAAGGCGATCCCTTATCCCCACTACTATTCAACTTGGCTGCGGAAGTTCTGTCGCGCATGCTAAGTCGAGCTGCTGATTGTCAGCTCTTCCAAGGTATCGGTATTGGCAATTTGCAGCTCACGCATTTGCAGTACGCGGATGACATAATTCTCTTCTGCAAAGGCGATCTTCAGGGTATGGTTAATATCCAAAGCATCCTCAGGTGCTTTGAACTGCTATCCGGGCTCAAGATCAATTTCTTCAAATCTGGTCTGGTAGGCATCAACATCCCCACATCAGCGGCTGCAGCCTGTGCTGCATCATTACATTGTTGCCAGCAGTCTTTGCCTTTCATTTATCTTGGAGTGCCCTTGGGAGCCAATCCTCGTCGCCGTAGTACGTGGATGCCGGTGGTCACGCGCTTTAAAGGAAAGCTGGCTTCCTGGAAAGGCTCTCTACTTTCATTGGGGAGTAGAATTACCCTGATCAGGTCTGTTCTCAGAAGCTTACCAGTGTATTATATGACCTTCTTCCAGCTGCCTGCAGGAGTGAGGACAGATTTAGAGAAATGGACTAAACGATTTTTGTGGGGTGGGACAATGGACAAACGTTGCATGTGCAAGGTGAAGTGGACAACGTGTGTGCGGCCAACTGATTGCGGGGGCGTTGGTTTAGGCTGTTTAAAGTTGCGAAATCAAGCTTTATTTACCAAGTGGATTTTGCAGATTGCTAATGACACTTGTTCCCTTTGGAGCAGGATAATCACGCACAAGTACAGCCCTAAGCTACATCCTGCTGGCCTTGTATGTGATGGTAGCAGGTTCTCTTCCTTATGGGCTGGCATAGTCCGCAACAGCAAAGTGGTATTGCCTAATGGCCAATGCATCTCTTCTTTTTTCCATTGGCGACTGGGTAACGGGGAATCTATTGGTTTTTGGGATGATGTTTGGTGTAGTTCATCCCCTTTGCGTGACACATTCCCCAGATTGTACGCCCTCTCCTTGGAGAAGGAAGGCTCAGTTCGGCAATTTGGTTTGTGGACCAACGAGGTATGGTGCTGGACTTTGATGTGGAGGCGCAACTTGTTTGTATGGGAAGAGGAAGAAGTGGGGCGATTGCTGGCCCTTCTGGAGGCTTACAGGCCGAATTCTTTGGAGGAGGACTTGACTCTTTGGGGGCCTCAGCTCAGACCTTTCTCGGTGAGCAGGTGTTACCAGGACATGGTGGTGCTCACAGCTACGACTGGTGAGCCATCGATTCCTAATGTATGGAGCAAACCAGGGGCACCCAAATGGCAGGCTTTTATGTGGCTCGCATGCCAGGAGAAATTATCGGCAAAAGGATACTTAAGTCGGCTTGGTATTATCCCTGTTTTGGCTGCACTCTGTGAGGTATGTGGCAGGGTGGAACAGGACTCTTATCACATTTTGATTGAATGTAGGACAGCGTGGGAGTGTTGGTCACTGCTCTTTAAGCATTGGGGCTTTTGTTGGGTTCAGCCACGTTCTTTGGTAGCCATGTTTGAACAATGGGAAGGTTTCCCCATCCCACGTCGCTGGAGTAAATTGTGGTACGTCCTGCTGTTCTCATGTGCATGGAGTATTTGGTTGGGCCGTAATAATCGTATCTTCAAAGGAGTCGACAGCAGTGCAGCTGATGCATACTATGCAGGCATGAGACATGGTTTCTTTTGGGCTAAAACTAACTTATCGGAGGTTAATGTGGACAGCCTTGACGTCCTTCCCTCTGGTGATCTCGTTTCCTTACTAACTACGTAGTTGTTGATGGATGGAAGTCTGATTTTGGTGCAATTATTTGGTTTCTGTTATTTTCTTTTGGTAGCCAGTAGTGATACCTTTTCATTATCCTGCTAGCTTACGATATGGATGTTGTTGGGCTAGATTTACTTTGTCGAATGCTGATGTTGATATTTTGGGATTGATTGCTTCCGGTAGTTTCCTATCTGCGTTGGGTGCTGGGGTAGTGGACTGCTTTGTGGAGGGAATGTTTTTGTTTTGTTTCCCCTGGAGGTCACTGGTTTGATTACTGGCATGGTCATTATTTTCTGGTGTATGGTGCCTTTGGTTGGGCTGTACCAGCAGGTTTTAGAGATGCAGTCAGCAGGGCGGCAGCTGTGTGTTCCAAGGGTCTGCGGCTGGCGGTTTATGTAGTCCAGTTTCGTTCGGTCCTTGATTACATTGCTTGTTGGGGCTCATGTTCTTGTACTGATCTTAGCATTTGGAGTTCTGAAACAAACAGATCCTGTCACTTACTCACAGGATTTATTTGTTTCATTTTATCCATTGATCTGATACACTCATTCATTGTATAGTTCTTTGGCATTTTGCCTTTTATATATATCGATATCTTCTTAAAAAAAAAAAAAAAACCATCTAGCCATGCTTTCCTTGTTTTTTCTGAAGTGAATGAGCCACTTCAGATGCAGTAATGATATTGTTAATGGCTTCTCTCAGCTCCCCAAACCTCCTGCCACTCTCTACTCCACTTTCAAACACCATTCCAAACACAGTCCCCAATCCAACCCCTCAACCCACACGAGCTGCTGCTCAGCGTGGGGATCCTTCTTCAGACCCCAATCGTCAACCTTTGCCATCTCCTGTCAATATTAGATCTACCCCAACCAAATGGCTACCAACCCAGGTATTTCGTGAGGATAGATATATTTCTTATTTCATGGAAGGGATCCCTGAGGCCTGGACGTCCGGTCATTTATTCAAAACGATTGCGAATGTGGAGCCGGTAGTGGATGTCTTCATCTCTGGTCGTAAATCACAGAGGGGTTTACGCTTTGGTTTTGTTAAGTTCGTTAGATGCGGGGTACAGGAAGAAGCGCGCCACAGAAGGTTACATTCACGCCTGGGTGGATATGCTTGGGCGAGTATTCACGTGGCTAGGTATGCAGTGGATACAAGGCGCAGGAGAGAAGTGCATGGGACTAACGCTGATCAGCAAGCACCCTTACCGACAGCTACGCAGCAACCACCTGTGAGTTCTGACCTCTTGTGAGAGAGAGATGATCGAACTTATGCAAAAGTCACCACTAGGCAGTTTGTAACGGAGGCTGAGGATGTGACAGTGGAACTTTTTTCAGACCCAAACATCAGGAACCGTTTACAAAGAAGTGTTGTTGGGATTATACGTGATACATATATCAACACATTGGGTTTACCAGCTGAGGTTGAATGCATTGATATGGGGCAGCAAATGAAACTACTCATTTTTGCAACAGCTGAGAAAATGAGATATGAGCTTATGCACAATCCTGGCTTTTGGAACGATAGGTTTTTTGATCTTCATCCATGGAGTGCAGAGGACACTGCACTCAGAAGGCTGTGTTGGATAGAGGTTGCGGGTCTCCCTCTAAATGCATGGTTCGAAGATGCTTTCAGGAAATTAATAAGACCAATCGGTACACTGGTCCAGATCCATCCTATCACTGCTACTTGGAAATCTCTTCAGGTGGCGGTTCTGCAGATAGCAACAGCTAGTTCAAAGGCTTTCAGAGAAGGATGAAGTTATTGATAGATGGCAGGGCGTGTACAGTACAGATTATGGAAGACAAGGAAAAGGTGATTGTGGAGCCTGAGGTTGGTGCCAAGGGGACAATGTCAGGTGGGAGTAACAGTTTCTTTGTTTCACCCAAGTCCCCACTAGCAAAGGAACAGCACGCTAGTTTCGTTGGTAAGAGGGTTAATCCTTTGGTAGGGGAGCAAAAGTCAGCATGTCATCTAGACAAGAGGGTACAGGAAAAGGTTTTTCTAGCCAATACTAGTACAACACAAGCTGGTGCAGTGGGTCCTAAACAGCCACTTCCATTACAATTATCCATGTTACCTTCCCACCTCATATGTCTGCCACTAAGATTCCAAATGAGGAAGGGTATCATAGACCTTTTACGAATATTGAAGGGCTTCTTAGCCATTTCACAGCTCCTGTGTACACCCCTGGTGCTCTCTTTGCCGAATGCCAGCTCCAGGTCTCTCGTAAAACATGCTCAGAAGGTGTACCAGGAGACTACTCAGTTGTAGATTCTGGGTTTATGTCCTCTTCTGAAGTCATGGCTTTTACAAGAATGAGACAGGAAGGTGATAAAGCATCACGGGTGAGTGCTAAAGGAAGGGCTGGAGCTTGTAGACTTGGAAAAAACAAAACTTGGAAAAACAAAAAACTCAAGCACCTCAAACCCACTGGGAGTTTGTCCTCGGAGAAAACCAGTCAGCCAGTCATGGGTGCTGTACCCGCATTGGTGGAGGATCCCTCATTCCTGGTCATCCCATCAGAGCTGGGTGAAGGAGTATCAGATCCTGGTTGTCCATGGCAGACAGTTGATGCAGTGTGTAGAGTGGAGGCCGAGGTTCAGCAGACCTTGGAAATTGCGGATCAGTTGGGTCTCCGTAGAAAGACCACGAAAGCAGCGATCAGAAAGAAGTTGAAGGCAAACATAGTGGCGGACGAAAAGGAATGACAAGGTCATTGTGCTACCTAAGGTAATCTTGGCATTTTGGAACAGGGATTTGATTATTGAATGGTTAATTTTGCATTTTGGAATATTAGGGGATGTCGTGGGAGGTTGAAGTTAAATCAGATTAACACTCTTATAGCTAGGCAACATTTGAGTGTATTGTTTCTATGTGAGACTAAGCGGGAGAACTTTTCAGAGAAGTTGGCGGCCAGGATATGGTCTGGACATTCCATTCAATGGGATGTTATTGATGCTAGGGGGAGAGCTGGGGGTATGGTGTGGCGAAGGATGGGCACACCATCAATGTTTAGAGAGCTCGGAGAACTTTTCAGAGAGCTGGGGGTAATAAATGTTTCACAATTGTAACTTGTGTGGCGAAGAAGTCTATTTGTATGGGAAGTTGAATCCAGCGAAGGCTTGATGGGATATTTGGAGGATAAGAAACCTATTCAGAACAAGGTAGATAGCTTAGTTTGGGCTGATGGTGCGAAGGAGCCAACGATGAGAAGCTGTTGTAGAACACTGGAGGATGCGATTTTAGAGGGTGAGGAGGTGGATATACCGGATGTTTGGCAGCTGGCAGGAACCCCAAAAAGCAAGGCATTTATTTGGTTGGCATGTCAAAATCGTATTCTATCAAAAGGAAGATAGTGCAGTCTGGTGGAGGATAGTGCAGAACATTTATTAGTAACGTGTAGGATGGCGTGGGTGTGCTGGATGGAAGTGTTGAACCGATGGGGGGTACAATGACCACTTCCTGGATCGGTTAGTGATATGATCCGTCAATGGGGAGGCTTACATCCGGGAACAAAGAGAAATCAAGTATGGGATTGTTTGTTATTAGCAGGGATGTGGAGTCTATGGACAGCCAGAAACAACAAAACTTTCAGGAACAAAGTGAAAAGTGCCAAGGATGTTGCGGTGGAGGGCTTGCTATATGGTTTGGAGTGGGCAAGAGTTAACAACGCAGTACATGGATACAGAGGCGTAGAGCTGTTAGCCATTGGAGACTAGCATCAGGTGGTTCAGTGATATTTTGATACTGTGAATCTTTAAGGTGCTTGGTAGAAGATATTATGCAACTTAGATATTCATGGATATGCTAGATTCTATTGTATATTAGGGGACTTAAGTGCAACACGGTTATTTTGCTTAAACTGGATTGCATTTGATGTATTTTGATTTTATTAATAACATCATCTTTCTGTCAAAAAAAAAATTGTAACTTGCTCTAAAGAAGCTCTAGCCATCAAGAGCATATCGTCAGCAAAAAGTAGATGTGAAATAGTAGGGGTCATACCTTTTAACCTCCAAGGAATCCATTGTTTATTGTCGACTTCCATATTAATAGCCTGAGCTAACCTTCTACATAAAGAACAAAAATATAAGGAGAGTGAGGGTCTCATTGTTTAACACCATGGGATGGGCAAAAGGCCTTTGTTAGCAACCCATTCGAAAGCACACTTGACTTAGTAGCCTTCAACCCGTTATCACAGTCTCAACCATAAAATTAGGAAGACCCACATCCTCAAGTCGTATCTCTAATAAATTCCCATGACAAACTATCATATGTCTTTTCGAGATCTACCTTAATAACCATCTAGCCATGCTTTCCTTGTTTTTTCTGAAGTGAATGAGCCACTTCAGATGCAATAATGATATTGTCAGTAATATGGGACCAAGGATGAAGCTAGACTGAAGAGGGCCTATAAGATGATTCATAACCCTTTTCACTCTATTGGCAAGTACCTTCATTACAATCTTCATAGTCATGTTACACAAACTTATTGGGCGTAGTTGGTTAAGACTTGTAGGATTAGCCACTTTAGGAAAAGGAACTATACTTGTTTCATAAATAGTTCGAGAGACAGGCTTACCATTTACTATATCCTGAACCAAAGAAAATAAAGAGTGTTCGACTACTGACCAGTGGTGCTGATAGAAGATAGCTAGCATTCCATCAGGGCTCAGAGCTTTTAGAAGCTTTATAGAAAATAGAGTAGCTTTTACTTCTTGTTTTGTAATTGGCTGACATAGGAGTGCTGCTTCTTTGCTGCTTAAAATTGGAAACTTTCCTAGAACCTTGTATCCCACATGAATCTCACAATATATTTGACTGAAGAAAAGAAATACTTCGTGCTCAAGTATCTGTTCATCATTGCACCATTCATTCCGTGAGAGATAATAAACAACGCTGACTTTTTGCTGCTTATCATTTAAGACTAGTTTCTATGCCTTCTCTTTTGTTGTATATGATCGACAGTGTAACTCTGCCGAGGTTCTTGGCAGCCATTGCAGACGTGAAGCAAACAAAGAAATCTCAGAGGCCAGCACCGCTAAGAGATGTAGGAAGACTGACACAAGAGCAGAAGTTCAACAGTGTTTGATGTTTCAGTGGACTTGAGCTCTGGAAGATAAACAATTTTGGGATGTGCAAAAAAAAGCTCAGAAGTTTGTTCCTATAGAGAGAGCAACTTGGTAGACAAGATTCATAATTTTTCAAGGACTTGGGAATTCATAAAGCTATGCACCTCCAATTTTTAAAAAGATCAGAAACACAAGAGTTTCATGTGTATACTACCACCTTCCTGAGGAGTACTTCCAAGATGATTTCATACAAATGCTACTATTGAAATAAGCAATAATTTCAGACGGGTAGAACAAAAGTTATGTAAAGTGATGTTGTTTTCCAAATCAGAGTATACCAACTAAAGGTATGCTGAAAGTCTTTTGCCAAGTTCAGATAAATTAGGATCAAAGGAAAATCAGGAAAAATCGAACATGTTAACTTGTGTTCGTTGCATCGGCAGCTGGCTTTTTCGGACAAGCTGAAGACAGATGACCCTTTTCCCCACACTCATAGCATGTCCTCCTCCTTATCTTACCACTGCTAATGTTTGATTCACCATTAGTAGGATTCTCACTGGCAGGAATAGTAGGAGGATTCTCACTGGTAGGAACAGTAGTTGGTTGGACTTTTCCACTTCTCAAAGGAACTGCACAACTTATCTTGATAGGTCTCCCACACACAATCTGCTGATCCAACTTCAATGCCATTGTGAGAGAGAGATTATCAGAAAAATCAACATGGGCATACCCTCGAAATTCTCCTGTATCCTTGTCCATACCAAAGCGTATAGAAGAAATGTTACAATCAGAGGAAAATTTCTTGAGGTCATCCTCTGTTATATCCCATGAAAGAAGGTTAATAGAAAGAAACTCGCTTTCTTCAACCATGAACTTAATGTTATAAGTTTTCAATAAAGGAAACTATAGACTTAGTGTCCTACAATACTCACACCCGCTTTTGTTTCAAAGGAGAAGGCATTGCTGTATAGCTAACCCAGAAAGATGGCTTAGCAGATTAAGTTAAAAACTTTCTAGTATGTCAAGAACTCCATCTAGGGGGAGCGCTGGGGGTATGGTGTGCTTGTGGAATGATTTCCAGCTAGAAGTTATAGGTGTAGAAAAATCAGAGAACTGGATGCTGTTGGAGATATGTGTACGGGCTAGCGGATTTCATTTTGTTTGTGTTGGATTACACGCCTCAAATGTAGTGACTGCACGTAGGATTTTATGGGATGCGCTGCAACGGAGGAAGTCTCAGGACAATCTACCTTGGGTTATTTTAGGGGATTTTAACGAATCTCTCACGGTTGAGGAGCGACTTGGGACTTGTTTTAATACTACAGCAGCTAGGCGTTTACAGACGTTCATCAATAGGAGTGGGTTGATTGATCTTCCACTCATTGGTAAAACATTTACCTGGTTTACTTCCCGTAGTGCGTCCCGCATTGACAGAGTGTTAGCTTCCCCCAGTTGGTGTGCACACTTCAGTCGTCATCGGTTGTATGCGGGGAATAAGGGATTTTCAGATCATGTTCCGCTAATTTTGAAAGCGGATGTTTTCAGCTGGGGACGTAGACCATTTCGTTCGTGGGATTTGTGGTGGGAAGATACTCACTTTCTACAAACGGTTGAAGCACTATGGCGGGAGGCTGGGATTTGTTTTCCTGGTGAGTTTTGTGTAGTTAAGAAGCTATCAGTTCTTAAAGAAAAAACTACAAGTGTGGCATACAGATCATTTCGGCGCATTAGAAGTCAAGCTGAAAACCATCTTGGCTGAGATTGACTCCCTGGATCAGAACAGAGGGGCGGAAAGGGAGGTGATGGACAGTAGCTACCGCATTCTACAGACAACAAAATGGGAGATCAAACACAAGATTGAGCTTATGTGGAGACAAAAGTCTAGACAACAGTGGCTTAAATGTGGGGATAAAAACACCAAATACTTCCATGCTAGTGCCACGCTGCGTCGTTCATCAAACTTCATTGGATCCATACGGGTCCATGACACGGAGCTGGTCAAACCGGAGGATATAAAGGCTGCAGCGAGTGAGTATTTCCAGCGGTTCTTTGAGGATGCTGGGCAAAGATTGTTTGGCCTGGGCAGTTTGGTGTTACCTCGGCTATCTCCTATAGAGGCTGCGCAGCTGGAAGTTCCTTTTCTTGCTGATGAGATAAAGGGAGCGGTTTGGGATTGTGGTAGTCACAAGGCACCGGGACCAGATGGTTTCAACTTCCATTTTATTAAGAAGGCTTGGTCAGTAATTGGTGGTGACATTATTCGGATGGTGCAGGAATTTCATTCCAGCGGTATACTTCCTCGAGGGATAAATACCAGCTTCATCACGTTAATTCCCAAGCTACCGGGAGCAGCAGACTTTAGCTCGTACAGGACCAATTAGCCTTATCAGTAGTTTATATAAGATCATTGCCAAGGTATTGTCTAAGAGGCTGAAGCGAGTGATGGACCGATTAATCTCCCCATTCCAAACTGGATTTATGGAAGGAAGATATATAGCGGATTCAATTATGGTGGCTAACGAAATTCTGCATACTATGAAGAAAACCAAGCAGCGAGGATGGTGTCTGAAGTTAGACTTTCAGAAGGCTTATGACTCAGTTAACTGGTCGTTTCTTATTGAGGTAATGAGTCAGATGGGATTTGGCATGCTGTGGAGGAAATGGATTCAGGACTGCATCTCTTCCTCTCGGTGTTCAGTGATTATCAATGGCACACCAACCAATGAATTTTCGATGGGGCGAGGGTTGAGACAGGGGGATCCTCTCTCACCTTTGCTGTTTAATCTGGTAGCCGAGGCCCTGTCCAAGTTGCTTACAAGAGCAGCCGAAAGTCATTTGTTTCAGGGTCTTTCCTATGGAGGCTTGCATCTTACACATTTACAGTATGCAGATGATGTTATCTTATTTAGCAGTGGCGATCAGCAAGGCATTATCAATCTTCAAAGGATCTTGCGATGTTATGAACTATTATCCGGATTGAAAATTAATTTCTTTAAGTCGGGGCTGGTGGGTATCCATGTACCCCGTGGGGAAGCTCTGAACCTGGCATCCAGAATTCATTGTCGCTTGCAGGATCTTCCTTTCCTTTATCTTGGGGTGCCGTTTGGAGCAAACCCGCGCCGGAGGAGTACGTGGACCATTGTGATGGACAGATTCAGAAATAAACTTGCAGCGTGGAAGGGTTCCTTGTTATCGTTGGGAGGTCGGATGACACTAATTAAATCCGTGTTAAATAGTCTACCTGTATATTATCTGACTTTTTTCCAGATGCCATCGGGTGTACGGTTGGAAATGGAGAAATGGATGAGACGCTTCTTGTGGGCTGGAAAGGTAGAGAACCGCTGCATGTGTAAAGTACGCTGGTCGGTAGTGCTTCGTGGGAAAGACCAAGGAGGCGCAGGACTAGGAAATTTAATGTTGAGGAATCAGGCCTTGCTTACGAAATGGAGTGCAAGAATTGCCACGGACACTTGCTCTTTGTGGCAGCAGGTGGTCACGCACAAGTATAGGCCGCGGTTAAGCCCAGCTGGATTAGAGTGCCGCAGCAATGGAGGCTCTGCTATTTGGCGTGGCATAGTGCAAACCAGTAAGTTGGTATTGCCAACTGGCAAATGTATCTCTGCATTTCATCGTTGGAAATTGGGCAGCGGACGTTTAATTGCGTTCTGGCAAGACAGCTGGTGCAGCAATCAGTCATTATTGCATTTGTTTCCCAGATTATATGCACTCTCTATGGAAAAGGAGGGTTCAATTTTACGGTTTGGGGCACTGGTGGGACAGGAATGGGAGTGGCAATTGATCTGGAGGAGACATTTGTTTGTGTGGGAGGAGGAGGAAGCTGATCGCTTACTCATCTTATTGAGAGGTTTTGCACCAAATCCAGTGCTGGAGGATGAACTCCTTTGGGGAGATCAGCTGAAACCTTTTTCAGTGAGCAATTGCTACAAGATTCTGGAGGAGAATTTGCTTCCGCCTGGTGAGCCAAGCATCCCTAATGTTTGGCGCAAACAAGGTGCACCCAAATGGCAAGCTTTCATGTGGCTTGCGTGTAGAGAGAAGATACATGCCAAACATCAGCTTATTCAATTCGGTATTATCCCTGGTTCAGCTGGTGCCTGTGATGCGTGTGGTTTAGCAGAAAACGATTCCAATCATATTTTGCTGGATTGCAAGGTGGCTTGGACCTGTTGGTCGATTCTAGTTCATAAATGGGGTTTATGCTGGGTTCAGCCCCGAAGTATGACAGAGTTATTTGTGCAGTGGGGAGGTTTACATGTTCCTGTTCGTTGGCAAGGTTTGTGGTATGTGCTATTGTTTGCAGTTACATGGAGCATATGGCTGGGACGGAACAACCGCATTTTTCGCAGTATCAGTTGCAGCGCAGATGATTTATTCTATACTGGTATTCGGCACGGCTTTTGCTGGACAAATTTCAATTTGAAGCCTGGCTGTCCAGATTGTTTGACAATAATTCCAACAGGGGATTTCCGATCACTATGGCTCAACTAACAGATTGCATAGACAGATTGGCGGTCTTACCTTTGGCTTCCTTATTGGAGATGCAGTGCGGGGTGTTTTAAAAGCTACAGATCCTATAATTCAATCATTGGCTCTGTTTTTTTCTGTACATTATGCTGGGGGATTCAGATCATCAATGCTGGTGTCCATGGTGCAGTCCACTACTCAGGAATGATTGTTGTAGTGACATCTCTGGATGGATGGATACCTCCTGTCAACTGTCCAGATGTTAAGGGGAGTTCCTGCTGATGGCGCTGCAACAGATAAGCCCACAAATGCAGGATTGCAAGCTTGCTAGAAAGTTCAGAGGCGCGAATTAGAGGGGCAGCAGACAGGAGTTTCAAAGACAGACGGTATGATTTACTGGGTGAAGGCTACTAACTCAGATGTTAGATTTTACAGTTTTGAATTGTTGGTATATTGGCTATATAGTTGATCCACTGCTGAATGTTTGGTTCACTCTGTTCATTGAGCGCGGATACAGTTTCAGTGTTCGGCTCTGTCGTTTACTTATCATTATATATATATATATCGATATATTCTTCAAAAAAAACTCGAAACACTAAAGCTCATACAGAAATGCATTTCTGAATGTCCAGGAATAGTTTCAGGTTTGCATGTCGAAGAACTGGTTCCTGTTTTAACAGGGATGTTTAAGAGGCATAGTGATGGGGAAATGGGAATGCCTACGGAAACATTCATAATGGTATGCTTAATATTTGTCGCTCTCTTACGATCCCCATCTTTTTGTGGGGTTGCTGATATTCTAGAACCTGTTCAAGAAGCACTAAGCCATGCCATTGTTGCCTGTCTTAACATGTCCGAGAAAGATCCGAATCAAATTTTGCATTCGCTGTACCTAATTAAAGAGGCATATGGCTACAGTCGTGATTTTTTTTTTTTTTTTTTTTTTTTTTTTGAAGAAATATCGATATGTATATTTATAATGATGAGTCATTAATAGTACAACAGAGTTGGACAAGGAAACTGTGTCCACACTCAATGGAAAAATCGAACATCATAGCCCTGAATCTGTAACCTTCAGAAGTAACTCAAATGTTTAGCCAGTTTATCAACGATACATCAAAACTAGCCAGTCTAATCTCTGCAAGAGTGTTTTCACCTCAGCAATCCATACAGCAAGCAGTTGATTACCCTATCAACTTCATGTTTACACCCTTGCATCTGTGGCCTTCTCTGTTGCAGCGCTCTCACCAGGCACGCCCCTTGGCAGCAGAACCTAAGGAAGCCGCAATGCAAGAAAGTCCCCAGTAGGTAACACAGATAAGCTATCAGGACAGCCCTCCTTCAGATTATATTTAGCCCAGCAGAAACCATGTCTAATAGCATTATAAAATATCTCATTCGTATTACAGCAGACGTGGCGGAAAATACGTGCATTGCGTCCCAACCAAATGCTCCATGTCAATGCAAATAGTAAAACATACCATAGGTCCAGCCATTTGCCTGGAATAGAAAAGCCTTCCCACTGCACAAACATATCTGCCATGCAACGAGGCTGGACCCAGCATAAACCCCATTTGTGGAATAGCAGTGACCAACATTTCCATGCGACTTTACAGCTAAGTAAAATATGATTTGAATCTTCTTCCTGTTGTCCACATGCCGCACATTCACCCTCAGCCTGTGATAGTAGTCCAAGTCGAATCAGGTGACCTTTAGTATTGAGCTTCTCCCTACACGCAAGCCACATGAAAGATTGCCATTTTGGAGCTCCGTGGCGTCTCCAGACGTTTGGGATCATCGAATCTCTGGACTGATCCATCTTAGTTTCCAGAGTGTTATAACAATTACTGACCGAGAATGGTCTCAGATGTTCTCCCCACCTCAATGCATCCTCCTGAGAAAAATTCGGTGCAAAAGCACTCAATAGGTCCTGCAATCTGTGCGCCTCCTCCTCCTCCCATACAAATAGCCTTCTCCTCCATATCAGCCTCCACTCCCATTCCTGTCCTATAAACTCTCCAAACTGATTTATGGGTCCCTCTTTATCCATGGAGAGATCATACAATCTTGGAAATAACAACATTAACGGACGATTACTACACCAGCAATCTCTCCAGAAAGCAATAGACAAACCTCGACCTACTCTCCATTTGTGTAATTCGGAAATGCTTTGGCCGTCAGGGAAAGAAATCCTGCTGGCTTTTGCTATCCCTCTCCATATTGCCGACACATTGCTCACTGAATTCTCTATTCCCGCATGACTGAGACGAGGCCTATATTTCAGCATGATCACCTGTTTCCACACAGAGCAGTCATCCGTGACAAGTCGTACACACCATTTAGTGAGGAGTGCCTGGTTTCTGAGCCGCAAGCATCCTAATCCAGCTCCTCCCCTCTCCTTTTTCCGGACCACCGTCGACCATCGAACTTTACATAAACACCTTGACTCAATTTTTCCAGTCCACAAAAAGCGTCGCATCCATTTTTCTAGCACCTGCCGGTATCTGAAAAAAAGTCATATAATAAATGGGGAGACTGTTCAAGACAGACTTAATCAAGATCATTCTTCCTCCAAGTGACAAAAGGGCTCCCTTCCACGCGCTGAGTTTTCTTTTAAATCTGTCCACCACCGTTTGCCACGTGTTTCGTCGCTGAGGTTGCGCAGCAAGAGGGACACCAAGGTACAAGATTGGTAACACCTGTAATCGGCAGTGGATCTTTGCTGCCAAAGTCGCTGCTTCTGAATTGGAGGTGTTAATGCCGACCAACCCAGATTTATGGAAGTTGATCTTTAATCCTGAAAGAACCTCGTAGCATCTCAGCAATCTCTGTAGGCGAATAATCTCCAAATGATCACCTTGACTAAAGAGAATGATGTCATCGGCATACTGCAAGTGCGTGAGACGCATACCACCAATACTTATCCCCTGAAATACTTGGCCATCTGCTGCTGTAATCAACATTCGGGACAGTACCTCAGCGGCTAGGTTGAAGAGTAAAGGAGAGAGTGGATCGCCTTGGCGCAAACCACGCTGCACTGAAAATTCCTCTGTTGGTGCCCCATTAATGAGAATGGCGCACCGCGCAGACGATATGCAACTGTGAATCCATGTACGCCACCGCTGTCCAAACCCCATTTGTAACATAACCTCCATCAGAAAAGACCAGTTTACAGAATCGTAGGCCTTTTGAAAATCTAGCTTCAGACACCAGCCTTTATGATGGGATGTCTTCATACTATGTATAATTTCGTTTGCCACCATAATTGAATCAGCAATATATCTACCTTCCATAAACCCTGTTTGGAATGGAGAGATTAATTGGTCCATCACTCTCTTAAGCCTCTTGGACAGTAGCTTGGCTATAATTTTATACATTCCGTTGATAAGGCTTATAGGTCTGTAGGCATTGAACTCATCAGCACCAGATACCTTGGGTATAAGCATCAGAAAACCGTTATTTACCCCTCGAGGAAGAATCCCACTGTGATAAAATTCAGTCACCATCGCAACTATATCCTTGCCAACCACTGACCAAGCTTTTTTAATAAAATAAAAATTGAAACCGTCTGGTCCTGGTGCTTTATGACTACCACACTCCCATACTGCACCTTTTATTTCCTCCACAAGGAATGGAAATTGTAGCTGTTCTGCTGCTGTAACAGATATGCGTGGCAATTCTAACCTACCCAACCCCAACCAGCGCTGGCCATCGTCCGCAAAGAAGCCTTGGAAGTGGTCTACTGCTGCCCGTTTGATTTCCGTTGGAGTGGTAAGAATCCTGTCCTGAAATCTGATGGAGCCGATGAAATTAAAAGAACGCCGTAACGTAGCACTTGCATGAAAAAATTTGCTATTCTTATCCCCCATCTTGAGCCACTGTTGTCTTGACTTTTGCCTCCACATCGATTCCAGCTTTTGTTTTAGATCCCATTTCTGCTGGTGTAACTCATGATATCTGGTATTCAGCGTCATCCCCATATTACTTCTTTGCTGATCAAATGAATCTATCTCGGCCAGTGTGGTTTTCAGTTTGCCCTCCACTTCCCCGAAATGTGAATTGTGCCACATCTGTAATTTTCGCTTTAGAAATGCAAATTTCTTAACCACACAGAATAGTCCAGGATTGTGATGCTCGGCCTCCCTCCATATACTATCCACCAGCTGAATGAATTGACCGTCTTCCCACCAGACGTCCCATGTACGGAATGGTGTATGTCCCCATCGAAAAGAATCAGCCTTGAAGATGATGGGGACGTGATCAGAGAACCCCTTATCCCCAGCACACAACCTATGATTGTGGAATTGAGAAACCCACAACGGTGACGCTAACACTCTATCTATACGGGAAGCAGAGTATGTATTAAACCAGGTAAACGCTTTGCCAATAAGAGGAATATCAACCAACCCTGCCCTTCTGATAAAGTGTGCTAACCGACTGGCTGCCGCATGGTTGAAGTAATTGCCAAGTCGTTCTGCCTCTATAAGTGTTTCGTTGAAGTCTCCCAACATGATCCATGGGGTGTCGTCTACACTCTTCCGCTGTGCCAACTCTTCCCAAAGCAAACGTCGTTCCTCCACTACATTAGTAGCATGAAGTCCCACGCACACAAAGGTAAATCCTGTATCCCTAACCCTCATCTTCAATAGTATCCATCTGTCATACTTTTCCACCCCAAGAACCTGCACTACTGACTCATTCCATAAACTTACAATCCCCCCTGCAGTCCCCTGAGCATCAACAGCTGCCCATTTAATATTATGCTCAGGCCATAGCCGAGAGACCACTACCTCTGAAAAATTCTCCAATTTGGTCTCACATATCAACATAATACTCAACTGTTCTTTCCTAATAATAGCACGTACCTGTCTCTCCTTCAGCTTCCCCCTGCAACCCCGTATGTTCCAAAAAGCTAGATTAACCATTCCGTTGTCAAACCGCAAATTACCTGCCTCCAAGCCTGCACTACTGCAGACAGTGAGCCTGCCATTCCTTGTCTTCCTCCACAATCAGTGCCTTCAATTTCTGTCTAATTGCCGCTTTCGTATTCTTCCGACTGAGGCCCAACTGATCCGCAACATCCAGGGTCTGCATCACCTCCTTTTCAACTGGACAACTCTTGAGAGTCATCGGCACTTCACCCTCACTGCTGGACTGACCGTCTTCCGTTACTCTTGGTTCAGAAAGGAAAGAGGGATCATCCACCAGGGCTGCATCACCACTTCCATTTTGCTGACTATATCTCTCTGAAGACAGACTTCCATTGGATTTAAGATGCTTGAGTTTTTTGTGTTTACCAATCTTCCGAACCCCGGATCTACCTTTGGACTCTACTCTCGATGCCTTCTCCCCTTCCTTCCTCATTCTAGTAAACACCATACCCTCAGCTGAGGATGGAAGATCAGAGGTAGTATCTGCTACCTCACCATGCGCACCTTCAGAGATGGCCTTGCGAGAGACACCTCGCAAGTTCTGCCTCTCCAAAGACACGGACACACACTCAGGGGCTGTGTATTGACTTCTATGTCTGTTAGAATTCAATGAAAATCCCACCCACCCTTCTTTGTGCTGACTCATCGCCACCTGTGGCATCTTAGCTGGACATATTATCTGAGCTGGCTGGTTGTGTAACCCAGGATTCTCACGCATGGGACTAGCATCGGGAGCTGTTGGCACTGCTCGTCGCAGCAACTCATCTCCCTTTAGACCTTTTGTCTTAGCTACAGGGGGGCTGACTGGCTTTTGTAATAAAGTAATTTTCCTGTCAGTTTTTAGGTTGGGTTGTAGGGGAACAATAAAGCTATTGCTCCCACCAGACACGGACCCCTGGCCATCCTTCTCAAGACCCAGAACAACTTCCTCCTTTATTTCACTTATCTGTACTGAACACTGTTGATCTTCTACTTGCAAATTTACGTATTGCTTGATATTCTGCACCAGGGGAGTGGCTACTTGCAATACAGCACCTGATAAATCACTCCATTCTGTCGTTTGTGGATGAATTTGCACTAGCGAGCCTATTGAGCTAAGGATCCTTCTGAAAGCTTCCTCATACCACACGTTGAGGGGAAGACCCTGCACCTTTATCCAGCATAATCTTCTAATTCCAACTTCTTCCATCCGCCATGGTTGCAGATCATAAAACTTCTCATGCCAAAAAACTTGATTGGTGCTCAGTTCTGTCCGCATGTGTTCCACATTATTAAATACCACTAGTTTCTGAGAGGATCCCATATCAATGCACATGACCCCATCCGGTAAACCCAACTGAGAATCTGCATTCTGACGAAAAAGGCCAACTGCACTTCGCTGTAGTCTATCCAGCAGCCTTGGATCTGAAACAATCTTCAATGGACAGCCCTCCATTTCTTTCTTCGTATGATCTGTTATGACATCTGCATATGAACGTCCGTCTGTTCCCCGCAGAGGTGTTTGAGAAGCTGATATTCCAGCTTGTCTCCCTTGCTGCCCGCTGTGTTGGCCTATGCCCGCCTCATACCTAGCGACGTTGATGTGAGTCCACGCGGAACCACCTAAGATCGAATGTAACCTTCTTTGTCGAGCTTCTTCCTGTACTCCACATCTCACAAATTTGAGAAAACCAAATCGAACTCCTCGCTTAGACAGCCTCCCCGAGATAAAAACATCAACCACTGGTTCCACGTTTGCTATCGCTTTGTATAACTTGTTAGATGTCCATTCTGCCGGAATACCATCGATGAAATAAGAGATATACCGTTCCTTACTAAACACCTGTGTTGGGGACCATTTGGGGTGGTCCTGTCTCGAACTGCCAAGGTGTGGTGAACTCGGGGCATTACCGGCTGGGGAGGAAAATCTTTTCCTGCCGTCCACACGGATGGTTGCAGGGGTATGTGTGAGTGGGGGGATTGGGATGGAGAGGGTCGGTAGGACAGGGGTAGTGAGAGAAGCCATTCTAAGCTTGCCGCAGCTACAGTCGTGATGAGATGCCTGAAGATGATAATGATGTCTTGAAATTGCGGAACAGTGTTTTGGACATATGCAGGTCGCATTTACTGCCTTGGATTCTTACAGTGAACAGTGAAATGGACGAGGAAATTATTCTGGGAATATTGGAAACTTTTCACTTCATTTTTCTTCAGGACTCAGATATCCGAGCCAAACAGTTTTCAGAGCTATTGGTTACATCCTCTTGGTTCAGTTTTTCGTTTGGTTGCCTGGGATTATTCCCTACAGAAAACATGAAAATGAGAGTATATCTCATGATTAGTTCACTTGTGGATGTTGTTTTGGGAGATGATGCTGGGCAACCAATAAGAGATGCTGCTTTAGATCTCCCAACTGATCCCACTGATTTGTTGTTTATTCTTGGGCAGAAGACGTCTGAAAATGCACTATTGTCCTCTTGTCAATCTGCAGTTCTGCTGCTTTTACATATCAGCTCTTTGTATGATGACTGGTAATAGCTCTTGATGCCTCACTAAAATCTCTGTAGACCTCACACAAATTGCACATTCATCACAACCTCACAGGAACCGACATATCTAACATATATTTCTTAATGTTGTTGGTATCTTATTTATCAGGCTTGCAGATGAGAAGTCTGTGTTAGAATCTCTAGAACAGTACATTCTTGTTAACGGAAGCGATTTATTATTTGGTCTCTCTAGTACTTCGACAATGATGCAACTGGTAAATCTTTACAGTCTTTACCGGGGTTTTGTCAAGACGAAGTACCAAATTGCCTACAGTTCAGAAGCTGAGAGGATCTTTTTTTTGAGTAAATATCGATATATATTATATAAACCAAACGTTATACAGCTTAATAGGATAATGAAACATTATCCCATCTGACTTAAGAAAAGACACCTGTCAGATGCCGCAAATATATTACGGTATCTGTGATAATCTCCATACAAACTACCTAGCCAACAAAGAAGCAAAATCTCCTGAGGGGAGAACTGCTAAACTATCCATACAAACCTCCTGGAGGTTGGTTTTAGCCCAGTAGAACCCATGCCGCATGCTGAGAGGATCTTCTTTCACCTACTATCTAAAAACGAATGGGATTTGCCTTCTTCAAGCATTCACTTTGTATCATTGCGATGGTTGTTTCAGCAAGATAAAATCAACCAGCCATTGGCATACCAAATTCTTAAATTGTGCCATCACAACAGCTCCGGTGGGAACTCCAAGATTGTTGTCCATGAGGGAAATAGTCAAAGGGTAAATTTGGGAGTGATTGCAGAGCTGGCAGCAGCTGAAGATAACTATGTTGCAAGACTTTTTGTGTACTTACTTATCCATATTGGGGAGGAAGAAAACCATGAGTGTGACATTGTATCAGCAATCAATCTCTTGGCAGTGATCATTGACATTTTTCATAGTGCATCAGACCAATTATGTTTGCATGGCATTTGCAATGCAATCCGAGCTATTTGTCACCATCATACTTATTCTTCCTCACTGCCGATATTCATGGCAGTTTCACGTTTAATTTTCTGAGTTTTATTTTCAGTGCATCCTGAAGCCCTTCAAGATGATGAAGCTTGGTTTGCTTTGACAGTAAAGGTGCCAATCCTAACTAGTCATTTTAACCGGATCACAAATTTCAGGTATATGTTAACATTTGTGTTATTTTGTAGTTGATGGACTATCTGATCCCCCTGGAGTGTGCAAAAGGCTGGTCTGATGAGGGTCTGCGAGTTATTGCCATTTTTTCCCTGATTTTGCACCAATCAACCAACAAAGTGTTGTTTGAAGCTTCTAAAACCATAATATTCAATTCTTCGCTGGTGTCTATGATCAATAGTATCGTCCGTACAGCCTGTTCCAAAGGGCCTGCTTTGTTTGATTATGATCAAATGACAAGCGTGGGGGAAAATCTGATATTTGTGCTTTTATTGTATTATTCCTCTTTAAGAAGGTAACTGCTCCACTAAATATAAATAAATGAAGGAAGAAGCGTGCAATGTTTCATGCAGCTACTTAAAATAAGAATGCAAAAAATTTCCCTGAATGGTTTCAGATGTATCATACAAATGAGATAACTTCTATGTTACATTATGGAGAAATATTTTTGTTATAACAGGTTTGAAGCACACATGGAAGTTCACGTAGGATCAATTGACGAGGAGGATGATGAGCAAGGAATTGCACATATGATTGAACATGTTGCATTCCTTGGAAGTAAGAAACGTGAGAAACTTCTTGGGACTGGTGCCCGGTCTAATGCTTACACTGATTTCAATCATACAGTCTTCCACATCCATTCACCAACCAACATGAAGAGTTAGTGCCATCTGCCACATCTTTCCTCAATCTAACAAGATTAGAAGTTAATGGATGCATAGGATTACAGTACTTACTATCACCAACTACAGCAAAAAAACCAACTACAGCAAAAAAAAGATTGAAACAAAATGGAGAAGCTGAAAACCCTCTCTCCGCTCTCTAAACCTCATCCTGCCATTAACCCCTCTCATAACCCATACCCCCTCCCATCTCAAGAACATCAATCAGCCCGAGGTGCAGCTGGGATACCAGTCGGCCCACTCCCATCGTCACCAACCAACCAAGCAGTACGTAGAACAACTAACCCTCTGTGGAAGCCAACACGGGTATTCAGTCCAGACCGGTACACTTCATACTTCATAGAAGATATTCCAGCACACTGGAACTCTGGTAGGCTCTTTAAGGAGATCGCTGCGATTGAACCTGTCGCTGATGTTTTCATATCCAATCGCAAATCAAACAAAGGTTTGCGTTTTGGTTTCGCAAAGTTTGTCAAGTGTGGGGTGCAGGAGGAGGTGCGACAGAGGAGACTCAATCAAGCTTTCAGCGAATTTACACGATTGAGCTTTAATGTGGCACGATATGCAGATAAGACTGGTCTCCGTCACACTGACATGGGGAGTAAAGAACATAGTAGTAAAGCAGGGGACTTGCGTTCTATACCCATGGCAGTGCAGTATCAAGATCGACAAGAACATGATACTAGAACCTATGCGGAGGTTGTACAAACGCGTTCAGGAAATGTAGGAGTGGCTCTGCCAGTGGAAATTATTCCTTCTAAAGGCATACAAGATAAGTTATCTCGGAGTGCTGTTGGGTCTGTGATTAGAGGTCGTTTTGACAAAGAATCCATAGTCCAGGGTGTAGACTGTGCTTATATGGGGGGCCATCGGTATCTACTCACCTTTGCCACTACTGAATCTATGCGACTCGAACTGACTACCAACATACAATATTGGCAGAGTTTATTTTTTGACATTCATCCCTGGCAACTTGAAGACACATATCCTAGAAGGTTGTGTTGGGTGAAGATAGCAGGTCTTCCTCTGAATGCTTGGTTTAATGAATCCTATAGGAAGATCATTAACCTGGTTGGCACACTGGTTCAAATATCCAATTCCACAATTGCATGGGAACGCTTAGATGCAGCAATGATTCAAGTGGAGACCTCCCGAGTATCCACCATTCACGAAAGCTTGAAGGTGCTGGTGGATGGTACGCTTTTTTCAGTGAACATGGTGGAAGTTCAGGAAGGAGCTGAAGGGGAGCCCGAGGTTTATAAAAAAGGACCAATAGGACATGGGTGCAACAGATCACTTGATCATCACTATCAGTCTTCTGAAGCTGTGGAGAAGGAGAAATCAGAGGAAGACAAAGGCAGCACACTTTTTACAGACCCAAGGGATAAGTGTCAAGTGGCAGCGACAAGTAGCATAAAAATGGGAGTTGGCAGGCCTAACCCAACAAAAGGGTTGGTGGTTTATCTATTACCAATACAAGTGGTTTAGTGGGAACCACCTACAAAATGGTGGGAAGCTCATCACACGTGTTACACACTAATGAAGGACTTGCTAGTACTTCTGTTCAAAGTGAGGGGCATTGGAGTAATCGCACTGCTCCTGAAATGTCCAAGCAACCAGGAGGAAAGCATACTGATACCAGCATCATTTTTTTCGCAGAGCCATATCTGATTGTCTACCTCACACTGCTGTAGATGAGTCGATGGATTTCACTGGGCTGTATGAGGAGATGGTTTTTGCCCGGATGAGAAAGACAGGTTCCAAGGCGTCATGTCCAGAAATAAAAGGCAGAGTTGCTGTTACTAAGCTGGGTAAACAGAAAAAACTCAAACATCTCAAACCAACTGGTAGTCTATCCTCAGGTGGAGGAAGTCAAAGCGGCAACGTGGGATTGTGGCAGTCGGAAGGCCCCCAGCCCTGATGGGTTCAATTTCCTATTCATAAAGAAGGCATGGGAAGTGATCGGTGTAGAAATTGTCAGTATGGTAGAGGAGTTTGACTCAACAGGATTACTACCGAAAGGCATAAATAATTCCTTTCTGGTACTGATTCCTAAGGTGGACAGTGCGAAGAACTTGGACCTGTACAGGCCTATCAGTCTCATTAATGGCTTGTATAAGATTATTGCTAAGATGCTGACAATGAGGCTAAAGACAGTGATCTCCCCCATGATATCCCAGACACAGTCTGGATTTGTAGCCGGCAGACAGCTAGCGGATTCGGTTATGTTGGCATCAGAAGTGATTTATAGCTTAAAAAAGGACAAGAGGAGTGGCTGGGTTTTCAAGATTGATTTTAGGAAAGCGTATGATACGGTTTCCTGGGATGCCTTGATGAACATCCTGACGAGTATGGGTTTTAAAGATAGATGGCGCCACTGGATTTCTCAATGCGTTTCCACAAGCCGGGTATCGGTGCTGGTTAATGACGTTACCACTCCAGAGTTTGAGATGAGAAGAGGACTCAGACAAGGGGACCCCTTATCCCCATTGTTATTTGATATAGTGGTCGAGGCTCTCTCGCGCATGATCACCAAAGCTGAGGAGGTGGGGCTGATTTCAGGAGTGCGGTTAGGCCACACAGCAATAACGCATCTGCAATTTGCAGACGATGTCATATTGTTTAGCGGGGATGATGTGTGTGGATTGCAGAACCTCAAGAGGGTCGTTCGCTGTTTTACTCTGCTGACAGGGCTGAAGGTTAATTTCTATAAAAGTGCCTTAATTGGAATTCATCAAAGTAGGGAAGGAGCAAGAAGGGCTGCGGTTATATTAAGATGCCGGTTAGACACACTACATATCAAGTACTTGGGGCTGCCACTTGGGGCCAATCCACGATGGTATAAGACTTGGGAGGGAGTCCTCAGACAATTCAGAAGGAAGCTGGTAGCCTGGAAAGGGAAATTATTGTCTCTGGGAGGGAGGATCACGTTGATTAAGTAGGTATTACACAGTTTACCAATCTTTTATATGTCCTTCTATCTGATGCCTAAGCGAGTGGTAAAAGAAATTGAGAAATTGATGAAGAGATTTCTGTGGAGTGGGAATATTGAAGCCAAATGCCTGCACAAGGTTCAGTGGAGGCGAGTATGCATGAGGACCGAAGCTGGAGGCGCCGGGATAGGCGATTTAGGTCTGAAGAACAGAGCCCTACTTCTGAAGTGGTGTTGGAGACTCTTCTCAGAGCCAGAAAGTTTCTGGGTATCGGCACTTAGGGAGGTCCTACAGCCACGCTGGAGCGGAGACTGGCTAGTAGTTTCCACCAGTAAGTTATCATTGGTGTGGAAGGACATTTTTCATTGTGTCAATGGGGAGGATGACCTGGGGCGCTCGGTTAGAAATAATATACGGTGGGCGTTAGGACAAGGTGATCGAATACATTTCTGGTGTGACGGGTGGTGGAGGGACGTTCCACTCATGGCAAAATTTCCTAGGTTGTTTGAGTTATCTCTTGACAAGCAAGCACTCATCCAGGACATGGGGATTTGGAGGAGTGAATGCTGGGATTAGAGATTTCGCTGGAGGAGGGCTCTCTTTGCATGGGAAGAGGAGGCATATAATGAACTCAAGGAATATCTACGGGGGGCCATACCAGTTAGGACGTTGAGCGATAGACTACTATGGAAGAATGGGACCCAACAATTTTCTGTGAAAACTCGCTATGTTATGTTGGCGGAGCAGGATTTCAGGGACATGGCGACCAATATTCCTAATGTTTGGCTGCATCAAGGCACACCAAAGAGTAAAGCTTTTCTTTGGTTAGCATGTCAGGACAGGATATTATCAAAAGGTAGGTTGGTTCGGTTAGGACTGATAAACCTTGCAGAAGCGAATTGTCTGGCTTGTGGTGACCTGGAGACTGATGCGACCCATATTCTGCTGCAGTGTCAGTCGGCATGGTCTTGCTGGGTGGAGGTCATCAGGCGATGGGGTGTTCAGTGGGTATACCCTGAGACTTTGGTGGATTTATTGAGACAATGGGAGAGCATCTTTTGGCAACAAAAGGTGAGGAAGAGGAGGACCTGGGATGCCATTATGGTGGCAGTGTTGTGGAATATTTGGCGTGCGAGAAATGACTGCATATTCAAAGGTGTGCGACGATGCCCGAAAGATGTAGCATTGGAGGGGTTAATGCACGGCATAGGTTGGGCAAAAGTGCATTTCAAACTGCAGATTGGTCGAGCATCAGATCTTTTGCCGATAGTGGACTGGTGGCAAGTGCTGGAATGAAGGCATGTGAAATGTTTAATTACCTAATCTGTTAGTTAGGCAATTTCAAGTTTCATTGCCTAGATAGTCTGTATATATTTGTGCACGGTTGTGATTTCGTTTCTATTAATTTAATTTATCTTCTTCGAGTCCTCAAAAAAAATAAAAAATAGGGAAGTTGCCATTTGCATAGAAACTCAGGAAAGGATAGATGTTGACGGTGAAAGGTGCATGATTCTTACTCAAAAACTCAACAATCTGTGACATTTGGCTTTCGATGTCACTGCGGAATCTTCCAGCTGATGGATAAGGCTGGTCGCCTGGGGACTCGTAGACATCAGCATTTAGAGGTATCGTTGCCTTGATGGACTCTCCAGCTCCAGCTGGGGATTGTTATGTCACCATGGGGTACAGGGCGTGACACTCTACCCCTATTCGTATTCTCCTCGCACTAGGGATGATACTCAGAAAACATATCCTTCTAGAAGTTAGCATTGTCTGCAAGTCCAAGCTGCATATCTTCAAAGGAAGGAAATGTAATTAGGAAAGATTCATTTCTGAGACTCCAAGCAGAAAAATCAAGCAAAATCGGTGTTTCTTGAAGACTCTGTACTGGGAATATCTACAATGCTTCTGTTGAGCCAGTCCCTATTCAGCTGTGGCAGAAGGCCCCTTATAACCACAGAATGTTCGGAGACAGCTCCTTCATTGGCTTTCCCGGCCACCACTTCCAAGAAGGAATGCTTTCCCCGTGATACTACATTCGCTCTAGAACTCAGAGACATTAGCGGTTGCCTTACCTTTGGTTTGGTGGAGGAGAGAGAGGTTTCGTGAAGGACATGGAGAGAGAGGGTTTTCTTCAAAAAAAAAATATGCAAAGTTTTACCCATAATTATGCTGATATGTATTTGGATAATAGTTTATATCACGCAGTTTTATTATTATTATTATTATTATTAAGAGGCTAAAACAATTTATTTATATCATTTCAGAACTCGATATCTTTCAACTGCAACATTAATATTATCCTTCACAAGGAACTCACATAGAGGCTGAGGAGGTAACTGGAAGCGATGTTACCTAATTGGTAAGTTACGACCACAGTTAACCAGCCACTCAGCACAATAGTTTACCTCGCGATAGATATGACAGCACCTAACCATCCATGGTCGCTGTAGCAAATCCTTGATATACCACATAATTCTAGAATAAGCATTAGTCTGCATAGGCTCAGACTGAATCATATCCAACGCTACTAGGCTGTCCACCTCTAGGATAAGATTACTGATACCCATTTCCCAGCATGCATAACGATAGTCCTTCTAAAATACCCAAAAGTTTCATATGATTTGCAGATAATGCAAGAGATAAGTGAGCTGCAAAACCAAAGTTCCATTTTCCTTCTCAATTACGAACTAAACCACCTGTACTTCCGACCGACCATTGCATCAGAGAACGAGCCATCGGTGTTTAACTTAATCCATTGTTGTGGAGGCTTTTTCCATCTTACCAAACCAATTTCCTTTACATTGTTGTTCAAACATTGAGTGTGCAGAAGCTCACAAACCATACGTTTTGAAACTGATCGAAAGTAACTAAAACTCCAAGCCCCTTGATTTTCAAAAATATACCGATTCCCAGTTTTCCAAAACAGAAAGCAACATATTCAAAAATTTTATCCCATTCCCATTCAGCTCCTTGCTGGTTTTCATCTGGAGGTTACTTGCTAACCATTCACTTAGATCCATAGTAAAAAATTCATTACGTTTGTAGTTAGGAATAAGTGAAGACCAAACTCCCTGAACCACAGAGCAATCATGAAGTGCATGTAATGTAGATTCCTCCATAGCACCACAAATCTCACAAATACCTGAGTCAATTACTCGGCGATTACACCGTTCAACATTTGTTAAGAGCTTTTCATGCATAACCAACCATAGAAATAATTTTATTCTATTTGGACCACGCCACTTCCATACCCAGTTCCATTTCTTATCCTCCTGCCAACATGAATCTTTTGTAAGCAGTTTGTAAGCCGATTTAACTTCAAAGCCACCAGATGTTGACAAACCCCAAAATTGCTCATCCTCCATTGCTATGTTTCGCCACTTCATAGTAGAGTCTACCAGGTAAATAAAATCTTGTTGTAGAAATTCATGCCACGATGGTACCAAATCAACAAAGTATTTTACACATAAAGATGCCATTCTTCTGGGACGGGTTTTATAGCATACTGTAGCAATGGAAACGGAAGTTCCACACACAAGTCATCCCAAAAACGATAGCTTTTACCATTACCAACAGCCCATCTCACCCCATCTTTAAGTGAAGGCCAAAGGTGAATCACCCCTTTCCAAAAATGTGAGTCACCATCCTTGCTAATAAAACAGAATCCTCTCCTTGAAGTAACATATTTGGCTCTCAAAAGCTGAACCCAGAAAGCTTGAGACTGCGTATAAACTAACCAAGCATTCTTTAGGAATAATGCATCATTATGAGCTCGCATTTGCTTAATGCCAAGCCCACCAGCAATTTTGGGATTACTTACTATATTCCAATTAACCAAGTGTATTTTCTTGACCTCACTAGTTGACCCCCCATAAGAATTTTCTAGTCATCCTATCCCTATTATCAAACAATCCTTTTGGGATTCGGCATACTTGCATGATGTATGAAGGGATTGCTTAAAGAACTAACTTGATAAGAACCAGTTCCCCAGCAAAAGAAAAGGTAGACGGCTGTCATCCCTTGATCTTCCTTTGGATCTTTATCATGAGTGGTGTCAAGTTCTCACTGGTCCTAGAATTATTTTGGAGAATCACACCAAGATATTTTCCCACGGATCTCTCTATCCTAAACCCAAATTCTCTTGCAATATTTTCAGCCAAAATCTCATCAATATTAGTCGAGAAAGATATTGTGCTCTTATAACCATTTACCCTTGATCTCAAAGAAATCCCAAAATCATGTAATAAATGTTTCACAATTGTAACTTGCTCTAAAGAAGCTCTAGCCATCAAGAGCATATCGTCATCAAAAAGTAGATGTGAAATAGTAGGGGTCATACCTTTTAACCTCCAAGGAATCCATTGTTTATTGTCGACTTCCATATTAATAGCCTGAGCTAACCTTTCTACACAAAAGCTAACCTTTCTACACAAAGAACAAAAATATAAAGAGAGAGAGGATCTCATTGTTTAACACCATGGGACGGGCAAAAGGCCTTTGTTAGCAACCCATTCGAAAGCACACTTGACTTAGTAGCCTTCAACCCGTTATCACAGTCTCAACCATAAAATTAGGAAGACCCACATCCTCAAGTCGTATCTCTAATAAATTCCCATGACAAACTATCATATGTCTTTTCGAGATCTACCTTAATAACCATCTAGCCATGCTTTCCTTGTTTTTTCTGAAGTGAATGAGCCACTTCAGATGCAATAATGATATTGTCAGTAATATGGGACCAAGGATGAAGCTAGACTGAAGAGGGCCTATAAGATGATTCATAACCCTTTTCACTCTATTGGCAAGTACCTTCATTACAATCTTCATAGTCACGTTACACAAACTTATTGGGCGTAGTTGGTTAAGACTTGTAGGATTAGCCACTTTAGGAAAAGGAACTATACTTGTTTCATAAATAGTTCGAGAGACAGGCTTACCATTTACTATATCCTGAACCAAAGAAAATAAAGAGTGTTCGACTACTGACCAGTGGTGCTGATAGAAGATAGCTAGCATTCCATCAGGGCTCAGAGCTTTTAGAGGCTTTATAGAAAATAGAGTAGCTTTTACTTCTTGTTTTGTAATTGGCTGACATAGGAGTGCTGCTTCTTTGCTGCTTAAAATTGGAAACTTTCCTAGAACCTTGTATCCCACATGAATCTCACAATATATTTGACTGAAGAAAAGAAATACTTCGTGCTCAAGTATCTGTTCATCATAGCACCATTCATTCCGTGAGAGATAATAAACAACGCTGACTTTTTGCTGCTTATCATTTAAGACTAGTTTCTATGCCTTCTCTTTTGTTGTATATGATCGACAGCGTAACTCTGTCGAGGTTCTTGGCAGCCATTGCAGACGTGAAGCAAACAAAGAAATCTCAGAGGCCAGCACCGCTAAGAGATGTAGGAAGACTGACACAAGAGCAGAAGTTCAACAGTGTTTGATGTTTCAGTGGACTTGAGCTCTGGAAGATAAACAATTTTGGGATGAGCAAAAAAAAGCTCAGAAGTTTGTTCCTATAGAGAGAGCAACTTGGTAGACAGGATTCATAATTTTTCAAGGACTTGGGAATTCATAAAGCTATGCACCTCCAATTTTTAAAAAGATCAGAAACACAAGAGCTTCATGTGTATACTACCACCTTCCTGAGGAGTACTTCCAAGATGATTTCATACAAATGCTACTATTGAAATAAGCAATAATTTCAGACGGGTAGAACAAAAGTTATGTAAAGTGATGTTGTTTTCCAAATCAGAGTATACCAACTAAAGGTATGCTGAAAGTCTTTTGCCAAGTTCAGATAAATTAGGATCAAAGGACAATCGGGAAAAATCGAACATGTTAACTCGTGTTCGTTGCATCGGCAGCTGGCTTTTTCGGACAAGCTGAATACAGATGACCCTTTTCCCCACACTCATAGCATGTCCTCCTCCTTATCTTACCACTGCTAATGTTTGATTCACCATTAGTAGGATTCTCACTGGCAGGAATAGTAGGAGGATTCTCACTGGTAGGAACAGTAGTTGGTTGGACTTTTCCACTTCTCAAAGGAACTGCACAACTTATCTTGATAGGTCTCCCACACACAATCTGCTGATCCAACTTCAATGCCATTGTGAGAGAGAGATTATCAGAAAAATCAACATGGGCATACCCTCGAAATTCTCCTGTATCCTTGTCCATACCAAAGCGTATAGAAGAAATGTTACAATCAGAGGAAAACTTCTTGAGGTCATCCTCTGTTATATCCCATGACAAATTCCCAACATATATCCTATTATACCCGGCCACGATTTTGGGTGCGAAATCCGACACCTTGCTTGCTCGTGCTTTGTAAGGCTGAACTTTTAGAAAAAATCCACCCCTACAACCATTACAATTTTTAAAAAGATCAGAAACACAAGGGAAATGATACTGATCTAGAATACATACTATCTATGCATGACTCACATGTCAGCTCCATCGAGTTCCAAGGCCCGTTTGACTGTGGCTTCAGTCTGCAGGGATGATCACAATGGAAGAAGGTTAATAGAAAGAAACTCACTTTCTTCAACCATGAACTTAATGTTATAAGTTTTCAATAAAGGAAACTATAGACTTAGTGTCCTACAATACTCACACCCGCTTTTGTTTCAAAGGAGAAGGCATTGCTGTATAGCTAACCCAGAAAGATGGCTTAGCAGATTAAGTTAAAAACATTCTAGTATGTCAAGAACTCCATCTAAAGAAGGTACATTTTCACATATCCTCAATTTCCACACACGGCAGCTTCAAAAAAGTTCTGGTGTCGATTCTCACCGACCGGAATTTTTTCACTTTTCAATGAACTTGAATATTTAAGATAGCATTGCAGAGTAATTTATAGAAAAATATTGTGAAACCATGCAGTATTCATTTACCTTGAAATCGATTATGGCAATTCCTCTGAACTTCCCACTGTCAGGAAATGTCATGCAATCAACTTCTGTTATAGTACCACAGTTTTCAAAGAAACTTCGGATGTCATCCTCAGTTGAGTAATATGGAATGCCGCCCACATAAACTTTTGTAACAATGCCCTCTGATAGAACAGGGAACTAAGAAAATTAACAACATGAAGAACTGTAAGAAGAAAGATGATTTTATTGGATCCGTAAGGAAGGAAAATCACCCATAACCACCAAGGGGTCTGGTGCCCAAGCTGTGCCGATACAACGATAATCAACCAAGATCCTTCTCTCTGCTAGGCTAACTACTATATATACTTTCTTCTTCCTGTACTATTCTCTGCCAATAACTAATTCCTATGACGTTTTCCTCCTGCGGCTGTAGACAATGATAGGCACGTTATATTCCTTTCGCCCCTCCTTAGCTGTTACGTCCACATCCTCGTCCTGCTGTCCCATATTGCTAACATTGCCTCCTCCATTAAAACAAACCTTGTCCACAAGGCTGGAGTAGGGAAATTGGCTTCGTCATGGTCTATCCATTTTACCAATAATTGGTGACAAGGGATATGAGAGGCTCCCAAGTCCCTTGCACATATGATAGCTTCTGGAATAAATGCTGGTGCCTCTGCTGTCATGTCCTCCGGAATTTTGGTGGCTAGCGCCTAGGAACCTGGTGCCTTTTTAAGCAAGGACACATGAAACACTGGGTGCACTCGTGATCCTTCTGGTAGCTGCAGTCGGTAGGCTACCGACCCAACCTTATGGATGATCTCATAGGGCCCATAAAATTTAGGTGCTAGTTTCTAATGCACGTGCTGCTTTAACGATGTCTGTCGATGGGGACGAAGCTTAAGAAAAACTCTGTCACCAATGGAGAAACTCACTGGCCGTCTGTTCTTATTTGCCGATGTCACCATTCTTTGCTGCGCCCGTGATAGGTTGTAGTGTAGTTGCTGTAAGATGACATTGTGATTGTCATGCTCCTCTGCCACAACGGCGACCTTGAATTCCCTTGGCAAGAAATGCTGCAATGATGCCGGGGGCCTGCCATATACCGCTTCGAAAGGGGTCAATTTTGTTGCTCCATGGAAGTTGGTATTATATCAGAATTCTGCCCAATGCAGCCATCTACCCCACTGTCTAGGTTGTTCAGAAGAGAAACATCGGAGATAAGTTTCTAAGCAGCGATTCAACACTTCCGTTTTACCATCAGTCTCCAGGTGATAGGCCGTGCTCATCTTCATCTTAGTTCCCCACGAACGAAATAACTCATGCCAAAAACAGCTAAGAAACACCGGATCTCTATCACTTACGATTGAAGTGGGAATGCCATGTATGCGAACCACCTCACGGGAAAAAATATCAAATACGGTTTTAGCATAAAAAGGATGTCGCAAACCCAAAAAATGAGCATACTTGCTTAGCCTATCTACCACCACCAGAATGCAATCCATGTTATTTGATTTGGGTAATCCCGTTATAAAATCCATTGCAATATCAGACCATACCTCTGTTGGAATTGGCAAGGGTTGCAGTAAGCCTGCTGGAGATAGAGTATCCGTTTTGTTCCGCTGGCAGATGTCGCAGTTTGCCACGAAAGTCTGCACTGCCTTCATCATCCCGGGCCAGTAAACATTTGCAGCCAGACATTTATAAGTGCGGTATGCTCCTGAATGTCCCCCTGTAGGAGTGGAATGGAATTCCTCTAGGAGCTGCTGTCGCCATGAAGAAGAGGCAGGAATATAAACTCTGCCCTTATAAAAAATTCTGTCACCAATCAGCCTGAATTGGGGATGCTCTGCAGGATTGTTCTCCAGCTGTTTGCATAGAAGCTGGTAGTCCCCGTCTGCACTTGCATCCTGACGTAGCCTATCCCACTGCAACCAATATGGTATTGAAATAGCCGCCAACGAAACATCCTTGAACTGTCGTGAGAGTGTGTCGACTGCTCTATTCAATTTTCCCGACTTGTATTCAATGGTGAATTCATATCCCAGTAACTTGGACACCCAATGTTGTTGGGCTGGAGTGGTGATGTTCTGTTGCCATAAGTGCTTGAGGCTGCAATGATCAGTTCTCACGATGAATGCCCTCCCCACAAGGTAAAGCCGTCAGTGACGAACAGCTAACACCAAGGCTATAAGTTCCTTTTCATAGGCTGGTTTGGCAAGGTCCCGAGCTGCTAATGCTTTGCTGAAGTTGGCAATTGGCCTGTCGTGTTGCATTAAGACGGCTCCCACGCCCTCTCCCGATGCGTCACATTTGATCAGAAAGGAACTGAAAAAATTTGGCATCGCCAATACTGGGGTGGAGGTTATAGCTTCCTGCAATTTATCAAAGGCTGATTGAGCCTCTAAAGTCCATATAAACTTAAGGCTGCAGTCCTTCTTCAATAAGTTCGTGAGAGGTTGTGCGAGCTGCCCGTAATCCCTTATAAACCGCCGATAATACCCCGTTAATCCGAGGAACCCACGAACCGCCTTAAGGGAGCTAGGCGTTGGCCAGTGCAAGACACTTGCAATTTTGGCTGGATCCATTGCAACCCCAGCAGCTGACACGATATGCCCTAAGTATTCCACGGAAGTTCTGCCAAAGGCGCATTTCCTTTCATTTGCAAAGAATTGGTTCTGGGAAATTATATCTAAGACTTGCTGTAGATGAAGTAAATGATCAGCCCATAACTTACTATAAACAAGTATGTCATAAAAAAATACCAAAACAGAACGGCGAAGGAGTGGTCTGAACAGATCGTTCATCACTGCTTGAAACGTTGACGGGGCATTGGTGAGGCCGAAAGGCATGACTCTGAATTCGTAGTGGCCTGAATGTGTGCGAAATGTCATCTTGGGAATGTCCTCTTCTCGAACGCGGATCTGGAACGAAGATTAATCTTGGAGAAAAAATGTGCATCCTTCAATTCGTCCAGCAATTCCTGAATGACTGGAATTGGGTATTTATCCGGTATCGTGGCCTTATTCAAGGCATGATAGTCCACACAAAATCGCTAGTTGCCATCCTTCTTGCGGACTAGTAAGACCGGACTGGAAAATGGGCTGGAGCTGGGTTGTATCACTCCGGTTGCCAACATATCAACGACTTGCCTCTCCAATTCATCCTTCTGATTGTGGCTATAACGGTACGCCCGAACATTCACTGCTTCAACTCCGGATTGTAAGGGAATTCTGTGGACCATCTGTCTAACTGGAGGCAGCCCGGAAGGTTCCCCAAAGATTGATGCGAATTGAGATAATACCCGACGAAGCTCAGTTTGTTGTACCTCATTCAATGTTGCGTCCCCTGTATCCTCCTGAGTAAACTGCCAAAGAAGTAACCCAAACTGAATCTCAGACAAATGGGCAGCTGATTTTCGAGAGATAGGCTTGCTGCATAGTGAAGGGTCCCCCGATAAACAGACTCGTGTTCCTGCCAGCTAAAATTCCATAGTCATCGTGTTCCAGTTTGCTATGATAGTACCTAGAGACTTTAGCCAGGATACGCCCAATGTCACATCCACCCCTCCCAAGGGAAACAGATAACAGTCCACCTCAATTGATAAACCAGGTAAATCGATGTGGACATGAGGGCTTAGAGCGGTGATTACCTTTCGAAACCCATCACCCAACCTAACTGCAATTGGATTTGTTTCCGTCGTCCTTAACCCGTTGCGAGCTGCTAACCGACCAAAGATGAAACAGTGACTAGCCCCACTGTCAATCATTATCACCACAGGAACTCCACCGATGCATCCACGAAAGCGCATCGTTTGATAGTTCCCCGTCTCGCTCATTGCGAAATATGGCAGCTCAAGTTAGAATAAATGCTCGTCAACCGGAGGCGAGCTCTGTCCCAGTTCGGTCTCAGTTAAGAGTTGGATGCAAGTGGGGTCGTCCTCGGTAAAATCTAAGACAATTGTTTGAAGCGCCTTGGAAGAACATTGATGCAATGGGTGGTACGGCTGTTGACAGCGAAAACACAGACCTTTCTTGAGCATCTCCTGATATTCTTGCTTAGAATATCGTCGAACACCACGCGATGCTGCCGTTGTTGGAACTGGTTTAGCGGACGTAGAGCCCACTGAGCTGGTAGGCTGGGTCTGCTTTGAAGAATGGTTACCGAAGCCCAAGGGCATGGTGGAACCCGGGGGTCCGCCACCAAGAACTGATGGGGTGGAAGTGGATAACCCGAAAGATCGTATCACTGCCCCTGCTTTCTCCCCTAAACCATACGAGAGTCTGCTCTTCTCCCATTGACATGCCCCTGCCCTTTTGTGGACTTCTACTTCAAACACCACTTCTCTGGCTAGCTGTTACGCCCACGTCCTCGTCCTGCTGTCCCATATTGCTAACACCCTCATTCAAATTCAACTGACTGAAAATGATGACATAACAGGAACCATATCAAACAGCAGTCACAATATTGGTAAAAGGAAAAAAAGTAACGCAATCAATAATCTGCCAGATGATAACATTGAAAAAGGAAAGGATAATACAAAGCATGTTACTGATCACTACCAATATACACTATGTCATCTCAAATTCCAACCAAACAAAATTAATCAAACAAACTATACCAGGAAACACGCTCATTCCGAAAGATGTAATTGGGCGGTAAGAATCATCCTTATAGCACCTTAATGAGAGAGATTTGTCACAATAATTGATGATGAATGCTTTTAATTTTTTTTAAAAAAAAGAAGAAACACGCTCTAAATCATCCAAAACATAGAAATCAAATTCGTCTGCTTGATCAAGCCTAAAAATTGCATATGCTCACACCAATGAACAGTCACTGCTAAATAAACCATAGTGACGATAATAGCGCGCTCTAGAAATCACCTTTCGTTGTTCTCTTGCACTCCATTATTACCCACATTCCCATCCTCGATTTTTTCTTTATTCTTTTTCTTTTTATTCTTCAATTTCTTCTTCTGCTTTGCCTTCTTAGTCTGCTTGACTGCTTCATCCTCCTCTGTAGCACTCTTCCCTTCACCCTCACTCTCCTTTCTCTTTGACTTCTTTGTCTTCCTCTTCTTCTTATCCTCACCAGCTTCACCATCTCCTGTTCTCACTTCAATTATCTCATCCTTCTCTGCACCACTCTTCTCTTCTCTCTTTCTCTTCTTCGTGTTCCTCTTCTTCTTAACATCATCGGCACTACCATCCCTTGCTTTCAATTCCCTTTCGCCATCCTCCTCAACTTTCTTCTTCTTCCTCACTTTATCATTTTCACCATGTGGGTCACTCCCTTCACCATCTAATCCTTCCAAAGGTTGATTCTTTCTTCTTTTCTCCCTCTTGGACAACCTGAGCCTCTGCTTTGCGGCTGCCTCTAGAAGCTCATGCAGCTCGGAATTAGGGTTTTCGGTGTTCGTTGCTGTTAAAGATTCTACCTTTGCTACTCTCAGCTTCTGTCTCAGCTTCTTGTTTGATAACACCATTGCTGCCTCCAAGCTTCAACCCTAATTGAGGGTTCTACTTTCCAATTTGTCAGTTGAACACTTTGCGCTAACAGTCTCATGGTCCTAATAGTCTCTCCGGTTGTAATTAATTCTAAAATTATTTTCTTATAAAATCAAACCTTACATATTTATAATATAAAAATATTTATATATAATATCAAAATTATATAAATTATTAAATGTTATTATATAAAATATAATTATATATTGATATCAAAATCAAAATCACACATTGAATTGGATACACATATAATAAATATAACAAATATGTACTGATTTTGTATTTATTATCAAATGCTCTACAATAGTTTTATTATATATCTCTATTCCCATTATTATTTATTATCCTTTCCAATAGTTGTATATATAATAGTTGTATTACATGTTTCATATATAATTATACTTTCTAATCACAAATATTAACGGTATATCCTAAATACACAATTTATTTAATATCCATAATTAAAAAATAATTACAACTATTCCAAGATCTCCACTTTATCATTTTCTGAATTTTTGGGGTCTCTTGATAAAGTCTGCAAGTACCAGAGCTCACCAAAATATCTTCATTACATGACATGATCCTTTCCAACTCTAAATATCTCACTAAATATTTTATGCATATAATTTAAATTCACATCTCAAGATTAAATTATGGAAAAATAGATAAAATACTATAAAATAGAATCTTTTACTCTAATAAATACTTGGATAATTATTATTTAAATTAGCATATATAATGTGCTATCACCTCACTGCATATACTTGCTTTTGGATTTATATATGAGATGAGCATGGTGATTGGGCACATTTTATTATTCTTGAGTTTGAAATTGATGGATTTAGTGTGATGTTGTATGGGTAGAGCCGTGTGGTTTGTGGTTTATTGATTAAATACTACAGTTATGTTTGATTGTATTTCGTAAATACGTTATATTGTATTGAGGTTTTTATTTAAATACATGCTCCTTTTTAATAGAAAAATTAAAGTTTTAAATTTATCCATATTTTTACATGTTTTAGGAAATGAATTTTTAAATTTAAGCTTGTGTGATTCCGATTAAGTTATGAGTTGAACCAATTGGGATTGCACGACAATGAGAGGCCCAAATTCTAGGTTCCTGTCCTTATAGAATCTCCTAAAGTAGGAAGACCATAATGAAATATCTACTCATAACCAATAATCCTTATGTTTTTAGTTGGATCTCCCACTCAAAGACCAATCGGTTTTGATAATAAGAAGTTTACCTATCAAATTGATTAAAAACTATAGGTTAAGGATCCATAGAGCTTCGTAGAAGACAAGATAAATAAAAGATTACTGAAAATCAATATTAACCTCGTAGGAGGCTCAGGATATTCAACTCCCGGAACTAGAATAAAATTTCTTGCCAAACATGCTTTCAAAAGACATCGCAAAAATTTTAAAGAATGCTAAATGAGCTGGAATGTAAAATGATGCCAAACCACATGCGGTCCATGACTACTTATATACCTGAATATAGATCATGCAGGATCTATTTAATATCCATAATTAAAAAATAATTACAATTATCTAATATCTCTATTCTATCATTTTCTGAATTTTTGGGGTATCTTGTCCGCAATTCTCGGAGCTCACGAAAATATCTTCATGACCCGATCCTTTCCAACTCTAATTATCTCACTAAATTTCTCCTGCATATAATTCAAATTCACATCTCAAGATTAAATTACGAAAAAATAGATAAAATAAATCTTTTACTCTCAAAATACTTGGATAATTATTATCTAGATTAGTATATATAAAATGCTACCACCTCATTGCGTTGTTATGAAGTCCAAAGTTTGAGCAACCAATATGAGTTTTCTTTCCATTAACAATGGTGAAGAAAGAATGAAAGAATTAACAAGGTAGAATAAGAAATGGGTACCTTGAGTGGATTAGGATGTGGCCTCTGAACTCCGCGATCTTGCCTTTGAGAGGAGCCTTCTTTAAAGGCGTCCTGCACAGTGGAATTGAGATCCCCCCTCCATAGTCGTTCCTTGCTCTCGACTTGGACTTCTTGCAGCTTTGGTGTTATTTGGTCTCCATAACCAAATGTCTCCATTTCGGGGCATCCTTCAATTTTCAAGTCTTTTAGCACTGCCCACTCTATGGTGCAATGAGCAGGGCAGAAACATGCGAGGCTGGTCAGAGATGTAAGTATCAAATGATTCATACGAGGAAAAACGATTCTTTCTGTAGTTTCTGCTTCCTTGAGGTCTATCGATACTATTTCTTTTATCTTGGAACATTCACGTAATTCGAGTGATTCCAGTTGAACCAGGCCTCCTTTGATTAGCGAGAGGGGGAAGACGGTTGTTAAATTTGGGCAGTCATATATCTCTAGCCGTCTCAGGTTTTGCAGACTTGGAGAAACCAAATTGTTATTTTTGTTCCATACCACTATTTCTTCCTCTGCTTTCTTCTCTTCCTTCATCCTGAAAATTTCTTCCATTTTATGGCAGTCCGAAATCCGAATGCTTTCAAGGCTGGTTAAAGTTTGTGAGAGGATTGGGGGAAATATCCATTTCAGTTTACTACACTTGTACATGGATAAGGATTTGAGGCTGCGGAGGTTAATAAACTGGATTTGGCCCTTCCATATGCACGTCATTTCTGGGAAGCCATGCAGGGATAGGTCCTTCAACTTTGACAGTAGCTTGACGTCTTGGTGTTCATTTGTCATCGAACCTTCAATTTCGAAGACGCTGAGCATGGAATCACAATATAAAGCAGAAACACTTTCAAGAATTTGAAACCTTTACATCAAATGTGATGGTAAGAGGCAACCCATCTTGTGACATTTCTCTATTGTCAGCTGTTTTAATTTATTCAGGGACTCATTTGGAAGATGGCCATGGCATATTTCAGTGAACTCACCAGTTCCACTGAATTCGAGTTGTTCCAAATTTCGGAAAACTACCTTAACTGCCAGATCTGATGTGTCAAGTAAGTACTTGAACTCATTGCAACCCCAAACTTGTATAGACTTTAGCTCATTGAATTCGTCGTTGAGGAAGTCATGCAGGATATCCCTCAACCCATCGTATAAAACGAAACAGAGACTCTCACTTCTTGGAACTAAAACCTTAATACAATGAGGCAGTGAAAATTTAGTGTCAAGGCTGAGCGTCAAGGTTCTAGAAAATAAGTCAGACTTGGCGTATTCGACGCCACCCACTGATATATTATAACTGACTAAGTTTTGGAAAGGCATGTCATCAGTCAAGACACTAGCATGAGGTATATTGATGTCCAAGCTGGTCAATCGAGTCAAAGACTGTAGCTCAGAAATGCTAGCATTCATTGGTGAATCCCAATACCAATAGTTAATGCTAAACTCTTCTAATTTTCGGAGATTTGAAAAAATACCTGGAGGTACTCGCCGGAGAAGCGAGCTCGCTTTCAATTCAAATATCTTTAGAGAAGTCAACTTGCCAAATTCCTTGGGGATCTCCTCCATGCCATAACTTGAAATGCTAAGAACTTCAAGCTTAGCCAATCTTCCAATCTCTGAGAAGTTTGTTAAACTATATTTTCCAATGCAGAGTGTGCGCAGATTTCCAAGGTCTCCTAGGGAGGAAGGCAACGTGAAGTTACTCCCCCAATCATCCATTCCCATGTCTAGAAGCTTCAATTCTTTCATTCCTTGGAAGAAATTTTCTGGCATTGTGAAACGTGTTGGAAGCAGTAAAATCTCCAGCTTTGGACATTTGAGCCCATCAGGAAGGTTTTGAATGTCATTTGACATCAAAGATATCCCCGAGATATGTTCATAGGAATTGTAGTTTGGCCAATCTCGCAATCCAATGCCAGATTTTACCAAAAATGCATTTTTCTTGAATGAGATGTGTATTGCAACATCACGAATAACATCATGCATTCTCACATGCTTTTCCCCTGTACCTTTCAATAATAAGTGCGAGTCAATAAGGTTACTTACAATTGTGTGTAGTCTGCTTCTAGTTTCTTCCACTGTATCAACATTCTGAAATGTCCTTAAAGATATTCCATATCTTAGCAATCTCTCGATAGGAATATCGAAATCTTCTGGAAATAAGCAGCATAACAAGAAACATGATTTGGCCTCCTCAATTACCAAAGAATTATAGCTTAACTCCAATGGCAAAAATAATTTTGCTTCAACTCCTCCAATGTTGGTTGGGGCTGATTTCTTCAATTGCCCAGCTGCATCAACCCACACATACTTGCTCTTACCCTTTAAAGCTCTGCCTACAGTCAGCAGTGCAATAAGCAGGCCTCCACACTTAGCAGCAATCTCTCTGGCGATGGGGTTTATATCTTGAGAGTCCACAACATCACCGGCAGTCACCCTGAAAAGATTCCATGATTCTTCTTCTGATAGAACTTCAACTTTGACAATACGTTGAGCATCCATTTCCCTACAGACTTCTTCGCTTCGAGAAGTAAAGATTACCTTGATTCCTTTGTACATATCCCCACAAGGAATACCGACTTGAGAAAGTTCAAGCCTGTTCCAAACATCATCCAAGATGACCAGAATCCGCTTCTGTTTCTCCATCCTTGCCCACAACTGGCGCGCTCTTTCAGACTCACCGCCGCCACTCTCGAACGTCAATCCCAGCATCTCAGCAATCTCCTCCTGAATCTTGTCGATGCTGGGATTCTGGGATACCGTCGTCATCACCACTTCTTCGAACAACTTTTTCTCTTTTGCCGTGACACCTATTTTAGTCACCATGGTGGTCTTGCCCACACCACCCATGCCACATATTCCGATCAAGCTGATATTCTCACTACTCAGAATGCCCATTATTTCCTCTGTAGTAGTACGCCTGGACAAGAAAGTGTCAATCAATCCTGATGAAGAGGGATATCAGCCCTGGAGGCGGAGCTTTGAGTGACACACTCTCCAATTCCACCACTCTTTTTGAAGCTCCGCGATACCCACACTCTGGTTATATGCTTCCTTACTTAATCGGTAACGCAAGCTCAGATTGACACACCACCCATGGAGGCACTTCTTGTCTGCTTTCCCTTCGTCTTCCAAGAAATTCTTTGCCTCCTTCACCGCATCATCGACTCTTTTCATCCACTTGTCAACGGAAATTTTGATCTTCTCAGCATTCCTTGTTGCGGCATCCACCTTTCCCTCTATCTCGGCTTTCATGTCAGAGAGCCTTTCAGCTTGCTTACGTAGCTTGTCAACATTCTCATTAACCTCAACCAAGTAGCGCAGCTGGAGCACGATTGCATCATATAAGCAATCCACGGTTTTCTGGGCAATTGAAGAGACAAATTCCATTGCTGACACAGCTGGTGATGATGAATATGGCAAAAAAGAGAGGGGTGATGATGAGAGATTTTGAGTGCATGTACCAGAAAGCCTTGGTTATGAGTTTATAAAGACTTGGGTCTTGAAGAATATAATTGGGTTAGCAATGGAAGCAATGGAAGCAATGGAAGCAATGGAAGAAACGCATAAAGCTTGGTGATTCTTTACAAAAACAGGTTCCAAGCGTATATGGAAATGCTTCTTTCCTTCGGCTATGATAGCTTCTAGATTCCGTCGTGTTTCTCGTTCATTTGAATTAGTTCAGGGCCCACGATGCATTCTTTTGATCAAGCCCATCCAGTCTGGCCCAGGCTTCCAGCCCATTGGCATCGCTTATTATCTATTTATCAGGCGTCTCCGGTCTCCCTCCTCCTTTCTCATGCTTCTTGTCTTCGCTCCTTTTGATCATTTATCCATTTACCCATTGTTCATTGCTAGTCCTGCATGTCTACATGGAAATATGACAAAAGGCTGATTGTACCAAATAGAGCATTTCACATAGGATCTGCAATTTGGTAACTTGGTTCCGTTTTTAGGTTTCCTTGAAGCTCTGGATTTTCCTTGATCAGTTTCTGTTTTCTGCAGGTTGTGTACAATTTGGTGAAACATATGTACTCTCTGCTCCAACTCAGTTTCTAACTATATATACCATAGAGGAGGTTGAATCTTCTTATAGCTTCTTGGCTCTTAATTATCTCCAAAACTTTCATGCCTTCTTACCCAATCTATTACAATGTGCAGACCTTCAAGATGCCTTCTTTTATTAAGGTCATACATTGGCAATTACAGATGCCTTCTTTTGACTTCACAAAACCTAATATGGCATACTGTTAGTAATTATTTTACAATAAAAGAGAGTATCACACTAATTTCTTATCGGGGGTTTCGATTTATATTTGTTAAGACAGACATCCTATCAACAAAATCAAGCTCTATTTGTTAATTTCGATATTCTATATAGATATTTGTATATTATAAATATGTAAGGTTGGGTTTTGTAAGGAACTAATTTTAGAATCAATTACAACGGGAGGGACAATTAGGACCATGAGATTGTTGTTTATTTTGCCTTACAGTTAGATTGTTGTTGAAATAATTACAGCCTTGTTTGCTGTAATTTTGAGTGGCCTGTAAGTGTCTCAATCTATATCTTTCAGCTGATTTCTTATCTACCTATTCTTATAAGCTATTCATGTATCTCAGTGGCCTGAATCAAGCTGCGACAAACTTGTATTCATTTGATCGAGGACGAATTGCTGTATATAGACTTTTTGAGATGATAAGTCGATCATCCTCCACAGTTAATCAGGATGGAAACACCCTTGAGCCTGTGCAAGGGAATATTGAGTTTCGGAATGTTTATTTTAGCTACCTTTCACGCCCTGAGATACCAATCCTGAGTGGATTTTACCTTACTGTACCAGCTAAAAAGGCTGTTGCACTTGTTGGCAGAAATGGTTCTGGGAAAAGCAGTGAAATTACCATTATAATTGTAGTAAATGGTGAATACGTAATTTATTTGTTCTAAAAATATTCGTTATATGATCTATATGCAGGATGCCATTGAGAAATTACAATGAGACTTAACACTTTCCAAATTGAAAAGGATTCTTCTGCAAGCCATGAACCATCCTCTCCCAAATTTTTAAATCACCATCGCTTCAGAGAGTTCCTGGTATATCACGGCCTCCGGATGGTGCATTCAACTCACAAGAATCACCAAAAGTTTGCAGCCCACCAGCAGAGAAAATGATGGAGAATGACCTCCCATTGGATGGAAATGGTAAGGAACCATCAATGACTAGGCAGGATAGTTTTGAAATGAAGCTTCCTGAGTTACCCAGACTTGATGTACAGTCTGGCCATCAACAAGCAGCAAATGGTTCTGATCCTGAATCTCCTGTATCTCTACTTTTGACTTCAGATCCTAAAAGTGAACGTTCTCACTCTCAGACTTTCAGTCGACCACATAATCATTCTGATGATATTCCAACAAAAGTAAAGGAAACAGCTGACAAGAAGCATGGGAAAGCACCTTCGATTTGGAGGTTGATGGAACTTAGTTTTGGAGAGTGGCTTTATGGTGTGTTAGGAAGTATTGGGGCTGCCATATTTGGGTGTTTCAACCCACTTCTTGCTTATGTGATAGCACTGACACTGACTGCGTATTACACACAAGAAAAACATCACATGTCTCGGGATGTAAACAAGTGGTGCTTGATAATTGCCTGCACGGGTGTAGTAACAGTTGTTGCCAATTTTTTGCAGCACTTGTATTTTGGTATTATGGGGGAGAAAATGACAGAAGGAATCAGGAGAATGATGTTCTCAGGTGAATAGTCTTCTTGTTTTGTTTCCTTTTACTGTAATTGGGCATAAATTGGCATTTACCTTATTGATATTCTTGATAGTTTTTGTGGTTGACAGTGAACTAACTACTAGATATGTTACGCTGCAGTGATCGTCACTATTAGCGTTAGTTCTTGTGGACGTGACTCGAAAGGAGCTGAACTATGGAGTACTGCAAAAACAGCAAGAGAAAAAGGCATATATATGTGTACAGTAGTAATTGCCAAATCTAAGGATCGATTGGCATTTACCTTATTGATATTCTTGATGTGACAGCAATGCTGCGTAATGAAGTTGGATGGTTTGATGATGAGGATAATAGTGCAGACACATTGGATGGTTTTATCAGCAGTTTGCCTCATGGTTATGACACACATGTAGGAATGAGGGGTGTGGATCTTACACCAGGGCAGAAGCAACGAATTGCAATTGCTCTGTGTTTTGTTGAAAAATGCACCTTTTTTTTTGTTGGATGAAGCTAGCTCATCCATCCATTGACTCTGAATCAAGTCGAGTGGTGCAAGAGGCATTAGATACACTGATTATGGGAAATAAAACAACCATCCTGATTGTTGGTATTAGCTCTTGTTGCTGAAGGTCTATATTTATACAGATCCTATGTGAAATGCTCTAGTTGGTGGAGCTTGTCTTCTATCTTGAAGGTCTGCACATTCATTTTATTTCACAGATTCTGAAGATTTTAGAAACAGGCAAGACCAATTACTTCTGTCCATTGTAATGCTCACGTCTACTAGCATAAGCAAGTATACATGTCCTGGTTTAGCAAGTTTTCCCTGGGATGTTACCAAATTCCAGATCCTATGTGAAATGCTCTAGTTGGTGGAGCTTGTCTTCTGTTCTGAAGGTCTGCACATTCATTTAATTTCACAGATTCTGAAGATTTTAGGTATTACACCAGTTATCCAATGCTAAAGCTTTCTTTCATCTCTCTCATACAAGGAAGCTGCAATGACACTACCAACATGTTTCTTCCAGTGACATTAGCATACAATAACAATCAGTAAAGCATAGCCATCCTATGCTCTGATAAGGCAGGGGAAAAGGTTCATGAAATGTCGTTACTGGTAGTAGTCTATCAAGTGCCAAACAACAATTTGATTGACATGGCAGGAAGCTTACCATTGGCAATAGCTATGTTTCCAAAGGAAACACTTGCATAGTTTGGAGATGTAAGGTTGTATTCGAAGAAGTAATAGCTTTGCCCATCTATAGTTCTCTGCATGTAGTTGACAAGCACAGAAGGAAATATGAGTGGCACATTTCTGTTGGAGTTACGCCTAAATGTATGTTCTTCTTTTCTTCCACATGAAAATTCAACACTAAACAAGTTATATAAAGTTTGCCATTTTCCAACCCTACCGATGTTGGAAAAACCAGATGTACAATTTTTTTTTTTAAGAATTATCGATATATATATTAAGAAGTAATAAGAATACAGAGAGTCTGTACAATGGTTCATTGTATCTACACAATGACCAAAATGAAACAAACAGATCCCATGACTATGTTAGAGGATCCATAACTTTCGAAACGCCAAGTTACTGCATAGCCATTAAGGAGATCAAAGGCTAAACCTCCAAACTGGCAATACAATCTGCAGCAGTATACAGCAGCCCTAGGAGAAACCAGTGAGCATCACCATCAGCTGGAGAACTAAGCTAAAACCCACAGAAACCCATAGATGTACAATTTTCATCAGGGAGTAGAGAGACAATGTGGAAAATGATTTCATCAGGTAAATGACTAATCAGATCCATTGTTGCTTCCATTTTCAGGTTCCTGTTAAGATGAGCACAAGCAAAAACCATTTAACTACTATCCTATTATATAAATTCACAAGACTAAATCAGGAAAATATCCACTAGGGTGTCTATAGCTTAAAATATAAAGCTTTTCAGATAAAATATAGTCTAGTAGATTGACCATCTTCATCCATTTTCAGGTTTATAATATCCAAAAATATAGTCTAGTAAATATAACGCTGTCTTTGTAAAGTGAAGTGGACGACGTGTGTACGTCCAACTGATTGTGGGGGTGCAGGATTGGGCTGTTTGAAGATGAGGAATCAGGCTTTCCTCACAAAGTGGAGCAATCGGATTGCTACTGATACATGTTCCCTTTGGAGTCGGGTTATCACTCAAAAGTACAGTCCTAAGCTTTGTCCTGATGGGATTGCTTGTAGGGGCAGCCGAGGTTCCTCCTTGTGAGCTGGTATCGTTCGGAACAGCAAACTGGTATTGCCCAACGGGCAGTGCATTTCTTCTTTCTTCCGCTGGAAATTGGGGAGGGGGGACTCCATTGCCTTTTGGGATGATGTCTGGTGTAGCTCCTCTCCCTTGCGAGACATCTTCCCAAGATTGTACACCCTTTCTTTGGAAAAGGAGGGGTCTGTTTGGCAGTTCGGTTTGTGGACTAATGAGGTGTGGTGCTTGACGTTCATGTGGCGGCGTCGCTTGTTCGTATGGGAGGAAGAATGTGAAGACCCGTTCCCGGTAATCGGGAGCCTCACCGCCGTGCAGCCCCGATTGATCCAACTGGTGGACCAAGCGGAACTACGCAAGGCTTCTCCGAAAAAAAACAAACATAACATTTGAATATTTTTGTTTAAAACAGGGCACGCATCAATTGGTACTCAGCATAACATACAAACAACGGAGTATGAGTAACAAACACCTGCAGCGAAAATTTCAGATCACATACAATGGACCATATGGCCTCAACATACAACACCGTGAGTCCATACTCACAGAGTCCCAGAACTTCACAACAACACTACTTCGTATCAGAATATGCAAACATGTGTTGTACACATATGCACCAGCAAACGACACAAGTATTTACATATACAAAAAGATGTGAAGGATGCTGAGTCCAAAACGTGCATGTGCATTTGTCCAGCCCTACGACCAATACCGGGATAGCAACCTCAAAGTTGAATAGCTAGCTCTCACACCTTAGTCCTGAAAAAGAGAGGAGCGGGTGAGATCAAAGACCTCAGTGGAAGTTACCGCGTCATAAGCATAAACGGTGGAATGGAGACAAAACCAAAACATAGTATCAACCATTGATTCAAACCAGTACAATCCATACTCTTCAATGTAGCCATCATAAGTACCCACACCAAAATGCATAAAGAAGCAAAAACAGCGTTGATACTTGGCTACTATGCCCAAAACATAACGGGGTGGACAAAAACCACTTTCATGTAACCCCCACTAAAGGGTTACCTAAAAGCCTACTGATGGTTTTCAGTTGTAACATGTATATAAACAAAACCCCACCATCAGCATTGTCCCAAAATTGAATGGATAAAACACAATCTGTCACATTCAATTTTGCACACGTATATAACGTCGTAAGATATATATGAAGCATTTATAAGGCCTTTCCCTTCATCGTGCACACAGCACTCAATATACATACACAGCGCCACCCATACCTCTCCAAGGTAAGCAACTGTCCTCTCTCTAGGACTCCATATACTTACCTAACTTGATCAAGTATTCACCGTCAATTCCAAACAGTACACACGCATGGGTTATTAAATCTAAAAACTCATCAAATATTCCATGCATGCATTTTGCCATTTCTATCTTATAAATCAGGTGCCAAACATCTCAAAAGAATATTCAAAGCATTCAGCCACAATAGCAAAACTTTCTAAGAAGATGAAAACTCATATCGTATGGAAGGTTGCAAAACACGTATGCAATTTTGTATACCCAACAAATCAGCATGCTTCAGCTTTTGAACATCCAGCTGATATATTCAAAACATGGAAAGTAAATGATGATGTTACCAACACATCTGTAACACATCGTATTTCAATCGTTTCATTGCGATGGCACAAGGTTTACATTGTCCATCCTTTTTGTATTACTGCTAATTCTTAATATATCGATTTTCTTCAAAAAAAACAATCCCCTGGTACTGTTCATCCGAAATTGCTACAAGAATTAGAGGTTGTTTTCAGGCATTTCCATCCATCAAAAACACTCAATTACATCACTAGCAACCTGACTAAACCAACCAATCCCAAAGAAAACCAAAGAGCAACACTTACCAACAACTCTGAAATTTTCGTCCAGAATGAAGAACATCTCAAAATCAGGTCTTAGACACCACTCTAACAGTGGAAAAGTGTAAAAAATTGCTGGAAAAGTGTTTTGGGACAATCCCCCACAAGTTTTTGGGATCAAATTGAGCAAAGGGTTGATCTTGGTAGGTTGGAAGGGTGAAGGAAGGAGAAAAACGAGTTTAGGTCTGGAATGTGCTGGTCACTTCTGGAAGAGAAGCATTTAAGGGATGAAGTGTGGGCTTGTGGGCTTGTGGGCTGATGGGCTTCAGGCTCAAAAGTTCAACAAGGCTGGCCCGTGCCATCGACGGCCTATTTCATCACAACTGAGTCCAATGGGCTCGGGAAATGTCAATTAAATGGCCCAACAACTTCTGTACGTATGTCCAGCTATAACAGCCCAAGACATAACTCGCAACCAGCCCAAGACAATAGACGGGATCTCACAAAGAAGATGTTGGGCGATTGTTGGAAATGATGGAGGCTTATAGGCCGAATTCTCTGGAGGAGGATTTGATCCTATGGGGGACCCAGCTCAGCCCTTTCTCTGTAAACATTTGTTTCCAGGCAATGGCGGCGCTTACAGATGGGTCCAGCGAGCAGTCGGTTCCTAATGTCTGGAGTAAGCCAGAAGCTCCCAAATGGCAGGCTTTTATGTGGCTTGCATGTCGGGGGAAACTATCTGCCAAAAGGTACTTAAGTCGACTCGGCATTCTACCTGCATCTGCTAGGCTTTGCGATGCATGCGGCAGGGTGGAAGAGGACTCTTATCACATTTTGCTTGACTGTAGGACAGTTTGGGAGAGTTGGTCACTGCTACTTAAGCACAGGGGTTTCTGCTAGGTCCAACCACGTTCTTTGGCGGAGCTATTCGAACAATGGGAAGGTTTCCTCCTTCCTCGTCGCTAACGTGGATTATGGTATGCCCTGTTGTTTTCATGTGCTTGGAGTATTTGGTTGAGTCGCAACAATCGTATCTTCCAAGGTGTAGCAAGCAGCGCAATTGATGTATATTACGTTGGTATGAGGAACGGTTTCTATTGGGCTAAAACTAACCTTTCGGAGGTCAACCTGGATAGTCTTGATGTTCTTCCCTCAGGTGATTTTGTTTCATTACTAGTTACGTAGATTGTATGGCAGCTGAAAGTCACTGATTCCGATCAAAATATTCGGCATCTGTAAGTTTGCCTCTGCAATAACCAAGGAAGATATGCATAACAAGAGGGCACTCTTGTTTCAGAAATTATGTGAAATCCCAACACTCACATCATTGCAGAGAAATAATGCCCATCGCATTATTGGTTGTGATAGAGAACTATTAGATTGTTTCTTTGCAATTGATGATTGTTCCATTGAAAGTTGGGTACGGGCAATTCTGCAGTAGGACAACTCAAGTTTGTCCAGTTAACTTTTGTTATGACATGTGGTATAGGATAGCGCATGCTAGCATTGGATATCTCATGCTTGTATTGGACAGCTCATGCTTGCATTGGACAGCGCAAATTTGCATAGGATAACTTAATCTTGCTTTTTGCTTTTTGTTATTTTGGACAAAAATGAATATGTTAACTCCCCACATGTAATTTTGTATTATTAACTATCACTGTTTATTATAATACAATTCTCGTTCAAGAGGACTTTTGTTATTTTCTATTCACCTATTTTAATAGGATTCTTACATAAATAATATAATACAATAAGCAACATGACTATAGTGAGCAATATATGTTGTTTCATGCTCCAATTATCATTCTGAATTTGCAGTAGTGCATTATTAAGATGATTCTCTGCTTGATGAGAAGTGTGACTCACTTTGTCCTCCCTCATTCATATCTGTCATGACCACAAATAATGCATATCTCATAAGACATCCAATTTTGAGAATTGAATTATTAAACTGACATAAAATTCATCATACTCACAACACATATAAAGTCAAATATATCAAGCCAAAGGTTCATGACATACACAATAAAAATCCAGCTGGAAGTACGTAGTATAAATCAAGACAATGAGAAATCACAGAGGTCACAACTAGAAATGTTTGACATTTACTAGGCCGCTGGTACAGAAGATGTCATATAATCATCAAACATTTTCTGTGCAAGTGAATCCCTAAACTGATTCCACTCATCTGATGATTGTACTATGCCAATAGTCGGAGTTTCTTGGGTCTCTATCCCAGAAAATGAACTTTCACTCGAAGACTCTCCAACCATAGTATCTTTAATCAAATTATGCAATAAACAACAAGCTAAGATGACATTAGTTTGTATTGGTAGAGAATAAAAGCATGGGCTGTGTAAAATAGCCCAACGGGACTTCAGCTGTCCAAAACATCTCTCAATCACATTACGAGAAGATGCATGGCGATAGTTAAATATCTCTCTAGGGGTATTTGGAGTTCTTCCATCGTGCCACTCCTGCAAATGGTACCGCTCACCCCTATAGGGTGCAAGGAAACCGGGGGCGTTTGCAAACCCCGCATCAACCAAATAATATTTTCCTGAATAAAGTGAGATCATCATCAATTTATGTTATATCAATAAATGTACGAATAAAATAAATAGAATGTCAAACTAATTTATCTATAAATAACTTAGAGTTTCATACCATGTGGCACTTTAAGGCCGGACGGTCTACTTAGTGCATCTCGTAAAACTCTACTATCAGCGGCTGATCCTTCCCATCCGGCTAATACATAAGTGAAACGCTCATCCCACGAACATGCCGCCAACACATTCTGAGCAATTTCTCCCTTTCTATTTCTATATCGGGCTCTCTCTCCGATAGGGACAGTAGCCTTGATGTATGTCCCGTCTATTGCTCCAAGACAATTCTACAATGTTGGTGATGTCATAACCTGAAAAACCCATAACACATGCATATACAGGCCAATAACAATGATGTAGAGTTACGAACCTCAAAGTACTTAAGTCGATGATCCATGCAAGCCGCAGCTATTTCCTTTGGTTTTTGCAACAAGATTGGATGTAACTTAAGTATAGCAGTTAACACATGCCTAAAATATCTACTGACAGTATCACCCGACCTATGAAAGTTAAACTTAATGACTCTATTCTTAACATGATGTGATAAGATATGCAAAAACATTGCTACTTGCTCATCAATATTCAAACGATGGCTCTCTTTCAGTCCAGCCTCATGCTCTAGCAGGTTGCAAAGGGTTTGAAAGGTAAACTTATCCATTCTAAGTTGTTCGATGCAACGAGCATCGCTATGGTAAACTAATTCATGCATATGCAGGCGGCGCATTGCTTTCAATTGTAAAGAATGTAGGGTTGGAGTATTATGTAAGAAAAACTTTCCAATTAGGAACAATTGAGAATCTACAGTTAGTAAGCACAACTCAACCAAATTTATCCAAAAATGGCATATAAGGAGTATGTCACTAATTTCCTCTGCATCCTTCATTTCAACATCTGCTTGATCCGACATTCCCTATGTACAGAAAAATAATGAGTAATAAAGAAGTGTATGCTGAGTAAAGTCAACTACTGCAAAAAGAACTTCAAATCAGTAGAACGACTATGTCATTTTAACAATTGAGAATTATTATTGATTGTTATCTATCTTTTTCAAATATCAAATTGCTACACATTTTACTAACAAAAGCCAAAAGTGATTCATGTCAATACCAATTGTCAATGTAACTAAATATAATATTATTAACCTGTGAATGGATGGTAATACCAAATAAAATCACTTGCACCCCTCAATTATTCCTTCGCAATTTTAAAATTTCCTTGAAAAAATAATTAGAATAACCCATTATATATTTATTTTTGAACTCCTAAAAGAAGAAGAAGAAATCCATATTACCAGTGGGCTGGTCATAGGTACTAATTTAATCGCAACAATCCAATCAATAAGGTTTCTCCACACTACTATATCCTACTGTTATTGGCAGTGACATGCAAAATTGATGTAAATGCTAAATAATGCATAAAATCCCAACTAGAGCTGCATCTTCTCCCATCCCAAAATATCTATGCTCCAGCAATGAAAATAGTCACAAGAAATAACCACCTCACTACAATTTCTAATACCACAATGGATATCCAAGGCCCGTACATTTGAAAATAAGATCCAAGTGAAATTAATGGTTTTCATTGTAAATCGGGAAGCAGTTAAAAAAGAGAATAAGAGTGAGTTACTTTGTAAGCATTATCAAAAACATTAACACAATCAATGTTGTGTAAGAAAACAATACCTTGTTTTGAAGATGGATTTGACAAAGATTTTGATTACGATGAGAGGTGAGGTGATAAAGTTAAAAATGAACGGTGAGAGTATAATCTATCTTCATGCCCAAGCCTGACTGCCTTCTACATGAGATGCGGTGTGTTTAAAGCGTAAGAAGTGGTCTGTTGAAGGAGTGAGATGTGGTGGCGTGAAAGCATCTATTAAAGGTCTGAGATGTGCTTTGCTGAAGTAAAGGCGTCTCAATGAAGCACCGACAAAAACTAGGGTCTTCGGCTTTGTTGTGCTGAACGATATAGGGTTTTCCGGATAATTTTGTAATTATCTTATTAATAAAATTTAAGGACAAAACCGACTATTACTATCTAACTCTTCTTAAATTTTAAATTTGATATTTCAACTTTATACAGTTACTGGTGTTAACACTAACACTAATGTAGAAACGAACATATTAGTTAGAGTTAGGAGTGAATAATTGGAAACCAACACCAGTATTTCCAGGTAAACGAACACACCGTAATAGTCTCTCCGGTTGTAATTGATTCTAAAATTATTTCCTTATAAAATATTTATAATATAAAACATTTATATAGAATATCAAAATTATATAAATTATTATTTAAATTTGATATTTACATTGACATAAAAAAATATAATATTATATAAAATATAATTATATATTGAAATCAAAATCAAAATCACACATATTGGATTGAATACACAAATACTAAATATAACAAATATGTACTGATTTTGTATTTATTATCAACTGCTCTACAATAGTTTTATTATATATCTATATTCTCAATATTGTTTATGATCCTTTCCAATGGTTGTATGTATAATAGTTGTATTCTATGCTTGCATATATAATGATCCTTTCCAACTCTAAATTTTTTCTGAATATAATTCAAATTCACATCTCTCAAGATTAAATTATGAAAAATAGATATAATATCATAAAATAGAATCATTTGCTATTACAAATACTTTTAAAAAAGTCCTCTTTAAATTCGGTATTTATATTGATATAAAAAATATAATACTATTATATAAAATATAATTATATATTGATATCAAAATCAAAATCACATAGGATTGAATACACAAGTAGCAAATATAGTAAATATGTACTAACTTTGTATTTATTACCAATAGTTTTACAATAATTTTAATATATATCTATATTCCTAGTTATTCTTTATGACACAGTAATTCTATATACGGTCCTCAAGAGGATTAGCTTCAGTAATTGGATTGGATGCACAATCAGTAAGCATGGACTAATTTTGTATTTACTATGTGGTTACTCTAATTAAGATCCTCGAAAACTTATCACCACTCTTTCTTTTTCTTTTCAGAGTTATGGATTTCTTTTGAGGTCGAGGTTTCTAAGGTTAGACTATTACATATCACATATTTGAAATCTCGATATTCTCTTTTGTATTTTGTACATTGATAGACATTTTTTTTTTGAATTCCATACTTGCTCATTGGTTAATGTGATCGGGCTTTTATGGATACTTGCTTTTGGATTTATATATGAGATGAGCATGCTGGTTGGACATATTTTGTTATTCTTGGGTTTGAGATTGATGGATTTATTGTGATGTTGCATGAGTGGGGCCGTATAGTCTGTTGTTTGTTGATTAAATACTTTCATTAGATGTGATTGTACTTTGTGATATGTTATATTGTATCGAGATTTCTATTTAAATTTATCAGTATTTTTATATGTTTTGGGAAATGATTTTTTGAGTTTAAACTTGTGTGATTCCGATTATGTCATGAATTAAACCAATTGGGATTGCATGACAGTGAGAGACCCAAATTCTAGGTTGGGGTCCTTATAGAACCTCCTAGAGTAGGAAGACCATAATGAACTATGTACTGGGAACCAATAATCCTTATATTTTTGGTTCGATCTCCTACTCAAAGACTAATCGGTTTTGATAATAAGAAGCTAACCTATCAAATTGATTAGAAATTATAGGTTAAGAATCTATAAAGCTTCGTAGAAGACAAGATAGATAAAAGATTACTAAAAATCAATTCGACATTCAACTTTTGGAACTAGATTAAAGTTTCTTGCAAGACATGTTTTCAAAATACATTGCAAAAGTTTTAAACAATGCTAACAGAGCTAGAATGTAAAATGATATCAAACCACATGCGGTCCATGACTTATATACCTGAATATAGATCATGCAGGTGTTGAGTTGTAGGAGGAGGAGTATATGGGTTATACGAAGAATCTGTGTAAAAATATGCGAACTGGAAAGTAAAGATATTGTACTTTGGGAGTTCGTGGAGCTCATATGACGAACCTCAATGTCCCTCATATTCATGCCTCGTATTTATAGGAAAACATGGATAATATCTAACTTATTAACCAAATAATATAATCAAATCTAACTAAATCTAATATAATCAAATCAAATCTAATATAATTCTAACCACATAATTAAATAGTAACGGCATATCCTAACAACACAATTTATTTAATATCCATAATTAAAAAATAATTACATCTATCCAAGATCTCTACTGTATCATTTTCTGAATTTTTGGGTCTCTTAATAAAGTCTGCAAGTCTCAAAGCTCATTAAAATATCTTCATGACATGACATGATCCTTTCCAACTCCAAATATCTCACTAAATGTTTTTTGCATATAATTTAAATTCACATCTCAAGATTAAATTATGAAAAAATAGATAAAATACTATAAAATAGAATCTTTTACTCTAACAAATACTTGGATAATTATTATTTAAATTAGCATATATAATGTGCTATCACCTCACTGCATATACTTGCATTTGGATTTATATATGAGATGAACATTGTGGTTGGGCACATTTTATTATTCTTGGGTTTGAGATTGATGGATTTAGTGTGATGTTGCATGGGTAGAGTTGTGTGGTTTGTTGTTTATTGATTAAATACTGCAGTTATGTTTGATTGTATTTCGTAAATATGTTATATTGTATTGAAGTTTCTATTTAAATACATATTCATTTTTAACAGAAAAAATAAAATTTTAAATTTATCCATATTTTTAAATGTTTTAGGAAATAAATTTTTGAGTTTAAGCTTGTGTGATTCCAATTGAGCCATGAGTTGGACCAATTGGGATTGCATGACAATGAGAGGTCAAAATTCTAGGTTCGTGTCCTTATAGAACCTTCTAGAATAGGAAGGCCATAATGAACTATCTACTCATAACCAATAATCCTTATGTTTTTAGTTGGATCTCCCACTCAAAGACCAATCGGTTTTGATAATAAGAAGTTTACTTCTCAAATTGATTAAAAACTATAGGTTAAGGATCCATAGAGCTTCGTAGAAGACAAGATAAATAAAAGATTACTGGAAATCAATATTAACCTCGTAGGAGGCTCAGGATATTCAACTCCCGGAACTAGAATAAAATTTCTTGCCAAACATGCTTTCAAAAGACATCGCAAAAATTTTAAAGAATGCTAAATGAGCTGGAATGTAAAATGATGCCAAACCACATGCGGTCTATGACTACTTATATACCTGAATATAGATCATGCAGGATCTATTTAATATCCATAATTAGAAAATAATTACAATTATCTAATATCTCTATTCTATCATTTTATGAATTTTTGGGGTATCTTGTCCGCAATTCTCGGAGCTCACGAAAATATCTTCATGACCCGATCCTTTCCAACTCTAATTATCTCACTAAATTTCTCCTGCATATAATTCAAATTCACATCTCAAGATTAAATTACGAAAAAATAGATAAAATAAATCTTTTACTCTCAAAATACTTGGATAAATTACGAGAGGGGGAAGATGGTTGTTAAATTTGGGCAGTCAATTATGTCGAGCTGTCTCAGGTTTTGCAGACTTGGAGAAACCAAATTGTTATTTCTGTTCCATACCACTATTTCTTCCTCTGCTTCCTTCTCTTCCTTCATCCTGAAAATTTCTTCCATTTTATGGCAGTGCGAAATCCGAATCCTTTGAAAGCTGGTTAAAGTTTGTGAGAGGATTGGGGGAAATATCCATTTCAGTTTACTACACTCGGACATGTATAAGAATTCGAGGCTGCAGAGGTTAATAAACTGGATTTGGCCCTTCCATATGCACGTCATTTCTGGCAAGCCACGCAGGGATAGTTCCTTCAACTTTGACAGTAGCTTGACGTCTTGGTGTTCATTTGTCATCGAACCTTCAATTTCGAAAATGCTGAGCATGGAATCACAATCTAAAGCAGAAATATTTTCAAGAATTTGAAACCTTTGCATCAAATGTGATGGTAAGAGGCAACCCATCTTGTGACATTTCTCTATTGTCAGCTGTTTTAATTTATTCAGGGACTCATCTGGAAGATGGCCATGGCATATTTCTGTGAACTCACCAGTTTTACGGAATCGGAGTTGTTCTAAGTTTCGGAAAACTACCTTATCTGCCAGATCTGATGTATCAAGTAAGTACTTGAACTCATTGCAACCAGCAACCAGTATAGACTTGAGCTCATTGAATTCGTCGTCGAGGAAGTCATGCAAGATATCCCTCAACCCATCGTATTCAACGAAACAGAGACTCTCACTTCTTGGAACTAAAACCTTAATACAACGAGGCAGTGAAAATTTTGTGTCAAGGCTGAGCGTCAAGGTTCTAGAAAATAAGTCAGACTTGCGTATTCGTCGCCACCTACTGATATATTATAACTGACTAAGTTTTGGAAAGGCATGTCATCAGTCAAGACACTAGCATGAGGTATATTGATGTCCAAGCTGGTCAATCGAGTCAAAAACTGTAGCTCAGAAATGCTAGCATTCATTGGTGAATCCCAATACCAATAGTTAATGCTAAACTCTTCTAATTTTCGGAGATTTGAAAAAATACCTGGAGGTACTCGCCGGAGAAGCAAGCTCGCTTTCAATTCAAATATCTTTAGAGAAGTCAACTTGCCAAATTCCTTGGGGATCTCCTCCATGCCATAACTTGAAATGCTAAGAACTTCAAGCTTAGCCAATCTTCCAATCTCTGAGATGTTTCTTACACTATATTTTCCAATGCAGAGTGTGCGCAGATTTCCAAGGTCTCCTAGGGAGGAAGGCAACGTCAAGTAACTCCCCCAATCATCCATTCCCATGTCTAGAAGCTTCAATTCTTTCATTCCTTGGAAGAAATTTTCTGGCATTGTGAAACGTGTTGGAAGCAGTAAAATCTCCAGCTTTGGACATTTGAGCCCATCAGGAGGGTTTTGAATGCGATTTGACATCAAAGATATCCCCGGGATATGTTCATAGGAATCGTAGTTTGGCCAATCTTTCAATCCAATACCAGATTTTACCAAAAATGCATTTTTCTTCTTGGATGAGATGTCTATTGCAACATCACGAATAACATCATGCATTCTCACATGCTTTTCCCCTGTACCTTTCAATAATAAGTGCGAGTCAATAAGGGTACTTACAATTGTGTGTAGTCTGCTTCTAGCTTCTTCCACTGTATCAACATTCTGAAATGTCCTTAAAGATATTCCATATCTTAGCAATCTCTCGATAGGAATATCGAAATCTTCAGGAAATAAGCAGTATAACAAGAAACATAATTTGGCCTCCTCGGTTACCAAAGAGTTATAGCTTAATAATTTTGCAGTCTCGATATCCGAGGAGGAGCGGCGGGGGGCAGTTGCTGAGATCGAAGCTGGTGACAAGCAGCCACTTTCGCGATATTGCAGTACGGGATTTTCCCCATGCAAGAACGTGAAGTCACCAAAAAGTAAGGGCTCATTTGAATTGGACAATCTGCCTGTCCAATTGCAGGAAAAGAGTGTGGGGTGTCAGATCGAAGGGTCAGAGGAGATGGATGATGGGGATTTGGTCCCACTAGACTCTGGGCTAATGGAGGACGGGCCCAGTACTTATGGAAAAAAAAGCCAGCATGAGAATCCAGATCCAGGCCTACTGAGCCCAAGAACTAATGGCTGCAACGCCAGAACAAAGAAGCCTGAAAAGAAAGAACAATGGGGCCTTGCTAGGTTGAACAATATTGATGTAGAGGGACAACATACCTCTTTTCCTTTGGGTGAGAATTCATCACAGGCAACGAGCCCATTAGGACTTGATGTTGCAGAACTAGGGGTAATCAGGAAACCTGGGACGTTGGACATAGTGCAAGAAGAAGAACAAGGGATCCAAGCAGTCGAGATAGAGAACACAGAGCTGAATGACGCAGAACGTTTCAGATCAGATATGCGGTTAGCAGAGGCAGTGACAAAGATAGCAGAAGCAAAGAAGCAGAAGAGGGGCTCTTCAGTCCGCCGAATCAAGGAGGTTAGAGCCTCAATCCCACGTTCCAAGGAAGAAGATGGGCCTAGGGAGCGGAAAGAGGAAATGGAAGAGGACTGGGAGGATGAAGGTAACGCATCTTTGGAAGTTATGGATATGCTGGGACTTTCTTCAAAAAGATCACGTGAGGAGCTTAGAAAAAAAGTTATCGCAATGGTGGCGGAAGAAAGAACTGAGTGGATTGAAAACGGAGGTAGATAATCTTTCAAGCTTGATAGAAGTAGATAATGGTGTATTTTCAGTATGATAAACACCTGTCTATGGAACATACGAGGAGCTAGGGGAAGGTTGAAATCTCTAGAAGTGATCGATATTATACAATCCTATAATATTGGTATATGCTTCTTGGTGGAAACAAAATTAGAAACGGTGAATGAATCAATAGCTCAAAAATTTTGGTCGGGTAATCCTTTTGGGTGGTGCGCGAGTAACTCGAGGGGACGTTCTGGAGGATTGTTAGCACTATGGGACGTGAGCAGAGTAAAGGTGTTAAGATCGTGTTGTTGGGAGAGATGGATCGGATTGGAAGTCGAAGTCATTGCTTCTGGATATGTGTTTCTTTCTGTAGGAGTGTACGCACCAAACAGCCCGGTGGAGAAGGGAAATCTGTGGCAAGAAATTGGGGAAGTAAAGCAGATGTCTACGGCCCTGTGGGTGATGTTAGGGGATTTTAATGAAACTCTAACCCCAGGAGAAAGGCAAGGGAACTCTTTCGACATAAGGGGAGCAGCGATGTTCCAAAAATTTCTGGAAGAGGGAGGTTTCATTGACTTGCCTTTGTTGGGAAAAAAATTCACCTGGTTCTCTACCAGATGTGCCTCTAGGCTGGATAGGGGTCTGGTAAGTCCGGAGTGGTTGGCGGATCACAAGAACTTTAATCTTCATGCAGGGAATAAAGGGTTGTCAGATAATGTTCATATTATTTTACGATCTGAGATCTTTTTTTGGGGCCATAAACTGTTTAGAAGCTGGGATATGTGGTGGGATAGACCTGATTTTTTGCAGTGTATCAAGGGTTGGTGGGAGGAGGGGGAAGTCTGTTTCCCAGGCCGATTTTCACTTATTCGAAAGCTGAATTTTTTGAAAAATAAATTGAAGATTTGGAACAGATCTGAATAAGATAATCCGGAACGTCGTCTTAAGGAGATAATTGGAGAAATAGACCAGATCGACACAGCACGAGAAAGAAGCATGCAAAGATCGGAAGACAGAGAAACAGCATACAACAAATTACAATTACAGAAATGGGAGATTAGAAGGCAAATTGAATCCATGTGGAGACAAAAGGCGAGAAACCAGTGGCTGAAACTTGGGGACAAAAATACCTGATTTTTTCACATTTGTGCCAGTATGAGGAAGAATAGAAATCACATGGGCTTGCTGGTAGTTGACGGGGTAGAGCTGACAAATCCATACGAGATCAAAGATGCAGTTAGAGGTTTTTTTCAGAATGCTTTTAATGTTGGTGATGGACAATGGCTTAAGATAGGAGACATTCGTTTCTCGCGACTCACCGAGGAAGAGGCTGAAAAGTTAGAAGTCCCATTTTCAGAAGAGGAGATAAGAGAGGCGGTGTGGGATTGTGGGAGTAGGAAAGCCCCGGGTCCGGACGGATTCAACTTTCTGTTTATAAAAAATTCTTGGGAGGTGATCAAGTCTGATGTGGTGAACATGGTGGCAGAATTTTATAATTCTGGGATCCTTCCAAAAGGTGTGAATAATTCTCACATGGTGTTATTGCCTAAGATTCAAGGGGCGTCTGACCTAAATGCATTTAGGCCGATCAGCTTGATTAACGGTATTTACAAAATCTTAGCAAAGATCCTCACCAAAAGATTGAAAAAAGTAACACTTCTGTGATTTCCCCATATCAATATGGATTTATTGAAGGAAGATGCATCTTAGATTCAGTAATGATTGCTTCAGAGGTTATTCATACGATAAAAAAATCAAAGTCCAAAGTTTGGTGTTTTAAGGTGGACTTTAAAAAGGCATACGATACTGTTAATTGGGAGGCTCTTATCGAAATATTGGAGGCCATGGGATTCAAAGAACGATGGAGAGGATGGATTCAACAATGTATCTCCACAGCAAGGGTTGCTATCCTTGTTAATGGTTCACCCACCCCCGAGTTTGACATCGGTCGAGGTCTCCGTCAAGGTGACCCATTATCTCCTTTGTTGTTTATTATTGTGGCGGAGGCTTTATCGAAACTGCTAGTCAAAGAGGAAGAAGTGGGACTAATTAAAGGGATAAGATTTGGTGATCTCTCTTTGACCCACTTGCAATATGCCGATGATGTGATGCTGTTTAGCAACAATGATATACAAGGGCTGAGAAATTTGAAAAGGGTTCTTAGGTGTTTTGCATTGTTGACGGGCTTGAAAATAAACTTTTTTAAAAGCTCTTTGATTGGTGTGAATTGTGAAAGGCAAGTGGTAAAAGAGATGGCAACAGTATTGATGTGCAGATCACAAAAGTTACCAACGAAATACCTCGGTATTCCTATAGGGGACAATCCTAGAAAGGTGTCGATGTGGGAGGGGGTGATTGCAAAATTCAAAAGAAAATTGTCAATATGGAAAGGTAGATTTTTGTCTTTGGGAGAAAGGATGGTACTTGTGAAGTCAGTGTTGAATAGTCTACCACTATACTATATGTCCATATTCAGGTTGCCCAAAAAAGTGCAGTCTACATTGGAAATGCTTACTAGACGCTTTCTGTGGAAAGGAAAAGCAGACAAAAGGTGTATTAATTTGGTATGTTGGGATAAGGTTTGCACGGCAAGGGAGAGATGAGGAGCTGGGGTAGGTAGTTTAGCCCGGAGGAATGCTACGCTTCTAATGAAATGGTGCTGGAAACTCTTGTCCGAAGCAGACGAGCTGTGGGTTAAGGCCTTCAAAGAATTATACATGCCAAAACTCACGAGTGAAGGGATAGAATTTAACACATATAAAGTGTCTGCGGTGTGGAAGGACATTGCTAAATGCGTGAACGGCGAGTCACAGATAGCAAGATGCAACCGAGAGTTAATAAAAAGGAGAATTGGAAGGGGTAATAGCATAAATTTCTGGTCCGATCAGTGGCGGGGGAACGAGTCATTCGCCTCAAATTTCCCTAGACTCTATCGAATCTCAATGCAAAAAGATTGGAAAGTGATGCACATGGGAGAATGGAGAGAGGACAAATGGGAGTGGATATTTAAATGGAGAAGAGAATTGTTTGATTGGGAGATAACACTTGTAAACAATTTATTATTGTGTCTGGGTAATTGGCAACCGACTAGAACAGAAGATGATACTATAGTGTGGAATGAAGGAAGATGCAATTTCCTAGTGAAGGATTGTTACTCGCTTCTGGAGGAAGACTTAGTTAGAGACAGGCTACGAGGCCAGGCAAATGTGTGGAAACTACATGGAGCTCCCAAAAGTGTAGTGTTTATATGGCTGGCTGTACAAAACAGCATACTCACAAAGGACAGATTGTCAAGATTGAGCATTGTAAATGACGCTACATGTCCGATATGTAATGAAGAACAAGAAGACGTGGCACATATGCTGCTCTTATGCAAGAATGCATGGTTGTGCTGGGCTGATGTCTTGAGAAAGTGGGGGGTGCGATGGGTGCAGCCAAATAATGTTTCAGATCTTATTGTGCAATGGGGCACGTTCGCCTTTGACAAAAAACAAAAAAAGATTTGGGAGAGCATCCTGGTGTCGGTGATATGGAACATTTGGAAGGCAAGAAATGCTAGAGTGTTCAGACAAATCTCTAAGAGCCCAGAGTGCCTAGCTTTGGAAGGAATGATATATGGGATTGGATGGGCAAGGACAAATATCCCAGGCTGCAGCATACGAGGATTGGAGATACTCCCCACCGGTGACTGGTATCAAATTGTAAGATGAAAATGAAAAACTAAGACTTCCAGGTGTAGCGGCAGAGGTCTTAGAGGTTCATTTTAGTGATGGTAGACGTTGCGCGGTAATTACGGAAGTGAATGATGGGTGTAACTTGATTTTGTTTTGGAATATAAGTAATCGTTTTATTCAAAAAAAAAAAAAACTCCTCCAATGTTGGTTGGGGCTGATTTCTTCAATTGCCCAGCTGCATCAACCCACACATACTTGCTCTTACCCTTCAAAGCTTTGCCTACAGTCACCAGTGCAATTGGCAGGCCTCCACACTTAGCAGCAATCTCTCTGGCGATGGGGTTTATATCTTGAGAGTCCACAACATCACCGGCAGTCACCCTGAAAAGATTCCATGATTCTTCTTTTGATAGAACTTCAACTTTGACAATACGTTGAGCATCCATTTCCCTACAGACTTCTTCGCTTCGAGAAGTAAAGATTACCTTGATTCCTTTGTACATATCCCCACAAGGAATACCGACTTGAGAAAGTTCAACCGTCTTCCAAACATCATCCAAGATGACCAGCATCCGCTTCTGTTTCTCCATCCTTGCCCACAACCGGCGCGCTCTTTCAGACTCACCGCCGCCACTCTCGAATGTCAATCCCAGCATCTTAGCAATCTCCTCCTGAATCTTGTCGATGCTGGGATTCTGGGATACCGTCGCCATCACCACTTCTTCGAACAACTTTTTCTCTTTTGTCGTGACACCTATTTTAGTCACCATGGTGGTCTTGCCCACACCACCCATGCCACATACTCCGATCAAGCTGATATTCTCACTACTCAGAATGCCCATTATTTCCTCTGTTGTAGTACGCCTGGACAAGAAAGTTTCAATCAATCCTGATGAAGATGATATCATCCCTGTTGGTGGAGCTTTGAGTGACACACTCTCCAATTCCACCTCTTTTTGAAGCTCCGCGATACCCACACTCTTGTTATACGCTTCCTTACTTAACCGGTAACGCAAGCTCAGATTGACACACCACCCATGGAGGCACTTCTTGTCTGCTTTCCCTTCGTCTTCCAAGAAATTCTTTGCCTCCTTCACCGCATCATCCACTCTTTTCATCCACTTGTCAACGGAAATTTTATATCCTCAGCATTCCTTGTTGCGGCATCCACCTTTCTCTCTATCTCGGCTTTCATGTCAGAGAGCCTTTCAGCTTGCTTACATAACTTGTCAACATTCTCATTAACCTCTACCAAGTAGCGCAGCTGGAGCACGATTGCATCATACAAGTAATCCACGGTTTTATCGGAAACTAAAGAGACAAATTCCATTGCTTACACAGCTGGTGATGATGAATATGGAAAAAAAGAAAGGGGTGATGATGAGAGATTTTGAGTGCATGTACCAGAAAGCCTTGCTTATGAGTTTTTAAAGACTTGGGTCTTGAAGAATATAATTGGGTTAGCAATGGAAGCAATGGAAGAAAGGCATAAAGCTTGGTGATTCTTTACAAAAACAGGTTCCCAACGTATCATGGAAATGCTTCTTTCCTTCGGCTATGATAGCTTCTAGATTAAGAAACGTTAAGAAACGCATAAAGCTTGGTGCTTCTTTCCTTCGGCTTTGATAGCTTCTAGATTCCGTCGTGTTTCTCGTTGATTTGAATTAGTTCAGGGCCCACGGTGCATTCTTTTGATCAAGCCCATCCAGTGTGGCCCAGGCTCCCAGCCCATTGGCATCGCTTCTTATCTATTTATCATAACATCTCATAACATCAGCTGTTGATCCCTGTTGGTCTCCGTGACTAAGAAGGATAACATCATCTGTATATTGTAATTGCGTTATCCGGAGAGATTCCCGACCTTTATACTCTGAAATAGTTGACATTCAGCCGCTGTAACAAATAATCTGGACAGGACGCAAGCTTTGTTGTTCCTCCCATGCAAGCAATCAAATTTCTTCTCTACTGAAGTTCTCATGTCCAAGCCCCATTTACCCTTATTCCCTTCTGCTGCAAATTACCTTGCTTGTTTAAAGACAAGGTATATAGTTTAGGAAAACAAGATTGCAAAGAAAAGTCTCCACACTACAAGTCATGCCAAAACCTGATAACATTGCCTTCCCCGACTTTTCATCTAAAATTTCTCCTAATAGATTGGCAGCAGTTGGAATCTTTGTTAAAACATTTCACAATCTCCTTCCACACTGGTGAAAAGTTGTTATTTTGGGCTTTATGGATATATAATTAATGAATAGAAGATAATTTGACAAAAAGACTAAAAAATATTATTTTCTTAAAATTTAAATCATTATCTTAATTAATATAATGATCCATCTAGAATGCTAGAATGCTAGAATGCTAGAATGCTAGAATGCTAGAATGCTAGAATGCTACAACACTATGCAAAAAGGGTTAATGAAGCTTTTGAATCTTTTGAAGAAACGTTGTCCTCATCTATAGTTTAACGTCGTCTTGAATGGTGGGGTTCATCTATCTGCATTTACACAAAGTCAACTAATCAATGTCTAACTCTATGGTAAGTTGTTTGTTGCCTGATATAGGTCTCTTTCCCATATTTATTTCCCCTGCCAGTCTGCCGGGTACAAATTCACGAGGGACTACCCAACACAGGAAGGGTGTTAGTACCTTCAAACTCTTTTCCCATTTTCCAGTCTGGTTTTCCCTGCCTGCAAACAGCAATGGAATGGGAAGGAGAGCCTGAGGTTTCATGCCATTGAAGATTATTCTTTGAGGTATTCCTACCATTTGAGCTTCCCTTCTCAGGAAGGCTTATATCCATGGAGCTTCTCATCTTGTGCGTCTGTATATATTTTCAGAAGACTATGTTCATACTCAGCAGGATACGTACCATACATCTCGTGCAATATTATTACTATTATTTTTTTGGAAAATGACGAAATTTTATTTCTTATAAATCACCATTACATGATCCAATATTACAACTTCTCAAACCAATGACCCTACTTAGTTTCCATTGTCATCACAAAACTAAACAAGTCATCAGTCCTATAATATCTGGAACCAGTTATCGACTGGAAGCACCTCAGCTCCTCTAGCTAATTTGCTATCTAGATTCGCTCTTGCCCAGCTGATACCATGTATCAAACCATCTATCGCTATCTCTTTTGGGGAACAATCTTCACTTCTAAATAATCTGCCATTCCGAGCATGCTAAATGCTCCACATCTCATGTAGTAACCAGCATTTCCATATTCTGGGTGGTCTCCTCCTACCACATAACCCATCCCAATGGTAATCTAACTCCTTAATATTACCCGGAGATACCCATTGACCACCCCATCTATACATCACCTCCGACCAGCGTAGCCAAGCCCGCCTGCACCTGACGAATACGTGATGTGCGTTCAACTCCATTCCATTGCATCCCAGACAATCCACCTCATTCGAGTCCAACATCTGCAGTTTTACCAATCGTCCCTTAGTCAAGATACGGTCTTGATATGCAAGCCAAGCTAATACTTTGCTTTTAAGCGTTCCCAACCTTGCCCATATAGCAGCTAAGGAGATATCAGATTCGCTATCCTGCAGATCTTCCAATATAGCGTAACATACTTTAACTGAATATACTTGATCTGCTCCTCCCCATGATATTCTATCCTCCCTACCCAAACCAATATAGCTATTCTCCTGTCCCTTTAATAAGTGCATGACTAATTCTTCCTCCCACACAAAAAGTCATCTTCTCCACTGCATGTTCCACCTCCAACCTCCGGATACCAGCATCCCATCTGCTCCACTGAATTCAATTTCTGCAAAGACAAATCAAAAAGTCTTGGATACTTTTCGCCTTAAGACTCACTCCCTCTCCACACATCTAACCAAAATCGTACTATCTTCCCATTCCCCAATCTCCGCTGCAGTTTCTTTAATAATTCTCGTGCTGAAACTGAGTCCTCAATTACACACTTCAAGATATCCTCCCATATGACCGACACTCCTTTGCTTCCCACCGTAATACCTTCCGAGCTAACTCTAGGGTTATACATTTCTTTGAAAACCTTACCATCAGTCCTTCAGGCTGTTCAAAGATCATCCAGCACCATTTTGCAAGTGATGAAGTGTTCCTTAGGGACACATTGCCAGCGCCTATGCCCTTTTTCTCCCAGCTACGACAAACCTTAGTCCATTTCACTTTCCTAATACATCGACCATCAACGTCCCCTTTCTATCGGACTCGCCTAGTCATCCTCTCCATTTCTGACTGAACCTTCTTTGGCATTCTAAAGATTGACATCCAGAAAAATTGGAACGTTGTTAAGCATTTCTTTAATGAGAACCAACCGCCCTCCAATAGAAAGAAACTTCCTTTTCCACATTGTTAACTTCCTTCAAAAGTTCCTTAAAACCGTTTTCCATGTCTGATATCTCCTTGGACTTGGTACCAAAGGCAATCCCAAGTAACAGATTGGGAAATTCTCCGCCTTACAATGTAACTTCACAGTCATCTCCTAAATTCCTTCTTTAGACACATTGATACCTATAATGGCGCTCTTCCAAAACTTTACCTTCAGCCCTGAAAATAAGGTGAATCACCTTAGTACACTCTTCATATTGTGAAGGCTCTCCTCGGAATCGGCACTAAATAGTAGAATGTCATCTGCATATTGTAGGTGGGAAATTGAAGTTGATCCTAGTTTAATCCCTTGTATCAATCCTTCCTTCTCCGCTCTACACAACATCTGGATAGGACTTCTGCCACTAAATCAAATAAAAGTGGAGACAATGGGTCTCCTTGACGTATACCTCTCCCCATGGTGAATTCGTTGGTGTATACACTATTTACCAACACCATCATACGTGCTCGACTGATGCATTGGTTAATCCATTGTACCCATTTATCCAGAAATCCCATTACCTTTATAGCTTCCAAAATGGATTCCCACCTAATGATGTCGTAAGCCTTTCAGAAGTTTAATTTGAAACACCGCCCTTTAGACTTAGTCAATCTCAACTTGTGAATTACTTCTAACGCCAATAACACCAAATCTGAAATGCATCGCCCTTTTATGAAACCTGACTGAAAATGTGAGACCAAGTATCCCACCACCACTCTGAGCCTACTAGTAAGTGCCTTGGCCACGACCTTATATAGCCCATTAATTAAGCTAATGGGTCTATATTCATTCAGGGAAACAGCCCTTACCGTCTTGGGAATTAACACCGTGAATGAATTACTAACTCCTTTCGGTAATTTCCCTGAATAATTAAACTCCTTAACCATCTCCATCAGATCTTCCTTTATCATTTCCCATATCTTTTTTTTTTAATAGAAAATTAAAACCATCAGGTCTTGGGGCTTTTCTACTCCCGCAGTCCCACACCGTAACCTTGATCTCCTCCTCATCAAACGGCCAGAAAAAATTCATCACCTCTTACTCTGATAATCTATTCATCACTATACTGCCCAACATAATGTCACCCACTTTAGAAGCCTTAAAAATTTCCCGAAAGTATTTGACCACTACATCTTTAATATCATTCGGCCAACACAAAATCTATCCCTCCACCTTTAGTAATCCCATATGATTTCTCCTACTCATAGCACTCGCACATAGTTAGAAGTATCTAGTGTTTCTATCCCCTAATTGCAGCCAGTGTAGCCTAGAATTCTGTCTTCAAACCGATTTTGTGTGCTGCTTAAGTTTCCACTTCTGTATTTGAAGGTTTTGCAGCTGAACCACCTCTTCCTCCACGATAGTTTCAGTCGTCCCTCTCCTAGAGTCCATTTTGTCTATCTCTGTCAATATCCTTTGGAGTTTCTCCTTATTATTCTCGACACTCCTTCATTTCCATTCTCTCAATTTCTTCCTGAAAAAAAAGAAAATTTCCTTAAAATCGGAAATCGTCCTGGAAATTTAGCATTCGCCTCAACCCAGAAATTGTGTATTGTCTCCTCAAAACACTCCTCCTCCTACTAGTGATCCCAAGATCTGAAAGGTCTTGGTCCCCATGAAAACTCTTCCTCCTTAAGCACTATAGGTGTGTGATCAGACAAACCTTTGTTACCTGCCACGAACTTGAGGTCGTTATGATCTGGATGCCCAATCAACACTTACCAGGGCACGATCAATTCTGGATGCCTCCTCCGCGAGAACGATGTGAATTGTTTCCCGTTTATTGGCATATCTACAAGCCCTCCTTTATCCATAAGTAACTTCAAGTTTTCCGCTACTTTTTCCTCAAAAGTAACCCCCAATCTCTCCTCCGAACATAGAATCTCATTGAAATCTCCAATAATGATCCATGGCAAGGCACTATTTCCTCGTATCATCAGCACCTCCTCCCAGAACATAACTCTTTCTCCTATTGCACTTGGAACGTGAAGACCCATACACATCACTCTGTACCCTGACGATATGACAATAACCTCTAAAGCAATCCACTGTTTCAAATAGTCTTTCCTCATCACTCTCAAACAGCTTGGAACCCATGCTGCTAGGAGATTCCCTACCCTACCCCTCGCATCACTAGAACACCATTCCACCTCTCTACCACCTTAAATTTTATCAATCCACCCTTCCTTTATCCCCTCCACCTTCGTCTCGTCTACGAAGCATAATGATATGAAGTTGTCTCGCATGAAACTTCTAATACTCATGCATTTGAGTCTATTTCTTAACCCTCTACAGTTCTAAAAGACCACATTTAACATAATAACAAAGAGACTTACCTATACTTGGTTGCCGAGGGTCTCACCTATTGACCTCTGTGTAGATCCCACTCTTCTATCTCGTCTTCAACAAGCTCCAGAATCTAAGATCTTAGGTTCTTCTGGTTTACCCCAGTGCCCAAGTCTAGTGTATGCATCACCTCAACTGTGGCCTTAACTTCCCTTTCCACGTCTCCCTTGCCTTCCATTTGGTCATCAGTACCTTCTTCTTCGCCCTCTCCCTTTGCTAAATATCTAATCTCTGGGATAGTGTGCATGGATTCTCCTGACTCCGATGTCACTATTGCTAGCAGCGAATCGAGAGTCCCTTCTTCTTGCAAAGTTCCTTCCCCCTTCTCATCCGTTCTTTTCGAGCTATCGTATCCCTTCGTCTTCCCACGGCCTGTCGTTATCTTGTTATATACTTTAATCAGAACAGCCTCGAAATCAATACTGCTACTTCCTTGCTTCCCGTCCACTGCCAGCTCCACTTGAGTTTTGTTGAACAGTTGGGTCTTAGAACAGTTTCATCTTCGGTCCCTGTGCCTTCCTCCCTTGATGGATTCTACTTTTTTGTTTAATAGAACGGGGAGCCTTCAAGAGCCCCGTCGTCCTCTTTTGGACTCCTCTTTCTCCTACCTCACACTCATCCCCTAGTTCCTTTTTATCCAGTGACCATGTCTCCATGCAATCAGACTTCTCTGGGCTATACAATTTGGGTTGCCCATCAACCTCAATTGGGTCATGTCTTTATTTTTCAAGTCCCCCTAGTTCTGTCCTTCCTACTCTCTGAGTTTTGCGCCTTCTTCCTCGGCCCATGTCCACCTTGGGCCCTGGTGTTTCTAGATCTGTTTTCAAGGATCCAAGGCCCACATCTATTCCATCCTATGAATTCTCACCCCTCCTTACCTCTTTCTCCATTAAATGCGTCATCTCGTCTATGACCTTGTCCATTTCAAAGGACATTTTTTTATTTGGCTATTTCATCCAGTACTGCAATAGCTACATAGACATATACGATCTTTTTCCTCTGCCATTTTTCCTTTTGTGTGTATATTCTCTTCAACCGATACCATGAAGCTATTTTCAACTAGTATCAGCTTCATTTTTTCTCTGACTTCTACCTCCTACCTTGTGACGACCCCAATTCCTAACTATTACTATTTGCTCCAATTAAGGTCATCACCGCCGTGAAACCCAAATAGCCCAAATGACATCTAGGAACTATCTGAATCTCACCAGGCTTACCATTAATTTTCAATTTTTAGCATGTTTATTTCTAATTTTTTTTAACAACGATTGGAGCATGATATTGGACAATTATTCTGGTAATATACGGAATGAATAAAACATCAGCGAAAGTCTTTAGATTAAATCGTTGGGTTCACAACACACAAGTCCCATAGGGATCCAAACAACCAGCAAGAAATCCTCCAAATATATTTCGAAAATAGCAAGAAAAGGAAGGATCTGAAAATAAACCAGAAAGTAGCCCAACCATTAATGTTATATACACAAGTAAACAAGGATCTAGTACACAAATGTGATGCGATATCGCCCTGTCGTGTAGCCTTGATCTCACACACTGGTACCATGGGCAGTGGATGTACCTAAGCCTGAAAAATAGTAAAAACAACGGTATGATATTACAAGAATCTCAGTGGGGTTACAGTATCATAAGATCTGTATAAACTCTAAACACAAATCTCCCAATTCATATTAGATCATTCCTAGACATCTAAAGGGGATCATGCAATTCAAGAATCAATCAGAAAGGGGTTAGGGCCGAATCTATGGTTGAGGGAGGACTACAAACACTTCCGAAAGTATCAGAAGTAAACAGGTAGGTGGAACTCATCAGATTGCTCTCAGCAATGAAGAAGAAAGGCTATCCCTTTCCACCTTTGTTGTCCAAGGCTTACTGCACAAAGGATAAACGGTTAACACACAAGCTATTTAGTAAGCCTAGTAAGTTGTCTTGTCACGCATGGACAAGTCTTCCCAAGCCACACATGAACTTAAGCATCCAAAACCACACAAGGATAAGGGCTTCTTGCCACACAAGAACCAGACATCCAGCGAGCTCTTGCTAGGGTTTCGCCACCCATATAACTCCCATACTTGTAAGAACCTCTCCTCTCCCTAGGAGAATCAGCGCTTACCCCGAATGGCCACCGGAAAAGGATCCTGATACACAAACACGTACAAGCACACACATGCAAGTACAAAGCATAATACCATAGCAGGGTATCCTCAATCATGTTAGAACACAATCAGCATATTCGATTCACATAACATATGCAACTCAGGCATTCAAAACCTAACTTAGGGGTTCGATATAGCCTATGAGATTCACATCTCAAACCGAAATTCATACTTTCACCCTATAATCAATTCGCATGCAATACAACAAGAGCAGGTATAAAAAATATCAAGAAAGTAACAGGGGTCTTTGGAGAAACCAATGAGGCATAGATCCTACCTCTCTTATCTCTGAACAAGAAGCTACTCCTTTGCCTTTATTAGGTAATTCTAAACAACCTATATTATCACTAGGCAAAGACGAAAACAAACTAAGCATGCATATTCAATAATCAATTGAATATCCTATTTCCTTACCAATTCCACTCACTAAACCTATCAGAAACCAGTGATCAGATGCTGCAGGTGCCTCCCTCTTGGATGTGTGATGTGATAGCCAGGTACTTAACAAGATTCAACCTGAATTTCCATTTCAATTAACTATGCAAATTTCGTCGCTAAATATAGGGCATAGGACAATTTCGACTTTAAGCATAGAGAAGTTTAAAATAAGGAAATTCATGATCATACATCATGAATAGATGCTAAGAAATCATAAGAACATGCGAAACGACAACAGAAATCAATCGAAGACAAAAATTATAGAAATCTAAAAACCTAATTCCGAAACAGATTTTCAACTTAACCGTAGACAAGGAAATATTTACGTCAAATAACGAAACATATATTTTTGGAAAGAGGATGAAAATATCTTTCCAACAAGCTATTATTTTCAGCGATCCGACAAACGATGAGAGAGTTATGCTACATTGAAGTTCAAGAAGATTTGGCAAAAACCTAATTCTGCCGTCGATTTTCAACTTATCTTTAGAGAAAGAAATAATAACCCCCTGATAAAAACTAAAATATGATTGGAAATAGGATGAAGATATCTTTCCAGCAAGCTATTATTTTCAGGGATCCGATGAATGATAAGAGAGTTATGCTAGTTTAAAGTTTCAGCGAATTTTGGCGGCGATAGGGAGGTGTAGGGTTTTAGGCTTATACGAATTTTGTATGTTTTCCCTGAATGATTTTTGTGAGGTTGGCTTACTATTTGTAATAAATGAGTATAGAATTATGATTACTACTTTTAAGATAATTACCAGATAATTAAATTCTTTAATTATCTTCCCCTATTCTTAGGAATTTTAATCTCTAAGGCAATTATCTATCTATAAGGACTTAGATTAAAGAGAATTTATACTAGAATTAACTACCATAACACTCTTACCAATTTCGTCCATCGCACATCCTTTCCTTCAAGGGCAAGATTGTCTTTTCACCTGCACTGGCTTCTGGACTTCTAGGACTCAAACTTTGGGGTCTCACATGCCTAGTCCTTATACTCACTAATGCCACATCCAAACAGGTCTTGTTTAGTGTGTTTGAGTGGATTTGTATCACATCACTAAATAGTTCAGCAACATTTTGGAAAAATCGACTATGTCCATGCATGCAATAAAAAGTCCTTCAATTTCAACTAGCATGTTCTTCCCCCTCTTGTGTCCTCCGGCCGCCACGGGTGGAACTCCACAAAAAATATCATGCCACAAATTTGGGTTCTTCGAGAAGTCTCGAGCCACAGATACATGTGATTGAAATGTAATCAGGAATACATCCTCCCCAATTCGTCTTGACGTAATACCTGTCGGAACTTTATGTCTTTTAAAGAATCTGTTCCTAGTAATACCAACAATACTATGATTCAACCATTCCCTGTTCCCCTTAGGGATTTCTGCCTGCACTTCATAGACGATTTGTGTTTCCTTACCCACCCCCCTATCTTGCAAATAGAACCTCTACATATGTACGTTTCCCGTTACTGTTCATCGACGACTTGCTGAGTTTCTTGTCAACGACTCCCATTTGTGTTTTATGATGAACTCACTCCACCATTTCTCTAGATACCTCAGAAAACATCCCTCTCACTGTATACTTTGCTACACTAAAGGTAAGGCGACGTGCTTCGAACTATACGGTGTTCATCTTCTCCATTCGTTTGCTCTCATAATCAACCATTTTAACAAAATGAATGAAACTGTATCTCAAATACGTCACGCTACGTTTTAGAGGGATAAAGACATCAACAACTGGTTCCCATTTCCTCACTGCCATAACCAGTTCATTCAGTGTCCACTCCTCTGGAATGAATTCCACAAAGTACATAATAAACTTTTCTGTAGAGGATAGCTCCTTCGGATTCCGTAACCCCTACACTTTAGCCCTTTTTGCACCTGCAAGAACTTGGCCTACGACCCTGGCCTGGGCGGGAGAATCTATATCAACTGACTTCCAAACTGGTTGATGGTGTATATATGGTTCTCCAGGAGACGAGATAGGAATCTAAGGGTAAACTTGGTTAGTAGTAGTGTTTGGGTTTGGGTTAGAGAGCGGTGAGAGGTTTTCCTTCTAGAGAGAGACATTGAACAATATTGTTGATGCGTATTAATTGTACAATGCTTACAATTTTGCTTAGTTGAATCTCGTGCAATATCATCCAACTCAAGAACAATAATATAGAAGATGTTATCTGTGTAATTACTTCAGGTATCTCACTTCCCATCTTGTGTGTGTGTCAAGGAATTTCAACTTCCATTAGGAAGAAATAAAAACAAATCTGATATTTTTTAAAGAATATATGAGTCATATATTAATTATATGATGAAATTTGAAAAATATATATATATCTAATTTAATAAGGTCATACATTGGCAATTACAGATGCCTTCTTTTGACTTCACAAAACCTAGTATGGCATACTGTTAGTAATTATTTTACAATAAAAGAGAGTATCACACTAATTTCTTATCGGGGGTTTTGATTGATATTTGTTAAGATAGACATCTTATCAACAAAAACAAGCTCTATTTACTTTCTCGTGATTTGGATACTAGATTTAGTATACTGTTAGTATTAGGTAGATGGATGCATAGTTATAGATAGATTTTGGGTTTTGTCAAATATGGATATTATAAACCTGAAAATGGATGAAGATGGTCAATCTACTAGACGATATTTTATCTGAAAAGATTTATATTTTAAGCTATAGACACGCTAGTGGATATTTTATCTGAAAAGCTTTATATTTTAAGCTATAGACACGCTTATGGATATTTTCCTGATTTAGTCTTGTGAATTTATATAATAGGAAAGTAGTTAAATGGTTTTTGGTTGTGCTTATCTTAACAGGAACCTGAAAATGGAAGAAACAATGGATCTGATTAGTAGTTTACCTGATGAAATCATTTTCCATACTGTCTCTCTACTCCCTGATGAACATTGTACATCTGTTTTTTTTCAACATCGATAGGGTTGGAAAATGACAAACTTTATATAACTTCTTTAGTGTTGAATTTCATGTGGAAGAAAAGAAGAACATATATTTAGGTATAACTCAAAAAGAAATATGCCACTCATATTTCCTTCTGTGGTTGTCAACTAGATGCAGAAAACTATAGATGGGAAAAGCCATTACTTATTCGAATACAACCTTACATCTCCAAACTATGCAAGTGTTTCCTTTGGAAACATAGCTATTGTTAATGGTAAGCTTCCGCCATCTCAATCAAATTGTTGTTTGCCACTTGATAGAATATTACCAGTAATGACATTTCATAAACCTTTTCCCCTTCCTTATCAGAGCATAAGATGGCTATGCTTTACCAATCATTGTGAGACCCAGCCCGTAGGGGAGGTCAGGTTACCCAATCCCGCATCGGAAAGGAGCGGGGGAGGTCTTGGGCTTATATGTGTCGTGTGAGTAGATCATTTGTAACAAGATGCATCTTTTGGGACCTGTGGTTAAAAGCTTAACTGAGCATTGCAGTTGTGATCCATCACACGCACATAGATGTCTGGGCCCGCTGGGCGGAGAGTCCGGAGGTTGGGTTGTGACACCTCCAATCCGAGAGATTGAGTTCGAGATTGAGTTGTTGCCAGGGATAACACCGATTTCTATTCCGCCATATCGGATGGCACCAGCTGAGTTGAGACAGCTGAAAACTTAATTAGAGGATCTTTTAGATCGAGGCTTCATCCGACCGAGTGTTTCTCCGTGGGGTGCGCCTGTCCTTTTTGTAAAAAAGAAGGACGGTACCCTTCAGCTTTGCATTGACTACAGGCAGCTGAACCGGGCCACTGTGAAGAACCAGTATCCTTTTCCGAGGATAGATGACTTGTTTGATCAGTTCCAGGGTGCCTTAGTGTTCTTGAAGATAGAATTGAGATCGAGATCCCATCAGTTGAGAGTTCAGGAATCCAACATCCCGAAGACAGCATTCAGATCGAGGTATGGACACTATGAGTTTGTTGTTATGCCGTTCGGGTTGACGAACACTCCGGAAGTGTTCATAGACCTCATGAACAGGGTATTCCGAGAGTTTTTAGATCGATTTGTCATCGTCTTCATTGATGACATATTGATGTATTTGAGGACCCAGGAGGAGCACGAGGTGCACTTGAGGACAATTTTACACACACTTAGAGCACGACAGCTTAATGCCAAGTTCTCTAAGTGTGAGTTTTGGTTGAGTGAGGTTGGCTTCTTGAGGCTTGTTATGTCGGCTAGTGGAGTATTGGTAGACCCTAAGAGGATAGAGGCTATTTTTTCGTGGGAACCGCCTCACAATGTGACAGAGGTGCGTAACTTTTTGGCCTTAGCAGGCTACTATAGATGGTTTGTAGAGGGCTTCTCAGTTTTAGCAGCACCTTTGACCCATTTGACTCGCAAGGGTGTTCCGTTTGTGTGGACCAAGAAGTGCAAGCAGAGTTTCAGTGAGTTGAAGACCAGATTGGTTTCAGCTCCAGTGTCAACTTTACCAGTTAGTGGCAGAGGCTATGTTGTTTTTAGTGATGCTTCGAGAATTGGATTAGGATGTGTGTTGATGCAGAATGAGAAGGTAGTTGCATATACTTCCAGACAGTTGAGGCCGCATAAGGGAAATTATCCGACTCATAACCTTAAGCTTGAAGCGGTGGTCTTCGCTTTGAAGATCTGGAGTCATTACTTGTATGGAGAGACATGCCATATTTACATAGATCGTAAGAGTCTCAAGTAACTTCTCACCCAGAAGGAGTTGAACTTGAGACAGAGGCGTTGGCTTGAGTTGATCAAGGATTATGACTTGATCATTGAATACCATCTAGGCAAAGCCAACATAGTTGCAGCTGCTTTGAGTAGGAAGACCTCTTCTTCCATGGCTTATATAAGAGCCGAGTATATGCCTTTGTTGATGAGTTTAAGGGATTCTATAGGTCAGCTAGATAGTGATAAGACCAGAGCACTAGTTGCACAAATGGTGGTGAGACCAACATTGATCGATGAGATTCGAGGTGGTCAGTTTGAGGATCCAGCTTTGGTTAGAGTGAGACAGAGTTTGGACAGCAGTGACAGTACAGAGTTAGAGATGACGGTATTCTAACTTTCTGGTCGTATGTGTGTACCACATGAAGAGGATTTGAGATAGAGGATTCTGAAAGAGGCTCACAGTTCAGCATTCTTTGTACATCAGGGTAACACCAAGATATATAGAGATTTGAGACAGTCGTATTGGTGGTTAGGCATGAAGAGGCATATAGTAGAGTTTGTTGCTCGATGTTTGGTTTCTCAGCAGGTGAAGGCCGAGCATCAGAGACCAGCAGGCATGTTACAGCCGCTTCCCATTCCAAAGTGGAAGTGGGAGCATGTCACCATGGACTTTGTGGTAGGTTTGCCACATACGCAACGAGGAAATGATGCCATATGGGTGATAGTGGATAGACTCACCAAGTCTGTGCACTTCCTCCCCATCAGAGTGACAGACACACCAGAGAGGCTAGCGTCGAGGTACATGGATGAGATTGTCAAATTTCATGGTGTACCAGTGACTATAGTGTTGGATCGGGATCTGAGGTTCACTTCTCGATTTTGGGAGAAGTTTCACACTGCATTAGGTACAGAGCTGAGGTTCAGTACAACCTTCCATCCACAGACAGATGGTTAGTCAGAGCAGACTATTCAGATCCTAGAGGATATGCTCAGAGCTTGTGTGTTGGACAGGCAAACCACTTGGGATCGATGGTTACCCTTAGTGGAGTTTGCCTACAATAACAACTTTCAGAGGAGTATTGGTATAGTATTGTATGAGGTACTGTATGGGCGCAGGTGTTGTACTTTATTGTGTTGGGATGAGGTTGGTGATAGGTGTCTTGACAGTCTAGAGTTAGTGGACCAGGATACTCAGCAGGTTGCTCTAATTACAGAGCGGTTGAGAGTAGCTCAGAGCCGACAAAAGAGTTATCCATATCACCGTAGACGAGACTTGGAGTTGCAGTGGATGATAGTGTATTCTTGAAAGTCATGTCTTGGAAGGGAATGATCAGATTTTAGCAGCGAGGCAAGCTAGCTCCGAGGTATATTGGTCCCTACCGTATTGTTGGCAGAGTTGGCCCAGTGGCATATAGATTGGAGTTACCACCAGAGTTAGAGAGGATCCATAACGTCTTTTATGCGTCCATATTGAGGAAGTACGTGCCGGATCCATCTCATATCTTGGAGACACAACCAATCGAAATTGCTAATGATCTATCTTATTCGACTCAGCCAGTGGCCATAGTGGATGGAGCGGTGAGACAGTTGCGCAGCCGCAATATGCCTATGGTTTATATTTTGTGGCGTAGTAACCGTATGGTGGAGTGGACTTGGGTACTAGAGTAGTTGATTAGACAACAGTATCCACATTTGTTTGAGGATTCCGTTAAGTGAATTTCAGGGACGAAATTCTTACAAGGAGGGGAGGATGTGAGACCCCATGCTTTTGAGAGTCTAGTCAGCACTTGTATTCAGTCAGATTGTTCGGATTGGTCAGATTGAGTGAGTTGACCAATTGATTGTCAGAGTTGACCTTTTGACCGAGTGACCAAGACATAGTCATAGAGCCTAAGTGTAAAGTTTAGGATGTCTAGAACGTCATATAGTTGGAGGTGTATCGATAATTTGCACGGCGTGTTGTTTCGGAGTTTTAACGTACACTAGATTAATTAGTCGATTAGTGTGTTGTTCGAGGCTTGAGTCCAAAGGATAGACCACATTTTATTTTTTTGATCAGATTTTAGCAACGGGGCAAGGTAGCTCCGAAGGTACCGTATTGTTGACAGAGTTGGCCCAGTGGCATACAGATTAGAGTTACCACCAGAGTTAGAGAGGATCCATAACGTCTTTTATGTGTCCATGTTGAGGAAGTACGTGCCGGATCCATCTCATATCTTGGAGACACTACCAATCGAGATTGCCAATGATTTATGCTTATTCGACTCAGCCTAGTGGCCATAGTGGATGGAACGGTGAGACAGTTGCGCAGCCGCAATGTGCCTATGGTTTATATTTTATGGCGTAGTGACCGTATAGAGGAGTGGACTTGGGAACTAGAGCAGTTGATTCAGACAACAATATCTGCATTTGTTTGAAGATTCCTGTAAGTGAATTTCAGGGACGAAATTCTTATAAGGAGGGGAAGATGTGAGACCTCATCCTTTTGAGAGTCTAGTCAGCACTCGTATTCAGTCAGATTGTTCGGATTGGTCAGATTGAGTGAGCTAACCAATTGATTGTCAGAGTTGACCTTTTGACCGAGTGACCTAAACATAGTCATAGAGCCTAAGTGTCAAGTTTAGGATGTCTAGAACGTTATATAGTTGGTGGTGTGTCGATAATTTGCACGGCGTGTTGTTTCGGAGTTTTAATGTACACTAGATTAATTAGTCGATTAGTGTGTTGTTCGAGGCTTCAGTCTAGAGGATATACTATATTTTATTCTTTTGACGCGCATATAATTTTTTAGAGGTCCGTTTTGGGTGGTCGTAGATCTTTGGACCGACTTACCTTCCGTGGGCCCGATTTCGGTTCTCGAGCCCAATTACATTTTAAAAACCTGATTTTTATATTTTGAGCTTTTAAATTTTATTTTGACCCACTTGGGGCATATGTGAGTTATTTTATATTTATTTTAACATTTTGAGAATTTTATTTTATAAAAAGTCAAAGTCAACTGTCAAAGTCAACAATAAAAAAGGGACATATTCTAAAAAATGCTCACTTCCTCCCCATCAGAGTGACAGACATACCAGAGAGACTAGCATCGAGGTACATGGATGAGATTGTCAAATTTCATGGTGTGCCAGTGACTATAGTGTAGGATCGGGATCTGAGGTTCACTTCTGGATTTTGGGAGAAGTTTCACACTACATTGGGTACAGAGCTGAGGTTCAGTACAACATTCCATCCACAGACAGATGGTTAGTCAGAGCGGACTATTCAGATCATGGAGGATATGCTCAGAGCTTGTGTGTTGGACAGGCAAACCACTTGGGATCGATGCTTACCCTTAGTGGAGTTTTCTTACAACAACAACTTTCAGAGGAGTATTGGTATTGCACCGTATGAAGCACTGTATGGGCGTAGGTGTTGTACTTTATTGTGTTGGGATGAGGTTGGTGATAGGTGTCTTGACAGTCCAGAGTTAGTGGACCAGGCTACTCAGCAGGTTGCTCTAATTAGAGAACGGTTCAGAGTAGCTCAGAGCCGAAAAAAGAGTTATGCAGATCACCGTAGACGAGACTTGGAGTTTGCGGTGGATGATACAGTATTCTTAAAATTTATGCCTTGGAAGGGAATGATCAGATTTTAGCAGCGGGGCAAGCTAGCTCCGAGGTACCGTATTGTTGACAGAGTTGGCCCAGTGGCATACAGATTGGAGTTACCACCAGAGTTAGAGAGGATCCATAACGTCTTTTATGCGTCCATATTGAGGAAGTACGTGCCGGATCCATCTCATATCTTGGAGACACCACCAATCGATATTGCTAATGATTTATCTTGTTCGACTCAGCCAGTGGCCATAGTGGATGGAGCGGTGAGACAGTTACGCAGCCGCAATGTGCCTATGGTTTATATTTTGTGGCGTAGTGACCGTATGGAGGAGCGGACCTGGGAACTAGAGCAGTTGATTAGGCAACAGTATCCGCATTTGTTTGAGGTTTCCGGTATGTGAATTTCAGGGACGAAATTCTTGTAAGGAAGGGAGGATGTGAGACCCCATCCTTTTAAGAGTCTAGTCAGCACTCGTATTCAGTCAGATTGTTCGGATTGGTCAGATTGAGTGAGTTAACCCAGAGTTGACCTTTTGATCGAGTGACCTACACATAGTCAGAGAGTGAAGTGTCAAGTTTAGGATGTCTAGAACGTCTAGAATGTCATATAGTTGGTGGTGTGTCGATAATTTGCACGGCGTGTTGTTTCGGAGTTTTAACGTACACTAGATTAATTAGTCGATTGGTGTGTTGTTCAAGGCTTGAGTCCAGAGAATATACCACATTTTATTCTTTTGACGCGCATATAAGTTTTTGGAAGTCTGGTTTGGGTGGTCGTAGGTCTTTGAGCCGACTTATCTTTGGTGGGCCCGATTTCGGTTCTCGAGCCCAATTACGTTTTAAAAGCCTGATTTTTATATTTTGAGCTTTTAAATTTTATTTTTGCCCACTTAAGGCATATGTGAGTCATTTTATATTTATTTTAAAATTTTGAGAATTTTATTTAAAAAAAATTCAAAGTCAACGGTCAAAGTCAACAATAAAAAAGGGACATATTCTCAAAAATGTCGTCTCCCCTCCTTTTTTTGATACCTTAGTTTGCTCGAAAACATCATTTGATCTATAATTGATCATTTTGAGTATTCAATGGTATTTTGGTAAATTTGGGATTTTTGTATTTTGATGAATTAGATGAAATTGGTTGATGTCATTGCTTGAGTTAGGTTATTTGTGTGTTGTAGAGAAGGTTCGACCACTCAAAACGGGCCTCCAAAAATCTTTATACGGGTCAAAAGAGTAGATTGGGCTATATCCTCAGCACTCTAACCTCAAACAATGCATCAATCGACTAATTAATCTAATGCACGTTAAATCTCCAAAACAACACGTCCTGCAAATTATCGACATACCACCAACGACATGACGTTCTAAACATTCTAAACATGACACCTAGGCTCTATGACTATGTCCACGTCACTCGGTCAAAAGGTCAGCTATGACGGTCAAATGGTCAACTCACTCAAATGGACCAATCCGAACAATCTAACTAAATTCGACTGCTGACTAGACTATCAAAAAGACGGGGTCTCACAGAAGCAATGGAAGAAACGCATAAAGGTTGGTGATTCTTTACAAAAACAGGTTCCAAGCGTATCATGGAAATGCTTCTTTCCTTCGGCTATGATAGCTTCTAGATTCCGTCGTGTTTCTCGTTGATTTGAATTAGTTCAGGGCCCACAATGCATTCTTTTGATCAAGCCCATCCAGTCTGGCATCGCTTCTTATCTATTTATCAGGCGTCTCGTTGTATTCGCTCCTTTTGGTCATTTATCCATTTACCCATTGTTCATTGTTAGTCCTGCTTCTGGTGCAGGACATGTCAAGCAGGACATGTCTACATGGAAATATGACAAAAAGCTGATTGTACCTGCAGCAAGTTCTGTACCAAATACAGAGAAATTTTATTTAAGAGATCCCTTGACTAGTCAGCATCTTATAAGTAATGAAATAAAGTTAGAAATATAAATCAAACAAAGATTCTTCTCTTTAAAGTCAAGACACCGAGGATTGGTGACAAGGAATGCGCGAGTGAGACGGAGAGCGATGGAAGCGGAGTAGTTCTTCTTGAGGTAATTGAAAATGAAATCAGCCTCCTCTTTTTCTCTGGAACCTATTGGAAAGCAGTACTGTAAGATGAACTTGACCAATTCATATACCTTTGATTGTTCCAGTACAGCCACAGCTCTGTTGCTAATCAAGACATCGTATGATTCTTGTGATTGGTTTCTTTTCCCCGATTTTTTCAATGGCGGTGCTTCGAGTGGTGTTGATATCATTGTTTTGGTAGGAATATCCTCACGTGGAGACACCACTTGTGGTGATAATGATGAGGCAGTTTCCTCTTCATTTCCTCATCATTTCACCCAATTGCAAGATTATTGTAAATTGAGTACCAAGGAGTTGGTTAGTACTGTGGATTATTTTCATGTCAGACTGATGAGATTCTTTCGTTCGGACCCGGGTTTGGAGATCAGGACTTTAGCAGCCAAGGCCGCAATCGGGTTCATATCAAAGTGGACAGATCCTGTGCATCAGGAAACGTACATATTTCTCCCAAATACAGAATCAGAATTTCACTTACATTTTGCCTCACCGAAGCATTTTCGATCTTATAATGGCTTTTTCATCTAATATCAAGTAATACACAAATTATTAAAGAGAGTAATTATAATTTAACTGGATTGATAAGAGAAGTTTTTTTATAAAAGAAAACAAATTTAATATATTCTGGTGAGTCTGACCGGAGAGATTCATTGCTATCCCAACAGTTTGTTAGAGTTCAACTGTAAAAACCTGGGAAGCCAGACTTCACAGCTTGCCTTCTCAGTGAGATGTCTGCATCTGACATCAATAAACTACCCTGTCCTGTCAGTGAAGTAGTTAGTTCTATTCTGACAAGGTTTCAGTGTCTTGAAACCTTGAAAATCAGTGGCTGCAATTCTTTACAATCTCTAAGCATTGGATCGGATTCCACATAGCTTTTATCTTTCTTTTTAAATCCCATTTGTTCTCCTGTAATTCCACGTATCTACACACCAAGCTGCCACCCGCACTCATCCTGTTTTGGTCCAACTCTTCAATCTCAGAAAGGATATTATGTAATCGAGTTTCTAGCGCATTATAACACTCCTTTTGCCATGTCTGCAGGTGCTTCTTCATATAAGCCATCTTCTTCACTACACAAAACGCACCAGGAAAAATCTCCCCTGCCTCCTGCCAATTACATTCCACCATCTTCAAGAAGTCCTTATGCTCCCACCAGGTATCCCACGTACGAAAGGGTCTGCTGCCCCAAAATAGAGTGTCTGCTTTCAATATCAGAGGGATATGGTCCGAGAAACCCTTCTCCCCTCCATATAACCGATGATTGCTGAATTGAGTGCACCAAGACGGTGACGCTAAAACTCGATCAATTCTGGAAGCACTATGAGCAGTGAACCATGTAAACACTTTGCCTAGGAGAGGCAGATCAACTAAACCATTCCTGTGGAGGAAATTAGCAAACCTGCGCGCCGCACTCCGCTGGAAAGCACAACCTGACCGTTCCTCCGCAATAAGGGATTCATTAAAATCCCCTAATATTAGCCAAGGACTGCTATCCGCAGCCTTCCTACGCTGCAGTTCTGCCCATAAAATTCGACGCTCTGCTGCCAGATTCGGTGCATGAAGACCAACACATACGAAACGAAAGCCTGTGCCCCGAACTAACACCTCCAGTCTGGCCCAGGCTCCCAGCCCATTGGCATGGCTTCTTATCTATTTATCAGGCGTCTCGTTGTCTTCGCTCCTTTTGGTCATTTATCCATTTACCCATTGCCTACATGGAAATATGACAAAAAGCTAGTTCTGTACCAAATACAGAATCAGAATTTCACTTACATTTTGCCTCACCGAAGCATATTCGATCTTATAATGGCTTTTTCATCTAATATCAAAAGTCTAGTTAAGTAATACATATTTGATACACAAATTATTAAAGTGAGTAATTATAATTTAACTGAATTGATAAGAGAAGTTTTTTTATAAAAGAAAAATAGTAAGTGATGGTTTCGATCAAAAATTTAATATATTCTTGTGAGTCTGACCGGAGAGATTCATTGCTATCCCAACAGTTTGTTAGAGTTCAACTGTAAAAACCTGGGAAGCCAGACTTCACAGCTTGCCTTCTCAGTGAGAAGTCTGCATCTGACATCAATGAACTACCCTGTCCTGTCAGTGAAGTAGTTAGTTCTATTCTGACAAGGTTTCAGTGTCTTGAAACCTTGAAAATCAGTGGCTGCAATTCTTTACAATCTCTAAGCATTGGATCGGATTCCACACTTACGAACTTAACCATATTCGACTGTCAGCAAATTATGTCTCTCTGCATCAGATCTTTCAAGCTCAAAACATTACGGTTTCGCGGACCACTCCCTTTGTTGCAGCTTGACTTTCACTTTAACCTCTCTGATGCGTTGTTTGATTGTAGAAAAGGTCCGGGAAGGGATGGTTATGCTGGCAATGATTTCGATCCAGTTCTGTTGACATTAAAGAATGTAAAGGTGCTCACTCTATGCAGATGGACATTTGAGGTACCTTCTAGCGTCTCAGCGTCTGCATTATCTAATATGTAGCAATGAAAAGATTAACCCATAGATTCTCTGCAGGCATTGATCCTTCCATCAGTGTCCACATTTGTCTCAGAGTTCCCATTTTATAACTTGAAGGAGCTGTGGTGGATTGAACATACAGCTGCAGAGTATGATGATGAGGCTATGATTTGCTTCCTGAAACTGTGCCCTTTGCTTGATCGACTATTTGTGACTGTGAGTGTCCATGAAAAATATGGAAAATTTTATAACAATTACTTGAAGGGTTTACTAATTCCTGAAACCTAAACTGCAATTTCCATCGTTAGAAGCTCTTACATGAATATGCAGGTGGATGCTGAATGCTACCTCCATGGAGAGTACAGCAAAATATTCAATACAAGCAGGCAGGAACACACTTCTTCATCATCTAAAGCTCGTCAAATTGGATGGATTTGCTAAGCAAGGAGACGAGATCCTCGTGGCCAAACACATAACAAAGATTTCCACCACCGACCCACTAATTCTAGCTACGTCAAATGGAAGTTTCTTGCGAAGACTTACCAAGGTTGCCGCCGCCATCTCTGAACCAAAGGAGAAAAGTATGTGGAATATGGAAACGATAGCCCTCCAGCCCCAGGACGGGAAGTTCTCTTATCAATCCATGGAAATGCATAACCCAAAGCAAATATGTGTAAATCATGTCCATATGAATCTATAGATACAAACATGAGCTTAATCAAATATTTCTGATGCCATGAAATTCTGTTTCTGACTAAACAAGGGCCGTCTGATAGTAAAAGAGTTTTAGCCATCCTACCATTCATGTTCTCGGAGCTCAATCCCTTGAATAAACTTCATTTTCCATTTTGGAAGGTTAAAACAGAACCAGTCCACTGCTAATCTGAGATCTGCCACCAAAACTCTTTGCTTATACCTTTGCAGTTTCAGATTTCTGCACAGGTTTCATGGTTAGAATGTTAAACTTTGCAATCCAATAAAAAAATAACATAAATATGATATGCAATGAAAATAATTCGAATATTTTACTGCATAAATGATAAATAATAAATAAATTAACTTAAAAAAAAACATATCTTCATACTAAAAAAATTTCCAAATACATATTTTGAATTTTCCCTTGCTGAGATTAGTAATACTGTTTTAAAAAATATAGTTGCTCTTATCAACTATATTTTTCTTCTTGTTGAAGAATATTTTACCCTTGTAAGACTGATGCTGATTTTGGACATAGAATGCACCCTCAGTGATCTTCTCCTGTCGTAGGGTCCTTCTTTGCTCCTGTGCTTGAAGAGCACTCATTAATTCTACCAATAAAATTATTGACAGATCTTTGGACTTCAAATCTTTCAGGGAGAGTTACAAGAACTTTTTCCACAATTCTGCTTTCTGGAAAATCCTTTCCAAGTAGACGAATATTGTTAACAATCAAGGAAATCCTGTCACAATATCTAGTAACGCTTTCATCCTCTAGTATTCTCGAAGTCTCAAAATCTCTTTTTAGATTCATAACCTGTATTTGTTTGGTTCTGACACTTCCTTGATACTCCACTTGTAACTTGTCCCATGCCTCTTTAGCAGTTTTACAAGTCATGATCCGATGAAACACCGAATCTCCAACTGAATTTTGAATGATAGTCTTTAGTTTGAATCTTTTAGTCTTCTCCTCTGTATGAGCTTTGATTTGTGCCATAGTAGGATCTCTAGGTAATGGATTCACAGGCTTATCTTCTGAAACAATGTCCCAAAGATCAAGGACTTCAAAATAAGATTGCATCTTCACTAAATCACATTTGAAAATTTTCACCAGCAAAGACATCTTTTTGGTGTGGTTTGAAAAATAATTTTGTAAAAAAGGGTGGGGTTGTTTTTTGAAAGAACTGCAGATCCTTTAAGACCAATTGTGGCTCCACTACCACTTGGTGGAACAAAAAGAAGGAAAAGAACTCTGCAGAGAAATAAAGGATAATGGAGTTGGGAGAGTTTTTGAACGTTAACAAGCTTATATTTTTATTCATTAGACGTGAGGTTTATATAGAAAATAAATAACAGCAAAGACAGCTTATTCTCCATAAAATTAGAATTAAATATAACCAACATTGATAGATTATAGAAACTAACTAAATTTAAAAACTAATTCTTTACACCTGGAATGCCAATATTGTAACAAGGAACTTCTCTTATCAATTTATGGATTTACAGAACCCAAAGCAACTATGTGTAAATCATGTCCATATGAGTCATATATTAATTATATGATTAAATTTGAAGAATATATATATCTAATTTTAATAAGGTCATACATTGGCAATTACAAATGCCTTCTTTTGACTTCAACAAACCTAATATGGCATACTGTTAGTAATTATTTTACAATAAAAGAGAGTATCACACTAATTTCTTGTCGGGGGTTTCAATTGATATTTGTTAAGACAAACATCCTATCAACAAAAACAAGCTCTATTTAATTTCTCGTGATTTGGATACTAGATTTAGCATACTGTTAGTATTAGGTAGATGGATGCATAGTTAGAGATAGATTTTGGGTTTTGTCAAATATGGATATTATAAACCTGAAAATGGATGAAGATGGTCAATCTAATAGACTATATTTTATCTGAAAAGCTTTATATTTTAAGCTATAGACACCCTAGTGGATATTTTCCTGATTTAGTCTTGTGAATTTATATAATAGGATAGTAGTTAAATGGTTTTTGCTTGTGCTCATCTTAACAGGAACCTGAAAATGGAAGCAACAATGGATCTGATTAGTAGTTTACCTGATGAAATCATTTTCCACATTGTCTCTCTACTCCCTGATGAAAATTGTACATCTGGTTTTTCCAACATCGGTAGGGTTGGAAAATGACAAACTTTATATAACTTCTTTAGTGTTGAATTTTCATGTGGAAGAAAAGAATAACATACATTTAGGCGTAACTCCAAAAGAAATGTGCCACTCATATTTCCTTCTGTGGTTGCCAACTAGATGCAGAGAACTATAGATGGGAAAAGCTATTACTTCTTCGAATACAACCTTACATCTCCAAACTATGCAAGTGTTTCCTTTGGAAACATAGCTATTGCCAATGGTAAGCTTCCTGCCATCTCAATCAAATTGTTGTTTGCCACTTGATAGACTACTACCAGTAATGACATTTCATGAACCTTTTCCCCTGCCTTATCAGAGCATAGGATGGCTATGCTTTACTGATTGATATTGTATGCTAATGTCACTGGAAGAAACATGTTGGTAGTGTCATTGCAGCTTCCTTGTATGAGAGATGAAAGAAAGCTTTAGCATTGGATAACTGGTGTAATACCTAAAATTAAATGAATGTGCAGACCTTCAGAACAGAAGACAAGCTCGCTCCACCAACTAGAGCATTTCACATAGGATCTGTATAAATATAGACCTTCAGCAACAAGAGCTAATACCAACAATCAGGATGGTTGTTTTATTTCCCATAATCAGTGTATCTAATGCCTCTTGCACCACTCGACTTGATTCAGATTCAATGGATGGATGAGCTAGGTTCATCCAACAACAAAATAGGTGCATTTTTCAACACAACACAGAGCAATTGCAATTCGTTGCTTCTGCCCTGGTGTAAGATCCACACCCCTCATTCCTACATGTGTGTCATAACCATGAGGCAAACTGCTGATAAAACCATCCAATGTGTCTGCACTATTATCCTCATCATCAAACCATCCAACTTCATTGCGCAGCATTGCTGTCACATCAAGAATATCAATAAGGTAAATGCCAATTTATGCCCAATTACAGTAAAAGGAAACGAAACAAGAAGACTATTCACCTGAGAACATCATTCTCCTGATTCCTTCTGTCATTTCTCCCCCATAATACCAAAATACAAGTGCTGCAAAAAATTGGCAACAACTGTTACTACACCCGTGCAGGCAATTCTCAAGCACCACTTGTTTACATCCCGAGACATGTGATGTTTTTCTTGTGTGTAATACGCAGTCAGTGTCAGTGCTATCACATAAGCAAGAAGTGGGTTGAAAGACCCAAATATGGCTGCCCCAATTGTGAAACCCCGTCCCAATCGGGTGTCCAATCAGCATAGTATTAGTGGTCCACGTGTACATTTGAAGTGTTGACCGGGATGAAAACCGAGACGGTAGAAAAATTACTGTTTTGCCCCTATTGGATCTGGGCTTGTTTCAGGGCCCGTTTAATTCCGTCGGGCCTTCTTCGTAGCCTTTTTGTGTATTTTCGGGCCTATTTAATCATAATAAGACCCTATTGTATTTTCTTAACCCTATCTGTCTAATCCAGCCAGTGCCCCTATACACGTTCATATAGACAGTCAGTAACCGCTTTGTTCCCTGCTCTCCTTTCTCTTACACGTCTTTTCCAATCTGTCGTCTATAGCCCTTCCTGGTTCCATAGTTAGATCGTATTCCAATTCTGTAGATCAGAGAGGGTACGGTAAGGAGTATCTTTGTGTATTTTTAATTAGGTTAATGATTTTATCTGATTGGGGTCTGATTCAGGTGCATCTGAGTTCGCAAATCGTGATAAGGGCAAAGGGATTGCCAGTTGTTCATCTGTACATCAGGTAGGAGTCTATGACTCATAAGTCTGATTGGCGAGTCCCCTTGTTTTTGAATTTGATCTTTTTATTGATCGGTTATTACTTGTTATTCTGCTATGCCTTTGTTTCGTTGCGATGCAGTAATCTGTCCCTTGCGCTCCATTCTGAATTTTATCGTATGTTGGTTTGTGGACTTCTTGGTGTTGATAACCATTGATGAATTTCACGCTTAGCTTTGTTCTCACGGTGTCTTGCTTCCTTGTGGTATTGCGCATCCATTTCCTTTTCCATGTCTGGGTGATTGGACTGCCTATCCCTGGTTGATGTTTGCGTTCTCAATGTGTCCTCATGCCTTGGTTTAAGTACACCCACATCTACTGAAAATTTTGCTTTGCCTGGACTGTTTTCTTTCTCTGATTTCGTGTATCGAGATTATGCACCTATTTGACTACTCTGGCTTCGCAGGGGCCCTCTTGACCTAACTGTTCCTCTCCTACGTTTCTTTTCTTTGTGTTTGTCGAGAGGGATGATTTCTTCCCTGTAACTTCGTTGATGTAGCCACTACTGCTGTTTGAACTCTTTTGGACTTGCCCAGCCCATTATTCATTCCCTCGCCATCCCGAGCTTCCCCGTGTTTTTTCTTCTTCATCCTTACGGGTCTCTTGGCCTTCTTTCTTTCTCGACATTGTGAGTGGTTCTTCTCCACAGGCATCGTACGGCAGCCAGACGGGGTGCACCTGCTGCTCCTGCTGAGTTCGTTGTGCCCTGTTCCTTCTTCCTATCTTTATTTTAACGGGATCCATCCGCCTGACTTTTCTCTCCTACTTTCTCATCTATTCCTGCCATGAGCTTCGTTGCTTTTCTTTCTCAGTATTTATTTCCGGTGTCATGGTTTGTCCAGTATTGGTTCCACGCATCATCAGCCAACACAGCTCACGTCCCTTGGTCTTTTCCTTTGTGTGCCGAGTGTGCAGTTCATCCCCTATGCTATTTTAATACCCACCTGTTGCACTCTGGTTCAGCGTTCTGTGACGAGCAACGTGTGGTTCCAGCTCCTTGCTACTCACGGAACCGTGAGCTTCTCCTCAACCGCGAGCCTCATGGACTCGTCTTCTTCTCAGTTACATCTTCGTTACTTCTGCTCGTTCATGTTGTGCCAAGCTTCGATCTCCTCCGTCTTTCCTCTGCCTTCGTTTCTTCCGGTCTGACTTGCCTGTACATTCTTCGGGTCTCTTCGTGTCTTTTCTTTTCTTTTTCGTTGGGAGAGGCCCCGCTTTCAGTTTGGTCACTAAATCCTGTTACTCATGTCTTCCTCCTTTAGTACTCTGCACTTAAATAACTAATTGATTAAGTAAATAAATTTATAAAGAATGAGCATGGCTAGTTTTCGGCAGCAGAAGCTTTTCCCCACTGCTCCTTTTGTTTTTAACGTTGCACTAGCCTGCTTTTCTTGACTTTTGGGTCCCGCAGCCTTAACCTTTCTTTTGTTTATTTTATATCTTTTGCTTGTGTTGTTGTTGTTAACAACTTTAATGGTTTATATCATGCGTAGCTTTTATCCTTCTTTCATTTGTTAAATCTAATATAATGTCACTTGCTTATTTGTTTCTTCAGCTAAAAACAAAGGAATTCTTTATTCGCTACGTACAGATTTATTGATAATAAGCTTCCAACAACATATCTATTATTAAATTATTTCTAAGTATAATAATAAACTAATGGATTCAATTGGGTAATAAATTGCAAATAAAATTGGGAACTAGGCTTGAAGAACCTCGTAAGCAAATAACATACAAAACCTTACAATATGTCAAAGTGGTTGGCAACTAACTGAAATTTCTGGTTGCCACTAAATTTAATTTAAATCGGCACGAAAACCTTTTTCTTGCTTATCATTGGTAAAGTTCTTATGGTTTTAATTGTCAGTGTGTGTGTGATGATTAATCCATGTGTGCATTCAATTGATGATTTCAAGTAAATGTTCGCTTGGCCAATGCGAGGTTAGTCAACGGAATCCTGTTACAGAGGAGAGTTGCTTACCTGTTGGGAGTTGTATGGGTGATGTTTACGTATACCTGCCATGTCTTCGCAGGTCGGTTCATATTGTGTATTGAGGCAGGTACGATGTGTGTGATATTTTCTCTGCCTAGTCTCGGACAACACGGGCAGTACGGGTTACGTATTATGTATTGTTTTAAAAATAAATTAACCTGCCAGTGGGCTCTCGGTTTCCCTTTAGCGGGGGTTACTAGAGGAGTGTTTTACGATGTCCACCCCGATGGTTTTTGATTAATACTGTTAATCGTGTGGTGATATGAACCGTTGTGTGATAATCTATTGGGTTGGGATTGTAAATTAAGAAATTAAATGTGCTAATTTCATATCCCTCCTGTTTGTTCAGTTACACCCTTGTTTGCATCATGATCCGTTCCTTGTCCTCCTTTGTTGTATTCAGTTTGCCCGTAGGACATATGATGCTGTGACTCCTACTGAGATTTTATAATCTCACCCGGTGTTGTATTTCCCCCTTTCAGGAGTAGTTTGTGAGCTGTAGACGGTATTTGAGGTGTGAGTGCTTCCTACGACCCGGCTGGACTATCGCACCTACACGTTTTACACAGTTTTCCCATTTCTGGAAATTCCGGTTTGACTTGTTTGATGTTTGACTCACTTTACCATTTTATACATTTATTATCTTTACGGGATACCTGTTTTTACGTATCGGGCTTTAAGCCCATTTCGTGAGTTTGGGCTTTGACTGTTTAAGTCCGTTTTCGTTTATGGTATTTTACTTCCAGTAACAAAAGTCTTCCGCTGTATATTTTATACACTCCGTTTTATGCCAGATGTCAGTTTTCAATTTATCTTGCTCCAAATTCATAAGTATTAAAGGCAATTGTTTTTGGGAATCGTGTTTGAAAAGTCGTATAAGCTTTGTGGGATCCGGATTGGTCCACGTGTTGGGTTTATCCGGGTTTCACGGCAGTAGGGGCCCGGTGTTCGGGTTCGGGTCCTTACACCAATACTTCCTAACACACCATAAAGCCACTCTGCAAAACTAAGTTCCATCAACCTCCAAATCGAAGGTGCTTTCCCATGCTTCTTGTCAGCTGTTTCCTTTACTTTAGTTGGAATATCATCAGAATGACTATGTGGTCGACTGAAAGTCTGAGAGTGAGAACGTTCACTTTTAGGATCTGAAGTCAAAAGTGGAGATACAGGAGATTCAGGATCAGAACCATTTGCTGCTTGTTGATGGCCAGACTGTACATCAAGTCTGGGTAACTCAGGAAGCTTCATCTCAAAACTATCCTGCCTGGTCATTGATGGTTCCTTATCATTTCCATCCAATGGGAGGTCATTCTCCATCATTTTCTCTGCTCGTGGGCTGCAAACTTTTGGTGATTCTTGTGAGTTGAATGCACCATCCGGAGGCCGTGAAATACCAGGAACTCTCTGAAGCGATGGTGATTTAAAAAATTTGGGAGAGGATGGTTCATGGCTTGCAGAAGAATCCTTTTCAATTTGGAAAATGTTAGTCTTATTGTAATTTCTCAATGGCATCCTGCATATATATCATATAACGAATATTTTTAGAACAAATAAATTACATATTCACCATTTACTACAATTATAATGGTAATTTCACTGCTTTTCCAGCAACCATTTCTGCCAACAAGTGCAACAGCCTTTTTAGCTGGTATATTAAGGTAAAATCCACTCAGGATTGGTATCTCAGGTCGCATATGAATACTTTGCCAAAGTTTCATTTGTGAATGCGTACAAGGTCCTAACATAAGAGACTGCCTGCATAATTTATATGCTGAGATTCTAAAATGTAAAGAAGCTGCAAAACTTCCAAGGAGGTAAATCCTGAGAACGTGTTCTGGCTTGTTAATTAAACTCTATATCTGCTATTTTTGTTAGTGAAATTACCATTATATTCCAATAGAATTGTTATTGTAGTAAATGGTGAATATGTAATTTATTTGTTCTAAAAATATTCGTTATATTTGGTACAATCAGCTTTTTGTCATATTTCCATGTAGACATGTCCTGCACCAGAAGCAGGACTAGCAATGAACAATGGGTAAATGGATAAATGCCAATGGGCTGGGAGCCTGGGCCAGACTGGATGGGCTTGATCAAAAGAATGCATCGTGGGCCCTGAACTAATTCAAATGAACGAGAAACACGACGGAATCTAGAAGCTATCATAGCCGACGGAATAACGTTTTGTTCGTTGCTTCCATTGCTAACCCAATTATATTCTTCAAAATCTCTCATCATCACCCCTTTCTTTTTTGCCATATTCATCATCACCAGCTGTGTCAGCAATGGAATTTGTCTCTTTAATTGCCCAGAAAACCGTGGATTGCTTATATGATGCAATCGTGCTCCAGCTGCGCTACTTGGTCGAGGTTAATGAGAATGTTGACAAGTTACGTAAGCAAGCTGAAAGGCTCTCTGACATGAAAGCCGAGATAGAGAGAAAGGTGGATGCCGCAACAAGGAATGCTGAGGAGATCAAAATTTCCGTTGACAAGTGGATGAAAAGAGTGGATGATGAGGTGAAGGAGGCAAAGAATTTCTTGGAAGACGAAGGGAAAGCAGACAAGAAGTGCCTCCATGGGTGGTGTGTCAATCTGAGTTTGCGTTACCGGTTAAGTAAGGAAGCATATAACAAGAGTGTGGGTATCGCGGAGCTTCAAAAAGAGGTGGAATTGGAGAGTGTGTCACTCAAAGCTCCACCTCCAGGGCTGATACCCTTTTCATCAGGATTGATTGAAACTTTCTTGTCCAGGCGTACTACTACAGAGGAAATAATGGGCATTCTGAGTAGTGAGAATATCAGCTTGATCGGAATATGTGGCATGGGTGGTGTGGGCAAGACCACCATGGTGACTAAAATAGGTGTGACGGCAAAAGAGAAAAAGTTGTTCGAAGAAGTGGTGATGGCGACGGTATCCCAGAATCCCAGCATCGACAAGATTCAGGAGGAGATTGCTAAGATGCTGGGATTGACGTTCGAGAGTGGCGGCGGTGACTCTGAAAGAGCGCGCCGGTTGTGGGCGAGGATGGAGAAACAGAAGCGGATTTTGGTCATCTTGGATGATGTTTGGAACAGGCTTGAACTTTCTCAAGTCGGTATTCCTTGTGGGGATATGTACAAAGGAGTCAAGGTAATCTTTACTTCTCGAAGCGAAGAAGTCTGTAGGGAAATGGATGCTCAAAGTATTGTCAAAGTTGAAGTTCTATCAAAAGAAGAATCATGGAATCTTTTCAGGGTGACTGCCGGTGATGTTGTGGACTCTCAAGATATAAACCCCATGGCCAGAGAGATTGCTGCTAAGTGTGGAGGCCTGCCAATTGCACTGGTGACTGTAGGCAGAGCTTTGAAGGGTAAGAGTAAGTATGTGTGGGTTGATGCAGCTGGGCAATTGAAGAAATCAGCCCCAACCAACATTGGAGGAGTTGAAGCAAAATTATTTTTACCATTGGAGTTAAGCTATAACTCTTTGGTAACCGAGGAGGCCAAATCATGTTTCTTGTTATGCTGCTTATTTCCAGAAGATTTCGATATTCCTATCGAGAGATTGCTAAGATATGGAATATCTTTAAGGACATTTCAGAATGTTGATACAGTGGAAGAGGCTAGAAGCAGACTACACAATATTGTAAGTACCCTTATTGACTCGCACTTACTATTGAATGGTACAGAGGAAAAGCATGTGAGAATGCATGATGTTATTCGTGATGTTGCAATACACATCTCATCCAAGAAGAAAAATGCATTTTTGGTAAAATCTGGCATTGGATTGAGAGATTGGCCAAACTACGATTCCTATGAGCATATATCGGGGATATCTTTGATGTCAAATCTCATTCAAAATCTTCCTGATGGGCTCAAATGTCCAAAGCTGGAGATTTTACTGCTTCCAAAATATTTGAGAATGCCAGAAAATTTCTTCCAAGGAATGAAAGAATTGAAGCTTCTAGACATGGGAAAGAATCATTGGAGACATAGCGTGATGTTGCCTTCCTCCCTAGGAGACCTTGGAAATCTGCGTACACTCTGCATTGAAAGTCTCAGTTTGAGAAACATCTCAGTGATTGGAAGATTGGCTAAGCTTGAAGTTCTTAGCATTTCAAGTTATGGCATGGAGGATATCCCCAAGGAATTTGGCAAGTTGACTTCTCTAAAGATATTTGAATTGGAAACGCGCTTCAGTCTCCAACGAGTATCTCCAGGTATTTTTTCAAATCTCCAAAAATTAGAGGAGTTTAGCATGAGCAGTAACTATATAAATTGGGATTCATCAATGAATGCTAGCATTTCTGAGCTACAGTTTTTGACTCGATTGACCAGTTTGGACATCAGTATACCTCATGCTAGTGCCTTGACTGATGACATGCCTTTCCAAAACTTAGTCAGTTATAATATATCAGTGGGTGGCGTCGAATACGCCAAGTCTGACTTATTTTCTAGAACCCTGACGCTCAGCCTTGACACTAAATTTTCACTGCCTCGTTGTATTAAGGTTTTAGTTCCAAGAAGTGAGAGTTTCTCTTTTGTTGAATACGATGGGTTGAGGGATATCCTGCATGACTTCCTCAACGATGAATTCAATGAGCTAAAGTCTATAGAAGTTTCTGGTTGCAATGAGTTCAAGTACTTACTTGACACATCAGATCTGGCAGTTAAGGTAGTTTTTCGAAACTTGGAACAACTCCAATTCATTAAAACTGGTGAGTTCACAGAAATATGCCATGGCCATCTTCCAGATGAGTCCCTGAATAAATTAAAACAGCTGACAATGATGGGATGTCACAAGATGGGTTGCCTCTTACCATCACATTTGATGCAAAGGTTTCAAATTCTTGAAAGTGTTTCTGCTTTAGATTGTGATTCCATGCTCAGCGTCTTCGAAATTGAAGGTTCGATGACAAATGAACACCAAGACGTCAAGCTGCTGTCAAAGTTGAAGGAACTATCCCTGCGTGGCTTGCCAGAAATGACGTGCATATGGAAGGGCCAAATCCAGTTTATTAACCTCTGCAGCCTCAAATCCTTATCCATGTACAACTGTAGGCAACTGAAATGGATATTTCCCCCAATCCTCTCACAAACTTTAACCGGCCTTGAAAGCATTGCGATTTCGTACTGCCATAAAATGGAAAAAATTTTCAGGATGAAGGAAGAGAAGGAAGCAGAGGAAGAAATAGTGGTGTGGAACAGAAATAACAATTTGGTTTCTCCAAGTCTGCAAAACCTGAGATGGCTAGACATATGTGACTGCCCAAATTTAACAACCGTCTTCCCGCTCTCGCTAATCAAACTAGGCCTGGTTCAACTGGAATCACTCAAATTACGTAAATGTTCCAAGATAAAAGAAATAGTTTCGACAGACCTCGAGGAATCAGAAACTACAGAAAGAATCGTTTTTCCTCGTATGAGTCGTTTGATACTTGAATCTCTGGACAGCCTCGCATGTTTCTGCCCTGCTCATTGCACCATAGAGTGGCCAGTGCTAAAAGACTTGGAAATTAAAGTATGCCCTGAAATGGAGACATTTGGTTATGGAGACCAAATAACACCAAATCTGCAAGACGTCCTAGTTGAGAGCAAGGAACGACTGTGGAGGGGGGATCTCAATTCGACCGTGCAGTACGCCTTTAAAGAAGGCTCCTCTCAAAGGCAAGGTCGCTGAGATCAGAGGCCACATCCTAAACCAATCAAGGTACCCCTTTCTTATTCTACCTAGTTAATTCTGTCATTCTTTTTTCACAATTGTTAATGGAAAGAAAACTCATATTGATAAGTTTTCTTACTTAGTTTTCTTAATTCGACTATGGAGTGGTGATAAGTTTTCGAGGATTTTAATTAGAGTAACCACGTAAATCTTAATTAGATTAACCACGTCATAAATACAAAATTAGTCCATGCTTACTATTTGTGCATCTAATCCAATTACTGAAGCTAGTCCAATGATAAGATCTTGAGGACCTTAGATAGAATTACTGTGTCATAAGCAATAACTGGGAATATAGATATATATTAAAATTATTGTAAAACAATTGGTAATAAATACAAAGTTAGTATATATTTGTTATATTTGCTACTTATGTATCCAATCCAATATGTGATTTTGATTTTGATATCAATATATAATTATATTTTATATAATAGCATTATATTTTTGATATCAATATAAATATCGAATTTAAAAAGGACGATTTTTTTAAAAGTATTTGTTAGAGTAAATAATTCTATTTTATGGTATTTTATCTATTTTTCATAATTTAATCTTGAGATGAATTTGAATTATATTCAGAAAAAATTTAGAGAGATATTTGGAGTTGGAAAGTATCATTATATATGCAAGCATGGAAGAAAGAAGAAAGAATCAACCTTTGGAAGGATTAGATGGTGAAGGGAGTGACCCACATGGTGAAAATGATAAAGTGAGGAAGAAGTTGAGGAGGATGGCGAAATGGAATTGAAAGCAAGGGATGGTAGTGCCGATGATGTTAAGAAGAAGAGGAAGACGAAGAAGAGAAAGAGAAAGAGAGAAGAGAAGAGTGGTGCAGAGAAGGATGAGATAATTGAAGTGAGAACAGGAGATGGTGAAGCTGGTGAGGATAAGAAGAGAAGGAAGACAAAGAAGTCAAAGAGAAAGGAGAGTGAGGGTGAAGAGAAGAGTGCTACAGAGGAGGATGAAGCAGTCAGGCAGACTAAGAAGGCAAAGCAGAAGAAGAAACTGAAGAAGAAAAAGAAAAAGAATAAAGCGAAAATGGAGGATGGGAATGTGGGTAATAATGGAGTGCAAGAGAGCAACGAAAGGTGATTTCTAGAGTGCACTATTATCGTCACTATGGTTTATTTAGCTGTGACTGTTCGTTGGTGTGAGTATATGCAATTTTTAGGCTTGATGAAGCAGACGAATTTGATTTCTATTAGAGCGCGTTTCTTTCTTTTTTTAAAAAAAATTAAAAGCATTCATCATCAATTATTGTGACAAATCTCTCTCATTAAGGTGCTATAAGGATGAGTCTTACCGCTCAATTACATCTTTCGGAATGAGCGTGTTTCCTGGTATAGTTTGTTTGATTAATTTTGTTAGGGTGGAATTTGAGATGACATAGTGTATATTGGTAGTGATCAGTAACATGCTATGTGTTATCCTTTCCTTTTTCAATGTTATCATCTGGCAGATTATCGATTGCGTTACTCTGTTTCCTTTTTCCAATATTGTGACTGCTGTTTGATATGGTTCCTGTTATGTCATCATTTTCAGTCAGTTGAATTTGAATGAGGGCATTGTTACAAAAGTTTATGTGGAAAGAATTTGACTGCCCATAGAATATAGCAGCAGGCAGGAAGAGAGAGTCTGGAAGGGGAAAGCATTACCTGTGCACCACTTTGATGACCATGTACGTATTTTCCCTGGAATTGCAGAAGCATCGCTACATTCTTTGTAAGTTGTGGACAGACTACCTACTACATTAGGTCATCAGCCCGTGACCTGATGGGTAGGGATCATTGAAGCCTTTTGCTCTGTTTTCCTAGCTATTATCCCGTGATCTTTCTATAAACTATCATTTCTTCATTTACATTGCATTATTCCCTTCAGGCAACGACATCACTTGGAAGCAGAGTCGAATTAGTTAAATACGAAAGAGGCAACCTTAGTGACAAATGTCTGGATGAAACCGGCATTGAGGTGGGCCTAATTAACTTGTTTGAACATGTAACTTAAACTCAATCTTGTCTTTTGCATCACCATCTGCAAGTGGGGATCCAGTTTATCTTCAATTTCAGGTGCATTTGATAGAGACTACCTCTCTCTTCCCGGACGGAAAATCCCAACAATTCATATCTTGGTAAAGATTCCAGCTTCTTAACAAGATACTGTGGACTCTCGGTTATTTGGAGGCTCGAAAAAAAAAAAAAACTCGACCAACAACAGTTCGCCTCGCCTTGATGGAGAAAGTCCATTTCTGAGTCTTGACAAGAGATTAATCTAATAATTGATGAGAATATTCATGATAAGGATTCATGAGGCTTCTATATATTCCCCTAGTTGCTCAAGCCCACTGAAACATCAAACACTGTTGAACTTCCGCTATTGTGACATCTAACCTATTAATTAAATCTAATATAATAAAATCTAACCAAATCTAATATAATAATCAAATACTAACGGCATATCCTAACAAGCTCCTTCATAGTACTTGGATATTCCTAAATTGGTGAATCTTCATATATCTTTTTGTTTGTGTCACTGTTGGATTTTTCGATGTTGTATTCATATCTTCTTCATTTGTGCCACCATTGAATTTGCCACTGTTGTAGTCATATCTTCTTCATTTGTGCCACCGTTGGATTTACTGACAACGATGCACTATCATAGTCATCTTTTGGAGCCTCTGAAAGGTGCATAGCATCAAGATAGATTTTCATTTGAACAACCCATGCATGATAATTTTTTCGGTAAAAAACTGATGGCGCGATATATTGGATAAAAGCCGATTGTGTTTCACTCTCTATTGTCATAGGTCCCTCAAGAAAACTTGCAACTCCGTTACCAATTTGTTGGGTTATTGGAGATTGGAGGAAGATATGGGTTATAAAAAGAGACTATCTAAAAGTATACGAACTGGAGAGTAAAGATATCGAACGTGAGCTCTGTGAGTTCATATGGGAGCTATATCATATAATCTAGGGAATAAAACCATTAAGGGACAATTACTACACCATCTATCCTGCCAAAAAGAGATGGACTCGCCTTTCCCCAGTTTCCAGTGATGGAATTCTGAGAGACACTTTCCATTTGACAATGTTGATCTGCTTGTCTGCACAATCCCTTTCCAGATAGCAGAAACTTGGGTCATTACACACAATATACCTTCAGAGCTCAATCTGGGCCTGTATTTCTGCTCCATCACCTGTTTCCACGATGAGCAAGTATCATTTGCAATTCTATAACTCCACTTTGTAAGCAGAGCCTTATTCCGCAACTTCAAACAACCAATTCCTGTACCCCCCCTTGTCTTTTGCTCTAACTGCCACTGACCAGCTCACTTTGCACATACATCTTTTGTTTACTTTCCCAGCCCATAAGAATCGCTTCATCCATTTCTCAAAATCCTGTTGTACACTCACTAGCATTTGAAAAAAGGTCATATAATACACTGGTAAACTATTTAACACTGATTTGATCAGTGTAATTCCCCCCCCTCTCAAGTGATAGTAAAGAACCCTTCTAAGACGCTAGTCTACTTTTGAACCTATCCACCACCGTTTTCCATGTACTTCTGCGGTGTGGATTTGCTCCAAGGGGCACCCCAAGGTATAAGAACGGCATAACCTGCAGTCTGCAATGAATCCTAGATGCCAAGTTCGCGGCCTCCCCATTGGACACATTGATTCCTACTAAACCTGATTTAAAGAAATTAATCTTTAATCCAGATAGTAACTCATAACAATGCAGTATTCGCTGTAAGCGGAGGATCCCCTGCTGATCACCATGGCTGAAAAGAATAACGTCATCTGCATATTGCAGATGCAATAAATACAGTCCTCCAACATTAATGCCCTGGAACAATTGACAGTCTACCGCTCTAATAAGCATCCATGACAGAACCTCCGCCACTAAATTGAACAATAGTGGTGAGAGGGGATCACCTTGTCGCAAACCTCTCCCCACCTTAAATTCAGAGGTTGGCGCACCATTGATAAGAATTTCACAACGAGCAGAAGAGACACACCCCTGAATCCATCTCCTCCATTGGGCACCGAAGCCTATTTGTTCCATCACCTTAAGTAGGAAAGTCTAATTTACAAAGTCGTATGCCTTCTGAAAGTCCAATTTAAGGCACCATCCTTTTTGTTTTGATTTTTTCATGGTATGTAATATTTCATTGGCAACCATAATTGAATCAGCAATGTACCTTCCTTCCATAAAGCCAGTTTGAAAGGGAGAGATTAGCCGGTCCATCACTTGCTTAAGTCGTTTGGACAAAATCTTGGCAATGATTTTATATAAACTGTTAATGAGACTGATAGGCTTGTATGAATTGAAATCAGCGGCACCTGGTAGCTTGGGGATTAAGGTGATGAAACTATTGTTTATCCTACGAGGTAGGGCGACGCTAGAATGAAATTCTTGCACCAACGTGATGATATCCTCTTCGATCACTTGCCACGCTTTCTTAATAAAGTAGAAGTTGAAACCATCTGGTCCTGGGGCCTTGTGATTGCCACAATCCTATACAGCGCTTTTGATCTCTTCCTCAAGGAATGGTGCTTTGAGGTGGTCTGCCTCGGCGGTTGATAGAGTGGGTAAATCTAAACTACCCAATCCTAACCATCTGATACCCTCAGCCGCAAAGAGTCTCTGGAAATGTCCTATTGCTTCAGCCTTTATTTCCTCTGGCTTGAACAAATCCATGCCATTTACTCGCATTGAACCAATGAAGTTATAACAGCGTCGTATATTAGCGCAGGAGTGAAAAAACTTGCTGTTCTTATCCCCAAGCTTGAGCCATTGTTGTCTAGACTTCTGCCTCCACAGAGCCTCAATCTTCTGCTTTAAATCCCATTTCTGGACCTGTAGTTCTTGATGCCTGCTATGCATAGCTTCCCCGAAATCCCGTCTATTCTGATCTAGAGAATCAATCTCAACCAGAATTGCTTTCATTCTGGTTTCAAATGGTCCGAAATTTTCTGTATGCCAAACCTGCAATTTTTTCTTCAAAAATGCCATATTTTTAACCACACTAAATGCACCTGGAAAACTAAGTCCTGCCTCCCACTAGAACTCTGCCACCGTCACTATGAAATGCTTATCCTCCCACCATAAATCCCATGAGCGAAATTGCCTAAATCCCCAAAAAAAAGGAATTTGCCTTCAATATTAATGGGACATGGTCTGAGAATCCCTTGGCTCCAGCATATAACCTATGGCAACTAAATTGTATACACCAATTTGGGGAAGCCAACACCCTGTCAATTCGGGAGGCACTATGGGAATTGAACCATGTATAGTCTTTGCCAAGGAGTGGCAAATCGATCAGTCCTTTCCTATTGATGAAATGTAGAAAGCGGGAAGCAGCAATATTATTAAAAGAGTTCCCCAGCCGCTCTTCAGCATTCACGGCTTCATTGAAATCGCCCAGAATAATCTAAGGCGTTATATCCGTAGTCTTCCTTCCTTGCAGCTCATCCCAAAGCTCTCGTCTCTCAGCCACTGAATTAGGCGCATGTAGCCATACGCAAACAAAACTGAAACCTGTAGCCCTTACTCGCATCTCCAATAGTAGCCACCTATCAAATTTTTCCACAGCAAGACTCTGAACCTTCGAATCATCCCAAAGGCACACAATTCCGCCTCCACTCCCACGTGCATCAATAGCTTCCCATTTAATATTATTTCCAGACCATAATCTGCCAACCAGCCTCTCAGGGAAGCTCTCCCTCTTTGTCTCACATAAGAGCAAGATACTCAGTTGTTCCTTAGAGATAAGATTACGAATATGAGTCTCCTTCACCTTACCACGACACCCCCGGATATTCCACATAGCGAAATTAATCATCAAAAGTGTAACCCTTGTGCAAAGAATCTCCTGCACTACACCACTAGGTGCAGTGAGCTTGCCACTCCTTTCCTTCCTCTACTATTCGTGCCTTCAACTTTTGCCGAATTGCTGCTTTCGTTTGCTTTCGGTTCAACCCTATTGTTTCAATTACGTCCAACGACTGTTGTACCTCCATTTCAGTTGAACACTGGTCTGAATCCGAACTCCTGGAGCATAACCTCTCTGACAAACCTTCATCCTTATCCCGATTAGCAGTAAGAAAAGAAGGATCTTCCACCAGTTGGGAAACGTTACACAACTCTGGATGACTAGCTCGGCCTGAGGATAGACTTCCTGTGGGTTTCAAATGTTTGAGCTTTTTCTGCTTGCCAATCCTGCTATCTGCTGCCCGCCCCTTTGTTCCAACCCGTGAAGCTTTATTACCTTCCCTCCTCATTCTTGTGAAAGCCATGTCTTCAGGAGGCAATGTAAAATCGGTATGCTCAGCTACAGATTCAGTGGGCAAACATTCAAATATTGCTTTACGGTTATCCTGGAACTGTCCCCCTTAGTTCATCTCCCTTCTTGCCATTAGACATGCCGGTGCAATAAAATTACTTAACAACCCACTACTGCTCATAGAATAACTAGAACGTCCTTCCTTATGCTGATTCACTGAGAGATTAGTCCCCACGTGGGCAGGCTGCTCCCTTATAAGTAAGTGGGATGTGGAATTGGGGTCCACCGCTCCCACTTTGACTTCAGCTATACTGTCCTCTCCCATATTATTGTTTTCCATCAAATCTTTTTTACAAAAGCCCCCTTTTCCTGCAAGAGACGTGCTACCCCTCTCCTCCATAGACCTACCCTTCCACCTACCTGATAAATTATGGTTGATAGGTGCAGGTAGGCTGTTGCACCCACCCGACAGAGATCCCTTTTTCCTTACCTCGGACTCCCCCAAATCTCTATCCTTGACTTCCATTATACACGCCATGAACAGTTTACCATCAACCATCAGCTTCACCTTCTTCTATTTTTCCTGCAAGCTTGTTGTAGCTACTTGCATCATTGCCACATGCAGAGAAACCCAGTTGGCTGTTTTATTGTGTACCTGAACTAATGATCCGATCGACTGTACTATTTTTCGAAAAGTGTCTTCAAACCATACATTCAGGGGAATTCCCGTCACCTCCACCCAGTAAAGCCTTTTGGTTCCAATATCCTCTAGACGCCAAGGATGAATGTCATAGAACATACCAGTCCAAAAACTGATATTGGATGTAAGTTCTATCCTCATCAACTCTGCGGTTGCAAAGGTGAGAAGTCTCTGGTGCCCCCCATATCTTTCCACCCTACACCGGCAGGCAAACAAAGCTTATCAGTGTTTCCATCACGAAGTGATCCAACAGCACTCCGATGAAGCCATTCCAGGGTTCCTTTATTGGAGTGAATCTCCACTGGCACTTCCTCAAAAGCATGATTATTCTTTGCTGCTGTAGCTTCTGCGTAAGTTCTACCATCGCACTCCCGCATTGTCATATTGCTCACACCCGACAGAATTATTCTCGGTTGTATTGATTCGTCCTTTCGTATAGTGTCAGCTAACAGTGTTCTGCGTTGCCCTGAAGTAGCTGCAAAACGAGCCACATGAAATCTCATCCAAGTGTGACTACCAACTATCGAGTTAAGCCGCCTCTGCCGAGCAACCTCTTGAACCCCACACCACACAAACTTGACGAAACCAAACCGTAAGCGCCTCCTGGATTTGCGGTTTGGAATGAACACATCTGCTACGGGTTCGATAGTAGTAATCTCTTTAAAGAGTCTATTGGAGTTCCATCCTTCTGGTATACCTTCTACGAAATAAGAGATGTATCTGTCTTCACTAAACACCTTTGCTGCTTTCCATTTGAATTGTGCATGCCCTGACGTGTCATGGTTGTCCGGTTGAGGCAAGTGGGACACTGGTGAGAGTTCCGAATTTCTACAATCGGCATTCTTGAGTGGAGAGGTGGATTTGATGGTATGGTTGGGTGTTGGGTTTGGTATAGAGAGAGGTGGGAGATTTTGAGAGGTGAGAGAAGTTACTTTTTGGGAACCTTCGTTTCATGCGTTGTATTTAAATAAAAATATAAATAATATCCTATTCTATTAACCAAATATAATATAATAATCAAATACTAACTGAATATCCTAACACTATCTAGGTATTTTTATAATATAAATATGTAAGGTTGGATTTTATAAGGAACTAATTTTAGAATAAATTACAACTGGACGGACGACCATGGGATTGTTGTTTATTTTGCCTTAAAGTTAGCGCTAAGTGTCAACCCTCAAATTGGAAAGTGTCGACTGATTTAGAGCGTGTTTCTTCTTTTTTTTTAAAAAAAATTTGAAAGTATTCATCGTCGATTATTGTGACAAATCTCTCTCATTAAGGTGCTATAATTCAATTACATCTTTCGGAATGAGCATGTTTCTTGGTATAGTTTGTTTGATTAATTTTGTTTGGGTGGAATTTGAGATGACATAGTGTATATATTTTTCCAATTGTCCTTTGATCCTAATTTATCTGAACTTGGCAAAAGACTTTTAGCATACCTTTAGTTGGTATACTCTGATTTGGAAAACAACATCACTTTACATAACTTTTGTTCTACCCATCTGAAATTATTGCTTATTTCAATAGTAGCATTTGTATGAAATCATCTTGGAAATACTCCTCAGGAAGGTGGTAGTATATAAATCATCTTGGATTTATATATGAGATGAGCATGGTGATTGGGCACATTTTATTATTCTTGAGTTTGAAATTGATGGATTTAGTGTGATGTTGTATGGGTAGAGCCGTGTGGTTTGTGGTTTATTGATTAAATACTACAGTTATGTTTGATTGTATTTCGTAAATACGTTATATTGTATTGAGGTTTTTATTTAAATACATGCTCCTTTTTAATAGAAAAATTAAAGTTTTAAATTTATCCATATTTTTACATGTTTTAGGAAATGAATTTTTAAATTTAAGCTTGTGTGATTCCGATTAAGTTATGAGTTGAACCAATTGGGATTGCACGACAATGAGAGGCCCAAATTCTAGGTTCCTGTCCTTATAGAATCTCCTAGAGTAGGAAGACCATAATGAAATATCTACTCATAACCAATAATCCTTATGTTTTTAGTTGGATCTCCCACTCAAAGACCAATCGGTTTTGATAATAAGAAGTTTACCTATCAAATTGATTAAAAACTATAGGTTAAGGATCCATAGAGCTTCGTAGAAGACAAGATAAATAAAAGATTACTGAAAATCAATATTAACCTCGTAGGAGGCTCAGGATATTCAACTCCCGGAACTAGAATAAAATTTCTTGCCAAACATGCTTTCAAAAGACATCGCAAAAATTTTAAAGAATGCTAAATGAGCTGGAATGTAAAATGATGCCAAACCACATGCGGTCCATGACTACTTATATACCTGAATATAGATCATGCAGGATCTATTTAATATCCATAATTAAAAAATAATTACAATTATCTAACATCTCTATTCTATCATTTTCTGAATTTTTGGGGTATCTTGTCCGCAATTCTCGGAGCTCACGAAAATATCTTCATGACCCGATCCTTTCCAACTCTAATTATCTCACTAAATTTCTCCTGCATATAATTCAAATTCACATCTCAAGATTAAATTACGAAAAAATAGATAAAATAAATCTTTTACTCTCAAAATACTTGGATAATTATTATCTAGATTAGTATATATAAAATGCTACCACCTCATTGCGTTGTTATGAAGTCCAAAGTTTGAGCAACCAATATGAGTTTTCTTTCCATTAACAATGGTGAAGAAAGAATGAAAGAATTAACAAGGTAGAATAAGAAATGGGTACCTTGAGTGGATTAGGATGTGGCCTCTGAACTCCGCGATCTTGCCTTTGAGAGGAGCCTTCTTTAAAGGCGTCCTGCACAGTGGAATTGAGATCCCCCCTCCATAGTCGTTCCTTGCTCTCGACTTGGACTTCTTGCAGCTTTGGTGTTATTTGGTCTCCATAACCAAATGTCTCCATTTCGGGGCATCCTTCAATTTTCAAGTCTTTTAGCACTGCCCACTCTATGGTGCAATGAGCAGGGCAGAAACATGCGAGGCTGGTCAGAGATGTAAGTATCAAATGACTCATACGAGGAAAAACGATTCTTTCTGTAGTTTCTGCTTCCTTGAGGTCTATCGATACTATTTCTTTTATCTTGGAACATTCACGTAATTCGAGTGATTCCAGTTGAACCAGGCCTCCTTTGATTAGCGAGAGGGGGAAGACGGTTGTTAAATTTGGGCAGTCATATATCTCTAGCCGTCTCAGGTTTTGCAGACTTGGAGAAACCAAATTGTTATTTTTGTTCCATACCACTATTTCTTCCTCTGCTTTCTTCTCTTCCTTCATCCTGAAAATTTCTTCCATTTTATGGCAGTCCGAAATCCGAATGCTTTCAAGGCTGGTTAAAGTTTGTGAGAGGATTGGGGGAAATATCCATTTCAGTTTACTACACTTGTACATGGATAAGGATTTGAGGCTGCAGAGGTTAATAAACTGGATTTGGCCCTTCCATATGCACGTCATTTCTGGGAAGCCATGCAGGGATAGGTCCTTCAACTTTGACAGTAGCTTGACGTCTTGGTGTTCATTTGTCATCGAACCTTCAATTTCGAAGACGCTGAGCATGGAATCACAATATAAAGCAGAAACACTTTCAAGAATTTGAAACCTTTACATCAAATGTGATGGTAAGAGGCAACCCATCTTGTGACATTTCTCTATTGTCAGCTGTTTTAATTTATTCAGGGACTCATTTGGAAGATGGCCATGGCATATTTCAGTGAACTCACCAGTTCCACTGAATTCGAGTTGTTCCAAGTTTCGGAAAACTACCTTAACTGCCAGATCTGATGTGTCAAGTAAGTACTTGAACTCATTGCAACCCCAAACTTGTATAGACTTTAGCTCATTGAATTCGTCGTTGAGGAAGTCATGCAGGATATCCCTCAACCCATCGTATAAAACGAAACAGAGACTCTCACTTCTTGGAACTAAAACCTTAATACAATGAGGCAGTGAAAATTTAGTGTCAAGGCTGAGCGTCAAGGTTCTAGAAAATAAGTCAGACATGGCGTATTCGACGCCACCCACTGATATATTATAACTGACTAAGTTTTGGAAAGGCATGTCATCAGTCAAGACACTAGCATGAGGTATATTGATGTCCAAGCTGGTCAATCGAGTCAAAGACTGTAGCTCAGAAATGCTAGCATTCATTGGTGAATCCCAATACCAATAGTTAATGCTAAACTCTTCTAATTTTCGGAGATTTGAAAAAATACCTGGAGGTACTCGCCGGAGAAGCGAGCTCGCTTTCAATTCAAATATCTTTAGAGAAGTCAACTTGCCAAATTCCTTGGGGATCTCCTCCATGCCATAACTTGAAATGCTAAGAACTTCAAGCTTAGCCAATCTTCCAATCTCTGAGAAGTTTGTTAAACTATATTTTCCAATGCAGAGTGTGCGCAGATTTCCAAGGTCTCCTAGGGAGGAAGGCAACGTGAAGTTACTCCCCCAATCATCCATTCCCATGTCTAGAAGCTTCAATTCTTTCATTCCTTGGAAGAAATTTTCTGGCATTGTGAAACGTGTTGGAAGCAGTAAAATCTCCAGCTTTGGACATTTGAGCCCATCAGGAGGGTTTTGAATGCGATTTGACATCAAAGATATCCCCGAGATATGTTCATAGGAATCGTAGTTTGGCCAATCTTTCAATCCAATACCAGATTTTACCAAAAATGCATTTTTCTTCTTGGATGAGATGTGTATTGCAACATCACGAATAACATCATGCATTCTCACATGCTTTTCCCCTGTACCTTTCAATAATAAGTGCGAGTCAATAAGGGTACTTACAATTGTGTGTAGTCTGCTTCTAGCTTCTTCCACTGTATCAACATTCTGAAATGTCCTTAAAGATATTCCATATCTTAGCAATCTCTCCATATGAATATCGAAATCTTCTGGAAATAAGCAGCATAACAAGAAACATGCTTTGGCCTCCTCGGTTACCAAAGAGTTATAGCTTAACTCCAATGGTAAAAATAATTTTGCTTCAACTCCTCCAATGTTGGTTGGGGCTGATTTCTTCAATTGCCCAGACGCATCAACCCACACATACTTGCTCTTACCCTTCAAAGCTCTGCCTACAGTCACCAGTGCAATTGGCAGGCCTCCACACTTAGAAGCAATCTCTCTGGCGATGGGGTTTATATCTTGAGAGTCCACAACATCACCGACAGTCACCCTGAAAAGATTCCATGATTCTTCTTTTGATAGAACTTCAACTTTGACAATACGTCGAGCATCCATTTCCCTACAGACTTCTTCACTTCGAGAAGTAAAGATTACCTTGATTCCTTTGTACATATCCCCACAAGGAATACCGACTTGAGAAAGTTCAAGTCTGTTCCAAACATCATCCAAGATGACCAGAATCCGCTTCTGTTTCTCCATCCTTGCCCACAACTGGCGCGCTCTTTCAGACTCACCGCCGCCACTCTTGAACGTCAATCCCAGCATCTTAGCAATCTCCTCCTGAATCTTGTTGATGCTGGGATTCTGGGATACCGTCGCCATCACCACTTCTTCGAACAACTTTTTCTCTTTTGCCGTCACACCTATTTTAGTCACCATGGTGGTCTTGCCCACACCACCCATGCCACATATTCCGATCAAGCTGATATTCTCACTACTGAGAATGCCCATTATTTCCTCTGTAGTAGTACGCCTGGACAAGAAAGTTTCAATCAATCCTGATGAAAAGGGTATCAGCCCTGGAGGCGGAGCTTTGAGTGACACACTCTCCAATTCCACCTCTTTTTGAAGCTCCGCGATACCCACACTCTTGTTATATGCTTCCTTACTTAACCGGTAACGCAAGCTCAGATTGACACACCACCCATGGAGGCACTTCTTGTCTGCTTTCCCTTCGTCTTCCAAGAAATGCTTTGCCTCCTTCACCGCATCATCGACTCTTTTCATCCACTTGTCAACGGAAATTTTGATCTTCTCAGCATTCCTTGTTGCGGCATCCACCTTTCCCTCTATCTCGGCTTTCATGTCAGAGAGCCTCTCAGTTTGCTTACGTAACTTGTCAACATTCTCATTAACCTCGACCAAGTAGCGCAGCTGGAGCACGATTGCATCGTATAAGCAATCCACGGTTTTCTGGGCAATTAAAGAGACAAATTCCATTGCTGACACAGCTGGTGATGATGAATATGGCAAAAAAGAAAGGGGTGATGATGAGAGATTTTGAGTGCATGCACCAGAAAGCCTTGGTTATGAGTTTATAAAGACTTGGGTCTTGAAGAAGATAATTGGGTTAGCAATGGAAGCAACGAACAAAACGTTATTCCATGGTCACAATAAGAAACGCATAAAGACGCATAAAGGTTGGTGATTCTTTACAAAAACAGGTTCCAAGCGTATCATGGAAATGCTTCTTTCCGTCGGCTATGATAGCTTCTAGATTCCGTCGTGTTTCTCGTTCATTTGAATTAGTTCAGGGCCCACGATGCATTCTTTTGATCAAGCCCATTCAGTCTGGCCCAGGTTCCCAGCCCATTGGCTTCGCTTCTTGTCTATTTATCAGGTGTCTCCGGTCTCCCCTCCTCCTTTCTCATGCTTCTTGTCTTCGCTCCTTTTGTTCATTGCTAGTCAAAGCTGATTGTACCAAATATAACGAATATTTTTAGAACAATTAAATTACATATTCACCATTTACTACAATAACAATTCTATCGGAATATAATGGTAATTTCACTAACAAAAATAGCAGATATAGAGTTTAATTAACTAGCCAGAACACGTTCTCAGGATTTACCTCCTTGGAAATTTTGCAGCTTCTTCACATTTTAGAAGCTCAGCATATAAATTATGCAGGCAGTCTCTTATGTTAGGACCTTGTACGCATTCACAAATGAAACTTTGGCAAAGTATTCATATGCGACCTGAGATACCAATCCTGAGTGGATTTTACCTTACTGTACCAGCTAAAAAGGCTGTTGCACTTGTTGGCAGAAATGGTATATGTAATTTATTTGTTCTAAAATATGTAATTTATTATAATTGTAATTACCATTATAATTACCATTATAATTGTAGTAAATGGTGAATATGTAATTTATTTGTTCTAAAAATATTCGTTATATGATCTATATGCAGGATGCCATTGAGAAATTACAATGAGACTAACATTTTCCAAATTGAAAGGAGTCTTCTGCAAGCCATGAACCATCCTCTCCCAAATTTTTTATATCACCATCGCTTCAGAGAGTTCCTGGTATATCACGGCCTCCGGATGGTGCATTCAACTCACAAGAATCACTAAAAGTTTGCAGCCCACCAGCAGAGAAAATGATGGGAGAATGACCTCCCATTGGATGGAAATGATAAGGAACCATCAATGACTAGGCAGGATAGTTTTGAGATGAAGCTTCCTGAGTTACCCAGACTTGATGTACAGTCTGGCCATCAACAAGCAGCAAATGGTTCTGATCCTGAATCTCCTTGTATCTCCACTTTTGACTTCAGATCCTAAAAGTGAACGTTCTCACTCTCAGACTTTCAGTCGACACATAGTCATTCTGATGATATTCCAACAAAAGTAAAGGAAACAGCTGACAAGAAGCATGGGAAAGCACCTCGATTTGGAGGTTGATGGGAACTTAGTTTTGAAGAGTGGCTTTATGGTGTGGTTAGGAAGTATTGGGGCAGCCATATTTGGGTCTTTCAACCCACTGTTAGGATCACGACTCACACACTCAATCTAGATGAAGAAATATGAAGAATAAGAGAAAGATACGTGGTAACACCAGAATGGTAACCTCCACGGCGGCTAGGCTCTTTTATTGATTATTTCAGGCTTATATAGAGAATTGCCTTTCACCCACCCTAAACAATTACATAGGAGAGTATTTATATAGCATTAAGAAAACATAACTATCAGGCCCATAAGTAAACTTAAATATCAGGCCCATAAGTAAACTTAAATATCAGGCTCCACAACTTAACAATTCTCCCACTTGGAGACTGATCTAGTCTTCCAAAAAATTGCATTCTCAAACATTGATCCCTTCATCATCAATATCTTCACCGCACCGCATCATCTATAGAAACACAACTACAGAAAGCCAACCAAGGTTTTGCACAACCTCAGTTTTCCAATATCAACACATTTTGTCAACATGTCTGCTAGATTCTTTGCACCCTCTATCTTCTCTAAGCACATATCCCCTTCTTCCACTGCCTTGCCAGTGAAATGATATCGTCTCCTAATATGCTTTGTCTTTGAATGATAGATTGGGTTCTTCACCAATTGTATGGCACTCTGGCTATCTGTGTAAAGAATCTTCTGGCATTGTTTCCTGCCCAATTCGTCCAGATAATCTGCCAGCCATATCATCTCTTTTCCAGCTTCAGCTATTGCCACATACTCAGCCTCAGTAGATGAAAGAGCAACACACTTCTGAAGTTTAGACATCCAACTCACTGCTGTTCCGCCTAAAGTGTAGATATAACCAGATGTGCTCTGCTCGGATGCTGGGATTCTGGGATACCGTCGCCATCACCACTTCTTCGAACAACTTTTTCTCTTTTGCCGTGACACCTATTTTAGTCACCATGGTGGTCTTGCCCACACCACCCATGCCACATATTCCGATCAAGCTGATATTCTCACTACTCAGAAAGTCCATTATTTCCTCTGTAGTAGTACGCCTGGACAAGAAAGTTTCAATCAATCCTGATGAAAAGGGTATCAGCCCTGGAGGCGGAGCTTTGAGTGACACACTCTCCAATTCCACCTCTTTTTGAAGCTCTGCGATACCCACACTCTTGTTATATGCTTCCTTACTTAAACGATAACGCAAGCTCAGATTGACACACCACCCATGGAGGCACTTCTTGTCTGCTTTCCCTTCGTCTTCCAAGAAATTCTTTGCCTCCTTCACCGCATCATCGACTCTTTTCATCCACTTGTCAACGGAAATTTTGATCTCCTCAGCATTCTTTGTTGCGGCATCCACCTTTCTCTCTATATCGGCTTTCATGTCAGAGAGCCTTTCAGCTTGCTTACGTAGCTTGTCAACATTCTCATTAACCTCGACCAAGTAGCGCAGCTGGAGACATTCTCTATACTGATGTGCTGTCATAAGCTCACCAAAATATCTTCCTCTTCTGAATAGGTAGCTAGTGGTAAGGAAGGTCGAATCCTCAGGGAGATGGTTTTAAGAGTTGGAAGTCTTTGAATTGGCCGTGGTCACGGTGTGCCCACGGTCAATGAGAATGAAGGGTTATAAAATCTTAGTGATGAATAGAGGTTGTGTAACAAATGTAATATTTCGAAGGTGAGAAATAAAGGTGTAATTCAGATGCTTGTGATGATCCTTGATTCAATTCACACCGAGACCTCCCCGTGATCACGGGTCTTCTAGGGATGTACTCACGTCTTTTCTGCTGGATTCCAGTTAGTGGGTTGCTCAGTACGACTGAGCACTCCAGAGGGAAGGAACGTCCTTTGCCCTTTCGTGTCCTACTTTCCAAAAACCTCACCTCCGGATTAGCAACGTAGTTAATCTGAGTATGCCCTCTCGTCACTCGTGTTTCACTCACTGCCCACGATTACAGTGATTGGCTTCTAATTTGTTATGGAGTTGATCAATCACCATGACATCAGTATGCTCAAGAATGGCGAGAGATAACAAAAGAAACAGAGTAATATATTGAACGGGACCTCACAAGGGTTGGTCCGGTAAATGAACTAAATCAAGGAAAGAAGGAGGTCTAGCCTTCCATGAATTTTCGTAGCAAAAATATGTAAAAAAATGTCAATCTAAAACTAAAGTTGTTTTTTTTCTCCTCCTCCTCCTCCGGCCACAGGCGGCCATGGTTATATATCGCCCCCCCAGGATCTCGCAGGATCCAAATCAAATTAATACTATATCTACTGAGATCTGCCGAGATTCTAGGCAGATTCTCGTACCGTGATCACGGTTAGGCCTCCGATCTTCTGGGCCAACAGCTGCCGAATCGTGGTCTTTGACTTGTCATCAGAAAATTCCGGCTTTAAATCGTCCAAATAACCTGCGAATCCCTGCTTCCACAGAAATCTTGTAGGACATCATTTAATAACTCTATAATCGTGTAGATATGGAAACAGATGGCGTTAAATGGCCGGTTTTCATGCAATGCAGAACCGCATTTTATCAAACCATCAAATATCCTCATACTTAAGTCATGCTTGTCCCTAAGCATGCATTCTAAGCCAAAGGAACTTGACCATTCACTGCAAGTAACCTATCAAAGATGTATTAATCAGAACAGAAATGTTTCAAAACAAGTTCATGCAAGATTGAAAACACACACAACCATGCACTTGATCAGACCACACAGAAAATTTAAAACTGTCAAGGACCACTCTTCATTCATAACAGGTCCGAAATACCATAGGCTTGCCAAGCTTTCCAAACTCCTCTGTTTGCCTAAATAAGTTTAGAGATCAGTGGGTCTTTGTTCAGGGACTGAACCGTGGCCTCGGACAGGGGTATGATGGAAAGGCTATTTGGTTGAGAGGGTGCCAACCATCCACCAGCCGTTTTGTATTGTTTGTCTTCTTCCCTGGCCTGTTTCTTTTGACTGAGCATCTCCCGTGAGTTCCTTGCAATCCTCTATTTCTTTTCTTCTTTTTTTTTCTTTTTTTTCTTTGTCGAGTCTGTTGCTCCTTCTCTTTGATTCGTCAGACGCCCGGGGTAATATCATGTCCCCTTTCTTGTTCACATGATAATGGAGGGGTGTGCTTGTCAACCGCGGTCACGGGGTGGTCTTGATGTATCTTACTGGCACAGGTCAGGATTATTTTGTTTGCTGGTTGGTGAGTGGTCGGCCCCCAGGTTTTGTAGGAATAGGAAAGAGTTGTCTTGTGGGTAGCAACACAAATTAGGCGCAGGCTCAAAGATGGCTCCTAATGGTATTGTTCAAGGGTCGGCTTTAACAAACAAAGGTCTATGTATGCAAGGGTGTATATCTAGGTGCCCACATCACGTCCCTAAACATGCCTAGGATGTAGATTCGTGAGGAAATTTTGGCAAGTTCTAGATTAATTCCCTGAGTATGAACCACTCAAAAACATAAATTCGATCCAAAGGTCTCACATGTTATGCTATGTGGTCTTATTTCAAGCTATCATAGTGAATGTGCCTAAATCAAGCAGTGACCTCGGTAAGAAGCAATTCATTATCTGAGCCTACACTTTGTAGTTTTCAATTGGTGACAGTTCTAGTTCCTACGGCAGTGAACACATGAAGAGGTACATGGCACAAAGTAGCACAAGGGCAATTATTAACTATGACAAATGCAAAAATTGGAAGGGCCACAATAAGAAATAGGCTCACAGGAACAGAGATAAGCAAAACACGTAATGAAAACAATCGATAGGAAAAAATTAAAAATAAGAATGGATACCCATATCCTCATACTTAAACCATGCTTGCCCCTAAGTATGCATAAGGTAAGCAGAAGGAATGGAGGTACTACTGGAGTGGAACCTGGTTGGGGTCGGCTAGACCCTTAGGCAAGTCCGTTATCCTCGCTGGCTGCAAAGTCGTCAGCTGAGTCATCCGTGGGTAGCCCGAGGGCATGATTGACACTGGTAGCGGAGTCGCAACATCTGCGTGGTCAGCACCTGCACTCGCTTATCCACGGATCGCATCCACGCCAAGAAGGTCCGGGTGGATCATGGCAGGAGTGGATGAGGATGGTGGTAGATCGGAGGTTGATGGGGCTGATGGCTATTTTGTTCGTGCACCTCCACCCACCATGGGCTTACCGGGGGCACGGAATTGGTATCTCCCCTGTTCGGACTGCATAAGCAGTCCCATATTTAGGAGACTGGCTGTATTCAGGGGAGCCATCTCATGCAGCCTCCTTAAGTTACTCGGGAGTGTAACCTTTAGCGCCTTCGTCAGATGCGTAATGATGCTCCCGAGGATCAATGGCTGACCCTTCTTTTGATGTTTTTCAAATTGTCTGGTCAGGAACACAGCCAAATTCAGCTTTGTGGTGGTCTGCATGCACCTCAAAATCAGAAGCTCCATTCGATTCAATGTGGTAGCCGCATTTGGTCTACCTGAGAAACTGTATGACAGGAATCGATGGAGGTACAGGTAGGCAGGTCGGAGCAGATAGTAATCTTTAGACCTCCCGGGATCATAGGCCGTGGAGCAATTGGACCACTTCTTGTATAATTCTGCTGGGTTAAAGTCATGAGGTTCCTGTGTCTTCGCAGTTCGGGAATGAGCAAACCCCAGCAGAGAGTTGAATTGGGCATATGACAAGCCAAAGGTCTGCCCGAGCAGCTGAAATTGGATGAGATCAGGAGTCCTCATACTGAATTCAGATGGCCGGCGGCACTGGAAGGTGGCATAGAAGTCCAGTATCAGCTCCATATAGGCAGGTTCATTGATATAAAAATAGGTTCTCCAGCCTATGTTGTCTATCAATTCTTCAATCTCCTCGGACAAGTCCAGCTCCGCCATCGTGTCAGGACATAGGCATTTGCATTGGTATACTGAACGTTGTCGGAGCTCCTCATACTTGTCCTGCAAACCACGGGCGGAGACTAGTATTGAACTGCTCGTGGCCACGGCTTTCCCTTTCGCCTTTTTGCTGAGCCGTGGGATAGGTGCAGCAGCCTTCCTCTTTCGAAATCGGTGGCTGGTTCTGGATGACGGTCCCTGCTAAGTCAACCAGGGGCACGTCGGAGTCCTCTAGCTCATACTCACTTCCTGATGGTGATGGAGTAGGAGCAAGTTTACTGGTTGGAGTAGCAGCAGCTGGAATTCGGGATGCAACCTGCTCCTGAGGGCTCGGACGACTCGGATGACCAATCAACATCCTCGTCATCATCTACTGGAACTTGAGGCGCATCCCTGCCCGTGGTCTCGAGGACCAATCAACATCATTGGCAGAAATTTTAATCGAAGAATGAGTGTCCGAGCTCGGTTACCTCGGGCATTGGACTCGGTATGTCCACCCGCAAGCTGTCTTTTCCGGAGGAGCTACAATTCTGGGAGGTTACCGGGGGCTCCAAAATGTCTGGTATGGGCTGAAGGTCCCCACGGTTCTTCAGAATTCGGGATACACCTCTTCCAAGACCGCCATGTCAGCCGCTTATCCTGAGCCGAACTGTCGGGCCGTGGAAATCACAGGAGTGCTTGGCTGGTTTCCCGCTGGGCTCAGTGGAGGGGTAGTGATTATTGGGTTCGTGGTGGTGCTGCCCTCGGCAGGAGAGTGACCTCCACTACCACGTTGTGTCGGACTATCAGGTTGAATCGACCGTGGGTACGTCCTCCATGGGTGAGTGGTTCAGGGCTGTTGTAGCAGCAGTCGTGGCGGATGCTTCTGCTGTCTCCTCCATTGGCCTGGTGTCTAACGGAGGGACATCTAGGACCATTGCGTCTGGGACAAAGCCTTGCACAATACGAGTGGCCACTGTTCCTTGAATCACGATGGCAGTGGTTCGGACGTGTCTCTGTTGCAATTCTTCCATCGCCGACTGCACAGAGCCGAATGTTGGAACCCTGGGTGCGGGCCGAGATGATCGTCGGGCGTAGGTACGCCGCCCGGTTGGTGTGGTTTCTGGGAGTGGGCCTTTTCGTGGAGGTACCATGGCGTGATTGTAGAGAGAACGGGTGCTAGGGCTAGTTGCTGGAGTGTTTGGGGTTTTGGCAGGGGTTTAGGTGTGTTTGCCGTCTGTGGCATTAAGTAGGGTTGTGGTGCACGGTTATACCCCCCCCCCCCCCCCCCCCTCCCGTGGCTAGCCTTTGTGTATGTGACTGGCTCCCAAAATCAGCATCTGATATACCTGGAATAAAACATAAACAACAAGCGAATTAAAACTGCTGGGTTGCCTCCCAGGAGAGCCTTTGGTTAATGTCGTTTGGCCCGACTTATTGATGATACTTTTGTATCACTGGTACCCTGGAAGAACCTCTGCAGGTAATTCGTAGAAAAGGTTTAAGTCTGTTAGCATTGACTTTAAAAACCTTCCCAGTGTCATGGCTCTTAATTTCAACAGCGCCGTGGGGATAGACCGCGGTCACAGTGAAGGGTCCTATCCACTTCGAGCGTAATTTACCTGCAAAGATTTTAAATTTTGAATGGTATAGCAATACCTGTTGCCCTTCAACGAAGTGCTTGCATCGGATGTTCTTGTCATGGTAATGTTTGACCTTCTCCTTGTATATTTTCGAACTGTCGTATGCATTAAGTCTCAGCTCCTCGAGCTCTCCTAACTGCAACAGCCTCTCCTCCCCTGTTTGTGAAAACTCCTGGTTGCACTGTCGGATAGCCCAGTAAGCTCGGTGTTCAATCTCTACTGGAAGGTGACAGGCTTTCCCAAAGACGAGGCGAAAGGGGGTAGTTCCAATTGGGGTTTTGTATGCAGTCTGGTATGCCCATAGTGCGTCATCAAGCCTGAGGCTCCAGTCTTTCCGGTTAGGATTGACTATTTTCTGGAGTATAGACTTGACTTCCCTGTTGGTGACCTCGGCTTGTCCATTGGTTTGTGGATGATAGGCTGTGGAAGTTTTGTGCACCACACCATATTTCTTCAATAGATTCCGGAAGAGCTGATTGCAAAAGTGTGTGCCACGATCACTGATGATGGCCCTTGGCACTCCGTATCGGCAGAGGATGTTCTTACGGATAAATTCTACCGTGGTCTTGGCACCATTGTCTCTGGTAGCTTTCGCCTCTGCCCATTTCGAGACATAGTCCACAGCAAGAATGATGTATTGGAAGCCAGATGAGGTTGGAAAAGGGCCCATAAAGTCGATTCTTCATACATCAAAAACTTCACATACTAGGATGGGCTGTAGGGGTGCCGCATCTCGATGGCTCAAAGTACCCTCTCGTTGGCATCTGGGACAAGCCTTGCAAAAGCTGTAGGAGTCATTGAACAAGGTGGGCTAAAAGAACCCGCTTTCCAGAATTTTCCTAGAAGTTCTCCGGGGTGGGTCCCAAATGTCCTCCACATGCCTCCTCATGGCAGAAGCGTATGATTGATTGATGTTCTTCCTTGGGCACACATCTCCTGATTATCTGATCATTGCAAAAACGCCATAGGTATGGATCATCCCACACGTATAATCGTGACTCCCTCACGATCTTGGCAGTTTCGTTTCTTGTCAGGTGATCAGGCAACTTGTTAGTAACAAGAAAATTGACAATGTCAGCATACCAGGGAATGGATATGGCTACAGTAAGCATGAGATGTTCATCTGGAAAGGTCTCTTGAATCGGCCGTGGTTCGGCCGTGGTCACGAGCCTGCTAAGATGGTCGGCAACGTAGTTTTCAGCGCCCTTCTTATCCTTGATGGTGATGTCAAATTCTTGTAAGAGTAGTACCCATCTGATCAACCGCGGTTTAGACTCCTTTTTGGCCATCAGGTATCTGAGAGCAGAATGGTCTGAGTAGACCGTGACCTTGGTCCCTAATAGGTAGGGTCGAAACTTTTCCAAAGCAAAGACTATCGCTAGGAGCTCTTTCTCCGTGGTTGTATAATTCACTTGAGCAGCGTCCAGCATCCTGGAGGCATAATAGATCACGTGGGGGTCACGGCCTATTCTCTGCCCAAGTACTGCGCCGATTGCGTAATTACTGACGTCACACATCAATTCAAAGGGCAGTGACCAATCCGGGGGTTGTATGATTGGGGCAGAGATTAGCAAATTTTTAATCTTGTCAAAACCCTGTCTGCATTCTTCGTTGAAATCAAATTCCATATCCTGTTGGAGCAGTCGGCACATTGGCTGAGTTATTTTGGAGAAATCTTTGATGAATCGTCGGTAAAAGCCTGCATGGCCCACGAACGACCTGATTTCTCTGGTTGTTGTGGGGTAGGGTAGGGCCTTGATGACTTCTATCTTGGCTTGATCAACTTGGATACCCTCTGATGAGACGATGTGTCCCAAGATCAACCCCTTGTCTACCATAAATGGCATTTCTCGTAATTGAGGACTAGGTCCTTTTCTATGCACCGCTGTAAAATCTTCGTGAGGTTGGCTAAACAGACTTGGAAGGAATCTCCATATACAGTAAAGTCATCCATGAACACCTCGATTATGTTCTCAACATATTCCGAAAAAATGCTGACCATGCATCTTTGAAAAGTTGCCGGTGCGTTGCATAGACCGAAGGGCATACGTCTGTAAGCAAATGTGCCGGACGGACAAGTGAATGTTGTCTTCTCCTGATCCTCTGGAGCTACTGGAATTTGATGGAAACCTGAGTAACCATCTAGACAGCAGCAGTGACTCTTTCCAGCTAACCGTTCAAGCATCTGGTCGATGAAAGGAAGTGGGAAATGATCCTTCCGAGTCGCCTTGTTTAACCTTCTGTAATCTATGCAGACTCGCCATCCACTTTGAACTCTCGTGGGCACGGCTTGCCCACGGTCATTTTGGACTACCGTGACCCCGGTCTTCTTAGGCACCACTTGCACTGGGCTGACCCATTTGCTGTCGGAAATCGGGTATATCATACCCGCATCTAGTAATCTCAACACCTCTTTCTTTACTACCTCCATCATTGGTGGATTTAGCCTTCTCTGTGCATCTCGGGTGGGTTGTGCTTCATCTTCCAGTAGGATTCGGTGCATACAAACAGCGGGATTGATTCCTTTTAGGCCCGCCAAAGTCCATCCAATGGCTTGTTTGTAGGTTTTGAGCACGGTTGTCAATTGCACATGTTCTTCCATGGATAACTTGTTGGATACTATTACTGGAAGAGTGTTGTTTTCACCTAGGTAGGCATACTGCAGATGTGATGGTAGTGGCTTCAGGTCCAGGGCTGGTGGTTGCTCTATGCTTTGTCGTAACTTCTCGTGCTCGTCTGGGAGGCTGACATATTTTACCTGTGGTAGAATTACCGTGGTCTCGGTAAGGTCACGGAGAGCGTCGATCATAAGGTCGTCTATTTCGGTGCTTTCCTCCTTGAAACCTTCGATTTCTATGCTGTCTTCCAAAGCGATCTGTAGTTTGTCCGTGTTGCATGTCCTGGATGCAGTCTGAACAAGTTCGTCAATAGCGTCTAGGGCGAATATAGAGGCTCCTGGATCCGGATGTCTCATGGCTTCAGGTATACTGAAGGTCACGGTATCCTCATCAAATTCCATCGACAGAGTACCCTGGTGGACATCGATCTTCGTCCTAGCCGTCTTTAGAAAAGGGCGTCCGAGTAGTATCAATTGCTGTCCATCGTTTTCCATCTCTAGTACAAAGAAATCCGCTGGGAATACCAATCCTTTTATTTGTACTAACAAGTCTTCAACTATTCCGGCTGGGTGAACCACTGATCTGTCGGCGAGCTGAATTATCACCCCAGTTTTCTTCAATTTCCCAAGGTTGAGAGTCTTGTACACAGACATGGGCATTACGTTGATTGATGCACCCAAGTCGCACATAGCTTGTGCTATTTGGACTCCTCCAATTTTCAGTGGAACAGAAAACATACCCGGGTCGTTGCATTTTTGGGGTATGTTTTTCTGGAGGACTGCTGACACAACTTCTCCCACCGTGATCTTGGCATGATCGGACAGTCGTCTTTTGTTGGTGCACAGTTCCTTTAGGAATTTAGCAAATTTTGGAATCTGCTTTATCGTCTCTAGAAGTGGTATATTGACTTCCACTTTTCGGAAGATGTCTAGGATGGCCTGCTCCTCTTGATTCTTTTTGTTCTTTGCTAATCTGGCAGGGAACGGTGGAGGTATCGTGATCACGGGCCTAGGCCGCACTTCGAGTTCTTTTTCAACTTCCGCTTCACCGTCTTGTGGCACCGTCTTTGGCTGAGACAAGGGCATCTCCGAAATATCAGTTCTTACTGAAGTAGGTTGTGGTTCCTCCGTGGCCTTAGGTTGTCTGACCTGCACCTGTGGTGGCTCCTGAAGTTCTTTTCCAGACCTGAGAGTAATAGCACTAACATTATGTATGGGGTTAGTTTCAGGTTGTGCAGGTAACTTACCTTCCCGTGCATTCTGAGCGTTTTGGCTGGCCAGCTGTTGTTGTGCAAATAATTGCTGGTTCAGTGTCACTTGCTTCAGGGCATCCCATATTTTGTCCAACTCCTCTTGATGGTTACGGCTTGAAGAACCTCTCTCGTAGGTGGCTCCTGATCTATGGTTAGGTCCTCGGTGGTTGGTCTGTTGCTCTTGTGCTCCGCCATCATAAGGCGGGTTTGGATAAGCCTTTCTTGGTTCGTAAAACCCACCTGGTTTGCCGGCAAATTCTAGGTTCCTGCAGTAAGGAGGGACATACTGATTGTATGCGTTTGCATCCTGGATCTCATTGTTGAGGACTTTGGGGCACTGGTCTGTACCATGATCACGGTTCCCGCATAACTCACATGGCCTTGCCTGAAGTTGTGAAACATATTTCTGGAATGCGTTGCCCACGGTTTTGTCGATTATTTTCTGTAGGTCTGCTTCTGCAATGACCGTGGTGGCTGCTGCGGCCGTTCTTGTGGATGGTTTTGGAGGTGATCTTCCTCGCCTTACACGATGCTTGGCTCCCTTTATCATGTTGAGAATAAGATCTTTAGCTCTCCGGGAGTCAAGGGAGAGCAGGTAGCCATTAGCAGAATGATCCACAGCGCTCCTAGTCTCGTCGTCCATACCGTGATAGAAAGGGAACGATCGGAGCAGTACCTGATCCATGACCAAACCTTTTGGTTTAAAACTTGTACATGCCATCTCAAACTTCCTCAGGTGTTCGTTTGGGTCTTCACGGGCTCGTCCATGGAAGAAAGGCAACGTTTGAAGAAGTCCAGGCTTCATTTCATAGTTAACATCCCTATCATTCTCGTGGATGATGCACATTGGTCTTCTAAATCTGCCGGTTCCCCCCATTTCTTCCATTGGGATGAGTTGAGCTTCATCCTCTTCTTCATCAGCTAGAAAGGCATCGAGTACCTTGTAAGGTCGTCTTCTTTCAACCTCATCATTCATTGGAGGAGGATCCTCATGTGGAGGATTTCCCATTGGTGCTGGTGGGTCCCCAAGATTCCTCGCTCTGTTCTGGTTATCTGCCATTGGTGGAGCCGGTATATGAATCGGAGAAGGGTGATTGCCTGATGATGAGTCTACCGTGATCTCGGTTTGGTCACGGTCACTTGCTTGGTGAGAACTTGATGCAGCAGAACTGGATGCAGCAGACGCGGACCAGTCTCGTCTTCTTCTAGAGTTGTTCAGCCGACAGGTTGATTCAATTTCTGGATTAAAAGGCAGTAAGGGTCCTGTCCGGCCCGAACGGGTCATAAACTGTTTAAGAATTCCAAATCTTGAGTTGCCGTCTCCCCGGCAACGGCGCCAAATTTGATGTGCTGTCGTAAGCTCACCAAAATAATCTTCCTCTTCTGAATAGGTAGCTAGTGGTAAGGAAGGTCGAATCCTCAGGGAGATGGTTTTAAGAGTTGGAAGTCTTTGAATCGGCCGTGGTCACGGTGTGCCCCCGGTCAATGAGAATGAAGGGTTATAGAATTTTAGTGATGAATAGAGGTTGTGTAACAAATGTAATATTTCGAAGGTGAGAAATAAAGGTGTAATTTAGATGTTTGTGATGATCCTTGATTCGATTCACACCGAGACCTCCCCGTGATCACGGGTCTTTTAGGGATGTACTCACGTCTTTTCTACTGGATTCCAGTTAGTGGGTTGCTCAGTACGACTGAGCACTCCAGAGGGAAGGAACGTCCTTCGCCCTTTCGTGTCCTACTTTCCAGAAAACCTCACCCCCGGATTAGCAACGTAGTTAATCCGAGTATGCCCTCTCGTCACTCGTGTTTCACTCACCGCCCACGATTACAGTGATCGGCTTCTAATTTGTTATGGCGTTGATCAATCACCATGACATCAGTATGCTCAAGAATGGCGAGAGATAACAAAAGAAACTGAGTAATATATTGAACGGGACCTCACAAGGGTTGGTCCGGTAAATGAACTGAATCAAGGAAAGAGGGAGGTCTAGCCTTCCATGAATTTTCGTAGCAAAAATATGTAACAATGTCAATCTAAAACTAAAGTTGTTTTTCTATTTTCCCCCTTTCAGCCACAGGCGGCCATGGTTATATATCGCCCCCCCAGGATCTCGCAGGATCCAAATCAAATTAATAATATATCTACTGAGATCTGCCGAGATTCTAGGCAGATTCTCGTACCGTGATCACGGTCAGGCCTCCGATCTTCTGGGCTAACAGCTGCCGAACCGTGGTCTTTCACTTGTCATCAGAAAATTCCGGCTTTAAATCGTCCAAATAACCTGCGAATCCCTGCTTCCACAGAAATCTTGTAAGACATCATTTAATAACTCTATAATCGTGTTGATATGGAAACAGATGGCGTTAAATGGCCGGTTTTCATGCAATGCAGAACCGCATTTTATCAAACCATCAGTGGTCTTGCCCACACCACCCATGCCACATATTCCGATCAAGCTGATATTCTCACTACTCAGAATGCCCATTATTTCCTTTGTAGTAGTACGCCTGGACAAGAAAGTTTCAATCAATCCTGATGAAAAGGGTATCAGCCCTGGAGGCGGAGCTTTGTGTGACACACTCTCCAATTCCACCTCTTTTTGAAGCTCTGCGATACCCACACTCTTGTTATATGCTTCCTTACTTAAATGATAACGCAAGCTCAGATTGACACACCACCCATGGAGGCACTTCTTGTCTGCTTTCCCTTCGTCTTCCAAGAAATTCTTTGCCTCCTTCACCGCATCATCGACTCTTTTCATCCACTTGTCAACGGAAATTTTGATCTCCTCAGCATTCTTTGTTGCGGCATCCACCTTTCTCTCTATTTCGGCTTTCATGTCAGAGAGCCTTTCAGCTTGCTTACGTAGCTTGTCAACATTCTCATTTACCTCGACCAAGTAGCGCAGCTGGAGCACGATTGCATCATATAAGCAATCCACGGTTTTCTGGGCAATTGAAGAGACAAATTCCATTGCTTACACAGCTGGTGACGATGAATATGGCAAAAAAGAAAGGAGTGATGATGAGAGATTTTGAGTGCATGTACCAGAAAGCCTTGGTTATGAGTTTATAAAGACTTGGGTCTTGAAGAATATAATTGGGTTAGCAATAGAAGCAACGAACAAAACATTATTCCATGGTCACACTAAGAAACGCATAAAGACGCATAAAGCTTGGCGATTCTTTACAAAAACAGGTTCCAAGATAGCATAAAGCGTATCATGGAAATGCTTCTTTCCTTCGGCTATGATAGCTTCTAGATTCCGTCGTGTTTCTCGTTCATTTGAATTAGTTCAGGGCCCGCGATGCGTTCTTTTGATCAAGCCCATCCAGTCTGGCCCAGGCTCCCAACCCATTGGCATCGCTTATTATCTATTTATCAGGCGTCTTCGGTCTCCCTCCTCCTTTCTCATGCTTGTTGTCTTCGCTCCTTTTGATCGTTTATCCATTAACCCATTGTTCATTGCTAGTCCTGCATGTCTACATGGAAATATGACAAAAAGATGATTGTACCAAATAGAACATTTCACATAGGATCTGCAATTTGGTAACTTGGTTCCCTTTTTAGGTTTCCTTGAAGCTCTGGATGTTCCTTGATCAGTTTCTCTGTGTTTTTTTTTTTTTTGAATAACGACGAATTTATTAGAGAAACACAAACGTGTAAAGACTACAAGGAGAAGACGATACCCGAAACAGTTAAACCCAGCACAGCAGAAGCCAAAACAAAGCATCGAACTAAAATGGAAACAACTAGAAATCTAGAAGTCTAGAAATTTAGAAAACCTGAAACCATTGAGCAACAGGGAGGACCGCTGCACCCGTAGCTAAGGTGCTATGGAAATTAGCTCTTGCCCAACAAATACCCTGTACCATTCCAGTTAGCGCAACCTCGTTTGGATGATGGTCAGCTCCTATGAAAATTCTAGCATTCCGGGCAACCAAGAGACTCCAAAGTATATGAAATAACCAACACTTTCAGAGCATAGGGGGTCTGTTTCTACCGCATAGACCATCCCATTGTATATCCATGTCTTTAAGGGAACCCGGGGAAACCCATTGAACCCCCCAACGAGACATCACAGCTGACCAACACAACCATGCTCGTCTACATCGGAGAAAGACATGATCTGCGTTCAGTTCCACCTCTTGACAACTAGAACACACAGCCTCACGCGCGTCCAACAGCTGCAGTTTAACCAAACGGCCCTTAGACAGCACCCTATCCTGATATGCAAGCCATGCCAACACTTTACTCTTCAATGTTCCAGGTCTCGTCCAGATATTGGCTAAAAATAAATCTGAATCACCTCCCTGCAAATCTTCCAAGAATGTATACCCAACCTTTACTGCGTATCCTTGATCACATCCATCCCAAGAGATTTGATCCTCCCTATCTATTCCAAGATAGCTATTCGCCACACATTCTAATAACCTTGAGACTAATTCTTCCTCCCAAGCGAATAAACTCCTCCTCCACCTCAGGCTCCACTGCCAGCCATCCGGACACCAGCAACCCATCCCCGCCACAGAAGACTGTTTTTGCACTGACAAGGCATAAAGTCGAGGAAATTTATCACCTAAAGCCTCCTCTCCTGTCCACACATCTAACCAAAATCGCACTACTGTCCCATTCCCCAGCCTCCACTGCAACTTCTGTAATAAGCTGCGCGCTCTCTCTGAATCCCCATTCACGCATTGCAAAATGTCCTCCCAAATGACTGAAACTCCGGCTCTACCCAACCTTATGCCTTCCTTCGTAATACGAGGCATATAAAGTTCTTTAAATATCCTCACCAGCAATCCTTGTGGCTGCTCAAATAACCGCTAGCACCACTTTGCGAGTAAAGCGGTATTTTTCAAATGCAGATGTCCGACCCCTGCACCCCCGAGCTTCCAACTGCTGCAGACTTTGGGCCACTTTACTTTGCTAAGGCAGCGACCCTCAACTGCCCCCTTCCAAAGAAACCGTCTTGCCATCCTCTCAACCTCATATTGAACTGTCTTTGGCATTCGAAAGATGGACATCCAGAAGATCGGAACGCTGTTGAACACTGCTCTAATGAGAACCAACCTCCCTCCAATGGATAGATATTTCCCCTTCCACGTGGCTAGCTTCCGTCGCAAACTCCGCATTACCGGTTGCCACGTTTGATAGCGCCTCGGACTGGCGCCCAAAGGCAATCCCAGGTATCGGATTGGCAAGCTCGTTGCCTGACAGTATAACTTTGCAGCCATCTCCCGCGTTCCTTCCATAGGTAAGTTAATTCCGATAAGAGCGCTCTTCCAGAAATTCACTTTCAAACCCGAGAACAGGGTGAAACATCGTAAGACCCGCTTCATGTTGCGTAAGCTCTCCTCATTATCAGCGCTAAAGAGCAGCACGTCATCAGCATACTGTAAATGAGTAATATATGTTGAGCCTAGCTTAACCCCTTGAATCAAGCCACAACTCTCAGCTTTTCGCAACATAGAGGAAAGGACCTCCGCCACTAAGTCAAACAGCAGCGGAGAAAGTGGGTCACCCTGACGAATTCCTCTGCCCATGGTGAATTCCTCAGTGTAGGCACCATTAACCAAGACTGTCATACGTGGCCAACTGATACAATGAGAAACCCACCGGACCCATATATCTGGGAAACCCATTGCCTTCATGGTTTCAACAACCGAGTCCCACCGGATGGTATCGTATTCCTTCCGGAAATCAAGTTTGAAGCACCACCCCTTGGACTGCTGCCGTCGCAAACTGTGAAGTACTTCTGACGCCAATAGAACTGAGTCAGAGATGCATCGCCCTTTGATGAAACCGGTTTGGAATGATGATACCACTGAATCTACCACCGCTTGGAGTCTGTGAGTAAGAGCCTTCGTGACTATCTTATATAGCCCGTTAATCAAGCTAATAGGCCGGTAGTCATTCAAGGAAGCAGCCCCCTCTGTCTTAGGAATAAGCACCGTGAAGGAATTGTTAATCCCCTTTGGTAAATGTCCGGAGGAATGGAACTCCTGGACCATCTCCATTACATCAGCCTTGATCACGTGCCATATCTTCTTGATAAAAAAGAAATTGAACCCGTCAGGCCCCGGAGCCTTCCGGCTGCCACAACTCCAAACTGCGGATTTAATCTCATCCTCGTCGAAGGCCCGTACCAGCAGGGACTCCTCTTGGTCTGTAATTGTGTTCAACTGAAGACCATCCAATGTAATACCACCACCATCAGGAGGCTGAAAAAGTTCTTGGAAATAATGGACCACTGCACTTTTGATTTCTAAAGGACGACACAATAACTGGCCCTCCACCTGCAGCGAGCCCATGTAATTTCTCCTGCTCCTCGCGCTCGCACATAAATGAAAGTAGCGAGTGTTCCGGTCTCCTAATTGCAGCCATTGAACCCGAGAATTTTGTCTCCATACCGCCTCTGTTAGCTGCTTGAGAGTCCACTTCTGTGCGTGCAAAGTCTGCAAGCGAGTCTCCTCCTCCTCCGTAAGCATCCTACCCACCCCTCTATGCGTATCCACTTCATTAATCGCTGTAAGTAACCGCTGCAGTTGTGCAGTAAAACTCTCTCCATGGCTGCGTTTCCACTCTCTCAACTTGTTTCTTAAGAAGGAAAATTTCTTGACCAGCGCGAAACGCCCCGGAAATGTGTCACACGCCTCTGCCCAGAAAAGGCGCATGGTCTCCTCAAAACCCCTCTCCCCCCACCAATGATCCCATGACCGGAACGGTCTCGGACCCCAGGATAAAGCCTCCTCCTTCAGAACAATTGGCGTGTGATCTGAGAGACTCTTGTTACCTGCTACCAACGTGAGGCTACTGTGATCCGCCGCCCACACAGAACTAACCAAAGCCCGATCAATACGAGAGGCCCTCCTTCCTGAAAACCAAGTGAAGTGTTTGCCGTTGAGTGGCATATCAACAAAATCTCCTTCATCCATAAGATGTCTCAAGTTTTCTGCTCCCCTGTCCTCAAACGTCACTCCCAGTCGCTCCTCCGCACAAAGGATTTCATTAAAATCCCCTATGATGATCCACGGCACGTCGCTCTCCCTGCATTGCCGCAGCAACTCCACCCAAAATACAGCACGTTCGCCCACGACGCTTGGAGCATGCAAGCCCATACACCGCAGGCGATGCCCAGAGGCCAGGACCGTAACCTCCAGACTAATCTTCCTATCCACGCACTCTCGACTTGCTACCTGCAAACAGCTCGGATCCCATACAGCTAAGAGACCTCCCGCCCTACCTCTCGCATCCACAGAGCACCACTCCACCGCTCTTCCACCCCAGACTTTATCAATCCACTCATCCATACACCCCTCCACCTTCGTCTCAGCCAAGAAACAAAGAGAAATGAAATGATCTCTGATAAAACTCCTTATACTCAGACATTTAACCCTATTGCGCAGCCCTCGACAGTTCCAAAAGCCCACAGATAACATAAAGAAACAAGGGGACACGCCTGAAACGCTAGAGAACCAACCTATTCGCGACTTCGACTCTCCCATTCCTCTATCTCATCTTCCATGAGCTCCAAAAGTTGAGCTCGTATGTTCCTCCGTGAAATCCTAGGCCCCATTCCTATCGTCTGCAAAACCACCTCCGTGGCCTCAACTTCAGTAGCAACATTACCCGCCACCCCCATGTTGTCCGCATGTGTTCCTTCGGCCCCAGCATCTTGGGTAATGCTGCCCACCTCCAGGACCCCCAGAGGGAAAACATCGGGCTCAGACAATACCACCTCAGGAAGGACAGAGGGAGGCACATCTAGCGGTGTAGTGCCTGGCTCTTGTGGTTGCCTCCGACGAAAACTATCCCCCCTAGTAGTCTTGCCGCGAGCAATCTTAAGCTTGAGATAGGCATCGATCAAGGGCGTCCCGGAATCCAGACTGTCACTATCACAACTCACCACCCCGGGCAGCACTTCTTGGCCTCTCCTAGTAGCTTTCCCACCCGTCTGGGCCTTATCCCGTTGCAACTGCAATCGTTGAACCGCTTTACCTTTGGGAACTCGACTGCTTTGGTGTTTAACAGGTAATCCTCGCACAGACCCCTTCTTCCCCAACTGAGGACCATCCGTACCCGTTCGGACTGTGGGTTCAGGGACACAACTGCCCATGGGCCGGGCAGCCATTGCAACGACCGACTCTGTGGAACGCAAAAAAGATCGGCCCAACTTCCGTGATTGGACCCGAACGACCATCAATAATATCTCTGGGCACAGGTGGACCCTCATTGGAAAGACATCCCCGGCCATCATGGTCCTGTGCCGCAATGGGCCTCGATGCATCGAACTCCACAGGCCATTGTCGCATACCCACATCCACACTTGCAGCTATCTCCATCCCCCGTCGAGCCTCAATCTCTAATATATGCGCCGCCTCATTTGTGCACTGCACTACATCTAATGATGAAGTCCTTTGTGTCGAAAAGATATGCTTGATAGGAGACACACCAGTACTGCCATGACCAGAAGGAGGTGTTCGAGCTACCCCCTCTACCTCACTCCATGGAACACACGCCCTCTCTGCAACTGACACCATAAAGGTTTGACCCCCCAATATCAAATTCACTTTCCCGCTGACTTCCGCCTCCTGACACGTCCTCACACAAACAAAAGCCACCTCCAAATCGCTCTTGTTCAAAGTGACAGGGTGCACGTGGATCACTTGTCCAAACAAACCTGCTACTTTTTGGAAAATCTCGTCTGTCCAAGCATGCAGCGGGAAATCCTTCAACTGCAGCCAACATACACGGCACCTGCGTGTGTCCTCCATCCGCCAAGGATGAAATTCTACAAAAATATCAGACCACAGCGTCGAAGACTCTGTCATCGCCCGAGTCAAGGACCCCGTCGACGAAAATGTAAGCAAGAAAACACCTTCCGCCAGACGACTAAACTGAACATCCGTCGGCATGTGACGTTGGAGGAGAACACCAGGCCTAACTGTACCAACAATACTACGACTCAGCCAGTCCATAGTATCCCCAGGAACCTCTGCCCTCACTACATAAACTGAGTGCTCCTCCGCATCCAATCCCGCAGGCAATCCCCTAACTTGCCTGACCACCTCTGCGTATGTTCTCTGACCGTGAGGGAAGGAGGAAGGCGACCCCGAATCCATATTAGCAATACTAGCAATAACCGGAGGCGACCCATGATGAATCCTGTCCACCATCGCGTAAGATATCCTAGGGAACATACCTCGTACAACATATTTTGCTACACTAAAAGCCAAAGTAACGCCACCAAACTTAATCCGATTTAACTTCTCCAGCCGTTTGCACTCATAATCGTCCCTTTTCACAAAACGAATGAAACCGAATCGGGAATTCCTCACACTACGCTTACGAGGAATGAAGACATCAATGGCTGGCTCCCACTTCCTTATAGCCACGATCAAGTCATTTGGTGTCCACGCATCTGGAATGGAGTCCACGAAGTATGTGAGAAACCTATCATTCGAGAATAACGTTGTCGGATTCCACAGCGCCTGCTGATGCGTCTGTTGCCCTGCCACAGGAACATGCCCTGTAACGAAGACCGGAGTCGGAGAGACTGTGTTGGCTACCCTCGTGGCAGCATGTCCAGAGGGCAGGGACGCCCCCGACGACAGCTGTGGAGGCACGGAAGAAGGGAGGGGGGCTGTGACGGTTGGGATACGCGAGAGAGGTGGTTGACGGTTTGGGGATGAAGGCTGATTGATTTTTCTGGTTTGTGCGTGGGAATAAGCGTGGCAAGGATTGGGCTGTGTTGGTTGAGATGGTAGACTTGTGGGGTTGGGGCTTGTGGGGTTTGGATTGAACTGTGTTGGTTGCGATGGTAGACTTGTGGGGTTGGGGCTTGTGGGGTTTGGAGTTGAGAGCGACATACTTTCAAGCTCATGTGTTCTGCAGGTTGTGTACAATTTGGTGAAACATGTGTACTCTCTCTACTCCCTTTTGACCCTGCCATGCAGACCATTTTCCTGTCAAAACGATGGAGACATGTATGGCAGCAAGCTTTGGTGAAACATGGCAGTGAGGATGGTGTTCTCAGTGCATTGGCATCTTTCCTGACCAATTTTAGTGAGAAACATCCATTGAAGAACACGAGGAGGTTTCAGTTCCATTTTAGCATAATTTAGGGATAATAATAATTGAGAATAAGGTTGATGAGGGTACTCGAATTTCAATACAAACATGGAACGCAATAGTTAAAGGTTTCAATTAACGAATATTTTTTGAACAAATAAATTAGATATTCACCATTTACTACAATAACAATTCTATTGGAATATAATGGTAATTTCACTAACAAAAATAGCAGATATAGAGTTTAATTAACAAGCCAGAACACGTTCTCAGGATTTACCTCCTTGGAAGTTTTGCAGCTTCTTCACATTTTAGAAGCTCAGCATATAAATTATGCAGGCAGTCTCTTATGTTAGGACCTTGTACGCATTCACAAATGAAACTTTGGCAAAGTATTCATATGCGACCTGAGATACCAATCCTGAGTGGATTTTACCTTACTATACTAGCTAAAAAGGCTGTTGCACTTGTTGGCAGAAATGGTATATGTAATTTATTTGTTCTAAAATATGTAATTTATTATAATTGTAATTACCATTATAATTACCATTATAATTGTAGTAAATGGTGAATATGTAATTTATTTGTTCTAAAAATATTCGTTATATGATCTATATGCAGGATGCCATTGAGAAATTACAATGAGACTAACATTTTCCAAATTGAAAAGGATTCTTCTGCAAGCCATGAACCATCCTCTCCCAAATTTTTTATATCACCATCGCTTCAGAGAGTTCCTGGTATATCACGGCCTCCGGATGGTGCATTCAACTCACAAGAATCACTAAAAGTTTGCAGCCCACCAGCAGAGAAAATGATGGAGAATGACCTCCCATTGGATGGAAATGATAAGGAACCATCAATGACTAGGCAGGATAGTTTTGAGATGAAGCTTCCTGAGTTACCCAGACTTGATGTACAGCCCATTGGCATCGCTTCTTATCTATTTATCAGGCGTCTCGTTGTCTTCGCTCCTTTTGGTCATTTATCCATTTACCCATTGTCTACATGGAAATATGACAAAAAGCTGATTGTACCAAATACAGAATCAGAATTTCACTTACATTTTGCCTCACCGAAGCATATTCGATCTTATAATGGCTTTTTCATCTAATATCAAAAGTCTAGTTAAGTAATACATATTTGATACACAAATTATTAAAGTGAGTAATTATAATTTAACTGAATTGATAAGAGAAGTTTTTTTATAAAAGAAAAATAGTAAGTGATGGTTTCGATCAAAAATTTAATATATTCTTGTGAGTCTGACCGGAGAGATTCATTGCTATCCCAACAGTTTGTTAGAGTTCAACTGTAAAAACCTGGGAAGCCAGACTTCACAGCTTGCCTTCTCAGTGAGAAGTCTGCATCTGACATCAATAAACTACCCTGTCCTGTCAGTGAAGTAGTTAGTTCTATTCTGACAAGGTTTCAGTGTCTTGAAACCTTGAAAATCAGTGGCTGCAATTCTTTACAATCTCTAAGCATTGGATCAGATCCCACACTTACGAACTTAACCATATTCGACTGTCAGCAAATTATGTCTCTCTGCATCAGATCTTTCAAGCTCAAAACATTCCGGTTTCGTGGACCACTCCCTTTGTTGCAGCTTGACTATCACTTTAACCTCTCTGATGCGTTGCTTGATTGTAGAAAAGATTAACCCATAGATTCTCCGCAGGCATTGATCCTTCCATCAGTGTCCACATTTGTCTCAGAGTTCCCATTTTATAACTTGAAGGAGCTGTGGTGGATTGAACATACAGCTGCAGAGTATGATGATGAGGCTATGATTTGCTTCCTGAAACTGTGCCCTTTGCTTGATCGACTATTTGTGACTGTGAGTGTCCATGAAAAATATGGAAAATTTTATAACAATTACTTGAAGGGTTTACTAATTCCTGAAACCTAAACTGCAATTTCCATCGTTAGAAGCTCTACATGAATATGCGGGTGGATGCTGAATGCTACTCCATGGAGAGTACAGCAAAATATTCAATACAAGCAGGCAGGATGAAGTGAATTGTATTGAAGAAGGTAACAATGAGAGTTCTGGTACAGAGAAGATGAGAAAAGCAATGAACAAAGAAGCTGATACTAATTCCATAACCGCTTCCTCTAACTAACTCATATTTATACCAGCTAACTTGACACCTAAGCTAACCCCTTTCAACTACATATGTTGACAATGCAAAATCCTTATAACGTCCTGGCAATGTTCTTGCGCGAGTTCCTCTTCTCAAGCCCTGAACTGCACCGTGCACGTCCTTAGTTGCATGAGCCTCACCTGATACAACAGTACTCCCTTCCTCCGGTAGAACCTTGTCCGCAAGGTTGATGTCAGGAAAGCTACGGAGGATTTGTTCGCTATCTTCCCACGTATCATCTTCAGGAGCAAGACCCTCCCAACGAATTAACCACTGATCCTTCCAACCCATCCCCTGCTGCACTCGTCGACGCTGTACAATGGAAACAGGTCTCAAAACAAGTGCAGTAGTCGTGTCTACTAGATGTAATGGTGTAATCTGCTGAGTAGGTATGCCCACGCATTTCCGCAGCAAGGACACATGGAATACAGGATGAATCCGGGCAACCTCTGGCAGTTGTAATTTGTATGCCACTGCTCCTATCTTCTGGACAACCTGAAATGGTCCGAAATACCGTGGACCCAATTTGCTATGACGACGCAACCTCAACGATTCCTGTCGATAGGGCTGTAAACGAACATAGACCCAATCCCCTATGTCTAACTGAAGATCCCTGCGACCCTTGTCAGCATACATCTTCATTCTCTCCTGAGCCCGCAGCAAATTCCTACGCAGCTGCTGGAGTATCACATCACGATGCAGCAGCTGGGACTCGACTATGGGATGTCCCGCAGAATCCCGAACATATCGAGACAAAATAGGTGGCGGCCTCCCATACAGCACTTGGAAGGGAGTCAACTTAGCAGCGGTCTGATACGAAGTATTGTACCAATACTCTGCCCATGGCAAATATATCGACCACGTAGCCGGCACTTCACTAACGAAACAGCGCAGGTACATCTCCAGCGTCTTGTTTAGAGCCTCTGTCTGACCATCCGTCTGCGGATGATACGAAGTACTGGTCAGCAACCTGGTGCCCTGCAATCGATGCAATTCCTGCCAAAAAGCCGTTAAAAATCGCGGATCCCTATCACTAACAATTGAAACGGGCACACCATGCAGCCGTACCACCTCAGCCACGAAAACAATGCTGCCACCGCTTCACTCGTAATAGGAGCAGACATAGCGATAAAGTGTCCATACTTCGATAGTCGATCCACCACGACGAGTATTACTGATTTACCTTTAGAGGAAGGCAATCCAGTGATGAAGTCCATGGAGATTTCTTCAAAAATCTGATCCGGAATGGGCAATGGTTGTAAGAGGCCTGCTGGTTTCAATGAGGAGTCCTTCATTCGCTGGCAAACCTGGCACCGTCGTACAAACTCAGTAATATCCTGCCGCATGCCAGGCCAGAAAAAATTTGAAGACATGCGATGCCAAGTACGTATAATTCCTGCATGTCCGCCCACTGGAGACGCGTGAAACTCTTCTAGCAATTTCTGCTTAAGTGAGGGATCCGAAGGCACCACCAGCCGATCCTTCTTGAATAGCAACCCATCTTTAAACTGGAAGTCAGGAAGTAGATGAGGACTCATGCGCAGCTGGTGCTGATATCTCAACAAGCTCGGATCAGTCCTGTTGGCCACCTTCAGCAACTGGACGATTTCACCAGGACTAGACTGTGAAATCATCAAGTGAATAGCAGGCAATCGGGACAGAGCGTCCGCAGCTAAGTTCTGTGATCCCGCCCGATATCGAATCTCAAAATCAAACCCAACTAGTTTACACAACCAGCTATGCTGCTCTGGTGTTTGGATCACCTGCTCAGCCAAGTGCTTGAGTGATTGCTGGTCTGTGACAATGACAAATCGTCGCCCCAACAAATACTGTCTCCACTTAGCCACCGCCTGCACAATAGCATACATCTCCCGGTGATAAGCAGATGCCTTTTGCATACGTGGAGACAATTTCTGACTGAAGTAAGCTATCGGCTGTCGATCCTGAGATAAGACCGCACCAATGCCCACTAACGACGCATCAGTCTCGACCCAAAATGGTTTACAAAAATCAGGCAACCTCAATACAGGTGCTGAACTCAACAGGGTCTTAAGCATATCAAATGCATTCTGCGTTTCAGTGTTCCACCCAAAAGAATTGCGGCGCAAAAGGTCTGACAAGCATCCGGCATGAGACGCAAAATTCCGGATGAATCGCCTGTAATACCCTGCCAAACCAAGGAAGCCCCGGACATCACGTACATTTTTCGGAACCGGCCATTGCTGAATTGCAGCAACCTTATCCGCATCAACCGATAAACCCGCCGCAGATACCACATGACCCAAATAACCCAACTTAGCTTGACCAAACTGACACTTCGAACGCTTGGCAACCAAACAATGCTGCCGCAAGGTCAACAGCACAAGTTGCAAATGCTCCAGATGATTTTCCCAACTATCACTATACACAAGAATGTCGTCAAAAAATACAAGGACGAACTTACGAAGGAATGGTCGAAATACCTCGTTCATCAATGCCTGAAATGTAGAAGGTGCGTTCGTCAATCCGAACGGCATAACTAAGAACTCATAATGACCTTCATGCGTGCGAAAAGCTGTCTTGGGCACGTCCTCGGCTCGCACCCGTATTTGATGATAACCTGCTAATAGATCCAGCTTAGAGAAAACCACCGCCCCATGCAACTCATCGAACAATTCTTCAATAGGCGGAATTGGAAACTGATCTCGAATTGTTACTGCATTCAACGCCCTGTAATCCACGCAGAAACGCCACGATCCATCTTTCTTCCTCACCAGCAAAACTGGAGATGAAAAAGGACTGTGGCTAGGACGAATGATACCATCCTGTAGCATCTCACGCACCAACTTCTCTATCTCCTGCTTCTGAAAATATGGATAGCGATAAGGTCTCACTTTGATCGGTGGAGTCGCTGGCTGTAAAGGAATTGCATGGTCCAGCTCTCTGGTCAATGGCAAGCCTTGGGGCTTGCGGAACACGTCCTCAAAAGTGGACAATACCCGTTCCAAATCAGGTGGAATTGGGACCTCTGTCAACTCAACAGTGTCCACCATTTCCAGTCGGAAGCAAGTTTCTACAGCATGTGTTGAAGATATACGTCTGAGAGTATGCAGAGAAGCAGGTTGCGCTAAATCCACTGCATTCCCCGACCAGAGTACAGTCTTGCCATCCTTCTTGAACTCAAATTTGGATTGCGAATAATCCATCATGACCGGCCCAAGAGTAGCTAACCAGGATACTCCCAACACCATATCCCAGCCTTGCAGGTCCAGAACAAAGAAATCAACCTCAATCTCCACACCTTGAATACACAAAGGCACTCGGCTGACCCTCCCAGCACAATTAAGCTTCTCACCATTTCCCACAAGAACACCAAATGATGGTACGCATTCAATTGTAAGTTGCAAAAATTTGGCAGTGCGTTGCTGGATGAAACAATGGGTACTACCACCATCAAGCAGAACTTGAACTGGTGACCCATGTACATACCCGACGAAACGTAATGTGGTAGGAGAAGTATTACCCGAAAAGGCGTAATGGCACACAGCTAGGTCATCTACGTCCGCAACAACCCCCTTCCCTGCTTCGTCACTAGTCATGGAATGCTCTACGGTTGCTGATTCATCGACACTTCCCTTGCTATCTTCCTCCTAGAACAGCAATAGTTGTGGCTTGGCCTTACACTTGTGATCCCAGCTATACTTTTCATCACATTGGTAGCACAATCCCTGAGCACGTCGTTGTGCCACTTCAGCTGGAGACAATCTGCGGACTGGAAGCCTAGTGCCCGTAGCCAATACTGCGGAATCTGAAGTAGAAGCTGATTGCGAAGGAGACGAAAATGCTTTGGGTGTAGGTAAGAGACCTGGGCCTCCCAGCTTGGGCCGCACTGCGCCTTTCTCCGATAAAATTCGAGTCTCATGTAGATGGGCCAAACGGATGGCCTCTTCCAAATCTGGTGTATCCTGCATGAGAACCGAAGCCTTGATGTCCGCCCTCAGACCCGATATGAAGCACTTCACCACAAATCCTGCAGGTAAAAACATAGAGCGATTCATCAAAGATTCGAATCTTGCTCGATATTCCTCGACTGAGCTCTCCTGGCGCACTTTGGCTAACAAGCCTTCTGGTGATTCAAGATCCCGCGGTCGAAACCTCTTCCTTAATGCTTCCAGAAATTCTGTCCACCCGGCAAGCTGGCGATTGCGATACATCCAATCGTACCAGTCTGCTGCTGCATCATCGAAGTGGAAAGACGAAATCGATACCCGCTCCTCCTCCCGAATATCGTAGAACTCAAAGTATCGTGAAGCAGTAGAGATCCATCGATCCACCTGTGTACCAGAAAAACGAGAGAGTTCGACTGCTGCCAACTTGTGACGCGTATGATGACTCGGACCTCCTCCAAACAAGCCAGAATAAGACGCCCCTGAACCTGAACGATTCCCCGAGCTATCCCCCGAAGCAGCGACGGAATTGGCAACTGGACGTGCCAAAAGTTGCTTCAAGAGTTGCTGCTGTTCGGCCAACAGCTTGGATTGTTCTGCCAATGACGATGTCATAGATGTGAAGTCGGACGCCATTGTCGTGAACTCGGCCTGGAGCTTAACCTGAGCTTCACGAATAGACGTAACTTCTGTATCCAGGGTCCGAAAACGAGTATTATACTCTGCCATCTATGCAGAGATCAATGAAAGCACCAATGAAGTGAATTGTATTGAAGAAGGTAACAATGAGAGTTCTGGTACAGAGAAGATGAGAAAAGCAATGAACAGAGAAGCTGATACTAATTCCATAACCGCTTCCTCTAACTAACTCATATTTATACCAGCTAACTTGACACCTAAGCTAACCCCTTTCAACTACATATGTTGACAATGCAAAATCCTTATAACGTCCTGGCAATGTTCTTGCACGAGTTCCCCTTCGCAAGCCCTGAACCGCACCGTGCACGTCCTTAGTTGCATGAGCCTCCCCTGATACAACACAGGAACACACTTCTTCATCATCTAAAGCTCGTCAAATTGGATGGATTTGCTAAGCAAGGAGACGAGATCCTCGTTGCCAAACACATAACAAAGATTTCCACCACCGACCCACTAATCCTAGCTACGTCAAATGGAAGTTTCTTGCGAAGATTTACCAAGGTTGCCGCCGCCATCTCTGAACCAAAGAAGAAAAGTATGTGGAATATAACGAATATTTTTTGAACAAATAAATTAGATATTCACCATTTACTACAATAACAATTCTATTGGAATATAATGGTAATTTCACTAACAAAAATAGCAGATATAGAGTTTAATTAACAAGCCAGAACACGTTCTCAGGATTTACCTCCTTGGAAGTTTTGCAGCTTCTTCACATTTTAGAAGCTCAGCATATAAATGAAACTTTGGCAAAGTATTCATATGCGACCTCGCTGCAAGCTACTCTCAGATATGGTACTTTGATTAGTCTTGTGCAAGGACTCGGGCTTGGGTTTACGTATGGTCTTGCAATATGTTCCTGTGCCTTGCAACTTTGGGTTGGGAGGTTCTTGGTTACAGATCACAAAGCTCATGGTGGTGAAATAATTACAGCCTTGTTTGCTGTAATTTTGAGTGGCCTTTAAGTGTCTCAATCTATATCTTTCAGCTGATTTCTTATCTACCTTTTCTTATAAGCTATTCATGTATCTCAGTGGCCTGAATCAAGCTGCGACAAACTTGTATTCATTTGATCAAGGACGAATTGCTGCATATAGACTTTATGAGATGATAAGTCGACATCCTCCACAGTTAATCAGGATGGAAACACCCTTGAGCCTGTGCAAGGGAATATTGAGTTTCGGAATGTTTATTTTAGCTACCTTTCACGCCCTGAGATACCAATCCTATTATATAAATTCACAAGACTAAATCAGGAAAATATCCACTAGGGTGTCTATAGCTTAAAATATAAAGCTTTTCAGATAAAATATAGTCTAGTAGATTGACCATCTCAATCCATTTTCAGGTTTATAATATCCATATTTGACAAAACCCAAAATCTATCTCTAACTATGCATCCATCTACCTAATACTAACAGTATGCTAAATCTAGTATCCAAATCACGAGAAAGTAAATAGAGCTTGTTTTTGTTGATAGGATGTCTGTCTTAACAAATATCAATCGAAACTCCCGATAAGAAATTAGTGTGATACTCTCTTTTATTGTAAACCAACTCACTTACAAAGTAAACCAACTCTTCACAAGATGAGAATAAGCAAAGGGCATTCGCAAATAGAATGAAGACGTGCCTATAGTTTTTGAGAACTTTTCATACGTAGCAGAAAAAGTCGACCTTTTCGTACAAAGCCGAAAAAGTTGACCTTTACAGAGAACTCCTGATCTAGACCATAAACATCCGTAAAATTTCCCTGGCTTGTCACTGTATCATGAATTTCTCTCATTGAGGAAATGATTAAACTGTACTTGGACAAAGGCATAACAAAGAAAAATGATATGTGATCTTAATAATAGAGAAACAAGTAGTTCTAGTAAATAGCACTGTCTCTGGTGAAGCACACGCACATGGGAATTGCAGATGGTATGTAAGCATTCACCAGAAAGCTTGACAAATCCGGCATTGTTGTTCCGTTCATACGAGTTCGGTTTTTTTCTATTAGAGTCAAGTTTTCAAAGGAAACATTGGAATGAGCTTTGACAAGAGAGCTTGCTTGAAGATGAATGCAGAAGCCAGTGGATGGTGGCCTCATTGCAGCCGTTCAGGATTTCCACAGAACACTATGATCTCTTGGCAAGGATATACTTTTCCAGAGCAATAAGAGTGGGTTGGAATAACAAAAAATTTCTGTCATTGTACAGAACCTTAAAAACAAAATTACTGTAATACAGTGAAAAACCTGTTCTGTTCATCAAAAAATTGTTTGCTTTATCCCATTGAACCTCAAGATATTTGGACCGAAACGCATCTCAAACAACCAAGACCCGAACTCTTCCTATCTATCTCAGAAAAATCACCACATTCCAACCTAGGATTCTATTACAGCACTTCAAGCCTATATACTTTGTCAGGCTGGAATACCCAACTTCAACATTTTTTTGCACCTTGATCATTTGACACGGTAGACTGGTTTCAGTTATAACAAGATACCTCCAAGTTCAAGCTTTCAGGAAACAGGATGGGTATAAAGTTCAAAACGTACAGAGAATAACAATAATAAGGTCAAACGCAGCTCAGTTTTTCACTGCTTCAGAGGCTGCAGAAAAATTGATAATCAGGAAACAAGCTACTGAATGCTTGACTGACGATGGCTTGCCTGTTTTTTATGAAATTAACTTGAACTTCGGCTGAAGTTCACAGTTTGAATCACAGATGTAATCAGTTATCCGAAATTTTAAAATATTCTATATCATATAAGAATTACAATCTTGAATTTTAATTAACACTGTACGAATATTATTCAATCACATTCATCACTTAATACATTCCAGTATCTCATATATTTTAAATTTAATACTCTAAAAATTAATATTTTTAAATAATTAATATTTTTTATTAAATATAATTATTAAGTTTTTCATAATTAATAAAGTTTTAAGTATTTATTAATTTTGAGAGATTATCGTATTTTTACTCATTTTTTTGGATTTTCAGTATATTCTATCGATGAACTCTCAACGGACGTTTTAGTCCACTTTATTAACATCCAGTATTTGCACCACCATATGCATAATATACACCTAATCACGAAGATTATAAGTTGTGTTATCTTGGTTGACATTCTTTTCTTTTAATTGTGATTGCTACCTGCTACCAAAACGATAAGTTTGTCATCCATCAGTTATTGACATCAGATGGATAACAATAAGTGCCTAGTTTTCTACTCTACGATCTTAATTAATCGTATTTTCCTCTGAATGTATTTTTTATCCTCCTATCGTAGTTTTTGTGCCTTCTCTTTTGTTGTATATCACCGACAGCGTAACTCTGTCGAGGTTCAGCCATTGCAAAGGTGAAGCAAACAAGAAAACTCAGAGGTCAGCACCGCTAAGAGATGTAGGAAGACTGACACAAGAGCAGAAGTTGAACAGTGTTTGATGTTAAAATCAAACAAGACTGCTTCCACAATGGTTTCTCTTAACTCTCAAAACCTCCCACCTCTCTCTAACCCAAATCCAAACTTTGTCCCAAATCATACCACCAAATCCACTTTTGCTATTCAGAATGCTGGCTGTAGGAACTCGGAGATCTTACCAGTGTCCAACTTTCCAAGTCTGGAAAACCATTATCAGTCAGGACATGCCAAACGCAAATGGGAACCAATGAAAGTGTTCAGTGAGGACAGATACATATCATACTTCACAGAAGGTATACCAGAGGGATGAAATTCGAATAGACTCTTCAAAGAGATTGCTGCTATTGAACCCGTGGCTGATGTTTTCATCCCAAACCATAGGTCCAGGAGGAGCCTAAGGTTTGGTTTCGCCAAATTTGTGCGGTGCGGGGTTCAGAAGGAGTCTAGACAATGGCGACTTAATATGACATTAGGTGGATACACATCGATGCGATTTAATGTAGCATGTTTCTCAACTGGTTCAGGACGACGCAGAATGCAGTTAGCTGGCACTATACGAAAGGATGAACCATTCGAGCAGAAAAAAATCCACACGGACGCGAGCAATAGGAAATTGAGGGAGCGTGATGGCAGAACCTACGCAAAAACAACAGCAGTGAAGAACAATCATGATTTAGAGGAAGAATTAGTGGAAATTTATTGCAATCAGGTGACAATGGAATGGCTTCGTCGGAGTGTTGTAGGTTCTCTACGTGATGGACATATCGATAAGAATAGTTTGCCAGCGGAAGTTGGGTACAAGGATATGGGGGGAACCTGAGACTAATTACCTTTGCAACTGCAGAGACGATGGGAAAGGAACTTACGTCAAATATCAGCTTTTGGACTGGAAAGTTCCACGACATTCATCCTTGACGGCCAGAATATATTGGAAACAGAAGATTTTGCTTGGTGAAAGTTGTTGGAATCCCCTTAGTGCGTGGTTTGAGGATGCCTTCCGAAAAATAGCACAGTCGATCGGAACGTTTGTTCAAGTATACAATAAACCAACGAGGTGTTGGCGCAGTGATCTACAGCATACTGCGTTCCCTTAACTCAAGGTACCGGGTTTGATCCGGGAAAACTGCGAGGTATGGAAAGTGCACTGTTGGTAGTGGTCCCACACAAAGAGGTGGATGTTGTATCCCGCTCATGGATGTAGGCTAAATGCCTACGAAGTGAGATAGAGTGTCGAGCCACGGGAGAGATTAGTCTGGTTGTCGACTGGGATACTCTTCATCATCAAAAAAAAAAAAGAAATGTGAGAGAGAGATTATCAGAAAAATCAACATGGGCATACCCTCGAAATTCTGCTGTGTCCTTGTCCATACCAAAGCGTATAGAAGAAATGTTACAATCAGAGAAAAACTTCTTGAGGTCATCCTCTGTTATATCCCATGACAAATTGCCAACATATATCCTATCCGGCCATGATTTTGGGTGCAAAATCCGACACTTTGCTTGCTCGTGCTTTGTAAGACTGAATTTTTAGAAAAAATCCACCCCTACAACCATTACAATTTTTAAAAAGATCAGAAACACAAGGGAAATGACACTGATCTAGAATACATACTATCTATGCATTACTCACATGTCAGCTCCATCGAGAGCCAAGGCCAGTTTAACTGCGGCTTCAGTCTGCAGGGAGGATCACAATGGTAGAAGGTTAATAGAAAGAAACTCACTTTCTTCAGCCATGAACTTAAAGTTATAAGTTTTCAGTAAAGGAAACTATAGACTTAGTGTCCTACAATACTCACACTCGTTTTTGTTTCAAAGGAGAAGGCATTGCTGTATAGCTAACCCAGAAAGTTGGCTTAGCAGATTAAGTTAAAAACATTCTAGTATGTCAAGAACTCCATCTAAAGAAGGTACATTTTCACATATCCTCAATTTCCACACACGGCAGCTTCAAAAAAGTTCTGGTGCCGATTCCCACCGACCGGAATTTTTTCACTTTTCAATGAACTTGAATATTTAAGATAGCATTGCAGAGTAATTTATAGAAAAATATTGTGAAACCATGCAGTATTCATTTACCTTGAAACCGGTGATGGCAAATCCTCTGAACTTCCCACTGTCAGGAAATGTCAAGCAATCAACTTCTGTTATAGTACCACAGTTTTCAAAGAAACCTGCGGATGTCATCCTCAGTTGAGTAATATGGAATGCCGCCCACATAAACTTTTGTAACAATGCCCTCATTCAAATTCAACTGACTGAAAATGATGACATAACAGGAACCATATCAAACAGCAGTCACAATATTGGTAAAAGGAAATAGAGTAACGCAATCGATAATCTGCCAGATGATAACATTGAAAAAAGAAAGGATAACACATAGCATGTTACTGATCACTACCAATATACACTATGTCATCTCAAATTCCACCCAAACAAAATTAATCAAACTATACCAGGAAACACGCTCATTCCGAAAGATGTAATTGAGCGGTAAAAATCATCCTTATAGCACCTTAATGAGAGAGATTTGTCACAATAATTGATGATGAATGCTTTTAATTTTTTTTAAAAAAAGAAGAAACACGCTCTAAATCATCCAAAAACATAGAAATCAAATTCGTCTGCTTGATCAAGCCTAAAAATTGCATATGCTCACACCAATGAACAGTCACAGCTAAATAATAATAGCGCACTCTAGAAATCACCTTTCGTTGCTCTCTTGCATTCCATTATTACCCACATTCCCATCCTCGATTTTCGCTTTATTCTTTTTCTTTTTCTTCTTCAGTTTCTTCTTCTGCTTTGCCTTCTTAGTCTGCCTGACTGCTTCATCCTCCTCTGTAGCACTATTCTCTTCACCCTCACTCTCCTTTCTCTTTGACTTCTTTGTCTTCCTCTTCTTCTTATCCTCACCAGCTTCACCATCTCCTGTTCTCACTTCAATTATCTCATCCTTCTCTGCACCACTCTTTTCTTCTCTCTTTCTCTTCTTCGTCTTCCTCTTCTTCTTAATATCATCGGCACTACCATCCCTTGCTTTCAATTCCCTTTCGCCATCCTCCTCAACTTTCTTCTTCTTCCTCATTTTATCATTTTCACCATGTGGGTCACTCCCTTCACCATCTAATCCTTCCAAAGGTTGATTCTTTCTTCTTTTCTCCCTCTTGGACAACCTGGGCCTCTGCTTTGCGGCCGCCTCTAGAAGCTCATGCAGCTCGGAATTAGGGTTTTCGGTGTTCGTTGCTGTTAAAGATTCTACCTTTGCTACTCTCATCTTCTGTTTCAGCTTCTTGTTTGATAACACCATTGCTGCCTCCAAGCTTAAACCCTAACTGAGGGTTCTACTTTCCAATTTGTCAGTTGAACACTTTGCGCTAACAGTCTCATGGTCCTAATAATCTCTCCGGTTGTAATTAATTCTAAAATTATTTCCTTATAAAATCAAACCTTACATATTTATAATATAAAAATATTTATATAGAATATCAAAATTATATAAATTATTATATAAATTTGATATTTACATTGAAATAAAAAATATAATGCTATTATATAAAATATAATTATATATTGATATCAAAATCAAAATCACACATTGAATTGGATACACAAATAGTAAATATAACAAATATGTACTGATTTTGTATTTATTATCAAATGCTCTACAATAGTTTTATTATATATCTCTATTCCCATTATTGTTTATTATCCTTTCCAATAGTTGTATATATAATAGTTGTATTCCATGCTTCATATATAATGATACTTCTATTCCAAGATCTTCACTGTATCATTTTCTGAATTTTTGGGGTCTCTTGATAAAGTCTGCAAGTATCAGAGCTCACGAAAATATCTTCATTACATGACATGATCCTTTCCAACTCTAAATATCTCACTAAATGTTTTCTGCATATAATTTAAATTCACATTTCAAGATTAAATTATGAAAAAATAGATAAAATACTATAAAATAGAATCTTTTACTCTAATAAATATTTGGATAATTATTATTTAAATTAGCATATATAATGTGCTATCACCTCACTGCATATACTTGCTTTTGGATTTATACATGAGATGAGCATGGTGGTTGGGCACATTTTATTATTTTTGGGTTTGAAATTGATGGATTTAGTGTGATGTTGCACGGATAGAGCCGTGTGGTTTGTTGTTTATTGATTAAATACTGCAATTATGTTTGATTGTATTTTGTAAATATGTTATACTGTATTGAGGTTTTTATTTAAATACATGTTTCTTTTTAATAGAAAAATTAAAATTTTAAATTTATACATATTTTTACATGTTTTAGGAAATGAATTTTTGAGTTTAAACTTGTGTGATTCCGATTGAGTCATGAGTTGGACCAATTGGGATTGCACGACAATGAGAGGCCCAAATTCTAGGTTCGTGTCCTTATAGAACTTCCTAGTGTAGGAAGACCATAATGAACTATCTACTCATAACCAATAATCCTTATGTTTTTAGTTGGATCTCCCACTCAAAGACCAATCGGTTTTGATAATAAGAAGCTTACCTATCAAATTGATTAAAAATTATAGGTTAAGGATCCATAGAGCTTCGTAGAAGACAAGATAAATAAAAGATTACTGAAAATCAATACTAACCTCGTAGGAGGCTCGGGATATTCAACTCCCGGAACTAGAATAAAATTTTGCCAAACATACTTTCAAAAGACATCGTAAAAATTTTAAAGAATGCTAACAGAGCTGGAATGTAAAATGATGCCAAACCACATGCGGTCCATGACTACTTATATACCTGAATATAGATCATGCAGGATCTATTTAATATCCATAATTAAAAAATAATTACAATTATCTAATATCTCTATTCTATCATTTTCTGAATTTTTAGGGTATCTTGATAAAGTCCGCAATTCTCGGAGCTCACGAAAATATCTTCATGACCCGATCCTTTCCAACTCCAATTATCTCACTAAATTTCTTCTGCATATGATTCAAATTCACATCTCAAGATTAAATTATGAAAAATAAATAAAATAAATCTTTTACTCTCAAAATACTTGGATAATTATTATTTAGATTAGCGTCTATAATATGCTACCACCTCATTGCGTTGTTATGAAGTCCAAAGTTTGAGCAACCAATATGAGTTTTCTTTCCATGAACAATTGTGAAGAAAGAATGACAGAATTAATGAGGTAGAATAAGAAAGGGGTACCTTGAGTGGATTAGGATGTGGCCTCTGAGCTCCGCGACCTTGCCTTTGAAAGGAGCCTTCTTTAAAGGCGTACTGCACAGTGGAATTGAGATCTCCCCTCCATAGTCGTTCCTCGCTCTCAACTTGGACTTCTTGCAGATTTGGTGTTATTTGGTCTCCATAACCAAATGTCTCCATTTCAGGGCATCCTTCAATTTCCAAGTCTTTTAGCACTGGCCACTCTATGGTGCAATGAGCAGGGCAGAAACATGCGAGGCTGTCCAGAGATTCAAGTATCAAACTACTCATACGAGGAAAAACGATTCTTTCTGTAGTTTCTGCTTCCTTGAGATCTATCGATATTATTGTTTTTATGTTGAAACATCTACGTAACTCGAATGATTCCAGTTGAACCAGGCCTAGTTTGATTAGCGAGAAGGGGAAGACCGTTGTTAAATTTGGGCAGTCAATTATGTCTAGCTGTCTCAGGTTTTGCAGACTTGGAGAAACCAAATGGTTATTTCTGTTCCATACCACTATTTCTTCCTCTGCTTCCTTCTCTTCCTTCTCTTCCTTCTCTTCCTTCTCTTCCTTCTCTTCCTTCTCTTCCTTCTCTTCCTTCTCTTCCTTCTCTTCCTTCTCTTCCTTCATCCTGAAAATTTCTTCCATTTTATCGCAGTACGAAATCTGAATGCTTTCAAGGCTAGTTAAAGTTTGTGAGAGGATTGGAGGAAATATCCATTTCAGTTTATTACACTCGGACAAGAATAAGGATTTGAGGCTGCAGAGGTTAATAAACTGGATTTGGCCCTTCCATATGCATGTCATTTCTGGCAAGCACTGCAGGCCTAGTTCCTTCAACTTTGACAGTAGCTTGAAGTCTTGGTGTTCATTTGTCATCGAACCTTCAATTTCGAAGACGCTGAGCATGGAATTACAATTTAAAGCACGAACAATTTCAAGAATTTGAGACCTTTGCATCAAATGTGACGGTAAGAGGCAACCGATCTTGTGACATGTCATCATTGTCAGCTGTTTTAATTTATTCAGGGACTCATCTGGAAGATGGCCATGGCATATTTCTGTGAACTCACCAGTTCCACTGAAATCGAGTTGTTCCAAGTTTCGGAAAACTACCTTAACTGCCAGATCTGATGTGTCAAGTAAGTACTTGAACTCATTGCAATTCCAAACATTTATAGACTTTAGCTCATTGAATTCGTCGTTGAGGAAGTCATGCAGGATATCCCTCAACCCATGGTATTTAACGAAATAGAGACTCTCACTTCTTGGAACTAAAACCTTAATACAACGAGGCAGTGAAAATTTAGTGTCAAGGCTGAGATTCAAGGTTCTAGAAAATAAGTCAGACTTGGCGTATTCGACGCCACCCACTGATATATTATAACTGACTAAGTTTTGGAAAGGCATGTCATCAGTCAAGGCACTAGCATGAGGTATATTGATGTGCAAACTGGTCAATCGAGTCAAAAACTGTAGCTCAGAAATGCTAGCATTCATTGGTGAATCCCAATTCTTATAGTTAATGCTAAACTCTTCTAATTTTCGGAGATTTGAAAAAATACCTGGAGATACTCGCCGGACAATCAAGTCCATGCTCCATTCAAATATCTTTAGAGAAGTCAACTTGCCAAATTCCTTGGGGATCTCCTCCATGCTATAACTTGAAATGCTAAGAACTTCAAGCTTAGCCAATCTTCCAATCACTGAGATGTTTCTCAAACTGTGATATCCAATGCAGAGTGTGCGTAGATTTCCAAGGTCTCCTAGGGAGGAAGGCAACGTCATGTAATTCCACCAATTATCCCTTCCAATGTCTAGAAGCTTCAATTCTTTCATTCCTTGGAAGAAATTTTCTGGCATTGTCAAACATGTTGGAAGCAGTAAAATCTCCAGCTTTGGACATTTGAGCCCATCAGGAAGGTTTTGAATGTCATTTGACATCAAAGATATCCCCGAGATATGTTCGTAGGAATCGTAGTTTGGCCAATCTCGCAATCCAATGCCAGATTTTACCAAAAATGCATTCTTCTTCTTGGATGAGATGTGTATTGCAACATTACGAATAACATCATGCATTCTCACATGCTTTTCCCCTGTACCTTTCAATAATAAGTGCGAGTCAACAAGGGTACTTACAATTGTGTGTAGTCTGTTTCTAGCTTCTTCCACTGTATCAACATTCTGAAATGTCCTTAAAGATATTCCATATCTTAGCAATACCTCGATAGGAATATGGAAATCTTCAGGAAATAAGCAGCATAACAAGAAACATGATTTGACCTCCTCGGATACCAAAGAGTTATAGCTTAACTCCAATGGTAAAAATAATTTTGCTTCAACTCCTCCAATGTTGGTTGGGGCTGATTTCTTCAATTGCCCAGCTGCATCAACCCACACATACTTGCTCTTACCCTTCAAAGCTCTGCCTACAGTCACCAGTGCAATTGGCAGGCCTCCACACTTAGCAGCAATCTCTCTGGCGATGGGGTTTATATCTTGAGAGTCCACAACATCACCGGCAGTCACCCTGAAAAGATTCCATGATTCTTCTTCTGATAGAACTGGAACATTGACAATACGTTGAGCATCCATTTCCCTACAGACTTCTTCGCTTCGAGAAGTAAAGATTACCTTGATTCCTTTGTACATATCCCCACAAGGAAGACCGACTTGAGAAAGTTCAAGTCTGTTCCAAACATCATCCAAGATGACCAGAATCCGCTTCTGTTTCTCCATCCTTGCCCACAACTGGCGCGCTCTTTCAGACTCACCGCCGCCACTCTCGAACGTCAATCCCAGCATCTTAGCAATCTCCTCCTGAATCTTGTCGATGCTGGGATTCTGGGATACCGTCGCCATCACCACTTCTTCGAACAAATTTTTCTCTTTTGCCGTGACACCTATTTTAGTCACCATGGTGGTCTTGCCCACACCACCCATGCCACATACTCCGATCAAGCTGATATTCTCACTACTCAGAATGCCCATTATTTCCTCTGTAGTAGTACGCCTGGACAAGAAAGTTTCAATCAATCCTGATGAAGAGGATATCATCCCTGGTGGTGGAGCTTTGAGTGACACACTCTCCAATTCCACCTCTTTTTGAAGCTCCGCGATACCCACACTCTTGTTATATGCTTCCTTACTTAACCGGTAACGCAAGCTCAGATTGACACACCACCCATGGAGGCACTTCTTGTCTGCTTTCCCTTCGTCTTCCAAGAAATTCTTTGCCTCCTTCACCGCATCATCCACTCTTTTCATCCACTTGTCAACGGAAATTTTGATCTCCTCAGCATTCCTTGTTGCGGCATCCACCTTTCTCTCTATCTCGGCTTTCATGTCAGAGAGCCTTTCAGCTTGCTTACGTAACTTGTCAACATTCTCATTAACCTCGACCAAGTAGCGCAGCTGGAGCACGATTGCATCATACAAGTAATCCACGGTTTTATCGGCAACTAAAGAGACAAATTCCATTGCTTACACAGCTGGTGATGATGAATATGGCAAAAAAGAAAGGGGTGATGATGAGAGATTTTGAGTGCATGTACCAGAAAGCCTTGGTTATGAGTTTATAAAGACTTGGGTCTTGAAGAATATAATTGGGTTAGCAATGGAAGCAATGGAAGCAATGGAAGAAACGCATAAAGCTTGGTGATTCTTTACAAAAACAGGTTCCAAACGTATCATGGAAATGCTTCTTTCCTTCGGCTATGATAGCTTCTAGATTCCGTCGTGTTTCTCGTTGATTTGAATTAGTTCAGGGCCCACGATGCATTCTTTTGATCAAGCCCATCCAGTCTGGCCCAGGCTCCCAGCCCATTGTCATCGCTTCTTATCTATTTATCAGGCGTCTCGTTGTCTTCGCTCCTTTTGGTCATTTATCCATTTACCCAATGTTCATTGTTAGTCCTGCTTCTGGTGCAGGACATGTCTACATGGAAATATGACAAAAAGCTGATTGATACAGAATCAGAATTTCACCTACATTTTGCCTCACCGAAGCATATTCGATCTTATAATGTCTTTTTCATCTATTATCAAATGTCTAGTTGAGCAGATACATATTTAATACACAAATTATTAAAGTGAGTAATTATAATTTAACTGAATTGATAAGAGAAGTTTTTTTATAAAAGAAAAATATTAAGTGATAGTTTCGATCAAAAATTTAATATATTCTGGTGAGTAATCCTATCCTTACAAGCCATGGTAGCTACATAAAAGTTTGTAATTTCGGTGGTGCTTTTTCTCTCCAAACATTTGGGATATACAGTCTATGAGAGATCATCACAAACCTCTCTATATGTCTTCTGCATATGAGAAAGCGACTTTTTTTTAAAAAGCCCTTTCCCCAACCTAACAGAGAACTCCTCTTCCTGCGTACCCCACACCATTAAGTCACTGCAGTCCATTCTGAGAGAAATTCTAGAAATAATATCAATTAGACGCAAGCTTTGTTGTTCCTGCCATGCATGCAAACAAATTTCTTCTCTACTGAAGTTGTCATGTCCAAGCCCCATTTACCCTTATTCCCATCTGCTGCAAATTACCTTGCTTGTTTAAAGACAAGGTATATAGTTTAGGAAAGCAAGATTGCAAAGAAAAGTCTCCACACCACAAGTCATGCCAAAACCTGATAACATTGCCTTCCCCGACTTTCCATCTAAAATTTCTCCTGATAGATTGACAGCAGTTGGAATCCTTACTAAAACATTTCACAATCTCCTTCCACGCTGGTGAAAGGTTGTTATTTTGGGCTTTATGGATATATAATTAATGAATAGCAGATAATTTGACAAAAAGACTAAAAAAAGTTATTTTCTCAAAATTTAAATCATTATCTTAATTAATATAATGATCCATCTAGAATGCTAGAATGCTAGAATGCTACAACACTAAACAAAAAGGGTTAATGAAGCTTTTGAATCTTTTGAAGAAACCTTGTCCTCATCTAGAGTTTAAGGTTGTCTTGAATGGTGGGGTTCATCTATCTGCATTTACACAAAGTCAACTAATCAATGTCTAAGTCTATGGTAAGTTGTTTGTTGCCTGATATAGGTCTCTTTCCCATATTTATTTCCCCTGCCAGTCTGCCAGGTACAAATTCACGAGGGACCACCCAACACAAGAAGGGTGTTAGTACCTTCAAACTCTTTTCCCATTTTCCAGTCTGGTTTTCCCTGCCTGCAAACAGCAATGGAATGGGAAGGAGAGCCTGAGGTTTCATGCCATTGAAGATTATTCTTTGAGGTATTCCTATCATTTGAGCTTCCCTTCTCAGGAAGGCTTATATCCATGGAGATTCTCATCTTGTGCGTCTGTATATATTTTCAGAAGACTATATTCATACTCAGCAGGATAAGTACCATAAATCTCGTGCAATATCATCCAACTCAAGAACAATAATATAGAAGATGCTATCAGTGTAATTACTTCAGGTATCTCACTTCCCATCTTGTGTGTGTGCGTAAAGGAATTTCAACTTCCAGGAGGAAGAAATAAAAGGAAATCTGATATTCTTTGAAGAAGATTGGAATTTGAAACTTCCAATCTTTAGACTAATTCTTCACACCTGTCAATATCGTAACAAGAAACGTCTCTTATCAATTCATGGATTTGCAGAACCCAAAGCAACTATGTGTAAATCGTAACAAGAAACGTCTCTTATCAATTCATGGATTTGCAGAACCCAAAGCAACTATGTGTAAATCATGTCCATATGAGTCATATATTAATTATATGATTAAATTTGAAGAATATATATATCTAATTTTAATAAGGTCATACATTGGCAATTATAGATGCCTTCTTTTGACTTCACAAAACCTAATATGGCATACTGTTAGTAATTATTTTACAATAAAAGAGAGTATCACACTAATTTCTTATCGGGAGTTTCGATTGATATTTGTTAAGGCAGACATCCTATCAACAAAAACAAGCTCTATTTACTTTCTCGTGATTTGGATACTAGATTTAGCATACTGTTAGTATTAGGTAGATGGATGCATAGTTAGAGATAGATTTTGGGTTTTGTCAAATATGGATATTATAAACCTGAAAATGGATGAAGATGGTCAATCTACTAGACTATATTTTATCTGAAAAGCTTTATATTTTAAGCTATAGACACCCTAGTGGATATTTTCCTGATTTAGTCTTGTGAATTTATATAATAGGATAGTAGTTAAATGGTTTTTGCTTGTGCTCATCTTAACAGGAACCTGAAAATGGAAGCAACAATGGATCTGATTAGTAGTTTACCTGATGAAATCATTTTCCACATTGTCTCTCTACTCCCTTTTGACTCTGCCATGCAGACCATTTTCCTGTCAAAACGATGGAGACATGTATGGCAGCAAGCTTTGGTGAAACATGGCAGTGAGGATGGTGTTCTCAGTGCATTGGCATCTTTCCTGACCAATTTTAATGAGAAACATCCATTGAAGAACACGAGGAGGTTTCAGTTCCATTTTAGCAATGGCAGTGTCCTGTTGGCTATCATTGCACCTAATGACAGGCTCTGTCTTGATTTCTCCACTAGAAAGCAAGAAAGTTTCAGGCAATTTGGGTTGAAATTAGAGTTCAACTGTAAGAACCTGGGAAGCCAGACTTCACAGCTTGCCTTCTCAGTGAGAAGTCTGCATCTGACATCAATAAACTACCCTGTCAGTGAAGTAGTTAGTTCTATTCTGACAAGGTTTCAGTGTCTTGAGACCTTGAAAATCAGTGGCTGCAATTCTTTACAATCTCTAAGCATTGGATCGGATTCCACACTTACGAACTTAACCATATTCGACTGTCAGCAAGTTATGTCTCTCTGCATCAGATCTTTCAAGCTCAAAACATTCCGGTTTCGCGGACCACTCCCTTTGTTGCAGCTTGACTATCACTTTAACCTCTCTGATGCGTTGTTTGATTGTAGAAAAGGTCCGGGCAGGTATGGTTATTCTGGCAATGATTTCGATCCAGTTCTGTTGACATTAAAGAATGTAAAGGTGCTCACTCTATGCAGATGGACATTTGAGGTACCTTCTAGCATCTCAGCGTCTGCATTATCTAATATGTAGCAATGAAAAGATTAACCCATAGATTCTCTGCAGGCATTGATCCTTCCATCAGTGTCCACATTTGTCTCAGATTTCCCATTTTATAACTTGAAGGAGCTGTGGTGGATTGAACATACAGCTGCAGAGTATGATGATGAGGCTATGATTTGCTTCCTAAAACTGTGCCCTTTGCTTGAGCGACTATTTGTGACTGTGAGTGTCCGTGAAAAATATGGAAAATTTTATAACAATTACTCAAAGGGTTTACTAATTCCTGAAACCTAAACTGCAATTTCCATCGTTAGAAGCTCTTACATGAATATGCAGGTGGATGCTGAATGCTACTCCATGGAGAGTACAGCAAAATATTCAATACAAGCAGGCAGGAACACACTTCTTCATCATCTAAAGCTCGTCAAATTGGATGGATTTGCTAAGCAAGGAGACGAGATCCTCGTGGCCAAACATATAACAAAGATTTCCACCACCGACCCACTAATTCTAGCTACGTCAAATGGAAATTTCTTGCGAAGACTTACCAAGGTTGCCGCCGCCATCTCTGAAATGTGGAATATGGAAACGATAGCCCTCCAGCCCCAGGACAGGAAGTTCTCTTATCAATCCATGGAAATGCATAACCCAAAGCAAATATGTGTAAATCATGTTCATATGAGTCTATAGATACAAACATGAGCGTAATCAAATATTTCTGATGCCATGAAATTCTGTTTCTGACTAAACAAGGGCTGTCTGATAGTAAAAAAGTTTTAGCCATCCTACCATTCATGTTCTCGGAGCTCAATCCCTTGAATAAACTTCATTTTCCATTTTGGAAGGTTAAAACAGAACCAGTCCACTGCTAATCTGAGATCTGCCACCAAAACTCTTTGCTTATACCTTTGCAGTTTCAGATTTCTGCACAGGTTTCATGGTTAGTTTCATGGTTAGAATGTTAAACTTTGCAATCCAATAAAAAAATAACATAAATATGATATGCAATGAAAATAATTAGAATATTTTACTGCATAAATGATAAATAATAAGTAAATTAACTTAAAAAAACATATCTTCTTACTAAAAATTTTCCAAATACATATTTCGAATTTTCCCTATCAAACAAGCTGAGATTAGTAATACGGTTTTAAAAAATAACTTCATACCTAAAAATACTCTTTTATATATATATATAACACATAATTTAGGGATACTATATACAAAGAAGAACCAAAAATAATAATTGAAAATAAGGTTGATGAGGGTACTCGAATTTCAATACAAACCTGGAACGCAATAGTTAAAGGTTGCAATTAACAAGGCACATCCTCTCACGTGTAAGACTTATCAACGTGGATAAGCATGCAGAAGAGAAGGGGGAAGCCAAGTACCCACACGTCCACAAACCGCTCATCAACAGAAACAGAAACCAAACCATAAGCGATACTAGATTGCTAGTTTTAATTCTCATTATCAGAAATGGCTATGTCTTCTCTTTCACTCCGTTGGTTTTCACCAACATTATCCAAAGAGGTCAGTGCTCTGTGCTACTACGTAAGTATAAGGTTCTTACATTCTCAACCTTTAGCTGAATCATCCACATTCCGTCTGTCGATCCGATTGCAGTTAAAATTCCCGCATTCAAATGAGGTCATCAGAGCCAGTTCTTTACCCGGAAACAACTCAAATTCTTGCACCCCAGTGGCAACTTTTGGGGAAGAAAGTAAGGCAATTAGAGAATTATGTTCTTCATATTCATTGCCTCTAGACCCCTGATATGTATAATACAAACATAGATACTGTCACAAGAAACTCTGCAAAATGATAACCTGATTTGATGGGTTAACAAAAAGATGAACTGGGCTGTACAGAAACCTTGAATAAAAGTTATAATTTTAGCTAATTTAATCTTGAAGATTCATGAACACAGACATGGGAGCTAATCCTTAATAGGGTTTTGCATAGATAGTGATTTTGTGTTTAAGGGTAAAAATTTCATTTTCTGAGTTGAGGCTCATGATTGCTGTACCTTTCAGGCAATTGCAAGAGAAGGCAACTTCTTTTGGGGATTGGAGCATTAACAACAAGCTTACTACCAGTCGATCCCCTTCTTGCAGGAGGTAGTATAAATTGATATTATCTCCATTAAAAGAACCTCTGATACATGCAGATACAAGATTTATTACTGAAGTTTCTGGTGTTTGGGTGGTGCTTAGAGATACCAAAGAATTACCGAGCTTTTGTGGACAGTGAAGATGGATATTCATATTACCGCCCCGTGGATTGGGTGGTAAGTTGTGTGTGGCAGTACCCTGATGTGGAGATTTTGGATTCCAGAACTCGGAATAACTTTTTTTGCCTCCCTCCCTCAGGATTTTGATTTCAGAGGGCACGATTCTGCATTCAAGGATAGAGTCCTTGCAATACAGAATGTGAGGGTTAGATTCATACCAACAGAGAAGAAAGATATTCACGATTTAGGTCCAATTGATGAGGTTAAAGGATATACTAACTTGGTTCCCTTTTTAGGTTTCCTTGAAGCTCTAGATGTTCCTTGATCAGTTTCTGTGTTCTGCAGGTTGTGTACAATTTGGTGAAACATGTGTACTCTGCTCCAACTCAGTTTCCAACCATATATACCATGGAGGAGGTTGAATCTTCTTATAGCTTCTTGGCTCTTAATTATCTCCAAAACTTTCATCCCTTCTTACCCAATCTATTGGACCATTCCTATGCTTGCTGACTTTATGTGCCTGCACTGCAAAAAAATTGTACATCTGGTTTTTCCAACATCGGTGGGGTTGGAAAATGACAAACTTTATATAACTTCTTTAGTGTTGAATTTTCATGTGGAAGAAAAGAAGAACATACATTTAGGCGTAACTCCAAAAGAAATATGCCACTCATATTTCCTTCTGTGGTTGTCAACTACATGCAGAGAACTATAGATGGGAAAAGCTATTACTTCTTCGAATACAACCTTACATCTCCAAACTATGCAAGTGTTTCCTTTGGAAACATAGCTATTGCCAATGGTAAGCTTCCTACCATCTCAATCAAATTGTTGTTTGCCACTTGATAGACTACTACCAGTAATGACATTTCATGAACCTTTTCCCCTGCCTTATCAGAGCATAGGATGGCTATGCTTTACTGATTGATATTGTATGCTAATGTCACTGGAAGAAACATGTTGGTAGTGTCATTGCAGCTTCCTTGTATGAGAGAGATGAAAGAAAGCTTTAGCATTGGATAACTGGTGTAATACCTAAAATCTTCAGAATCTGTGAAATTAAATGAATGTGCAGACCTTCAGAACAGAAGACAAGCTCCACCAACTAGAGCATTTCACATAGGATCTGGAATTTGGCAACATCCCAGGGAAAACTTGCTAAACCAGGACATGTATACTTGCTTATGCTAGTAGACGTGAGCATTACAATGGACAGAAGTAATTGGTCTTCCCTGTTTCTAAAATCTTCAGAATCTGTGAAATAAAATGAATGTGCAGACCTTCAAGATAGAAGACAAGCTCCACCAAATAGAGCATTTCACATAGGATCTGCAATTTGGCAACATCAGTGAAAATTTTGCTAAGCCATGTCTATTTGCTTATACTAGTAGATGTATGAAAATGTTACATGTAATTGTGACATGGCAAAAGACACAAGGAAATGTTGAGCAGCAGTAGTATGATAATGAGAGGAAAGCAAAAGCATTGATCTGAAGCATAAAAGGGCAGGATAAAGTAAAGAAGCTGCTTCTGAAAATGCTGTGCACTGAACTGTCTTTCTGTGCAGGAAAGTATTACACCTTGATTGTGGGAGCAAATGAAAGGAGATGGCGAAGATTTCGTGATAGACTTAAAGTCATAGCAGATTCATTCAGGGTGTTTGATGTGTAAAACTGTGATACAGTAGCATTCCTTTTTCTGGTTCAGGGTCTGCTTGTAAATATGAGCTATGCTTCACTGTTTCAAAAGGCTGCTTGCTTAATATGCACATTCATCTCTGCTTTGCTAATCCTACCAGAATAGAAGGAGTATATCAAACAGAAATGGCATCCTGATTGGGTAAGAAGCACATAGTCATATCTTGAGAAAAGAATAATAATGAAGAGAAATGGGAATGGTTAATTAAAAAAATCATGGGATGTGCAAAGTGAGAACCACAAAGAAAATCAATCTAGTTAGGAAGACAATAACTGAACAGCTCATAAGATTAGCAACGTGGTTATGTACAAAGAAGATTACAACAAATACCCTTGCCTTTGTGATTCTTTCCTGTTCACAAAGCAAAATTTACAGTAGGAAAACACATTCACCATCCAAACTAGTCAGTGCCAAATTTGATACAAAAAATTCTAGGGTATAAAAAAATATTACAAACAAACTTCACTAGAACTACGAATTTCTCCACCCCAATTGCTGATTTTAATGAAATTTATCAGGTATACCTGGAGACAAAGCAACGGACCAATGCCTCGCCACCAAAAAGAATATGCATCTACCCAACAAAGCATCTCCTCACCGACCAACCGAAATGCCAAAATTCCCTTTCCTACACCCTATATATGCCAAAATCCCCTCCTTGACCACTTCCCCCATCTGGTATTCATCATCATTTCTGCCACCACACCCATCCAACTTGGCTATCACCGCACCCATTCACTTCGGCAGATTGTTCATGCTGGAAAATATACCATATGATACACTGGAGCACAAGCAGTCACCGATACTTCCAGCAATTTAAGATGACCAGAACAACTATATCCAAAATTCACAAACCTGGCCTAAATCAGTCGATGTGGACGCAAACCCTTTCCAAAGTGGGGTTGCATCAACCTGACATACAATCCATTCTTAGCCATCAAATTATCATGGGTCCCTTCCTCAACAATTCGTCCTCCATTGAGAACCACGATGTTGTCAACATGCCTCATCATTGCAGCTCTATGAGCAATCAGGATGGTTGTTTTATTTCCCATAATCAGTGTATCTAATGCCTCTTGCACCACTCGACTTGATTCAGATTCAATGGATGAGCTAGCTTCATCCAACAACAAAATAGGTGCATTTTTTAACACAACACGAGCAATTGCAATTCGTTGCTTCTGCCCTGGTGTAAGATCCACACCCCTCATTCCTACATGTGTGTCATAACCATGAGGCAAACTGCTGATAAAATGGTGAGCATTTGCTATTCTTGCAGCCTCTTTCACCTCAGCATCACTAGCATTGTGCCTAGCATATATAATGTTTTCTTTTATGGTTGTCGAGAAGATAATTGGTTCCTGCTGAACAATACCTAGATGATTCCTCAACCACCTCAAATTATACAGCTTCAAATCTCGTCCATCAAGTAGAACCTGGCCGGCAATTGGATCATAAAATCTTTCAATTAGAGATATTATGGTGCTCTTTCCAGACCCGGAAACCCCTACCACAGCTACCGTTTGTCCCCCACTGACTTTGAGACTGAAATTACTCAACACCAAGACTTCTGGGCGGGTTGGATAACAAAAATCGACATTCTTCAACTCTATGCTTCCATAGACATTAGGAGGCTTCAATGCTGAATTTTCATCGGGGTCAATCGTAGGAACTCGATCTATGATTTCAAATACTGAAACAAGAGATTTCCGGCGTTTAAGGATATAAGGAGCCAACCCAAAAGGTTCCACTAGAGCAAAGGTCGCAAAAGAGAAAACCATGTACTCCTTGACTGCTGTAGACAGATCTACGTAGCCTTTCTTTACAGCATATGCAGTACACCATAGAAGGAAAGCATTACAGACAAAGAGAAGAAACTGTGAAAAGCCAAATGCAAAACCAATGGCCACCCCGTGGATAAAACTCTGCTTGAATATTTTCTTCAGTTGGAATCTATATAACTCCATAACTTTGTTACCGGCACAGAAAGCTACTACAGTGTAAATGTTTCTAACAGCATCCTCAAGGACCAATGATGCCTTTCGGTGCATTTCCTGAATGCCCCTTGAGAATCCAGCAAGCCACAATTTCTGCAAAATCCAAGTTGTCAACCATTGGAGAAAAAATTTTCAGAAAGAAAAGCAATGGTTTCATTTGGCAAGGCGTGCAGAAATATGCAAACCTGTGCAATAGCTGAAATGGTGAGAATTGGCAAGGTTGCCAATGCAACAAGAGCTAATCTCCATTCCAATATCACACCTATGATAAGTGCCACCAAAACAGCAGCAATGTCCTGTATAAATATAGAAAGCCGATTGCTAAATGAAGCACGCACAAAGGTAGCATCATTTGCCAAGCGCATAGACAATGTGTCTGCACTATTATCCTCATCATCAAACCATCCAACTTCATTACGCAGCATTGCTGTCACATCAAGAATATCAATAAGGTAAATGCCAATTACAGTAAAAGGAAACAAAACAAGAAGACTATTCACCTGAGAACATCATTCTCCTGATTCGTTCTGTCATTTTCTCCCCCATAATACCAAAATAGAAGTGCTGCAAAAAATTGGCAACAACTGTTACTACACCCATGCAGGCAATTATCAAGCACCACTTGTTTACGTCCCGAGACATGTGATGTTTTTCTTGTGTGTAATACGCAGTCAGTGTCAGTGCTATCACATAAGCAAGAAGTGGGTTGAAAGACCCAAATATGGCTGCCCCAATACTTCCTAACACAGCATAAAGCCACTCTGCAAAACTAAGTTCCATCAACCTCCAAATCGAAGGTGCTTTCCCATGCTTCTTGTCAGCTGTTTCCTTTACTTTAGTTGGAATATCATCAGAATGACTATGTGGTCGACTGAAAGTCTGAGAGTGAGAACGTTCACTTTTAGGATCTGAAGTCAAAAGTGGAGATACAGGAGATTCAGGATCAGAACCATTTGCTGCCTGTTGATGGCCAGACTGTACATCAAGTCTGGGTAACTCAGGAAGCTTCATCTCAAAACTATCCTGCCTAGTCATTGATGGTTCCTTATCATTTCCATCCAATGGGAGGCCATTTTCCATCATTTTCTCTGCTGGTGGGCTGCAAACTTTTGGTGATTCTTGTGAGTTGAATGCACCATCCAGAGGTCGTGATATACCAGGAACTCTCTGAAGCGATGGTGATTTAACAAATTTGGGAGAGGATGGTTCATGGCTTGCAGAAGAATCCTTTTCAATTTGGAAAGTGTTAGTCTCATTGTAATTTCTCAATGGCATCCTGCATATAGATCATATAACGAATACTTTTAGAACAAATAAATTACATATTCACCATTTATTACAATAACAATTCTATCGGAATATAATGGTAATTTCACTAACAAAAATAGCAGATATAGAGTTTAGTTAACTAGCCAGAACACGTTCTCAGGATTTACCTCCTTGGAAGTTTTGCAGCTTCTTCACATTTTAGAAGCTCAGCATATAAACCATTTAATGTCAGCAATTCATCATGCGTACCCATCTCAACAAGCTGCCCCTCCTCCATTACAGCTATATAATCAGCATTCCTGATAAGGCTAAGACGTCGAGCAATTATAATGGTTGAACGTCCCAACATGAGGAGATCTAAAGCCTCCTGGACTACTCTTTCAGCTTCAAAATCAAGTCCGCCAGTAACCTCATCAAGAAGAAGAATAGTTGGATTTAAAAGCACAGCTCTTGCAATAGAAAGTTTGATTTTTTCCTCCTCTGACAATGATAAACCAGCCCTACCCACCTGTAAAGCACCAGAATTTTGATACGGAAAAATAAACCAGAGAGAAAATTAACAGCAAAGGTTCAAGGATATGCTATAAGTAGACATTCACCTGTGTATCATAGCCTCTCTCGAGAGAACTGATATAGGTATGTGCACGTGCTATTTTGGCAGCTTCTTCAATCTGATCAAAACTAGCTTTTCGTCCATACGAAATATTATCTCTAATGCTTAAACTTAGCAATGCAGGTTCCTGGGTGACCAATCCTATCTGGCTTCTGAGCCATTCCAACTTGAGGTTTTTAATATTTTCTCCATCAAGAAGAACTTCTCCTGTACCGTAATTTAAATTATGAAAGATTCAAAGAAAACATACATAAATGTATCAAAATCAAAATTTGTACATGGTAGCTGCGGAAATTAAGTAAATTTTAAATGAAGCAGCATGTATTCACTGGCATATAAGAACGTACGGTAATAATACCTAGGGTAGGATCATAAAACCTCTCCATTAGAGGAATAATACTGCTTTTCCCAGAACCATTTCTGCCAACAAGTGCAACAGCCTTTTTAGCTGGTACAGTAAGGTAAAATCCACTCAGGATTGGTATCTCAGGGCGTGAAAGGTAGCTAAAATAAACATTCCGAAACTCAATATTCCCTTGCACAGGCTCAAGGGTGTTTCCATCCTGATTAACTGCGGAGGATGATCGACTTATCATCTCATAAAGTCTATATGCAGCAATTCGTCCTTGATCAAATGAATAGAAGTTTGTCGCAGCTTGATTCAGGCCACTGAGATACATGAATAGCTTATAAGAATAGGTAGATAAGAAATCAGCTGAAAGATATAGATTGAGACACTTACAGGCCACTCAAAATTACAGCAAACAAGGCTGTAATTATTTCACCGCCATGAGCTTTGTGATCTGTAACCAAGAACCTCCCAACCCAAAGTTGCAAGGCACAGGAACATATTGCAAGACCATACGTAAACCCAAGCCCGAGTCCTTGCACAAGACTAATCAAAATACCATATCTGAGAGTAGCTTGCAGCGAGGTCGCATATGAATACTTTGCCAAAGTTTCATTTGTGAATGCATACAAGGTCCTAACATAAGAGACTGCCTGCATAATTTAGTATTACTAACATAAGACATTTCAATAATAGCACCAATATTACATGCACAATGTCAATACCAAAAATGTAAAGCATTACTTGTCAAAATAAAGATAAACTGTAGCCTGGTGGACTCATGCCACTTGCTTTTACATATGTTCACAGCAGGTAGAATTATATTCCATTAAAACTGAGAGAAAAGCACAGTTGTGCATGGAAGAGCACATAACTGTATACAAAAGGATAAAAAGTCTTACTTTTATCCCTCTTCCTAGTTTATATACAAGTTAGGAGGGAGCATAATGAAATTTTCCGAGTAAGAGATGGATGCCTAAAAGTCATGATATTTTCTTTAGACACTGCATTTCCAGCAAAAGAAAAAAATTATAGTAGGATGATGCTTCTGATGTTATAAGTTTAGTAGGTTACACTAGGAAATGAGAGATATTGTGCGTAGTGTTTTCACACCTTTGGTTACACTAGATATCCAGAAATGCAAAGAATATTTTGTTAATTGAACAATAAACATACTCTTAAAATATACTGAAAAGAATGTACATGTGAAGGAAAAGAGGCATAGCAGCCGCAGAAGTTGAGCTAAAGAGTAAAAGGAACAAACCTGTTCAGCAATGCCAGCAGCATCAGCATATGCATCTTGAATACTTTCTGCAAGCCTATGAAGAAATATGTTTGATATACCTCCTGCAGCAACAATGAATGGACCAGTGGCCAATGTTATGAGAGTAATCTGCCAGCAGTTGATAAATCCAATAACAAGACCACCAAAAAAAGTGGCCATGTTATGAATATAATTTCCAACCTGCATTTGTCAAGAAATTCCTGATAGTTTAGAAAAAATATTTACAGTGTGTTGATGAGTATGATAACAATTTTTCTCTCATATACCTTCTCACTAAGAGCAGATTGAATGAGCAAAACATCACTTAGCACTTGGCTAACAATGTCCCCATTATTTCCATAGGTGTCAAAGAAGCTCATATCTTGATTAAGTAAAACTTGAACATACTTTGATCTTATCACAGCAGTCTGGCGCTCCCCTGTGAGAATCCAGCATGAAACCTCTACAGCATGAAGCTAATTACTACCAATGGCAACAAAAAAACCTTAAAAACTGAAAAAAACTGAACCAAGAAATATCAGAAACTTACCGATCCACCCAGCAGCAAAAACACCAATGGCAATATAAACAATATTTAAAGCAAGCTGCAGAAACATCAAGTCTAAATGAGAATGTAGCAAACAAGACATCAAGCTAAACGAGAACATGTGCAAGAATGTAACAAACAAGACATCAAGCTAAATGAGAACATGCCCAAAAATGTAACAAACAATACATCAAGCTAAATGAGTATATGTACAAGAATGTAGCAAACAAGACATCAAGCTAAATGAGTACATGTACAAGAACGTAACAAAAAAAGACCCAAGGCTAACTGAAAACATGTACAAGAATTTAGAGACAAGAATCAAGGCTAAATGAGAAAATGTACAAAAATGCAACTGCAACCACTGACGATAGTCAGCATAAAACTAAACTACAAGCATAGAAAGCTAAAGCATCCATTCTCCCTCTAACCAGTCTTCCCAGGAAGCGTTACAAAGAATTCAAGCTAAACGACATCATGGTCACCGCCACAAGTTTAGAAGTTTTCATCTCAAATTACTATGCAGAAGCTAGGGCAACGGCTCCAGACAACGACATCTGATTAATTACGCTACACTTGCATGATAGAGATCGGGTAACAGATAATCAACAGAAAAGCATAAATGCAAATCATTTAGTACTATTTCCACATTGTCAGTTGATTTTCAGCTACAATCGCCGTGTGCACAACCATCCAAAGTTCCATTTCTTAATCAATCAGTTCATAAACTCCAAAACCACAAACAATTTAAACGAACAAAACTACTACTGACATCTTTGAACCTATCGAATTGGTCCTCATGCTTAACCCGGTGGACCTCGACAATCTTCGCGAAGTAATGCAAGTAAACAACCAAAGCCGTCCCATGCGCCGCCGCAGCAACCGAGCCTACGATCATAAGCGCCCAGTCAAGCCTGTCCGCACATGCGAACAGCTTGGAGAACGGCACAGCAGCCGGTGGCTGCTCCATATCCTCCGCCTCCTCGTACTCCTCTTCCTCTGCCTGCGCCGCAGCAGACGGCCCCCCACCCGTCTCAGCGCTAGTATCAAGATACGGCGAGGGAGACTCCGGAGGCTCCGACACCTCCGACACCGGTGTCAACGGCTGTACATGCGGCGGAGACCACCCGAACAATCCCCTCGATATCATCATCTCGCAAGAGAGACGAACAGATAACCTATCTATCTACAAACACAGCAAGCAAACAAGCAAGCAAACAGAGTAACACACTTCTCAGCTAGAATCTCACACTCACTCCCTTCAAATTCAGTAGATCCGCTAAATCTAGAGGAATTCTTTCCTCACTTCAGAATTCGTCCGTTACCCCTTTCCTTTCCTTTTTCCCCTTTTTCGTTTTCCCACCTTTGGCCTCTGTTTGGCTCTTGCTTTTGCCAAATAGGTTTTCAATAAAAAAAATAATAATAATAAAATATTTTCCAACTGACCACCAAAACAGACACACACAGAAAGTATGCCTCTTAGTCCCCCCACATTATCATCAACCGGATAATCAATTTCCATAATTATATATCTCAATTAATTTTTTCGGATTTCAATCAATATCGATTAATATATATCTCGGAAAAAAATTTTATCGGATTTCGATCGATACCAATAACTCGGGTCACGGTCGTGGTCATGTTGTATTATGGAATCAAATTTCGCAATTAGATGGGGGAATTGTTGTGCGGGTTTTTGTTGGGATGTGTTAGGTTAAGGGTCAAAAGCCGGCAACATGTGGAGCAGTGGGAAACAGTGACAGGGGGCTGGGTGATTTAGAGCCAAAAAGGGGTGTGTGGGTGAGTCTGGTACAGCTGGTGTGAGCTGGGGAAAAGGTGGGGGTTTTGGGGAAATTAAAGAAAAAGGCTTGAAGATTTAGGGAGGTTTGTGAAGGAGCCTGGGGGAGAGAGAGGAGGAGAAGGTGAAGACAGAAATGATTGAGGGTGTGTCTGTGTGTCAGTGGGGGTGTGCAATGTTGCTTTTTTTTCTTCTTTTTTTTCTGTGTGACAGAGCATTTGATCTGTAAATCATTTGGGTTTCGTCTTTCTTTTTATTGTTTATTTTCTGCATATTTTTGTGCTGATGTTTGTTTTCATTAGTGTAGAAGGATAATTGAGATGGGTGAAGATAGGATGATTTATATCAATATGGACATAGCGATAGCGATCTTATATTTTATCTTTTTAATTTGATTTTATTTCACATAAGATAGTTATGCAAAGTGACCATTAGCAGATTCCGAAGCCCTATTAACAAATGAAGTCTTTTAAATATTCAATCACTATTGGCGTTGATCAAATTTTTAAAAAAAAAATTGTTAATAAAGTTTAATCTTTTGTAGTTGTTAATTATCAACTTTACATTTAAATTTAAATATCGATCGAAATCTAACAAGATTAAATACGAAATATGCTAGTGTTATGCAGAGTGGTGCCACTATTTATATTACTTGATTAGTGATATGGTATTTACAAAGAAAAAAAGAGGACAAAACAAATGTCACAAATCAAATTCACTGCTCATATTCTCTCTTTTGCCCTTCTTTCACTGCCTTTTCATTCTCTTCCTGGAACCTGTTTATCATAGCCAACATATAAACAAGTTATTGCTTCATTTCACTTGAAGGTAGGTTCAGTTCTGTCCACTAGTGACCAAAGACTGCTGCTGCAACAGCAGGAATGGACAGACCTCGTTTAGGTGTCATATCTCTAAGTTGCAGACAAACCTTGGGGTTATCCTATGATCATGCAATGTTTTATCGCTACCAAACTCCCAAGTTTTGATTTACATAGTCACCACCAGCACCTAAATGGGAGTCTTTTATCAGATCACTCCACACTAGATTATATAGAAAAAACCCACCAATCAAAACCTGTCAAGCTGACTGATGATGCCTTGTATAACAAAATATTTCAGGCCAATTTTTCATTTCCAATCTAATTATCACCCGAAAGGTGTGATTGAATGATAAGACTCGTTCATCTTTACCAGAGTGTTAAGAATTCGACACAGTAATTGGTATTCTCGAATACTCAGGTCTGCAATTTTACCTTTAGCAGCTGAAACTTTCTGGGGTACGTTCTCTGTGAGGAAGACTTCTGTAAGAGCAGCATTTGACAGCAGAGAAGCTTTCAATAACTACAGACCCTAAATATAGAGAGCATTTATACAGAATGGGATGTTAGTTTTTTTTTCCATTGTGATAAAGCAAAATAAACCATCACAGGAAGGTTGAAATCTTTACTTGAGGCATCCCAAACTGAACCACCTTTTCCTGAAGCATGTTAAAATCCTTAACCTTGAACTTGCTCATCAGGGTTACAGCAGATATCATTGACATTGGAGAAACTGATAAATCGTCAGTCACCATGTATGTGACTAAACCTTTCACATAACCTACTGCACCAGAACTAACCGGATCTTTACCTGCGGATGATCTATTCTTGCAGACAAATGGCAATTCTGCATTCATTACGTGAAGACAGGATGTACAGTTGCTGTTCGGATCGTCTATGATGTTCCAGCTGCAACTTTTTGGGCAACGATAGAACTTGTTCTGAGGAAGTTGTGCATCTGTGTCATGCAATAAGAGACCGAAATTTGTATCCCGGACTGGTACTGGGGGCCGTAAGAGGGCATCCAGTTGCTGACCCGCCTACATGTAACTTTCACTCAAGTTTTCGATGCTGCTATGAAGATTTGATATGCAGCCAACCACTGTTGGCTTCTTGAGGAGACTAACAACAGTGGCTAGAGGTAAAGAAAGCAGGTTAATAAGAAAATCCACAAAATCCTTCCCTGCTTCGGCGAAAAGAACTTTGTTGTGCTCTTTGTCGATGAGAAGCTTCAGACTCAGTTTTTCCTGACGCCATAGTTGTCTGCAATAATTTACAGTCAAAACCACCCAGAATCCATCAAATACCCACAAATATTCAAGAAATCCACTCTTATATTACAGCAAAAGCCTAAAGGGTAGAGGTCATACAGCAAATGAATTGCACAAAACACAGCTTTGATCCAAAACCAACAATTCTGATCAAGTCAATCTCACAAACAACTCAGAAACTGTGTTCTAATGCCCTAAACGGACACCAACAGAATGTAGCAAGCAGGGACGGGCTAACGATAAGCAAGAAAATAAACAAACACACATGGAAGATCACGACTCTGAAAGAAGGTAAAGAGACCATACCTGATCACTTGATTCAGTCGAAAGGGCTTCGGTGGACGGTATCAGTAAATGGTGAACTCCTTATTAGGGCACAACAACTGCTTTGGGTGTCGATTGGCTTATGATAATCGCAATTCTTTCTATTTCTTAAGAACTGTCTACACGCAACCCATTCCTCAACATCTTCTTTTAAAAAAAAAACTTAAAAGATATCTAATGAATATTCTCTTCGTTTTATCTTAAATACCAAAAAATATAATCTTATCATTCAACTAATTATCGAAATTATTTTATCATTCATTTTCTCTCTTATCACCATTGTCATTCATTGTGCTATCAGTTTTTTTTTCCAAGTAATTCCTTAATTTCCTTAATTTTGCATAGCTTCTTCATCCATGGAGATTGAAAAAAACACATAGGATGAAAACAATCCATTTTCCATAATATGGTGTGAAAATGGAAAATAGCTTTTCAAGCCCAAATCATTCATTTCGTTGTGAAGCCAGCCTACAGAAAAATGCATCTTAGGTCTCTAACTCTAAAGAAGAGTAGGTTCACCTAGTCATTTTCACAAATAGAACACCATCACTCTGGCATCGTCTACCCGAATTTCAGCTGCTTTCAACATTTGAGAAGCTTGAATTAATTTTCCAAAGCTGCTTTTAACACTTTAAGATGCAGGAGTTTCGTAAGCCAGAAGCTTAACATGTAGAGTTTTCAACTGCAATTTCTCCAACTCATCAAAGAACCACTTCAATTGCAGTGCTTAGCAGCAAATGGCATAAAAATAACTAGTGAGAATGGCTAAGAGTTCACCATCGACGACTTTTTGCCTGAAACAAGCTTAGCAGAGGCAAATATGTATTTGAAAGGGAACCATCAGAAAAAGGGGGCTGTTTTGCGAACTATGTTCAAATGTGCAATGAACTCATAAACATCTCATAATAGTTCTTGAGGAGAAAGTATGATACCCAACATTCATTAAAGAAAACAAAAAGAATACTGCAGACCTACAACGCTCAAGTCATAACGAAAATGTCATAAAGTGCACTTGCTACTGATTTTCTTCTGGTAGATAGTTACAAACATACTTTAGATGATACCGATCTTGTTGGCCACATCCAAGGCATCATAGTCTGGAGTCAACCGGACGTATGCCTTCTTCGTTCCATCAGGCCTGTATTACAGCAAGAAACAAACATTAACCATAAGGCAAGACAACAGACTTTTGGTTCACTAACAATGGTATGTCATTGTGGTTTCTAAACCCAAATATTCATTTCAACAAATAAGTTTTACCTGATCAAAGTATTGACTTTCTTGGTCTGGATGTCATACATCTTCTTGACTGCATCTTTGATTTTCTTCTTATCGGCACGAATATCAACAATAAACACAAGAGTGTTATTATCTTCTATCTTCTTCATTGCAGACTCAGTGGTCAGTGGATACTTCAGAATCTGGTAATGATCAAGCTTATTTCTTGGTTCCGTACTTATACGTGGATATTTAGGGTTCCTTTCTTTCTTCAATGTCCTTGGACGGTGAAATGTAACCTTTGTGCGGATCTTATTGGCCTTTTTCTTAAAAGCAGGACCTGATTTCACAGCCTTGGCAGCCTTCACAGCTTGTGCCTTTGGATCAGGCTTCTTAGAAGCATCAGCTGCAAAATGCAAAGATACAAACTCTCCATGACACCATAAAGTAAAAAAGTATCACGAGCATAAAAATATCTTACTTTATATGGTAGAAATTTTCCGTAAGAACAAAATCTACCAGCCGGTAATACAAGCATATAAGGTGCCCTCACATAACAAAATCTACTACTCCTTCCGTCTCAATGCATATTGTCATTAATTACTAAACCATCCAGTTCATTCGCCTGGTCGAAGAGAAGTAGAAACCCATCCCAATTCGCAACAATTGTAAATGAAAATCCAGCAACCCTATACCCTACACTAACAATTGACACTAAAACAACATCAAAACAGCTCACATACTCCACTAGAAAATGAAAACTACCAACGTAACCCAAATTCCGACACTAATTCGGACCAGCAAAAAGAAGAAAAATAAAGTACCTTTAGCAGCTGCCATCGATAACCCTTGTCAGAAATCACCACTAGACCTGGAAAATGGCCAAACAAAAAGCAACAAAATCAGTCAACTTTGTAAGGTGAAATCACAATTCTTCTTAAAAAAAATTTCATATCTCATTTAAATCCAACCTCATATTGAAGTAAGCCAAAAGGGTATAGTTTCACATGCTCAGATCTACATTACCATCACCGGTTCACATAAAACAATGAAACCACTCTCTTATGCCAGTATTGATAAGCAAGATCAGTACAGCAAGTGAAATTGCTACTAATTAGTAATCAGCTAACGACAAGGAAGAGAACAAACGGACCTGGAGCGATAGCTGCTGTGTAGTAGTAGGGTTTCGCCGGGACGAAGAAGGGAAATTGGTAATTTATATATGACCACGAATTTACCAATTTAACCTTCTTTTCGTTCATAAAGTGGGCTTTGTGTATTAGAATATAGTGGACTACACTGCGTTGTAGATATTTAGGCCTTAATTATACGGGCCTCTAAATAGGCTCATATGTTTTTAAGAGAATTGGGCTTTGTGTACTTGAATATAGCGGACTACACTGCTTTGTAAATTCGTTGGGCCTTGATAATGTGGGCCTATATTATTAAAGAATATTTATTTTTTAAAAATAAGAAAAAGAATTTGTTACCCTGTCAGACAACCGCATGATCAGCCTGATCCATCAGGAACGATCCTCCACAGCTTAGAACAAATCATTTTCCAGAACAATGGTGAGAATGCTTTCGTTTGATTTTTACCGAATTTGACGAGTTTTACCACTCAATCACCGTCCTTCAGATTTCCATTAATGTGTCCTACGCATCTCGATCAAAACCCAAAAGAGAATAATGCAGTATATTTCGTTTTGATTCTAGCAATGCATGTGCATGTACAATCAATATTTCATAAACTATATAATTCATAACATAAAATGGATTGCAAATGACACCAACATTAGATTGTAATGCAGCAAATTGGAAAATATATTATACCAAACAAAAGACAGAAGAAGAAAATGCAATCCATCAGTATTTGAATATCATGGAAGAAGCATTAGGAGCTATCTAAATCTTCTTCACGAAAACTTCTGTGAGAGAAGCATTTGACAGCAGAGAAGCCTTCAACAGCTCCAAACCCTGAAGAAACATGCAAATTAATCAATATATATAGTGAAAATGGCAGAAAAAACAAATCTTGATTTATGTTACATAATATGATTATTACCTGATCTAACCCAAACTCAACAACCTTTTCCTCGACAGCACCAAAATCCTTAACCTTGTACTTGTTCAAAAGGGTTACACCAGAAATCATCGACATTGGAGAAACTGACAGATCATCAGTCACCATGTATGTCACTACTCCTTTCACATAACCTCCCTCACCATCACCAGTTTGATTCTTACCTGCAGGTTTATTACTGCTAACAAACAATATTCCTTGAGTCATTCTATTTCTGCATGAAGGGCAAGTGTTATTCGGATCATCTGTAACGTAGCTATGGCAGCCATGCGTACAACATCGAAAAAACTCGTTCTGGAAAGATTGTGCTTCCATGCCAGGTAACAAAAGACTGGATCTCAATCCCTGGATAGGCACTCGGGGTTTTAAAAGCGAATCCTTGTTCCGGTCAGACTGAATGTAGGTTTTGCTCAAGTTTTCAAGGCTGCTATAGAGGTTAGAGATGCAGCCAACAGTTGCTGCCCTCTCGTGGGATCCAACAATAGTACCTAAAGGTAAAGAGAGCAGATGAAAAAGGAAATCAACAAAATCCTTCCCTGCTTCCGCGAAAAGGACTTTGTTTCGATCCTTGTCGATGAGAAGCTTCACACTCATAATGGTGGTTGCCATATATTCCTGTTTTCCTACAGAGCTTAACAAGATATGTTTCTTGTGGAGTAAGTCTAAGCAATTGTATTTATAAGATAAGTTGCAGTTCCACTAGACCTGTGGAAAAGCAGTAGTTAAAACGAACATTAATAGAAACAAATGGAGATTTCCGATTTTAGCTTTCCATGATTTTCAGCCATGATGGATTAATTTGGCAGGCAGGCAGGCAGGCAGGCAGGCATGCACAGCGGCCATTGTTTGATTTCCCTATGATATTAAAGACTCTCCATTGAAAGCTTGCCATTCTAAAACCAAACTATAGCTTAATTAAAACAAAGTTTTGTATCTGATGGAAACTAATTACTGTATTGGAAACTACAGTGAATTAAAGTAATAACGAAAGTTGCATTTCCAGAACTCTTTGGGTGGGGAATAGGAATAGTCTAAGGCCTTTTGGATTCCCTATGGGTTCTTTAAAGTTTATCTGTTGGATTCAGAATCCTATAAAATGTAACTTTCCGACGAAACCCTTTACACAGCAGCAAGTTAGTGTTCAAGTACTGTCCCTGATTGCTTCTATTTTCACTTGCCAGAACAGTTCAAACATGTGAAACTATATATGTTTCTAGAGGGTTACACCAGATATCATCGACATAGGAGAAACCGACAGATCATCTGTCACCATATATGTAACCACTCCTTTCACAAACCCTCCCTGACCATGCATCATTATTTGGATTCTCTTCTGCAGATTTACTACTGACAGTAAACTGCACTTCATCATTCATCGTAGAACCGCATGAAGGACAAGTGTTTTTTGGATTATATGTGATCCCCGAGTTCGAACAGTGACTATTTGGGCAGATGTAAACCTTGTTCTCAGAAGATTGTGCTTCAATGTCAGATAACATGAGACCGGAACTGGATATATACCTGGAGAGGCAGACGAGGTTTCAAGAGTGTATCCTTGTCTTGGTCGGACTGAGTTTCAAGTGTCGCTCAAGTTTACACTTTCGGCTAAAATTCAAGGACAAAGCTGCTAAGTTTTGATCCTTACCAACGATGTCTAATTCAAATTTATCGAAATCTGCCCATAGATATGACACTATTTACTTCATACTATTATAAAATTAAATAACTAATTTAAAATAACTAATGACATCACATAAGTGTTCCTCATGAACAAGTTCCAGGTTGAGGATTTTAAATGATTCAGAAAGGATGGTTCAGTTTGGGATGTTTGAAATGAGGATTTCAGCCTTCCTGTGTTGTTTGTTTGTCCGTGAATGCTAAACCAGATGCTATGCTATTTTCTGAGCTTTCTTGTTTGTTAAGCCATGGATTCTGAACAGTGATGCTTGGGTTTAAAAAGAAGGTAAAAAATTTACAAAGAATGGATACGACAGAGTAACCAAAATATCCAACACAAAAGAGCAAAACATCAAAAAGGCAGAAGCCTAATAACTTAGGAAACCAACAAGATTTCACCCTGCTAGAAAGGTGGTCGAGGACATGGTTCCTTTCTTAGCTATCGTCTTCCGACAAAAGACAAACAAAAGTTTATAGCAGCAATTCATGAGCAGGTGAACATCAGATAGATTCCTGTCCTGTAAATGTCAACAGGAAAAGTTTAATTTCATAGGAAGAACAATGACGAAGCTTATAAAAATACTCCAGAAAATTACTTAAACCACTGGGTCGAGCCATTTTCTTCTTCAGGAAAACCTCTGTAAGAGCAGAATGTGACAGCAGAGAAGCCTTCAATAACTCCAAACCCTGAAGAAACATGAAAAATAATTAGTAGTTAACCTGGTAAATAGAAACAGTAAAGTTGATATAATTACCTGATCAAACCCAAACTCCACAACCTTTTCCTCGACAGCCCCAAAATCCTTAACCTTAAACTTGTTCAAGAGGGTAACACCAGATATCATCGACATAGGAGAAACCGAAGGATCATTTGTCACCATATATGTCACCACTCCTTTCACAAATCCTCCCTGAGCATTATCATTTGGATTCTTCTCAGCAGGTTTATTACCCCCGACTATCTGCATTTTTCGATTCATAACAGCATGGCATGTTGGACAATTGTTTTTGGGATTATAAGTCATGTTCCCATAGTGACTCGGACACATATAAATCTTGTTCTGAGATTGTACAGCTTCAATGTCAGGTAACAAGAGACTGGAACTGGTTACCGGGAATGGAACATGTGGTATTAAAAGTGTATCCTTGGTTTGGTCAGACTGGATATAAGTATCACTCAAGTTTTCAAGGCTGCTATAGAGGTTAGAGATGCAGCCAACGGTGGCTGCCTACTTGAGCAGCCTGACGATGGTGCCCAGTGGCAAAGAAAGAAGATGAATAAGGAAATCGACGAACTCCTTCCCTGCTTCTGCGAACAGAACTTTGTTGCGATCCTTGTCTATAAGAAGCTTCACACTCATTTTGGTAGTTGCCATATGTTCGTTCCTTCTCGAGGGTTTCTGAACTAAGTTGTGAAGCGATACGTTGCCTGCCAGTTCTGCATGCATTTATAATGGTAAGAAACAGACTGACTAGAGCTTCAAAGATAATGCATATCAGCTGGATATGGAATTTGTCCAAACTGGACAAGGAATTAGATACTAATGGAAACAAACTTGTTTGAAGTGAATACACAAAAGGGATTCTTGGGAAGGGAAACAGATTGAGATTTTGGTCCACGATCTTGATGGATTCCCAATGTTTATAGCTTACAGCTTTTTCTGCATTGATAGATTTTGACAGACATTCACGCCATTGTTTGGTTTCCCTTGGCATATAATCCATTACGTTAGTTATTTTACAAAAGAAATTGGGATGATCAAGCCTTTGGATTATACACTTATTTTTGTTAATAATGAATAATATATAACTTATTCTTCTAATATATAATTTATTTTTTGTTATGTAACTTTTTCTAGATATACTGATATGATATCCTATTATAAATTGATATAATACCATATCGGAGGTCATGAACTGATATGATACGATAATAGAAATTATAAACTGACATACTACCTTATCAACTGATATAATACTATATGATACCATATCGGAGATCATACGCTGACATGATACAATGTCCATCCAAAATACAATAATGAGATAATTGATGGGTATGCATCGGATAGAGATAACTGCTTATGCTTGCAAGAAATCTGTTGCTTAAGTGAAAATATCCACTTCCAACTAGTAAGCTATCAAACAATAGGTGAATGGTGATAATAGCTTCCTGCAATCTTACAACCTGCTTAAGTACTTATCTGAGGTAATTGGACGAAAAACATGTCTTGATGCTTAAAGAACAAACCAGAGGATGTCCTAAACTTTATAAGATGCATAAATCATTGGCCCTCATAAAATGTCTAAACATTTGTCATACAAATAAATGTCTCTGCCACATCATGAAAATAAAAGGTATTGCTTGCCTCATTCGAGCAACAAGGTGCTAGTAATTTTGTACAATGTAAGAAGATGGTAATACTAGGAAAAGCAACCATCCACCTTAAGATTACTCACATACAACAAGACTTGGATACTAGCCGGATTTTCATTGGCTTCAACAAATAATTAGAAAAAAAAAATCTAATTACCTCACTGGTTTTACCATGACATTTGGTTTTGATGCCTAGAAATTGTTTAAGGCGGGGGTAAAAAAATTGTAAGAAGCTTCAGACTATAACATCACATTCCTCTTCAATGACAGCCATGCAACAATACACTGAAAGTTGCAGAAAATTCTGCCAGCTCTTCACCTTCACTGACGACCTGTTAATAATACCCCATTCAAAAATGCACAATTCGTGAGCTTTGTTCAATCCAAGAATATATAATAGAGGAAAAAGATTCTCTGATGCCAAATGCTTGTTAAATTATCACAGGAAACAAAGGCCTACATTTGCAGGAATGTGAAGTGCGAGGGGAAAAGAATGATGGCATTGCTGGGTCCACTTCGAAATGGTTAGAACCAGGAACATAAGTTGCATGATACGATGTAAAAATGCATGAAACCACAAAAGAGTTGAGAGATAAGAAATTAAATAATCAGAGAAATAAGATCAAATTACATGGAGATGAGCTTTCCACATTTATCTCAGCCTCTTAAGTTTCAACCAAAAGTCAGATTTCATAACTCGACAAGACAAATAAATGAACAGTTGGTGAAAATACAAACTGCATAGAAAAAAAATTAAGCAACTCAAACATGGTTTACAACTCACTATGCCCAAGATGACCTGTTTGACTAACTGTACATAAGAAGAAGGATAGCATCATGTCTACAAGATTCCAGCAAGGGTAGTTTTTTCTTCTTTTTTTCCTTAAGAGGCAAAGGATACAGTCCATAAACTAGATCAGCTAACCAACAGAAACTGTGCAAGAGTTCAGATGTAATACCTTAATGGGGATGCCCTCCAGAAGACCCATGTCATTAAGAACATGAAGTGATTACCGTCAGCATGTCCTCCATACACTAACCTTCTGTCACTATTTAATTTAATCAGGCTTCTTTCACAAGGAAAAGACCTTCCTACCCAAAATTATAAAATCCTAAACTCACCCCTGCCTGTGGTTGTGTGGCTTGAAATAGCAAATGCAGATATAGAATCCATATCACTAGCATTAAATGCTGCAAGCTTTTTCACAGCTGGGACAGGCAAACTAAAGGTCGCAATGTGCTACAACATTAAGGATCACTTTTATCCATCCCATTTGAGATGGAACAACTCAAACTGTCTTCCATCAGACAATTTTGACTATGTTCCCCAAAATCATTTATCTTCATAGCTTCAAGTTGTTTTGAGTCCGCACTAAGAACTCTATTAGGAGGCCCAATCAACACGCATTTCTGATTACAATCTTTAGCTCCTTCAACAATACTATTGGACTCCAAAACAATATCTGCGCCATCAGAACCATGCCAAGAGAAGACATTCTTGTCAGTTCTAGCACCCCCTTCCTGGCTGGCAAGAGAACTTGGCTGCATACTGGCTACCCTCATATTATTAGACATCACTGGCAACTTCAACGACTTTGACAAGCTACCTCTCCGTTGCGCAAGTGAAGGTGAAGATCTTTTGGATGGTGAAGAAGCTGTTTGACTAGATTGCTGCAAAGTGATACTGACACCATCCAATCCAGGAGGATTATAAGGTAATTGCTGAGAAGTAGTTAATAATGATAAATTAGAGAAATTAGACACAGTCGATGATAGCGGAAGCAAACATGAAGCTCCTGAAGGAGAATCCAGAGACGACTCCGAAAAATACTTGGAGCTGGTACACGAATCGGAAGAGGTTGAATTTGGAGAAGGATAAGGAGGTGATGACGATGAAGAAGACGACGAGGGCGATGATGAATGCACAATCATCATAGAATCTGAATAAACCCTAGAAAGGAAGATCTTTGGTGCTGAGACAAACTCCTTCATATCGCGAGGGGCAAACTTCTGCCTTAGCACACTCCAACTATTTTCTCGGACAGGAAGATGGGTTTCATGTTCATTCTGCGATGAGGAAAATGGAGGCACAAAACCCCCTCTAATTGTTTTGTGGAAAATCTCAAAATCGAGATTATACGCATCGACTTTTCTCTCAGTTGAGCGACCCTTCCCTGCTGCTTCCCTGGCATCCAAATCATTGCCAGATTTATCCATCAAAGGCAAGTAATAAGAAAAAGCATCCCAAAAATAAGAAGGTTCCTGACCATCTTTGACGGCTAATATTGGTCCTTGAGCCCTCTCGTAACGGACAATTTGACTAACAGCTCCTCTAGCATCCCTTTCCATAATGGCCTCACAACTTCTACCAATCCAAATATATATCGCAGAAGGTATGTGAACAATAAAGGCACCTCGGGAATCAAGAGCAGATGGTGAAGGATCATTCAACATTCTCGGCACAAGATGCAATGGATCATATGGCGAATGTGGAGCAATTCTGTACATCCTCAACATCGAATTGGGACTTAGCGGTACAGCATGAACCCTTTTCTGGCACTGCAATAACTGGCATGCAAAGCCCATATTTGGATCAGCAATCCCTCTAGCTGCCTTCACGTACTGAAATGCATCATCGAAACTCTGACCTTCTCTCCACATGAGATATGCTATCACCAACGAAGTGGACCTCGAAACCCCTTGACAACAATGAACAAAAACCCTCCCATTCTGTTCCCTCACATCCTCAAAATAATCAAAAACATCATATAAGATGCTTGTTATATCCTCAGATGGACTATCCTGCAACCACAAGGTCCTATACACAAAATCAGCTTTGAAATACTCAGGACAAACAAAACCCACACAATTCAGAACATGCGTTATTCCATTTTGTTTCAAAACATCCCTATTTCTAGCAACTGCATCTCCACCAAGATAAATGTGCTCTGATACTTTCGAACATTCTTTGTCAAATAAAGCAATCCTATCTCTCTTCACTGACCCGCCATTCTTATCAGGATTCTTCTGAATGGACGACAGATCAAGTGTCAACCTCTCATTGCTCTTGTTCCCACTTGGGGTAGGTGGCTGTGGCCACTCCCCTAAGTCATCAGAACCGGCTTTTGGCCACTCATCCAAACTTCTCCGAGCAATTGCCAATGGCTGCAAAGGTGGCAAGCATGAGCGCGCTTTACTGTGCTGCTGAGAACGCGGAGTTAACGGAGCAGGGTACCTCCGGCCTTGCCCGTTACTGTTGCTACCAACACCGCTCCCATTTGGATCTACATCACACTCTTTCCCTTCAGTGTCAGGGTTTTGAAGTGCAGTCCTGGAAGCAGACCACGACGCAGAGCGCCAAAACATCTTACGGGGCCCACCACCAGACGGAAGCTGGCACGGAGCCATAGAATTACTTGAGGTATCCTCTTTGCTCACCATGCCCCCCTCACTTCAAACAAATTATCAAAAACAAAGCCAACCCGAGCCAAACCTAGAAATCTGAAGAAAACCCTTAAATACTCTTCCTTGTTCACTTGTACAGCAGCGTAAATACGCAAGGCAAAACGGGAAAAGTCAGTACCTGAAGGTAAAAATTCCAGATCAAGCTTCAATCTTTCACTAACAAACAGTCAAATAACCAAAAAAAAAATACCCGCGACACGAAATTTCAACAAGTGAAAAAAAAAAACCCAACAACGTAGTTTACATTAGCTAGTGAAGCACAAGTCGTAAACGGAAAAACCATTGAGAACAACAAAAGCACCAAAATCCAAATAATAAAACACATATTCCCCATCTAGGGTTTCTCTTATTCTTTTACCCTAACACAAAAACCGGTATACATAGAACAAACGATCAAAGGACTTACAAAGTAAGATGCACAAGTGAATTGTCCAAACGGAGATTTAGATTTCAAGGAAGACGGAACGTGAAGAGGGTCTGTGCACAAGAGAAGACGGAAGTCGAAGAAGAGAAGAGAGGAGAGGAAACAGAAAGGCTCATTACAGTGTCATTTTTTCAAGTGGTGACACTGTTTCTTTATAAACTGATCATAATAGACTTTTAGTTGGTTGCCATTATTAACATTTTCCTCAGATTCCAATTATACATGATTTTTAAAAAATTAAAATATTATATTATATTAATAACAATGATTAATTTTTAAAAATATTATATCTTTAATTTTAAAAAAATACAAAAAAAATCTTATTACTCAATCATATTTTCGGATTTTATCATAATATCAATATAAATAAGTAATAATTTTTTAATATTTTGTGTTTTAATCTTATAACAAATAAATAATTATTTTTATACCATAATAATCCATACTAAAGAATCATAATATTAGATTTGTTATAATAAGTGTCAATCAAAATTAGAAAAAAATTGATTATTTGACTTATTGAGGTATTTTTATATTTTTTAGAAAATATATATTATTGTATTAATTTAATGCCTAATTTGTTGAAGTTATGATCTATTTGGTAGATTTTGTCATTTTTAGAAGTTTTTTAAAATGAGATCTCAATTTTTATAAAAATATAACTTGCTACCAAATTAAAATGGTCAAAAAGTTTGTGTATATTTACTTATGCGGTAGGGTATATTTGTAGAAATTATTGAATAATTTTCTTATAAGGATGGATTAATGTTGACCAAAACTTTTGTTTGTTAGAAATAAATAAATTATGGTTACTAGTCTATCAATGGTGTATATAGAATTTATCGTCTTAAAATTAAGATTTTTATAATTTTTTTTTTGGGCTATTTTTGTTTATTGTGGTTATTTTTTCCTTAACATGATTTTCTATAGACTAATAATAAATAACATGATATTTATATATAAATATTTTTATACTATAATCTCACAACATATCACCAGATTTAGACTTATAATAGTGATATATTAATGGATCATTCTACACTATTCTCATATATGATTTTCTATTCAGTAAAAATATTTTTAATAATTTATATAATCTAATATTATTTTAATATTTATCTATTATTCTGAGCATCCCAATCAAAAACTTAAACCCCATATTTTTTGTTGGATCAAGCATTGATGATATTGATCGAATTGGTCGGTTATCGAAATCGATTATTAGTCTAGATCACCTAATTTTAATAAAATAATATAATAAAACCTAATTAATTTTTTTAAAAAAATTAATTGAATGAATACACAAATCAATCAATTTTATATATAAATTCAAATTAATAAATAAATTATATGTTTTGGGAATCAATTAAGCGGAGTTACCATCACCTAATGACCCGGCATTATCAGTGGAATTAGGCTTTAGAAAAGTGTTTAATAGACTGTATGATTGGCTGATAAGAGAATACAAGGTTGAGAAGTATGCATTTAGGTTACCACTGACAAATCTTAATCTTATCCAAAGCCCAACAAAACTATTAGAGTATGTCAGCCCAAACACACTTTGTGTGGTCACCTAATAAAGAATTTCATAATTAGTAGATTAAATTGTTTATGTTTATTGATTTATTGAGTTATCGTTATACTATAGATTCCGTATTTTGGTATTGTTACTTTATTTGTTTTGATTGTATTATGTTTCCCGACTAGTCACTTGACAAGTTTTTGCCAGATCATTAGATCTGGGCACTGCAACACTATTTTAGAAGGCTTGATTGTCAGACAAGTTTCCAACTGATCTACGGTCACTTATACGAAATATCAAGTTTGTGGTTATTGGTGTGCTTAATGCATGTTTTTCTTTCGAGTTTCGTGTAGCATCTGCCTCTGCACATGTTTTGCATAGTTACGGTTGGGTTTGAACTAATATACAAAGATCACTAATGTATATAATTAAAATTGACTAATAAGAAAAGCATATACCACCCAAACAACAATATTATATTTTATTTTATCTATACCTATTTATTTATTTTTTGTTAGTTGTCATTGTACTCTAACATTGTAATCCCCTTTATATATGTTGCTGAATAACAGCAATATATATAATGGGTCTAAGACGAATTATCGTGTGAAATTTTTGGAATTTGGAATATGACATCTCAAATAATGTCATTTTTTATCATTGGGCAAATATTGGTCATCGATATTTTTTTAATTAAAATAATATATACCATCAATGATAATAATTAATTTGTTTTATTATATCATAAATACCAATAATAAATGAATCTAATTAACATAAAATTTTTAAAATGCTTCACGCCTCAAATCAAAATCATCATATAGTTACCAATATATTATCAAAATACGTAAATCAAAACCATATATAGATGTATAAATATAATATACATAGGGTAAGATAGTGTAAAAATGACTTTATGGATGAGATAGGAGAAATGCATATTGAATAACTTTATCATATATCACATGAAATATGATTATCAAGATCACAAGGCTCATTGCACGATATGAAAAAAATACTATCTAATATGTTTATTTAGGATGTGCAAGTATTTGACTAAGCTCTGTAATATTAAAGAAGCGCAGTTATTAAATTTGAGAAGAGATATAAATTTTTTGTTGGTATTTTTATTTTTTATTTATTGGTCGACTGATCGGGACTAAAAGTCAAAATAATTATTTATAATGGTCCAACCGATCGTGGTTAAGTGTGCGATCGACCTATAATTTTTAAAAATCTATCATGATTGTCCAAATTTAACCTCAAATGTTTATGTTTGTAATTGATAACATTTTTTAAGAAAAAATTTAGACTATTCAATTGTTTTTTTCATATTTCAAGACAATTAACCATATTCTTCAATTATTAAGAATCGGATAAGATTATGATATTTTAGTAAGTAATAAATTGGCCCACTTAAAATATCCATCCTTCAGATTCGGATTTATCAGCTTATTCCTGTATCTAATCACCACCGTCCACCTGTACCATCTTCCACGGGCTAACCTTAGTCCTCCCGCTGCCAGTCACGTGCTCAACCAACTCACCTTCCAAATCCCGCCACGTGGAAAAAAACCCAAAACCCTTCCCGTCTTCCATCTTCCCCTTACCTGGCTCCAAACCACCGTGGCACACCTACCACAAACACCCAACTTTCGATTTCCCAAACTACCCCCGCCACCGCGCTAAATTTCATACTCCCACCATCTAAAAGCCAAGAAAGAGCTCCACGATTCCGAGGGTTTCCTGTTTTCGCTGTCCGTAACCGGGGAATGGTAGAGCCGGCGAGCAACGGTCACGACGAGGAGCTTGCTTTGCTGCCTCTAAACAGTAATGGTGACGGGTCATGGCGGTTGAACTTTCATGGGTACCGGCTGTCCCCTGAGCACACGGAGAAAAAGCCCCCCCGTGGAATCCATGACTGTCTTGGGGTTTTAGGTAATTTTATTTCAGGGAACAGATGCCTTTTCTTTTGGGTGCTTGAAGTTGAAGGAATGAGCTCTGATGCTCCTGTGTTGTAAAGTTACTTACTTTGATGGTGGCTCTTGTGTGGCTAGGCTTTATAGCGGGGTTTGCCCTGGGTTTTCTTCCTTTATATTGATGGGTTTGGCTATTGTTGGAATTATTCTGCCTTAATTTAAGTTGGGTCTGATGGGTAACCAGAGAATGGTACAAAGAGAATAATGGGGAATTGGGTTCGCCTGTAATTGAACAAGTGGCTTGTTTGTTTGTCACTGCTTTGGATCATCTTTAATTCTTTAGACTTTAGTGCAACGAAGTCACCCTTGAAAAGAAATATAAGCATAACATGGGATTCTTCTTCCTTGGAAGTGTCAATTCTGGAAGAGATCAATTATTCATGGGTTGGACGGACGGTTCCTCTTATTTTCTTTATATTGTATCTCTCTCTCTAAATATGTATAGATATAAATAATAAGGTGTAAGTTCTGCCTTTTGATTTAGATATGTACTGAATTATATGTGATTATCATTTCTCCCCTTTGAAAAATTTCTGCACTTCTGCCTGCATGTAACCGCAGCAGCTTCCTGGGACTTGGACCTTTTCTCTCCACGTTCCACAAGCTCTGAGAAGATTCCATGAAATTAGGACAGTGCGTTTGTTTGTTAATTTTGTCTGTTTTTTTAATTTAGTTGACAGTAATTTTTGTATGCTATGGCAATTATTTCCACTTTTGATTTGGTGCCTCTGCTTAAATTTGTTGGTCCATGCTAGTTATAGCTTTGGTAGTCAAAAATAGGTTTGAAAATTCCTCTCTTCATGCGGTCTAGCTATGGAAATAAAAGATGCATGAAAGGTTTTTAATTCCTGGGCTGACACGTAGTTCTTGTTAGGCTCATGGTGGCTTCAAAACTTTTATTGCTTTGATGAATTGGTTCTGCTCAAGGATATTGGGTGAGGGGCTCATATCATTTCCATTGATCGATGGCTTCAGGTCCTGAAGATTATGTGGCTGAGTATTATCAGCAACAGGTGGAAATGCTTGAGGGATTTAATGAAATGGATGCCTTAGCAGAGCGTGGATTTGTCCCTGGAATGTCAAAGGTGAACTTGTGATCCCTGTAAGACCAGTTCAGTTAGCTCTGTATTTCCTTGACTGAAAGCTGTTCTTCTTCTAATGGCTGTAGGAGGAGAGGGAAGATCTGGCTAAAAGTGAGACTTTCGCTATCAGAATATCAAATGTTGCCAATATGGTTCTTTTTGCTGCCAAGGTTTATGCTTCCATCAAAAGTGGTTCACTGGCCATCATCGCCTCCACGTTGGACTCTCTCCTTGATCTCCTTTCTGGCTTCATTTTATGGTTTACTGCTTTCTCCATGCAAACACCAAACCCTTACCAGTACCCAATTGGAAAGAAAAGGATGCAGCCTTTGGTCAGTTACCATCTATCATTTATATACCTTCCCTCGTTCTTGTGAGACTGAAATCCAATCTTATTGCCTTTTTCATTTGGTCATAGGGTATTCTTGTTTTTGCCTCTGTTATGGCAACCTTGGGACTGCAGATAATCCTGGAATCAGTTCGTACGTTGTTGTCTGATGTAAGTGGTTCAACATATACCCTTTTTCTTCATGAAAACCTCAAGAAATGTATTTGCTTGATGGTTCCTTGCATCAAGGGTCCTTATTTGGATCGACTCCTTGGATGTGTTCCTCGCAGGAAAATGGATTCGATCTGACCAAAGAGCAGGAGCATTTGATTGTGGGTATAATGTTGTCAGTGACTGTGGTAAAGCTTCTCTTGATGGTCTATTGTCGCACTTTTACCAATGAGATTGTCAAAGCTTATGCTCAAGATCACTTCTTTGATGTCATCACCAACATCATCGGCCTCGTCGCTGCTCTTCTTGCCAATTACATGGAAGTCTGGATGGACCCTGTTGGAGCTATAATTGTAAGTCAAACCCTCTTCTCCTTTCTTCCTTCTCCCTCTCCTATGGCTGCTCCTATTGATACATCATCAATCTCCCTGCAGCTGGCCCTGTACACCATTCGGACATGGTCGATGACTGTGTTGGAAAATGTGAATTCCCTTGTTGGAAAATCAGCAACTCCAGATTATCTGCAGAAGCTGACATATCTTTGCTGGAACCATCACAAGGCCATCAGACACATAGACACTGTCCGTGCTTACACCTTTGGATCTCACTACTTTGTTGAGGTTGACATTGTCCTCTCCTCAACCATGCCTTTGCAAGAGGCTCATGATATTGGAGAATCCCTGCAAGAAAAGCTCGAGCTTCTGCCTGAGATTGAACGTGCCTTTGTTCATCTTGACTATGAATTCTCTCACAAACCTGAGCATGCACAATCTTATTAATTTAATGTCTAATTATCAACATTGATCCTGAATGGAGCAAGCACACTCCAAATAGTGGTGTTGACAAATTCTTAATTTTAAGGTATTTTATATCTAATGTCCCAAGATTAAATGCTTACACATGCTGTTTGATATGTTAGAATTGTAAGAATGCGATAATAGTGACCTATCCCTTTCTTTCCGTTGTATAATCCTTCCGTCGTATCAATTTTTGATTTTTGATCTTTGGTTTAAGTATGTATAAATGTTACTATGGGTATCAATATAGTGTCGATGTAATAGTATATCGATTATTGTGTTCCTTTAATTTTAATATTTTGGTTTCGATCTCAACGTAGCAAGATATAAAAAGGGCTTAATTTCATAAAAACAAGATATGTTGAGGTATAACAAAAATTCGATTTCACAAAATGGAGTTATGAAAAATAAAAATAAAAATGGATTCAGGTGGAAATGGTATCATATAATATAATATGATTAATATAGTTTTAATTATTAAATAGCTGAGAACATACAAATCGAATGATGATTACGTGTACGCATCAGATTCGTTCCTTTAAACATGAAACCTCCCCATATAACGTCCATATTCATTCCAATGCTGGCCATCCTTTCTGGACCATTACCACCGCGCATGCCCGTCACATGTTTGACTCTACCGTCTGTACAAATAAATAAATAAATAAATATATACTATTATAAAAATATAATTTTTAAAACCCAAATCTTGTGAATAATTATTATTCTCTAAAATATTTATTAAAACTGATTCAATAACGGCCAAGCCGGTTTGGTAAATGCTAATATATTGTTAAAGATAGATAAATAAATAATAAAATATAAAAAAACCTTAGTATACCAATCCAAATGGGCCACGTTGAAATATAATAATAACAAAACAAAACGACCACTCTCTCTCCACCACATATTATCGAAGGAGGGCCCCGCCAACTCTCTCTCTCTCTCCTCCTCCTTCTCTCTTCGCTCCTTCTCCGCGCACGCTCAGAGTGAGTTGCTATTGTTTTTATTAGTAGTGATATGTTCAATATGGTCGTCAGCCAATCTTCCCCAGGGCACCACCGGGATCAGCGGTGAGCATGGAGATAACTTACGCCTCCACCAGCTCCCTTGACCTCACCGCCCGCCCATCCTCCTCGTCCTCCATGCGGACTTCCGCTTCCCGCCCAGTTAAGATCATCCCCCTCCAGCACCCGACCACCAACGCCGACTCCATCTCGTCATCTTCTTCTTCTTCGTATTCCTTCCCAGGGGATATATTCTCTTCATTGGCTGCCAAAATGAAACGCACCACACCGCTCCACTGTGCCCTTACCTTCTTCCCTTGTTACCGTTGGATCACCACCTACCGGTGGCGCGAGTATCTGCAGCTTGATCTCATGGCCGGTATCACCATCGGTATTATGCTCGTCCCTCAGGTGATCCTGCTCCCTCACTTATCTTCTTCCTCCTTTTCTTTTTACAGTTTTTTTTTCCACGTTGAACTTCGTTACCTTTACAAATTTTAGAAAATGAACTTGTTATTAACGTAGCTGTTGTTTTACGTATCGCTCTTCGTTACTTGGAAAATCCAAAGTCGAATTTTAGGGAGGGATGCTTCGTGTGACTGATCGATTGGTGATTTTCTTTTTTTGGTGGTTTTTACTTTTCTGGTTTCAATTATTGCCTATTCCGGTGCTTTTATAGAAAATCAAATTTTAGCCAGAAGTAAGGCCGTGCTGGTGGCTGTGACATTTCAAACGCTACTTCAAGCCAACCATTCCAAGCAGCTAAACACGGCCTTAGTGTTTTTTTTCCCCCTTCCATTTCACCTTCTAGCCTTTTATCTCTCTGGTGCAAGCGTGTCTCTCTGCGTATTAACATTTTACTCTTATTTTTTGACTATTAGAGTGATTGCCATTAATGCTTCAAAGTTCGTTTTCCGTGTTCTTGAGTTTTAATGGTTTCGTTTGTTGCAAATGAACAGTCAATGTCGTATGCAAAATTAGCTGGGCTCCATCCAATTTATGGGCTATGTAAGTCACACTGGACCAGATCATAACTAATCTTATTCATTCAAATTATGTTTCTGTGAGAAGGCCAGTTGATTTGAATGTGTCTTGATATGCAAGGTAGACACTGGTCTCGTGCCGATATTTGTGTATGCTATATTTGGGTCGTCTCGGCAACTTGCAATTGGTCCAGTCGCTTTGGTTTCTTTGCTGGTCTCTAATGTTTTGACTGGAATTGTTGATCCATCAAACGAGCTGTACACGGAACTTGCTATTCTACTGGCACTTATGGTCGGAATCCTGGAATCCGTTATGGGGCTTCTCAGGTATCTTTTTTAACCTCATCTGCACGCTGTAGAATCCAGTAGCCATTGATGTAACTGTTGCTGATTGTGTTATTTCTGAATATTTTGTCCAAATTTTAAGTAGACACCTGCCAATTTAGTATTTGCAGTTCCAAAGATGTTTTGTAGTATTTGGATGCTGAAATATTTCTGGGCACTCTCTTATTATGTGATGTACATCTATCTGTTGAAGTTAGTCTCTGTATTATTGATGTACGGCCATTGGAAATTCACTTCCTTTTCTTCTATAGACTTGGATGGCTTATCCGTTTCATCAGCCACTCGGTAATCTCTGGTTTTACGTCAGCTTCAGCTATTGTGATTGGGCTATCTCAAGTCAAGTATTTCTTAGGATATGAAATTACACGAAGTAGCAAAATTGTGCCATTAGTTCAGAGCATAATATCGGGAGCAGACAAGGTATCCTGCTCGTTCTAGATCTTTATATAGTGAATGTATTCTCGTGTCATTTTTTGTAAATAACTTTTCCTGAACTTTTTTCTTTTATTTATGTGTCTTTTTTTTTTTGTTTCTGATTTCGTACTTCCATGTAATAATGGTTGCCAAAACTTGAATGATTGGTTTATTCATCAGTTACTATTTGTGAAATTATATCCTTAGCATTTTGGTTGGTCTTCTTGCAGTTTGAAATTGTTTGACGGATAACACAAAAATGTTGACATTTTCAGTTACTGAATTCTGAAAAATTTCAATGTCTAGTTTTCAAATTGATAATCGTAATGGTGTCAAGTGTAACAAATAACAAGTGGAAAGAGATTAGTTAGTGATGGATATTAAGTTTGTAGAACTGTCACACGGATTCTGGGTCATGCATTGTGAAGAACTTGCATAAAAGAAGTTCTTGCTTGAGAAGAAGTTGTTTTGTAAACCAAAATCTGATTTTTACAAATTAATTTTGTGTCATAAACTTCTTTTGTCATTGTTACATCCATTGTTTTTGATCTCTGAATTGCCACTCTTTGCTACTGATCATCTAATCTTATATTCATGTGCTCTGTCCTGTTTAATGAGTTAGCCTATGCAATGCAACTCATTTTAGTTCCCTTTTTAACCACAATTTTTTTTGTAGTTCTCATGGCCACCTTTTGTGTTGGGATCTTGCATTCTTGCAATACTACTGGTCATGAAGCATTTGGTATAAAATTCTATCTTTTCATCTTTTTATTGAAATATTTAGAAGTATCTTTACGTGGATCTTGATTTTAATTATGATGTTCTATGCAAAGGGGAAATCAAGGAAGCACTTCAGGTTTCTTCGAGCTGCAGGACCCATCACTGGAGTTGTTTTGGGTACAACTGTTGCAAAAATCTTTCACCCATCCTCCATTTCTTTGGTAACAGTGATTTCATATTCTAATAATGCTCTTTATTTATAATAGTGGTTTTGAAATGCTCTACATAGTTATTCATGTCATTGATACGCTTGAACATTTGTGCGATCTGCTTACAATCAGAATCAGCATTCTTATTTCCTTGACGGGAAATTTATCTTGTGTAAAATGGGAAATAACATCGATTAAGCAACTAAAATTCAATTGAGTCACAATAGAGTCCCACAAACTGGTTACATATGCAGCATTACTTGCAAGAATCTTCAATGCCTACGCTGTTAGAAATCAATTTGATTTTTATTTTTGTTATGCTGGGTGCTGCTAGATTTAGTCATGTGAGACTGGTACATGGTCTATATTTGTGGTTGTTAACGTCTATTTACTTCTGTGCAGTTGATTGGCTTTATTTGTTTTTAGGTCTATACCAGATTTTTGGTTAGGAACTTAGGTCCATTATATTTCATTTCTTCTTTGTTTTGATTTTCTACAGTCCCTAGCATATAATTCAGCGAAATAATCCATATATTAAACTCTTGTTTTATAATTTCCATCATCATATAATGAGAAAGTTATTCATTTCTTCAAATTGAAGGTTCAATTCCGTTGTTCAAATTCATGATGATATGGATTGAATTTGTATTAGTGATGTTGGGGAAGAAGTTCTCATCCTTTGAGAAATTTCTACCTTAGATGACTAATTTGGTATATGATCAATATAATTGGTGATGTTTCAGGTTGGCGAGATACCCCAAGGTCTCCCAAGCTTCTCTATTCCAAAAAGATTTGAGTACGTCAAGTCCTTGATCCCAACAGCTATTCTTATTACTGGTGTCGCCATATTGGTGAGAGAACTTATGAATAATGACGGTCATTCTTTTAGTAAGGCGTTGGTTTGTAAGTTGTATCTGTTCTTTAACTCAATCTTACATGGATAAATGTTGGTGTTTAGGAGTCTGTGGGAATTGCCAAAGCTTTGGCAGCGAAGAATGGCTATGAATTAGATTCAAGTCAAGAGGTACGTCTGTTGTATGGGAGGTTCAGTGCTTAATAGTGGTGATATATGGTAGCTATCTCCACCATAGCAGCAGTATGAGACAATGTTACCAAATTACTACTGTGTTACTGAATTTTTTTCTTTTACAATTTATAACTTAATGTGAAGAATGTACATAATATGCTTATAGTAATCCGTTATGTTTTATGCACACAGAAGCCCTCTAGTTATTTCTCGAAAAATCTGCATTAATATGTGCATGCACTTAATTTTTGAGTATGAGGTGATATTCTTATTGTTTGGACACTTGTTCTTTTATCTTCTTTTAATTATATCATGGAGTTTATATAGGATGAAAAGAAGAAACTGATATATGAATATAGGAGAAAAAAGAGAGCATGAATGGAAGAACAAGGGTAACTAGACTGAAGGAATTTATTTACTGTATCATTTTTTATGTTAATCCGAATATTCATATAGGTAATGCACAACCAGCGAGTCACAAATTTGAAATACAATAGCTCCAATCATTGAAGACTAATCAGAAAGTAAAATTTACCGTAAATTAACATATTCCTAGCATGATGTAAAGTCTCATGTTATCATCAAATTTAATATTGCTGAACAAAAATATGAATAATTTTTTTGTTCCCCAAGGAAAGCAAATAGATTAGTTAACATTTGTTTCTCCTCTAACAGCTATTCGGCCTTGGATTAGCCAATATATTTGGCTCATTCTTTTCAGCATACCCTTCAACAGGTAAACTTTCTCCAGCTCCTAGTAGCTGCCGTCATAAACATCCAGCTGTGCAGTAGTCTAATACTTTAACAATCATTCGATTCTTAAGATTTGTAGTTACAATGAATGCCATCAAATATCAGGTTCTTCCATACTTTTCGTGCAGGTTCCTTTTCCAGATCAGCTGTAAGTAATGAAAGTGGGGCAAAAACTGGCTTATCCGGGATTTTCTCTGGCATCATCATGGGCTGTTCACTTTTATTTTTGACGCCTTTGTTTGAATACATTCCTCAGGTGAGTTTCTCTGCAATGCTACTTGATATCTTTTGACCTGAAATGAGGCATAGATAAAGGGTTTGTTTCTATGAATTATTTTGTGATAAAAATATTATTCTGGATTTCATGGCAGTTTTAGATAGTAAAATCTTAATCATGCTATTGATATTTGGTGCTTTGTTGACTGTGTCATTATGGTAATCCTGGATCCTCTCCTGAATTTGATTGTTTCTCTACATGTATTCTGTTTATACCTTAAACTTTGCATAGATAAAGGGTTGTTGTTTGCATTATTTTGTGATAAAAATATTATTCTTGAAGTCAAGGGAGTTTTAGATTGTGGAATCTCTCAATAAACCATGCGGTATTGCTGTTCAATGCTTGTATTGGTTGTGTTATTATGGTAATCCTGGATCCTCCCTTCATTCTGGATTCAATTGCTAATTGTGGACTGTGGTTTCCCTTCTTTACAGTGTGCTCTGGCTGCAATTGTTATCTCTGCTGTGGTGGGTCTGGTGAGTAATTACAATCTTGAGAATATTGTGTTTCTGCTCGAAAGTATTCTCCATAACAACTTTTGTGGGATTGATATAGACAAAATCCTAGCTTAGTCATTTTTCTTGCTTAGCCATAATGGGATAACCAGTTTGTATTCCCTTCCAAAAGAAGATATAATATGGTGGAAATACTAATTGCATGGTGACGTCTTGATATAAATAGCAAAAAAAATCAACAATAAAGAAAGAGTCATGGTTGATGTTTGCTTTTCTTGTTCTTTGCCTCAAAATTACTTGTTTCAATTTAGCTGGAATCTCACATTTACTTTGAATGTCTATTATTTCAGGTAGACTATGATGAGGCTATCTTCTTATGGCGTGTAGACAAGAAAGATTTTGTTCTTTGGGTTATTACAAGTATTACTACATTGTTTCTTGGCATCGAAGTAGGCGTACTTGTTGGGGTTAGTATTAAAAGATTACCTTTTGAGATGCAATGATTGCTAAATCTCGATATTAGAAGTTTTTATGCATCTATTATGCTTGAGCTTGGATTTTGACATTACAATAGTGCAATGAATGCTTTGGTTGAGTCGAGAATAAATGTAGTCAACTACGAGACAAATATTTATTGCAGCATTAGTGCAAAAAAAAAAGTTTAAATTAACATTACAATCATTCTGTAGGAAAATCATGATATTATTTTGACTTTGAAACTGTAGGTTGGTGCATCTCTGGCATTCGTCATCCATGAATCAGCAAACCCACACATTGGTGAGTAAGAAGAATAGAATCCTACTTTATTTGTGCTCATAAGGTTGGCATGTTACTCTCTAGTTAGGTTTCTTTCCCATCGAGTCTTTTCATAATCATCATTCTGATTCTCATTTTTTGTTCTCGATCTTCAGAATCATTATCTTCTTAGCGAGTTCTCTTTATTATTTCTATTTAATGATGTTTAATTCACGACTGTTATTTTGTTGTGCACTGTTTCCTGACAATTTTGTTACCCAAATATTGAATTGTATGATGTATACTGCAGCTGTATTGGGCCGTCTTCCTGGCACTACTGTATATAGAAACACTCGACAATATCCAGAAGCATATACTTACAACGGCATTGTGATTGTTCGCATTGATTCACCCATCTATTTTGCTAATACAAGTTACATAAAAGACAGGTAAAACTTTAAAGCAATCCAGAATAATTTCCTTCAGGCATCTTTAAACTTGTTCTGGAGCTGTTATTTGGTCTTTTTAAGTTACTGAAACTTTCTTCCTCAGGCTACGGGAATATGAAGTTGATGTTGACAAATCTACCAGACGAGGACCAGAAGTTGAAAGGATTTACTTTGTTATTTTGGAGATGTCACGTAAGTTTTCTGGTTACTAACTAGATTGAGAAAGTTCCTATGATGTTTATTTCCGGTCCAAGTATCATTTCTGGACCATGATTTCATTTCCTTTTCTATTATTAATTCTCTTCTTAAGCTTTTGATGCACGCCAAATTCAGTAACTTGTTCTGTGAGTCAAAGCTTGTAAATGTTTTAGATAATTTTTTGCTTTGATTTTCTTTTGATTACTTACCACATTAGCAGATACTACCCTCAATTCTTTTGTACGAGGCATATGATTTCTACATATTTCACCAACTGCGAAAGCTTTATTTATTGATTTGATAAACCAAACCGCTTTGTTTTTCAATAAGCTGGCATTTGGAAATGTAAGACTTTCAGTAGTATTATCGTTTTTCTTTCAATTGAGTAGTTTTACACATCGGAGAGGATTAGTCATTATTGTCGACAGTGATACCACTTTAATTTTAAAATTAATAAATTGAATTTAAATTTTGATGATCTTCATCCTTCTTCTGACATTCTAAATATAATGAATTGGCAGCTGTTACATATATAGACTCCAGTGCAGTTCAAGCTTTGAAAGACTTGCATCAGGAGTACAAATCACGGGATATTCAGGTATTACAACTGCCTAATAGACACCCATATATCAGCCATCAGCTTCATATGGTAAGTGGTAACTCTAGTTTGATTCCTTCATTTGGTGGATTGTTTTGCAGATGGCCATTTCCAATCCAAACCGAGAAGTTCTTCTAACCTTAGCAAAAGCTGGTGTTGTAGAGCTTATAGGTAAAGAATGGTACTTTGTTCGAGTGCATGATGCTGTTCAAGTTTGCCTTCAGCATGTGCAGAGCCTGGACCAATTTTCCAAGAAACCTGATTCATTCCCGGAGGATAAACCAAGTTTCACACAAAGGTTACTTAAACAGAAAGAGGAGGATCAATCAATTGCCCAATTGGAATCCGGTGAAAGAAAGCCATCAATTATTAGCAAGAACAGCGACCCTCACTTGGAGCCATTGTTGTCTCGTAAGTCTTGAAGCTCACTCACCCGATTCTTTTAATAAACATATGCCAGTTTTTAAGGCCAATGCATATATTTGTAATTATTTGTGTAGTCTAATTGATTTTGAAAAAAGAAAAACTGTCAATTGCATTCTTGCATTGTGGGTGGGCATTAATTTGGAAAATTGAATTATTGCATTGTATGTAGGCTTCAGTGATGTCATGTATTATCAAAAGCTAGGTGAAACTCTGTGGGATTATTGTTTTCTTCAAATAAAGGAATGAATTCACCTTCCCAGGATAGTCTGGATCCGTGTTCTATTTTGTATTTGAAACGATTGATTTATCGAATTACCGTATTGAAAAATTTACCGAATAAATTCGGTAAAATAATATTTAAATAGTTTTACTATTTTATTGTTTTGTATATTAAATAAAATACTGATAATTGCTCCTGTGACTATTTCGTAGGATTTTTTTAAAAAAGTATTAAAAGATTATTTTCAACCGGCTTTATTCACATATTTCTAGATATAATGATATCTAAATATGTAGGTAGCATGAAATAAAAATCCAACATTCTGCTGGCTGATACTTTTTCATCTTAAATGCCCAAAAATTTTAATATCCAATGACATTATTGATTAAAATTGTAATATTTGGGAAAAAACAGTGAATTAAAGAGATATAGTCGTTTTATATATTACCCAAACTACAATAGAAGATAAAAGAACAACCAGTCTTCTCATATTACCAGATATCACAATACTGAAGCTACTTGGTACCTAGATTTTATTACATAACAGAATAGTAGCCAACATCTTGGTTAAGGTATCTGTCAAAACACAGACTCAACCAGGCAGGAGAAACCAACTCTCAGGCATTATTCACCTTTGGTGCCCATCCTGCAATCACATATTCCGGCTTCGGAGGCTTGGTCTTCTCGAAAGACTCCCTTGAGAAGAGTAACTGTAAAGAGAAGATAATAGGAAAGAAAGTACTTAGCACACCTGCATAGAACATCTATGTCATGTGAATCTACCTATCTATCTATCTATCTATCTATTTCTCCCTGTCTGAAAAAGAGAGCTAGATTTCAAAGTTTGAGCAATAATCCAACTTCTTGACACATTCAAAGTCATCTACAATCTATCAGGTGAAAGATAAGGTACTTTCTTTCAATACCATCCTTGGCAAAAAGACCGATCGGGATGGACGTCATTTCGATCGATTTAACGATGATCGGGAATGGAAAACAAGCAATACCTTGGTGTAGTCATGGACATGAGTCAAGCTTTCCGGGACAGACCATTTCTTAAAATGGCCAAGAGCAACCTCAAGGTGGTAGAGCTTCGGTGCCAAACTCAAATCCACAGCAGTAACTTTCTCACCTGCAACAAACGGGCCCTGTTTCCATGGTCAAAAAGATCAATCAGTCTCTACTGCTAATACAAAGACAATCACAATCATCAACTCCTTCAATTATGTTTGAGTTTGGTTTCACAAATTATACATACATGTGCCTTAAGATGCTCATCCAATGCCTTCAATTCCTCAAGCAAAGCCTGCTCAGTTCCATCACTCGGATCCTTGCTCTTCAGGAACTTGACAAAAGAGATGAATATCTTAGAACCCCTGCAATCTCACACACAAGAAACAGCTTACCAAATGCTTAACTAGTTTCAATTCACACCAAGAACTACAGGAACCTAGGAAAACACCCAACTATGGAGATGTATGTGATGCTTACACAGAGGCAAATTCTTGAGGAGTGACAATCGATGGTTCTGGGTATTTCTCATCAATAATACCAACTATAACATCAGAATCTGCCACCCATTTGTCATCAACTTTCACCACTGGCACCTTCCCTTCTGGGTTCACCTCCAGAAACCTATAGGACACACAATTAGCCATCAGCTAATCAAGCAGATCAGGAAAATGATCCTGACTAGATTAAAGAACATGACTTTTTTTGGTACCATTGAGGCTTGTCATCAAGATTGATTAGGTGCAACTTGTACTCAACCTTCTTCTCCTCCAAAGTCAGGAGAACCCTCTGGCAAAATGGACCTGGAAACAAAACCCAGAGACGTAAAAAACCAACAAAATTCAAGAACATCAGACATGATGATATAACATATAGAGAGGGAGGTAGAGGGAAAGGATGAGCTTACAATCTCCCAAAACATCAGGAACCCCAGCAGCAGCCTTGACACAGATCTCCAAAGCCATATTCTTTGGTGGGTTTGCAACAAACACCTTGGATAAAAGAAAAAAACAATCTTTCTTGAGAAAAGATCACCAAATCCGCAGATTTAGCAAAGTGACACCCGGGATGCCTTTCCTGAACCCCATATTTGATATTTATACTGGGGATTCTCTTTAAAAAGGTTAATCATGAACCGGACCGGAGTCCCGGACCCCGCGAGTTATGGCGGTTGGTGGCTCGGTTGGGTTATGACAAGAGCACACGTGTTCATTTTGTTTTTCATTACAAATGCTTCTTAAAAAAAAAGAGAGTCAAGAAACTAGAAAGTTCTCAAAAAAAGATTCTAATATATTAATTATTTATGCCTTATTTTCATTTGAACCATGGCATGAAGGTGGCCTCATTTGCATGCAATATCCAAATTGCATTTGGTCAATGAATCCCCTTTTAAAGATTTAACAGTGGATTTTATACTTTCCGTATTGCATTAGTCAGATATCTAAAATTCTAGATATAGAAAATTCTGAATTTCGATACAAAACAAAATTTTTAATTTTTAATTAAATATTAATATTAATATTTATATGGAAATGCTTTTTTAAAAACTATGGTTGATAATAATTATTTGATTTATAAATAATATAATTTTTGAAAATTTAATTAAAATTATAATTCGCAACGCAATAAACATGTTTGCATGGTACTGGTCCCAAAAAATAATTTTTGTGGTAATAATATCTGAGTAGGACTTTTGTTTGGAAAAAGGACAAGAGATACAACTTTTGGGTGAGAGGTGCAATACATGTGACTAAAACTTAGTGCATTTAAATATTTTTGGGATTATTTTACTGTCCATATTTTAAAGAGAATATATTCCTTTGGTTTTCATATCATGTTAAAGGCTGCACCACAAATTGCTGCCTCCACAGATAAAAAAGGCATAGACAGATAATGACAGTTTGATGGAGTATGATTAATTTTATTCTTTTATTTATAATTTATTTTTTGATGCATAATTTATTTTGATGCATAATTTATTTTGAAAATAGTAATAATAATAATAATAATAATTGAGATTGAGAATGACCCATATCCCAATAATTTTGATAAAAGTTAGAATATTTTGCTTAGCTGCTTAATAATTTTGAACTTAAATTATATTTGGACAGAAATTTTTCAATAAAATTATAATTAAAGCATCTAATAAATTTGGGTTAGTATGGAGAATTTATAATTAGTAAATTATTTTAAAATATATTAATAGATATGGATTAAAATTTGATGAAAAAATTTATAATATATTAAAATAACATTTTATTATAAAAAATTATTTATTGATTAAAATTTTGGTAAAATTAAGGTGTGAAGAAGAAAATCTTTTATTGCGTTGTCGGCAAGGCTTGCAGGGTGATCAAAAGCATGAAGGCCCGAGTTGCATCTTTTGTCTCTATATTACCCGGCCCAAACATGTTGGGCCTATTGACACGCTAAACATTGATAAATTTTCACTATCTATTGGGCCTCCTTATCTAGCAACCATGGGTGTCCATTACAATTTTCGAAATTCGATCCATTTATGATATTTATTAAAAATATAAATTTTATAAATATTTTTATTTTATTTTTTTAATAATGAAGCATATCTAAGACAACAGTTAGACTAATCTTTTGATTTTGTATGAGACTATTTTTAAATAGTGTATTTTTTATATTATGTGAAATCGAATTTAAAATTTTTAAATCAATTACACTATCGAGCATAAATCTTCTCTAATTGAGTCAATAGTAATATTATTAGTAAATTTTTTTCTTTATATTTATAAAAAATTAAATTATTTTGAAACATATGTAAACATTAAAATAATTTTGTTTTCATATTTAAATATATAGTATTTTATAACTTATTACATTAATATATTCATCTTATTCATATAAGAAATTTTTTTATTCATATCGAATCTGAAATAATTATATTTTAGATAAAATAGCTAATATTTTATGGTTGACCCATTCCAAGTGTACCCAAAAAAACCGTTTCTTAATGGCGGGAGAGGTAAACGGATACGTTGCTTGGAGAACGCGCGCGAAATCTACAAAACGACACCTAATGATTAGGACAGAACCAACGCTCTCCACTTTCTTGGTTTCTTCCATCAAATTAATTAAATTTTAAATACAAAACAACAAATCCAGAAAGTAATAAAACCCCACTCTCTGTCTCCACTGTTTCATCAATTATTACCACTTTTTTAAATTACAATACTAATCTTGATTACGACATGACAGGACAAGCATAATTATTAAAAAGAGGTAGGCTTGCACTTGGGATCGATTCAAACTAGCCGCCCACTTAATGGTTTTTTTTTTTCTTAATTTTTTTTCCGTGTGTTATTGAAAATCTTTGTTGACCCAACTGTTCTGTTTTCTGCAATATTTCGGCGTGTTTTTTATTGCCTTCTTGCTTGGCTGGATACGTAATATGCTTTTCATGAGGGTTTTGAATATTTTTTTTTTTTGCGTGTGGGGTTTGGAGATTTGTTTAATTGAGTGATCTTAGCAATCTTGGGGTGTTGTGTGGATTGTGAAAGATTGTTTCTTTAATTAAACCTAGCGTTAATAACAGGGAGAAAAGGGAAGAGGAAGCGATTTCGATCAGAACCCAATATTGGGTATCCTTCAATAGTTACCAAGATCATCAACGAGATTCCAAGATCGTCCCTTTAACATGGTCTGTTATTTGTCTTTTTTTTTTTGCTGGTTTATTGGTATCCATTACTGGGTTTTTGCCATGGGAGCGATTTGTGTCGATATTACTTTCTCCTTTCTTCACTTGTTACTGTTATATGATATTATTGTAGTTGGTTTCTTTATCCTTCCTTCTCTTCTCCTCTCTTTTGTTGGGATTTGGGAATTGTCTTATACTTGAAAGTTGTAGGCAGGTAACAATGATGGTGTTTGTTGTATTTATTCATATTCTCACTTTGCAATTTTTTTTTTGTTGTTCTAATCATTGCTTCCCAACTGTTGTTATTTTTGGTAATGATTTTGTTTCTCCATCTTTGATCTCCAGCAGCTTTATCACTTCTACTTAAACAAAAGCGAGATTTGCCTTTCCTTTTCTATTCTATTTTAATTGTGATTTTCTTTTCTTTTTCTTTTCCTTCTTCCTCTTCAGCAGTGATAGATATGGTTTGGGTTGCTTGTCTTCCAAATGTATGAGGCTTTTCCAAAATTTAAACCGGAATTCTTTTGACTGGACTTTCTCCTGACTGTCAAGGCTTGGATTTTGTCTGCTGTTTCCTTCTATTCTTCACTTTCTGCCAGCTTAATTCGTTTTCTAATTGATTGGATCATTTACAGAGGGAGCAGACATTGTTGGGTTTCTGTTCTTCATCCTTATTTGTTGTTCATCTAAGCATATTAGGATGATAGGGTTTAAAGATGCATTATATCTTATCTGCAGTTTTTGTACCTTTTTTGCAGGTCTCATTCTATGACTTCTTGAATCTATAGGGTTTTTATTTAGTTGCTGAAGTAATTTAAGCAGAAATGGAAGAAGAAGCTAAACGACCTGTCCAGAGTGTTATAGCAAGATTGATGGGTCTTGATGAATTGCAGCCTCAGCTGCCAGTCCAGAAAAGGCCAAGGGTGCTCTCGGAGAATTATTTGCGGAGAGTTGCTTCTATTGGCTCTAGAGAAAAATGTGTAGATCGTTATCCATTTTGGTTGGACATTGAAGAGAAGAACGGATGCAGGAGTCTCTTTCAAGTGTCAGAAACATTGAAAAGGGGAAGACACCTTGACATGTCAATTGAAAAAGGAGAATTATACACAACAAATTCATCAGAGTTGAAGGTGAGATTGAAAAAGGGGGATGTAAAACAGGTTCCAGTGAACAAGAAGCTTCGAAGTTCAGAGGAAAAATTGCTGACGTATCCAGTGAAAGTCGATTTTACTGATGTTCCTCATCACTCACTATTGGGGCGGAGAGAAATATCAAAGTCATTGCAATGTTCTGGATACGGAGAGATTGGTGGGCGTAGGAAATCATGGACAGGTATGATTGAGCGAGGGAAATTGGAGAGTGGGGTGGAGATGTTCTCTTGTGCACAAAATGGCCTGAACAATAGACATTGGTTATTGGAACCACAACATTTGGAGTCAAGTAACCGATCATGCCTCTTGACTACTGGTATTCCTGTTCTGAAACGAAAACTGGAAAAATCAGAGAATTCTGGGAGATGCTTTTCTTCATCTAATGTTTCTCATGTGTGTTCTTGTCCTAGAGTCCGAGAGCACAATGGTATCCTTGCCATTCCGGATAAGCATTTTGTTGAAATGAAAGGGAGGAGAAAGTTGGGCTATGGCATGGAATCAGGTAGGCAAAGGTCTAGAATTTCAAAGGAAGTTATCAGAAAAACAGGACATGGTATAAACAAAATGTCTGCAGAGACCCGGAGAAGTAAAAATGGGAGTCAGAACACCATTGCAAAAGAATCCAATTTGATGATCCGGTATGAGCCTAGTCGATCAGAAAGGAAGATGAGCTCATATTATGTGTTGAATGAGTTTACAAATAATATTCGATCAGGCGAACTGGCTGATAGGAATAAAAATGCTGCAGGTGGTTGTGATAAGAATGAAACTGTGAACTTTAATACTCCTGCCAGTGAACATTGGATTGACTCCAAGATTAGGCATGGCAGAAGCAGAATGAAACCCAGGTCTCTTCTAGCCGAGCTTAATGCATCCAGGAGTCCTAGTTCTAAGTCAACAGGTCATCCTCTTCAAAATGGCAAACTGAGTTCGGATAAAAAGGATGGTTCAGAAAGTAGTAACGCAGTCTCACTCTATAATTTACCTTCATCCAATTCTTGTTCTCAGTCACAGAAAAGTCACTCAGAGGAAGATATGCATATCATTCAGAATGATCCCACGGGGAAAGTGGATGATCCATGTGACGAAAAAATCAGAGCTTCTGTGCCATGGGGAAAAAGAGACCCAAACTTGCAGAACTCTTGGGTGATTCCGGAAGCACATAAGGAACAAGGCATTGACAAGAATCTGCCCAGCGTTTTAGATCTCTCATTTCAACAGGTTTGATATTTGTTTGTTAACTTTATTAATGTGTTCTAGAGAGTTAAGTACAATCTCTTGGAACATTTAACTTCCTATATTTGTGCAATGGTACATTTTTTTGGATTAGAAGTATCTGTACCATGGCTTCGGTATGGATTAAGTTTTCTCGGAAACTAGTTTCATGTCATCCCACCAAATCTATGTGATGTTCTAAATCTGTTTCCCTCTTATAAAGCTTGAGATCATTTTTGTCTTTCCTTTTGCTGGCCGCATAGACATTTACACTTATTGCTAACCAAGCATCTTGGCATAATATTGCAGGATATATCCAATGGAATCTCTGAAGCAGATACTTCTTACTTCTCTGGTGAAGATCAAGACTCAGAATCTACATTGAGCCTAGAGGAGGCTTATCCTAGTCCGGATTCGGTGCTTGAACCACCTGATGGGAAAGAACTATTGTCTAGCACGGATTACTCTGGAAATGTCTCTTTTCATGGTCAGTGGACTGGCTGAGTTAGCTTCATATTCGGGCTTGATATTCTTGTTCTTTCTTTAAATATTGTCCCTCTCATTTCAATATCCATATATCTTCCAGGTTTGCACATGCATCTTGAACTTCTGAAGTCAGGGACAGATAGTGATGATGGTAATGGGAAGGGCTCTGGAGTTGGCTCTGAAGAAAGTGAAAACCATAAAAGATTGTTTGGAATTAAAGACAGCAGGGAATTCTTGTACCTGGTTGATGTGTTAATAGAAGCAGGTTTTGATGCTAGGTACCTGCATGTGAGCTCTGATGTGAGGCCCTCTCAACAATATCCGCTTACTCAACAAATTCCACTTAGCTGTTCTATATTTGAGAAATTAGAGAAGAAGTATGGTGATGATATATCTTGGGAGAGCTCCGAAAGGAAGCTCCTTTTCGATCGTATACATTCAGGAATGATGAAAATTTCACAGCCACTCATAGGCATCCCAATTTGGAGAAAATCTGTGGCTCAAAGACTACTCTTTAGACTGAACCAAGATCTTTTTGCAGAGGAACTGTGGAAGTTACTTGGTACACAGGAAAAAGAAGCAAGTACCGGGTCCACGAAGTTTCCGGGGCAGGACGAAGATTGGCTGGAAATGAGGGATGACATTCAGATTATTGGCAGAGAAATAGAGGATTCTTTGCTGGATGAGCTGGTGGAGGAAGTTGTTATGGATGATTTTTTGCAGTTGTTTTGAATGCTTTGTTAGAGTTACAGGAGTACAGAAGATGATAGTACGTGAAATCTCTCTGCATCTTTTATGCCAACATGAGAGAGAGATATAGGAAAATTTTGATCTAGTAAGGTATACATCTCCATTATTAGATAGAGATATGTAGGAAAATTTTGATCTAGTGAGTTTTGGAATTGGTTTTGGTGATTTTCATCTTCATATTGGTGTTTTTTGATTGGTATGGAAGAAAAGATTGCTAGCTTCTATGTAATCATTCTTTGTAAATTTTCCTTCAGTGGAATTACAACCATCCTGTATTGCTTCTGAGAGGTTCAGGTCAGACCCAAGTAAAGCAGGTATATGGTTTTTATATTCCCTCTTCTAATCATTCGTCCTGCTCAACTTTTCCATACCTAAACACAAGAACATTAGGTTGATAACCCAGACAACAGAATTAGGAAGATGTGCACCTACTCCATCTCCTCTATCTCTGTTTTAACTCAGAGCCCTATATATACACAATTTGAGATAGCCTCTGATGCATAACCAAGAAACCTGAACCTTTTCTGAATTCTTCTTGTGCTTCCTCTCTTGACATTTCACAATGGACAACCACAAAATTCCTCTTCTAGTCGTGATCCTCTCCCTTGCATTCGCCTCTTCGGCCCGGAAACTAGACGAGCAACCGGATGCGACCAATGTACCACCACCATTAGCATCCACACAACCAAATCCCACAGTGGCCAGTCCTGACCACACGCTGAGCTTCTTCATGCATGATATCCTCGGAGGGTCGAACCCTTCAGCTAGAGCAGTGACTGGTGTAGTCAACAATCCAGCAGTAACTGGCCAAGTCCCGTTTGCTAAACCCAACGGTGCAGTTCTTCCATTGAACAATGGCGTGCCACAGAACAACAATAACAATGGCCTTATCAATAACAACAACATACCTTTCCTCACTGGCCTTAGTGGCACCACACAGAATGTTGTGCAAAACAACGGGAACAACTTGTTCAACAATGCCTTAAACTTCCCTGTCGGCAACGGAGGCCAACTCCCCGCCGGTTCCACTCTCCAGAAGCTCATGTTCGGAACGGTTACGGTGATCGACGACGAGTTAACGGAAGGGCATGAGTTAGGTTCAGCTTTTGTTGGCAGAGCACAAGGGTTCTATGTGGCTAGTTCTGTGGATGGGACCAGCCAAACCATGGCATTTACAGCAATGTTCCAGAGTGGTCATTATGTTGATAGCCTGAGCTTCTTCGGGGTTCACCGGACAGCTGTTTCCGAGTCTCAGCTGGCTATAATAGGTGGCACTGGGAAGTATGTGAATGCCAAGGGGTTTGCCATAATTAAGACTATCACTGTTATCAATCAACAGGAGACTGATGGTGCTGAGACCTTGTTGGAGTTCACTATCTATGTTGGTTACTAAGTAAGATGTGTTTGTGAAAATTGGGTTGTGTCCTTTCAATGAGGTTGTGTTGTGTGTTCAAGTGAGTCTGCCATATCTGGCCTTTCCTCCTGCAGGAGAGATCACTATTGGTTTAGTCTGTATCTAGCAAAACTTATATACTGTCAGTCTGTTCCTCATGAATTTCAAAGGCAATTTGCCTCATTAGTTTTCTTTTAAAATTAAAACCTTCAATAACAATGACTAATAATTTTTTTATATCATAAATACCAATTATTGATGAGTCCGAATTTACTTTATTTGTGGATGGTTTGGATCTCTATTAAAGCTGATCATAGCCTAAAAAACTTCAATAATTGGCTGTTGGATTATACTGAAGAGTATTTACATCGATTTTCATAATATTTATTTTTTTATTGATATTTATAAAGATAAATATCTTATTAATATATTAGTTTAATATATATATATATTAATTGGTGAGACTATATTATATTATAATAAAGGTGGTTCTAAATAGATATAGAAAATATGTGTTGAGAGTAATTTCACACCTCAGATGCAAAGATAGTAACATATCTGGTCTCGGGCTAGACCCTAAAGAATTAAAATTAGATGGTCAATCAACATGGAAAGATTAATCTACTGTAAATTGATAAACTCTTTTATATGCAAAACAAAAATAATAAAAATGACGAATTTCACTGTTTTAAGATTTTTTTTATTGTTGATACCATTGATTATTTTTTTTATTCTATCATAAATATTAATCAATGAATAATCTATTTTATTATATCATTAGTATTAAATGAATTCAATTATCCGAAAATTTTGAAGATGATAGAAAATCCAAAAATTTTAAGATACTCTATATATCACAAGCTTCGGATTTACGAACCAAGCTTGGTACGCCACTCTGAATATCCGCTGGCTTGTGGCAAGGCCTTGGGACCTAATCCATTTTGTTATATCTTAAAGTAGGTCTAACTAAATATGGAACTCTTAGTCTTTTAATAAATATGAATAAATCTTATTATTAAACTAAGCCATCTATCCGGAAATTGCATATGACAAGTATCAATCTATGTTCGAATCCGACAGTATACAAATAGAAAGATACTTTTATTCTTTCGTAACGAATTGAAATCCGAAAAAATTAATAAGAAAAACTGTCATTATAATACTGGATTATTTATCAAATTTAGACACCAACAAAAGATTTGCTTTAATCAAATCCGATACAGATCAAACAGAAACAGGAATGTTAACAGAACCACATAGAGTTGTCGTAAAAGAAACACAACCACCACAAGAAGTAACAGACAACTACTCAGTGAGATAAACGGTAAAATGCATGACGGCGTCCACGCCGTCGGTAGTGTGTTGATCTTCCTGTTGAATGGTCTCCACGGTAGCATATCCTTGAGCGTTTTCATACTTTCCAGTGCCACCGATCACCGCAATCTGCGAGTCAGGAGTCGCAGTCCTATGCACGCCGAAGAAGCTTATGGTGTCTTCCAACCCATCGTGGTGGTTATCGCCGTCGTGGAGTAATACAGTCAATGCGAGGGTGTGGCTGGTACCATCCATTGAGCTGGCCAGGTAAAACCCCTGTGCTTTGCCCAGAACAGCAGAACCCAGTTCGTGTCCTTCGGTCAGCTCATTGTCAACCACCGTGATTGATCCGAACATTAGTTTTTGTAACGTGATGCCCGCCGGGAGGTTGCCAGCGGTGACAAAAGGCTGGTTGTTGTTGACTACGTTGTTGTTGTTGCCGGTGTTCTGGAGTACGGTGTTGGCTTGGGCTCCGGTGAGGCCTGTGAGGAGAGGGGCGGTGTTTGGGTTGATGAGGTTGTTGATGTCGTTGGTGTTGAGTAATGGGGTCCCGCCTTGGAGCGGGAAGAAGTTGTTGTTGGGTACGGAAAATGGAATGCCGTTGATTTCAGTTCTAGCAATTATCCCTGTTACCACCCTGCTAGATGGGTGAGAACCGCCGGAGATGTCGTGCATGTAGAATGACAGTGGAGTGGAGGCGGTGGTAGTGGAGGTTTGTGGAGTAGCAGGTATCGCCGCCGTAGCGCTTGTGGAGGTAGCGGCACCTGCAGTTGGTGCCGATGTAGCAGAAGGAATTGGAGGTACTACTTCGGTGTCCGGTTCTGTCACATCACCCACAGGAGCTGGCACGACAGCGGAGTCTTCAGTCTCAGGAAGTGGCGGGTCAGCTTCTTCATCAACCGGTGGGGCAACAGGGGCGATGGTCGTGGCGGTGCCAGCGGCGGAGGCTGGAATCTGGCCACTTGGCAAACCACTATTTATTTGTGGAGGAACAACCACTGATGCAGGTTGACCAAAAACTGCTGGGTTTTGAGGAACCACCTCGTCGAGTATTCTTGCAGAGTTGGCTTGGGACAGGGCAATGGCCAGAAGGAAAAGATAGAAGCTCGCCGTGACTGTTCCAATGGGTAGTTTGGCCATTTTTGGTTGTGATTCTTTCTCCGATGAGACTGTCAAATGTTTCTTTTTCAGACTTGACAAGTGAAGAACTGTGATGGGAAAAGAGTCTGATTTGTGGTATTTATACACTTCAGAGGAGATTCTATCTGGAAATGGCGGAGCCGGTGACATGGAGTTGGTGCCTATATACCTTTCTTTTATTTGTGTGTTTTAGTTGCAGCTTCTTAAATTCTTGTTTGATTTTGGAGCAGTTGCGTGAAGATTCAACTTCTTTTTATGCCATTGCCTACTGGTACAAGAGTTGTTAGCTTTATATCATTAAATATCCCAAGAAAGAATATATATCTTTCGATCGAATCGAAATTCGGATAAAGATTAATCATACAACCGTTTTCCCTATGTTTGTCCAATCCTGAGGATATAAAGGATTCATAGTTTTTCTCATTTGAGTATGGAATATGAATCCACCTGATCATGGAATTGCTTTTCATGGCGCCGTTTGGTTGGTAGGATTAGTGTTGTAATGAAGATATTAGATTTTGAGTTTTTCTAATTTTTTTAGTAAGGAAGAATATTTATAGTCGATAATTAGATTAATCTATTATTATGGCTCGACCACCTAAATTCCGGTATTATAATCTGGTACGGTACCGTTTCGATCTCAAAGTATGTTATCATTCTCGACAAGTGTAATTTCCATACCTTATTTCACAGATTAAATCCTTGTTAGCATGGATTTATCATACTAATTTGTAATTGGGTAGTAACAAAAAAGATTGGGTTATCTTTAAGCATTATGTATAGGGTTAGAATTATGATGAATATGAATGAAACATATATAATTGTGGGATACGAAGAGAAATTAGTTTAATAATCGAGGAGAATATTCTTTATTAATAGACAGTGTAATTTCATTGAACATTTGATGATAAGAAACAGAACAAAATATTTGATTGTTTAGCTAAGGAAAACTGTGAAAGAGAGAGTGTTCCTGTCAGCTTTTCCAGCAGCCTCGGAATCCATAGCTACAGTCTTAATCACTGCATAACCATTAGCATCACTATACTTCCCAGTTCCACCAATGACTGCTATATGAGATTCAGGTAAATCTGTCTTGTGAGCCCCAAAGAATTTTAGTCCATCCCTGAAATCATTCCCAGAAAAGGTTGCTGTCATAGCCATCATGCGGCTAGTTGATCCATATTCCGAGCTAGCCACAAAAATCCCATGCGCCTTACCAACTGGTAAGGAGCCATAGGTGGTGTGCTTTCAAACAAGTCCCACATCANAAAGCAGTGGATTCCAGGCCTTGGGTTATTCTAGGTGACTTTAATGAATCTGTCCATATGCAGGAGAGGCTTGGCAACTCTTTCAATTCTGCGACCGCTCGCCGTTTCCTTACATTTATTTATCAGGCGGGACTGATAGATATGCCCCTAAATGGCAAAGAGTTTACTTGGTTTAGTGTTCACAGTGCTTCACGAATTGATAGAGTTCTGGCCTCTCCAGAATGGTGTGTGCATTTTGTTAACCACAGGCTGTATGCCGGAGATAAAGGAATGTCTGATCATGTACCACTGATTGTGAAAGCAGATTCTTTTTTCTGGGGAAAGAAGCCTTTTCGGTCATGGGACGTATGGTGGGAGGATAAGCAATTTCTTGGGGTGATTGAACAACATTGGCGAGAGGCTGGCACACGATTTCCTGGGGCTTTTACCGTGGTTAAAAAATTGGCTTTTTTACTTAAACATTTAGAGGCTTGGCATCACAGTGTGTTCGGGGGTTTAGAGGTTCAGATGAAAGCCATTTTGACAGAACTTGATTCTCTAGATTAGCATAGGAGGGACTGGAACGCTGAATTGTGTGGACGTTATGAAACTTTACAGTGTCAGAAATGGTCTTTGAAGAAGAAATTGGAGGATATATGGCGGCAGAAGTCTCGACAAACTTGGCTTAAATTGGGAGATAAAAACAACAAATTCTTCCATTCCTGTGCCTCCATCCGCCGATGTTCCAATTTCATTGGTGCTGTGAAGTTTGAAGGGGTGGTCCGAAATTCACCCACTGATATACGATCTCCAACGGTTAGTCACTTTAAGGCAGCTTTTGCGGGTGAAGACACCAGGATGCTTGGACTGGGCGGTTTGCCTCTGCCAAAGGTCTCTCCGGATGCGATAGTCACACTGGAAGAACCTTTCATGGTGGATGAAATCAGGAGTGCAGTGTGGCACTGTGGTAGTCACAAGGCCCTCGGTCCGGATGGATTTAATTTCTATTTTATTAAGAAAGCATGGGATGTCATAGGTGGCGACATAGTGACCATGGTGCAAGAATTCCACTCCACTGGTGATTTTCCAAATGGTATTAATAATAGCTTCATCACACTAATTCCTAAGGTTGCAGGTGCAGAGGAATTTCAGTCATATCGTCCTATTAGTCTCATCAATGGACTATACAAGATCATTGCTAAGCTGCTGTCCACACGACTCAAGTGGGTAATGGAACAGCTGATCTCACCATTTCAGGCAGGCTTTCTGGAGGGGAGCTACATTGCGGACTCCATCATGATCGCTAACGAACTTGTTCATACTATGAAGAAATCCAGACAGCGGGGATGGTGTCTCAAGTTAGATTTTCAGAAAGCGTACGATTCAGTGGATTGGGCATTTCTCTTAGAAGCAATGGAGTGTATGGGGTTCAGTGGTCAATGGCGGAGATGGATGTCGGCGTGCATCTCCACAGCGCGCTGCTCAGTTCTTATCAATGGGGTCCCAACGAAGGAGTTCGCTCTAGGTAGAGGATTAAGACAAGGAGATCCACATTCTCCTTTATTATTTAATCTAGCGGCAGAGGTGTTATCACGCATGCTTGAAGCTGCTGCAGACTTACTCTTGGTGGCAGACTTACTCTCTTGAAGTCTGTCTTGAACAGCGTTCCAGTCTTTTATATGACCTTTTATCGCATGCCGGTGGGTATACGCAAGGAGCTTGAGAAATGGATGCGACGCTTCTTATGGGTTGGCAAGGTGGATAAACGCTGTCTGTGTAAAGTGAAATGGTCGGTGGCAGTGAGGGCTAAAGAAAGGGGTGGTGCAGGATTAGGATGCTTAAAACTACGGAATGATGCTCTGTTGCTGAAATGGAGTCATCGGCTAGCAACTGATACTTGTTCATTATGGAGTCAGATCATCTCACAGAAATATCAGCCTGTTTTGCGGCCTGATGGAATTGTGAGCGTTGTCACTGACGGGTCAGCACTATGGCGTGGCATTGTCCAGACCAGCGGTTTAGTTTTGCCACACGGGAAGTGTTTATCTGCTTTTTTCCGCTGGCGACTTGGACGAGGGGAGACTATTGCCTTCTGGGGCGACATTTGGTGTAGTGAGGTTCCTTTACGGGTATTATTTCCCCGATTATATGAGTTATCCTTGGACAAAGAGGGCTTTGTGTCTCGGTTTGGAGCTCTACTAGGTTCGGTCTGACGATGGTCCTTTCTTTGGGGGCGAAGGCTTTTTGCTTGGGAGGAACTGGAAGTTGGACAATTATTGCACTTGTTGGATGGTTTTATCCCATCCCATGGGGAAGATGATCAGTTGCTATGGGGCGCCCAGTTCAATCCTTTTTCGGTTCGTATATGTTATTTCACTATGGCTGAGGGCTTTACCAACCCCGATGAACTTCAAATACCCAACGTTTGGAGTAAGCCGGGTGCACCAAAATGGCAAGGTTTCCTCTGGTTGGCTTGCAGGGAGAAATTACACGCTAAGGGCTATTTAAACAGAATTGGCCTCCTTTCTGAGTCCGATAGCTTGTGTGATGTCTGTGGGGTCATTGAAGAAGATTCCAATCACATCGTACTTCACTGCACGATAGCTTGGAGATGTTGGGGTCTCCTGTTTAAACGATGGGGATTTCTTTGGGTACAACCACGGTCTATGGCCGATTTATTCGTGCAGTGGGACAGATATCCAGTTCCCAGCCGCTGGAAAGATGTGTGGTATGTGATGTTGTTTTCCACTGCTTGGAGTATATGGCTAGGCAGAAATCATAGACTTTTCAGACGCGAAGTCCGTAGTGCTGAAGACCTCTTTTATCAAGGTCTACGACATGGGTTTTGCTGGGCACGAACCAACCTACAGATTGTATCTATTGACAGTCTGGAGTTGTTAGCTTCAGGGAATTTTGTTGCTCTGCTGAATACGTTGTGTGACTAACAGCTGCAGGTACAGGTCTGTTGGTCATTGCAACCTCGGTGGGTTTCTGTGGGATTCATTTTCGTTCTACAGCTGTTTTGTTACTCATTGGTTTCTCTGGGCATGATGCATATCTCTGCGGAATGTATTGTCAGTCTGGAGTGACGGTGCTTCAAGTGCAGATGCTGTTGGATCAGTTGCAGCCATGGAATGGGGGTTCTTAATGGAACAACAACTCTGAACCTCACTGTTGTTTGGAGTTCTGTTGTTGTTTTTGGAAGTTACGGAAACCAAGTATACTACAAAGATCATGATGCTGTCTGTTATCACATTTGTCTTGTTTATATTTTCAGGATGCAAGAATCTCAGCTCATGAACGTTGGAGTCTAGATTGACGAGCTTGGATTCAGTGAAGATGATGCTGTGAATTATGAGTTAGAAGTGTTTGATATTTCTGCAGTTGGGCGCCTCCTGCCCTGGCTGGCTAGCTGCAGTTCCTCACCTGTGGGGAGCTCATTTGAGGCCTGTCACGGTTCGTCACTGCTATTCCTCTTTGACAGAGGGTTTGGTTTCATTTTGCAGCCCGTTATCCAGAGAATGGAAGGAAATGGGAGGGCGTGGACTGTCAAGGTGGCAACATGGCTTTTGTGGGCTGCTTTGATTGGTCCAGCATAGATGTGCACATTGGCATCAGAGGAGGACTACACAGTTGGGCTGCATGAATACAAGGTGGTGGAGTTTTTTCTGGTGACAGGTCCACCAAGGAGACTTACACAGAGTTTGTGGAAGCTCTGCGACGGGAATTGGCAAGTGACTACAAGAGGCATGGCATACCAGTGCTTTGTGAACCATACACAGTGGCTGATGGAGAAAGATTTCTCTTGGTGAAACTCTCAAATGAATCGGGAACCTCCATTGCACTAGCCTTGCATGTCACCGCTGCTACTGTAGTGGCGTATCAGGCGGGACGAGAGTCTTATTTCTTCAGTGATGCTTCCAATCTCGCATTTTTGCTCTGTTCACGAACATGGAGAAGACGAAGCTTTCATTCGGTAGTAAGTACACAGACTTGAACAACCGATGGTGTACTCAGACAATGGGTTACTGGTTCCTTGGGTACGTGCTGGTCCCAGAGTGGCACTGCAGAGGCGAGCTCTTTGCTGAGCAACGCCACCAAAGCACTGGAAAGCTCCTACTTTCTCAGGGTTCATCAAGAAGAGAATCTGCGAGGTTCACTTTCAAGGGAGATCATTGAACTGTGACAGTGGTTCAAAAGCAGGTTTTATGGACAAGATGGGCAGCACTGTGGAGTGGAGCAGCTTGCTTTGCAGTAATATGCTGGTGAAGGAGGTGGATGGTTAGGTGTTCATATAGAACCTGGCAACTGGCATTTGGTTGACAATGTTTGGACTTTTACTGTGGGATATCACATTTTCTGATGTATCATTGAGCTGTAGCATTGTATAGTTCTTTGGTATTTCACTTCTTAATATATATATCGATAATTATCCAAAAAAACTAAAACTAAAAGAAACTCAATGCTAGACTAGAATTTGTTATGCCTAGCCACAAACGGCCGATGAAAGTTATCTTGGGAGAAACCGATGAAAGTTCATGGCATTGAGATGGCAATCTGAATGGCACTGTGGAATGGCATTGAGATGAAAGTTTTCTGCACTAGTGTGGAATTTAAAACAAAATTAACTACTAAACAATCTTACCAATTTCGGTCATCACACATCCTTTCCTTCAGGGGCAAAATCATCTTTTCACCTGCACTGGCTTTTGGACTTCTAGGACTCAAAATTCGGGGTCTTACAATCTCCCTCGCCTTACACGATGCTTGGCTCCCTTTATCATGTTGAGAATAAGATCTTTAGCTCTCCGGGAGTCAAGGGAGAGCAGGTAGCCATTAGCAGAATGATCTACAGCACTCCTAGTCTCGTCGTCCATACCATGATAGAAAGCTTGAAGCAACTGGAAATTAGTATAGCCATGCCGTGGGCATGCTGAGCAGAGTTTCTTAAATCGTCTCCAGTAATCATACAAAGTTTCTGCGTCATCCTGTCGAACCACAGCTATTTGCCGTCTGAGGTCGTCTTCGACAGAAGGTGGAAAATATTCGTATAAGAACGCATCAACCATTTCATCCCATGTCCTGATGCATCCAGGGAGCATCTCACTAAGCCATTCTTCGGCCTCTCCCTTCAATGAGAAAGGGAATGATCGGAGCAGTACCTGATCCATGACCAAACCTTTTGGTTTAAAACTTGTACATGCCATCTCAAACTTTCTCAGGTGTTCGTTTGGGTCTTCCAGGGCTCGTCCATGGAAGAAAGGCAACGTTTGAAGAAGTCCAGGCTTCATTTCATAGTTAACATCTCTATCATTCTCGTGGATGATGCACATTGGTCTTCTAAATCTGCCGGTTCCCCCCATTTCTTCCATTGGGATGAGTTGAGCTTCATCCTCTTCTTCATCAGCTAGAAAGGCATCGAGTACCTTGTAAGGTCGTCTTCTTTTAACATCATCATTCATTGGAGGAGGATCCTCATGTGGAGGATTTCCTATTGGTGCTGGTGGGTCCCCAAGATTCCTCGCTCTGTTCTGGTTATCAGCCATTGGTGGAGTCGGTATATGAATTGGAGAAGGGGGATTGCTTGATGATGAGTCGGCCGTGATCTCGGTCTGGTCACGGTCACCTGCTTGATGAGAACTTGATGCAGCAGAACTGGATGCAGCAAACGCGGACCAGTCTCGTCTTCTTCTAGAGTTGTTCAGCCGACAGGTTGATTCAATTTCTGGATCAAAAGGCAGTAAGGGTCCTGTCCGGCCCGAACGGGTCATATATTGTTAAGAATTCCAAATCATGAGTTGCCGTCTCCCCGGCAACGGCGCCAATTTTGATGAGTTGTCGTAAGCTCACCAAAATAATCTTCCTCTTTTGATTAGGTAGTTAGCGGTAAGGAAGGTCAAATCCTCAGGGAGACGGGTTATAAGAGTTGGAAGTCTTTGAATCGGTCGTGGTCACGGTATGCCCACGGTCGATGAGATCGAAGGGTTATAGAATCTCAGTGATGAATAGAGGTTGTGTAACAAATGTAACGATTCGAAGGTGAGAAATAAAGATATAATTCAGATGCTTGTGATGTTCCTTGATTCAATTTATACCGAGACCGCCCCGTGATCACGAGTCTTCTAAGGATGTACTCACGTCTTTTCTGCTGGATTCCAGTTAGTAGGTTGCTCAGTACGACTAAGCACTCCAGAGGGAAGGAACGTCCTTCGCCCTTTCGTGTCCAACTTTCCAGAAAACCTCACCCTCAGGTTAGCAACGTAGTTAATCTGAGTATGCCCTCTCGTCACTCGTGTTTCGCTCACCGCCCACGATTGCAGTGATTGGTTTCTAATCTGTTATGGAGTTGATCAAGCACCATGACATCAATATGCACTAGAATGGCGAGAAATAACAAAAGAAACTGAGTAATATATTGAACGGGACCTCACAAGGGTTTGGTCCGGTAAATAAACTAAATCAAGGAAGAAAGGAAGTCTAGCCTTCCATGTGTTTTCGTAGCAAAAATATGTAAAGATGTAATCTTCAAACCAAAGTCTCCTTCCTCCTCTTCGGTCACAGGCGGCCATGGTTATATATCACCAATCAAGATCTCGCAGGATCCGAATCAAATTAATACTATATCCATTAAGATCTTTCGAGATTCCAGGCAGATTTTCGAACCGTGATCACGGTCAGGCCTCTGATCTTCCAGGCCAACAACTACCGAATCGTGGCCTTTGACTTGTCATCAGAAAATTCCGGCTTTAAATCGTCAGAATAACCTGTGAAACCCTGCTTTCACAGAAATCTTGTAAGATATCATTTAATAACCCTATATACGTGTAGGTATGGAAACAAATGGTGTTAGATGGCCGGTTTTTACGCAATGCAGAACCGCATTTTATCAAACCATCACCAATGCCTATGATAAGAAGCTTGATGAGATCTTATCAAGGCGGGTGGTGCAAAAGAGTGGGAAGCACATGAACCATGTGGAGTACTTGGTTCGATGGAAAGGCGACCCTCCTAGCAAGACAAGCTGGGAGAAAGATTTCGATCTTTGGCAGTACCAAAACGAAATCAATGAGTTCTTGAGGCAGCACACAATGAGGACGTTGTCGAGTTTGGTGGGGAGAATGTCACTACCAAAAATCAGACTACGCGTCATTCGGCTTTGTGCAGGACCTGTCCCCCAAATCAAGGAACACGTTCCCCACCGAAAGAGGAAATCAAGGAGCTAATCAAGGAGGGAATCAGGGAATATGTTCCCCACTATGTTCCCCACTAAGAGAGGGAATCAAGGAACTCAATTGGGATCCGTGTACTCAATTGGGATCCGTGTACTCAATTGGGATCCGTGTTTGTGTTTTCTACTTTTGTATATAACCGTTAGATCATACGGCTTGATCTCCACCATCCATTGAGGAGTTGTAAAGGCTATATAAGGAGTGTCTCCTCTCATTTGTAATCATCCACCAAAACATACAACATTCAGCAATTCTTGCAATATTGAGAGTTTAGAGCTTTCTCTCCATTCTCTTGTGTGTCTCTTTCTTTTTGGTTGTGTTCTAAGCTTAGCATTCTAGCTAGCTTTGTGAGGAAGGCTGACTTAGTCTATTACGAGTGCGATAGTCTAAGGCCACATGGAGAGTTTCTATTCCGCAAAACTCTAGTCCCGTGACACTTTGCACGAGTTGTACCCGGAGTGGCCTATCTCCTATTTGATTCCACATGTTCCTGTTGAGTCTTTGTAGCCTTTTTTTTTCCCAGGTCGTGCCCTCGCTGGTGACGCTTCTGCTGCCCTGGTTGCGTGCTGGGTATCTAATAAAGACGCAGTACAGCAGTTCCCTCGTTCCTTAGAATCCCTCGTTCCAGCTTTTGTATCCGACCCAGCTTCTTCGTTAAGCGAAGCCCCAGCCATGCATCAGTCTTTTCCAGCGCTGCGTTACCCAGCACTGATAGTGAGCGTCATTTTTCTTTTTCTTTTTCTTTTTCTTTTCTTTTCTTTCGCCTGGGTATCGCCTACTACCCCAGTGTCACCCACTTGCCTTTCTTTGTGTTGTTTCTTTCTTTCATGATGAGCGAGGCATGCTCTCTGTTCGTCCTGTTTTCCCGAGTGTGCCCAGGCAAGCTCTCTACTCACTGTTACGTTAAGTGAGGAGCCCTAACTCTTCGGGTTGCCTCCCCAATCTTCCCCACCGGTTGCTCTTGTATTTTCAGATATACCCAGCTGGTTCTTCTACGTGCGTTCGCCTGTAGCTTTCCTCGATTTCCCCTGCCAGGTTCCTTTTCGTTGTGTTCTTCCTCTGGCTTCGGTGATACCCAGTTACCCAACTTGCAGCTGCTAGCCTCTCTTCTTCTTTCTTTAACGTCAAGCGAGGCGTGTTTCTCTCCCCTGTTTATTCCTCTGATTTTCCTCACCTGCTTCTGCTGTTCTTGCTTTACCCATTCCTCTAAACTCTGTTTTACTTTCTCGACGGGTGAGGCGAGGCTTTGCCTTGCCCAGCTGATTTCTTTGCAGCAAGAATGATGCAGCGTGTAGCAGCCGGATTAGAGGAATGGAGGAAACCCATTTGCTGTATACAGGGTAGCCTTTATCACCTGCCCGATCTACGCCAACCGCAACTGAGTTCACCACTGTCCGGAGTCCTGCCTTCCCTTCTTCTTCTCACTAATTTCTCTTTATCATATTCCCTTCCCCTTGTAGTCCTGTACCATGCGAGCCCTCCATGTGCTTCATAGGGCTATGTTCCTTGTTTCGTCTGAGCAGTGTCAAGGTTCACCTAAACTCTGGGCCATTTAAGAAGTCTCGTAAGTTGAACTTAATGATGAACAAGGCAGAAGAAAAGAAACTCGTAAATTTTGCAGTATAACAATGTGGTGGGAAATTAACGTAAGTGCGTAGTGGTCAGTAAATTGCTTGATAGAGTGCAGAAATCTTTCCGTTCCTTTTTGGTAGCCTTCCGTTTCTTTTGTTAACAGATGCCATAGTGCAACACACTCCTTTGATGGTTCTCTCTTTTCTTTTACGTTGATCAAGTACCAGTTCTCTCCGTTGTTGTCTCGTTCTTCCCCACCGGCTGTACCTGCAACTGCCCGACTTGCCTTGCCAATTCTCTCCTTCTTTCTCTTCATTGGGCGGTATGTTTTCCTTCGTTTTATGGGTATTCCCTTGAGTGCTGAACCAAAGCTTTCGTCCAGGTCCCGTTTCTTCGCAAGATCAGAAAACGTGAGTGCTTTGGTTTTCGTCCTGGCCGCGGTTTGTCTAGAGTCGTTACTTGCGAAGTTACCTGTTATGGAACCTTCAGTGCGTGATTAATTGAGCACCTCTGTGATGTATTCTTCTCCTTCATACTAGGCATGATCTTATTCTTCATCCATTTCCCGGTACAGTGAGCTGGTCTTCCACCAGATCCGTGCACCCTTGTCTTCGTCTGTTCCCCAATGCAGTGAGCTGGTTCTCCTACTGGATTTGTGCAAACCGAAGTGGTGCAAAGGTGTGCCCTCTCTTTTGGTTTCGTTGATTTTCTCCCCTATTGCACCACTTTACCCAGCCGTCTTCGAATTTCCTTTCTTTTTTGAGTTTACGCTTGAACATGATTTGTGGATGAGTGGTTTAGTCAGGTATACTGATTTATAAGCCTATTATTTTAGTATGATGGATTTTATCAAGTATATTGATTAATAGCATGGTATTATGGAACTGTGATGTTTGTCAAAAATATGGTTTTATAAACCATCTATATGCCTCAGTTTGTGTATCTACAGTATTAACCATTCGCTTGGCCAATGCGAGGTGAGTATACGGAATCCCAGTGTTAGGGGAGAGTTGCTTACCTGTTTGGGAGTTGTATGGCTGTTGTTTTCGTTTGCTTGCCGCGTCTTCGCGGGTTGGCTCGTTTCGTTCGCCTGCCACGTCTTCGCAGGTTGGTTCGTTTCGTTCGCCTGCCACTTCTTTGCAGGTTGGTTCGTATTGAGTTTTGAGACAGGTATGATGTGTGTTGTGTTTTCTCTGCCTAGTCTCGGACAACACTGGCGATACGGGTTATGTATTCAGTATTATTTTTCTAAAAATATAAAATTACACTGCCAGTGGGCTCCCGGTTTCCCTTTAGCGAGGGGTTACTCGGGGAGTGATTTATTATGTCCATCCCGTTGGGTTTTTCTTGGTTGACATTGTTAATAGTATTGTGTTACGAGTTGTTGTTATATAACCTATTGGGTTGGAATCATATTCTACGATATGAAACTTTAATGTGTGAATTCCTTATCCTTCTGATTGTTTCCGTTACGTCCTTGTTCGTATAGTAATCCATTTCCCCCGTTACGTCCTTGTCCATATAGTAATCCGTTTCCCCTCTTCTTTGTTTGTATTCTCGTTTCCCCGTAAGGACATATGATGCTGTGACTCCTACTGAGATTTTATTATCTCACCCGTTGTTGTTTCCCCCTTTCAGGAATAGTTCGTGAGCCGTAGACGACGTTTGAGGTGTGAGTGTTTCCTACGACTTGGCTGGACTATCGCACTTGCATATTTTACACGGTTTTCTTATCTGGCATTTCCTGTTGACTCGTTTTGATGTTTTGACTCATTTTATATTTTTATGCATTTACTACTCTGGTAGTTACGGTTTTTATGTTCCGGACTTTAAGCCCAGTTTGTGATTTTAGGCTTGTGGCTGTATGGACCTATTTTTCGTTTTGAATATTTTGTCTTTTCGAATAAAGACTTTCGCTGTGGTATTTCGTTCACTCCGATTTTTATGCCAGATGTCTGTTACTTATTTGATATGCTCCAATTTTTGAAATATTAAATATATTTATTTTGGGAATCGTGTTTGAAAAGTCGTCTAAGCCTTGTGGGATTCGGATTGGTCCACATATTAGGCTTGTCCGGGTTTCACGGCGGTAAGGGTCTGGTTTTCGGGTTCGGGTCCTTACAATATGACTAGTGCATCCACTCTCTATGTACCAGACTTTATCATCACCAAGAGAGTCCCCTGCCATAAAAATAAATTCTTTATCTGGACTGGCATCAACTTGATTTGCTTCATAACTTTCTTCACGAGCATGATCTTGCAATCTATTCTGGAATGGTTGTTGTCGTGCAGCTCCAGTTTTCTTTGCTTTGCAGAATTTCTCTGTGTCCCATTTTTTTGCAGAAGTTGCATCTACTTGTGTTCCAGCATTTAAATTCTGCATGATTGATTTTGCCATAATGCTTGCATGGTGGGTATTCTTTGAATGTATCACAATCATGTACTCCAACATTGTGAGTCTTTATGTAGTCTCTCCTTTTATCATTTCCCAATTTCTTCACTTCTGCATTTTGCCGCATGTTGTGCTTGATAGCAAGAGCCTCTTCATCTAAATTTTCACTTCTTTGGTTCAGTCTTTGTTCATAAGCTTGTAGTGAGCCTACAAGTTCAGTAATTGTGAGCCTCGTCATATCTCTTGACTCTTCTATAGCTGCAACTTTTGCATCAACGACTCGACTACGCGCAACTCTTTAACTTTTTCTCCGTACAGCTTCATTTGACTCACAATCTCTTGAATTTTTGAGAATGTATCGATTGTATTAATATCAGGAGCATGAGGATTGGGACAACGGAATAATGTACCCACAGCAAGCAAAACAAAACTAACTGATACCATAAGTGCTTATAGGATCAGGCATTTTCATGTGCTAGATATCAACAACATTATCTACCCAACAAAGAGGCAAAATCTCCTGCAGGCAATAGATCTAAACTATCTAAATGTACATCCCGTAAATTCGACTTGGCCCAGCAGAAGCCGTGTCTCAAACCATTCATGAACATGTCATTTGTACTAACTACATCTCCCCTGAAAAGGCTATGATTTCTACCTAGCCAGATACTCCAAGTAAAAGAGAACAACAAGACGTACCACACCTTTTTCCATTGACGGGAAGTGGAGAAGCCAGCCTACTGTAAGAACAATTCAGTCATGGAGCATGGTTGGACCCAGCTGATGCCCAAATGTTTGAATAATAAGGACCAACAGGCCCAGGCATTCCGACAGGTGAGTAGAGCATGATTGGAGTCCCCCTCCTGATATGCACAAGCATGACAAGCACCTTCACTGGCAGGCAGAAGACCAAGGCGGATCAAATGACCTTTGGAAGCCATCTTTTCTCTACACGCTAACCACATAAAAGCCTGCCATTTCGGAGCTCCCTGCTCATTCTATACATTTGGTATTGACCTGACCTCTGTCGTGACGGACAAGGCTTCCAAAGATTGGTAACAGGCGCGGGATGAGAAGGTGCAGCGTGAGTCCCCCCACAGCAACCGGTCTTCTTCAATGGCCTTCGGTTTGTATCCATCCAACATCAATTGTAACGTGAACTTCAGTTACCTCCCATACGAAAAGCCGACGTCTCCATATCAGATCCCACTTCCAAACAGTCCCGTCCAGATACCCAAACCTTGAGATGGAGCCCTTTTTGATAAGAGAAAGCGCATATAACCTGGGAAATAATACTTTCAATGGCGACATACTGCACCAAATATCGTTCCAAAAGGAGATTGTGTCTCCTTTGCCCAGTTGCCAGCGGAAGAGTGTGGAGATACACTGTCCGTTAGAGAAGCAAAATCTGCTTGTGTTGACAATACCCTTCCAAAGAGCTGAAGCACGACGATTCTCACATACTATACCTCCATCTCGCAGCGTAGGACTATATTTTTGCATAATGAACTGATGCCACAGCGAACAATGGGCGGTGGCCAACCGATAGCTCCACTTCATGAGTAATGCCACATTCCTCCATTGTAAACAACCCAGCCCAGCACCCCCGTTGTCCTTGGCGCGAACTGCAACCTGCCAACTCACTTTACTCATGCATCGTTGATCTGCTCTCCACGCCCAAAGAAAACGTCTCATCATTTCTCCAAATCCCTCCTAACCACCATCGGCATTTGGAAGAGTGTCATATAGTAAATAGGTAAACTATGCAATACCAACTTCAACAAGACAATCCGGCCTCTTAAAGATAGCAAGGAACCTTTCCAGGAGGCCAATTTACGTTTGAATTGGGTAATTACCATCTCCTATGTTTTACATCTGCGGGGATTTGCCCCTAGTGGAATCCCTAAATACTGAAAGGGGAGTACTTGCTGCTGACAGTGGAGCTTAGACGCCAGATGGACCACCTCCCATGTAGACACATGGATCCCTACTAATCCAAATTTGAAGAAATTAATCTTCAAGCCGGACAACATCTCATAACACCGCAGCAATCGCTTCAAGTTGAGGATTCCCTGATTGTCGCCTTGGCAAAAAAGAATGACATCGTCCGCGTACTGTAAGTGTGCTAGGTATAACGTACCAACCTTGATACCCTGAAATAATTGCCTCTCCGCCGCTGTGACGATGAGTCTGGACAATACCTTCCCTACCAAATTAAACAGCAATGGTGACAACGGATCCCCTTGACACAGGCCTCTCCCCGTTGTAAATTCCTGCGTCGGGGAGCCATTGATCAATATGGCACACCTCGCTGTGGAGATACAGGCCATTATCCACTTGCGCCAACGTGAACCAAAACCCATCCTCGTCATGACCTCCAAAAGAAAATTTCAATCAACGGAGTCGTAGGCTTTCTGAAAATCTAATTTGAAGCACCATCCACGTTGCTGTGATTGCTTCATGGTATGAATTAATTCGTTGGCGATAATGATCGAGTCAACAATGTATCGGCCTGCCATAAAACCTGTTTGAAAAGGGGAGATGAGGTGATCCGCCACACTTTTCAGCCGGTTGGACAGTATCTTTGCAAAAATCTTGTACAGGCTGTTGAGCAAGCTGATAGACCGATAAGAATTAAAATCAGAGGTACCGAATATCTTGGGGATCAATGTAATGAAGCTGTTATTGATCCCACGCGGTAGTGTCCCACTGGAATGAAAATCGTGGACCATTGTGATGATATCCTGGCCAATAACAGTCCACACTTTTTTAAGGAAGTAGAAATTGAACCCGTCTGGCCCTGGAGCCTTGTGACTTCCGCAAGCCCAAACCGCCTGCTGTATTTCCTCCTCCGTGAAAGGGGTTTCTAGCATATCAGCCTCAACAGAAGATATCCTGGGCAAATCTAGGCGTCCCAGACCTAACCAACACACCGTATCACCCTTAAAAAGCTGCTGGAAATGTGTATGCGCCGCAGTTTTAATCGCAGATGGATCAATAATCTCCACTCCATTGACTTTAACGACCCCAATAAAATTAATACATCGACGCAATGAAGCACATGATTGGAAGAACTTACTGTTCTTATCTCCCAACTTTAACCATTGCTGTCTGGATTTCTGCCGCCATAGAGCCTCAAGTTTCCGTTTTATCTCCCATTTCCCGACCTACAAGAGATTATATCGCCCCGTCACGGCTAACCCCAAATTCCGTCTATCCTGATCCAATGTATCAATTTCATTTAATGTCTACCGCAACTGATTATCCAACGCCCCAAACTCTTCTTTATGCCAAACTGCAAGTTTCCGCTTTAAGAAAGCAAGTTCTTGATCACCCTGTAATCGCCAGGGAAGCATTGACCTGCCTCGTGCCACATATTTCTGTATCACCTCCAGAAAAGTGCTGTCGTCCCACCACATATCCCACGAACGGAATGGACGAAAACCCCAGAAAAAAGTATCAGCTTTCAGAATAAGGGGAACATGATCCGAGAAACCTTTAGCACCGGTATATAGTCTATGCCGACTGAAGTGTTGACACAAGGTAGGGGACGCTAGAACCCGGTCTATTCTAGACGCTCTATGTGTTGTGAACCACGTAAATTCCTTTCCCACAATTGGCAAATCAACCAACCCACTACCGTGAACAAAGTTAAGGAATCGCCGTGCTGCTTGGTAGTTGAAATGACTGCCAAGGCGTTCCGTTTCGCTCACTGTCTCGTTAAAGTCCCCTAAGAGCACCCAGGGAGCAGTATCCAGTGCCTTCTGTTGCTGAATTTCAGCCCACAAGACTCTGCGATCCACCTTAGTGTTAGGAACGTATAACCCAACGCAAACAAAGCAAAAACTCGAAATTCTCATGCACATCTGCAACAATATCCACCGCTCATATCTCTCCACACCTGTAATCTGAACATTTGTATCATCCCATAAGCAAGCAAGTCCTCCTGCCCTCCCTTGCGCATCGATAGCCAACCATTTGACGGTGGTTCCTGGCCATAGGCTACTTGCGAAGCGATCAGTGAAGTGTTCAATTTTCGTCTCACATAGAATCAAAACACTAAGCCGCTCCTTATTGATTAACGAACAGATCTGATGCTGTTTGGTTTTCCCTCTACACCCTCTAATGTTCCACATCGCAAAATTAAACATAGACAAACAATAGACCCTGGCGCAAACAACCATTCACAGCACAATCAAGTGCAGTGATTTTGCCACTCCTTATCTTCCTCTACAATCCGAGTTCCCAGTTTTTGACGAATCGCTACTTTTGTTTGTTTCTGATGAAGTCCCAAAGTTTCCATGAGTGTCAATGTCTGGTGTACTTCCTTCTCCACGGGGCAAATCTCTGTAGCTGCACTCTTTGACTGTGGCATCACCTCTACACCCATATGACTATCACGAGTAGCAGCCAAAAATGAAGGATCTTCTGCCACCTGCGGAGCGGAAAGCAACGCCACTTGACTACAGCCAGCCGAGGACAAACTTCCATTGGGATTAATGTGTTTAAGTATTTTTTGTTTGCCAACTCTAGTGTTTGCAGCTCTGCCTTTCTCACCCATACATGAAGCCTTGTTGCCCTCCTTACGCATTCTAGCAAAGGCCATATCAGTAGAGGAAGGCCTCCGCCATGCGAGGGGCTAGAAGCCTGTGAGCATCACTGTCCTCCTTTCTCCCTTGGTAGAACTCGGGTGTCGTACAATGACTGAAAGAACCTCTTTGCTACTGTAAATGACTAAAGAGCCCTTCAAAAGACTGTAGCTCATGAGATGATGGACCCATGGGTAATTCTGACTCCTGTCCCAACAACTTGAATATCCCACTGGTACCCACAAAACCCTCGTGCAATTTTTGCACAACATCTGCCTTTGCACGTGTGGCGTCTTGGTCAGACTGTCGACAGGAACCACCTTTTCCTACTTTTCCTGCAGGAGACATGCTGCTTCTGACATCTCCTAGCCTGCTCTTCCTTACCTCTGGCACTAGGTGGTTAATGGGGACTGAAAGACTATTGCTGGCACCCGAAGCAGTTTCTTTTTTGTCCGCCTCGGGTTCCACACCTTCTGGCTCCTTTGTTTCCTGGATACAAACTGAAAACATTTGGCCAGCAACCTTGACTTGAAGCTGGAGATGGATGTCCGATAATATTCCAGTAGCCACTTGGACCACAGCTGCCTTAAGATGAGTCCAACTTATAGTTTGCCTGTGTACCTGAACCAGTGAACCAATCTGATGAATGGTTTGCCGAAACGCAGCTTCACCCCAGACAGTCAAAGGCAGTCCCACAATCTTGACCCAACTTAGTCTTTTCTTCTGCATATCCTCATGCTGCCAAGGATGTATATCAAAGAACAATCCGTTCCAAAAGCTATATTTAGTGGTGAGCTCCCGGGTCATCTTCTCCTCTGACTCAAAGGTAATGAGACATTGCTGTCCTCCCATATGGACACACTCCACCTTCAAGGGGAAACAGATCTCATTATAGGAAACTGCACGTAATATACCTACTGCACTTCTCAACAGTCTAGTCTGGGCGCCCACATCAGGATAGAGCTCCAGTATGGCACAGTCTGGAACAGGGGATGCGGCTGCCATTGTAGCCTCCACATACGTACGACTGTCACGCTCCCTGAAGGTCTTAAAAGGGGCAGCAGGTGGGGGAGGACGAAGTTCAGCTGGTATAGGAGTGCGGGATGCATCCGGACGTGGAACCTGGCGTTGGGCAGCAGGATGGGCATATCGAGCTACCTGAAAACTCATCCATGCAGGACCAGCTATGATAGAGTTAAGTCTCCTTTGTCTAGTGGCTTCCTGAACTCCACACCGAACAAATTTTGCAAAGCCAAAACGCAATCCCCGCCTGGATTTTCGGACAGAAATGAAAACATCGACGACAGGTTCAATGACAACTATTTCTTTGAAGAGTTTGCCCGAAGTCCAACCCTCTGGTATTCCTTCGACGAAATAGGAGATATACCGGTCAGTGTTGAGCACCTGGTCTGGTTTCCACAGTGGATGGACGGGCCTTGGGACCTGGGGTGACGAAGGTGGTGATGACAGCCCATTGACGGGGTGGGCAGCAGGCACGGTAGTAGTGTGAGTAGTTTGATGAAACGGGGTGGGGTGGGGTATGGAGAGAGGGGGGAGATTTTGGGAGGTGAGAGAAACCATTTTTTATCAGAGTTTCCACAATCTCTTGAGTTCTGCCAGCATATTGCTTTATACTCTCCGTTTGCTTCATTTTAAGCAATTCAAACTCCCTTCGTAATGTTTGGAGCTTGATTGCCCTGGCTTTTTCAGAGCCTTGGAATTCCTCTCTTAAAATCTCCCAGGCTTCATTTGCACTGCTTGCACTCACGATTAAAGGGAAAATAGATTCTGAAATTAATGAATGCAAATAAGATATAGCCTTAGTATGTTTCAGAATATCTTCTTTTACCTTCTTTAACTGGTTGACAGATAAGCTTTAAGCATCTCCCAAAGATCATTTGCAACAAAAAAGGCTCTCACTCGAATAGCCCAATAATCATAGTTTTCACTGCAGACGATGAACCATGAGCCATATTGGTCCCTTACACGAACTTGTTCCGCTACCAATGTTTATCTTTTGCAGTTTGTTTCACTCGCCAGAGTTTTCTTTTTCTTCTTCAAAACATTTGCTTCATTCATTCATTCATATATTTAATTTACAAAGAAGCAGCCATTTTATAGTAATTCTTTACGTAAACAAAACAGCATCAGTGTACTGCTTTATTTACACTAATAGTGGGCCGCAAGTTCAAAAAACATCATCATTACATTCCAGATAATTCTACATCTTAGTAGAGATTTCTTTCATTACAAAATATTATAATATATTAGAAGCATCTGGAGATCGATCCTTAGCATCATTCATATACCAGAAGTTTTTTTTTTTGATGAAACGAAAATCTTTATTGAAATTTATCTACACAGTTATATCATGTGGAACAAAATTTCTATACAAAACAGTTATGATAGTCCGAGATGATTGAAATCATAGGTATCTTGAACTTTCAGAACTCAACCCACCACCTGATGCCACTTATCAATTGCCAATAAATCGGCTCCTCTATACTCTACTCCTTTCAAGTTTACTCTCGCCCAATCCATTCCATGTATTAGGCAATCCATCGCCATATCAGTAGCATTTTTATATGTGTTTTTAAAAACTCGCGCATTCCTTGCAGACCATAATCTCCATACCCCACCCAGCAACATACAATCCCAAATACAGCGATGCTTTTTACTGGTGAATAAGCCTTCCCATTGCATGACTAAGTCCACAACAGAATTTGGCAGCACTCCATTCACACCCCAGCGCCTCAAAACCTCCATCCCGCACTTCCAAGCCATAGAACATTGGACAATAACATGATCAGCATCGCTTTCTTCATGGTCGGAAGCATCACATTTCAAATCACTTTGATTCAATAGCTGCAGCCTAAACAATCTGCCTTTTAATAGTATTCTATTTTGACATGCTAGCCAAAGAAAAGCCTTGCTTTTTGGTGTTCCATTTCGATTCCAATTGGGATTGGTACGGAAATATCCATCAAATAAGCATCTTCCAAATCTTTGTAACAAGTTTTCACCGAAGGCTTCTCTAGTTTGTCACCCCACACAATCCTGTCATCATGATCATCTGTGGGCCTCAAGTTTGACAGCAATTCCTTCAATTCCACCACTAATTCTTCTTCCCACACGAAAAGATCTCTCCTCCAGTCAAATTCCCAATTCCAAATACCATTATTCCAATATCCCATTTGCCCAACTAAGAAACGTTTCTGCATGGAGATTTCAAAGAGCCTCGGGTATCTTTGCTTCAGCGCCATCCCATGGACCCAAGTGTGACTCCAAAATTTGATAGAGTTGCCTCTACCCAACTGCCATTTGAAGTGTTCTCTAATTTTGATTGCGACAGGATGCTCCCCATTGAAATAGCTGGCAATGTCCCTCCATATTCTGGATACATTCTGCTTTCTAAAGATCAAACCCTCGCTACAGAGTTCTGGTTTATATATTTCTTGAATAGCCTGAACCCAAAGAGAATCTGGGTTGGAAAATAGCTTCCAACCCCATTTTAAGAGCAGTGCTGCGTTCCCAGCTTCCGAGCATCCAATACCAGCACCCCCTTTCTCAATTCCACAACACACTTTTCCCCATTTAACCTTATGTAAACATCTAGTATCCACACTACCTTTCCACACAAACCTCTTAGTCAAAGATTCCAGCTCCTTTGTGACTTTCTTGGGCAGCTTGAATAGTGACATGTAAAAACATAGGGATGCTATTTAGAACCGATTTAACTAATGTTAGCCTTCCTCCCATAGATAAGAATTTGCCTTTCCCACCCAGCAAGCCTTCTTCTAACATTTCTCAAGACTCCTTCCCAAGTTTTGTACCTTCCCGGATTAGCACCAAGTGGCATACCCAAATATTTAAATCGGTAATGAATCTGATTTGCACATCAACCTTGCCGCCATTTCCTCCACCTCATGCTGTTGGTAATTTATTCCGATCAAAACACTCTTGTGAAAATTCACTTTTAAACCAGTAAAGAGAGCAAAGCAAACACTCGTTTAAGGTTCAACAATCCCTCCAACCCATCGCTGCTAAAGAGAATCACATCGTCAGCATATTGAAGATGTGTGAAATTTCTGTTACCCAACGATAGGCCTTTGATTAAACCAATTTCTTCTGCCCGTTGTAATAATCAAGATAATGTTTCGGCAACAATGTCAAATAACAAAGGTCAAATAACAAAGGGGATAGTGGATCCACTAAGTCCCTTCTTCATCCCAAATTCCTGGGTTAGAGATCCATTTACCAAAACATGCATTCTCGCAGTAGCTACACTTTGCCGAATCCAATACCGAGCCATCGCTCCGCGTTAGATTGAAACAGATTTCTGTAGAACTCGACGACCGCCTTTTTTATCTCAGAGGGCTCTTTGATCCTGCTACCATTAACCAAAAGAGATCCCATGTGATTATGTTTCTTTCTTGTGCTTGCACTGATGTTAAAGAACCTTGAATTTGAATCTCCTAATTGCAACCACTGAATCCTGAAGTTCTGTTTCCACACAGACTCTATCTTGCTTTTCAAACGCCACTTCTGATCTTGAAGACTGCTGTAGCGAGCGATCTGGTCCTCATCCCACCTTACATTTGGATCTCTATTATTATCCAAATCTTCAATCTCCTCCATAATCTGCTTAAAACTGCTTTTTGGATCTCCCTTATTCTCACGGTTCTTTCTCAGCTCGCTGAACTTTTTCACAACAAGAAAATCCCCAGAAAAATCTAAATTGATATCGTCCCACATTTTTTTGAGTATCTCCAAGAAATCAGGTTGTTGCCACCAACTGTCCCAGGACCTAAATGGCTTAGCTCCCCATGAAATGGACTCCATCTTAACCGCAAGAGGAGTGTGGTCAGAAAGTTTTGTGTCCAGCCACCAATGAGAACTCCATGTGGTCAGCAACCCACTCAGCGCTTGCAATAGCTCGATCAATTCTAGAGGCGAAGCGAGAAGACATCCATGCGAATTTCTAACCCAAAAGCAGTAAATCTACAAAGCCTCCATCATCAATAAATTTTTGCAATGCATCAGCTCCTCTACAATTCAAAGAAACCTCCAGATTTCTCATAATTTGCCAATACCTGATTGAAATCCCCCACAATAAGCCAAGGATCTCTGCTTCTCATGTTAATTTCCAAGATAAATTGCCATAGATCCACCCTTCCAGCTATGTTATTTGGAGCATGGAGCCCTCAAATGAACATTTTATATTCAGAAGCAATTAGTTCCACTTCCAAGATAATTATCCTTTCAAAACATGAGGTGCTAATAATCTTAACAACCGAATCATTCCAACACACCAATAAACCCCTAGCACGCCCATGAGCATTACTTGCACACCAATTTGCTGATCCACCATGCCAAATACGATTAACTATATTAGCATTCATGCTTTCAACCTTGGTTTCTCCTAGAAAGCATACAGCTATGTCATTTAAAGAAACCCAACTCCTTATATCTTTACATTTCATCTGACTCCTGATTCCCCTGATATTCCAAAACCAGATATTTATCATTACTTTAAATCACACCTAGCGAAGGACAGCCAAAGCGGCTTACTGTCCTCCTCTCCCACCTCAGTTATCATGCTCTTCCTCAATCAGTTCTGCTATCTTTCCGCATAACCTCTCGCGGGGCTTCTTTGACACTAGTTGCAACTGCTCCATGACCTTCAAAGTAGCCTGAGTTTCTTCATCCGGCCCATCGCCCTCATTGCAGTCATTATTTAACTCCGCATTTGTCTCCGGAACCTGTGAAACCGAAGAAATAGTATCTAGAACCACTATTTTTTTCAAGGATTCCGACACCTCCTGAATCCGACTTTGATTGGAATCTAAAACCTCTCTACATCTTCCATCAGCTAATGCATCTGTCTGTGCCCTTACTGCAAGAATTCTTTCATATATCCGAGCTAACACCATATCTGATTTAAAGCTTGAATTGGAAGAGTTACCCTCACCACCCCCAACACATCTCTTGCTGCCACCCCTGCTTTCGAAAACCACTACCTTGAGACCAAGATTGCCTTCTACGTAGCATTCTAACAGGACTTGCATCACCAACCACGACCCCAGCCTCCTTAGACTTTGACCCGAATGACTGACCTCCATCCGCCACAGGACTACCCAAAGGAACAGGATAGACTTCATCACTCGCATTCACCCCTTGTTCAGGCTCAAACCCCATTCTCTTTGGAGTTAATCCTTCACCAGATGCCTCCTGGGTCAAAGAATTATCTGATTTGTGCGCCACAATTTCTCTTTGCATAATTCCATTGTCATTTTCGAATCACCCCTTCCTCCTGGGAGATACCATATGTCCATATGGTGAACAAGAAGTATTACAGTATCTATACATACCGCCCTTATCACCATCCTCAGTTCTGAGCTTGTTCAATAACTCCACATCCTCCACAACCTTAATCGGAAAAATGCATCCATCCACCTCCAAACGAACCAGCCCACTGGCCTTACTAGCCTGCGATGAACGCACGCAGACTAAGGCATCCACCAATTGCGATTTACCAAGAGTATCCGAATGAATCTGCACAACCTCCCCGAAAGCCTGGCCAATTTTCTTGAAAGAAGCCTCAGACCACGCATATAAAGGAACCCCAGAAAGCCTAAGCCAGCAAGCTCTCCCCATCAACACATCCTTAGTTCGCCATGGGTGAATGTCTGCAAAGACGTCCATCCACAGATTAACATTAGACTCTAACTCTCGACTCATAACCTCATGAGATGGGAAAGTGAGCAAAAATTGCTAGCCCCCAACTCTGCGGACTATAACCTCATGAGGCAATCTGTGTTTTTGTAGTATCCCGTTTCTTGCAACACCAACAAGACTCATGTTAAGCCACTCAAGATTTTCCTCCGAAGCTGAGATCTTGACATCAAAAGAGCACTTCATTTCCACATCACGATGAGATCCACCAACCACCACTTCAGAATAAGATCTCACTTTGTTGTCAACCACACGTTGTGGCTCAGCCCTAGCCACCACTGCATTAGCCACCACTGCTTTCCCTTTCTGCCCATATTCACCCTGGCCCACTTGATTTCTGGAGGTATACCTAGCCAGACTAAACTTCAATGAGCGCCCATCAAATTTCAACCCATTCAGTCGTGATACCCTGTTTCGCTCAAGCACCCCTTGATTCAAAAATCGGGTGAAACCAAATCGAGTGTCCCTTGCGCTTTTCTTCCTTGGGATGTAGACATCGATTACTGGCTCCCATTTGAGATTCTTCTGAAATAGATCATCCGGGCTCCACTCCAGAGGGATATGATCTACGAAATATGACACAAATTTCTGGTTTCCAAAGATCGCCTTGGGATCCCACCTAACGCCGGACGAAGGAGGAACATGGTTGGGTCTATTGGTTGGACGAGTCCTAGTGACACGGTTGGTCTTAGAGAGATCATGCGAAGAAGCTGAAGTGTTATGGGTAAGGATGATTTGTGAGAATTTAGGTTGGCTGCGGGGTAGGGTAGGTTGGTTTGGGGAAGGAGAGGGTCGGGAGGGTTTGGGAGAGACATGAGGAGTTTTTTCACCTCTCCCTGAAATTCATTCATATACCAGAAGTATCTGGATCATTTCTAACAGACTCCATGTATGCCAAAGATTATGAGGAATTTGACTCCAGGTTGGATATCTTTGAAGGAATCATGGATGCTCTTGTCTCTTCCAGTTCAGAAATGATTGGGGTGTGCGGAATTGGCGGTGTTGGCAAAACAACGCTGGTTAAAGAGGTTATCAGGCAAGTTAGGATAAAAAGGTTATTCGATGAGGTGGTTGTGGTTCGTGTTGACGAGAAGCCAGACTTAAAGAATCTTCAACTGATCATTGGGGACCAACTAGGCCAAAAGTTCCCTGAAGAAAGTATGGAGGCAAGAGCAAGCCGATTGCATCAACGACTGAAACAAAAAGATAAGATTTTTATTGTTTTGGATAATGTATGGGAAAAGTTTAATTTGAAGGAAGTTGGGATACCACTAAGGATGATCACAAAGGCTGCAGGATTCTACTAACATCGAGAGATCTCTACGTTTTGTCAAATAGAATGGATTACCAAACCAATATTCAAATTGATGTTTTACCACAAGAAGAAGTTTGGAATCTGTTCAAGAAAAGGGCAGGAGATTGTTTGCAAAGTCGTGAATTGATATCCGTAGCGCAAAAGATCTCCAAGAAGTGCGGAGGCTTACCACTGGCCATCTCAACGGTTGCAAGGGCTTTGAAGAATAAGAGTTTGGCACAATGGAATGATGCCTTACGACAGTTGGAAAATCCTTCACCCCATAATTTTATTGAGATAAGAGTTCCATCGGAGGTTTATGGTGCTTTAGAATTAAGTTACAATCATTTAGCTTCAAAAGAACTCAAGTCAATTTTTCTGCTATGTTGTCAGAGTTTTCTTACTATTAGAGAATTGGTGAAATATGGTTTGGGTTTGTCATCGTTTCCCGAGGTTTCGTCAATTGAAGGAAAAGACAGAGTGCAGGCATTATTTCCACAAATGATCTCGTGCGAGACTGTTACACATATTGACCACAGTCATCACAAATCATAAGCTAGTCCACAGTGATGCGAAGTCCACAAATACACTTGAACACACTTGAATGTGATGCGAAGTTGAGCAAGTCCACAGTGTCACGGGACTAGAGTTTTGCGGAATAGAAACTCTCCGTGCGGCCTTAGACTATCGCTCTCGCAATAGACTAAGTAAGCCTTCCTCACAAAGCCAGCTAGAATGCTAAGCTTAGAACCGAACCGAAAGGAGAGAGACACACAAGAATGGAGAGAAAGCTCTAAACTCTCAATATTGCAAGTATTGCTGGATGATTACAAATGAGGGGTGACACCCCTTATATAGCCTTTACAACTCCCCAATGATTTTTTTTGAAGAAATATCGATATGTATATATATAATGATAAGTAAACAACAGAGCCGGACACTGAAACTGTATCCGCGCTCAATGAACAGAGTGAACCAAACATTCAGCAGTGGATCAACTATATAGCCTATATACCAACAATTCAAAACTGTAAAATCTAACATCTGAGTTAGTAGCCTTCACCCAGTAAATCATACCGTCTGTCTTTGAAACTCCTGTCTGCTGCCCCTCTAATCCGCACCTCTGAACTTTCTAGCAAGCTTGCAATCCTGCATTTGTGGGCTTATCTGTTGCAGCGCCATCAGCAGGAACTCCCCTTAACATCTGGACAGTTGACAGGAGGTATCCATCCATCCAGAGATGTCACTACAACAATCATTCCTGAGTAGTGGACTGCACCATGGACACCAGCATTGATGATCTGAATCCCCCAGCATAATGTACAGAAAAACAGAGCCAATGATTGAATTATAGGATCTGTAGCTTTCAAAACACCCTGCACTGCATCTCCAATAAGGAAGCCAAAGGTAAGACCGCCAATCTGTCTATGCAATCTGTTAGTTGAGCCATAGTGATCGGAAATCCCCTGTTGGAATTATTGTCAAACAATCTGGACAGCCAGGCTTCAAATTGAAATTTGTCCAGCAAAAGCCGTGCCGAATACCAGTATAGAATAAATCATCCGCGCTGCAACTGATACTGCGAAAAATGCGGTTGTTCCGTCCCAGCCATATGCTCCATGTAACTGCAAACAATAGCACATACCACAAACCTTGCCAACGAACAGGAACATGTAAACCTCCCCACTGCACAAATAACTCTGTCATACTTCGGGGCTGAACCCAGCATAAACCCCATTTATGAACTAGAATCGACCAACAGGTCCAAGCCACCTTGCAATCCAGCAAAATATGATTGGAATCATTTTCTGCTAAACCACACGCATCACAGGCACCAGCTGAACCAGGGAATACCGAATTGAATAAGCTGATGTTTGGCATGTATCTTCTCTCTACACGCAAGCCACATGAAAGCTTGCCATTTGGGTGCACCTTGCTTGCGCCAAACATTAGGGATGCTTGGCTCACCAGGCGGAAGCAAATTCTCCTCCAGAATCTTGTAGCAATTGCGCACTGAAAAAGGTTTCAGCTGATCTCCCCAAAGGAGTTCATCCTCCAGCACTGGATTTGGTGCAAAACCTCTCAATAAGATGAGTAAGCGATCAGCTTCCTCCTCCTCCCACACAAACAAATGTCTCCTCCAGATCAATTGCCACTCCCATTCCTGTCCCACCAGTGCCCCAAACCGTAAAATTGAACCCTCCTTCTCCATAGAGAGTGCATATAATCTGGGAAACAAATGCAATAATGACTGATTGCTGCACCAGCTGTCTTGCCAGAACGCAATTAAACGTCCGCTGCCCAATTTCCAACGATGAAATGCAGAGATACATTTGCCAGTTGGCAATACCAACTTACTGGTTTGCACTATGCCACGCCAAATAGCAGAGCCTCCATTGCTGCGGCACTCTAATCCAGCTGGGCTTAACCGCGGCCTATACTTGTGCGTGACCACCTGCTGCCACAAAGAGCAAGTGTCCGTGGCAATTCTTGCACTCCATTTCGTAAGCAAGGCCTGATTCCTCAACATTAAATTTCCTAGTCCTGCGCCTCCTTGGTCTTTCCCACGAAGCACTACCGACCAGCGTACTTTACACATGCAGCGGTTCTCTACCTTTCCAGCCCACAAGAAGCGTCTCATCCATTTCTCCATTTCCAACCGTACACCCGATGGCATCTGGAAAAAAGTCAGATAATATACAGGTATAGACCACTATTTGTTAACCAGGGGGGGCAGTCTATGAAGCTGCAGTTTAATCGTCCTTTTCGATTTCAAGCTGCGTGGATATCTCATCCAAGTTTTGCAGATTTCATGAAAGAACATTGGATTCTTATAGAGAATTAGACTGCTACTTATTCTAATTTTGTTCAAGAGGTTAAACAATGGAACAAATGCTCCTTTGGAAATATATTCCATCGTAAGAGGCAATTACTACAATGTATACAAGGGATTGAGCTGGCATTATAGAACCGAGTATCTGACCAACTTATAGAGTTAGGTATGGAATTCAGGAAAGAATATGAGCTTACTTTAGCTCAAGAGGAGATGTTATGGTATAAAAAATCTAGAATAAATTGGATACACTTTGGTGACTGCAATTCTCATTTTTTTCACATGTCTACTTTCTCACGAAGATGTTCTAATTGGATAGAGCTACTGCGGGAAGAAATAGGGGAGTGGATTTCAGACCAGAATATTTTGATCAAGATGGCTATTGAGTTTTACTAGAAACTATATACGAAGGAGAGTTCAGATTTTATTCCCATGTTGACAACCACCCAGTTCCCAAGATCATAGAGTATCGGTAGATGAGTATTTTCAAACTATATTCGATGGAAGATTTTCAGAGTACATAAAAGTATGGGTAAGTTCAATGCACTTGGTATTGATGGCTTACAACCCTTTTTCTATCAGAGTAATGGAATATTGTTGGAAAGTCTCTATGGTCACTGGTCCGAAATTTCTTGACATCCGGACTCATGGACAAGGTGCTAAATGAGACCTTACTAGTGCTAATTCCGAAAACTGAGCATCCAAAATCTCTATTGCACTTTCGGCCCATCAATTTATGTAATGTGGCTTATAGGGTTATTACAAAAATTTTGGCAAATTATATGAGACCTTTAATGTCATCATTGATCTCTGAAAACCAGTCAAGCTTCCGGGAAGACAGATCACAAATAATATTGTAATAGTCTAAGAGGTTGTTCATTCTATGTATAAAAAGAAGGGGAAGACAGGGTGGAAGGCTATTAAACTCGATTTGGAAAAAGCCTATGATCGATTCAATTGGGATTTCATTATAGATACTTTGAAGTTGGCTCACTTTGAAAAATCCTTTATTCAGTTACTGCATACCTGTATCTCATTTGCTACTCTAAGAATCCTTTGGAATGGGAGCATGAGAGAGGCCTTTTCCCCAACTAGAGGATTTAGACAAGGGGATCCTATATCCCCTTATTTATTTGTTCTTTGTATGGAACGTCTAGGTCGTAGCATTCAAGATGCTATTAAGGGAAAGGAGTGGCGTCCAATTCGGTTGAGTAAAGAAGGACCGGTCTTAGCAAATATTTTTTCGCTGATGATCTATTTCTTTTTGCAGAGGCATCAATTGGACAGGCAGAGTTAATATGATCTACTCTTGCACATTTTTACTCTAGTTCCTGGAAAAAAATTAACCAAAGTAAGTCTTCTATATATTTTTTGACTAACACATCTAATTCTTTGGCAGATAGTATTTCTCACAAGTTTGGTATAAAAGAGTGAAGTCCCTGGGTAAATATTTGGGTGCCCAATTGATTCAAGGTCGAATGAGTATCTCTCATTACAATGAGCTCCTTGAGAGATCGAGAAAACGATTATCTAATTGGAAAATAAATCAGCTTTCGTTGGTTGGTAGAGTGACATTAGCCAAGTTGGTGTTGACTTCATTACCAATTTACAATATGCAAACAACATTGTTGCCATGCCATGTCTCACAAAAATTGGATAAAATGGTCAGGAACTTCATTTGGGACTCTACTATAAGTCATAGACAGATTCATCGTGTTAGTTGGGAGATAATTTGTCAACCAAAGAAACTAGGAGGACCTGGGATTAGATTGGCTATGGAAAGAAATGTCACTTTGCTCATGAAGCTTGGTTGGCGACTGCTCACTAAACCAAATGAGTTGTGGATACGAGTTTTAAAATAAATATGGTTGGCTTGATCCTGTTCAATGTCATGCATGTATTAAATCTGGCTTTTCACCGACTATGCGAGCTTTGGTTAAGATCTTGCCGAAAGTTTCAGATGGGATAAGATGGTCTGTTGGCAATGGGAAAAAAATTTGCTTTTGGAAAATTATTGGATTGAGGATCTTGGCCCGCTTATAGGACTCACTCATACAGATATACCAGAATCCATCCATGATCAATACTTGATAGAATATGTGAATACTAATGGGAGGTGGAATTTGAGTGTAATACTTCGCTTCCTTCCGCATTATGTATGCAAGAAATTGGTTGAGATGAGACCGCTAATTGTTGAGAACTGTGAGGATAGTATTTCCTGGGGTATCACAGACAGTGGAAAATTTACGGTTACATCAGCATATGAGTTGATTGGTAAAAACACAGAAGTGGTTGAAGAGGAAATATGGCTTGTGTATTTGGAAATGGTGAGGACCTGAACGTGTTAAAATGTTTATGTGGCTGGTTGCCAGAAATAGACTACCTATAAAAGTGATGTGTTATAATAGGAAAATTTCCACGGATACCTACTGTCCTCGATGTTATGTGGCTGAGGAAACCACATTACATGTTTTGAGAGACTGTGCTGAATCTAGGCATATATGGTCTCAGTTAGTACCAGTGTCTAGACATGAAGATTTTTTCAGGACTGACTTGCGGAGGTGGTTAGTTTACAATCTTCAACAATCCAATGATTCGTCAAATGAATCTGAACCATGGGCACTCCTTTTTGCAACTTCTCTATGGTTAATATGGAAATGGTGCAACAACAAAGTCTTTGACAGTGTAGAACAGATACCACAAGATCCGGGTAAGGAAATCTTGAGAGTCACACAGGATTTTGTTTATGCTTTGAACGTGATTGATACTATTGATGCTACCAAAGGGAAGAGAGAACAAAGATGGGTGAGGTGGATCCCTCCATTACCTGGATATTTTAAAATAAATTGTGATGGGGCTGTCCAGCATAGTACGGGAAAAGCGTGTGCGGCGGTTTAGTTAGGAATGAGAAGGGTGAGTGGTGTATAGGTTTTACGCAGAATATTGGCTATTGTACACCAGTAAAGGCAGAGTTATGGAGCATCTATATAGGAATGAGCCTTTGTCAACTATAGGGTGCTCAAAAAATCAAGGTATAGTCTGATTCATGGGAAGCAATCAAGTTACTTTGCATAAATGATCATAATGGAAGTGAATGCATGGTGGTAAAGCAATACGTAAAGATGATAAGGTGCTTCCAGGAGATTACTTTTGAGCATATCTTCTGCGAAGCAAATACTCCAGTAGACATACTAGCTAAACTAAGCTTCGGCAGGTCTGCAGGTCTGTAGGTGTTGAATGGCTAAAACATGTGTCGAATGTTGTTAAGTCTCCTTTGAATAAAGATGCTATGGGGGTTACCCTGTGTAGACAGCAATGAGATTAATAAGATGAAGCATTATTTGACAGATATTCTATGAAATTACAGTTGCTTTGTACGTATTTGGTTATAGGTGTATTTTACAAGTATTTTATTAGTAATTGAACCTAATTGGGAGCAAAAAGGCGTAAGGTGACCCCGATCGGCTAGGCAAAATGACACAACTCCCAAGGTATCAAACAGTTAGCCGGTCAAACACAGTGAGAAGATTGGTCATGAATTCAAAAGACAATTGAGCACATTTACAAAGACGACGATGACCGGTCGTGATCACAGGTCCGACAAGTCGATAATAAAAAAGACAAACTTTGGATTTTTGTACCAGTCATGACTATTGGTCTAACTGGGCAGAAATAGTTTATGAGAGTTTCAAAGATTTTCCAAGAGCCCAAGGATCAGTTGTACATGCCAAAAAAACCAGTCGAATTTGGACAAGAAGACACATGAAATTCAAAGTCGATTTAGATAACAATCAGATATATAGTTCCGACCGGTCAGTTGTTAAAATATTTTAAAATTTTGGTTCATGTTTCGAGGCTTATTGGTTGGGTAATAATGATAAGATCGATTGTGTTGATATTGATATAAATATAGGCTTAATTTTCTAAATAGCTTTCGTAGACTAATGAGTAATGAGATGGGTATCATAGGAAATGCTTTTGAAATGTAGAACTTGAATGTTATGAATTCACGTCTCTTATATGATTGAGACTGTTACGTCCCGGACCCCAATTATTTCACACGACAACCTTCTTGTAGGCCCACCATACATACTGCTACAACACACAATAATACATTCGATAGACCTACAAGGTTAATGATATAAATTAAAACAAAGATAATAATTAAAAGGATCTATTTACATATTAGGCAACAGAATTTACAAGGGAGAAACGATAATGTCTGGGCATCATCAATGAATACCTAGTCTAGCAATTAGTTCCCAGGATTTCACTAATTACATTGGCTTTAGCATACTCTTGACACTCTAGGGGAATATACTATGAATACAATGCTCCTTAGGCTTACCTCGAGTTCGGCTATTCAGTAGCCGATTGTCTCTTTCCATGCCCGAGAGCGAGTTCCTATTCGTTATTGATTATCCCTATAATTCATGCCAATGATCTGGCAGAAGCCTTCCAAGTGAGCGGACGGGAAAATATGCATAGCAAAACACATACAATCATTTAACGATAACACATGCATACTGGCATACAACAAACATTTGCATACTCATCATAGCAATCAGCACGGTCACAGGCATAACGTAAAGCATCACATAATATCTCAAGCAATCAGGACCGTGGCTGGGCTGACAATGTCTCTTAGTTCCTTCGGTACCAGGAATAGGAATGGGATCCATTAGTGGCACTTCTATATGCTGACTCGATCAGTACCGATGGGACATGCACTCCTTTTGGCTCGATACCACTAACGATGCTGGGGCGTTAGGCGATGGTAGCTCCATCTACTCGATCCCCATTTTAGGATATCCTGTTTATTCGTATTATTTTTATTAAATTAAAATCACCTCATCCCACCTTATGCCTCCCTTGGCAAATCAATACCACACTACCATACTCAGAGAGCTCTTTGAAGTCGTGTAGGTCACCATATGCTGTTGCGATGCTTGATTCTGTCTTATGATGTCGAATGCACCCAAACACTTCATATGCACCCAAACACTTCATATGCACTTCCATTATTAAAATCACACATGGCTCAATCAATGGATGCATAACTTGACTCATAGCCTAACACACCTCAATAATAGAGCATGAGGTTTCAAACAACACACAATTAATTCACAGCACACTCACAATGATTTTATTCATTAATTCGTTCACTAATTTATCCCGCTTCTAATTAATCATTCTCATGTATATTCAATCATGCTAGTAAATAATGTATTTAAAAAGGGTCCGTCCACTCACGGTTTTCCGATGTTTGAAGTACCCACACTTGATCCTCGATCGTTTCCTCGAAATCCATAACCTGTAGGTATCCACCTAAACATGCATTCATAATCAAATCCTTAATATCACATCCTCAATACATAAACACACATAAAATTGCTCGCTTACGACCTTAATACATCGTTCTACCCAAAAATAATACGAAATAGATCCGGATATGTGTTCTATTTTTTTTATTTTTTCGGACATTAATCTAATTATTTGACAAATCAAATCACATTAGATTTATGTAACTTTTGTACCATCAAATTCCTTATCATTTATAGAATTTATCATATTTTTTGGGAATTTTTCTCATTTTTTCCAAATTTTCTACCCTTTTTCTCTATTTTTCCTATTTTCTGCTTATTTTTAATTTCCGATCAATCCCCGAGTGACACCTGACGAAACCAGGCGCGCCCAAGGCTACCACTGAAGCTCCAGCTTCGTGACACATGCCCGCTTCAGGACGTGCCACGTCCCTCATACCCTAGGCTCGGATTCGAGCGTGGGTCTCCCTCGGACGACTTGTCACCTGCATCCCTACAACCTAACGAATCAAAACACACCATAATTACTCATTTTAATCGACTAAAACATTAGATCGAAGGAGGGGAAGCTCCTGGTTTTTTTAGGTGAAGTTCTTACCCAAATCCAGCAAAGAACTTACTGGAAATGACTCAAAATTGGTAGGAACCAAATCGCGAGAGTGAGAGGCATCTTCGGGGGTGTTTTTGAAGGAGAGATATGAGCTCAGGCTGGGTATGGACACTTGGAGGGCCTCACAGGATCTTATTCCGTTATTTTGCCGATAACAGGAAGCGACCGGGAGTGGCTGAAGTGGCAATAGGTTACCCCAAAAAATGACATCGTTGAGGGATGGTTCATACGACTGAAGGTTGTAGTGTCCAACTGCAAATCTTCTCACACCTAATATTACTTGAAATCACACTTATTAATAACTTCGTATTACTACATTTATCACTTAGAACGAGATATCCTATCGCATTCTCTTCATCCTCTATAACCACCATACTCAACCATTCTAACGTACTTGATGATACGCTTATGATCAAAAACTAATTTTCACATATACGAAGCTATATCCATAAAGCCGTACATTTAGTATTCATATTCGGGTCGTACTCCACCTTCAGTCCTATTTCGGGTCCTTTCCAAGCAATATGCTCATTAATAAACACTGTTTCACTAGTTTCATCAATTAACACAGACATATGCGGTCACTAGTTCAAAACCAAACTCAAAATAGTCATACTTAGAATTTTCGCACCTTAGATAATAATTTTCATCATTGATTCATACAGAACCCATCTCAATTTCTTCTCAGTTTGTAAGCACTACATTTTTACTACACCACTTCAGTTTTGTCATTACTTCTTAATCGACACATTCAGGGTCATTCTCTTTCTTAACATATTCAAACTAATCCAACAACGATCATTAATTTGATTTTAATAACCTCATATCAACCCATATCTACATACCAGCCTTAATATTCAATGTCAAATACTAAATCATTAAGATCACATTTAACCTTCTACTCCTTCAATCAATCATCATATTCCTTCTTGAAACTCATCTCAAGTCACTTTAATATAAAGAACTAATAATCAACTCTTTTAAAATAAAGAGTATCTACAATGATCAGGATATTATAACCTTATATTTCATGATAACACATCGATATCAAAACCAATAACTCAATGTTATAATCATCATGCTTCCACTGCATATCCTACTATTATCTCGATCTCCAATTAGCACATTAGGGTAATACCACGAGTTTCATGATTTCGCTTATCCAATAAAACCCACTTTATCCAAATATAAGCTATGAACTCATATGTCATACTCTTAGATTTAACAAAAATCCATGAACGGATATACTCATTTTCTAATTGAATACTTTTATCATACTTTCCTAGTTCTTACCAGGTCTAACTCTCAATCGATTTTTTTTTTCCAAATCGAATAAATAGTCCTAATCCAAGAACTACTGACTTAATTCAACACTTATGAAGCACACTATACTACCAGATTTCAAAAGAAAAACTACACCCCAACAAAACTTATGTGCATTCCACGCACAATGATCTATTTTCATCAATTACTCCATAACCGGCATGCACTCCGTGCATTATCTATCAATGACTAATAAGCTTCAACAGCATGCATTCCGCGTGCTTATAAACATAGAATACCCTAGTAGTATATTAAATAGCTCTCGATAAAATAACATCTACGGCTCACCAAAACAACATCCATATACTAGGCTTCATCCTATGGTAGATCATGCAATTCCAGTTAAAATTTACTAAGGAAATCTATCACATATAAGCATGTCAATCTATAACCAACCCAAATTTGATTTATGCCTCAAAAGAAAATACACGATCTTAAAGTTACTCACAATTACTCATGATCCTGATAAGTTGTACCTGTTCTAAGGTACTTTTCATTACTCGAACTAGCAATAAGTAGTATAAACTTACCATAAATTATACACACAATATTTCTTGCTCCTCCTGGGATTTTTAAATCTGAAATCAATGTGGATATGATATGCATATATTCATAGTTTACCTCGACTCAATAGACTCACAACAAACAATTTTCAATCAATTGACCCTTTTTAATAAGGAAATCGATCATGCATAAGTCAACGTCTTACAACAAAAACAAGTCCTATAACTCATTCGAGAAATGATTATGAATCGACATTGCTTATAAAAAGCAATGCATATTTAGAATATTAAAATCAAGCAAAAGGACCCATTAAATTTCAAATAGATCTCATGCACGTGGTACAACAATAAAGAAGAACATAGCGAATCCGATGAATGCCATACACGACAACGAATTAGGCGGTGAAAAGATGCAGCCCAGAACAACTATCACTCGATTTAGAAAACTGAACAAGGATAGGCTAATAAAATGTAGTCATGCTCGGCGATTTCCATAACTGGTAGAGATAAAAGAATCACTTATGTTCTCAAAAGAAAAGTAAACACGCAGGGTATATGGTTACTCAATATCAAAGGACGTTTCAAAGGAAGGAGGTACGCCGCGCTATAACAAGAGTTGTGGTAGTAGAGTAGTGAAGAATAAGAAACATGAGTTTTTGAGAATAATGATTAAACAAGGCTCTGCTACCATTGAAAGAGTTTTCATGCCTCGGACCCCAATTATTTGAAGCGACAAGCCCTCTGTAGGCCTACCATACATGTTGCTACAATACACAACAATACATACGATAGACCTATAAGGCTAACGGTATAAATTAAAGCTGAGATGATAATTAAAAGGATCTATTTACATATTAGGCAGTAAAATTTACAAGGGAGAAACGATGATGTCCGACTATCATCGATGAATATCTAGTCTAGCAATTAGTTCTCAGGATTTCACAAATTATGTTGGCTCTAGCATACTCTGACACTCTAGGGGAAAATACTATGAATACAATGCTTTTTATGGTTACCTCGAGTTTGGCTATTCAATAGTCGATCGTCTCTTGCCATGCTCGGGAGCGAGTTCCTGTTCGTCATTGATTATCCATACAATTCATGCCAATGATCAGGTAGAAACTTGCCAGGTGAGCAGAAGAAAAAATATGCATAACGAAACATATAAAATCATTTAATGATAACACATGTATAATGGCATACAACAAACATTGGCATACTCGTCACAACAATCAGCATGGCCACTGGCATTATGTAATGCAGCACGTAATATCTCAAGCAATCAGGACCGTGGCTGGGTTGTCAATGTCTCTCAGTCCCTCTAGCGCTAGGAATAGGACTAGGATCCTTCGGTGGAACTTCTATATGCGGCACTTTATGTCTCTTGTTATTTTGTGTGCGGACTCTATCAGTCCAATTGGGATGTGCACTCCTCTTGGCTCAGTTCCACTGATGATGCCGGGGAGTTAGGTGATGCTAGCTCCACCTACTCGATCCTCATTTTAGGATATCCTGTTTATTCGTATTTTTTTTTATTAAATTAAAATCACCCCATCCCACTTTATGCCTCTCTTGGAAAATCTATGTCTCACTACCATACTTGGAGAGCTCTCGAAAGTTGGATAGGTCACCCTATGCTGTTGTGATGCTTGATTCTGTATTGTGATGTCGAATGCACCCAAACACTATATGAACTTCCATTATTAAAATCACACATGGCTCAATCAATTGATGCATAACATGACTCATAGCCTAACACACCTCAATAATCGAGTACGAGGTTTCAAACAACACACAATTAATTCACAGCGCATACACACAACGATTTTATTCATTAATTTGTTCACTAATTTATTACGCTTCTAATTAAACATATTCATGCATATTCAATCATGCCAGTAAATAATGTATTTAAAAAGGGTCCGTCCACTCATAGTTTCCCAACGTTTGAAGTGCCCACACTTGATCCTCGATCGTTTCCTCGAGATCCATAACCTGTAGGTATCCACCTACACATGCATTCATAATCGAATCCTTAATATTACATCCTCAATACATAAACACACATAAAATTACGTGCCTATGACCTTAATACAACGTGTTTCTACCCGAAAATAGTAATCGATGAGGTTATTTGTTTTATTTTTCCTTATTTTTATGGATCTTAATCTAATTATTTGACTCATCAAATCACATCAGATTTATATAATTTTTGTACCATCAAATTCCTTATCATTTCTAGTATTTATCATTTTTTTTCTCATTTTTCTCATTTTTCTCATTTTTCTTGTATTTTCTTGAATTTTCTTGAATTTTCTACCTATTTTTCCTATTTTCTGCTTATTTTTAATTTCCGATCAATCCCCGAGCGACACTTGGCGGAACCAAGCACACCTAGAGCTACCACCGAAGCTCCAGCTTTGTGACACGTGCCCGCTTCAAGGCATGCCACGTTGCCCTGAGCCTGGGTCTCCCTCGGACAACTTGTCACCTGCATCCGCAAGTGACTCGTCGTCCACCTGCATGATGACCTACATGTCGTCCTTCGACTGGAGTCGATGACCCGTCGTTCGACTGGGTCATCTTTAACCTCCAACTGAAACCCTTGCACCTATAACAGTAAAAATTGAAGTCCCTATTATCCCCCACACACATTGAAGCTTAATAAATCATACACCAGAACATTCCCTACAACCTAATGAATTGAAACACACCACAATTACTCATTTTAATTGACTAAAACATTAGATTGAAGGAGGGGAAGCTCCCGGTTTTTCTGGGTGAAGTTCTTACCAAAATCCGGCCAAGAATTGGCTAGAAATGACTCGAAATCGGTCGGAACCAAATTGCGAGATTGAAAGGCAGCTTCGGGGGTGTTGTTTAAGGAGAGATATGAGCTCGAGGTGGGTATGGACACTTGGAGGGCCTCACGGGATCTTATCCCATTATTCTACCGGCAACGGGTGGCGACCGGGAGCAGTTAAAGCAGCAGCAGGTTGCCAAGAAAAACGACGTCGTTGAGGGATGATTTATACGACATTGTTTTGAAAAATAAACCCCGGCTCATGAAAACGACGCCCTAAGACGCTTTTTGTTTAACGGTCAAAACGACATTGACCACTGTCATTTTGACTCTGAATTTGAATATTATTAAAATATTAAAATCTTATATAATAATATATTTATTTATTAATTTTTAAAAATTATCAAAAATTCATAAAAATTTGCGTATATCTCCAAAAAACATACGTGGAAAATTTTTATGGAGTCTTCTTGAAGAGTTCTATCTCCTGGTACTATAAAATTTATCTTTCATAATTATAATTTTTACTAAAAATATAATACCTCAATATTTTCCTTAGAAAAATCATTATAATATTGAATCCACTTCTGAAAATTCTCTAAAAAGTTCTTAATACCTTTAAACCATTAATGGACCTATTCAAGGTACTAAATCACCAAAACCACCGTTAGATCTCATATCACTATTTTTCAATGATCGATTTTATAATTATCCAAAATATCTAATAAATACATTAATTCCTCAAAAAATTAAATTTAACTTCGTATTTTCAAAAATCAACTTGTTGTTTTTCATTGATCTAAACTTCGAACTAAGGCCCATTAGCCTCATAAATTTCGATTGGGCTTTCTGGCCCAAGTAACTTCAAGGTTTCGATTCTCACAAAGCCCTGGTTGCATGTATTATAGTTAAGTCTTCTGTAGTATATGTACTATTGTTATTACGTTGCAATTTGTATTACTCTGTTGATTGATTATGTGTTGAGGCAATTGTGAAACGAGACATTTTATTTTAAAAAATAAATTTAAATTTATGTATACATATTTTATAATATATTTTGAGAAATTTTAAGAGCAAATCATGTGTAACCCCGATTAATTTGTGACTTGGGCCAGTTGGAATAACACCACCGGTTAGGACTTGTTTATCTTTCTGGGTCCTCACAAGTATAACCATTAAACTTTCAATGATTTCGATACTGAGCCTAGTAGATTTGGTTTGTTTTAAATATGTATCTTGATGCAAGCCAAAAGATTATTTGGTGATGGATATCAAATTATTTTCTTTAGAAAGAAAATAACTTGTATAGATAACCATGGTTATACAAACGTGTCGTAGATGCCCCTGCCAACTCTACCTTATAATATTTCTTGACAGTACTACAAATCTCCGTTCTTGTACATTTTTATTTTTTTTTGAAGAAATATCGATATGTATTATAGATAAAATCAGCATACATAAGAGCAGGACAAGGAAACATTATCCCAACTCGATGACAAAAAGAAACTGTCAGATACCGTAGGTATAGTACGGTATCTGAGACTTTCAACTGCCATACTATCTATAAGCTAGTAAGGAAGCAAAATCGCCTGAGGGTATTACATCCAGACTATCAATGCTGACATCCATAAGATTAGTCTTAGCCCAATGGAACCCATGTCGCATGCCGGTGTAGTACATATCTGCCGCGCTGCTATCTATTCCTTTGAAAATTCTCTTATTGCGACCCAACCAGATATTCCATGCACAAGAAAACAACAGCGCATACCATAAGCCGCGGTAACGAAGGGGAATTGGAAAACCTTCCCACTGCACAAAAAAATCAGCCAAGGTCCTCGGTTGAATTCATCGGAAACCCCAATGTTTGATTAACAACGACCAGCTCTCCCAAGCTATTCTACAGTCAAGCAGGATGTGAGTGGAATCCTCTTCAACTCTACCGCAGGCCTCGCAATACCTGTCAGTTGCAGGGAGAATACCAAGTCGAATTAGGTAGGCTTTGGTAGTAAGTTTCCCCCTACACGCAAGCCACATAAACGCTTGCCATTTGGGGCCCCCCGGCTTACGCCACACATTTGGAATCGGCTGCTCACTAGACTGAACTGTGCTCGCTGCCAATGACTGATAACAGATATTTACAGAAAAAGATTTGAACTGTTCTCCCCAGAGGAGAAGATCCTCTTTCAGGAGATTCGGCCGAAAGCCCTCCAATATTGCCAACAAACGCCCTACTTCCTCTTCCTCCCACACAAACAATCGACGCCACCAAATAAAATTCCAGCGCCAGTCATTACCAAGCCGCAACCCAAACTGCAGAACCGAACCTCCCTTCACCAAAGATAGCGCATACAGTCTGGGGAAGATGACCCGCAAGGGAGATATGCTGCATCATACATCCTCTCAGAAGACAATGGTATCCCCCCTACCCAATTTCCAGTGATAGAATGAAGATATGCACTGACCGTTGGGCATTATCAGTCTGCTAGTCCGTACGATTCCATTCCATAAGGCTGAACCGCTGCTGCCACCACATACTATACCATCATGACGGAGCTTGGGGCTGTATTTCTGGGCGATTACCTGGCTCCAAAGGGAGCAGGTGTCATTAGCAATCCGATAGCTCCACTTTGTAAGCAGAGCATAGTTCCTCAGCTTCAAACAACACAGACCTGCACCTCCACTATCAGTTGATCTGACTATCGTTGCCCATTTCACTTTGCAGAGGCAACGTTTGTCCACTACCCCAGCCCACAGAAAACGCTTCATCCATTTCTCAAAATCCCTCCTAACTCCCACAGGCAGCTGGAAAAAGGTCATGTAATACACTGGCAAACTACTGAGCACAGATTTGATCAATATGAGTCTTCCCCCCAATGAGGGCAGAGAACCTTTCCATAAAGCTAGCCTTCCTTTAAAACGAGTAACAACCGAATCCCACGTACTGTGACGACGTGGTTGGCCCCAAGGGGAACCCTAAGATAATTGAACGGCAAGGTCTGTAGTCTACAATGCATTAAGCATGCTAACCCCTCAGCCGCATTAATGGGAACATTAATGCCCACAAGTCTAGATTTGAAAAAGTTAACCTTGAGGCCAGAAAGTAGTTCATAGCAACGGAGGATGCTCTGGATGTTGAGTAACCCCTGTTGGTCGCCGTTGCAAAATAGTAAAACGTCATCCGCATACTGAAGGTGCGTGAGCTGTAAATTGCCGATGCTGATACCCTGGAAAGATGACATTCTGCTACTCTACCAAGCATACGCGACAGAACTTCGGCTGCCAAGTTGAATAATAATGGGGATAAGGGATCACCTTGTCGCAGGCCTCGCCCCAAATTAGATTCCACTGTGGGCACACCATTGATGAGAACAGCACAATGGGCTGATGCAAAACACTCATTTATCCAACTGCGCCAGTGCACCCCAAAACCCATCTGTTCCATCACCTCTGACTTAAAAATCCAGTCCACCGAGTCGTATGCCTTTTGAAAATCCAATTTGAGACACCATCCCTGACGTTTAGACATGTGCATAGAATGAATGATCTCATTTGCTACCATCACTGTATCCGCGATGAACCGTCCTTCCATAAAACCAGTCTAGAATGGAGAAATGAGCTGGCCCATCACTTGCTTAAGACGGGTGGATAGGAGCTTGGCAATAACTTTATACAGACTATTGATAAGGCTGATAGGTCTGTAGTCCGTCAACGCCGCTGCGCCCAGAATTTTGGGTATTAAAGTGAGGTAACTGTTATTGATACCTCTCGGCAATACTCCACTTGAATGAAATTTCTGTATCAGTGTGACAATCTCAGCTCCAATCACCGTCCACGCTTTCTTAATAAAATAAAAATTGAAGCCGTCTGGTCCCGGGGCCTTGTGACTACCACATGCCCAGACAACCCTCTTGATCTCTTCAGCAAGGAAAGGTCTCTCAAGGTCGACTGCAACCTCTGGGGATAGCCGAGGTAGAGTCATCCCTCCTAAACCGAACCATCTTGTGTCTTCAACCGCGAATACTCGTTGAAAATAACTAACAGCCTCCGCCTTGATCTCTTCAGGCTAGCGTACTTCCCTATCCTGGATACGAATCACCCCGATAAAATCACGGCAATGCCGTATGGTAGCACATGAGTGGAAGAACCGGGTGTTCTTATCGCCGAGTTTTAACAACTGCTGTCTAGATTTCTGTCGTCATAGGGCCTCAATCTTCCGCTTGAGATCCCACTTCTGAGCCTGTAAAACCTCGTATCTCATCATCAAGTCGTGTCCCAAACTCCTTCTGTTCTGATCAAGTAAGTCGAGTTCAGCTAGGTTGAGCTTCAATTGGTGATCTAACTTACCAAAAGACTCATTGTGCCAGACTTGAAGCTTCTTCTTCAGAAAAGCCAGCTTCTTGACCACACTAAAATCACCTGGAAAGCACATCCCTGCCTCTTGCCAACACTCCTCCACCTTTGTCAAGAAACCTTTTTCCTCCCACCACATGTGCCATGAACGGAATGGTCTGATACCCCAAAAGAAAGAGTCCGCTTTCAGGATTAAGGGTACATGGTCCGAAAATCCCTTATCACCTGCATACAACCGATGCTGACTGAAATGTAAGCACCAACTGGAGGATACCAAGACCCGATCAATTCTGGAAGCACTATAAGAGTTGAACCACGTATACGCCTTGCCGATGAGTGGCATATCGACCAATCCATTCCGATGGATAAAATTCTGAAAACTACGAGCCGCACTCCCATTGAAAGAGCGACCTAGCCGTTCCTCCGCATTAAGAGATTCATTAAAATCGCCCATGATCACCCAAGGAAATGTGTCCGCCAATTTCCTTTGCTGCAATTCATCCCATAAGCCTCTGCGCTCAGCTGCTAGATTCTGCGCATAGAGCCCAATACACACGAATCTGAAACCCGAAACCCGATCCCGCAGATCCAGTAACACCCATCGCTCAAATTTTTTTATTCCCAGACTCTGAAAATTCTCATCATTCCACAAACATACGATACCACCAGACCTACCGCATGCATCTATTGCCGTCCAATGTATGTCAGTGCCAGGCCACAATCTACGTGCCAAACTATCGGAAAAATCGTCCCGCTTTGTCTCGCATAGTATCAACAAGCTCAACTGCTCATTGGCTATAAGAGTGCGAATTTGGTTTTCTTTCAGCTTACTTCGGCATCCTCGAACATTCCATATTGCTAAATTAATCATCAACAAGAAAGACCCATGCACAAAACATGTACCTGCACAGCTCTATGATGCACAATGAGTCTGCCACGCCTGTCGATCTTCCACAATTCTCCTCTTCAATTTCTGCCGAATGGCTGCTTTTGTTTGCTTGCGGCTGAGACCCAAAGTTTCTGCGACATCTAACGTACGCTGAGCCTCCTCCTCGATAGCACACTGATCCGAGGCAGGGCCCTTGAGACAAGATTTCTCTGATATTCCTTCAGTCTGCTCGCAATTGGCATTCAGGAAAGAAGGGTCCTCCGCCAGTTGGGATACGTTACCCCTCTCCATATGACTCTCTCTTCCTGACGAGAGACTACCTGTGCGTTTGAGGTGTCTGAGTTTTTTCTGCTTCCCCATCCTGGTAGTAACTGCCCAACCTTTGAAACCAACCCGCGAATCTTTGTGGACAGCCTTCCTCATTCTAGTGAAAGCTGTGTCTGCAGGGACCGATATAGAGTCGAGGGCCTCCTCTGTGGATTCCGTAGTCATCCGTTCAGAGAGTGCTTTCCGAAAAGGTTGTAGCTGGCTCTCTTCGATTGACTCCTCTCGGACCAACAAGAAATCGGGAGCGGAGTAATTGCTATACCCCCCCCCCCCCCACTAGAAGTGGAAAGACGAGAAAGTCCCATTCCTGTTTGACTATCTCAGCTCCAACCCAGCTCTAGGTTTGACTATCTCTACTCCAACCCATTTTGTTCCACTGTGCACCAACAACTCCCGCTGACAAAAGTCGGGGCGCCCTGCAGAGGATGTATGCCCCTTCTCTGGAGCAGTCCTATCCTTACTACTGACTGATGGGGGATGAGGAAAGTGTGTAGGGCGGCTAGTGGGCCCTCCTGATACAGATCATTTTTCACCAACCTTGGAACCCACCCGATTTCCTTGTTGAGCTTCCAAAATACGTACCATGAACACTTGTCCATCAACCTGTATCTTAACTATCTCCTAAAGAATTGATACAGTAGTTGTGGCTACTTGTAACATGGCCATATCCAGGCAAGTCCAGGTGGTAGTGTTAGGGTGTATCTGATCTAAGGATCCAAACGATTGAACGATCTTCGAAAAAGCAGCCTCAGACCATGCATGTAAGGGGAGTCCAAACAGCTCCACCCAGCAAAGCCTTCTACCACCAACGTCTACTGGACGCCAAGGATGTATATCATCAAACTTATCAGTCCAGAAGCTGAGATTGAAGTTAAGTTCGTGTTGCATCGATGCTGCAGTGGGGAAAGTGATCAGTGTCTGAGTCCCTCCCATTTGTTTGCACCCAATGTCCTGAGGAAGATGCAGCTCTTCCATTAGATCCCCTCGAAGGAAACCCACAGCACTCCGATTGAGCCATTCTAAATTTCCCAGATGAGCAGAGATCACTACTGGTGACTCCTCAATAACTTGATGAATCTTCCCTGTAGTGACTTCTGCATATGATCGGTCGTCGCGTTCACGCATGTCCACATTAGGAACTTCCGTTTGTAATCCCCGCGAAGACAGTGGTACTTTGTCTCGGCCGCAACCATCAACTGACCTCTCACGATGACCATTTCTAGCTATAAATCGAGCCACACTGAAACGCATCCGAGTATGCTTACCTAAAATCGACGAAAGCCTCCGTTGCAAATGGGTCTCCTGAGTACCACATCGCACAAACTTAACAAAACCAAACCGCACTCCCCTTCTGGATTTGCGGTTGGGAATGACCACATCTGCAACAGGTTCAATATTGGCTATCTCTCTAAATAGTCTATTCGAAGTCCACCCCTCTGGAATGTCATCAATGAAGTAGGAGATGTATCTATCTTCACTGAAAACCTTTGCGGGATCCCATTTAAAATGGGACTGCAATGCCGGACCCGGATCATCCAGTGGAGCCAAACTGTGTATCAGTGTTTTCCCCACGTTCCGACGATCGTGAGGCGAGGAGGGGGATGGGGGTAGGGGTATCTGTTTGGGTGTAGTGATGGGACATGGAATAGAGAGAGGTGAGAGATTTTGGGAGGTGAGAGAAGCCATTTTTTGTCAATTTCTCCGTTCATGTACATTCTCGTGATAGTATAAGAATTCTACTTAGAGGAGAATTGTTCATGGAGATGAAAAGTATCACAATCAAACTAATCTATGATTCTACTGTCCAGACTCATTTCCTCGAGATCTAACATGGAATCATTAGTTGGTATGGTCCTCGAGATGATTCATTGTTATAAAAAAATAAATGCAAATTAACGGAAATTTATATGCCTCACATCAAATTGTAAACGAAGAATGAATTAGACGCGGCAAAATACAAAAAATACATTTACATATATCTTGTGAGATGTTGAATTAAGTAGCCATGATAGCTTTAAGTACGATATAGCTCTACCCTAAAATGGGAGGAGGATAGATGAACCAGCCTCTGTTGTCAGCAGCAACTGGGGCGGGGGAAGGACCTTCAATTCGCGATGCACTTGGCTTTCCGTCAACACAAAATCTGGCATCATACATAAAGATTATGAATGAAAAATTAATGTGACAGAAGCATGAAAACAATGGATATAATGTATGAACAGACAGAAAATTTGTCAAGAGATTCTTCTCACCTTGAACTGCTTTGAAGCTGGGCATTCTCGCTTCTGTCAGAATGGACGCTGAACTCATCAACAAGATAATGGAGGCCACAAATACCACAGCACACACGGCAGCATTCCAACGCAGCATTTTCATCGTATGAAACTATGAAACTATGAAACTATGAAACTATGAGACTATGAAGCTGTGAAGCTATGATGATGAAGTAGGCTCTGTAGGGCCTTTTTAATATGGTGAGTGGGTGGGTTGAGATTAGGATATGCAAAGAAAGTGAAGTCTCCACTTTTCAAAGGTCCAAGTTCACAGGCTTTCTTGTAAACGCGTTTTTTTTTCAGGTATCGTGTTTCTCGTTTTGACAACCAAGACAATCACGTAATGCTTAAATAGATTATGATTTATAAGTAAAATATACGTAAATAAATATATATATAATATATATATACACTTTTTTTAAGAAAAATATACGATGCTCCTCTTTTAAATTCAATACAAAATCTTATTAGAGATTAATTGGTATGATTGGTTGATTTAGAGAATATTAATTTCATCCATAGGTTTATTATAATCTGCGATTACAGCAAATGCTGAACCTACCAGGTATCCTTGTACATTCTCAGTTCAAGGATGTCTGCTGAAGTAATGGGTTTATGATACTTCTTTACAGAGGAATATCATGATCGAGGCTAAACTAAAGTTGCATAAGTTGTTTCAAAATATTGTGATTAAGGCCAAATAAGAACAGGATTTTCTGGCTAACATAGATTCTCGGATTTTTCTCATCCATTCTTGGCTTGAGGATGCGGACTGAAAGCTGCTGCTGGATTATTGCGAATAGGGGGAAGGTCCCGCAGATTCCTATGCACTTGGCTTTCTGTCAATACAAAGTCTAAGACAAAAGACACCAGATCATGATGCAGAAAAAGCAAAACTGTAGGCATAATTATGCCTTTAATTTAAAACAAGGGATTACAAAATGTACAATTAATGAACAAATTGAAACTTAAAATATGAGAGGTCTTCACCTTGAATTGCTTTAAACTCGGGGATTCTGGCTTCTATTAACATGGGCTTCCAACTCACTGATAAGACCACACAAGTTACGACCAAGGCACAAACACCAGCATTCCAACTGAACCTCCCCATTTTTTTGGTATTATGCTCAAGCAAAGCTAGTAGTAAGAACAATAAGGGACATGAGCAGCAAGCAGCTTATCAATACTTGTGTTCGTTCTGCCTTAATTTCCAAAGTCCAAGTCAACCAATTCTTTCCAGGAATTGGAAACGCGTTTTTAGGTTTTTAATTTTGAGGAAAAGAAAACGAAATCACATTATAATTATTTGAGAGAATTCCTTTGTGGAGCACCTTGATTCTTCTCATTCCGTGGACTAACATAGTAGAGGAGAAGGGTTGCAATTGAAAGGAAAAGTAGTTGATTTAACAATAAGGATAGGATACTGTAAGATAAATTCTTCTTCAGGAAAGAAAAAAAAAAAAGGTTAAGATTGGTATTTTGGAATACCAGTCAAGAATCAAGAATAACCCAATGTTGGAAGAAGTAAACGTGGAAAAACCCTTATACATTCACATAGGAAGGAAAGAATTATGGAGTGTTCATGGAAACGTCTCCCCAGTACTAGTCAAGGTCACAAAACAATCTTCTTTCAAACATGTTTTGAAGAGTTAAGACTCTCATCGTCGCATTCACACACGCGAGTCTAAAACTGTTGTTTAGTCTCCAAGCTTTGGGGGAAAAAATATCATCAAAATAGTTCCATATTGCACAAAGAATAATCAACTAGTTTACACATAATTCTATTCAAAATATTTTGTTCCTCAACTCTAAATGTCTGTTCATGCAGTAGACTTTAGAAATGAATCGTAATGCAAAGATTTAAGTCTTGAACTTCTTGTTAGTATCTCTCAATTCACATCCATGATCTAAAGATAATATAAGAGAAAATAATAGAAAAGATATAGAAGATTTAACGAGGTTCAGTCAAAAAGTCTACATTCTCGGACAAGGAAGAAAGAAATTCCACTATGAATAATAGAATACAGAGAGTTATTAGATTACAAGCTAGCAATATGTATTTATAGGTGAACTAATAGAGTTAGAAATAAACTCTATATTAGATCCTATCTCATCTTAATCTAAACTATTAGATTAAAGCCACAACATAACAATCTTCCCCTTGGCTTTAATCTCCTTAATCAACCGAATAATCTTCTCTCTTGTTATAGCTCCTTAGGGCTCTACCAGATCTCATAATTTCCCACCAAGTTTAGCCAATACCTAAATTTCCCAATTGAAATTGTATTGATCATCATATTAGCATTCTCAGCAACAGATGATGCAAGTGTCACAAGATTAACATATCTCAAAATGCCATCTCTAATTGCATTTGGAAACATATTTGGCGGCTTAACCCATATTCCCTCTTTGTCTGTCACAATCTTCTACTTTATCTGCATTTCAAACATCTCGTGTTTGCAGAAATCCAATGCCTGATTTCTATACAACAATTGTTATTTATTCTGCAAAGATAATCTTTTATTGCTCGCATTATACTACTAGAAGTCATTACTGCTTTCCCTTCAACCATACTGTGTTGAAGGTAATACATTCCGGCTGTAACTTCCCCTTCATTAGCACCATAGTTTGCTCCCAGTTGATTTCTATATCCAAACATATCAGAACTATTGTAAGGATCAAAACCCGAACTAGCCTGATATATGGACCAATCTAAATCCCAGAAGGCTTTTTGACTTTTCAAAATACAATTCCCAAAATAAAGAGCATTTAATTTATAGAAGATAAGCATGTTCAATCATAAATTAACATTTAGCACAATAAATAATAACCGGGGCAAAACAAAAATACAGCGAAAGACTTTATTATAAAACGAAACTTGAATTCACGCCCAAAAATCCAAACAACGTAAACCACATCCAAACGTAACAAATGTATCTCAAATAGAATCCAGAAAATAAAAACAAATCTGTAATAAAACTGCCAGAAAAACCCTTGTAAACAATGAGTCATGCAGATGTAATAGTCCAACCACTAACTCGAACAAATCACTCACTCCTCGGAATAATATACTATAGCTCACATACTACTCCTGAAAGGCGGAAAAAATAATGGGTGAGATAATAATCTTAGGAGGAGTCACAACATCATAATTCTTATGGAGGAATAGAGGCATATACGAAAACAGAAATAGAAAATATTTACTTTTGAAAACGTACTCATAACTGATGCAACACATAACATGATAACATGCACATTATTTTGAAAAAATAATACGAGGATCCAGCCCAATAGATTGTAACATAATATGAATAATAGAACATGGGGTACTATTGCCAATGTAAAACCCCTTGGTGTGGACATAACAAACCACTTCTCAAGTAATCCCCTTAAAGGAAAACTGGAAGTCCATTGGCAACGTTAATTGTTTTGATTCTGAAAATACATATCCGTATTGCTAGTGTTGTCTAAGACTAGAAAAAGAAATATACAAACAAGTTATAGCTGTCTCAAATAATCAGAATGAACATGTCTGTGAAGACGTGGTAGGCAAAATGATACATCACCCATACAACTTCCGAACCGGCAAGTAACTCACCCCTAATACTGGGATTCCGAATACTTACCTCGCATTGGCCAAACGAACATTTATAACTAACTGTGATACCATAGAGTAATAATGTGTGTAGAACGTTTAAAACCAAACATATTTTATAATAATAGAGCATATAAAACAAACATAATTGATTAAACCAATAATACCAAACTGTACGTTTATAAACAAGTGTAAAATGTGCAAATGCATCATACACCCTCAAATATACTCATATGATCTTGGCTTACTAAACTAAGGCTCACAATATAACATGTTTAGAGAACAAGAAAATCACATAACAAACATAGAACTCATGAGAATACTCATTGGGATTCCAAGGAAATAAATTGACGGCCAAACGAAGTAAGAACGATTTTATATGAACAAATAACACATTCTCAATGCATACCCAAGTATAAACTCAGTTTATAATCACACTAAGCCCAAAAACTAATATTTGTAAAATTCCATTAATACATATCATTAACCAAAGTCCAAAATAAACAAGTATAAATTCAAAAACTTAATTTTTATCTACAAACAATAGTCTTTATTTAGTCTTAATCCTTCCTTAAACCCCACAAAAATATAACCCAAATTCTCTCTTTTCTCAAATCTATAAACTAAATGATACCTCAATCTAAAAATATAACAAGTAATAGAAAAACTCTCAGGAATGTCTACCTTATGGCTTTTTTACTATATTAATTGTTTTGAAAAACAAAAAAAGATTTGTCACTTTGTGGTAAGATACAAGGGGATTAGGGCAAGACAAAAAAGCAAAAGAAAGCAAAAAGGAAAAAGAAAACAAAAAGGAGAAAGAACAAAAAGGGAAAAAGACAAACAAAAAGCAATGGAAATCTATGCAAAGGCCTAAAGCTTCCCCATTAAACAAAGAATAGCAAAGTAGCAGTTATGCCATCGAAAGGAAGGAACAAAACCAAATCAGCCTTCGCCAAAAGAAGATGGTGCCCCATAAAATAAAGAAAATATAAAAGGTAACAAGAAAATACCGAACAAGCTGGCATCTAAAGAAAGTAACCAACAAAGGAAAAAAAAATGATATTAGAAACTGCCTAGCGAGGAACAAAAAGAAGGATCTAGCACTGCCTAGGGAGGAACAAAAAGAAGCATCTAGCACTCCCTATTTCCTAAGATTCTTCTTATTTTTTCAATTTTACTTACTTTAAGAAATTAACAAAACAAGTTAAAACAAAAAGGTGCTAGCGTGACCTTCCAAGAACGGCAATCAAAGAGACCTAGACCAATATTTTCTTTTCTTTTCACTCTGATTAAAACTCAAGAAAAACACAATAAATATTCCTCCATTCGAAACCACACAATACAAAATAAAAATGAAAGTATAAAACAGGTTCAAATCAAACCGATGAGGCGTAGACTTCCATCTATGCTTGCGAACCAAAAGCGAAGCCCTTCCCCTTTTTCCAAGAACCTGATCCTCTTGAATCAAACAAACAAAGTGAATAACCATAACTAATTAATAAACTAAATCAGACAAGGGAAAACCTATCGACCCCTTTTTGATACCTGGATACCCATAAACACCCCAATCTAACAAACGCATTGCCAGACGAGCACAGTGAAAATCACTGATGGAATAGAGGATTAGAAATAGAAGAAATGACACACGGTTCAGAGAAAAGAAAACAACGGTGGGATAAGAAGAGACGGATAAGGTTTTTGTCTGAATTGAGAGTGTAGAAGATATAAATGGTTGTGTAAATAGCTTGCTTAAATTGCGTTTATGTTGCTTGAGCTTTAAAGCCCTAGTGGCCCGGCTCGGAAAAATGAGCTCGGCTCGGAAAAACAAACACAGCCCGAAAAATACACAAACAGCTCGGAAAAGAACGAACATGGCCCGATAACTCATAAATGGGCCCGAAAATGAACATATGGGCCGAATATGAACAAATGGGCCCAAACACAAACGAGTCAGCCCAAAGGCCTACAAAATGACCTGAAAACACCTGGCTACTCAAAACGAGTCCAAAAACATATTCGGGTTTAATAAGGACAAAATGGTAATTTTTATTGTCTTGAGTTTTTTACTTGATCAATGTGGAAAACGGACACAAGGACCACTAGAATGATGCTGACTAAGCAAAAATGAGCTGACTAGGCAGACATTGGGATGGGGTTTCACAACCATATCCTAGGAAGTAACACTTCACAGCCTTCACATCAAGCTTGTCCATATTCTCTTGATCAACATGAACATGAGCAATGCAACCAAAAGTCCTCAAGTGAGAGTACTTGATTTCTTTTTCTGTCCATGCCTCTTCTGGAATCCTGAAACCCAAAGGTATTAAAGGCTCTCTGTTAATTAGGTAAGCTGTAATGCTCACAACATTTGCCCTAAATGCCTTAGGCAACCCAGAATGTATGCTCATACTCCTTGACTGCTCATTCAAAGTTCTGCTCATCCTTTCAGTAATACCAGTTTGTCTAGGTTTGCCTGGAACTATTTTGATCAATCTTATTCCTTCAGCAGCATAGAATGCTTTGAATTCTGACTTGTCATACTCTCCTCTTTTGTCTTGTTAGACACTTGATCTTTAGATTTTTTTGATTCTCAACGTCAGCTTTCTAGTTCTTGAAATTGACAAATTACATCTGACTTGTGTTTAATAAAGTAAACCCATACCTTTTTGCTGAAATCATCTATGTCTAAATCAATAGATTTAAGTCCTTGCAACACTCCCTTTGAAACCAGCATCTCATTCCTTCAACACTCATATATCCAAGTCTGTTGTGCACAGATTTGAACTGGATGCACCTTTAACAACAACAACCATGCTCTTACACCCTTCAGCGGTGTATAAAGTTCCAAACTTTGTCCCACGTGCTATAACCATAACACCCTTGACAATCTTTCATGGACTTTTTTCAAACCCTATTGTATAACCTGAGTTATCCAACTGACCTATAGAGATCAGGTTTTTGTTGAGACCAGGAATATATCTGGCGTCCTGCAACATCCATTGATTCCTTGATGGAAATTTTAAGCAAACATCTCCCTTTCCTTCAATCTCCAAGGCTTTATTATCTACAAGATAGACCTTCCTGATTTTTCCAATCGTGAGATTCTGGAACAATTCTTTATAAGGAGATGAATGAAAAGATGTACCTGAATCCAATATCCAAGATTTAGCTGAATTATCCACACTAAGGATTAAAGTATCCTCACAGTCTTCTATTGAGTTCACGAAACTATCGTCATCTTCAATCTTCTGACCCTGCTTCTTCTTTGGCTTGGTACATTCATTTTTTAGGAGACCTTTCCCTAAACAGTTCCAACATGTTACATTATTCTGTATGTAGATTTTCTCCATTGCTTTGATTTTGATCGAACATGTTTGTTGTGGCCCCTCGTCTTGCTCCTACCATTCCTGTCAACACTGAGAGCACTATCAAATGACTCTCCAAGTTCTCTTTTATGAATACTTTCACTCAGAATCATATCTCAGATTTCATCAAACTTTAGCTTTTCAGATCCACAAGAACTACTAATTGCAGCAACTACATTATCCTGAGACTCAGGTAGAGACGACGTCAAAACTAAAGCCTTAATCTCATCTTCAAAACTAATATCAATCGAACTTAGCTGACTCACAATCATATTAAATTCATTAATATGATCTGCCACTGACCCTCCTTTGCTCATCTATAAATTAAATAAGTGACACATCAGATATACCTTGTTCATTGCTAACGATTTTTTATACATGTTCGCCAACGCCTTTAACAAATCTGATATAGTCCCCTCCTTGCCGATGTTGAAAGCAATATTTCTAAACAACGTCAACTGGATCAACTCTAGCTCCTGTCGATCCTTGAGCTTCCACTCCTCCTCCTTCATGGAATCTAGCTTAACCTATGAAAAGGGTTCGTGAAGATCTTTCTGGTACAGATAATCTTCAATCTACATCATCTAGATCCAAAATTGGTTCCATCAAACTTGTCGATTCATACTTTACCACTCTCCATCCCTGTAGATCATTGTGAATAAACCATATCATTGTGCACTCAAGTGAAGAATTGCACTATAAACTCTATCTCAAATGTCGCCGAACTGAAAGCCTCAACATACCTAGATGCAACTATCTCCCACCAAGTAGCCACATCTCCCTCCAATAGCCTAACTGTGACTCTCAACTTGTCATCCTCTGATAAATCCAGATGATCAATGGCCTTGGACACTCTGTCCAGCCACTCCTTTGCCACCACAGAGTTAGTCCTTCTACTAGAGAACTCTGTACAACCAAACGGCCTCATGCTCTTCAGCATCCTAGGATATCTCTGCCAATGGCTATACATGCTGGGGTAGTAGCCTGAACCAGTTCAACATCTGACTCACACGGCGCATCCCCTTGGGCTCTCATCTCCTGCTTAACAGAATACACCATTATGATAAAATCCGAGGGAGATAGATCTGTCTCTCGATGGGACTCTACTGCTCTTTGAGGTTTGGGAGGTCTACCAACTCTACCCCTACGAGCTGGTGTAGTGTCCTCCACAGAAAAACTAGACTCCTTCGCCTTAACCACTTTGCTAGAACTCTGACCTCCTCTGGCACCTCTACCTCTACCTCTATGCGGCGGTATATCTAATCACTACGAACAAACACAACACATATATTAATACACAAAACAGATATCCAAACTATACTATACTAATGATCAGAACTAAATAGATTTGATTGTACAACTAGATATTTTTTAAAAAAATATTTTTTGTCGAGTCTGAAAATAATCTTTAAAATATTTTGTTTAAAAACCAAATCAACACAAAAATATTTTAGATAAAAAAAAAATCTAGTGCTTTGCTACCAATAAAAAGATGTCACGCCTTGTAGCCTACTCTAGAGGTGATCACCTCTGTCACGGAACCTTAAGAGTAGCAATTACGATACTGCCTTCATAATCCCGTAAGGCTAGTAAAACAAAACAGTAAAATATAAAAAAAAATCCAACCAATCATCATGTACCACATGCCAATATAATATCCGTAAAACCTAAGCATCAGATAACACGTGCAAAATTAAAATCGTAATCAACAGTGTAAATTAAAAAATACAATCTAGTCTATATGTACAAATCAAATCAAAATACTGATCAAACCTAAAATCAGTAGGTTGCTCTAGGATTAACCATGAGAGGTGGATGACTGGAAACCTATACTTGTAGCACAGTCTGGACGGTACTAAACTAATTAGTTAAATATCCAGGTGAGGGGAAATGGTGACCACGAAATGCATAATGAAAAATAATCGAAAACCAAAGCTGAAATTATAAAATCTGTGTAAACTCTCAATAGTACTCTAACTCAAATCCAAGTAAGCAGTAAATACTAAAATGATGTATCTCAGAGACACACACACGTTTAATTATTAAAATGGGCTGAAAAGTCGGCTACAAAACATCTTCCTACACCTGGGCCAGGGGAGAAGACAAAACCCACTAGTGGTTCTTTTATTCATTTTATGAAACATAGCCCACACTAGTGTTGTTGAAGACTTCTACAGTCAACCCTTAGACCATCTCAATACATAACCCGTCGGCCACTAATCTCACTCAAGGTTGCCAGTGTACTGGAATACTCAAGTAATTAAGGTGGGATACAAAACCAATCAAAACAAGGCAAACTCAACCCAATACCATAGTGTCAAAAATAGATATATAATCTCATAGACAACCATATGTCTTAATATTCTGTGCAACCACATACATAAATATCAAGATATACTTCTCAATACTAAAACATAGTGAAACCAATATATGTGTCAAATCTCAAGTCATAAAACCAATCTTTTTCTTTTCAATCGCACAAAAAATATCAATTTAAGTATTAATACGATTCACCATTTAATTTTCTGAAAAATATAAATCTCATTCATGCATTTTAAAACAAAATTCAGAAAAGTGTGAGGTCCTCACTCACCTATACATAGACACAATACAACCAATCAAAAAGCACAATAGATATCCTATCCACAATCTATATCAATCAATACAGGCCACCCACCTACATAACACCCAAACATACAATTACTACCTATAGAAACGAACACAATCATTACAAAAAAATCATACTTATATGTTACATGTAAAACGAGACAAATTCATATTTTCTAAAAATACATAGAAATCTAGAATTAGGTTGATAAACCCTCAAATTATATTTTAATCAATATAGAATTATTTAAAACCATAATTTATCATTTAAAACCAAAATAAATTTTCCAAAAATATCTTTAAAAGTCCAGATCTCACAAACGACAAGTGAAATTAGAAAACCAATAATACCATCGTGTCTGAAATATTTGAAATATCGAACGGGGAAAATTTTGCGTTTCAGGATCTGGAGGTGACGTATGGCTGGATGGCGGCTGCATGTGGCGGCACTTGGAAACATGAGATGGCCGGACGAAGCCAAAAAATACCTATCTTGCACAAAACACAACCATAATCAGCAATTAGCTCATAGAAAGGAAGTTATGGACATAGGAAACATGAATCCGAGCTCATTTCAGTGATTACTCACTAGAATCAGCAGGAATCTGTGATTTTCCTTCCTAGAAAAATGCAAACTTCTCCAGCTCCTTCTGGCCGCGTCCGGCGTCCAATCGGGGAGATACCGGTGAGGATAGGTTCTTGCAGACGAGACGAAACTTTTGACGGCGACATTGCGATGTGAGGTGGCCGGACTAGGGTGCTGCAATCTTCCGTCAGAGAAGATGAAAGGAGAGTCGAGAGAAAGAAAAAGAGGAGGAGAGAGAAAGAAAAAAGAGGGGAAAAAAAAAGAAAATGAAAAATATGTTTTTATATGCTCTACTAACCAAAACGGCATCGTTTTAAGAGGTCCATACTGACAGTGAAATGATGTTGTTTTGGCTTTCGCCAAAACGTCGTCGTTTAGCATAAAGAATAAAATATTAATGTTTTGAATTTTAAAATAATAATAAAATTCTGAAAAATATATTAAATTTTAGAAAAATCATAGTAACGAGGATATGAGTCCAAAAATTATGATAATTTTATCACAAATCCAGAAAAATCATATCTTTCCAATAAATTAAAAATTATAATTTTCTAACCAATTAAAAATTAAATATCCTCTGAAAAAATAATAAAAATATTAAACTATATCTTAAAATTATGAAAAATCAAACTATATCATATATTCTTTAAATATAAACCCCAAAACACTTTAAAACCAGAATATTACATATATATACTATCCAACACAAATTACACAAAAAATAAAATTATAAAATTACCCTTAGGCATAAAACAGAAAAAAGAACCAACGACTAACACTTGGCAACAAAGAACCCGGGGTTTACTCCAGTTGTTATGATATCTCAATTCACACCCCTAATCTAGAGAAAAGAATAGAAAAGATTCATAGGATTTAACGAGATTTGGAAAAAAAACCTACGTTATCGGACAAAGGTGAAAAAATTTTCACTATGAATATTAGAGTACAAGGGTTTATTAGATTACAAGCCAATAATATGTATTTATAAGTGAATTAATAGGGTTAGTGATAAACCCTATCTTAGATATTCTATATCGTTTTAATCTAGACCATTAGATTAAAGATAAAAATAAATCCTATTTCAATTTAATCTAAACTATTAGATTAAAGCCGCAACATAACACTTCTCACTTCTCTTAACAAGAGAGAAATCTCGTAACTCACTATATCATACAAAACATCTCGCTTCTCTGCATTTGTTTGTAATTGTGGACTTAAAACATTAAGTAAAAATAGAAAAAGTGAAACAAACAGAGATGAGGTCGGTTGATTAGGGACGAAACAGTGAGTACAAAAGGAAAACTAAAAAATAATAGCTGGTCACTGCATTATCTGGTTCGATAACACCTTTTATAAATAGCTAGTTCATATTTTAATCAGTGGAATCACCCAAAGGAATCACCTTTCGGAGATGTAATTGCTAATTACCCAATAGGTACAAGCTTACTTGTATGATGGCTACTGGGAAGACATCGGTACAATTGAGGCATTTCATAATGCCAATCTTGGGGTTACAAAAAGGCCAATACCAGATTTCAGGTACTTAGAGTTCTAGTCTTTATGTTTGTTGTGCATTGCGGATATGATGTAGTCTCCATTGTTGTTTTGGACTTTCCTTTCCAGCTTTTATGACCGCTCATCTCCGATCTATAACCAACCTCGCTATTTGCCTCCATCCAAAATGCTTTGACGCTGATGTCATAGATAGTGCTATCAGGGAGGGGTGTGTTCTAAAGGTAAGTTTCTGTTGGAAATTTAGCGAGAATTTAGCAGTTGTCTGTGATATTCATTGTTAAAAAAGGTAAAATGAAAAAAGAATTCATCTATATTTATTCAGTGATGGTAGAATGTTTAACGACAATAGGAGAGTATAGATATCTTTTAATACATTCATATTAATCTGGAAATAAAATATAAATAAATTATAACTAACTAAGTTAAAAAATAAAAGATATCTGAAACAGAATACCATAATAGTTAGTCCACAAGACTCACTTTTGCTTCCCAAGCCACAAATCAATTAGTACAGTTCAATCCTAACTCATAGCTGTCACTAAAACTCTCAAGTCCAAGCAACTTTGCCATCTGGAAAGCTCAAGTTGAATCTCTTATGTTTGGTCATGACCTCTTTACTTTTCTTGATGGATCGATATTAATTTCATCCAAAACTATTATCACCAACAACCAAGGCCCAATCCAGCCTACAAATTTTGGTTTTGACAATATGAGGACCCATTTCCAGTAAATGGGACCCTCATCATCGTGTAGTTCACCCGACACGTGGATCAATCGAAACCACATAAGACTCGTGTTAACTTTACAAAACTGAAATCACAAAAATGCATATTAAATTGAATTTTCACTCTTAAAAAAAAACATGGCATGTCACAAAATATATATGACATAAATCAAGCAATGGAGTATGCACACATATACAACGGAAGACTTTAAAATACAAACAATAGGCCACACAGCCCCAATTATGTAACACAAAGTCCATACTCACAAGTCCCATATGGATGCACACAAAAGGTGCCCAAGGCATGCATCTCATAACATAAAGAAAATATGAGTCATACATGCGTAATATGTATCATATCGGAAAACAAGCCCACCATGGGTGCATATCAACAACTATTATCTAAAATAAGCTTGTATGTTGATAATGTGCAAAAATGCCGAATACATAAAACATGCCGAGTTTCTATGACTTATAAGTACAATAGTCTAGCCCTAAGACAAACACTGGGAAAAACTCGACCTCTAGGATGATTGGCTACACAACGAACTAGACTTGAAAAGATTAATAAGACAGGGTGAGATCAAAAGACCTCAGTGGGAATTACCGCATCATAAACACATCTAGTGGAGTAGAGGCATATGGAAAATCACTTATAAAGCAGTTATTTAGAGCACATTTATCATCCATGCATACTAAACATGTACTCAAGTGTTTCACAAGAAAATATGCATGATGCATGATTTGTAAAGCACTATGCAGTAAATACCAGCCCAATAGGTTTCATAAACTCATAATACACCACATCATCTCACGGGCTACTATGCCCCAAAACCTTCAGGTGGAATACAAAATATTTTCAAGTAACCCCCACTAAAGGGAACCCGAAAGTGCATTGGCAGTGAATTTTATTCAATTACAAAATATACATAAATCTCCTACTGTCAATGTTATCTGAAACAAAATGAATAGATCATACTGTCACACTCGATCACAATCTGCATATATATATATATATATAACTAACACATAGTTTGATAGGTTACAACCTAAATCAGGCATACACACAAAGTCCATCCATACAACACCCATCAGTTAGCAACATTCCTCTTAACCTGGGATTCCATATACTTACCATTTTTGGCCAAAAAAATACCGTCAAATTTATATTGTTCCAAAGAACAAACATATATATTTTTTCTTGTAAACCCAATAATGCATCGATAACGTTTCTAAGATCACACACATAACATTTTTATTTTTAAAAACCACACAATGCATCCATATCGTTTCTAAGATCACACACATATCATTTTTACTTTGAAAACTCACACAGTGTATGTAATGCAAGTAGTCACCAAGAAGGTAATTATATGGGATTGATTTGGGGTATGATTTGATGTTTGTTTGTGTGGAATAGGTTTAGGGTAGGTTTGGAGGTTCTAAAATGGTGTACACCGGTTGTAGAAAAGGTATAAGGGTCGCCAAAAATGGGTGTGGGGTTCATCGGAATCAAAACAAGGAGAGGTGACAGAGGAGTAAAAGGCTTGTGTACAAAATTACACGACCATGTACTTCTTTGGGGTAGGCCGTGTACCTAGTTTGGGGAGGCCATGTATTAGCACACGGCCTGGGTACATGACCGTATAACCTAAGAACAAGTCGTGTACTGTTTTGTCCAGAACAATACACAGGATCTGTACAAGAGTATATGGGCGTGTACCCCTTTCAGAAGGGGTATGCATCCTGGAATGGACCCGGAACGCTCTCGGAACTCGTCTAAACTCTCGGGAAACATTTCCATGGATTTTTTGCAATGAAAAACATCTCAAAACACACCAACACTTGAATCAAAGGGCTTAAACAACATCCAACATATGAGCATAAACACAAGTTTCAAGAACGGATTCAAAAGTCAGTTCACACACCCATTCACATGCATGGACACACAATCAACATGCTTAGGAGTTCAAACACATATTTTATGCATTCAAAGCATGGAAAGCGTGTTCATGTAGCTAACATGCACGTCAATCACATCATACGCATAGCCTCCATTCAAAACCATGCAACTGCCGTATTTTAAAAAAAAAATAAAAAAAGATTTTGCAAACGCAAATGAAACATAAACTCCCACCTCTTCATACGTGGAATACTCAGCGGCAATACCTTTGCCTTTATCGACCACACCAGTACCGTCTAAACACAAAAACCGAACCACAAGCATATAAGCATCAAAACTGACTGAAATCAACCAAAGGAGTCGAAATTGAAATAGAAAGTCTAAAGACCCCAATGACATGCTCACTAGCACACACCTCGCACTAACAACACGCTTACAACTTAGGACTCCTGAAATCCAACCTTGCTGGCAAAATGCCCAAACCTTGCACAAGCCTCACACTGCTCCAAATCGACGCTGAAGCTCACCTGATCACATGTTCGGGTTTCTCAATCCACAAACACACTTCACAACACAGAAATCAACTAACCTAAGCATTAGAATCGCATAGAATCCACGATTCACTCGAAATCTCAAAACACCCGAAATTACCAAAAATACTAGTGAACTGAAAATCACCACCTATCAGGGTGACATTTTTGAATGATCAAAGTTTCTAAAATGATCTAGAAATATCGATAAGGAAATATGGGAACCAAAAATCAACGAAAGAAACAAAGATCTAGGGCACTTACCTTGTAAAACACAAAATGCCCTGAAACGGTAAATGAATTGTTCACAGCTCCTCATTCGACAACTAGTAGTGGAAATCAATCCGGGAATGTTAGGAAAATGGTTAGGTTCAATGTCCGGTGGTTTTCATAGTAAGAAAATTGATAGAAATCGAATGGTGTTATCGAGAGGGAAAACGGGAGAGAGAAAAGAGGAGGGAAGGGGTAGAGGAAACGGCTGCTGGGCTGATTCCGACACTTAGAACATTTAAGTGTTGTGCAAGGCTGAGTATTTATACCTCGGGCCCAAAATCTCAAAAAAACCTGATTAAAACGTTTTAAAAGCCTTATATGCCCTGAGTGGGCCAAAATTGGTTTTTAAACTATTAAACTTTAAAAATGGGTTTAAATAATCAATTGGGCTAAAAATTGGGTAATCAGACCCGTAAAATAACTAACGGACCCAAAATAGATTTTTCGACCTAAAGACCCTAGTCACTCAAAATGGACTTGAAATCAGCCAATATCGATTTTCACTAACTCAAACCTCGACACTCGACCTAAAACACTTGCTAATACACCTAGTCGCACATCTAGGCTTTCTTTGACTGTGTCCATCCTAAGGGTGACTCTCGGGTCAACTATTAACTCACTGGTCAAAGGTCAACTCACTAGTCAAATTGGTCAAAATCGATGAACTAGTCCACTCTCGGGTCAAATTGGTCAAAATCGATCAACTGGTCAATCTCGATCAAATAGGTGAACTGCTCATGACGGACCAAAATCAGACATTCTCACTGTACAGTTTCGCTTACTAGGCACTCGGAGTGATGAGGTCTCACATCCTCCCCTCTTTATAAAAATTTTGCCTTCAAAATTCACTTACTTTGTACCTCAAACAATTTCAGGTACTGCTCTTTTATTGACTACTCGGTCTCCCTATCTCTAACTTGATACTCACTAACTGTACTAACAACACTACCATCACCCTCTAACTTTTGATGTCACATAGAATGAAACTGAATCCTCAAGCTGTTTGGCCCGAATCTCATCTAACAATGATGATCTGAAAATCAACTATGCAATCAATGCTACGAACTCATCACTGTCAAGTTGAACTCTGGATGCTCTCAAACACATCAGCCTCGGCATGTACTCGGCTTAGACATAGACTAAGAAAGATGATGTCTTACTACTCGACTCATCAGTGACTACATTCGCCTTGCCCGGATGGTAGTCGATAACCAAATCATAATCCTTTGGTCATCTCTAGACATCTTTTTTGTCTCAAATTTACCTCCTTCAACTCTGCTAACAAACCGGTCACATTATCTGGGAACACATCTGGGTACTATCTCACCACTAGTACGCTACTCAACTCCGGGGACTCAACTATCACATCTCTGACATTTTCCAAGGAAGCTATATAACTTATGTTGATCATACACTTGGTACTCAATCATGATATCACACGTAGTCCTCACTCGTTTGTCACACTCAAAACAGAACTCTGTACCATCTTCCAAACTAAACCATACTCTCTTCATAAAATAATCAATCCGTGCTTTATATCTAGCCAGACAGTCCATACATAGTATCATATCCAACTCTCTGATGTCCAACAGAATCAGATCGACCTCTATCTCCACTGAACCCATCTGCAATACACAACCCAAATACACTCTGCTGCAAGCCAACTGCTCTCCTAACGGGGTCAAATCCTCTATAGGTGACTCTAATAGTGACAACTCTCTATCGGCACTCCTAGCTACTCTAGGACCGATAAATGACCTATTCCCTTCAGGGTCTAACAAAACTTTAGCACAATAAGAGAAAACTGAAACTGTACCTATCACAACATCAGGATTGGCCACGGCCACTAGATCGGCCAAGGTGAAGAGGAGTGTCTGTTCCCTCTACTGCTGTGTCTGCTGGCATGTAGTCTAACTACCTAATGGTCTGTTTGCCAATGATCTCTACGGTGCTCTAGTAGAACCATGAGAATCCATCTGACTGACTCCAGACCTTTGAGTTACTTGAAGCGCTGGGATCCTTGACTGTGAAGCACCTAGTTGAGTTACTCTACCTCTGGGAAACTCTCTGGCTAGGTGTCCAAACTGGTCACACTGGTAGCACCTAGTTGGCTATGGGCAAGGAGGTGGGTGGAACTGTCTACAGTTCCCACACCTGGCTGGCTCAAACGGCCTACTCATGCTTTGGAAGGATCGAGGGGGCTGTGAGTATATGGTAACTGATGTGGTCTCCTGAGACCTAGTCTGTACTGGAGGCTAAGGACCAGCTATCTCTCCCTTGAGCCTCTACTCAAATCAAGGAACTTTGCCTGATCGAAACCTTGCTAGAAGAACCCTCTTGATGCTTCTATTTCTAGCCTTGCTGTCCAAAAAGAATCTCTTCAGCTTTCACTGTGTCTATCACCAGCTCCTCAAAGTCGTTGGTCATCTTCAAGCCTAAAACACCTTGGATATCCCAATTGAGCCCATGCTCAAACTTGCTAGTGGTTATGGAACTGGTCCTATCTACCTCGGGCACAAAGTGAGATAGTTTCGGTAACTCAGTCTCGTACTCGAATACTGTCATGTTCCTCTGCTGGAGATGATAGAACTCAGACCTCTTCTGATCCTTGAAGTACTAGCTATAGTACCTCTGGTCAAACATGTCGGCTGGCCTGCATAACCGCTGTCACTAAGCTCCACTAACTGGTTGCATCTCTCTCCAACAGACAAAGAACTAGTGTCACCTTATCCTTTGCTGACACCCTCATATCCTGTGCCATCAGAATCACCTTGTCTTTCCAATTCTTTGCTGCTATCACATCGCCGGTACAATATCAAACCTCTTTCAGAAGTTTTGTAGCTGCACCGGTAATCTGCCATCTCGAACCTCTGGCTATAGAACCTTGGGCTCACCCTGTATGTTAGGCTCAACTGGAACTTGTGGCTGAGCTGGTGCCTGTATCTGTGGTTGCTAAACTGCTATAGATTGCATCACCATCTGCTGCATCTAACCCAAAGTCATCTGAATAATGGCCAACATCTGCAACAAGGCCTGATCCTGAACCGTTAGTGCTGCCTGAGCTGGCCGTGCCTTTGGTGCATCCTGTGGCTGATCTACACCTACTGCTGGCTCTACTGGCCCTCGGGCATCTAAACTCTCATCTGAACTTGGCCCCCATGGCCACCATGACCTTTTGAAGCAACGCGACCTCGACCTTGGGTCTCTCAACTCACTGAACACACAGCTATAGATTTAAGCCTAAGAACAAACATGACCTTTAGACAACTCTAAACTAGACAATGCATGTGCAATGAGTGTGATGCACTTGTAAAACATGCTATTTTAAAACAATTTTGCACTCAATGCACACCAAAACAACCATGCTCCATTACCAACCCTGTGAGAACCCGTTCCTAGGAAATCTGACCCTCACAGTCGTTTAGTCCCGATAGACTAAACATGTGGATCACTCGAAAGCACACAAGGCTCGCATTAACTTTACAAAACTGAAATCTCGAAAATACATATAAATTTGAATTTTCTCTTTTAAAAGAAGCATGGCACGTCACAAAATACACCCGACATAAATCAAGCAACAGAGTATACACATAAATACAATGGAAGACTTTGAATTACAAACAACAGGCCACACGGCCCCAATCATGCAACACAAAGTCCATACTCACAAGTCCTATATAGATACCATATGAAAGGTGCCCAAGGCACGTATCTCATAACATAATGAAAATACGAGTCATATATGCATAATAAATATAAAAATGGAAAACAAGCCCACCATGGGTCCACATCAACAATTATGATCTAAAATAAGCATGTATATCGATATTATGCAAAAATGTCGAATACATAAAATATGTCGAGTTTCCAAGACATGCAAGTGCAATAGTCCAGCCCTAATACCAACATTGGGAGAAACTCGACCTTTAGCATGATTGGCTACACAACGAACTAGCCCTGAAAAGATCAAGTGAGATTAAAAAAACATCACTGTGAGTTACCGCGTCATAAGCACATCCAATGGAATAGAGGCATACAGAAAATCATTTATAAAATAGTTATTTAAAACACATTTATCATCAATGCATACTAAATGTGCACTCAAGTGTTTCACAAACAAATATGCACAATATATGATTTGTAAAACAATATGCAATAAATACCAGCCCAATAGGTTTCATAAACTCAAAATACTCTACATCATCTCGCAGGCTACTATGTCCCAAGACCTATCGGGGTTGATTACAAAACTCTTTCAAGTACCCCCGCAAAAGGGAAACCGATAGTCCATTGGCAGTTAACTTTTTTATTTACAAAATATATATAAATCCCCTACTGCCAATGTTATCCGAAACCGAGTAGAGAAATCACAATATCATACTCGATCACAATCCGCATATATATTTATAACACATAGCTTGATAGGTTACAACCCAAATCAGGCATACATAAATAGTTCGTCCATACAACACCCATCGGTAAGCAATAATCCTCTCAACTTGGGATTTCATGTACTTACCATTTTTGGCCAAACAAATACAGTCAAATCTATATTGTTCCAAAGAACATACATATATAATTTTTCTTGAAATCCCAATAATGCACCTATGCCATTTTTAAGATCACACGCATAACGTTTTTACTTTGAAAACCCACACAATGAATTCATACAGTTTTTAAGATCACACGCATATCATTTTTACTTTAAAAACCCACACAATGCATCTATGCCATTTTTAAGATCACACGCATGTAGTTTTTACTTTGAAAATTCACACAATGCATGTAATACAAGTAGTCACAAAGAAGGGTAATCATATGGGTTTGATTTGGGGTATGATTTGATGTTTGTTTGTGTATAATAGGTTTAAGGTAGGTTTGCGAGTCCCAAAATAGTGCACACGGGTTGTAGGAAGGGTACGAGGATTACCAGAATGGGTACGATGGTTATCGGAATCAAAACAGAGGGAGGTGACAAAGCAGTACATGGCTTGTGTACAAAAGTACACGACCGTGTACTGGCACACAGCTTGGGTACACGGTCGTGTACCCTTAGAACAGGCCTTGTACTGTTCTATCCAGAACAGTACATAGGCTTTGTACAAGAGTACACGTCTCGAAATGGACCCAAAACGCTCTAGAAATTCACCCAAACCCTAAGGAAACCTTTCCATGAATTCTCAGCAATGAAAAATACCTCACAACACACCAAACACTTGTATCATAGGGCTTAAACAAGATCCAACACATGGGTATAAACACAAGTTTTATGAATGGATTGAAATACCGGTTCACACGTCCATTCACATGCATTGACACACAATCAACATGTTTAGGAGTTCAAACAAATATTTCATACATTCAAAACATGGTAAGCGAGTTCATGTAGCTAACATGCATGCCAATCACATCATACACATAGCCTCCAATCAAAACCAAGCAACTACCATATTTTAAATTAAAAACATAAAACGATTTTGTATATGCAAATGAAACATAAACTCTCCCCTTATCGACCGCACCGGGACCGCCTAAACACACAAACCGAACCACAAGCATATAAGCATCAACGACATGCTCACTAGCACACACCCCACACTAACAACACGTTCACAACTCAGGACTCCAGAAATCTAACCAACAGACGAAACGCTCAAACCTCACACAAGCCTCACACGGCTCCAAATTGACACTCAAGCTCACCTGATCACACTATCGGGTTTCTCAATCCACAAACACACTTAATGTGACAGACGTGCTCCGCACCGTCCTCTCCCCATATCGGGTATTGTTATGCTCATAGGGTTCACAGTACACCCAGCCCACTGGTCTTTTGCACTGCTGCAGCATTGTGCTCACCCCTGGACTTGAACCCCCACCATCCCACTTATGAGCCTTTTATTGTTTCTCAGAACACGCCTGTCACCAATTCAGCTGCAGCCCCGATTGACCCAGCTGGTGGACCAAGCGGAACTACACAAGGCTTATCCGAAAAACACAACATTTGAATATTTTTGTTTAAAACATGGCACGCATCAATTGGTACTCAGCATAACTCACAAACAACGGAGTAACCAACACATGCAGCGGAAATATTAGATCACATACAACGGGCCTTACGGCCTCAAACATGCAACACCGTGAGTCCACACTCACAGATTCCCAGAAATTCAAAACAACACCACTTCTTATATATCCAAACATCAGAGTATGCAAGCATGAGTTGTACACATATGCACCAGCAAAATACACCAGTATGTAAATATACAAGAAGATGTGAAAGATGCTGAGTCCAAAAACGTGCATGTGCATTTGTCCAGCCCTACGACCAATACCGGGATAGTAACCTCGAAGTTGAACATCTAACTCTCACAACTTAGTCTTGAAACAAAACAATAGAGAGGGGGAGTGAGATCAAGGAGCTCAGTGGAAGTTACCGCGTCATAAGCATAAACGGTGGAATGGAGACAAAACCAAAGCATTGTATCAAACATTTATTCAAACTAGTACAATCCATACTCTTCAATGTAGACATCATAAGTGCACACACCAAAATGCATAAAGAAGTAAAAACAGCTTTGATACTTGGCTACTATGCCCAAAACATAACGGGGTGGACACAAACCACTTTCTCGTAACCCCTGCTAAAGGATTACCTAAAAGCCTACTGATGGTTTTCAGTTGTAGCATATATATAAACAAAACCCCACCATCATCATTGTCCAAAATTGAATGGAGAAACACAAGCGATCACATTCAATTTTGTGCACACGTATATAACGTCGTACTATATATACGAAGCAATTGCACGGCCTTTTCATTCATAGTGCACACAACACTCCCCTTCATTCATAGTGCACACAGCACTCAAGATACATAAATATATCCAACCATACCTCTCCAAGGTAAGCAACTGTCCTCTCTATAAGGACTCCATATACTTACCTAACTTGATCAAGTATTCACCGTCAATTCCAATCGGTACACACGTATGGGTTATTAAATCGAAAAACTCATAAAATATTCCATGCATGCATTTAAACATTTCCATCTTGTAAATCAGGTGCCAAACATCTCAAAATAATATTCAAAGCATTCAGCCACAATAACAAACATGTATAAGGAGATGAAAAATCACATCGTATGGGAGGTTACAAAACACGCATGAAAATTCGTATACACCAAATAAGTCAGTATACTTCAGCTTTTGAACATCCGGCTGATGCATTGAAACATGGCAAGTAATTGATGATTCAAACAACACATATTTAACACAATTCAAGTCATGCCTCCATTCAAACCAAAACATGTGATCATATTTTAATTCTGAAAACAAAACATGACGTGTATGCAAATGAAACATAAACTCCCACCTCTCGTTGCGTCGATGGTTCTCCAACAAGAAACTGATCGATCCGGTACCACCTAAACAAGCACAAACCATACAGCCATACTAAGCATATCTAATCAAGGAATCAAAGGGAAAATAAAGGAAAACAATTCTATGGACCCTCGCAGGCTGCGCACAACACCCTTCCCATCAATACTGCCTACAACCACTTCATTAACATGGAACAAACACACCTACATGATCAATAACATGTCTAAACAACCACCTGGTACTGTTCATACGAAATTTATACAAGAATCATAGGTTGTTTTCAGGCATTTCCATCCATCAAAAACACTCAATCACATCACTAGCAACCTGAATAAACCAACCAATCCAAAAGAAAACCAAAGATTAATCACTTACCAACAACTCTGCAATTTTCGGCCAGAATGAAGAACACCTCAAAATCAGGCCTTAAACATCAAACTAACAGTGGAAAAGTGTAGAAAATTGATGGGAAAGTGTTTTGGGACAATCCCCCACAAGTTTTTGGGGTCAAATTGAGCAAAGTGTGGATTTTGGTAGGTTGGAAGGGTGAAGGAAGGAGAAAAACGAGTTAGGTCTGGAATGTGCTGGTCACTTCTGGAAGAGAAGTGTTTAAAGGATGAAGTGTGGGCTTGGGCTGATGGGTTTTGGGCCAAAAAGTTCAACAAGGCTGGACTGGGCAATCGATGGCCCGTTTCATCACAAATGAGCCCAATGGGCTCGTGAAATGTCAACCAAATGGCCCAACAACTTCTTTCAGTATGTAAAGCTAGAACAGCCCAAGACACAACTAGCAAAAAGCCCAAGACACAACTAACAAACAGCCCAAGACACAACATTTTGGCCCAAACGGCCCGCAGTCGCTTAAAACGGACCGAAACCAACCTAGTTTATTTTCCACTGACTCAACCTTGATCGTCTAACCTATCTCACTCACAATCATACTTAAACACACTCAGATTCACTATAGGTTACTGACAGGCTTCCTACGGCCGTGTTCACAAACCAATAACGTAGCATCGGCGCGCTGCCGCTGGCACTAACGCTACCATTGACGCTGCCTCTGACCGGCACTACAATAGACGGGATCTCACATTCATACTTATAACCGAAATCCACAAATGAATCAACCCGTCAGTTAATCCTTTTTCAAACATACTCATCATACTTCTTACTATATATAATTCCTCAAGCATCAGAGTTCATGTGAAACTAATTAATCAGGTAGCCTAAACTTCAAGAGTTATTTACTTAAGCTCGTAACTTACACAATAGGGGACACACAACAAGGTTTCAAAAAAATATCCCCCACGTGTACTCTGTGCACGATGAACTATAACACCTTTCAGTTACACAGTATAAAGATATGCACACCATGTATTATCCTCATTACAGAATGATCGATTTTAATAATGTGCATTCTGTGTGCTTATAAACATAGGATAAACTAATAATCTGGTGAGCAGTACTCATCCTCTTCTAATTATGCTGAACTGCTCTTAGTTCTTTGTGAGTTAGCATCTAGGCATTACCAAAACAATAACATGTATTAGGCTTTATCCTACTTTAAGTTATCTAATGCCAATTAGGGTTCAATGAGGTAATTTATTACTTATTAGCAAGTCAAACTACAATCAACCCAAAGTTGATTTATGCCTCAAAAGAGAATACTCAATCTAGAGAATATTGACGATTACCTGTATTCTCGATATACTATACCTAGTACAAGGTACACTTTAAAATCTTAAACTATCTATAGACAATATAAATTTTACAATACATTATACAGAAAATTTTTTTTTTCTCCTCCTAGGACTTTCAATCTAAAATCATAGTTAGTATGGTATATATATATATATATTTTAGTTTTCCCCTAATAAACTAACTCACAATCAAATAAGTTTCCAATCAATCACCTCTTTTCTATTAGAGCATGACCATATACAAGCCAACGTATTAGAAGCAAGACTAAGATTACCACTCAATCAAGTGATAACTATAAGAGGGCATTATCAACAAGCAAAATGCTTATTTATCGTACCTAAACCAGGCACAATAATGAATTAGGATTTTGATAGGTCTCACGAAAGAGATACTATAGTATAGAAGGGCATAGCAAATCCGACAGGTGCCAATATAGTGATGGAATTGTGGTATTAAGATGTTTTCCAAAATGACTATTGCTCGACTTAGGGAAACCAAGCATGAATGGGCCTATAAGATATATACCCACTAGATAATGATAGGAATTAATGGGACACTAGTGTTCTCTCAAAGAAAAAAAATACATTATCTAAAGGGTTACTCGATGGCAAATGATGCTTCCAAAGAAAGGAAACACGCTCTGCTGTCAAAAGAACTGTCACCCACATGGGTGATAATGGAATGGTAACACAACAATAAGAAATGGGAAACAACATAGGTACCTATGAATATTAATCAAACAATGCTCTGCTACCACCATATTTGTCATCCACTCGAATGATAATTGAGTGGTAGCATGAATGTAAAAAATAAGAAACAACTCAAGTTTTGAGAAATAACAAACATGACATGCTCCCCTACCAACATAATTGTCACTCTCTGGATCCTAAAATCATGCGACAATCGTCATAGGCTCACTATATACATTCCCACATCATACGATAATGCAATTAGCAAACTTATAAGGCTAGTGGTGTAAAACTAAATCGGAGAAGATAATAAAAATATTAATCGATATATTAAGCAGTGGAATTTGAAAAAAGATACTATGTTATTTTTTTTCCATATGGCATCGTTTCAATTGAAACAACCCGCCTTCAACCTGAATTGTCAAAACAACTAGGGTTGATGTTGTTTTGACCAGTCTCTGTAAAAACAATACAACGGCCCGTCATTTTGATTAATTTATTATTAATATATATATATATTATAATGTAATTTATATTAAATATATTTCTTTTATACTTAAATCAGTAAAAATTCACAATAAATCATGTAAACTTCTGAAAAATACCCTAAAAATTTCTATAAATTCCTTATGAATAGGGTAATCTATCAAATCTAATAAAATATTTTTTTATAAATATATAATTTATTAAAAACTGAATATTGTTATATTTTTCTTAGAAAAATCACAATAATTTCAAATACACTTTTGAAAATTCTTTTAAAATTCATATAATCTTAGATACCATCAATAGACCAATTTATAATCTTGAAATTCCAAAATTAACGTTCTCCGTCCTTGTGCAATCTCTTGATAGTATAGGAATTCTAGTTGAGGAGAATTGTTCACATAGCCAATATTTTTTACGAATTATGAAGAGTATTCCAGTCGACAACTGAACTAATCTCTTATCGTGACTTGACTGCCCAGACTAACTTTCTCAGAGTCTAACCCGGGATCATGAACTGATATGGTCCTTGAGCATAGGATTTTGGAGTTAAGAGAATACAGTATACGGTAAATAGTGTGGTATCGTTTGTCAATCCAAATTACATCCTTTAAATATATGGTAGCACGTGGTAAGAAGAGTTGAATCCTTTAGGGAGAAGGGATCAAATCCAAGTGAAGATTATTGCTATAGTGATGCTGAGTGCACGATATGACCCCAACATACCTTCCGTGTGATGTAATAGAGAATTTTTTGTAAAGATTGTAGTCAAAGTTATAATCAAACAATGGTAGTTAATAAAATTGCAAAATACGGTATTATATTAAGAGTTGTGATGATCCAGTCCTTCCTTGAGCATCTTGCCCGAACCGTGGTCATGGGTCCTCCTTAAGATAGAAAACTCTAGTCCAATCCAGGCACCATAAAAGGGGTGCTCGGTACTACACGTTTGAAGGCCCTTTGCTTTCCTGTCTTTCTGATGACCTTTGTCTTGAACTGCGAACATCGTCAGCCCTCAACTATCCTCTCCTTTCTCCCATATTTCACTCACCAAGTGTATTTCTCTCTTTGTCTTGCTAAGTGTGTCACTCACTAAATGGGTCACTCACGAATTAGGATACTCTCAATGGTTTTGAATGTAGGAATTTATTCTATTGAGTTGAGCAGAAAAAATAGAATTAGAAACCATAAGAATTATGTAAAGAAAAGATGAACTGGAACTAGAATTTTACTAATAATTAGCCGAGGTCTCACTAGGGGCTTGAGCTTAGCTATACATAAACAAAAGATAAGATTTGACCACAGGCTGTCTGGGCATAAATACCCTTAAAATTGGATCTCGGAGGATCTGCTAATTAAGTCTGAAATAATTGTTTGTTCCGTTAAAAAGGAAAAGACTCCTGAAGGATCTAAAATAGGAAATCAGGGTTACGGTCAACTATCTACACGTCTTCAATTCCAAGATTTTCGGTGGCCCCATTCCTCCCATGATCCAAGTGCTTTCCGTTCCAAATTCTACAGAAATCTAGCATTCATGGATGGAATCACGAACATATTAGATTGAGCATTTAAGAGCGTGGATTTCCATAAATATTACTAGATATAGAAATAATAAGCACAAAATATCTGTCAAATTTAATGCATTATCAATATTTCCAGAGAAAGGAGACACTCCACTGTCACAAGAACCGTCACCCACATGGGTGATAATGGAGTGGTAGCAAAGCAATAAAGAATGAGAAATAACTTATTTTTCTAAGTGTAACAATCAAACAATGCTCTGTTATTAAGAAACTTATCACACCCCAGAACCCAAAAATCGTACGACAATCACCGTAGGCCTACTATATATATTACCACATCACACAACAACGCATTTGGTAAACATACAAGGCTAGTGGTATAAAAATAAAGCGGAGAAGAAATCAGAAATTTTAGTTGATATATTATGCAATTAAATTAAAAGGAATACATGATGTTGTTCAGATGACATCAATGAATGATCAATTTTAGCATTATTATCCAGGAATAGATTTAATACAATGGCTCTAGAATAAATTTGACAAAGGGGAAACACTAATAATATATTGCTCATAAAATTACCTTGAGTGCGATTGATCTGTTATTCCATCCTCGAGATGCTGTGAGTGAGCTCTTAATTGTTATTCTTACACTCATGTCAGTAATCTGGCAAAACTCTGCCAAGTGAGCAAATGAGAAAAAATATATATGAAATTTCACATGCAATCATTGATTTAATCAATTAAAAAAGTTTGCATGCAATAATTTATCAAAACACAGACAATTGTATTGGCAATCACAACCATATAATATGCAGCAAGCACGACTCTTCAGAGCACACATAACCATGATTTCAGCTAGCAATATATTCCAGTCTATTCGGTCCAAGGACAGATCTAGAGTCTGTCAGTGGCCCTCTATTCTCATTATCTTTCCATTTATCTTGTTAATGCATGCAATACACAAATCCATGTCAAATTAATGCCTAGCTTGATCCACTGACGATGTCGGGATATTAGGTGATAGTAGCTCCACCTAATCGATCCTCAAACTATATAGGATCCTCATTCATAGAATTTAATTTATAATAAAATAAATAAAATCCATTCCATTCTTATTACCTTGGTTTTTGACGTCTCTTTGCATGCTACTAGATTCGGAGAGCTCTCGAGGGTTGTATAGGTTATCCTATGCGAATGCAGTGCATACCATATGGTGATGTTGTTTCCCGAATGCGCCCAGTGTAACTATGCATCTCAACAATTCAACCATAGCATGGCATATTCATATAATGTATAGCATATCATGATGATCATGGCATACTCGATGCATGTTGCTTTAGCTATTATGCTTAACTTAGTATCACTTAAGCACACACATGCACAATTTTAATTAGTTGTTTCATATTAATTATAATTTACTACTCATTATAGCAACTAAGCGATTACGATGAAAATTCCATCCAATCACGAGTTTTGAAGCCCAAATAGCCATCCATGGCATTCTAGACTAATTCCTTGAGGTCCTGCCACTGTAGTTATCGAACTACACATAACTATTCCATATTTTCAGTAAAAGATTCACATATCATGATAACACTTAAACTCATGTGGCTAAATTCTTAAATTGACTTGTTTCTACCCAAGAACCGACCAGCGACCAAACCGGGTGATTATTCTATTTTTCCTTAATTTTTTGAATCTTGTTTGATTTATTTGACCAATTAAATCAAGTCCAATTCATTAAAATTTGATACCACTAGACTCCAAATTAAATCTAGTATTTTTTATAAATTTTTCGAAATGTTTATCAATTTTTTCTTTTTTCCTGATTTTTTCATAATTTCTGCCTATTGTTATAATTTTTTGAAATTTATTTAATTTCAACCCATCAAGAGGTTTGGGCATAAATACCCTCAAAATTAGATCACACACTATCCCCTAATTAAGTCCGAAATAATTTTTTGTTCTACTGAAAAGGAAAAGAATTCTGGAGGATCTAAAATAGGAAATATAGGTCACGGTCAACTATCTGCACATATTCAATTCCGAGATTTTCGGTGGCCCTAGTCTTCCCCTGATCCAGGTGCTTTCTGTACAAAAATCTGTAGATATCTAGCATTCAAGGATGAAATTAGGAACAAATTATATTGAGCATTTAAGAGCATGAATTTTCATAAATATTACCAAATATTGAAATAATAAGCACAACATATCTGTCAAATAAATGCATTATCAAATATCCTCATACTTTTCACATTCTTGTCCTTAAACATATATTCAATTCTCAGGAAATCACAGAAAGTCACCAAGTTTCATACAATGGCATTCCAACATCAATGTATACTCTTTCTAGTCAGAAATTTTTACACAAATCAAGATGCATGTTATTTTACCTAATCAAATCTAACACTTAGGAATAATTAGGACAAATAGAATGCTCAACATCCACACACAATGGTTTGAATACCATAAGCTTGCCATGACTCAAAAATTCCTCCACTCTATTAAGTACTTCTTAAAGAATCATAAATTCTCTCCAGGGATGTATCGAGGCCTTGGTTTAGGTATGATGGGGTATTTTTGAGTGTTAGAGCAGTTAGTCACTATTTTCTGATCTTACATGGGTCACCACATTCTATGTTTCTCGTCCTCTAGTTCTTGAACATATCTATTTTTTTTCTCTTCCATCTTATGTATTCTCCCAGATTTTCTTATGTTTTATCAAGTTATGAGAACTCTAAGATTTTGAGTCTTAGAGCAAAAACTGTAGCTTGATGATCTTCCATGGTCTCGAAGAGGCCATGGTTGAGGATCTGCGTATTAACTCTACTCAAGAGAAATCTTTTGCACAGGTGATGTTCCATGTTTTCATGTATGGTGTATTGACTGACCACTGTGGTTCTTTTGGGAGCACATAGTAGGATAATTGATTGATTTTATGTATGGAAAAAATAGGGTCACGACTCAAAATGAGTTACTATAGTAATTTTCATAGGTGGATGCCAAAAAAAGGTTGTTTCACACAATAGTTTCATTCCTAATTGCCTGAATCATGTTCCTTAGTGAAATTTCCATATGAACTCGTAAAGGAGACAATATCAAGTTCTAGATTTGTCCTAATGTGGGGATCCCTCAGAAAGATATTAGAGGCATAAGATATGCCTTCTTGCAAATGTTTCAGAGCTCATTGGGGATGTGCATTATTTTTGGTCAAATTAACAGTGTTCCTAGATTATGTAGTGTTTCTATCATATCAAGACTTTTATTCTTTATTTTCACGCATCCTGAGTGCCTTAAGTGACCAACATCTAATTTTTTCTAACAGATTTTAAGTATCAACTTAAAGACAATTGTTAGAAATTTTGCAACAATTTTAGCAAAAATTTTATCTAAAATACTGCAGACAACAGTTATGACAAGCATTACCAAGTAAGAAGAACTAAATTCAAACAACAAAAGTGTATACATATCCTCATACATAAGTCATACTTGCCCCTAAGCATGTAAGTGCAGCACTAAAAATATAAATATGATTCAAAACAGCTAAAAGAACCTGTTCAGGGGTGCCTAGTCCCCTAATTAGTCCCTCCATCTCAGTGTGCCTTGTCAAGCTAGAGTCCCAAAATATAGTTGATCTTGGCCATCAGTGCTTTCAGCTTAGCATCTATCGATTTCATCTACTGAAGTACCTCTGAGGGTATGGTTGTTGGTGCAGTTGGTGGTGTTTCCAGGGTTATTTGTTGGTGGGTTGGGCCTTTGAAACCCTCAGGGATCGGGTGCTTACCGTGGGCACGGAACTAGTACTGCCTCAATTCTGCTTGTTTGATCAACCCCATATTGAGGAGGCTAGAGATATTGAGAGGCCCCATGTCATGTAACAAGCATAGGTTTCTCTGGACGGTTGTAGTGTCAGATGTGTGATGATTGACCCAAAAATCAGCGGCTTTCCATTCTTTTGATGCCTCTAGAACTACTAGCTGATGCATATGGCCAAGTTGGCCTTTCTTTTTATATACATACACCAGAGGAATGACAGCTTGATCCTGTTTGGTATTGTGGCAGAGTTCGATCTTCCAGAGAATATATAGGCCATGAATCTGTGCAGGTATTGGAAGCCCAGGAACACTAAAAAATAGTCCTTTGATGAGCTCATATTGTAGGCCTGATCATAGGTAGACCACTTGGCATAGAGTGTTGTGGGATCGAAGTCCTCGGGCTCTTTGGTGATGGCATTCCTGTATTCTTCTCACCCCAGGAGTGTGTTGAGGAAGTTATAGGACATGCTGAATTCCTATATCCTAAGAGTCTGAACTACACTAAATTTGGGTTTATCATGCTGAAGTTTGCTTGTTCGGGGGCACCAGAGGAGGTGCCTTGGCTTGATGGTACATTGGAGGATCTTGTGCCCTTGGTGGTATTGCTGGCACTTGACACAAGTGGGGCGCCAATTGTATGGGCTACTAAAGGTGTCTTGGTCTTCTCTATAGAGCTAGGTTCTACAGGGTCCTTACAAGCCATTGAGGTGTCAAATTGAGGTTCCCTTAACGGTGTCCTCTCAGCGGTTGGTGTGCTCTGTGGGGCTTTGGACTAGGAGGTGATTTAGTCCAAGGTCTTTTCTGAACCAGGAGGGTTGATGCCCTCCCCTTCGAACCATGGCTTTGGTATGGCCATGGTTGGTGCTGGCAAAGCATCATATACTTCTGAGGTCTCAGCCGAAGCTGGTTGTGTAATGACTCAAATCCCATATACCAAAATTGCTCCTAATGGGACCTATACCATCGTGAAACCGAAACAATCCCAAATCAAGACCTATCTGAATCCCACAAGGCTTATCCACCTAGTTCCGATTTTAGTATGTTAATTCCTTCAAGATTTTAAAGTTTGGAGCATGATATTGGACAAGAATTCTGGTATCATACGGAGTAAATAAAATATCAGCGGAAGTCTTTAAATTTAATCAATGAATCCACAACACACAAGCTCCATAGGGATCCAAAAATCCAGCAAGTAAACCTCCAACATAATCCGAAAACAATCAAGCATAGGAGGAACTTGAAAAACCAGAAAATAGTCCAATCAATGATCATGTTATATGCGCAAGCAACCAAGGAGACAAGTATGCAAATGTGATGCGATATCACCCCGCCGTGCAGCCTTGATTCTCACACACTGGTACCACGAACACCGAATATACCAAAGCCTGAAAAATGGTGAAAACAACAAGATGAGACTACAAGAATCTTAGTAAGGTCACAATATCATAAGATCTACAGAAATCTTAAACAAACAACTCCCAAACAAAATCAGATCAGCCTATACAACTAAAGGGGCTCACGCAACCATCATTCAATCAAAAAGGGATAGGGCCGAAAGCTAAAGCTAAACTCATCAATCACCTCAGCAAAAGGAAAAGGCCATCCCCTTCCACCTGTGTTGTCCAAGGCTTCGCTGCACAAAGGATAAAGGTTAGCACACAAGCTAATCAGCAAGCTTATTCATCTTGCCACACATGGACAAGGCATCCAAGCCATATAAGGACAAAGGCATCTAAACAACACAAGGATCAGGGCATCTAATCACATAAAGATAAGGGCATCCAAACCACACAAGGATAAAGGCTCTTTCCACACAAGGACAAGGCGTTTAGCCACACAAGAACTAGGCATCCAGCGAGCTCTTGCTGGGGATTTCCACCCATACAACTCCGACACTAGTAAGAACCTCTCCTCTCCCAAGGAGCATCAGCAACTATCCCGAATGGCCACCAGAAAAGGATCCTGATACAAAAATATGTACAAGCACACACAGGTAAGCACAAAGCACAATACCACCATAAGGTATCCTCAATCATGTCAGAACACAATTAGCATGTTCAATACACACAACACATGCAAAGTAGGCAACCAAAACCTATCTCAAGAGTTCGACAATGCCCAAGTAAGTCTCAAATCAATCCTCAACTCATGCATACATAATTACAAAGACAAGCACCAAAAATAATAATCAACAACAAGAATCTCTAGAGAAACCGATGAGGTATAGATCCTACCTCTTATGTCTCTGAACAAGAAGTTATTCCTTTGTCTTTATTCAAGGGATATAGACCACCAAACCTATCAGAAACTAGTGATCAGATACCGCAGGTGCCTTCCCCTTGGATGTGTGATGTGATAGCCAAGAACTTAATAAGAAACAACCTGAATTACCATCCCAATTAATATATAATTTTCGGCATTGAATAGGGCAATAGGCCAGGTTGCAATTTCATGTTAACAAGTTGTTACAGGTGTTGCGATTTCATGCTAGCAAGGAAGGATTAGGTCTTTATAACACATTAAATCAAAAAGAACAAGATCAGAAACCAATAGGTTAATCAGTTTATCATGATTGACAATAATAGGACAAGGGTAGGGCATGCCGATTTCATGTATAGAGAAGATTCAAAGAATGAATTCATGATTTTACAACATTAATGGATGCTAAAAAATCATATGAACAAGAGGAACAACAACATAAATCAATTGAAGGCAGAATCACAGAATTACGGCACCAAAACCGACGAAATATTATTTAAATTTCGACAGTGAAGAACTAACCTCCTAATTACCAGACCTAGGTAGCTAGATAGAGGATGGAAAGAGCTTTCCAAAAAGCTATTATTTGCAAAAATCTGACAAAGGATGAGAGAGTTATGTAAGTTTGAAGTTGAAGGAATTTCGGCAGCAAATAGGGAGGTGTAGGGTTCAAGGTTTGACGAATTTTGTGTATTTTCTGTGTAAAATTTATGTGTGGCCGGCTTCCTCTTTATATAGAGTGGTTATGAGATTAATTTTCCTACTTTAAAGGCTAGATTAAAGTAAGATAATTATCAGAATTAAATTCTGTAATTATCCTCTCTTAATTTTAGGGATTTTATCTCCTAATGTAATTATCAACCAATAAGGAACCAAATCAAAGAGAATTAAAACCAGAAATAACTACTAGACATTCCATACTAATTTTCGGCCATTACGCAGCCATTACTTCAGGGAAAAAATGGTCATTTCACTTGCATTTGCTTCTGGATTACTAGGATTCAAAATTCGGGGTCTCACATCCTCCCCTCCTTATAAAAATTTCGTCCTCAAAATTTCAGCACAAGTACCTAAACAAACAGGTAAGGAAATTTTGCACACATAAATTCCTCAGTCTCCCAAGACTGTTCCTCGATTTGGCCATTATGCCAAACAATTCATACCGTAGGCATGCTTCGACTGCGAAACTGACGAACTGACCGATCTAGTATGGCAACTGGCTGTAAGGGATAGGATAGGTCTTCAAAAACCTCGAATGGTGGTTTTTCGAGCACATGAGCAGGGTCTCGTACATACTTTCTCAACATTTACACATGAAACACGCTTTGAATAAACTTCATACTCAAAGGTAAGGCAAGTCGATATGCAACAGGGTCGATCTTTTCAACAATATCATACGGTCCAATGTAACGAGGTGCTAGCTTACCTCGCTGCTGAAAATGAAGGACACCATTGCTTGATCAATCAATTCCAGATTGTCTAAGCATCACTCGCCTACTTCATTCCAGAAAGTAGGAGTCCTGCAACGTCTCCCATATAGTGCTTCATAAGGTGCCATACCGATACTTACATGAAAGCTATTATTGTAAGCGAATTCCGCCAATGGTAGGCATCGCTCCCAATTGGTATGCTAGTCTAGTACACTAGCATGTAACATGTTTTCGAGTGTCTAAATCGTCTTTACTGATTGACTGTCGGTCTAGGGATGAAATGTTGTACTGAAATTTAATCTTGAACCCAGCGAATTCTGGAATTTCTCCCAAAATCGTGATGTGAAACAAAAGTCACGATCTGAAACGATGGAAACTGGCACTCCATGTAATCGAACAATCTTGTCCAGGTAACGAACCATCAATTTCTCGGGTATATCTGTCACACGTACAGGAAGGAAGTGTGCAGTTTTCGTCAATCGATCAACAATCACCCAAATGGCATCATATCCTTGCTGCGATCTAGGCAAACAGGTCACAAAATCCGTCGTGAAGTGTTCCCACTTCCATTATGGAATCGAAAGTGATTGTAGTAAACCAGCAGGTCTTTGATGCTTGATCTTTACTTGTTGACATATGAGGCATCAGGCAACGAACTCAGTAATGTGGCGCTTCATGTTCGGCCACCAATATTGCTCATTTAAATCTTTATAGATCTTAGTACTACCAGGATGGATAGCGAACTTTGAACTATGTGCCTTAGATAAAATCAAATTACGAATATCAACATCCTGTGAAACACATACCCGGTTTCTGAAGATAAGAACTCCATTATCTCGCAATCTGAAGTTGTGAGCTAAGGCATCAACACCATCAGATAGTTGCTTCCGAATTTCAAACTGTTTCGGATCCTCTAATTGCTGATTCCGGATTTCCTCAATCAAGGTAGGCATGACTTAGATTCGTTCCAAAAATGAACTAGAAAAATCAGTGCCAAGATGCACATGGGTAGCTTTCAAATCCAGCAACGTTGGCATGTATTGGGTGCGCATGAAAGCCAAAACCGATGGGGAAGGAGGATGAAATTTTCGGCCTAAGGCATCTGTAACTACATTCGCTTTTCCAGGATGATATTCGATGATCAGATCGTAGTCCTTAATCAACTCTCACCCATCTTCGTTGTCTCATATTCAACTCTTTCTGCCTAAGGAGGCATTTCATGTTTTTGTGGTAGGTGAAGATTCGGCACATCTAGCCATACAAATAATGACGCCATATTTTCAACGCAAACACCATGGCTGCAAACTCCAAATCATGTGTAGAATAGTTGCTTTCATGCAGTCGCAACTGTCAGGAAGTATAGGCAACGACTTTCCCATCTTACATCAATACACATCTAAGTCCTGATTTTGATGCATCGTTGTAAACCACGTACTCCTTTCCGCCAATAGGTAAGGTAAGGATAGGTGCGGAAACTAACCGTTTCTTCAATTCCTCGAAACTTCGCTGGCACTTCTTGGTCCATACGAACAGTTCTCCTTTGCGTGTCAACTTTGTCAATGGCCCAGCAAGTGATAACAAATTTTCCATAAAGCGACGGTAATATCCAGCTAAACCAAGGAAATTATGAACTTCAAACACAGTTTGTGGGGGTTCCCAAGCAACTACGACTTCAATTTTCTTCGGATCAATAAGGACACTTTAAGCGGAAACAACATGGCCAAGGAAACCAACTTCACGTAACCAGAATTTGCATTTGGAGTATTTTGCGAACAATCGCTGATCCCTCAAAACATTCAGCACAATCCGCAAGTGCTCAATATGCTCCTCTTCTGATTTTGAATAAATTAGAATGTCTTCGATGAAGAGTATCACGAATTTTTCCAGAAACTCATGAAACACACGATTCATCAGGTCTATGAACACAACTGGTGCATTGGTTAAACTGAATGGCATCACGAACTCGCAATTGATGGTATCTAGATCTGAGATCTATTTTGGAGAACATGGCTGCACCTTGGAGCTGATCGACAAAGGTGTAGAACCGATGCGCGGTAGTCGATATTTTTTTTCACGATCACACGGTTTAGCTGCCGATAGTCAATGCCCAACCACAACGAACCATCTTTCTTCTTTACGAACAAGACAGGTGCTCCCCATGGTGACATACTGGGTCGGATGAAACCACGATCCAGCAAATCTTCCAATTGCGTTTTTTGTTCTTTCATTTCCGCAGGAGCCATACGATATAGAGCAATGGAAATTTGATTTGTACCAGGAACTAATTCAATACTGAATTCCACTTATCTTGCTAGTGGAAAACCGGCTATGTCTTCTGGATATACATCTAAAAATTCACGAACCACTGGAACAAAATCTAGATCGGAGGATTCTTTAGAAACATTATGTGCGCGAGGTATGCTATACATCCCTTGTTAATTAATCGCTTCGCATCGAGCCATGAAAACATGTAAGTTGGAACAACTCACCTATCACCTTCAAAGTAGTACTCGGCACCATCAGGAAAAGTGAACCACACATACTTGGTGAAACACTCCATACGGGCTTCATATTTCGCCAGACAGTCTATGCCTAAGATCACATCCAGCTCTTGGATGTCCAATGGGATCAGATCTACCTCAAGTACACTCGGACCCATACGTACAGTACAACCGATGTAGACTAGATCATAAATTAGTTGTTCTCCCAAAGGAGTCAGAACCGCAATAGGAGGAGACAAGGGAGATTGAGACTGATCCATGCTAAGTGCTATCCTTGGACTTACAAATGACCTATTTGCTCCAGGATCTAACAATATTGTAGCATTTTGAGGAAAGACACCACATCAGGACTAGCTTCAGCATCAGTTAGGGTGAATAGCCTCGTTGGTCTTGGTTGTGCCTCACTTGAGGATCCGTTGGGTGGTCCTCCTATTGTGTGTGCTGGTGGTTTGGTGGAGGTTCGCATATCCACCTCGGCCTGCACTAGGTGTGCCTATGATACGCCTTGGTTTTGGGCATTCCCTCTGAATATGCCCCATCTCACCACAATTATAACATCGATGTTTCTCAGAATTCTACATAGATCCACCACTAATTGTTGTGGACGGCTTCTTACTTTGCACGATTTTCTCGGCTTTAGTCGCAGCAAAAATCAACTTTTGCAAATTCTGCACTGGTGTCGTAGCAATGATGGTTTTGAGTTTGGTATTCAGCCCATCCTGAAATCGTCTCGCAAGCTGGTATGGTGAATGATCATCCTCTAGTGTAATTTAGGAAAACTCCCTTAATGTCTTCTCATATTCCAGCACCAAACTGGTGCTTTATTCAAGCTTGTAGAAAGCTTATCACTACTCGCTTTTACGAAATCTCGTATAGAACCTCTCATCGAATTCGTACCGAAATTCTTGCCAAGTAGACAAATGATCTTTGAATCGCAAGCTCATAGATATCCACCATGCGAGAGCTTCTCCCTCAAATAGGAAAGTAACGATGGCAACCTTGTCATCATCAGTGATACCCAAAAACAATGACACTCGGCATAAAGTGTCTATCCATTCACGAGATGCCGCAGCTCCGGCTGAACCACTGAAATCTTTACATAACAGTTGAAGAGTTTCCTTTAGCAACTTTGTTATAACAATCGCAAGTTTCTCGGCTTCTTTGGGATAAGCCGGCTGTACAGGTTCATGTGGAGCAATAGGTTCTTCCATGGGCGCGGGTGCAGGAGCATTCTGAAATTGTGCCTCCATATGCTACTAATTCGCAGCAATTCCTTGTAACACATTCAGAATTTGTGCTATCATAGGATCGATGGCTGGTGCGGCTGGTGTCTCAGGTTGGTTTTCGGGATCAGCTTGCCCTCCCTGCTCAATTTCTGCATTTGGCTCCTCTTGCTCAATAGGTTGTTATTCGGCCTGAATCACATACCTACCCCGTCGATCCCTCGTAGCGTTCAACCTTGCCATACTATAAAAGTACACGATTGTTACTCAACACATAACTAGATACGAACAATAGGAAAAGAAGTTGTACCTGGTGGAGAGGCGTGCACCGGACGATACACATATGCTGGAAAACAAAACTCACATGCACACAGATACACTAGTTTTGGAAAACACATGCTTACATGCAATGCACACTCGGAAATCACATCAACACACACATATGCACTCGGCAACAATCACTAAAACATTCAAAACCATATATAAGTACACTCAGCAACACTTAGCAATCATACACAAGCACTTGACAACAATTATCAGAACACTCCGCAAGCATGGATTCACACAAATCATTCTCGGCAACCATCACATAGAAACATACTTGACATGCATACAAGTCAATCACACATACTCGACAACCATATAGAAATACTCGACAGCATATGGCAGCACACATCAACAGGCAGAAAACATACACATATACATCTGGCCTTGATCTTTGTACAGTGAGGACAGTTGCTTGAGGGATCCATAGTTATGGCTGGAGGAGTTTTTTTTTCTAGGGTTTCTAAGTTCTTGAGGAGAGTGAATCATGAGGTTTTTTTTTTCTGATTGCAGCAAGAGAGTTTGAGGTTTCTGGGTTTGAGTGATTAGCGAGGGTCAATAGTGCAGTAGTTAATGCCCACTAGCGGTCCGTAACCACATTTCTTTTTCAAAAAGTTTTTCACTAAGTAGTCTGACAAAATTTTTCCCTATTCTTATAAATCCCCATTTATGTCCCCGGTGCACCCCTGATCGACCCTCGGTCTTGTGTATAATTCCGACGAGGACATATAATGAACAATGTTCTTGTATCCTACAAAAACAAAAGAAGCAATAAAATCTAAAAGGTTGGGCTGCCTCTCAGTACCGTCTTTGGTTATGGTCGTTGGCTCGACCTGCTCACCTCGGTGGTCAATGATATTCGGGAACACTGAGCTTATATTGCTTAGTGATCCTTGGAAGTTAATAAATTGGTTATAACCTTTGTAAGTTAACCTTGAAGACCTTCTCGGTTTCCTGGCTGGCAATTTCAGTGACTCTATGTGGGTAGATCTTTGTAATAATGAGTGGTCCCATACACTTGGAGCACAGCTTCCTAAGAAAAATTTTGAGCTTTGAGTGGTAAAGAAAGACCTACTCCACAGAGAAAGTATTCTTTCTAATTCGGTCATTATAGAACCATTTTACCTTCTCCTTATAGAACTTTTAGCTATCATATGCGCTCGACTGGATCTCACCAAGCTCGTCCAGCTACAGAAGTCTCTCTTGTTCAATTTTGTCAAGGTCAACATTATATTTTTGGACAGCCCAGTAGGCCTTATGCTCAATTTCCATTGGTATGTGACAGGCTTTCCCATACATAAGTATGAAAGGGGTAATGCCAATAGGGGTCTTGAATGCAGTCTTATAGGCCTATAAAGCATCGTTAAGCATCCTTATATGGCTTGAATTGACTGTCTTATAAAGAATGATCTTTATTTCTTTGTTGGAGACTTCAAGCTGCTCTTTAGTCTGTGGGTGATAGGAAGTGGAGGTCCTGTGCATCACACCATACTTCTTAAGCAGACTCCGGAAGACTTGCTTGCAGAAATGTGACCCTCAGTCACTGATTATAGTTCTGAGCACTCTGTATCTGAAGAAAATTTTAGTACGAACAAAGTACACCATGGTCTTGCTATCGTCCTTCTTCGTGGCCTTAGCTTCTACCCACTTCGATATATAATCCACTGCCAAAATAATGTATGAGTTGCCGAAGGAGGATGGTTGGGGGTCAATTCCCACAAGATATGCTCATCAGGGAATGCTTCTCTGGGTGGTTGGGGGTCCGCCGTGGTCATTAGTCGACTTAGATGGTCAGCAACATAGTTTTTTCTCCTTTTTTTTCTCTTTGATCTCCAAGTCAAATTCTTGGAGTAGTAGGATCCATTTGATCAATCCTAGCTTGGATTCCATTATGGTCATCATATAGCAAGGGATAGAGTGGTCAAAGTAAACCATGACCTTGGTCCCCAACAGGTATGGATGAAACTTTTCCAGAGCCAATACAATCGCTAAAAGCTCTTTCTCGATAGTGAATAGTTTACTTGGGCTGCATCAAGCATTCTAGATGCGTAATAGATTACATGGAGGTCTCGGCCTATCCTCTACCTGAGTACAGCTCCAACTGTGTGATTACTGGTGTCACACATTATTTTGAATGGCTAGGACTAGTCTGGGGCCTTGATGACTAGTGCTGAAATTAAAATGCTCTTAATATTATCAAAAGCCTGTTAACACTCCTCTGAAAATTTGAATGGCACATCTTATTGCAACAATCTGCACATCGGTTGTGTGATCTTGGAAAATATTTGATGAATCTTCAGTAAAAACCAGCATGCCCCACAAAAGACCTCGTTTCCTTGGTGTTTGTGGGGTATGGCTGGGGTGATGGTCTCAATCTAACCTTAATCCACCTTTATGCCTTTAGCTAAAACTATGTGTCCCTGAGTCAACCCCTGGTCCACCATGAAGTGGCATTTTTCATAACTAAGCACCAAGTCCTTCTCAATACACCTCCATAAGATCTTAGTAAGATTTCTCAAATAAGTCGCAAAAGAATCACCATAGACGATGAAGTCATCCATAAAGACTTTAATAATTTCTTCCATATATTCAGAGAAAATACTTACCATGCATCTTTAGAAGGCGGCTGGGACGTTGCATAGACCAAAGGGCATGTGTCTGTAAACAAAGGTGTCAAACAGGCAGGTAAAGGTGGTCTTCTATTGGTCTTCCAGATCTACAGGAATTTGATGGAACCCTGAGAAACCATCCAATAAGCAATAATGACTTTTTCCTACGAGTCTTTTGAGCATCTGGTCGATGAATGGCAGTGGGAAATGGTCCTTCTGAGTAGCTTTATTCAATTTTCTGTAATCAATGCAGACTCTCTATCCAATATAAACCCTCGTGGGAACCATCTTCCTTTTGTTGTTCTTAATGACCGTGACCCCGGTCTTCTTAGGGACCACCTGAACAGGAATAACCCATTTGTTGTCAAAAATATGATATATTATGTCTGCATCTAGTCGCTTCAAGACTTCCTTCTTTACTACGTCTATCATATTGAGTCACCTTTAAGCATCTCAACTGAGCTGGGTACCTTCTTCCATTAATATCAAGTGTATGCATATGGGAGGGCTGATACCTTTGATGTCGGCAATAGTCCATCCAATGGCTCGCTTGTATTCCTTCAATACTTTAAGCAAGTGATTAGACTTCTCATTATTTAACTTACTTGAAACAATGACCAGTAGGCTGTTGTTTTTTCTGAGGTAACCATACTGTAGATGAGCCGACAGTGATTTCAATTCAAGCTTGGGTGGTTGCTTAGTATTGGGAACAATTTTCTCATATGATACTAGTAGGTTGATGTAATTAAGCTCCTCAAAGTGTTTTGTGTTCCCCTCAAGGTCACGGAGGACATCCAATATTAGATCATCAATCTCCATGTTATCTTTGTTAAAAAGCTTGAGGTTTAGACTATACTTCAGGGCTACCTTCAGCTTTTCTGGATTGATGGTGTGAGACCTAGGGCTCCCCTCGTGAGGACACGAGGTCTATACGGAGGGGGAGATTGTGAGACCCAGCCCATAGGGGCGTCAGGTTACCCAATCCTATATCGAAAAGGAGCGGGGTAGGTTTTGGGCTTATATGTGTTGTGTGATGGTATCATTTGTAACAAGATGCATCTTTTGGGTCCTGTGGTTAGAAGCCCAACTGAGCGTTGCAGTTGTGGTCCATCACAAGCACATACACGTTCGGGCTCTTTGAGCCGACGGTCCGGGGGCCGGGCCATGACAAATGGTAGTGGAGCCGATCTCGTTCCCTCTTCCGGATGGGCTTGGGCCGTGTTGTGTGTGCACAATTGGGCCCGTAAGTTTGAGCCCAAGTCAGTTACTTTTGGGCTACCCTCGTGAGGACACAAGGTCTATAAGGAGGGGGAGATTGTGAGACCCAGCCCTTAGGGGGGATCAGGTTACCCAATCCCACATCGGAAAGGAGCGGGGGAGGTCTTGGGCTTATATGTGTTGTGTGATGGTATCATTTGTAACAAGATGCTTCTTTTTGGGCCCTGTGCTTAAAAACCCAGCTGAGCGTTGTAGTTGTGATCCATCACGCACACATACACGTTCAGGCCCGCTGGGCCAAGGTTTCGGGAGCTGGGTCGTGACAAATGATGATTGATGTATCTTGGGAAAGTGGCTCAATAATGTCAATTGCTAAAGTTGTGGCCTCAGTGTTAGGATGCTGCATGCCTTTCCAAATTTTAAATATAACTATATAGAAATCAAATTCTATGGTCAAATATCCATTGTGCACGTCAATCTTCTTCCTTGAGGTCTTCAAGAATGGCCTTCCTAGTAGGATGAGCTGAGGGCCATCACTCTCCATCTCAAAGATGAAGAAATCAGCAGGAAATACCAGTCTTTTTACTTGTACCAGCAGATATTCAAGAACACAAATCGGGTAGATAACTGATTTGTTAGCAAACTATAATACCAGTCCTATTTTCCACACCTTTCCCAAGTTCAGTGACTGATATAAAAACAAGAGCATTACATTAATGGAGGCCATCACACATGGCTTGTGCCACCTCTAGTTCACCAATCTTTATTGGGACTGAAAACATGCCTGGTCTTTGCACCTTTAAGGTATACTCTTCTGCAACATAGCAGACACATTTTTTCCCATCATGACCTTCTCATGATCCCATAATCATTTTTTGTTGGTTCAAAGCTCTTTCAGGAACTTGGCATATCATGAGATTTGCTTACTGGTATCAAGAAAAGGAATATTCACCTCAACCTTCCTGAATACCTCCAAGATCTCCTGCTCCTCCTAGGATTTATGATTTCTCATAAGCCTGGAAGGGAAAGGTGGCATATTCGTGATCCTTAGTCGAGGTATAACCTCGATCTCAGCCTCTGGTTTCTCCTTGGTTGGTATAACAACACCCTGAAGCTTTTATTTCTCCTTGGAATTGGGCTTTTTTATCTCTTGCTTGGCTTGAGCTTGATTATCGACTTGAGATCCTTCAGGTTCTTAATCATCTCAGGGGTTCACCAGGGCCTCGAGGCGTATAGGCTTTTTTTGAGCTGATGGCTTTGGTAAGTCCTTTCCTGACCTAAGAACCACAACATTCACATTATGTTTAGGGTTAATTTCAAGTTGAGGAGGTAACTTACATTCCCAGACTTCTTGACGGTTCAAAATGGTAGCCAACTATGTGAGGAAACCTTGCTAGCTAATGGCCATTTGATTGCTCATATTCTTCAGCTCCTCTATTTCATCTATTCAGCTACTTAACGGGTTTTTGTCTATATAGGATCCTCCAGCTCGATTGTTGGAGTAGAACTTAGACTCGGCTATCGGCTGTCTTGATGACCTTGTGAACCTCCTCCGAAGGACAGGTTGGGATGGTTCCTCCATTGCTCGTAGGTCATCTAATTCATGTCCTCCATGTTTCTTCTAAATAAGGGAATATATTGATTGTATGCGTTTACATCCTATACATTATTATTCGTTATAGTAGGACATAAATTGGTGTCATGGTCTATACTCCCACAAAACTCGTAAACCTTCATCTGAACCTTGGCCACATTGGCAGTCCATTTCTGGAAAGCATCATTTATTCCTGAAGTGATAAGATCTTTCACAACTGCTAGATCTTCTGGTTTTAAATGCCTGACTGCTGAACTGCCTCGTTTGTTGTATCTTTTCATCCCCCTAAACTGCATGCTTCCTGATGGTCAAGGCTTGGTAGATAACCATTGACAACTGAATCCACCAGAATCCTGGTTTCATTAAGCATGCCTTCATAGAACGCTTGCATCAATTAGAAGTTTGAATACCCATGTTGGGGGCATAATGAGCACAACTTCTTGAACCTCTCCCAATACTTATATAGGTTCTCATCCTTCCTTTGGTTGACTGAAGCTATAGCATGCCTGAGGTCAGCCTCCTTTGAAGATGAAAAATATTCGAATAGAAAGGTGTCCACCATTTCATCCCATGAACCAATAGAGTGAGGTGGTAGCTCAAACAACCAGTTCGCAGCCTCCTTTTAAGGGAGAAAGGGAATGATCGAAGCAAGACTTCGTTATCAAAAAGACCCTTTGGTCTGAAACTTGAACAAGCCATTTCAAATCTTCTTAAGTGACTGTTAGGGTCTTGATTTAACAGTCCATGGAATGATGGAAGCATCTGAATAAGACTCATTCTCAATTCAAAGGAAACATCCAGTTCTCCATGTCTGATGCACATCGGCCACCTCTGTCTTCTGGTTGCTTCTTCTTCTCCCATGGGTCTAAGTGGGACGTCTTCTATATCATTATCTTCTTCATTGAGGAAGGCATCCACTACCCTGCAGGCCCAGTTTCTCTTATTTCCAACATTTTGTTCGTGGCCCTGCCCCTGATCGTCATTATTGGGGTCACGGATATTGATGGCCGGATTTTAGTTAGTTGCTCCTCTAGCAGGTTCACCAATCTCCATGTTTCAGCCTCTGTTGGCCATTTGATTTGCTTCTTCTATTCCGAAATGGATTCTTTCTTACGACGAACTCGTGGATGTCTCGACTAAACCCTGGTATTGCTAGTCTGATTGGTAACCTCAATCAAGACCAAGTAGATCCTGTGCTGCAGCCTCTCTTCTGCGTTGTGCATTATTTCGTCAACAAGTAGACTCAATTTCAGGATCGAGTGGGACTAGATTACCAGTCTGACTAGATCTGGACATGCAACTTTAGTATGCTGGACTATTCTACCATGTCCCCAGCAGCGGTGCCAAATTGGGTATGGTATCATTTTTCACTCCAAAATACCTCCTTCAAATGTATGGTAGCATGTGGTAAGAAACGCCAAATCTACTGGCAAGAAAGGATCAAGTCCAAGCAAAGAATATTGCTGCAATGATTCTGAGTGCACATTGTGACCCCGATGTACTCTCTGTGTGATGTCACAGAGAATTTTTTGTAGAGACAATAGTCAAAGTTGTAATCGAATAATGGTAGGTAATAAAGAATGTGAAACGTTGTATTGCATTCAGAGTTATGATGATCTAGTCCTTCCCTGAGCGTCGTGCCCGAACCATGGTCATGGGCCCTCCTTAAGATAGAAAATTCCAATCCAATCTAGGAACCATAAAGGAGATTGCTGGTATGACTGTGGGCACTCCAGGGACTTAGAATGTCTGAAGGCCCCTTTGCTTTTCCGTCTTTCTAATGACCCTAGTCTCAGAGTGCGAATGTCGTCAGCCCTCAACTATCCTCTCCTTTCTCTCATTTTTCACTCACCAAGTGTGATTGTCTCTCTTTGTCTTGTTACGTGTGTCACTCACTAAACTGGTCACTCATGAATCAAGATACTCGCACTAGTTTTGAATGTAGGAATCTATTCTATTGAGTTGATCGAGTTGATCAAAAACAACAGAATTAGAAACCATAAGAATTATGCAAAGGAAAGATGAACTGGAACTGGAATTTTACTAATAATAAATCACACTAGGGGCTCCGGCCTGGCTGGTTTGAATTGGAATGGAAATACTTAGCTACTCATAATCTGATGATCAAACAACTAAAATCCAATGTAAATCATAAGCAAAAGATAAGATCTGACTATAGGTGGTCTGGGCATAAATACCCTCAAAATTGGATCTCGCAAGGATCCCCTACTTAAGTCCAAAATAATTGTTTGTTTTGCCGAAAAGGAAAAGACTCCTAGAGGATGTAAAATAGAAAATGGAGGTGGCCGTCAACTATCTGCACATCTTCAATTCCGAGATTTGCAGTGGTCCCAATGCTCCCCTAATCTAAGTGCTCTCCGTACTAAAATCAGCAGATATGTAGTATTCATGGATGAAATCAAGAACAAACTAGATTGAGTATTTAATAACATGGATTTTCATAAATATTACTATATATCGAAATAGTAAACACAAAATATCTGTTAAATAAACGCATTATCAGTAAATCAATTCATGGAAATGTGATAGAGATGATGGATTGTTATAAAAAAAAATAAATGCAAATTAACAGAAATTTATATGCATGACATCAAATTGTAAATGAAGAATGAAGTAAACACAGTAAAATACAAAAAATACAATTACATATATCTTGTGAGATACTGAACTAAGTAGCCATGATAGTTTTAAGTACGATAGCTCTACGCTAAAATTGGAGGAGAGTGGAACCAGCCTTTCTTGTAAGCAGCAACTGGTCTACTTTCACGCGGGGGAAGCACCATCAATTCGCGATGCACTTGGCTATCCGTCAACACAAAATCTGGCATCCTACGTACATAAAGATTATGAGCGAAAAATTAATGTGACCGGAGCATGAAAACAATAGATATAATGTATGGACAGACAGAAAATTTGTCAAGAGACTCTTCTCAACTTGAACTCTTTTGAAGTTGGGCATCCTCGCTTCTATTAGAATGGACTCTAAACCCATCGACAAGATAATAGAGGCCACAAATACCACTGCACAATCTGCAGCATTCCAACGCTGCAGATCCTTTACAACATCATCTATTCCAACACTCAGAGGGTATGCCGGACACGATGGACATTCGAGATTTATATAACAGCAGTTCTTAACCCGGGGGTGTGGTGGAGTGGTAAGACTCCTTTTCCCTTAATCAAAGGTTAGGAATTCGAATTCTGTCTTTGGGTATTGAATATTTTAAAATTTCGGGCCAGCTGAATCCATCCTTAGCCGGTGATTACGAGACAGTTTAGGAGATTAGTCACTGTGGTCGATGTGGATACCCCTATATCTTTAAAAAAAAAAAAACAGTTCTTGTTTGGATTTGATCCTATCTTTATGTGAATTCGACCTTTTTTATTATGTATTATTATATAAACTAAAGGGTGACTATACTTAACAACTAACTAGGCACTTGAAGGATAGGATATGCAAAGAAAGTCAGTTCTGTACTTTTCAACGGTCCAAGTTCACAGGCTTTCTTGTGAACGTTTCTTTTTATTTTCAAGTCTCGTATTTCTCATCTTGACTACCAAGACAATATCTTGCACGAACCGAGCACAGCAAGTGCTTTTAATGTTAAATAGATTATGATTTATAATAAAATATATAAATGTTATATATATATATACTTTTTTTTAAGAAAAATCAACGATGCTCCTCTTTTAATTTCAATACAAAATCTTATTTGAGATTAATTGGTATGGTTGGTTGATTTGGAGAATATTAAGTCATCCAAGCAAGCAAGTTTATTATGATCTGCGATTACAGCGAATGCTGAACCTACCGGGCATCCTTTGTACATTCTCAATTCAAGGATATCTGCTAAAGTAATGGGTTTATGATACGACTTCTTTACAGAGGAATATCATGATCGGCTAAACTAAAGTTGCATAAGTTGTTTCAAAATATTGTGAGTAAGGCCAAAGAAGAACAGGATTTTCTGGCTAACATAGTTTCTCAGATTTTTCTCATACATTCTTGGCATCATGGGGACCGACAGCTGCTGCTGGAATATTGCGAATAGGGGGAAGGTCCCGCAGATTCCTATGCACTTGGCTTTCTGTCAATACAAAGTCTAAGACAAAAGACACCAGATCATGATGCAGAAAAGCAAAATTGTAGGCATAATTATGCTTTTAATTTAAAACAAGGGATTACAAAATATACAATTAATGAACAAATTGAAACTTAAAATATGAGAGGTCTTCACCTTGTATTGCTTTAAACTCAGGGATTCTGGCATCTATTAACATGGTCTTCCAAGTCACTGATAAGACCACACAAGTTACGGCCAAGGCACAAACACCAGCATTCCAACTGAACCTCCCCATTTTTTGGTATTATGCTCAAGCAAAGCAAAGCTAGTAGTAAGAACAATAAGGGACATGAGCAGCAAGCAGCTTATCAATACTTGTGTTTGTTCTGCCTTACTTTCCAAAGTCCAAGTCAACCAATTCTTTCTAGGAATTGGAAACGCGTTTTTAGGCTTTTAATTTTGAGGAATAGAAAACGAAATCACATTATAATTATTTGAGAGAATTCCTTTGTGGAGCACCTTGATTCTTCTCATTCCATGGACTAACATAGTGGATGAGAAGGGTTGCAATTGAAAGTGAAAGTAGTTAACGATAACAATAGGATACTGTAAAGATACATTCATCAGGAAAAAGAAAAAAATGGTTAAGATTGGTAGTTTGGAATACCAGTCAGAATCGAGAATAACCCAATGTTGGAAGAAGTAAACGTGGAAAAACCCTTATACATTCACATAGGAAGGAAAGAATTATGGAGTGTTCATGGAAACGTCTCCCCAGTACTAGTCAAGGTCACAAAACAATCTTCTTTCAAACATGCTTTGAAGAGTTAAGCCTCTCATCGTCGCATTCACTCACGCAAGTCTAAAACTATTGTTTAGTCTCCATGCTTTGGGGGAAAAAATGTCATCAAAATGGTTCCCTTATTGCACCAAGAATAATCAACTAGTTTACACATAATTCTATTCAAAATATTTAATTCCTTCCTCAACCCTAAATGTCTGTTCATGCAATAGACTTTAGAAATGAATCGTAATGCAAAGATTTAAGTATTGAACTTCTTGTTAGTTATCCTGAGCCAGACAAAAAACATCACAGTAGTTCTTGAAGTCCATCCGACAGAAGTAATGAGTAAAAATGACTTCGTACTTGTTTGCATATACATATATGCTAAGCTACAAGATAAATATAACTACCTCAATTACAACATAATCAAAAGAACCTGCTAGTTAGTTACTTAGGTCTTTTTCCTCATGCTCCTCCATTTATCCTTGAGATCAGAAGGAGTTCGAGATGGATAAAAAATGTGATGGCCAAACTTTAAGATTTTTCTCCATGGGAGATTTTTGTTTACTGTGCTTGAGAAATTGGTTACGCCTTCCTGCAGGGCAAAAAGATGCCAAAACAAACACATAAAACGTTGAATGTCGTTTTACTTCCCACAAAACTGGCCATCCCTAAATCATAGGAAGCCTTAACTACAACATCATATCTAAGTGGCCAACAAAAACCAAAGTGTTGGGATTCAAAGGAGAAGAGCAGAGCGCACTCCTTGTCAAACCCTCGTTTGTAAATACCGAAGTTTAAAAACCAATCTCAACAGACAGGAAAGCACAATAAATGTTTCAACTAATAGCTTTGAAGCCAGTTAATGATCATTTCTCATGACTCCACAATTGTCAAGGAAAATCAAATGACAAAAACACAAGGTGAATGATGTCAGTTGTAACCCATGGCTAGCGAGTTCACTGATTGTAAATGCTCCAGTATTCTGAAGATCATCTCCAAAACCAATCAAATGGGGACAACTCTGCACCCAACAACTAGGAATATCCCTCTTTTTTCCATTCTTGTATAGAATTATTCTTAAAGCATTATATGAAGCGCATAACCCTTTGCAATTACTTAAAATATAGTCGGCCCCAACAGTTGGTACAGAAAAGAACACCAAATCAGGAACTGCAACCAGAGAAGAATCATGGTATGTCAGTTATTACCTCGAGCATTTCTTCCTCTTCAGATGACCAATGTAATCTTTTACGTTTGTCATCAGCAAAATTCGTCAGGCTTGTCCTATACACTAGGAAGAACAGATATTGACTTCCAACAGTAGAACAGCATATCTTTGCAACAAAGTCAGCACAGGAGGAAAAAAATATATGACTAGGAGAAGATAATTTAATAAAAAACCAACTCACCATTTCTTGGAAGACACTGGAGGTAGTCCAGATATTTTGGACGGAGTAACTTCCTTAATTAGGTTCCTAACTTCTTTCCTACAGGTCATGCTTGGTTGAGGGCATGATTTCACAAATGAAACGCAACTTTTAGTTTGTGCAACATGATTGTATGGAGGACGTTTGATGCGCTTTGAAAGTGAAGGGGTAACAGCATCCAAACGAGATTTCTCTGGCACTTTTGGAAAAGAATTTGCTCCAGTAGCCATGGCTGAGTTTCCAGTTGTGTCCCATTGGATTTTATCATCAAATGCATCCTGATAAATTGTTTCATGAACTAGCATGGGATACACATTCAAAGGCTCAACTTTAATAAGAGGTTCATCGTGATTTCCGTCCCCAAACAGGCCATCTGCAACTCCATCATCTTGTTCCTGTATTAGTCGACCGTCCACCAAATTATCAGACTCGTCAGAGTCTGATATGTCTTCTTCCTCATCCACTCCCTCTTCACTCGGAGAATCCTCAATTGCATCAACCGAAGGCATTCCTTCTTCTACACGTAGAAACACGTCTTCGCCACCATCTACAGAACCAGGCAATCTGGTCAGTCGTTCTTCCTCAACTCCACCTCTCTCATCCTTCCGATGATCCTCCACTTTCACCACCTCAACTAGCACTCTACCATCTGATTTCATCTCACTCAAACACCCTCCACGGATTCTCTCTTCAACAGACTCTACTACACCTAGGCCATTCCCCATCTCTTTCCCATTATCAGACATTTTGGAGCCCAAAAAATCCATAAACCCTTTCTTTGCCTTGACAACCTTCTCTCTCAATTCCTTGGTTCGACAGACTCCCCGTCTGTACCAACAGTAAGGACAGTAAAACTTGCCTGTATCATCAACCTGAGGCTTAATCCCGAAACACTCCTCATGAAACGCAATCGGGCAGCTGATTTGACTGCAAACCAACAACTCTTTCCCACCTCTACTGCACTGAACACAAGTGTGTTCCACCACAGAGCACTCAGAACGACACCATTTTGGTCCGCAAACTTGAGCGCCATCCTCATTATCCCCACTAGTTCCGAAATCATTCTCACAGTTGGTTCGCGTTCGATCGTGCTCACTAGAGCTTGGAAATTCGGAGGCCTGCGAAAACAATTCATCGCCAATTGTTTAAATTCAAATGAGAGAAAAGACGTAAGTTGAGAGAGAGAGGGAAAGAGTACCGGACGCCGTAACGCGGAGGCTGAGGGTGGTTGGGAGGAGGATAGGGGAAAGGGAGCTGCTGCGGCTTTTGTTCTCATCTGTTGGACCATGGCATAGGAAGAATAATTCCTCAAGAGAGTTTATGGAGTTGTAAGCGTCGGAATTAGGACATCAGATTTGCGTTATATGGGTTTGGGTGCCGAGTGCCAAAGACTGTAGTTTAGGAGGGGAATAGATTCAAAGCGCTGAAGCTTTGGGGATTTGACCAATTTATATTAGAATTATTATCAGAATTGATTTGATTTAAATAAAATAGATATTGCAAAATTTATGTTTGGTATGATGATTTACATAATTTTATGTCTAGCACCAAAAATGTCCAATATTTAGATAAACAAATATAAATTAATAAAATTAATAAAATTAATAAAATATTTTTTTATTAAATAATTGAAATTTTAATTAGAATACTTATTCCTATTTCCTAATGCTAGAACATGAAATATCCATTTTTTTTCTTTTTTAATGAAACACGAGCAATACAAAGACAAGTTGCCGACCTTGGATATCTCATGAAGACTGGGTTAGGTTTGTTAAGGATCATTGGCAAGGGTCACTCTCTTTTAAGAAGACAGTAGATAAGTTCAAATTTAAAGCTACATATTGGAATTATCATATATTTGGTAATACAGCAAAGCGAGAGAAAAGGATACTCGCGCGAATAAGTGGAGCTCAGAGAGCCTTGGAACTGCATCCAACGGATTCTATAGGTTGACTTGAAGTCTCTTTGTTTAAGGAGTTTGATGATAGTTGTTTGCAGGGAGAGTTACTTTAAGGACCCAAACCCAAAAACTAGACCTTTATTGTTGTGAAATCCGAACAAGTCCAACACGTAAACCAATCCGAATCTCATAAGGCTTAGAAGACTTTTCAAACACGATTCCCAAAACATAAGTATTTAATATTTCAAGAATTGGAACATGTCAAATAAGAAACACAAACTTAAATAGTTTGGGTCCTAAAGCCCTACTGGCCCGACTTGGAAAAACAAGCCCAGCTTGGAAATAAAAACAATCGGACTCGATTTTTTGTCTTGGTCAAACTGTCAAACGGACACGTGGACCACTAAAACAATGCTGATTATACCTAAACTTATTGACTGGACAAGTATCTAAGATGGGGTTTCACAGTTACTCTAGTGTCAAAAAGCCATGAGTGATTTTTACAACTTAGGGGGTCAGAATACAGCATACTTTCATAAGAAAACTAAAGCCAAACACAGAAAAAGTATCTACAACAAATTGCGACTAAGTGAGAATTGGATAACATATTGTCAGGAACTTGAACAGGCGGCTGTTAGCTTTTTTAGTAATATCTATCATGAAAATTATGAGGGAAAGTGGCCAAAGTATTTTTATAGTGGACTTTTTCCTATGTTAAGCAATGAGTATAGTGCTTTCTTATCTCAACAGGTCACATTTGAGGAAGTAAAGGTGACATTTTTTTATATGAAGCCACTAAAAGCACCAAGCCCATATGGAATTCCTGCTTTGTTTTATCAAAATCAATGGCTGATAGTGGAGAAGTCTACTATTTCTCTAGTATTTGCAACAGTAAGTGGTCAGCCTTTGTGTAAGGACCCAAACCCGGACATCGGGCCCTTACCGCCGTGAAACCCGGAGAAGCCCAATACGTGGACCAATCCGAACTCCACAAGGCTATTTTGACTTTTCAAACGTAAATCCCCAAAAATAAAATTTAAAATATTTACAAATTACAGCATGGCTGATAAGCACTAAATACATGACACAATAAATAACGGAGTAACATTCAAAACAGCAGAAGTCTTATTACAATAATACAAGACAAAACAAGTGAAACCATAACTCACAAGCCCCAAGTATCTGAAAACGAAACCACATGTCAAATCAACAAATACATAATAATGTGCCAATAAAACCAAATCATACTAACATGTGCAGATGCAATAGTCCCAGCGAGTAGTCCCAACGCTCACACTAACAACAGCTACTGATCACGATCTAATCCTGGGAAGGGAAAACAAAAACGAAGGGGGTGAGATTTTCGAGAATCTCAGTAGGGGACAACAAGGTGAACTTATCAAAGGAGAGGAACAACAAGGAACTTATCAGAGGAGAGAAACAACAAGGAACTTATCAGAGGAGAGAAACAACAAGGAACTTATCAGAGGAGAGAAACAACAAGGAACTTAACAAAGGAGAGGAACAACGAGGAACTTAACAAAGAGAGGAACAACATGGAACTTAACAAAGGAGAGGAACAACGAGGAACTTAACAAAGGAGAGGAACAACGAGGAACTTAACAAAGGAGAGAAACAACAAGGAACTTATCAAAGGAGAGGAGCAACAAAGAACTCATTAGATCATCACTAAACTTGTAAATTTTCAAAACTTTAACTTTACCGTTTACTTTATAAAACGTTTACTTACTGGACCCGAAAATGTACTTTCGCTTTCAATAAAGAACTCAACAGGGGTCAATACGAAAACATGGGCAGACTGCAAACGTTTACTTACTGGACCCGAAAACAACATAGAACTCAACATGGGTCAATACAAAAACATGGGCGGACTGCAAACGTTTACTTACTGGACCCGAAAACAACATAGAACTCAACATGGGTCAATACGAAAACATGGGCGGACCGCAAATCACTTCCCGAGTAACCCCCGCTAAAGGGAAACCGGAAGCCCACTGGTAGGTTTTACATACACATTTTTAAAAATATTTACATACATAGCCCCTTCTACCAGTGTTGTCCGAGACTAGGCAGAGAAAACACAATACACATCATACCTGTCTCAATACGTAATACGAACCAACCTGCGAAGACGTGGCAGGTAAACGTAAACATCACCCATACAACTCCCGAACAGATGAGTGTCTCTCCGCTTACTCTCGGAGACCGAGCACTCACCACGTTTGGCCAAACGTACGTAAGTAACATGAAAATTACATACTTTAACTTACATACAAAGAAAACTGGTTTAATTTTTAATAACACTGGAATACCATATTTTACAAGTAAAACTCCACAATACGATATTTTACCATATACCGTCACAGAAACCTTTAATTACAATAACATTCTTACTTTACGGGCAATGATACAGAATCAGCCCAATTTACACAACAAATCAATCAAATGGACTTTGATTGATCACATGAAATTTTGGAAATACATTATGATACTTTACAGGAACATACGGAAAAAGGTCAACGTAACTTGGACAATGGATCCATCGGATGGTCTCCGATGGATTACACAACGATTCAATTTAAAACCACGGTACGAACTTAAAATCAAGAAATACTTATGATGGAGCACATACGATAAAGACCCTACCTTACAAGAACATACGGAAAAGGACAAAGTAACTTGGACATGGATCCATCGGATGGACTCCGATGGATTATACAACGATTCAATTTAAAACCAAGGTACGGATTTAAAAATCAAGAAATACTTATGATTGAACACATACGGTAAAGACCCTACCTTAAGGGCTGAAGAAGAGGAAGCGATACACTTGCCTTTATCCTCAACACTCGCCCTTCCTAAGGAAACACAACATTAAGGTTAGGCTCAAGCAACGGGTATTAAACCTACACAATATACTTTGAACGACTATAACTCAAAAACAACACATCAAACGGAAAAACGGATCGCGTCATTGCGATCAGAATGTCGAAATTACCTAACGGTCAACGGTCAGTCAACAGTCAACGATGAACAGTGTCACCGGTCAACGGTCGCCGACGATGGCCGGAAAAATCCAACTTCATCCAAAACCGAAAATTTTTACATCAAAACGAAGCTACAAACATCAGGAATATGAATCCGAAAACCAAACTTCAAAACTCACCTCCGATTGGCCGGAATCGACGATTTTCCGGTGAGAAATTCGGAACTTCCGAGCTCCGATCTGCGCGCGTCCGTGGTCCGATGAAGGTGAAACCAACAGCAGTTTGATCGTGACGACGAGAGGAACGCAATGGTGCAATCAGTTTGACGATCAGACGGTTGGATGTCGATACCGAAAGTGAAGAAAATGATGGTGAAGAGAAAGAAAAATGAAAAAAAAAACAATGTAAGTGTCGACAGCAGGGGAAAAATAAAACGGAAGGGTATATAATTGTGGGTTTGCCACGTCAGCCCCTCTATTTGGTGCAGGTCTCACACTTTGGATCTAATTATTTGTCAAACCAATATAATACTGATTCCTAAAATTGAAAATCCTGCATGTTTGGATCAATTACGTCCACATAGTCTTTGTAATGTAAGTATGAAATCATTACCACAGTACTTGTTAACCGGGTCAAAAGGGTTATCAACCAGCTTACAGGTCTTATGCAGTCTAGTTTTGTGCCTGGAAGACATATAACTGATATTATTATTATTGCTTCAGAAATTATTCATTTTTTAAGTCAAAAACAAGGAGCACAAGGTTGGATGGTTATTAAGGTAGATCTTGAGAAAACGAATGACGCCTTGTCCTGGGATTTTATCCGAGACACTCTTGAGGAAGCAGGTTTACCACGTGATATGATTGATTGTGTAATAATGGCTTGAGTGCTACTACAACCAGAGTGTTATGGAATGGGAAGCTGACAGAAGCTTTTCAACCATTGCAATGGGTTAAGCAAGGTGATCCACTCTTGTCTTATATTTTTGTTTTTTTTATGAAAATGTTGGCTCAGGCCATTAATGTTGCTGTACGGGATAAGTTTTGGATTTTATGGAGTTTGTCAAAGTCTACTTCGATTGTGTCACATCTTTTCTTTGTTGATGATATGTTACTCATGGCTCGAGCTTCTGTGGAGCAAGTGGGAATTGATAAGAAGATTCTTCATGATTTTGGAGCTTCATCGAGTCTGATGATGAATATTAAAAAAACCACTATCTTTTTCAGCTAATGTGGGAAGTAAGTTAGCAAATAAAATAGTAGGAAGAGATGTACCTTGGTGTCATGATTCCTCTCAAGAGGCAAGTTGCAGCGACATTTCAACCACTTACTAATAAAATACAAATAATGGTTGGAGGATGGAAGCATACTAGTTCTCAATGGCAGGGTGGCAAATGCTAGTCAAATTGGTACTACAAGCTATACCGAGCTATAGTATGCAAACCTGCAGGATACCGAACAAGGTATGCGATGAAATGGATAGAATTAGCAAGAATTTTTTATTAGGTTCATCAAGAGAGACGGTGAACTGGGATGTGATTTGTAGAAAAGTTTTGTGGCGGATTAGGATTTAAAAATATGAGCATACAAAATGATGCCATGTTAATGAAAGTAACATGGCTTGTATTCTCTCAATCTCAAATGCTTTTGGCTCTTATTTTGCGTGCAAAATATGTTACTCCTAGACCTGGATTTAGTTACAAAAGTAGAGATGGTGATTCTTGTTTATGGAAAGGGTTGGATAAGCTATGGTTAAAGCTATAACCAAGGGATATGATGGGTCTTAGGTAATGGAAAATCTTGCGAATTTTGGAAGGATTTTTGGGTTGAACTGCCTCAACCTTTAATTACATACACTATAAAGGAAGTACCATTGACATGGCGTGATTTGTCTGTAGCAGAGTTGGTGGGGTTTAATAAGCTCATGGCATGAGTTTCTTCCTCAGGACATAGTGTATATGGGTAAACTCCATCTCTCTTTACAAGGGAAAAATGGGGAGGATGTCATGTTCTGGGTATTATCCACTTCAGGATGCTATGAGGTTAAATCAGCCTATGAACTCTTGGCGTAAGACAAGAGTTGGAAAGAATACAAGAAATGGAATGGGATCTGGAAGTGGAGAGGTCTGTAAAGAATTAAAAATTTTCTCTGGTTAGCAATGCAAGGAAAACTCTTGACTAATGAAAAGAGGTATCGTTATCTAATTGCATTCTCTAGGATGTGTGAGGTGTGTGGTAGGGAAGAAGAGACTATTTTACATATGTTTAGAAATTGTGAACTGGCTCGCTTAACATGACTTTCTTTTTAAAAATGCAGTCAAAGAGAGCAATTTTTCAACCAGTATCTCTTTAGTTGTCTTTTCGTCAATATTCATAGAAATAAAGGAGGGAAGGATCAGGAATGGAATGTGGAATTTGGGATTATATGTTGGCTTTTGTGGAAAGCCCGAAACCAGTTTTTTTTTGGGAAATCAATAAAGGAAGTTTGGTCTGCAAGTCAAATAAGGATAGTCACTTCACGGTTGTGCATTTCTTGGTGAACAAAAGCTATAAATGCACCAAAAAGTTCCTCATTTAGTGGGGATGGGAGAGACCGCCGCAAGACTGAGCTCAACTTAATACTGATGGATCCTTTTCCAGAAATAATGAAGGAAATGCAGGCAAACTGATTAGAAATTGGGAAGGAAAAAGGATTTTTGGTTTTACATGCCGCTTTTCTCATGTGATATCAGCTATCCATGCTGAATTATTGGCCATATTACAAGGTCTAATCTTATGTTGAGAAGCGAGTTTGCCACAAGTCATATTAGAAGTAAACAGCTTGGTGGCTCTATCCATGATTATTTCTATAAATAATAGAGTCAACACTTATTCTAGAGTGATTCAAAATATACAAGAATTGTTAAAGCGGCCATGGTCACTAAGGTGATGTCATAACTATCAAGAAACAAATGTGTGTGCTGATTGGTTAGCAAGTTATGGATGTAACTTACTTTTGGGAACACACAAGCTACGAGACCCACCTGAAACTTTATTACAGCTACTTTTGCAGGACAATGTAGGGTTATGACCCCAAGACAGTGCTTTTTGAAAAATATAAATTAGGCATGTTAGCTTAAGAAAAAAAAGACAAGGTATCGACTTGTTACCGCATTTTAAAATACTGGGCTGTGCATCAAGAAAGTTCCAAGATTCAAGCTACAAACTTATTGCTTGAATAAGATTTCCTTCTTGACTATGGAAGTTGATGCACCAACAAAGGTGCCTGCTTCACCGGCTATGTGAACCCTTTGGGTTATTTGGGTCCAAGGGCTAATCAAATTTTCATGACGAAATTAGTGGATTTTGAATTATAGTCCGAGTTTATAATGAGTTTAATGGACTATATGTATCTTTGTGAAAGATGATTGGAGTTTATTTGACGATTTTATCGATTTAGGCCACTATATAATCTTAGGCCCCATACGATACACTGGTAGGTTTACGATATCCTTATTCACTTTTAGATAAGTTATTGAGACTTATAGCTATTGATTTGAGGTTTTTACTCCGAAAAAGGAACATCGGAGTGCGTTTTCTATAGAAAATGGACTCGGGAGTATTTTGGTCATTTTATAATCCAATACCCATCATACTTAGAAATACAAGCTTTATGACATGTATATTATTGGAATATATATTATTGAGTTTTAAAGGGGTGTCGATGATCTTATGATCGATTAAGTGTATTTTTGGAATTTATCTTGATTAATGAGATACTATTCTCATTTAAATAGTTACTGAATAAAAAAATCTTATGATAGATTGTAATGATAGTATTAATGTTCTAAGACCTTAGGAAGGTCTACTGATTCATTTCAATTGTTGAGAAATTTTTTTAAAATTTTCAGATGTGTAATATTAATTATTATGGTTTTTCTAAAGTAAATTGGAGAGTAATTAATTTGTTTAAAAAAATTCAAATTAATGAGAAAAATAATTTTCAAATTCCAATAGATAGTACTATTCATAAAGAGTGCATAAAAAGTTTTGTGAATATTTTTCTGATAAATTTGGTATTTATTACTAATTTATAAAGATTTTAGAAATAGAAAATAATAATTTTTATTATTTTATTTTAATATTAAAATAATATATATGTTGAAACGATAGGAGGGTGTGCCGTTTTAACTAGAGTTGGTCAAAACAACAACAAACCCTGTCGTTTGGATATGTTATAGAGAGGGGAGGTTATTTTATAAAACAACGTCGTTTCGAGACAAGTCCGAACAACATCGTTTCATTCCCAGAAATGGTTGCCGCCTAGACTCTCCTGATTTCCCCATTTTCCAGTCAATCTATGGGAAAAGATCCTATTCTAATAGTTAGGCCCTCATTTTGGTACAGAGCATTTGTTTCTTCTCCAAATTCTTCCCTGCCCGTTTGCAAGTGTATCTCGACCTAGATCATGTGTTTCCCAGCTAGTTTTAGGTAAGATTTGAGCCTGGAATCCGGGCATCTCCTTCCTCTTGATTTGCTAGTTTTAATCAATGAAAATTGATAGAAACTTGTGGTTTAGCTTCGGTTTGAGGTTGCTGTTATGATTTTTCTAGAGTTTTGTTGGGCACAGGAAGCTACTCGATTTTTGGGGATTAGGTTTTCGAAGGGTTGGTTGTAGAACCGGCTGGAGGTTGAAGATGACCCAGTCAAACGATGGGTCGTCTGCTCCAACTAGTGTATGATATGTCATTTGGTGGCATATCGGGCAACACGTCACCTGTATGAGTAGGTGATGTGTCGTTAGTAAGTTGTGATAGGGCATCACCAGAGCCTGAGGCTCGGGCAATGTAGCACGCGGGGATTGGGACCCGTGTCATGATTCTGTAGGCTTAGAGATAGGTCCGGACACAACTAGAGATGACAAGTGGCACAATCTTATTGGTCGGATCTAAAATAATTTAAAAAAATGGAAAAATGGGCAAGAATGGTAGAAAATTAAGGAAAAATATTAGCAAATTGATAAAAATTTGAGAAAAATTATAGAAAATACTATATTGAATAAGAAATCTAGTGGTCTAAAAATTATTGGAGTTGATTTGTTAGATCAAATAAACTAAAAAAAATTCGAAAAAATAGGGAACATTTAGAAAATTTCCCGAATTAGTTTCAAATTCAAAGATAGAAACGTGTCAATTAAAAGGGTTAGACATGTGATTTTATGTGTTATTATATATGTATGATTTTTGAAGAATTTGATTATAATCGTGCGTAGGTGGATACCTACAATGGCAGGACTTCAAGAAATCGGTCTGGCAAGCCATTGAGCTATGCATGGGCTTCAGAACCCGTGACTGGATAGATCTTTTTAATATTCTAAGTATTGTCATGAATGATCTCATAAACGCTTATAAGATAATAAGTAAATCAATTAAAATATTATGTGTGATATAAAAAGCATGTGAATTGCCATGTTAATTGTCTTTTTATGCGTTAAATCGCTTGCTATGTTATGAATTGTGTGAATATCATATGTTAGGCTATGAAGAACATGAATGTGCTTTGTAGTGTGTTTATATCGAAATTCATATGATGCATGGAATATATTCGGGTATGAAAATGCAAAGCACAAAAGTCTTACAGGATGACCTATGCAACCCTTGATAGTTATTCAGGTCTGGTAGCGAGACGTGGAGATGCCAAGTAAGAAGCTAGAGGGCGGGACAGGGACTACATGAGCAAACTAACAGACATGAGACATGATCTTACAAAGTGAGGACTGCCTAGGTGGAGCTACCATCACCTAACACCCTTGCATCATCAGTGTTTTTGGGAAATGGTAAGTTATAATAAAGGTAAGTATGAAGTGCTACTGATGAATCTCAGTCCCATTCCTATTGTCGGATAGACTGTGAGTTAATGCAAAGCCTAGTCATAGTGTTGTATGCATGGAATGATTTTACATGTTTATTGTGATACATTGATGCACTTGTGTGCCTGCATGCTTAATACTATTGTGTGTGTATGCTTGTGCTGTATTATATGTGTTTTTTCCATCTGCTAACCCAGTAGGTTTCTGCCAGATCTCTTGATCTGAATTCGAATAGGATTAGATATAATTAAGTATGATTGTGGTATCCCTCCGGGTAGATGGCAGTCGAAGATTTAAGCTATTCAATGTTTGGATCCCCTTATGGATTCTAGTGTATCGTGTACATGATGTATTCCTGTAATCCACATGGATGGAATGCTTTTACATGCTAATTGTGATATATTGATGCACTTGTGTGTATGCTCATGTTGTATTATACGTGTTTTTTCCATCTACTCACCTAGCAGGTTTCTGCCAGATCTCTTAATCTGAATTCAAACAGGATTAGATATAATTAAGCATGATCGTGGTATCCCTCCGGGTAGATGGGCAGTCGAAGATTTAAGCTATTCGATGTTTGGATCCCCTTATGGATTCTAGTGTATCGTGTACATGATGTATTCTTGTATTCCACATGAATGGAATGATTTTACGTGCTAATTGTGATATATTGATGCACTTGTGTGCCTGCGTGCTTAACACTATTGTGTGTGTATGCATGTGCTGTATTATACTTATTTTTTCCATTCACTCAGCTAGCAAGTTTCTACCAGATCTCTTGATCTGAATTCGAACAGGATTAGATATAATCAAGCATGATTGTGGTATCCCTCTGGGTAGATGGGCAGTCGAAGATTTAACCTATTTGATGTATCGATCCCCTTATAGATTCTAGTGTATCGTGTACATAATGTATTCTTGTATTCCACATGCATGGAATTTTGCAACTAGTGAATCCTGATAAAACATAAATAATTTGTATATCATATAAATACTAGTGGGACCAAGTAGTAATAAATATACATCAATGCCTCTCGGATCAACATCGTCTTTTCCTTTTACTTCTACTGCTTGTTTATTTAATAAAATCTTTAATATATCTCTGCGGTTGAGCTTCATTCTAGTCTTGTAGGTTCGTTATATGCATTACCAAGTGACGATGCAGTGTCTATAGTGGGCCTACGACGACTATGACGCGAAATTTTTGAGATCCGAGGCATGATAGTTTTTCTGGTAGTGGAGTATGTTGCTATCATTTCTTGAAAAACAGAGTTGTTTGTCATTTCTTAACTTGAGCTATTATTCAATTAGCACCTTACGTGCAAAATTTTTATGATAGCAACATGTGTTATTAATTGTCTTGCTGAAATTGAATCATCTTGTCTTCTTTATTCAAATACTATCTTCTAATGATCACTCGAGAGGGTGAAAATTTTATTGATAAGGAAGCATGTCTTTTTTATTATGTGCCCATCTATGTTTGAGAATCCATATCATTGACTACATGGTTGAACTATCATCTCATTGTCGTTTACTTGGTAACAGTCAAATCAAATTATTCTAATGGTATGAACCTATTGAATATTTTTTGTCCAGTTTGCTTGATGTGTCTTGGGATTCTTTGTACAAGACATTTTTTTGGCGTTAACTATTATCGTGTTCCTTTCTATGTCGAGTATACCAAATTATGGGTTCCCTGGATTATACTATAAAAATTAGATAAATCAACTAGAAGAAGCATTCCAACTTGATAGCGGGAAGGTATGTATTGTGTTTGAACACGATCACTATTGACCAAATGAAAGAAAATTTTGTGTCAAGCCATTCATTGCATATCATTCTAGATAAGAGAATCATCTACATAGTATAGTAATGATTGATTGTAGGTAAAACTATTTGGACAGAGCCACTGTTGTTTGAGAAGGTTTAAATTGAATTTGTAGAAGTAATGACATAATCGTCATAGTAGTGATGCGTATGACTTCAGTTGGATTTTATGGACCCACTACGAGCAAGGACTACCTCTAGTATATGAAATGAAGTTGGATATTCGATGTGTGAAGCTATAAGAAGGGTGTAGAGTTGCCTATTACGATAAGGTCGATATTTTGAAATGATTATGTTGATGCCTCAGATTGCCTTAGATACAACCATCTTATCGAGGATGAAGGATAGACTATTACTTATGTCCTTATACCCTATATACTAGATAAACCAAAGGATGTGATGGGACTATTCATTTAATAATGAGGTAGAGAACTGGAATGAGATTGGAGATTCAGTGAAGACAGACTTCGTATTTGGGGTTCTTAACATGATTTTAGTGTGTCAAAATTAGGACTATCAAAGAAGCTTGATACCTCATAAAAGAGAATCACCTTTATAACCGAGATTTTTCTTTATACCTGGCTAGGACTACCATTAGTTTTTTTTTCTCTCTCTCTCTGAAATTCTTGCTTGAGTGCATTATATAGATATATCTATATGCCAAAGAGATGGAGTTATTGGTACGTATAATTTGATATGGTTGACTCAATGTCGAGTTGTGCTAAGTGTGAGATGACAAATTTAAGTTTTGACTAAATATTTATGAGTTTGTCTCATATTCTTAATATGCAAGGTTGATCGATATATAGTGATTGAAATAAAAGGTTAGTATAATGAGACCAAAGTGTGATAACTTTGAGTTATATTTCATTTGAATTGGTAGAAAGTAAGGGTAAATGTGGAGTAGAGGTAGTGGAAATATGGTGGTTATTACTGCAAGTTATAAGTGTTTGATATTGTTTATCATTGTATATGGCATAAACTGAGATATAAGGGCAATCATGACAAGCCAATGGATGAAGAAAATATAATAAGATGCTACATTCTAGTTTGAATCGAAGTTGATGTAGAAGTTGAATTGATATGCGAGACTGTCAGATTCATAAGCAGTACTTCCTTTCTATGTCATGTGTATGGTGATTGACGTTTATGCAATTGGATAGAATGTAGAATCAAATTTCTATGTGAACGATAAGACTATCACCTAGAAATGTGTATGGAAGTGTGCTAATTACTAGATGTACTGAATTTAGTCATTTAATGTTGAGTTACATTATGAGGAAAGATGAGAAATAAATTGATAAAATGCCAATTTTGTGGTTAAGTCATTTGTTATAATGCTAGCCGTATGCTTTTGATAGCTGATATGGTTTGAACTATAGTCGAAGTAATGGTTGTGGTGGATATAGAAGATGAAGAGTATGCACATGGGTGTTGTAGGTGTCGATGAGGAATTTAATTTCATTAAGAGTAATCTAGATCTAAGTGAGTTTCGAGGACGAAACTTTCTGTAAGGTGGGTAGGATCTGAGATCCTAACCCTTTGGGTTATTTAGGTCAAAAGGCCAATTGAATTTTCACTACAAACTAATGGGCTTTGAATCATAGCCTCAGTTTATAACGAGTCTAATGGACTATATGCATGTTTGTGAAGGATGATTGGCGTTTATTTGACGATTTTATCGATTTGGGCCACTATATAGTCTTAGAGCTTATACGATACATGAGTAGGTTTACGATATCCTTGTCTGCTTTTGATGAGTCATTGGGACTCATAGGTATCGATTTGAGGTTTTGACTCCGAAAAAAGAAACATCAAAGTGAGTTTTCATAGGAAATAGGGCCCAGAGGTATTTTGATTATTTCACCACTCAATACCCGTCATGCTTAGAAATACAAGCTTGACGATATATGTATTATTGGAATATATATTATTCAGTTTTAAATGGGTTTCAATGATCTAATGATCAACTAAGTGTATTTTTGGAGATTTATCGTGATTAATGAGATATTATTCTTATTTAAATAATTGTTGGATAAAAAATCTTATGATGGGTTATAATGATGGTATTAATATTCTAAGACCATGAGAAGGTCTATTGATTGATTTTAAGGGTTGAAAAATTTTCTGAGAATTCTCAGATGTGTAATATTAATTATGATGATTTTTCTAAGGTAAATTGAAGAGTAATTGATTTTTAATAAATTTGAAATTAATGAAAAAATTGAATTTTGAATTTCAATAGATAGTACTATTCATAAGGAGTGCAAAAGAATTTTCTGGGTATTGTTTTGATAAATTTAGTATTTATTATGAATTTCTAATAATTTTAGAAGTAGAAAATAATAACTTTTATAAAATGACGTTGTTTCAAGTCAAACCTAAATGACGTCGTTTCGAGTCAAACCTAAACGACGTCGTTTCGAGTCAGGCCCAAGCGATGTTGTTTCGTTCCCAGAATCGGCTGCCTCCTAGCCTCTCTCGGTTTCCCCCATTTTCCAGTCAATCTCCAGGAGAAGATCCCATTTTAACATCTAACCACTCATTTTGCTTTTGAGCATTCTTTTCTCCTCCAAAATCTTCCCCGCCTATTTGCGAGTGTATCCCGACCTGAATAATACATTTCCCGGCTAGTTTAAGGCAAGATTTGTGCCTAGAATCCGGATATCTCCTTCCTCTTGATTTGCTAGTTTTGATCGATGAAAAATGATAGAAACTTGTGGGTTAGCTTTGGTTTGAAGTTGCGGTTATGGTAGGATGAGTTTTGCAGAGTTTTGTTGGGCGCAAGAAGCTACTCGATTTTCAAGGATTAGGGTTTCAAATTAGTTGTTTTACTGGCTGGAGGTTGAAGACAACTCAGTCGAACGACAGATCGTCTGCTCCAGCCAGTGTATGATATGTCGTTTAGTGATATATCGGGCGACATGTCATTTGTAAGGTGTGACAGGGTATCACTCGAGCCTGAGGCTCGAACGATGTGGCACGTAGGGAGTGGGATGAATCTAGGGGTACAAAAATTATTTAATTTAGAGTTGATTTAAAGGATGAAATAAACAAGGAGTGGGATGAATCTAGGGGTACAAAAATTACTTAATTTAGAGTTGATTTAAAGGATGAAATAAATTGTACAAGTTTTAAAAAAATAGAAAAATTTTCTGAATTAGTTTCAAATTGGTTCAGAGATAAAAAACTGCAATTAAAAGGGTTAGACGTGTGATTTTATGTGTTATTATGTATTGAGTATGATATCTGAAGAATTTGATTATAATCATGCGTAGGTGGATACCTACAGGTGCAGGACTTTGAGGAATCGGTCCGGCAAGCCATCGAGTTATAAATGAGCTTGAAAACACGTGAGTGGATGAATATTTTTAATATTTTGAGTATTGGCATGAATTACCACACGAAGGCTAATAAGATAACTAGTAAATGAATTAAAATGTTATGTGTGCTATAAAAAACTTGTGAATTGCAATGTTACTTGTTTTGATATGCATTAAATCGCCTGCTATGTTATGAATTGTGTGAATATCATATGCTATGCTGTGAACCGCATGAATTTACTTTGCTGTGTGTTTATATCGAAACACATACAATGTATTGAATATATTTGGGTATGAAAATGCAAAGCACGAAAGTCGCATATGGTGACCTGTGCAACCCTTGAGAGCTTTCTGGGTATAGTAGCAAGGCATGGAGACATCAAGTAAGAAGTTATAAGATGGGACAAGGACTACCGAGCAAGCTGACAGACATGAGACAGGATCCTGCAAAGTAGGGACCACTTAGATGGAGCTATCATCACCTAACACGCTTGCATCGTCAGTGGTTTTGAGCAATGGTAAGTTATAATGAAGGTAAGTGTGAAATGCCACTGACGAGTCTCAGTCTCACTTCTATCGCCGGATAGACTGTGAGTTAAGGCCAAGCCCAGTCACGGTGTTGTATGCATGAAATGATTTTATGTGTAGACTGTGATATATTGATGCACTTGTGTGCCTAATACTGTTGTGTGTGTATGCTTGTGCTGCATTATATATATTTTTCCGATCCTCTCACCTGGCAGGTTTCTGCTAGATCTCTTGATCTGAATTGGAATAGGATTGGATATGATTGGGGATGATCGTGGCATCCTTCTAGGCAGATGAGCAGGCAAGGATTTAAGCAATTTGAGGTTACGATCCCTCTATGGATTCTAATGTATTGTGTACATGATGCATTCCCCTAGTCCACATACATGACATTTTGTAACTAGTAAATCTTGATAAATCATATAAATACTAGTGGGACCAAGTAATAATAATATAAATCAATGCCTCCGGGATCGACATCATCTTTTCATTTTAGTTCCGTTGTTTGTTTATTTAATAAAATCCTTAATATATCTCCTTTTTTAAGCTTCATTTTAGCGTTGTAGGTTCGTTATATACATTACCAAATGACGAGGTAGTGTATATAGTGGGCTTACTGGTGACTGTCGCATGAAATTTTTGGGATCCGGGATTTGACAGGCTAAGGTTACTCATCGGGATACAAGGGATCCGATGGTACAAGAACAGGTGCCTATGGATATGCAATCTCCTTATAAGTCAGCTTTGCTCCAGAATTCTATAGAGAAAGGGCTCATCAATGTTGAGGAACTGTTGGCTGAAAATCTGGTTTTGACCGATTATGATGTCCAAATTACTTTGGGAATTGGACATCCGATAGTGGTCTTCTTAGAGTTGGCAAAGAAACGTATGGAAGATTTGATGAAATTTGCGATGTTAATCAAGTAATAGGGTGTACTGTGGAATATAAGGCTTTGTACAACAAGATCTTGACAATATGGCAGCCAATAGTTATTAAAGTGGTAAATATTGATAATCATTATTATCTGGTGAAGCTTAATAAGGAATCTGACTACTTGAGGGCGTTGCTGGAGGGTCCATGGACATTGATGGGGAACTATCTTTCAATTCAGCCTTGGCTGTAACGACCCCAATTCCTAACTATTAGTAATTACTCCGATTAAGGTCATTACCGCCGTGAAACCCAAATAAGCCTAAATAACACCTAAGACCTATTTGAATCTCACCAGGCTAATCATAAATTTCCGATTTTAAGCTTGTAAATCTTATTGCTTATCAACAATTAGAGCATGATATTGGACACATATTCTGGTATCATACGGAGTAAATAAAACATCAGCGGAAGTCTTAAATCAAATCATTGGGTTCATAACACACAAGTCCCATAGGGATCTAAATAAACAACAAGAAATTTTCCAACAAGTTTCGGAAATAGCAAGCAAAGAAGGGTGCTTAAAATAAACCAGAAAGTTGCCCAATCATTCATGTTATATGCGCAAGTAACAAGTATGCAAATGTGATGCGATATCGCCCCGCCGTGCAGCCTTGATCTCACACACTGGTACCACGAACAGTGGATGTACCTAAGCCTGAAAAATGGTAAAAACAATGGTATGAGATTACAAGAATCTCAGTAGGGTCACAGCATCATAAGATCTACAGAATCCCTAAACACAAATCTCCCAATTCACATAAGATCATTCCTAAACAACTAAAGGGGATCACGCAAATCAATAAACCAATCAAAGGGGTTAGGGCCGAATCTATGGCTGAGGGAGGACTACAAACACTTCCGAAAGATCAGAAGTACACAGGCAGGTGATACACATCAGTTTGCTCTCGGCATTGAAGAAGAAAGGCCATCCCCTTCCACCTGTGTTGTCCAAAACTTACTGCACAAAGGGTAGATGGTTAACACGCAAACTAATCAGTAAGCCTTTCATCTTGTCCTCGCAAGGACAAGTCGACTAGTCCCACACAGACAAGTCTTCCCTAGTCACATACCTACTAGGGCATCCCAAGCCACATACCTACCAGAGCTTCCTTCACAAAAGGACAGGGTTCCGGCCACACAAGGACCAGACCTCCAGCGAGCTCTAGCTAGGATTTTCCGCCCATACAACTCCCATACCAGTAAGAACCTCTCCTCTCCCTAGGAGCATCAGCGCTTACCCTGAATGGCCACCGGAACAGGATCCTGGCACACAGACACGTACAAGCACACATAGGCAAGTGCAATGCATAATACCACAACAGGGTATTCACATGACAATTGCATCCCAAGCACTCAATTCCTAACTCAGGGGTTCGATATATCCTAGGAGATTCATATCTCATTCCGCATTTCATATTCTCACCCTATAATCAAATCGCAAGCAATACAATAAGAGCAAATAACAACAACATCAGAAAGGAGTAGGGGTCTCTGGAGAAACCGATGAGGCGTAAATCCTACCTCTCTTGTCTCTGAACAAGAAGCTACTCCTTTTCCTTTATTAAGTAAATCCGAAGCACCTAAATTATCACCAGGCAAAGACAAAAGCAAACTAAGCATGCATATTCAATACTCAATTGAATACCCTATATCCTTACCAATACCACTCACCAAACCTATCAGAAAACCAGTGATCAGACGTTGCAGGTGCCTCCCTTTTGGATGTGTGATGTGATAGTCAGGAACTTAACAAGATTAAACCTGAATTTACCATTCCAATTAACTATGCAATTCTTTGTCACTAAAAGTAGGACATAGAACGATTTCGTCGTAACCTTAAATAAGGAAATATTTACATCCAAGATTATATTTATATATTGTTGGAAAGAGGATGAAAAGAGCTTTCCAACGAGCTATTATTTGTAAGGATCTGACAAACGATTAGAAAGTTATGCTATTTTGAAGTTCAAGAAGATTTGGCGAAAACCTAATTCCGCCGCCGATTTTCAAGTTAACCTTAGACAAAGAAATACTAATCTTCTGATGAAAAAAATATGATTTTTGGAAAGATCATGAAGAGAGCTTTCCAACAAGATATTAATCGCAGAGATATAACAAACAATGAAAGAGTTATGCTATTCTGAATTTCAAGAAGAGTTGGCAGTGCCGCCGAATTTCAACTGGACCTTTGAGAAAGAAATACTAACCTCCTGACAAAAAATAAAATATGGTTGGAAAGAGGATGAAGAGAGCTTTCCAACAAGCTATTATTCGCAGGGATCCGATGAACGATGAGTGAGTTATGCTGGTTTGAAGTTTCTGCGAATTATGGCGACTATAGGGAGGTATAGGGTTTTAGGTCTATACGAAATTTTGTAAGTTTTTATGGGGAATTTTTGTAGGGTTGGCTTTCTATTTATAATGAATGAGTATAGCATTATGATTACTACTTTTAATCACTTTATCATAATAAGATAATCTACCAGATAATTAAACTCTAAATTATCTTCCCTATTTTTAAGGACTTTAATCTCTAAGGCAACTATCTATCTTTAAGGATGATTTCTAAGGCAATTACCCATCTATAAGGACCTAGATCTAAAGGAATTTAAAACAAAATTAACTACTAAACAATCTTACCAATTTCGGCCATCACACATCCTTTCCTTCAGGGGAAAAATCGTCTTTTCACCTGCACTGGCTTCTGGACTTCTAGGACTCAAAATTCGGGGTCTTACATTGGCATTCCTAGTTTAACCTAGAAGAGGAAAGAATCAAATCGATAATGTGAGATTCTGACCCTTTGAGCTACTTGGGCCGAAGGTTCAATCAAACTTTGACGACGAAATTAGTGGGCTATTAATCATAGCCCATGATTTATTACTAGTCTAATGGACTAATTGAGTGTTTGTGAAGGATGATTATAATTTATTTGATGATTTTATTAATTCGGGCCACTATATAGCCTTAGGGACCATACGATGTGTGGTTAGGTTTACGATATCTCTATCCTTTTTTGATGAGTCATTGGGACTCATAGGTGTTGATTTGAGGTTTTGACTCAGAGAAAAGAATATCGGAATGCGTTTTCTTGAAAATGGGGCCCGAGAGTATTTCAGTCATTTCACCACCCGTTACCCATCATGCTTAGGAAAATGAACTTTGTGACATGTGTATTACAGGAATATACATTAATCAGTCTCAAATAGATATCAGTGATCCTATGATGTATTAATTATGATTAATGAGATATTATTCTTATTTAAGTAATTTATGGATGAAAATTATACGATGAGTTTTAATAATGCTTTTGATATTTTAAGACATTAGAAAGGTCTATATATTTTCTATAAAGGCTGAGGAATTTTCGGATGCGTAATTTTAATTAGTATGATTTTCTTAAAGTGAATTGAGAGGTATTTATTTTTTAATAAATTATGAATTAATGAAATAAATGATTTTGAATCCTAATAGATATTACTGTTTATAAAAAGTGGTAGAAATTTTCTAGGTATTTTTTAGATGAATTTGGTATTTATTATGAATTTTCAAATATTTATCAGGATTATTAATTAATTTTTAGTTTTATTATATTATTGATATATATTATTTATATTATAAAATTCAAAAAAAAAACGACAGCCTGTGGTGTTATTTTGACCATTTGAATTGACATGCAAGAGGTCTACTTGAATCACTATAGCCAAACGCAGGCGAAAAGCCATTTTTAGCAAAACGACAGCTTGTAGGTCATTTGGGAAGAAATGCACGATAATGTGTGTGTAGACCAAAACGTTGTCGTTTTGGGGGAAACCTGAAACAATGTCGTTTCGAAGGAGGAACGAGTGCTGCCTCACCCTTCCTGGTTACCTCCCTTCTATTCTGTTTCTTAATTAATATGTTCCAAGCACCAAAAGTCCTTCCAAAGCTCTGTCTCTCTCTTCTGATTTCTTATGCACCATTTCGGTGTAGTTTCTGGTCTGACTACATCCGATTCAGGTAAGTTTATATCCGAATTAGACTGAATCTTGGTTTTCTTAGTATAATCGAGTCAAGGTATAAAATTAGATGTTTATTGTGGGGTTGAAGTTGGATTGAAGAGTACTTGGTTTTAGTATTACTTTGGTGAAGCTTAGGTGCAAATTGGGTGGTTTTAGAAAATTGGATTGCTGCGGTTTATAGGGGTATCGAGAGGTAGGAGACGACCTCAGATGATATGTTAGACTGGATCTTGGTTTTCTTAGTATAATCGATTTAAGGTATGAAATTAGATGTTTATTTTTGGATTGAAGTTGGATTGAAGAGTACTTGGTTTTAGTATTACTTTGGTGAAAATTGGGTGGTTTTAGAAAACTGGATTGCTGTGGTTCACAAGGGTATCAGGAGGTAGGAGATGACCTCGAACGACATGTTGCCTGATTGTTCATGAGGTGGAATGAGCGACTTGTTGCCTGCATGAGCAGGCGACACGTCATTCGTTATAGGCGGGAAAGTGTCACCTAAGCCTAAGGCTTGGATGACATGGCACACTTGGAATGGGATGCATGTCATGATCCTGGAGGTTAGATGGTTGGTCTGGGCAAGCCTGGTGATGCTAAATGGCGTGATCTCCTTGGTCAAAATTTATTAAAATTGTAAAAAATAAAAAAAATTGAAAAGGTAAAAATTATGACCGTGGCATCCCTTCGAGTAGAAAGACAGTCGAGGCGATTTAGTGTTAAGATTCTCTTATGGATTCTAGTATACTGTGTACATGATGTGTATTTCCCTAGTCCACATGTAAGATATTTTGCAGTCAGAGAACCTTGATTAATCTTAAATGATTTATAAATCATAAAAATGGTAGCATGACCCAGTTCTTATAAATACACCACAATGTCATCTAGATCAACATCATATATTTCTTTTACTTCTGTTATTTGTTTAATTAATATAATATTTAATTTACCTCTGTTGTCGAATTTTATTCTAGCCTTGTAGGTTTGTTGTATGTGTTGTTGTGTGACGTGACAATGTATATAGTGGACCTACGATGATTGTCTCACAAAATTTTTGGATTTTAGGGCATGGTAGATAGTGATTTGGATTCAGTTTCCAAGCTTCCCTTACCACTACTATCATCAGAGTGCTTTGATTTTGCTTGATGTGGTGGTGGGACAGTTTAAGAAAATAGGTTACAAAATAGAGAAAGCATAGAAAGGTCATTTTGCAAGTGAAATTAACCTGGAAAAAACATTTGTGAGGACCTGAACCCGGTAACTGGGCTCCTCACCGCCGTGCAGCCCCAATTAGCCCAACTTGTGGCCCAATTAGAACCATACAAGGCTTAACCTGAAAACTCTTTTTCCAAAACATATAAAAATATATATAAATTTGAAACTTTAAAATGGAGCATATAACTTTCACAAATCTTGGCATAACATAACCTGACATGAAGTACAAACACAAATAGCAAAAGTTTTAAAAACACATACAACAGGCCACACGGCGCCAATCATGCATAATCACAAAAAGTCCATCAATCTCAAGCCCAATAATAACAAAATGTGCTCAAGGCACCCTGCTCATCTCATATATTAAATCCAAAAACAGTATACATAGTCCAGAGCAAGAAATCAACACAACCCACAAAAGGTTCACATCAATTAATGGGCAAGCATGCAAAACTAAAAAAAAATATGTATATCACTATCCAAAAATAGAAGTCATCCACTTACCTTAGCATTGGCCAAGCGTAATTCGTCAATTTCAAATCACACCTAGAAATCATATATATATATATATTCATATTTTTGCATTCCTCAAAATGCATATGTCATAACGTATGAAAACTAAGTAACAATGTACCATGCAATCATAGAAATCAAGAAACATCTCAACAAGAAATCAATCTCTCAACAAAACAATGCATCAAAACACAATCATCATGCTCGATAATTCAAATATAATACTAGTGCATAAAAACTTTGGCAAGCATCACAATGAACGTAGTATGGTGTTCACACACAATGCAAGTGTTGCCTCTACTCAAAACCAAGCAATTATCCAAGTTTTAAATTAATAAAACAAACAAAATTTTGCGCATGTGAATGAGAGAGACTCCCATCTCTTGTTGTGCAGATGACTCACTGACGACCACACTCTTTCCTTTCTCATGAGCTGAAATACCACCTAAAAATAAAAGCAACCAACCAACTCAAAAACCACAATGAGAATAAATAATTAAAATGACTTAAAATTAAAAATAAAACCTTAGACCCCATCTATTCTACTCGTTAATACTCTACTAATCATAAATCACTCAATCCAATCAAAATCAACCACTAAATATACCAAAAACACTACTCGAATCAAAAGCATAAATTTCTCGACAAACTACCAATTTTATCCATAATTGCACCAACACAAACCAACTACCAGCAAGCAGTCATTCACATCCAGCAAGCTCAAAATGATCAAATACAACCAACAACAACATTAATTTCGCATATAGGCCAAAAATCCCCCAAAATACCCACACACCTCACAAAACTCTTGGGAAACCAAAACAAACCATCCAAGCATGCTAGATAACTCTAAAACAATCTAAACCAAGCAAAAAGCTTCTTTAAAAGGGAGAGAAATTGGATGGTTACCTCAAAATCCAATGTTAACCTAAAATACCAAAATTCGACAAAAATCACCACAAATAAACAAAATACCAGTGAAAATTTGTATAGAGGGGTTAGAATTAGGATTTGGAACAAGTCCTAGTTGCTAATTTTAAACGAAAATCAAATTGTGAGGATAATTGAATTTAGGGAAAAAAAACTCACCTTGCTTGCTTGCGACGTGAGGAGGAAAAGGAAGGGGAGGGGGGATGGGTTTGCTGGCTGCTCACGTGAGCGAGCTAGTGACTAAATAAGGGCATTTTTGTTATTTTAAAATTTTTCTTTATTATTATTATTAATTTTTTTTGGAAAAAAATCTGAAAAAAAATTAATGAATAACCCTCATATGCCCCAAGAGGGCCAAAATAGGCTGTTAAAATGTAATTGGGCTCAGTAAATTAAAATCAGGCCCATTAAAGGGAAATCAGCTCAAAGGCCTCTGACCACTCAAAATGGGTCTTGAAAACTTATACTTGGGTCAAGGGAATGGAGATGAATATTTTCACAGGACTCAGGCCTCAATCGACAACCAAATCAAACTAATTATCCTAATGCATGTTAAAACTCAGAAATGACTGGTCGTGGAAACTATTGTCACACTACCAACGACATGACACTCTAAACGTCCTAGACTCGACAACTAGGCTCTATGACTCTGTCTAGGTCACTTGGTCAATGAGTCAACTCTCGGTCTACTGTCTAACTGGCTGGTCATACTGGTCAACTCTGACTAGTCAATTGGTCAAATCCGCTCAAATTGACCAATCTTGATGATCTGACTGTATCTAAATACTGACTAAACACTCTGAAGGATGGGGTCTCACACCATTAATGTCTCATATTATGATAGGTGGATGGAAACAGGGTGTATAATATGAAAGTATATCTCTAATTTGCTTCCTTGTGGCCATCATGAGCACATAAGTGAGTCTTGTATGAACCATCAAAATCCAGAAGAGTGTTCAGGTGAGGCTCATGTAATTGGTTAGTTCTCCAACGAGGAGAGTAGAATTAATGTTAAAGATTGCTTCGTCACTGATCAAAAAAAGGAAATATTATACCAATTGGAGCCAGGGAAATAGATGCTTGCATTGGCTCGTGGTAGGCTAAGATTTTCAAAAGAGAATGTTAAATCCATTAACATGGAAAATTTGATATTACAATGGCATCTAGGTTTGAAGTTCTAGCCGATTATGAGGACCTTTTTAGCTGTAGCAAAAGAAGAAGAGTTAGGACAGCTAATTGACATTGCAGGCTAGAAAAATCCTTTCAAGAAAGGCGATGGGAAGGAGGTGATGATAGATTCCTCTACTGTAGTTCAGACCTTTAGGAACTTGAAGACACATAAAAGGGCTTTAGGGCATGATCTTATGTTTGATGGTCAGATGAGCCATGCAAACTTAGAGGATAGATAGGAAGTATCAGGTTCTTACATAAATACTCTTGAAAAGGCCCAGATTCAAAACCCATTGATTGAAAACTCCCAAATTGTAGAACCTATGGTTCAGATACTAATATCCCTTGATAGGAATAATCATTTTGCTTTTGTACCTGCTGTTATGGAGAGTGCAGAAAATGGGTCTTTGTTGGACAAGGAACAAGTACCTTCTTTGACCTTGGTGAAGTGACTAGGGAGTAGAAATAAACCCACAAGTGGGCGTTCAACTGTTATGGTTAGTAATAAAGCCAAAATGAAATCATAAAAAATAAAAACATCAAGGAAAAAAAACATGACAGATCAAGTAGGAACGATTGAGTTTAGTTTTCCATCGAAAGATGATATTATAGAAAATGATACCATCACTACTAAGGATAATGAATTGGAAGAGGTAGCCTTGAAAGACCAAGTTTGTTCTGATTGGCTTTGATTCTAGTAAATCTTTTCCTAATAAATTTCTATTTTTCAATTTCAAATATACCCATTAATATTTTAGTTCGGAATGTTCAAGATGCTACGAGTATTAAGTTCTCACGTATCCTTACCACTTTTCTGAAGTAATATAAGCCTCAGATGGAAAATGGCTTCTCTCCCCTCCCCTAAGCTCCCCCCACACTCTACCCCGCCTTTCACCCCACACACCAACACAGCTCGCGAACCACTCGTTAAGCCCATACGAGGTAAGATTGTAACCGCTCGACTCCATTCCTACTTTCTCTCCAGTCTCTTTAACCGATCGTGTGGAGGGACGGACCAGGATCCCTTCCACAACTCCCCATGTACATAGTTCAATCCCCGCAGTCAAGGTTGGACAGGCTCAGTCCAGCTGGTCACCTACACAGGTACTCCGCCAGGATCGTTATATATCTTATTTTATCGAAGGTATTCCAGCTGAATGGACTTTCAACAAGTTATTCCGAGCTATAGCTGCAGTGGAACCAGTGGTTGATGTGTTCATCTCGGGTCGTCTTTCCAAGCGGGGTTCTCGTTTTGGTTTTCTTAAGTTCGTTAGATGTGGAGTACAATAAGAAGCTCGACAACGAAGACTGAACCAGACACTAGGTGGTGCGGCTTGGTTACATATTAATGTAGCACGTTATGCTGTAGACAGAGCGGAGAGACGAAGTCAGCCTGGGTATTCATCTCGAGTTGCAGAACATGTGGAAGGGCAACCAAGACCGGTAGCCACCCCCCAAGTTCCTCTGCGGGAGAGAGATGGACGTTCTTATGTAGAGGTGACTGTGGCCCAACAGCAGAATGGGTGCGAGGCACCTCTCTTGGAGATTTCTTCAGACCCGGGGATCTTGGATAGATTACATCGCAGTGCAGTTGGCCTTATACGACAGTTATCTGAAGTTCAGTTTAGACTTCCTGATGGGGTTGAGTGTTTTGCTATGGGTTCTTACCAGCATTTGTTGTTATTTGAATCTCCGGAACACATGAAGCAGGAACTTAGTCTCAACTATGCTTTTTGGAATGCTAAGTTTTATGATCTACACCCATAGCGGGTGGAAGATGTTGTTTCTAGAAGATTATGTTGGGTGGAAGTGCAAGGTTTACCCCTCAATGCCTGGTATGAAGCTACATTCAGGAAGGTTGTTAGTTCTGTTGGTTCGGTGGTACAGATTCATCCACACACAGTAAATTGGACCAAGCTTGCTGCTGCAGTCATGCAGATTGACACTCCCACGTTACTGGCCATCCAGCAATCCGTAGAGCTGGTAGTAGATGGAAAACAGTACACAGTGCAGATTTGTGAAGTCAAAGAATCAGTATGTGCGGGGCCCGAGGTGGGTGAAAAGGGGTCAGTGTCAGGTGGGTGCAACAGCTTTATTGTTCCACTTCAACCCTTTCCATCAGCTGATAGGCATACCTCTATGGCTCAGAGTCAGATCAGTCCCTCAGCAGCCATAGCAAAAGGAATGGGTCAGAAGGATGGAGGGGTAATGAGGCAGAAGGTGGCGGTTGGTAGGAGTTGTATCCGTGCAGGTGAAGGGTTGGCTGTACTGCCAACTCAGCCTATTGTTCCAGCTCAGAAGGCACAGGTGGGGATGAGTGGGACGAGGAGTCAGCATAATGAGGGGATGATTCATCCTCAGCATCAGGAGGGGCGGACAGGTCTTTTTACGAGTGACAGTGGACCACAAAGTCATCTATCTGCCCCAGCTCTTGTCTTTGCGGTTTCGGCTCATGAGGAACAGAACAGGGTTCATCGCAAGGCCATTTCTGCTGGTGAACAAGGTGAACAGACTGAGGAGAATTCACTTGACCCACCCTCCTCAGAGGTGATGGCTTTCACTAAGATGAGGAAGGAAGGAGAAAAAAGCTTCGCGAGTGGGTTCCAAAGGAAGGGCTGGTGATAGGCGCCCTGGTAGCACAAAAAGCTCAACATATTAAACCCAATGGAAGCTTGTCATCGGAGCATCATACTCAGTCTAATCGAGGTGGAGCTTCACTCCCAGTTGAAGATCCATCTTTCCTTGCTGCACAGCCAACAGAACTGGAGGATGGGTCGTCTACCATAAGAGGTGTTGTATATCCGGTTGTGTGTGGGGGCTACCGTTGACAAAGAGGTACAGCAGACCCTTGATATTGCAGATCAGTTGGGCCTCAGTCGTCTGAACACAAAAGCAGCGATCAGGCAGAAGTTGAAGGCCTTGATTGTGGAGGAAGGCAAGGAGTGGAATGCCCACTGTGCTACTTAACGTAGTGTCAGTGGCAGGGTATTTGGTGTGTTCCTATTGCATGGTTAATCTAGCTTTCTGGAATATCCGCGGATGCCGGGGGAAAATGAAGGAGAGTCAGGTACGGGCTCTTATTAGTTCACAACAGTTGTCTATTATGTGGTTATGTGAGACGAAGCGGGCTAATTTTTTCTGATGCCATAGCAGCCCGTCTATGGCCTGGACATACATTCAAGTGGGAAGCCATCGAGGCCAATGGGAGTGCAGGGGGAATTATTGCTTGTGGGATGAATTAAAAGTGCAGGTTCAGGGGGTAGAAAAATTTGACAGATGGATGTGTTTGAAGATACGGGTCTTGGCCTTAGACTTTCACCTTTGTTTGCGCTGGCCTACATGCCCCAAACACTGTGAAAGATCGTTGTGTGCTTTGGGAGGAGTTAGCACAGCGGAAGGGAGTTGATAGCCTTCCCTGGATTATTATGGGTGATTTCAACGAGTCACTTACAGGCGACTGAACGCCTTGGCACTTATTTTAATACTGGAGCAGCGAGCCAGCTATCTCACTTCATCAGTAGTAACGGATTGGTGGATATGCCTCTTAGTGGTAAAAATTTTACATGGTTTAATTCGTGTAGTGCATCCCGCATAGATAGAGTTTTAGCCTCACCGCAGTGGTGTTCCCAATTCAGCCGCCACCGATTATACACTGGGGACAAGAGGTTTTCTGATCATGTTCCCTTAATATTTAAGGCTGATTCCTTCAGGTGGGGATGTCAGCCATTTTCGTACTTGGGATGTTTGGTAGGAAGATTCCCAGTTCTTCAAGTTGGTGGACAGTATGTGGAGGGAGGCGACAATTTATTTTCCTGGTACTTTCTGTGCAGTAAAAAAATTTGCATTCCTCAAGCGGAAATTGCAGTGGTGGCACAAGACTCATTTTGGGGCGCTGGACAATACTCTGAAAAGTGTGTTAGCCGAGATTGACTCATTGGATCAGCGTCAAGGTGAAGTGGGGTATACGTTACCTGGTCACTATCAGGAGTTACAAGAGCAGAAATGGGCTATCAAACAGCAAGTTAGAAGCAATGTGGAGGCAAAGGTCGAGACAGCAATGGCTCAAACTGGGGGATAAGAATAGCAAGTTTTTCCATGCGAGAGCTACGCTCAGGCGTGCCTCTAATTTCATTGGATCCATCCGGTTCCAAGAATAGGTTGCTTACTACTCCAGAGGAAATTCAAAGGGCTGCAGTTGATCACTTTCGCAGTTTCTTTACGGATGAGGGACATCGATGGTTGGGGTTGGGTAGGCTGGCATTGCCAGTGTTTATCTTCTACAGCGGCCAATCAGTTACAAGCTCCGTTTGATGAGGATGAGATCAAAAGTGCAGTTTGGGACTGTGGGAGTCACAAAGCTCCTGGACCTGATGGGTATAATTTTTATTTTATTAAGCAAGCTTGACGAGTTGTTGGTAAGGATATCGTTGCTATGGTGACAGAATTTTATTCCAGCGGGATTCTTCCTCGGGGGATAAACAATGGCTTTATCACGCTCATCCCTAAGATATCAGGAGCTATGGATTTTAATGCTTATAGACCTATCAGTCTTATCAATGGTCTATATAAAATCATTGCAAAGATTATGTCCAAGAGGCTTAAACGGGTGATGGAATAGATAATCTCACCTTTCCAAACTGGTTTTTTGGAAGGCCGGCATATTTCTGAGTCAATCATGGTTGCTAACGAGATTATCCATAGTATGAAGAAGTCCCATCGCAAGGGTTGGTGTCTGAAGTTAGATTTCCAGAAGGCCTATGATTCGGTGAATTGGGCATTTCTTCTTGATGTTATGGAATTGATGGGGTTTGGGAGACGGTGGCGGACTTGGATTCACAGTTGTATATCATCTGCCCGGTGTGCCATTCTCATTAATGGGGCGCCCATGGAGGAATTCATGATAGAGCGTGGTCTGAGACAAGGTGATCCGCTCTCTCCATTGCTGTTTAATCTTGCGGCTGAGGTTTTGTCTCGGATGTTGATTACAGCCGCTGATTGCCAAGTTTTTAGGGGTATTTCCATGGGCGGTTTAAGTCTTACGCATTTGCAGTACGCCGACGATATAATTCTCTTTAGCCAGGGTGATACACAAGAGGTTATGCGTTTGCAAAGGTTGCTGCGATGTTTTGAGTTGCTGTCAGGATTAAAAATCAACTTTCATAAATCAGGTCTAGTTGGTATTAATTCCTCTATGGCTGAAGCAGCGGACTTGGCCTCTAAGTTGCACTGTCGGCAGCAGGTGCTTCCCTTCACGTATCTAGGTGTTCCCCTTGGAGCGAACCCCAATCGCCGAAGTACGTGGAAAACGGTGATGGATAGATTCAAGGGAAAACTTACCTCGTGGAAAGGATCATTGTTATCGCTGGGTGGCAGGATTACCTTAATAAAAGCTGTGCTGAACAGCCTTCCGGTCTACTATATGACCTTTTTTCAGATGCCGGTGGGTGTTAGAAAGGCATTAGAAAAATGGATGAGACGATTCTTATGGACGGGGAAAACTGAATCACGTTGCTTGTGCAAAGTCAGTTGGTCTACGGTGGTGCGTGCAAAAGATAGGGGAGGAGTCGGCCTGGGTTTGCGGCTTAGAAATCAGGCCCTTCTTACGAAATGGTGTGTCAGACTAGCCACTGATGCGTGTTCTCTATGGAAGCAGGTGATTCTGCAGAAATATAGCCCTCATCTCACTTCGGCAGGAATTGAATGTGCTGTTAGCGATGTATCTTCTATCTGGAGTGGGATTGTGCAGACCTAGTAAGATTACTTTCCCCAGCGGCCAGTGCCTTTCAGAATTTCATCGGTGGAGATTGGGGCAAGGTACGTCTATAGCTTTTTGGCATGATTGTTGGTGTGACAGTAGCCCTTTAATGTTGTTGTTCCCACGGTTGTATGATCTTTCGCTAGATAAAGAGGGAGCAATCCTTCAATTCGGGGGCTTCATTGACCAGTCTTGGGAATGGAGGTTGAAATGGAGGAGAAGCTTATTTGTATGGGAGGAAGGGGGAAGTCCATAGACTAGAATATTGTTGAGTGCCTTTGCGCCGTCCTCCTTTCAGGAAGATGAGTTAGTATGGGGTGAACAGATGCGGCCATTCTCTGTCAGCCATTGTTACCATACTTTGGAAGGCATTACGGCTACGTCCAGTGAACCAACGATTCCAAATGTTTGGAGCAGATCGGGTGCCCCTAAATGGCAAGCATTCATGTGGCTTGCATGTAGGGAGAAACTCAATGCTAAAGGGTAGCTCATTCGACTTGGCTTATTACCAGATTCTGATGGTGATTGTGCGGCTTGTGGCCTGCCGGAAGGGGACTCAAACCACATCCTACTCGACTGCAGATTGGCGTGGCGGTGTTGGTCGCTTTTATTCCACAAATGGGGCTTATGTTGGGTCCAACCAAGATGTATGACAGATTTATTCCTACAGTGGGGTGGTTTTTCAATTCCAGCCAGATGGATGGGTCTTTGGTATGTGTTACTTTTTGCATTGACATGGAGTATATGGTTAGGACGTAATGCACGGATTTTTCAACAAGTGCCCAGCACTGTGGATGCATTGTTCTACAATGCCATTAGGCATGGCTTCTGTTGGGCTAAGCACAACCTGAAGGACGGCTGCCCTGACTGCTTGTCCTTGTTACCTTCAGGTGACTTTCTTGCTTTTCGGATTCTGTAGGTACAAGGTAGGTGAACCGGTACACTGCCAGTATGTTTGCTTGGGTGGTTTCTGGTCTCCATACAGGTATGCTGGCTGTAGAAAACTCGGTGGAGGTTCAGTTGGTTTATATTAGTTTTCCAGTTGATTGAGTTGCTCAATGGTTACTTTTGGGGACGACGTATCTTACTGCTTGTATTGCCAGTCTAGAGGTTCTGTCTTTGATTTCTTACTGAATATGCAGTGCTTTGGTGTTGTGAAAGTTATGGATCCTGTAATTCAGTCATAGGATCTGTTTGTTTCATTTTGGCCATTGTTTTGGTACAATGATCCATTGTACAGGTTATATGTATTATTCTTACTTCTTAATATACATATCGATATTCTCTCAAAAAAAAAATATAAGCCTCAGATGCTGGTCCTTTCGGAACCAAGGATCAGTGGAATGAAAGTGGATAAAGTAATCTCATGTCTTCCCTCTGATCAGTATTGAGGCTACTGGGTTTTCCAGAGGTGTTTGGGTTCTGTGGAAATCTACATGGAATATGAAAGTCTATAGTTATAATCGACAGTTGGTGCACTCAAGTATTATTGGGTAGAGCACATGAATGTTTACAACAGTTTATGGCTCTCCTAATCCTGTTTATAAACGAAAGTTGTGGAGACTTTGAAGAAACTTTCTCCACCTAACAATCGAACATGATTGATAGCCAGGGATTTCAATGCATTACTAAACTATATAGAAAGAAACGGAGGAGGTTTAAGAATGACAAAAGGCTGTCCTGTTTTTCATTAATTTTTGAAAGAATGTGAGTTACAATACCTTTGTTTTCAAGGTCCTATTTTTTACCTGGCAAAGAGGGACTCTTTTGCAGAAGTTGTATTGTGGACATGGGAATGATGCTTGGCTGAATGCCTGGCCAAAGTATCATGTTTTACACCTTTCAATGATTGGGTTTGACCATATAGATTTAATTATACAAGTAAGTAATAATATTTCTAATGATAAAGTCTTTTTATTCAAGCACATTCGATTTCTTGCTTCGTATATGACACATAAGGATTGGGCTTCTTTTGTCGACAAGAGTTGGCAAGGGAGCGGTTGCTTTATGGATTGTGCAAATGGATTTCAAGAAAAAACGAGGGTAAGTTGGCAAGCTTTTTTGTTTTATTTTTCAGAATATTCACTTGGAGTCATGTTGGTATGAGATTAGTTTACAAAGTATGTGGAGCTTTTCCATCATTGAGTAGGGAAGCATATGATTTTTTTAGTCACGAGGTGACAAAAGAAGAAGTCAAGGAAGCATTGTTCTCAATGAACCCTCTAAAAACACCTAGCCCAGACGGTATTCCTGCTCTTTTTTATCAACAACTTGGTTGGTGGTAGAAGAATCTGTTTGTAATATGGTTTGTAATGCTCTGAATAGTATTTATATCCATTCAGCCATTTTTGAGACCAGTATTGTACCCATCCCTAATGTAACCTATCCTACAAATCTTCATTAGCTGCGTCCTATCATTTTATGTAATGTTAGTATGAAGATTATTATGAAAGTCTTAACCAATAGAGTCAAACAGGTGATGAATGATGTGGGACCTTTGCAGTCTAGTTTTGTTCCTGGTCATAGCATAATAGACAATATATAGTTGCTTTAGAGGTGGCTCACTCAATGCACATAAAACAAGGAAAACATGGGTGGATGGTCATTAAGGTAGATCTTGAAAAGGTGTATGATAGCTTGTCCTGGGAATTCATACGTGATACACTTGATGATGTAGGTTTTCTATAATTTTTAGTTACTGTAGTGCTGACTAGTTTACATTACACATCTTCAAGAGTACTATGGAATAGAGTATCAACTGAACCATTCAAGCCTTCACATGGAGTAAAACAAGAGGATCCAATCTCACAATATATTTTTGTTTTATGCATCGAAAGGTTGTCACAATCTATTTCCCTAGCTATACGTCAGAGGCAGTGGATACCGTGGAAACTTTCTAACATGGCTTTGACCATCTCTCATTTACTGTTTGCAAATGATATGCTTTTGTTGGCTCGTGCGTCAATGGAGTAAGTCGAGGTGATAAAAAGGGTGCTTCATGATTTTGGGGCCTCATCAGGTTTGAGATTAAATAAGGCTAAAACTACTATCTCTCTCCTATAACATAAATATGATTTTGGCTGAAAATATAGCAAAAATTTTTGGTTTTAGAATAGAGAAATCAATTGGTAAATATCTTGGAGTGGTGTTTAACAATGACAAGCGTCCTAGAGAGAACCTGAGACCGGTCATGGAATCCCAATAGAGAAGAGTGGATGGCTAGCATCCGACATCATTTTTTCTGGCAAGAAGATATGTTTTTGGTTAATTAAGTCCTTCAAGCAATTCTTATTTTTAATATGTAGGTACAAAGGTTCACTAGGTTGATATGTGATGAAATGGAGAAGCTGAGTAGAAAATTCCTATGGGATTCTGAAAAGGAGGTTATGAAAGCACATCTGGTCAAACAGAGAGATGTGTGCAAACCTAAGGCCGTAGGTGGTCTAGGTATCAAGCTCGTGTGTCTCTTTAATGATTATCTATTTTTGAAAGATTCCTAGTTTATTTTTCTGCAGGATAAAGTATGTGGGTGTAGCTATTGAGAGCTAAATAAGTTACCTAAAGAAGAAATTTTAAAATTACCAGCAAGGCTAGTGACTCAAAATTTTGGAGGTTGATTTTCCCGACCCCGGCTGCTACTTCATAAAGGAGTAAGGTGGAATGTACGAAATGGGTTAAAGTGTTGATTTTGGGAGGATTTATGGGTTAAATTACCATATCCCTTAGAAAAATTTGTTAATCAAGACATCCTAGATGATTGGAGATCTTTCTCTGTGAGTGCTTTTTTCGTAAAATGAGTTCCATGGGAAAATCTTCTCCCTCCAGATATTGCTCATTTGATAACAACTAACCTTCAATGGCCGGATTTGGAGATTGATGACAAATGCTATTGGGGATTATCCTCTTCAGGCTGTTTTGAGCTAAAATATACATATGAGTTATTATTAAAAAATTCGGGAGAACAAGAAAATAAAAAGTAGAACTGAATTTGAAAGTGGCGAGGACTAGATAGAGTTAAAAGTTTTTCTTTGGTTAGTTATGCATAAGAAGTTGCTAACTAATAAAGAAAGATAAAATCATCATATTGTGGATTCTAGTTGATGCAAGATCTATGGATTGGAAAAGGAAATGATGTTGCATGCTTTGAGGGATTGTCCTGTGGTATCTTTGATTTAGCAAAGAGCAATATCAAAGTGTATGTGCCAAGAATTTTTTGGAGATGATCTAAATGAGTGGTTGGAAAGAAATTTGAGTGTGATGAAATAGCAAGGGGTGGATAAGGACTGGGATTTAATTTTTGGAGTATATTATTGGTTAATTTGAAAGCTCGAAATCAGTACATTTTTAATAGAGTTTTGCAGGAAACTTGGAATAACAACAGGATGAGAATTGCCTTCTCTCAAATGATTAATACTTTTACAAAAACTCAAAAGATAGTGATGAATAAAAAAGAAGTTCAATTGATTGGATGGGGAAGGCCCCTACAACAATGGATAAAACTGAATACTAATGGATCATTGCCTAGAGGATCAGGGGACAGTGCTAGAGGAATAATCTGAGATTTGAATGGAAAATGGAAAGGGGGCTTTGTTGCTAAGTTTCCTTATGCTATTTCTGTAGTACATGCGAAATTATTAGTTATTTTCTATGAGCTATCTCTCTATTGGGACCTTGGTTATTTTCATCTTATCCTTGAGGTGGACAGTCGAGTAGCTCTCAGCATGATTCCTTAAAGATACACTCAAAATAATATATATACCAGGATTATCAGTTATATTCAGTACTTGTTGCGTTTAAATTGGAAAATACGGTACTGCCATGTTTTTCACGACACTAACTCTTGTGCGGACTGACTAACAAATTTTGTATGGACTCCAAATCCTAAATTATTATTATTTGCTCTTATTACAACCTTTATCGCCGTGAAACCCAAATAAGTCCAAAAACCAGGACCCATTTGAATCCCAGAAGGCTTACCCATCTTTTTTCTGATTTTTAGCATGTTCATTCATAACAATTGGAGCATGATATTGGACAAACATTCTGGCATAATACGGAGTAAATAAAACATCAGCGGAAGTCTTTTCATTTAGTCATTGGAACCACAACACACAAGTCCCATAAAGATCTAAAAATTCAACATGTAAACCTCCTAAAGTAATCCGGAAACAAACCATCAAAGGAGGGACTTAAATAACCAGAAAATAGTCCAATCAAGGTTCATGTTATATGCGTAATCAATCAAGGAGACAGGAATGCAAATGTGATGCGATATCATCTCGCTGTGCAGCCTTGGTCTCGCACATTGGTACCACGAACAACGAATGTACCTAAGTCTTAAAAAAATAGTGAAAGCAACAGGATGAGATTACAAGAATCACAGAAGGGTCACAACATTATAAGATCTATAGAAATCTTAAACAAACATCTTCCAAACAACATCTGATCATCCTTATATAACTATGATTATCACGCAATTCAATAATAAATCAATGGGTTAGGACTGAAACTAAGGCTGAGGGTGGACTACAACACTTCTAAAAATCAGAAGTACACAGGCAAGTAAAACTCATCAAATTAGTCTCGGTAGTAGGAAAAGAAAAGCCATCCCCTTCCACCTACGTTGTCCAAGGCTTTGCTGCAAAAAGGGTAAAAGGTTAACACACAAGCTAAAAAGCAAGCCTATTCATCTTGCCAGCACACAGGACAAGGCATCTTGCCACTACACAGGACTAGGCATCCTAACCAGCACACAGGATTAGGACTTCTTGTTAGCACACAGGACAAGTTATCTATCCATCACACAAGACTAGGCGTCTAGCCAACACATAGGATTAGGCATCCAGCGAGCTCTTGTTGGGGATTACCATCCATACAACTACCTTACCAGTAAGAGCCTTCCCTCTCCCAAGGAGCATCAGTGCTTACCCTGAATGGCCACCGGAACAGGATCCTGACACACAAACACATACAAGCACACACAGCCAAGCACAAAGCATAATAGGATATCCTTAATCATGTCAGAACACAATCAGCATGTTCAATACACACAACACATGCAAGTTAGGCACACATAACCTATCTCAAGGGTTCGGTATAGCCTAAGTAATCATATCCCAATCTGCAATTCATATATACATCATATAATCAATTTGTATGCAATAATAACAGGGGTATGCATAAAAAATAACCAGTAAGCAACAAGGATCTCTATAGAAACTGATTAGACATAGATCCTACCTCTTTTGTCTCTGAACAAGAAGCTATTCCTTTGCCTTTATTTAATGGTTTTGAACCACCTATAGCATCACAAGACAAAGAAAAAACCAAACTAAGCATGCATACTCAATAACCAATTGAATACCCTATTTCCTTACCAATTCCACTCACCAAACCTATCAGAAACCAGTGATCAGATGTCGCAGGTGCCTCCCCCTTGGATGTGTGATGTGATAGCCAAGAACTTAACAAGATTCAACCTGAATTACCATCCCAATTAACTATGCAAATTTCGGCACTAAGAGTAGGGCACAAGACAAATTATGATTTCATGCATACAAGGTGTAAGGGTTGTGATTTCATGTTAACAAAGGAGGATTAGGTGTTTATAACTTGTACAATCAAAAGAAACAAGATCAGAATCCAATAGGTTTTGGTAATTCTGCAGAAATACGATTTAACTCTCAACAAAGAAAAAATAACCTCCAGATAAAAATCCAAGATGGTTGGAAAGAGGATGAAGAGAGCTTTCCAACAAGCTATTATCCGCAAGAATCCGATAAAGGATAAGAGAGTTATTTTGAAGTCCAACTAGATTTTAACAATTCCGCTGAAATACGATTTAATTTTTAACAAATAAAACTAACATCCAGATGAAAAAACTAAAATTTTTGGAAAGAGGATGAAGAGATCTTTCCAAAAAGCTATTATTTGCAAGAATCCAACAAAGGATGAGAGAGTTATGCTATTTTGAAATTCAAACAGATTTTAGCAATTCCGCAGAAATACGATTTAACATTCAACAAACAAAAACTAACCTCCAGATGAAAAACCCATAATGGTTGAAAATAGGATGAAGAGATCTTTCCAACAAGCTATTATTCACAAGAATCCGACAAAGTATGAGAGAGTTATACTTGTTTGAAATTCCAGTAAATTTGTCGGATTTTTGTGAATAATCCGACAAACCTCATACATAAAATATACAAGAATCCGACAGAAATAAGGAGGCGTAAGATTTTTTATTCGACGAATTTTGTATATTTTATGTATGAGGTTTAAGTGTGGCCGGCTTTCTATTTATACAGAGTGTTTATGGGATTAATTTACCTATTTTAAAGATTTGATTAAATTAAAATAATTATCAGAATTAAATTCTGTAATTATCCTCCCTTAATTTTAGGGATTTTATTTTCTAAGGTAATTATTAACCAATAAAGATTCAAATTAAAGGGAATAAAAAAAAAAAACTAACTACTCGACATTCCTTACAAATTTTGGCCACCACACATCTTTTTCTTCTTGGAAAAAATGGTCTTTTCACCTGCACTGGCTTCTGGACTTCTAGGACTCCAAATTCGGGGTCTTACATCCTCCCTTCTTTAGAAGAATTTTGTCCTCGAAATTTTAGCACAAGTACCTAAGCAAACAAATAAGGAAATTTTGCATGGATAGATTCCTCAGTCTCCCAAGACTGTTCCTCAATTTCTTCATTACGCCAAACAACTCGTACCATAGGCACGTTTCGACTGCGAAGCTGTCGAACTGAATGATATAGTATGGAAACTGACTGTAAGGAATAGGATAGGTCTTCAGTAACTCCAACTAGGGCTTCTTTGAGCACATGAGCGGGGTCTCACACATACTTTCTCAACATTGAAATGTGAAACATGTTGTGAATTCTTTCCATATTTGGAGGTAAGGCATGTCGATATGCAACAGGACTGATCCTCTCAACAATGTCATACAGACCAAAGTAACGAGGTGCTAGCTTATCTCGCTGCTGAAAACAAAGGACACCTTTCTACGTGACGACCTTCAAAAACACTTTCTCACCTACCAAAAATTCCAGTTCCCTTCATCAATTATCTGCATAGTTTTTCTGCGATTCTGAGCTGTTTTTAACTGTTTTCGAATCAAGTTCTATTGCTCGGTTGCCTGATCTATCAATTCCGGATTGTCTAGGCATCTTTCATCTACTTCATTCCAGCAAATTGGGGTTCTACAACATCTCCCATATAGTGCATCATAAGGTACCATGCAGATGCTTACATGAAAACTATTGTTGCAGGCAAATTCTGTCAATGGTAGGCATCAGTCCCAACTGGTATACTAGTCCAATACACTCGCATATAGCATTTCTTCGAGTGTGTGAATCATTTTTCTGATTGACTATCAGTGTGAGACTCAACCCGTAGGGGCGGGGGTCAGGTTACCCAATCCCACATCGGAAAGGAACGAGGGAGGTCTTGGGCCTATATGTGTTGTGTGATGGTATCATTTGCTACAAGATGCATCTTTTGGGCCATGTCGTTATAAGCCAAACTCAGCGTTGCAGTTGTGATCCATCATGCACACATACATGCCCGGGCCTACTGGGCCGAGAGCCCCTTGGGCCAGGTCATGACAATCAGTCTGAGGATGAAATGCTGTACCGAAATTCAATCTTAAACCAACGCATTCTGGAATTTCTTCCAAAATCGTGATGTGAAACAAGGGTCACGTTCTAAAATGATAGAAACGGGCACTCCATGCAATCGAACTATCTAGTCCAAGTAACGAACAACCAATTTCTCTGGAGTATCAGTCACACGTAAAGGAAGGAAGTGTGAAGATTTTGTCAATCGATCTATGACCACCCAAATGGCATCGTATCCTTGCTGTGATCTAGGCAAACCGGTTACAAAATCCATCGTGACATGCTCCCACTTCCATTCTGGAATCAGAAGTGACTGTAGTAAACCAGTGGGTCTTTGATGTTGGATCTTTACTTGTTGACATACGAGACATCGGGCAACGAACTCAGCAATGTGGCATTTCATGTTCGGCCACCAATACTGCTCTTTTATATCTTGGTACTTCTTAGTTCTTCCAGGATGGATATCGAATTTTGAACTATGCACCTCGGAAAAAATAAGATTACGAATATCAAATATCATGTGGAACACATACTAGGCTTCTGAAGAAAAACACTCTGACATCTTGCATTCTGAAATCATGAGCTATGGCATCAACAATATCAGAAAGTTGCTTCCGAATTTCAACTAGTTTTGGATCCTCTAATTGTTGATTCCAAATCTCCTCAACCAAGGTAGGCGTGACTTCAATTCGTGTCAATCACGAACCAGAAAAATCAATTCCAAGATGCACACGGGTAGCTTTCAAATCCAACAACATTGGCATGTATTGGGTGTGCATGTAAGCCAAAACCGTTGGGGAAGGAGGATGAAACTTTTAGCTCAAGGCATCAGCAAAAACATTTGCCTTTCCAGGATGATATTCGATGATTAAATCGTAGTCTTTAATCAGCTCCACCGATCTTCATTGTCTCATATTCAATTCTTTTTGCGAGAGGAGGTACTTCAGGCTTTTATGATCGGTGAAGATTCTACGCCGTACAGGTAATATTGCCAAATTTTCAATGCAAACACCATAGCTGCAAGCTCAAAATCATGTGTGGGATAATTGTTGTCGTGTGGTCGCAAATGTCGGGAAGCATAGGCGACGACTTTCCCTTCTTGCATCAATACACATCCAAGTCCAGATTTTGACGCATCGCTGTTCACCATATATTATTTTCCTTCGACTGGTAAGGTGAGGATTGGTGCGGAAACCAATCATCCTTTCAACTCTTCAAAACTTTGCTGGCATTTCTCGTTCCACACGAACATCTCTCCTTTGCACGTTAATTTCGTCAATGGTCCGGCAAGCGATGAAAAATTCTTCACAAAGCGACGGTAGTATCTGGCTAAGCCAAGGAAACTACGAACTTCGAACTCAGTTCGTAGGGGTTCCCAAGCAACTACAGCTTCAATCTTCTTCGGATCAATAAGGACACCTAGAGCGGAAACAACATGGCCAAGGAAACCAATTTTGCGTAACCAGAATTTGCATTTGGAGTATTTTGCGAACAACTGGTGATCCTTCAAAATGTTCAGCACAATCCGCAAGTGCTTAGCATGCTCCTCTTCCGATTTTGAATAGATCAGAATGTCGTCAATAAGGACTATCACAAATTTATCCAGGAACTCGTGGAACACACGATTCATCAAGTCCATGAACACGGCTGGTGCAATGGTTAAAGTGAATCACATAACCAGAAATTCATAGTGCCCGTATCGCGATCTGAACGTGGTCTTTGGAATATCAGCCTCACGAACTCGTAATTGATGGTATACTGATCTGAGATCGATGTTGAAGAATATGGCTGCAGCTTAGAGCTGGTTGAATAAGTCATTGTTGCACGGCAAAGGGTATTTATTCTTCACGGTCACAAGATTCAGTTGTCACCACATCAAGGCTAGCCTCGGCATCAATCAGGGTGAATAGCCTTGTTGGTCTTGGTTCCATCTTAGTTGCGGATTCATTGGGTGGTCCTCCTGGTGTGCGTGTTGGTGGTTTAGCGGGGTTGGCATACCCACCTCGGCTTGCATTTGGTGTGCCTTTGATACGTCTTGGTTTCAGGCAGTCCCTCTGAACATGGCCTATCTCGCCAAAATTATAACATCGACGTGGTTTTGGATTCCACGTAGATCCATTATAATTCGGACCAGAAAATTTCTTTCTATTATTACCTCTATTTCCACCATTGTTTTTTGGAGGATAGGACCTCAAAGGATAGGGTCCCGTATGCCGATCAAACTTCGAATATTGTCTAAAAGATCTGCCATTAGTGGCTGCGGATGGCTTCTTGGTTTGCACGATCTTTTCGGCTTTAGTCACGGCAACAATTAGTTCTTGCAAATTCTGCACCGATGTCGTACCAACAATGGTTTTGAGTTCGGTACTCAACCTATCCTGAAATCTTCTCGCAAGCTAGTACAGTGAGCGATCATCTTCAGGTGCAAATTGGGACAACTCCCTTAATGCATTTTCTAACTCCAGCACTGAACAGGTGCCTTGTTCAAGCTTGTAGAAAGCTTGTTGCTGCTCGCTTTTATGGAATCTTGTATAAAATTTTTCGTCGAATTCAAACTGAAATTCCTCTTATGTAGGCAGACGATCACCAAATCGCAAGCTCACGGCTGTCCACCATGCAAGGGCTTCTCCCTCAAGTAGGAAAGTGGCGATGGAAACCTTGTCATCATCAGAGATGCGTAAAAACAAGAACACACAGTATAAGGTGTCGATCCATTCACGAGCTGCAGCGGCTATAGCTGAACCATTGAAATTCTTACATCCAATTGACGAGCTTCCTTTAGCAACTTCATGATAATGACTGGAATTCTCTCGGCTTCCTTAGGATGCGTCAGCTGGATAGGTTCAAATGGAGGAATAGGTTCTTCCACAGGCGCGGGTGCAGAAGCATTATGAAATTGCGCCTCGATACACTGCTGATTTGTAGCGATCCTTTATAACACATTCAGAATTTGTGCCATCACAGGATCGATGATTGGTGCGGCTAGTGCCTCTGGTTGGTTTCTGGGCTTAGCTTGCCCTCCCTGCTCATTTTGTGCATTTGACTCCTCTTGCTCAAACGGTTGTTGTTCTGCCTGAATCCCATACCTACCTTGACGATCCCTTGTAGCATTCAACCTTGCCATACTATACAAGCATATGACTGTTACTTAACATATAAGTATATACGATATTAGGAAAAGAAGGGGTACCTGGTGGAGAGGCGTGCACCGGACGATACGCACATGTTAGAAAGCAATATACAAATTTTGAAAATCACATGCACACATGTAAATGTATACTCATCACTCACATCAAGACACATATACACTTCTCGGAAATCATCATCAAGCATTAAGCAAGCATGGATTCACACAATCCATATTCGGAAATCATACAAGCTCACACCCCATACATTCGGCAATACACATCAGCAATCACATGCGCAATCACATGCATATACATTCGGCAACATAGAAATCACATAGGGACACTCGGTCCCAACAACATACACATACTCAGAAATGACAAGAAACATAGCAAACATTCACCGAAACACATCAAGGCATACCACGCATAAGAACATACATAAACACAGAAAATCAAATTATCATTCTAATCATGTAAATCTTATAAATCAATCTTTTTTTAGCATTAGTTCACTTTCGGTATTAGCCCCTAAGTGAGTGAGTGTGTGCGCATGTTCTTACCTATAAACACAAAATCAACAAACAAGTTAGAATATAATCAATTTATATTCCTTAAACCATGTTCCGTTACCAAATCTGTAGGGACCCCAAATCCTAACCTATTATTATTTGCTTCTATTAGGACCCTTACCACCGTAAAACCCAAATAAGTCCAAAAACTAGGACCTATCTGAATCCCACAAGGCTTACTCATCTAATTTTTTATTTTTAGCATGTTCATTCATAACAATTGGAGCATGATATTAGATAAATATTCTGGCATAATACGGAGTAAATAAAACATCAGCGGAAGTCTTTTCATTTAATCATTGGAACCACAGCACACAAGTCCCATAAAGATCTAAAAATTCAGCATGTAAATCTCCTAAAGTAATCCAGAAACAAACCATCAAAGGAGGGACTTAAATAGCTAAAAAAATAGTCCAATCAAGGTTCAAGTTATATGCACAATCAATCAAGGAGACAGGAATGCAAATGTAATGCGATATCGCCCCGCCATACAGTCTTGTTCTCACTCACTGGTACCACGAATAGCAAATGTACCTAAGCCTAAAAAAATTTTGAAAACAACAGGATAAGATTACAAGAATCTCAATAGAGTCACAACATCATAAGATCTATAGAAATCTTAAATAAACATTTCCAAAACAACATCTAATCAACCCTACATAACTATGTGTATCACACAATTCAATAATCAATCAATGGGTTAGGGCCGAAACTAAGGCTGAGGGTGGACTACAACATTTATGAAAATCAGAAGTACACAGGCAGGTAAAACTCATCAGATTACTCTTGGTAATAGGAAAAAGAAAGGCCATCCTCTTCCACCTATATTGTCCAAGGTTTTTCCGCACAAAGGGTAAAAGGTTAGCACACAAACTAATCAGCAAGACTATTCATCTTGCCAACACACAGGACAAGGCATCTAGCAAGCACACAGGACTAGGCATCCTAACTAGCACACAGGATTAGGGATTCTTTCCAGCACATAGGACAAGGTATCTAGTCATCACACAGGACTAGGCAACCAGCGAGGTCTTGCTGAGGATTACCACCCATATAACTCCCTTACTAGTAAGAGCCTCCCCTCTCAAGGAGCATTAACACTTACCCCGAATGGCCACCGGAAAAGGAACCTGACACACAAATAGTACAAGCACACATAGGTAAGCAAAAAACACAATACCATAACAGGGTATCCTCAATCATGTCAGATAACAATCAGCATGTTCAATACACATAACATATGCAAATTAGGCACACATAACCTATCTTAAGGGTTTAGTATAGCCTAAGTAATCATATCCCAATCCTCAATTCATGTATACACTATACAATCAATTCAAATACAATTACAACAGGGGTGTACATTGAAAATAACCAACAAGCAACAAGGATCTCTGGAGAAATCGATAAGGCATAGATCCTACCTCTCTTGTCTTTGAACAAGAAGCTATTCCTTTTTCTTTATTTAATAGTTCTAAAACACCTATAGCCTCACAAGGAAAAGATAAAACCAAACTAAGCATGCATACTCAATAACCAATTGAATACCCTAAGTCCTTACCAATTCCACTACCACACCTATCAGAAACCAGCGACCAGATGTCACGAATGCCTCCCCTTTGGATGTATGATGTGATAGCCAAGAACTTAACAAGATTCAACCTGAATTACCATCCCAATTAACTATGCAAATTTTGGCATTAAGAGTAAGGCACAAGACAAATTGCGATTTCAAGCATACAAGGTGTATGGGTTGTTATTTCATATTAACAAAAGAGGATTAGGTGTTTATAACTTATACAATCAAAAGAAACAAGATTAGAATCTAATAGTTTAATCAATTGATCAAGATAGACAATAATAAAGTAAGGATAGGGCATACTGATTTCATGTATAGAGAAGAATCAAAGGATGAATTTATGATTTAAAAACATGAATGGATGCTAACCAATCATACAAACAAGAAGAACAACAACAAAAATCAATTGAAGGTAGAATGACACAATCTTGAAACCTAATCCCGCCAAAAAATGATTTAAATTACGACATAGAAAAACTAACCTCCAGATAAAAAACCCAAGATTCTTGGAAAGAGGATGAAGAGATTTTTCCAACAAGCTATTATTCACAAGAATCCGAGAAAGGATGAGAGAGTTATGTTATTTTGAAGTTCAAGTAGATTTTTGCAATTCTATCGAAATATAACTTTTAACAAAGAAAAACTAACCTCCAGATGAAAAACCCAAGATCATTGGAAAGAAGATGAAGAGATCTTTCCAACAAGCTATTATTTGTAAGAATCCGACAAAGGATGAGAGAGTTATGCTATTTTGAAAATCAAGCGGATTTTGGTAATTCTCCAGAAATACGATTTAACTTTCAACGATAAAAGCTAACCTCCAGATTAAAAAAACTCATGATGGTTGGAAAGAGGATGGAAGAGATCTTTCCAACAAGCAATTATTCCTAAGAATCCAACAAAGTACATGAGAGTTATGCTTGTTTGAAGTTCCAACAGATTTCGACAGAAATAGGGAGGTGTAAGGTTTTTGATTGGACGAATTTTTTATATTTTCTGTGTGAGGTTTAAGTGTGGCAGGCTTCCTATTTATGTAGAGTGGTTATGGAATTAATTTACCTATTTTAAAGAATAAATTAAAGTAAGATAATTATCAGAATTAAATTCTGTAATTATCCTCCCTTAATTTTAGGGATTTTATTTTCTAAAGTAATTATCAACCAATAAAGATTCAAATTAAAGGGAACAAAAACCAGAACTAACTATTGAACATTCCTTACCAATTTCGGCCATTACACATCCTTTTTTTCAGGGGCAAAATGGTCTTTTTATCTGTACTGGCTTCTGAACTTATAGGACTCAAAATTCGGGATCTCACAAATTTTGGGTACACCCTCCCTTCTGGAGAACACCGGTTGCTTTCACCTTCTGGATCCTTATCCGACGTATATCTTATCCAAGATATTATAACTCGATTTGATTTGATTAGAATGTTATGCCTCCTTTTAAAATGAAAATAAAAAAGAGACAAGGTGATGGAGGAAAGTAAAGATAATGATGTTCAAAGGTTAACAAATTCGCATGAGTGGCCATGGAATCAGTAGAATAGTTATTTTTTCAACATATGTGGGGGATATCTACTTCCCAATTTCTAAAAAGAATGGACTTGATTTCTAATGCTACTATTCTATATCCTTTGGACAAACATAGATGAAGTCCATGTAAGACTCCCAGCTTGAAAGGAGAAATCGCCAAAAAGATTTCACACTAAAGCATTCGAGCAAGTCACCTTTATTGTCATGCATTAAGTCTCCAACAATAATTACTCTGTTTCTAGAATAGGATTTATCATTGTTGATTTTAATCTACCAGAGCACTAGCGGAGTACATCTTATCAGTTTGTATGGATTTTCTGATAGGTTCATTGAAGTAACTGATGTATTTAATAAATGAGTGATCATAGCTAATGATGGCACAAGGAGAGAGCATTATCAAGGTAGCAGAGCTGAAAAGGAAGGAGTTCCTTATTCAAGCATTATCAAGTTATGTATACAATGATATGTGCACGCCATATCTTGTGTAAATAGTAATCTTGTATTATGGTGGAAGATTATGTATGGAAAAAAAATCTAATTTGGGACATTTTATTAATACTGGAATAAAACCGAGTCTATTTTGAGTGTCTAGTTGGCTTTGGACTCAATATGACCATTTTTGGTCCGTTAATCTTAACAAATACTTAATTTGTTATTTAAAGCCCATAAATGATATTTAAAATTTTTAAACACTTGAATTATTTTTTTTTAAGTTAAACTGAACGAAGAAACTTGAATTTCAAAGATTTTAGAGTCGATGCCTAGGTATAGATAGCCTGGAAAACATGCCAACACTTAAAAAAATTATAAGTCTTTTTAGCCTCTCTTCACATTTATCTCTTGATACCCATACACACTTCCTCTCCCGAAAACCACTTCTTCGATTCTACACTTTCCTTCAAGCTTGTTGATTAGAGATTGTTCTTATAGTATTTCTAAATACTTTAAAGAGAGTTTTATTCTAGAGCTAAAATCAAAAGAATTTCATATTAGGGCATAAATTGGAGATTTTTGTGAGTTCCCTATTTTTCTTTAGCTGTTGGATTTGTGAGAATCTAATCCCATATCGGAAAAGAGTTGAGGTGATCTTGGGTTTATAAGTGTGGGCTTATGGAATCTTGTGGATCACTATATCTTCTGGGTCATGAGGATAGAAATCTAACATAGTGTTGTACATATGATTCCACAAGCACACACTCATGTCCAGACTTGTTGAGCTAAGACGTGATAAATAGTAATGGAACCGATCTCACTTCCTCTTTCATGTGTGGACTTGGACCTTTGAATTTTTGTTCATACCTCAAGGGATGATACTGAGGGGTTAATATTTTAGTTTGGCCTCCCTTCATGAGGACATGAGATTTATAAGGAGGGGAGATTGTGAGAACCCAATCCCACATCAGAAAGGAGTAGGGTGTTCTTGGATTTTTGTGTGTGGATTTGTGGAATCATGTGTATCAAGATATCCTTTGGACCGTCAATGCAGAAATCTAACATAACGTTATACCTGTAGTTTCATCGACACACACTTGTATCCAGACTCGTTGAGCTGAGGCATGACAGGATCGATGATATAATCATTTGAGCTTCGTATAGATTTTTAGGTCTTTGATAAATTGCTATCCTCTTGTGTGTTTTTTATACTTGGGGAATGTTTGTTTGTGAAATTTGAGTGTCACTTTGTTATTGGTTTGCCTTGGAAAGTCTTTGGTCAGAGTTTTTTCTTTTGAATGGCTTGAGTTTCGGTGAGGTTTTATGTTAATCCTCTAGTGTTGTTAATGTTGTTTCAGTCTTGAAATAGTTTAGAGTGTGTTTAGGCTTGGAATCATATATAACAATCCAATCCTAAATACAGGCCAAAACCATCATACGGTCCCTAAAACTCTGACTAACCAAGCTGAACACTTAGACATAGCACAAGGCTCCCAAGTTTTTAAATCATTTACTGAATAAGTTACCTACATCTGACTATGTTTTTGTGTGGGACCTCATCCCTCCGAGTGCCTAGTCAGTGTGATTATACAGTCAGAACGATCGTATTGGTCTGTTAGGAGATTTTGACCAGTTAACCGAGTCAGTTTGACCCAAGGAATCTGAGGTGGACTATTTGACTCGAGAGTTGACCAGTGAGGTGGACATAGTCATAGGAAGCCTAGATGTGTGTCTAGTTGTCTTAACAAGTGGTCTAGGTTGAGTGTTCGAGGTTTGAGTCAATGATTGCTGTCTCACTTGGACTAACACTGAATCCTCAAGCAGCTTGGGCTGAATCTCATCTAATAATGATGGTCTAACAACCAACTATGAAATCAACACTCCGTACTCATCATTATCATGCAGAACTTTAGATGCTAACAAACACATCAGCATCGAGATGTACTTGATTCGGACATAAGGAAGATGATGTCTTCCTACTCAACACATCAAAAACTATATTCGCCTTGCCCGAATGGTAGTGGATCACCAGATCATAATTCTTGATCAACTCTAGACATCTCCTCTGTCTCAAATTCAACTTCTTCTGAGTGAGGAGATATTTAAGACTCTTATGGTCAGTGTAGACTCTGCATGTCTCACCATACAAGTAATGCCGCTAAATCTTCACTGCAAACTCTACTGCTGTCAAATCTTCAATGCAAACACTACTGCCTCCAACTCTAAGTCGTCATTCGGGTAGTTTCACTTATGTGGCCTCAACTGTCTGGATTCATACGCAATAACCTTTCCTTCATGTATCAATACACATCCTAGTCCCATCGTCGAAGCATCACTAAACACCACATACCTTTTGCCACTAACAAGCAATGTAAGAACTAGAGCTGAGACCAATTTAGACTTCAACTCCTGAAAGCTCTACTTACACTTCACGGTCTACACAAATGGAACACCCTTGTGTATCAAACGCATCAAAGAGCCTACCAATACTGAGAAGTTCTACATAAACCGCTTGTAGTAGCCTGCCAAACCAAGGAAACTATGGATCTCTATAATACTGCAAGGGTACTCCCAAGATACAACTGGTTCTATCTTCTTGGGATCCACAAGCACTCTTCAAGCCGATACCAATGCCCTAAGAAGTTAACCTTGCTGAGCCAAAACTCGCACTTACAAAACTTGGCATATAACTATCGAGCTTTATGTATATCCAAAACTGTCCTCAAATGCTCTACATACTCCTCAGATCTCAAGTAGATCAAGATGTCATCTATGAAAATGATGACAAATTGATCCAAGTACTCCCAAAACACCTTGTTCATGAGGTCCAAGAATACTGTTGCGGGCATTGGTTAGCCGGAATGAAAAAACCAAAAACTCATAGTGGCCATAACGCGACCAAAACACTATCTCTGGGATTTCTGACTCTCAGACCTTCTACTGATGGTACCCCGATCTCAAATCAATCATTGAAAATACTGAAGCACCCTGAAGATGATCAAACAAGTCGTCAATCTAAGGAAGTCAATACTGATTCTTCATTGTGGCTCGGTTCAGCTACTTGTAGTTAATGCACAATCGAAGGGTGTTGTCTTTCTTCTTCACGAACAACACTGGTGTGCCCCACAGAGATACATTGGGTCTGATGAATCCTCCGTCCACCAAATCTTTAAGCTGAGTCTTTAATTGCTTCAACTCTGCTGGTGCCATCCGGTATGATGGAATCAAAATAGGTGTTGTATCAGGTAATAACTCTATCTCGACTCAATCTCTCGCTCTAGTGTCACACCTGTCACATCATCTAGGAAAACATCTAGTACTCTCTCACCACTGGTACACTGCTCAACTTTGAGGACTCACTCATCACATCTCTGACATGTGCCAAAAAGGTTGTGCAACCCTTGCTAATTATATGCTTGGCACTCAACCATGATAGCACACAGTTAGACATCACTCGTCTGGTACCCTGAAAACAGAACTTTGTACCATTTTCCAAATTGAACCATACCCTCTTTGTGAAATAGTCCATCCGTGCTATGTATTTGGCCAAACAGTCCATACCCAGAATGATATCCAACTCTCTGATGTTCACCTAATGATGTCAAAACCTCAATAAGTGGCTTTAAGGGTGACAACTCTCTATCGGCATTCCTAGCTAACCTAGGACTGACAAACGACCTATTCGCTCTGAGGTCTAATAAGAGTCCAGCACAACAAGAGAAGACACTAATTGTACCTATCATGACATTTGGACTGGCTACAGCCTATGCATCAGCTAAGGTGAAGAGGCGTATCTGCTACCTCTACTACTATATCTGCTACTGCTGCTGTCCTATAGTCTGACTACCAGAAAGCCTGCTTGCTTGTGACCTATGTGGTTCTCGAGTAGAACCGTGAGAACCCATATGACTGACCCCAGATCTCTGAACTGCTAGAAGTGTTGGGATACTGGACTGTGAAGCACCTAGTTGGGCTGCTCTACCTCCAGGACACTCTCTTGCCATGTGCCCAAATTGATCACACTGGTAGCAACTGGGTGGCTTTGGGCAAGGAGGTGAGTGAAACTATATACAATTCCCACACCTAGGTAACCCAGATGGTCTACTCACGCTATGAAAAGATCGAATAAGATGAGAGTGTGTGGTCACTAAACTGGTCCTCTGAGACCTGGTTTGTCCTAAAGGGTAAGGACCTGTTATTCTACCCTTGAGCCTCTACTTAAATCTGGAGTTGCACCTGATCGGCTCTTGCTTGTAAAACTATCCTTGCACTTCTGATTCTGGCCTCGCTGACTCAAAAGAATCTCCTCAGCCTTCACTAAGTCTATCACAAGCTCCTTGAAGTCATTGCTCGTCTTCGAGCCTAGAACACCTTGGACATCCCAATTGAGCCCTTGCTGAAATCTTTTGGCCATCATGGAACTCGTCCTATCCGCCTTGGGTACAAAAATAGCTAGTGTCCGTAACTCGGTCTCATACTTTGAAACCATATTGTTCCTATGTCGCAGATGATAAAACTCAGACCTCTTCTGATCCTGGAAAAACTGGGTGTAGTACCTCTAGTCAACCTCCTTCTCAAAGTCCTCCCAAGTTGGCTGGCTGCATCCCTATCCAATAGACAAAGAGCTAGTGTCACTTTTTCCTTAACTGACAACCTCAAATTCTGTGCAGTCAGAATCACTTTGTCCTTCCCATTCTTTGCTGCAATCACATCGCAGGTGCCGTAGAAGCTCTCGTACACAAGTGTCTGGCCTCTTTCAGCAGCTTAGAAAGCTGCACTGGTACCCTACCACCCTAAACCTCTGGCTCATCCTGTACCTCTGTCTCTATTGCAACCTATGGCTGAGGTGGTGCCTGTGGTGCTTGCATCTATGCCTGCTGAACTACAGCAGACTGCATTATTATCTGCTATATCTGACCTAGGATAGTCTGAATAGTGGCCAACAACTGTAAGAAAGCCTAATCCTGAACTACTGGTGCTTCTTGAGCTAGCTGTGCCTCTATTGCACCCTGTGGCTGACCCACACCTACTGCTGACCCTTAGGCATTTATGCTCTCATCTAGTTCTCAAATCTAAACTCTAGCTCCTCGGCCATCATGACCTCTAAAAGCACTGTGACCTCTACCACGGACCATTTCTACTAACTGAACACACGTTTCTAGATATAGGCCTAAAGACAACAAAACCTCTAAACAGACTCTAAACTGGACTTTGCATGTGCATTGAGTGTGATACACTTGTAAAATATGCTATTTTGAAACAATTTTGTACTCAATGCACATCATTACCCCTGTGAGGACTTGCTCTAAGTAAATAGGACCCTCACCACCATATAGTCCCTATCAGCCCAACAGGTGGATCAATCAAAACCATACAAGGCTTGCGTTAACTTTACAAATCTAAAATCCCAAAATGCATATAAATTTGAATTTTTCCTTTTAAAAGGAGCATGATATGACACAAATGATACCCAATGTAAATAAACATCGGAGTATGTACACATATATAACGGAAGTCTTTAAAATGCATATAATAGGTCACACGGCCCTAAACATGCTACATATTGAGTCTATACACACAAGCTTATATGGATCCACTCAAAAATTCCCAAGGTATGCATCTCATACCATAACAAAAATATGAGTCATACATGCGTAATAAGTGTCAAATAGTAAAAACAAGCCTACAATGGGTCCTTATCAACAACCATAATCTAAACAAGCATATATGTCGAGTAAGTGTAAAAATTTCAGAAACATAAAATATGCCGAGTGTAGTAGTCCAGCCCTAAGATCAATACCGAAAAAATTCAACCTCAAAGATGATCGGCTATGATGAACGAATTAGCCCTGAAAAGATCAATAAGAGGGAGTTAGATCAAAGACCTCAATGAGAATTACAACGTCTTAAGCACATCCAGTGGAATAGAGGCATACGGAAAATCAAGTATTAAAACAATTACTTTTGAACATTGATTCCATCTATGCGTGCTAAACATGTAGTCAAGTGTTTCACAAGCAAATATGCACAATGTATGAATTGTAAAATACTATGCAATAAATACCAACCCAAATAGGTTTTATAAACTCATAAAACAAGTCACACGAATGAATTTAAACGTCGGATCACATGCCTATTCACATGCATAAACATACAACCAACATGATTAGGAGTTCAAATACATAGTTCAAGCATAAAAAATATGGCAAGAAGTTCAAGAAGCAAAGATGCACGTCAATCACAATAAAAGTATGACCTCCCTTTAAAACTCTACAATTATCGTATTTTAATTCGAAAACACAAAATGATTTCACATATGCAAATAAAACATAAACTCCCACCTCTTATTGCACAGAAAACACAGCGCCAATACCTTTTCCCTTATTGGCCGCTCCAGCACTACCTATATACACAAACTGAACCAACACACACATAACCATAAAAAATCGACAAAATCGACACTAATCCGCTTCTCACTCTAACAACACACTCTCAGCTCACAATCCCGAAAATCCAACTAACAGCCGAAATGCCCAAACTTTGCACAAGCCACTCACGGCTTCGAATCGACACCCAAGCTCACCCTATCACACGTTTGGGTTTCTCAGACCACCAACACACTCCACAACACATAAATCAACTAACCTAAGCATTAAAAACAATCAGAATCAACAATTCAATTATAATCTCAAAACACCCAAAATTACCAAAAATGCCGCTGAATCTAAAATTGCACACCCACGAATCAGGGGGTGTTTTCGAAAGCTCTAAACCACCAAATTGAGTTAGAAACATCGACAGAAAACTATTGGAACCAAAAATCGACAACGAAAATGGAGATTTAGGGCACTTAACATGAAATCCCTAAAAAGTTCCCTAGTGCAAAGAAAGATCAGATTGTGGCTCCTCGATCGACAACTAACAGCGAAAATCTACCGGGAAATGTTTCGGAATGATGCTTGGTGGTTTTCTTCAGAACAAAATCAACGGATTTCGAATGGTGTTATCAAGAGGGAAACACGAGAGAGAAAGAGAAGAGAAGTGGGAGAGAAAGGGGTTGTTGTTGCTGTTTCTAACACTTGGAAAATTTCAGTGTCGGGACGAGCTGGGTATTGATACCCCCGACCCAAAATCTCAGAAAGGACCCGATTGAAATGTTTTAAAAGCCCAATTTGCCACAAGTGGGCCAAAACGGGTTTTAAAATCAATAAACATAAAAAATGACCTAAAATAGTTAATTGGGATAAAAAATTGGTTAATTAGGCTCAGAAAATAATTAACAGGCCCAAAATAGGTTTTTCGACCTAAAGACCCCAATCACTCAAAATGGACACAGAATCGACAAATATCGATTGCCTATGACTCAAACCTTGACACTCAAGCTAGAATGCTCGGTAAGACACCTAGATGCACATATAAGTTTTCTATGACTGTGTTCACCTTAATGTCAACTCTCGGGTCAAACTGATCAAAATCAAACACTCTCGTTGAATAGTCTTGTTGGCTAGGCACTCAGAGGGACGAGGTCTGATACATATGACTTACTATGCTTTAACAATGTCTGCTATGTTACGTAGATATGATGTGCCATGCTAAAGTATGATCAATTTATTGCTTGAATGTGCTTTGCTATGTTTTATATCGAGATACATGTGATGCATTAAATGCTTTCGGGTATGAATTGTGCAAAGTATGGTATTCTTATAGGATAACCTATGCAGCCCTTGAGAGCTCTTTGTGTCTTGTAACAAAGCGTGGAGACACCAAATAATGAGGCTATATGGCGGGACAGGGAATACATGAGTAAGTTGATGAATGCGCAAGATATGATCCTACAGAGTTGGTGTCACGCCCAGAACCTAAAAAATTTGTATGACACTTTCCGTAGGCCTACTATATATACTTCCACATCATACACAACAATATATATAGTAAACCTAAAATGCTAGAATGGAATAATTAATAATGGAGTAAACTATATAAATATTGACTAAGATCATGCAGCAAAATCTAAAAGAATAACACGATGTTGTTTGGATAAGATCATATAACAAGAAGACTCACAACAAACCCAGGATAAGACTCGACACCATGCATAAAAAATTCAGGGAAAATAGTACTCTAAATATAATACGTATATAGGTTACCACAATCGCACTTATTCCATCATTATTTTCTCATATTGCCTGGAAGTGAGATCTTAATCATAATTTTATGAACTTAGTGCTAATATTCTAGCAGAAGTCTGCCAGGTAAGTGGATAGAAAAAAAACATACTAAGCAATTCACAAGAACAATCATTCTAATCAAATAAATGTGTTGACATACCATAATTCAATCATAATGTGCATTTAGCATAGAAATCACAGTCAATTCATATGCAACAAACATAAGTCTTCATAGCACATATGATTGTGATTTGGGCTGGAAATATCTTCCAGTGTATTCAAGCTAGGGACTGGACTAGACTTCTTCAGTGGCGCTCTATTCTTATTTCCTTTCATTTTAACTCGTTATTTCATAAAATATACAAATCCATGTCAAATTCATACCTAGTCCGATCCACTGACAATGCAGGGGTGTTAGGTGATTTTAGCTCCACCTAATTGATCCCTACATTATAGGATCCTTTATATAATTACATTTATAAGAAAATTTTTTATTGAAAAATTCATCCTTAATACCTCATAACTGATGTCTCCATACCACGCTACCAAACGTAGAGAGCTCTCAAGGGTTGCATAGGTTACCCTATGCGGACACAATGCATTCCACATACCGATATCATTTCCCGAATATACCCAATACATTTAATGCATCTCAATCTTCCAATTATAACATGGCATATTCATACAGTTCATAGCATATCACGATGCTTGATGCACACTATACTAGTTATCATGCTCAACACAATATTCCTCAAGCAAACACAAGCATAATTTCAATTAACTATTTCCTATTAACCACATTATACAACTTATACCAGTAATTAAGTAATTAGATAAAAAGGTCTATCCAGTCATAGGTTTCGAAGCCCACAATATGCTCTATAGCTCGTTCGACTAGAAAAGCTAGGTTGAGTATACAAATAGATCGGAGTTTGGGTTAGCTTTTCCAATTTCCAAATCCTGACATAAAAAATACATATAATTTCTTTTTTATGATTTTCCAATCATAAATAGGTGATTATAATAAATTCTAAAAGTTTATATTTTCCTAAAAAATATTCCAATTCGTTCATGAATTCTATAATCAATCCCAATTCGTGGATTAAGGCCTGATCTTTGGATCTGTAACTGAACAAGATTGGATATAATCATGGATTTCCTCATAATAGAAAATCAGGCATCTGGATTCTAACACAAAACAAGGTTAGGATTTCTTTAATGGGTTCTAGTAAACTATATATCTGATATGTTATTCACCTAGTCTTCATTTATGTCATATTGCAAACAGAAAACCAAAATAGGGATAAATTAAATACAAAATCCATGTATGAGTTTCTGGTAACGTCTAATCCCACTACGGTTGTTCGTAATCAGGTCTCTCGGATGACACTATTTATTCTCATTTAGATCATCTACTTGTCTTTTTCATCGTTATTTGTAATACTATCTCCGCTATTAAAATTGTTCTAGCCTTGTAGGCTCAGTATATATACTATTATGAGCTAAGGTAGTGTTTATAGTGGGCCTACAATGATTGTTGCATGTAATTTTGGATTATGGGACATAACAAGTACAAATTACTATTTTACCCTTGTTGTATTCGATCATGTTTTTGGCTTGTTTTGAGTAAATGTGGGCCTTTGAGTCGATTCGTTGGCCATTGGACTGGCCCGTTCATGTTTAGGCCGGTTCATTCATGTTTGGGTCAATCGTTCATTTTCAGCCTCATCTATTCATTTCCGGGCCGTATTGTTATCGAGCTGGGTCATTTGTGTTTTGGACTTAGGCTATATAAGTAGACCCTCACCCATCCTAACCTAGTAGTCATTTATTATTTTCTTTCCTATTTCATTTTTGGCAAACCCTCACCTTTTCTTTCCTATTTTGTATGCTACTCTATTCTTTCCTATTTTCTATGTGCTACCTTCTATTCTTTCTTGATCATTGAGCAAGAACAACATAGTAAAGGGTTATCAACTATTTTGATTTCCTGTAGTTCCGTTTCTGTAATTTTGTAGTTGTTATGATTCCTTTTCTCTTGTTCGTTCAGTTAACTTCCATTACACTTGTATGTCTGTGTGTTCGCTATGTTCCCTAATGCATATGTTGGTCTATAATTAACTATGTGTATATATTGTGTGTGTTGATGGATAGGGTAAGAGATGGTCTGGGTATACGATTGAAATGTTTGAGATGCAGGCTTTGATGGGATTCGCAAGTTATGATCCAATCTAGGTATGTGTACGAGTGGTGTGATATCGTGGTTCATTTCGTGGGGGTGTAGCATATCCTTTTATTTCTCGAGTATTGACCAATTAATAGTGGTGGAGACAGCAGCTCCACTGCGCCCCCCCAGCACGAGACAGGAGGAAGACATTACACCACTCCTCCTGGATACGAATCCACCTGCCATGGCTAGAGATAACCGAAAGACATGGAATCCAAAGAGGATTTTTAGTAGTGACAGGTTTATCACCTATTTTATGGACTATCAACCGGAAGACTGGAATCCCAACAACCTTGTATAGGTGATTAAGCAACTAGAACCAGTTGTAGATTTCTTCATCCCCGGAAAATGGAGTATCAGAAATTCTAGGTTTGGCTTTGTCTGATTTCTTTGTCAAGAGAGATGTGAAGAGATGTAGAGACAGAAGTTGAACAATACCATGATGGAGGGTTACCGACTACAATTCAATGTTGCAAGATTTAACTTGGGTGGAGAACCCAAACATGATCGAAATGCAGAAGAAATGAGGATGGGAAGAATAAGGGGAGTGATTGACACTACGGAGAGGAGGATCCATAGGCTTTCAGGTGACGTTTTCCACGGACCAAACCTTGTTCTATCAAGGAAAAGAATATATATTAAGGTGGTAGCCGAAAATGGCCTAAAGGCAGAGATAAAGACAAACGACGACGAATAAGGAATGGCTCAGTAGGAGTATCGTGGGCATTGTTCGTGACAACGTATTAAAGAAGAATCGGATTCCAATATCAGTACTAGTTCGTAAGTTAGGAGAAGACAAGGTTCTTGTTACATTCCAATCTTATGAGGTAATGCTATCAGAACTGTCGGAGAACATGAATTGTTAGAATGCCATCGTTGTAGACATGCATCCATGGAGGCGGGAGGACACTAGAGTAGTGTGGTCGTGATGGGTACAGATAAAAGGGATTCCTCTGTATGTATAGAGTGTTAAATCATTTAGACAAGTAACTCAGCAAGTGGGTGAGTTAATACAAGTGCACTCGGAAACTCTCAATCGATCCCAGCTAGAGGCAGCCAGGGTTAACATTCATATGGGGGAGGATGAGAAGATCGAGGAAAAATTTTTCATAACTATGGAAGGCAAGCCAGATAGTGTAGTAATAGAGGAGGAAGTATCATAAAAAAAGAAACGTTGCTCAGAAGAAAGAGAGAAAGGAGGATTGTCTAGTTACTATAATACGGGATTCTCCCCATGCAAAGCCGTCAAATCACCAAAAAAAGAAGGTATCGTTTGAGATGGACAATAAACAGATTTTGGCACCAGAAAGACAGTGGAGGCAATAGGTCGGCTGGGAAAAGGATGAGGAGATGGGACTGGATATGTTAGAAGTTGATATGTTAAAAGTTGATATTGATGACAATGGGTCTGGATTAAAAAAAAGCCAAGCCCCCTACAGGTAGTTTAGATATTAATGGGAAGGGCCTAGGGGGAGAAAACTGCTACGAGTCCAACTTGGCTGGGCTAGGTGTAGTGTTGCAGGAACCAGTGCAAGGGTATGGAGACAGGAGTAGGACCCTCACTAGAGATAGATCAAGCCCAGTAAGGACACTGATCACAACAACTAACTCCCAAAAGGACAGTGATGGCCAGGTGGTGAGATGCACGAAAAGCAAGGTCAGACTCGATACCCTTAGTGACAAGATTGCTAGCCATAGGCTAGAATCGTAGAAAGGAACCAGGAGAGACAAATCAACAGGAGATGAAAAAATCAGATTCCATCAGTTTTAATTCAGAGCTTCAATTAGCAAAGGCTTATTCGGTGATTAGAGAGAAAAAGGACAGAGACAGATGTGCGAGGGTGACATCCGAGCCCTACCCTCGAAGCTAGTCGAGAAGGGAGGTGGTACCAGAATCTATGGCTACAGGACAAAAAGCTATAGACCTAGAAGACTCTCTAGCCTCGGTGGATGAGATGAGCGACGATCTAGAAGAAGATGTAGATGGAACACTGGAGGTGATGGAAAAACTGGAGCTCAGAATCAGACAATCGAGGTCAGAATTACGAAGAAAGATCCACGAAATCGTGGAAGAGGAGCAGAAGGAATGGGACACCCACAGAGATGATCTAGAGCAGTAAGACCTTCTCCATTTACAGTTGGGTGCAGTAGTTATTATGTTTAATCTATATTTATGGAATGTTAGAGGTTTGGGTAGTAAGTGGAAAAAATAAAATATAGGAGAGGTTATTATGTCGAATGATATTGCTTTTTGTTTTATTATTGAAACAAAATTAGAAGTGGTAAATAGTGAGATAATAAGAAAGTTGTGGACGGGGAACCACGTGTAGTGGTGCTACAACGAAGCTAGAGGTGGTATTCTAGCAATGTGGGATAGGCTGAGGGTGAAAATGGTGGAGCACACATGGCTAGAACGATGGGTGGTTGTTAAGATGGAGGATATAGGTTCGGGGTTATCCTCTATATGCATGGGTTTACATGCACTGAATACTCAGGTGGAAAGGGATGCTTTCTGAAGGAAAGTTCTGGAAGTCAGGAATAGCTCTACCCTGCCTTGGGTGATCTTGGGAGATTTGCACGAGACATTAAGAATAGAGGAGTGACTGGGACAAGGCTTCAATGATAGAGGAGCCATAAGTCTGAACAGGTTCTTGCAAGATGGAGGATTCGTTGATATGCCGCTAATAGGAAAGAAATTCACTTGTTTTTCCACCAAGTGTGCCTCAAAAATTGATAAGAGTGCAGTAAGCGTGGACTGGTTGGCAGATAATAGAGAGTTTAACCTGGTGGCAGGAGATAAAGACTTCTCCAATCATCCTAAGGAAGGAATTGGTGAATTGGGGACCCAAACCATTCCGTTCTTGAGATTTTTGGTGGATGGATGAAAACTTTCTGCAGCTAGTCAAAAGATTCTGGAAGGAGGGAAAAAATTTGGTAAGACAGAGATGTTCCATTGTGAAGAAGATGAATCTACTTAGACAGAATTTGAAAAAGTGGAAGAGAATGCAAAAAAGAAGACCCGGCCGGGAAGTTGAAAGAGGTATTGGCAAAGATAGATAAGATGGACTCAACAAGGGATGACTGGAGGTTATGGAGCACAAAGAAGGAGGAAGAATACAAAGGGCTGATAACTATAAAATGGAATTGGAAGACTCAAGTGCAATCTATCTGGAGGCAGAATTCTCGCATATAATGGCTAAAACTTGGTGACAAAAATTTGATTAAAAGAGAAAGGATTAAGTGAGGGAGTCAGAAAGGATTAAAAGAGCAACCTAAAGCCACTTCCAAGAGATGTTCTGATCCATTAGGGAGACGTGGGTGGAACCTGGAGCGCTGACGTTTAATAGACTCGAAGAGGGAGAGGGACACTTTGGTGGAGTCATTTTCAGAGGAGGAGATAAAATCAGCAGTGTGGAGCTGTGGAAGCAACAAAGCCCCGGGACTAAACGGGTTCAATTTCTTTTTTTGGAAGAATGTGTGGGATATCCTAAAGATGATTTGAGAATTATGGTGGAAGAATTTTGGAGATCCGACAAGTTACCAAAAGGAATAAAAAATTCCTTCATGGTACTTCTTTCGAAAGTGGAAGGAGCAAAGAGATTGGCCGACTTCCACCTCATTAGCCTTATCAACAGCATGTATAAGGTGGTCTCCAAGCTTCTTACACGTAGGCTACATAGGGTGATACCCCTATTAATATCACCCTTCCAATCTGGATTCGTGGGTGGAAGAAATATTGCAAATTCGGTTATGTTAGTATTTGAGGCAATACATACATTGAAGGTTTCTAAAATGGCAGGTTGGTCCCTAAAGTTTGATTTCCGCAAAGCATATGATACGATCAGATGGGATGCCCTATTAGAAAAATCATGGAAGGAATGGGGTTTGATAAGAAGTGGAGAGGATAGATTGCTGAGTGCATCTCCATTGCTCGGGTCATAGTGTTAGTAAATGGTGCACATACAAAAGAGTTTAATATGGAGAGGGGATTTAGGCAAGGAGATCCGCTATCCCCCCTACTATTCGATATAGTTGAGGAAGCTCTTTCAAAGATGCTGGTTAAGGCCAAGGGATTGGGACTCGTCCAAGAGGTGAAAATGGGTAACGTGAGACTCATCCATCTATAGTATGCGGATGATGTCTTACTGTTCAATGACAACATAAAGAAAGGGCTGAAAACTATGAAGCGAGTTTTAAGATGTTTCGTTCTTTTAACAAGGTAGAAAATTAATTTTTTCAAGAACACGTTGATTGGCATTAATGTGCCAGGGAGGGAAATAGAGAGGAGGGCGGGTAGTATGAAGTGCAAAATCGGGAACCTATCAATGAAATACCTCAGGTTTCCATTGGGTGCAAACCCATTGAACTATATAACATGGAAAGGGCTAATTAGCAAGTTCAGAAGCCGATTGACCACTTGGAAAGGCTGTTTTCTTTCAATCACGGGAAAGATTGTGCTGGATCAATCGATGCTGAATAGCATACCAATTTTTTTCATGACCATATTTAGAATGCCGATGAAAGTGCAGGTGAAAATTGAAAGGCTCATGAGAAGATTTGTTTGGAAAGGGAATATGGACAAAAAGTGCATTAATAAGGTGAAGTGGAACAAAGTGTGTATGGGAAAAGAGAAGGGGGGATTAGGAGTGGGTAAGGTGTCACTGCGAAACACAACCCTACTAGCAAAATGGTGCTGGAAGTTAATAGACAAATTGGAAGGAGTCTAGAAAAGTATCTTCCTGGAATGATACACTCCAATACTAGATGAGGAGGGGATTTACATTCGAGACCACCAAATATCGACTATTTGGAAAGATATACTTGAATGCCTAAATAGGGAGAACAGAGAGGCAAGATGCTTAAAGGGGATGATGCGGTGGAAAGTGGGAAAAGGAATAAAGTGCAATTTTGGAAGGACAAATGGTGGAAAGAAGAGATTATGGCAAATAGATACCCCCGACTATATGAAATTTCTGTCCAGAAAATGTGCACCATTAAGCAAATGGGGGAATGGGTAGGTAGTCGGTGGGAGGGAAAGCTATCATGGATAAGAGGTCTAGTGTGGGAGGAAGAACTGATGGAAGATTTTTTGGAGTGGATAAACAGAGCAAACATTGCAAGGGATATACAAGATCCGGTTATATGGGGAGAAGGCAAGGAAGAGTACTCAGCAAATAATGGGTATAAGATGCTACAAGCAATGCAATGGCAAGATGAACCTATGAATTCTGTGATGATATAGAGCAGACAGGGTCCCCTAAAAAGCAAAGTCCTGATGTGACTAGCTAACATGGATAGGATTCTATCCAAAGGAAGGTTGGCTAGGATGAATATGTTGCAAAGAACAGATATGCGGTGTCCCTGGTGCGAGGAGGATGAACTAAATACATACTATGTCTTTGTACAATGTTGGAGAGCATGGATACGTAGGACACATGTGATGTTGAGATGGGGAGTATGCTGGGTTCAACCACGTACTTTGGGAGAGCTGATTACACAATAAGATAGTATATATCAATGCAAGCGACAAGCCCACATTTGGGATAACATCCTGGTATCGATGTGCTAGAGTATATTGATTGCTAGAAATAATATGGTGTTTAAGGAGTTGAGTAAGAGCCCCAAGGATGTTGTGGTTGAAGGGTTTCTAAACGCCATTAGCTAGGTAAGAGCAAATATATCAAGTCACGTGTACAGAGAGGTGGACCTATTACAGATAGGAGATTGGCACCAAGCCTTATAATGAGGGTGAATATCTGGGTTACCCCATCATTTTGGGGTAATTCGCATATTCATGGTCCAAAGAGGATAATTAGTTAACTTTTCTAAAACACGAGTGAATATTTCAGCTCTGGTCATGCATTTAAGCAATCGGTTGGTTCTTCCCTAAGATCGATTATGGGACCGGTTGAATATACTAACCAATCACTCTGTGAAAAAAATAATTGAATGTTTGATCTTTCTCCTAACCTTAATAATGTCAAAATAAACCTGTACGAGATCTTTTCCTCCTTCCTAAGCCATATAGAACCTTAGGAGTGCAACCATAAAGGATGGTTTATGGAGATGGTTTGATATGTGTGTATACTTGTCTTTATTTTTATGTGATTGTATTGATTGCATTACTAAGCCTCGAGAATCAATCATGTGATAATGTTCAAGGATGGTTGATTGCTTGTATTTGGATACTATGTATTCATTAGCATTGAGACGATCACAATCCAAGGGTATGGTTGCTAGTATGATAATGAAAGAAGATAACATTTATGATGAGAGGTGCATAACTTGCTTTCTAGAACATAGTGAGTATATTCACATGCATTGCATGGTATGATCACATCAATACGTTACATGTATGCTTGTATGTGAGGGCTGTAGTGTGAAACCGCTTCATAAAGGGGTTAAAAAGGGAGAGTGTGAGAACCTAATCTCACAATGGAGAGGAGTGAGAAAGGTTTTGGGCTTATGTGTGGTGTGATGGAATCATGTGCATAAGATATTTTTTCAGCCATAAGGATAAGTCTAATTGACTATTGCACATGTGATTTCAGATGCACATATCCATGCTTGGGCCTGTTGGGCCAGGGGCCGGGCCGTAACAAGTTGTAGCGGAGCCGATATTACTATCTCTTTCATGTAGGCTTGGACTAGTGAGTTTGAACTTGGGTTCTCCCTGTGAGGACAGAAGGTCCTAATGGAGGAGAAAATGCGAGATCCTGTTATAAATGGGTTAAGAACAGAGAGTGTGAGAGCTCAATCCCTAAGTGAGAGAGATCTTGGGCTTATATGTATAATATGATGGAATCAGTACATCAAGATATATTTTGGACCATGAAGATAAAAGCCCAACTAATCATTTCATTTGTGATTCCACATTCACACAGTAATTTTCGAATCCGTTGGACCGGGGATAGAGTCGTGACAAGTGGTAATGGAGCCGATCTCTCATCCTCTTTAGTGTGAGCTTGGGCTTGTGGGTTTTAGTTTGAGTTTGGGCTCCCCTCATGAGGAAATGAGGTCTTAAAGAAAGGGAGAATATGAAACTCTATCATAAAGGGGTGAAGAAGGAAGAGTGTGAGAAGTCAATCCCACATCGAAAAGGAATGTAAGAGGTCTTGGGCTTAAATATGTGGTGTGATGAAATCATGCATTAAGATATCTTTTGGACTATTAGCATAGAAGCCCAACTTAGCATTGCACATGTGATTACACATGTACACATCCATGTCCGAGCTTGTTGAGCCGGGGAAAGTGAGCCAGACTGTGACATATAGTGTATATGTATATGTATATTATGACCTACGGTTATAGAGACACCCTCTATATTATGAGGCCTTAGAGGAGACCCTATTTTGGGATATGAGTTCCATGTGTATGTTTGCATGTATGCTTGATCAGAGGCAAAATGGTCATTTTCTCACCTAGGGATAAAAGGGTAATTTGTTAACTTTAGGAAAATCAAGATTTTACACAGGTGGAATCCTTTATGGAATGATTTTAATTGATGTTCATATTGTGATTTGGTATTGTAGGATTTTAAAAAATAAATTTTTTTGGGATCCTAATATACCCTATATTTTTATTTTCTTTCGTAACATATTTTTACTATTTTGTTTTCTAAGCTTTATGGGATTTTGAGGATAGTAATTGCTATTCTTTGAGTCTCACGATAAAGATATTTACCTCTTGAGTAGGGTATGGGGCATGATATATTTTCTCAGTGTTAATTCTTCCAACACATCAAATCTTCTATTACACAGTGTTAATATATAACACACAAAATATCGCATGGTTAACCTTTTCTCAGAAAATACAAAAAATTCTAAACGACAATGGCTAATATATGATTCTATATTACACAACTAAGAAATTACATTAAAATTACAAAATTACATTTTCCATCTAACCCTGCTCGTACCGGATTAGTCAGTTTCTGAAGGAGCTGGATACTGAAAGTCAACACTCAAAAAAATAAAAAAGAGAAATTACATTACTACTAAGAATTACATTTGGATAACGGTTTCTAAAAATGTCAAATCTGAAAATGTGGTGATGGCTTGATGAATATCCATGGATTCAAATTAAACAGTCATTCTAGTTCATGTTGTGGTCACAGTTTGATGAAATATTAGAGAGACTTTGTGGGTAACAAGATAAGAAAAGACTATTTATTTACATGATTAATTCATTGAATTTATTGTTTCACTAATTATAGAAATAAAATTAATGATTTTTAAATACATAATTAAAATATCATTTTAATATTTGATTGGTATTACTATGTAAGTGATACTGCCAACTAATGTCTCTATAGAGTTACTTTTAAAAAGCATAAGTGTGTTGGGGAGAAATGTTGAACAAAACTCAAAATCTTAGGTTGACTAAGAATGAATATTGGTAATTTACTGTGGGACCTTGTCCTTTCAGTGTCGAGTTAGCAACATAGTACAGTCTGCAATGTTCATGTTGGCTAGTGTGAGAGATTTGATTTTTTGACCAAGTTAGTCTGACCTGACATGTGGATAGTGAGACCGGTAGTTGACCAAGTGTGTTTGACCCAATCTGAGGTGTTTAAGTGTCACTTTAGGTGTTTGCAAGTGTTAAGAATTTGAGTTAATAGAAATATCTGCCCCCTTTCTTAAACCCGACGTGTGTGTTGGGCTTGTTTTGAGAAGTTACTGGCATTTAGGCCAGTTTGTGTATGTTTGGGCTGGTATACTATTTTGAGATGCATCACTTCCATTTTGGACCTAGGTTATCAAAAATTACCCTAGCTCACCAGAGAACCCATTAGCCCAACCATTCTATTTTCCTGTGTGTGTGCAAGATGTCACGGGACTAGAGTTTTGCGGAGTAGAAACTCTTCGTGCGGCCTTAGACTATCGCTCTCGCAATAGGCTAAGTCAGCCTTCCTCACAAAGCTAGCTAGAATGCTAAGCTTAGAACACAACCAAAAGAGAGAAACACAAGAGAATGGAGAGAAAGCTCTAAACTCTCAATATTGCAAGAATTGCTGGATGATTACAAATGAGGGGAGGCACCTCTTATATAGCCAATACAGCTCCCTAATGAATGGTGGAGATCTAGTCAACTGATCTAATGGTCTATACAAAGATATACAAGGCAAGCACTAATAGTTGATTTCTCATCTGTGGTAATCTTTGATTACCTTGATTTTCCAAATCGGCTATCTTATATGGTAAAAACGGGTTTCCATTGAATTCTTTGATTGCCTCTGATTGATCCTCCTTTAATGTGTCGGTTCTCCTTAATTAAGGCTCTTGAATTGAGGGATGTTTCACACACGAAGCCGAATGATGCGTAGTCTGAGTTTCGGTTCTGACATTCTCCCTCAAAAAACTCGACAACGTCCACATTGTGAGCTTCCTCAAGAATTCATCGATCTCATCTCAATGTTGCCAAAGATCGGATTCACTCTCCCAACTAATCTCACTAGGAAGGTCACATTTCCAATGAACCAGATACTCTACATGGTTCATGTGCTTTCCGCTCACCCGTATTGATAAAATCTCATCAAGGTGTTTGTCATGAGTTTTGATGGCTGCAAGCTCAGCCCTTCTACTGAAAGCATCCACCACCAGTTTCACCTTCCATGGCTTATACTCAAGTATGTAATCGAACTCTGCCAGAAAATCTTGCCACCTTGCTTGCTTCGGCGATAACTTCTTCTGCGAAAGGAAGTAGCTTGTGGGAATATTGTTAGTCTTGATAATGAACTTGCTCCCTAGCAAGTAGTGTCTCCAAACTCGCAAGCAATGCATCACGGTTGTCATCTCTTTCTCTTGCATTATGTACTGTTTCTCGGTATCATTCAACTTGCGGCTCTTATAGGCAATTGGGTGGCCTTCTTGCATCAAGACACTACCAATTGCAAAATCTGAAGCATCCGTCTATAGCTGGTATGGAAGTAGGTGGTTGGGCAATTGTAACACCGGCTCCTCCACAATGGCTGCTTTTAGAGAATCAAATGCCTCTTGGCATCCACTTGACAAATCTCATGCCTTGTTCTTCTTCAATAACTCGGTCAAGAGTGCGGCAATGGAAGAGTACCCTCATATGAACCATCGATATTAATTGGCCAACCCCAAGAAGGAATGAAGATCCGTGACCCTTTTTGGTGGTTGCCAATCCTTGATAGCTTGGATCTTGGCGCCATCCATCTTAATTCTTCCTCTGCCCACTATGTGACCAAGAAAAGTCACCTCTTGTTTGGCAAATGCACACTTCTCCCGTTTGACATACAATTCATTGTCCCTCAAAGCTTGAAACACCATCCTTATATGTTGGATGTGTTCCTCAAGTGTGTGACTGTATATCACCATGTCATCCAAATACACAACAACAAAGCGGTCCAAGAACTTAAGGAGTACTTTGTTCATTAGTGTGCAAAAAGTAACAGGTGTATTTGTTAAACCAAATGGCATGACCAAGAATTCATAAGAACCATATCGTGTGACACATATGGTCTTGGCCTCATCTCCCTTTGCTATGCGAACTTAATAGTAACCCGACCTCAGATTCAACTTGGTGAACCATCTTGCATCCCCAAGTTGATCGAACAAGTCAACGATGAGAGGAATGGGGTACATGTTCTTCACAATCACCTTATTCAAGCCCTGGTAGTCGATGCACAATCTCAGCGACCCATCTTGTTTCTTTTTGAAAAGCACTGTGTCACGGGACTAGAGTTTTGCGGAATAGAAACTCTCCGTGCGGCCTTAGGCTATCGCTCTTGCAATAGACTAAGTAAGCCTTCCTCACAAAGCTAGCTAGAATGCTAAGCTTAGAACACAACTGAAAAGAGAGAGACACAAGATAATGGAGAGAAAGCTCTAAACTCTCAATATTGCAAGTATTGCTGGATGATTACAAATGAGGGGAGGCACCCCTTATATAGCCTTTACAACTCCCCAATGAATGGTGGAGATCAAGCCGTATGATCTAACGGTTATATACAAAAGTAGAAAGCACAAACACGGATCCCAAGTAGGGAATATATTCCCTCTCTTAGTGGGAAACATAGTGGGGAACATGGTCCCTGATTCCCTCCTTGATTAGCTCCTTTGGTGGGAAACGTGTTCCTTGATTTGGGGGTCGGGTCCCGCACGAAGCCGAATGACGCGTAGTCTGATATTCGGTCGTGACATTCTCCCCCACCAAACTCGACAACGCCCTCGTTGTATGCTGCCTCAAGAACTCATTGATTTCGTTTTGGTACTGCCAAATATCGAAATCTTTCTCCCAGCTTGTCTCGCTAGGAGGGTCACCTTTCCATCGAACCAAGTACTCCACATGGTTCATGTGCTTCCCACTCTTGTGCACCACCCGCCTTGATAAGATCTCATCAAGCTTCTTATCGTGGGCGTTAGTCACAGCTGTGGGAGCTCTCTTGGACTTTCCCCTCTCCGGATCTTCCGTGTCTGCTTGGAATGGCTTCAATAAGCTCACATGGAAGACCGGATGGAACTCCAATCTTGGTGGTAATTCCAGCTTGTATGATACCTTACCGATCCTCTTCAACACCTTGAAAGGACCCTCGTATCGTCGCACTAACCCCTTGTGCAACTTGGCAAAAACTCGGCTTTGGTGAGGCCTCAGCTTCACCAACACAAGATCCCCTTTGTCAAACTCCAAGGGTTGCCTCTTTGTGTCTACCCATTTTTCCTTCCTCTTTGCCTCCTTGGACAATTGCACTCTTGCAATGTCCCTCTGCTTGTCACACTCCTTGACAACACGATAGGAGGATGGATTCAGCCCTTGCTTCACTTGTTCTGCCATGGCCTGAACTTGGGGTTTTTGTTTCATACCCCCTTGGATCCTTTCCAGCAAAGGACTCTCCGGTTGGCTGATGGCTGCAAGTGTTTTTGCCTTCAGCTCCTTCTCTCGAGCAACAGGCACCACGCAACACTGACTCCCTTCCGAAAGTATGAGGGTGTTGGTGCAAGACACTAGGACTGCTCTCGTCTGATCCAGGAATTGCATCCCTAACACAATCGGAAAATCATCCATAGGAACAATGGAGAAGTCAAGTTTACCTTTCCATTGCCCCATTTGTAGCTCGACCCCTCGGGCTACTCCAAAGATTGGCTGGGCTTTAGTGTTCACCGCCTTTAGCCAGCCTTTCTCTTCTTGGAACTTGATGCCAAGTCGTTGTGCTTCCTCCTTCTTCATGAAGTTGTGAGTAGCACCGGTATCGATCAATGCACGGGACTCCCTCCCTTGCACGATGGGTCTAGCAAACATTCTCCCAGCTTGCTCCACCTTGGCATCTTTAGTTGAGGCTTTAACAGCACTCAACAATTGCATGGAACTCATCCTTGGTGTTTCCATCTCTTCGACCTCCCTTGCCATGGCTGCCAATTTGTTCCTCTTTGGGCAATCTACAGCTCTATGTGGCCCCTCACATAGAAAACATGAGAGCTTGGGTCTCTCTTCCTTGCCCCGATTTTCACCTCCCCCATGTGTGGGTTTGGCTGGACGAAAGGACTTGTAAGGCTTGAAGGACTTGAAAGGCTTGTCCTTCCACTCCTTGGCTTCGTGGACTGCTCCCCCACCTTTAGCCTTGTAGTCGCGGAAACTCATAGGCCTAGGTGGGCTTGAACCCTCGGGCTTCTTCTCGAATTCCGCCAAGGATTCAGCCTCGGAAATTACATCGTTGAGCTCCTTGACATTGCGTCGATGAAGCTCCAGCTTGGCCCAACTTTGTAGGCCTCCCAGAAACACATACATGGCCTCCGTCTCGGGCATGTCTGGGATCTCCAACAAGACTTCCGTGAACTCCCTCACGTAGTCTCGGATGTCGCCCTTGTGGGACAACTTGCGAAGCTTCTCCCTCGCTTCTAGCTCCACATTCCTCGGTGAGAATTGTGCTTTCAGGAGCCTTTTGAAATCTGCCCACGTCTCCAACTTCAAGGTACCACGCTCGATTTGAGCATGCTTCATCCTCCACCAGGTTGTGGCACTGTCGGTTAGATACAGTGGGGCTTGGGAAAGTCGATCTCTATCGCTCTCCATGCCCACCCCTTGAAAGTATTGTTCAAGGTTGAAAAGGAAGTTGTCCACTTCCTTGGCATTCCTCGTCCCACCAAATGATTTCGGCCTTGGGACATCCAGCTTCAGCTTGGGTTTGGCAACCCCTTGCGCAATTCCCTTCTTGCAATCCTCCCTGATTCCAACCAAATCATCTTTAAATGAAGAGATCTCAGCAAGAAAATTTACCTTGAAGTCATCTAACTCTTCCCTCCAAGAGTGGATAGCAATGAGGGCACCTTGCATCTCCTCACGAAGCTCATTTATGTCCCCCGACTCGAGCTCGGTTATGCGTTGGCCATACTCCTCAAGCATATCTTTGTCATCGGCAACCTTCATCTCCACACGAGTGATCCTTGCCTCCAACGATGACAGATGATCAACAGTCTTCATTCTCTTCTTGTTTGGTTCGGGAGCACGTTGGGGTAGTCTCCCCACACGGACCTCCTCGACCTCCTCTTCAATATGGATGTTGGCATCAGAAGTACTAGGCATCTCCATTTCTCTCTCAAAGGATTGAGCCGTGGCTCCGCTACCAACTGTCACGGGACTAGAGTTTTGCGGAATAGAAACTCTCCGTGCGGCCTTAGGCTATCGCTCTTGCAATAGACTAAGTAAGCCTTCCTCACAAAGCTAGCTAGAATGCTAAGCTTAGAACACAACTGAAAAGAGAGAGACACAAGATAATGGAGAGAAAGCTCTAAACTCTCAATATTGCAAGTATTGCTGGATGATTACAAATGAGGGGAGGCACCCCTTATATAGCCTTTACAACTCCCCAATGAATGGTGGAGATCAAGCCGTATGATCTAACGGTTATATACAAAAGTAGAAAGCACAAACACGGATCCCAAGTAGGGAATATATTCCCTCTCTTAGTGGGAAACATAGTGGGGAACATGGTCCCTGATTCCCTCCTTGATTAGCTCCTTTGGTGGGAAACGTGTTCCTTGATTTGGGGGTCGGGTCCCGCACGAAGCCGAATGACGCGTAGTCTGATATTCGGTCGTGACAACTGGTGCTCCGTAAGATGTTTTAGATGGTTGGATGAATTCTGCATCCAAAAAATTCTTCAACTGCCTCCGTAATTCAGCTAACTCTGGAGGTTCCATTGGATAAGGGACTCTCACAGGAGGCTTGGCCCCGACTTCTAATTCGATGGCTTGGTCTACCTCCTGTATGGGTGGTAATTTCTTCGGGAGTTCCTTGGGCATCACATTGGCAAACTCCCCAAGAACTTCCATAACTTGGATGAGCACATCGTCATCAGTAGTTGTGCCTTCATCCATCACCAAGATAGCTAGAGATGTGGGTTCTAGCTTCCTTACTCTTTTCTTCAACTATATGGCTGAAAGTGTTTTTGCATTCAGCTCCTTCTCTCAAGCAACAAGCACCACACAGTACTAGCTTACTTTCGAAAGGTTGAGGGTGTTTGTGCAAGACACTGGGAATACTCTCGTCTGATCCAAGAATTGCATCCCTAACACAATCAGAAAATCATCCATGGGAACAATGGAGAAGTCAATTTTACCTTTCCATTCTCCCATTTGTAGCTCGACCCCTTGAGCTACTCCAAAGATTGGCTGGGCCGTAGTGTTCACTGTCTTCAACCAGCCTTTCTCCTCTTGGAATTTGATGCTAAGTCATTGTGCTTCCTCCTTCATGAAGTTTTGAGTAGCACCAATATCGATCAATGCATGGGACTCCCTCCCTTGTACAATGGGCCTAGCAAACACTCTCCCGGCTTGCTCCACCTGTGCACCATTGGTTGAGGCTTAAACTACACTCAACAATTGTATGGAACTCATCTTTAAGGCTTCCAGCTTGTTCCTCATTCGGCAATCCACAGCTTTATGCGGCCCCTCGCATAGAAAGTATGAGAGTTTGAGTTTCTCGTCCTTGCCCTAATTTTTATCTCCTCCTTGTGTGGATTTGGCTGGACGGAAAGACTTGAAGGACTTGAAAGGCTTCTCCTTCCCCTCCTTAGGTTCGTGGACTTCTCCCCACCTTTAGCCTTGTAGTCACGGAAACTCTTAGGCTTAGGTGGGCTAGAACCCTCGGGCTTCCTCTCAAATTCTGCTAAGGATTCAGCCTCGGTAATCGCATTTTTGAGCTCTTTAATATTGCGTCGATGGAGCTCCATCTTGGGCCCACTTTGTAAACCTCCCAGAAACACATACATGGCCTTCGTCTCGCGCATGTCTGGATCTCCAACAAGACTTCTGTGAACTCCCTCATGTAGTTCTGAATATCGCCTTTGTGGGACAACTTACGAAGCTTCTCCCTCGCTTCTAGCTTCACATTTCTCTGTGAGAATTGTGCACTCAGGAGCCTTTTGAAATCTGCCCACATCTCAAACTTCAAGGTGCCACGCTCAATTTGAGCATGCTTCATCCTCCACTAGGTTGTGGCACTATCGGGAAGATAAAATGGGGCTTAGGAAAGTTGATCTCCATCGCTCTCCATACCTACCCCTTGAAAATATTCCTTAAGGGTGAAAAGAAAGTTGTCTACCTTCTTGGCATTCCTCGTCCCGCCAAATGACTTCAGCTTTGGGACATCCAACTTCACCTTGGGCTTGGCAACCCCATGCACTATGCCCTTCTTGCATTCGTTCCTGATTTCAACCAAATCATCCTTGAATAAAGTGATTTCAGCAAGAAGATTTACCTTGAAATATTCTAACTCTTGCCTCCAAGAGTTGATAGCAATGAGGGCGCCTTGTATCTCCTCATGAAGCTCATTCGCATCCCCTGACTCGAGCTCATCTATGCGTTGGCCATACTCTTCAAGCTTATCATTGTCATTGGCAACCTTCATCTCCATTCGAGTGATCCTTGCCTCCAATGATGATAGATGATCCACAGTCTTCATTCTCTTCCTATTAGGTTTGGGAGCACGTTGGGGTAGTCTCCCCATATAGACCTCCTCAACAATAGGGATGTTTCCATTGGCATCAGTGGGCATCTCCATTTCTCTCTCAAAGAATTGAGCTTTAGCTCCGCTACCAACTGTCACGGGACTAGAGTTTTGCAGAATAGAAACTCTTCATGCGGCCTTAGACTATCACTCTTGCAATAGGCTAAGTCAGCCTTCCTCATAAAGCTAGCTAGAATGCTAAGCTTAGAACACAAGAGAATAGAGAGAAAGCTCTAAACTCTCAATATTACAAGAATTGCTGGATAATTACAAATGAGGGGAGAAATCCCTTATATAGCCAATACAACTTCCTAATTAATGGTGGAGATCGAGTCAACCGATCTAACAGTGTCTATACAAAGATATATAAGGCAAGCACTAATGGCTGATTTCCCATCTATGGTAATCTTTGATTACATTGATTACATTGATTCTCCAAATCGGGTCTCTTATATGGTAAGAGCGGGTTTCCATTGAATTCCTTGATTGCCTCTAATTGATCCTCCTTTAATGTGTCAATTCTCCTTGATTGAGGCTCTCGAATTGAGGGATGTGTCATACACGAAGCCAAATGATGCATAGTCTAAGTTTCGGTCCTAACAATGACCTCTTTGCTCTTAATCTATGTGCACATTCTCTTTCCTCAGTACATGTGTGCCCCCACCCTTCTCCTTCTCGTTCTTCGTGTTGGTGACATAGACATTGATCCCTTACTATTGATTTAATTTCTTTCAATTCTGATTATTGGGTATTGTTACTAATCACCTTCTTGTTTGTAATAAAAGAGGATTTTCAATACACTCGATTTATTTATGTGTTTGTGTTATAGGATTTTGGTTTGGGGATTTTTGAGATAAGATCTTAAGTCTGTCTTTGCAATTAGCAAATGTGTGTGAAAGGTTAAAAGGGATATATAGGGTTTCTTTCCATTTTTGTGTTTATCGTTTTTGTTTATCTACTTTGCTTAGCAATTTGTGTTTAATGTTTTTACGAGGTTGTGAGTGTGAGATAAAAGGAAGGGACTTTCCATTGAGTCATCTACACTTGAGATTGGAGTCTAAGCTTCACTTGACTAATCGGAACAATTTTATATTTGCTAATTAAAACCTGATAATTTCTTAGTTTTGAATAAAGGCTTATACCTGTGTGTGTGAAATTCATAGTAGACTCATCAAATTGCTTGCCATTGATTTTATATATCATTTTTATTTTTATGCAGTTTATACATCTGATTTGTGTGATTGATGCATGAGGGTGAGCTGCGTGTGATGAACCATCTTGCTATTATTGTTGTGATCGAGGATATGCAAGTTTAAACTCCAGATTTGTTGTGGGAACTCCTTGTCATGTATATTCTTTGATTGTGAGTTCTGGTTTTGAATCTTTTGCTTCTGATAAACCTATTGAAGACTTGTTGAGGGTGTGTGGGTTTGATTCAAGTAGACTTCCAATGAGATGAGTGCAAATCGTCTGTGTCAAAAATTCTATATTCGTCAATAATCGATTACTCACTTAGACTAATCAATTACTCACGTGGACTAATCGATTACTCACTTGGAGTAATCGATTACTAGATAATTATCCACTCAAACATATTAAGGCATACTAAAGATAAACAATCTACACAACTGTTATTATTAGTTCCGTCATTTAAATCCCATGTTATCTCTTATCTCTAATTCCCTTGCAGTTTTAGCCCCTAAGTGAGTGAGTGTGTGCTCATGTTCTTACCTGCAACCACCTGCAATCACCCCATTATCAATTAAGTCAGCAAATAACAAGGTATAATCCTAAACCATGCTCCGCTACCACACTTGTAACGACCCTAATTCCTAAACCATTATTCGTTGCTCCGATTAAGGTCATTACCGCCGTGAAACCCAAATAAGCCTCAACGTCACCTAAGACCTATTAAAATTTCACAAGGCTACTCATATGATACCAATTTTAATCTTGTTTATTTTGTTGCTTATCAATCAATTGGAGCATGATACTGGACACATATTCTGGTAACATACGGAGTAAATAAAATCATCAGCGGAAGTCTTAAATCTATCCATTGGGTTCATAACATACAAGTCCCATAGGGATCCAAATAACCAGTAAGAAATTCATCAACAAATTTCGGAAATTGCAAGCTAAACGAATGCTTAAAAATAAACCAGAACATCATCCAATCTTTCAAGTTATTTGCGCATGAAACAAGTATTTATGATGCGACATCGCCACGCCGTGCAGCCTGAATCTCACACACTGGTACCACGAACAGAGGATGTACCTAAGCCTGAAAAATGGTAAAAAACAACGGTATGAGATTATAAGAATCTCAGTAGGGTCGCAGCATCATAAGATCTACAGAATCCTTAAACACAAATCTCCCAAATCACATAAGATCATTCCCTAAACAACTAAAGGGATCACGCAATTCAACAATAAACTAAAAGAGGTTAAGGCCGAGATTATGGCTGAGGGAGGACCACACTTCCGAAAGTTTAGAAGTACACAGGCAGGTGAAATACAACAAAATCACACTCAATGATGAAGAAAGGTCATCCCCTTCCACCTGTGTTGTCCAAGACATACTGCACAAAGGGTAGCCCCTCATGGAACAAGTCTTCCCTTAGTCGCAACCAGGGCATCCCCAAATCTCGCAAGATAAGGGCTTCCTGTCTCGCAAGACAGGGATCCGGCCTCGCAAGGACAGATATCCAGCATGCACTTGCTGGTTTAACACCCATACACCTCCCATAAATCAGTAAGTACCTCTCCTCTCACTAGGAGCATTAGTGCTTACCCTGCGTGGCCACCGGAACAGGATCCTGACACACAAACACTTACAAGCACACACAGGCAAGTACAAAGCATAATACCACAACGGGGTATCCTCAATCATGTCAGGAAACAATCAAAACTTCCAATTCATATAACTATAGCATCCCTAGGCACTAAATTCCTAACTCAGGGGTTCGATATAGCCTAGGAGATTATTATTTCATTCCGGATTTCATATTCACACCCTACAATCCAATCACAAACAATACAACAAAGGCACGTAACAAAAACATCAGATAAGAGCAGGGGTTTCTGGAGAAACTGATGAGGTGTAGATCCTTGTCTCTGAACAAGAAGCTACTCCTTTGTCTTTATTAAATAAATCTGAACCACCTAAATCATCACCACACAAAGACAAAACAATCTAAGCATGCATATCCCAAAAATCAATTGTATACCCTATTCCTTACCAGTACCACTCACCAAACCTATCAGAAAACCAGTGATCAGATGTTTCAGGTGCCTCCCCCTTGGATGTGTGATGTGATAGCCGGGAACTTAACAAGATTCAACCTGAATTTACCATTCCAATTATTTATGCACAACCTGTTGCTAAAAGTAGGGCATAGGACGATTTCATCTTAACCTAAACAACGAAGTATTTACATCCAAGCTGCAATTAATATAGATTTGAAAATAGAATGAAAATATATTTCCAACGAGATATTATTTGCATGATTCCAACAAACGAGTAAAAAGTTATGCTATTTTGAAGTTCAAGAAGATTTGGCGAAAACCTAATTCGGCCGCCGATTTTCAAAGTAACATTAGACAAAGAAATACTAACCTCCTGACGGAAAACAAACCATTTTTGGAAAGAAAATGAATAGAGCTTTCCAACAAGCTATTATTCGCAGAGATCCAATGAACGATGAGGGAGTTATGCTGGTTTAAATTTTCAGCAAATTCTGACGGCTAATGGTAGGTATAGGGTTTTAAGCCTATACGACTTTTGTAAGGTTTTAGGGGACAAATTTTGTGGGGTTGGCTTCCAATTTATATTCAATGAGTGTAGAATTATGTCTACTACTTTTAATCAATCTATCAGCCCAATATAATTCACTAAATAACCAAAACTCTTAAATTACCTTCCCTATTTTTAGGGCCTTAATCTTTAAGGCAACTATCTACCTTAAAGGATGGTTCCTAAAGCTATTACCCATCTACAAGGACCTAAATCAAAAGGAATTAGAAGCAAATTAATTTACTGAACAATCTTACCAATTTCTGCTATATATCCTTCTGTTCAGGGGCAAAATCGTCTTTTCACCTACACTGGCTTCTAGACTTCTAGGACTCAAAATTCGGGGTCTTACACTTTATGCTCCCAGTTACTAATGCTTCGATCCAATATAGCTGTTTGGATTGCCTTACTCCACAAGTGCTTTTCCCAGAAATCACTCACCCTCTTGGCCCAAACTCCATGCCCTCTAATTCTCGGGCCTCCCCTTTACTTATGAGCACCCCATACCCCACGCCCCTTCTTCCTTCCTACACTCAGGATTACGTGGGAAATACTACAACGGCACCTTCCGCCATGCAAACTGCTACAGGTGACTGTTGCGCTGTGGCAATCCGAGCTCCTGGTCCTAAGAATATGGAGCTTTTTTGCAAACCACTTCTCTTGGACATGAGCCCTGTTGAGCCCCTAGATGATCATAGGGATGTTGACAGTAATCCCTCCGACAGCTCTGGGGTCAATCCAGATATATTCATTTCCCGTGTCAATCGTCGACTCCTTAGCGAAGGTGACATCCTGACAGAGTTTACTCCCGTCTCTAGAATTCCGGATTCGCAGCTCTCGGTGATTGAGGAAGAGGTGCAAGAAAATCTGAACGCCATAACTACTCTTGGCCTGGACTTGAAACAACCATTTCAATCAGTAGCGGACAAGTTACAGGAGAAAATTGAGGAAGAAAAAGATGCTGGAGAAGGAATCCGTCGTTCCTGTCGACGGAAAGGTACCCGTTCCGGCGTAACGTATCCCTTATGATACATTTCTGCTCATGGAATATCAGAGGCTTAGGCAGCAGATTAAAACGGTCTGATGTGGCAAACCTCATTCAAATGAATAGGGTTTCCCTTGCGGTTCTTCTAGAAACAAAAATTCCCTCCTGGAATGCAACAATTACCAATTCCATCTGGTCTGGCTCCTCGATTAATTGACTCGCCATAGATGTTGTGGTAGATCGGGCGGCCTCTGTATGCTCTGGGATAGTAACACTGTAAATGTGCATCGGTCTTTTAGTTTTGATAGATGGCTGGGTGTTGAATTGAAGATCATCTCTAGTGGATATCATTTCATATGCATTGGCTTATACGCTTATATTGATAGTACGGAGAGAGACCGGTTATGGGCTGAGATTACCCTAGCGAAGAGTCATTCCTCTCTTCCGTGGCTAATGCTTAGGGGACTTCGACGAGATCACTCTTCGGAAGGAGAAAACTGGTCACTCTTTTGATACAAGGGGAGCAACATTGCTAACTCAATTTATGGACGACTGTGGGGTAATGGATATTCCTCTTATTGGTAAATCCTTCACTTGGTTTAATTCCCATGGTGCCTCAAACCTGGATAGAGCTCTAGCTAGTCCGGAGTGGTTGATCAGACATAGCCAGTTAAGACTATATGCTGGGAATAAAAGGTTCTCCGATCATGTTCCCCTGATATTACGGGCTGATGATTATGATTGGGGGCGAAGGCCTTTTAAGTCCTGGGATATGTGGTGGGACAAAGCCAAATTTTTAGAGACAGTGACAGGGCTTCTAGGAGGAAGGGGGTAGAATTTTTCCAGGTAGATTTTCCGCGATCCGCAAGTGGCGCTTTCTGGCCAAAACTCTGGCCACCTGGAACAAGACGATGGCTGAAAATCCAGAACGTAGACTGGAGCAAATCCTAAAGGCTCTTGATGAACTCGATGCGGCGAGATCATCAGGGGTGGGGCTTCTGGAGCAGCCCTCGAAGACTTCCAATTACCTGGCACTACAAGTCGAGAAATGGGAGCTGAAAAGGAAGGTTGAGTCAATGTGGCGACAGAAGGCAAGAATCCAGTGGCTGAAGCTTGGCGACAGGAATACCAAATTCTTTCATCTGCGAGCCAGCCTACGAAGGCAACGTAATTTTATTGCTGCTCTACGCGTAGATGGTGTGATCCTGGAAAAGCCGGAGGAGATTAAGCATGCCGCCTGCACCTACTTCCAGGACATCTTTAGTAGCGATAAAGTAGAGTGGTTGGGATTGGGAGATCTACCTTTCTCCAAAATCTCCGAGATGGAAGCCATTAATCTCGAATTGCCTTTTTCCAGAGAAGAGATCAAGGAAGCAGTTTGGAGCTGTGGCAGCCACAAGGCCCCGGGCCCTGATGGTTTTAACTCTCATTTTATTAAAAAGGCATGGTCGGTGGTTGGCGACGACATCTCTAGCATGATCCAAGGGTTTTTTCAGCAAGGGGTGATGCCTAAAGGGATAAATACTGCTTTCATAATGCTCGTCCTTAAACTCAGCGGTGCAGATAGTCTCTCCAACTACCGCCCCATCAGTTTAATCAATATTCTCTACAAGATAATTGCGAAAATTTTAGCTGGAAGACTCCGACGGGTTATCGCTCATATAATCTCACCTTACCAGTCTGGATTTATTCCCGAGAGAAACCTTCTTGATTCAGTAATGACGGCTGCTGAGGCGATACACGCGTTGAAAACTGGAAGGCGTAAAGGATGGCTTCTCAAATTGGAGTTCTGGAAAGCTTTTGATATGGTTGAATGGCGAGTCGTTCTTGGTGTCATACTGCGTATGGGTTTCGGGCACAAATGGATCCAATGAGTCAGCCAATGCATCTCCATTTCTGGGATGGCGGTCCTTATCAATGGCTGTCCGACTGCGGAATTCTTTACCGAGCGTGGATTATGACAAGGAGATCCTCTCTCCCCTTTGCTATTTAGCATGGTGGCCGAAATTCTATCTAGACTAATGGATAGAGCAGCTGACAGGGGCCTGATCTGAGGCTTCCAACTAGGTAATCTCTCTCTCACTCATCTACAATACGTTGATGATACGTTGTATTTTGTGAAGGGGCCATGGCTGACCTCAGGAATATACAACGTGTTCTCCGTGCTTTTGAATTACTGACTGGTTTACAAATCAATTTCAACAAAATTTCCTTGATTGGTATAGCTTGCTCGGCTCAGGATGTTGAGCTCAATGCTCGACTCCTCCATTGTTCGCCGCAATCCCTGCCAGTTACATACCTGGGAATATCTCTTGGATGCAATCCTAAGTCCCTCAGTTTTTGGAAAGGAATTGTAACAAGGGTTCGGAAGAGGTTGGCCGGTTGGAAGGGATCCTATTTATCTATGGGTGGTAGGTTGATGCTGATTCACTCCACTCTGAATAGTATTCCTATTTACACCATGTCGATCTACAGAATGCCACAAGGTATACGGAAAGAAATCGATCGGCCTGTTTGGCAATTCTTGTGGAAGGGACGGATTGACAAACATTGTTTAAACAAGGTTAACTGGAAGCACACTTGCCTCAGCAAGGAATATAGGGGTGCAGGTGTGGGATCTATTGAGTTGAGGAATATTGCTCTACTGCTTAAATGGTGTTGCAAGTTATTCACGGCAACGGCCCAAATTTGGAGACATATCATTGTTGATCGCTACCATCCCTGCCTCACAGCTGACGGGCTCTCTTTCGCAATTCACCGGATCTCCCCAATATGGCGTAGTATTTCAGATTGTCTCAATGCTGACACTATGTTGGCTAGACGCTGTCGTCTCAACCTGCGATGGAAGGTAGGGAATGGTGACTATATTAAATTCTGGGAAGATCTCTGGTGTGCGGACCAATCCCTATCTACTAAATATCCGAGACAGTTTGATTTATCCACCCAGAAAAATCTATTCATATCCCAAGTGGGATATTTTGAAGATACTCGTTGGATCTGGCGATTATCTTGGCGATGGCCCCTTTTTGAATGGGAACATCAGTTGGCGACTGCCTTGGTCCAATACCTACAAGGTTTTCTACCCTCTGAATCGATAGATGATACATTTGGCTGGGGGCAAAATTGTGAGGAATACAGGGTGAAGGATGGGTATCTCTTCTTGGAAGAGATATGCAGACCACATTCGTCGCAGTCCATCCCCAATGTCTGGGCAAGAACCGGTGCTCCCAAGCATCAATTCCTAATGTGGCTTGCGTGTTTGAACAAACTCAGCTCCAAGGCACTTCTTGTGAAGCTAGGAATTCTTCCGGACTTAGAGATTATTTGTCCTAGTTGTGAGGAGATTGAAAGTGATGCTAATCATATCCTGCTGCTGTGTAGATCGGCTTGGCTTTGCTGGTCCCTATTGTTTCGAAAATGGGGCTATCAATGGGTCCAGCCACGGTGTATCAAAGATCTGTTTCTCCACTGGGAAGGATTCTCCACTGGTCGGAATCAACGAAAAATTTGGTACATCATCCTCTTCTCAATGGTGTGGGGTTTGTGGTCTAGTAGGAACAACAAATTATTTCAGCACACTTACAAATGTCCAACGGATATCTGCTTTGAGAGACTGATTCATGGAGTAGGGTGGGCTAAAGCTAATATCTGTAATCTAGATTTTAACGGCGTGGACCTCCTGCCGATTGAAAATCTATATAGGATTTTGAGATGATAGGCTTTGATGGACTGAGATACACTTGCATCCTTGCTGTGTCTTCCAGTCAGTCAATGCCTTAGTATACAGCCTTGTTTTGGTGCTCCTGCTGTACATTCTTACACAATCTATTCAACGATTCCCTTTCAAAAAAAAGAAGATAAGATTGAGAAGAAAAACGCATAATGATTAGTTATTAGAAACACCTTGGGGGACCTCCTTGGAACAGGTGGGTGTTATTATTCATTGTTTAGACAGCTTTTGCGGTAACTCGGGGCAAAAGGTGAGCGCTAGCAAATCATCTATTCTATTCTCGAGGAATACCTCACCCTCGCTGAGAATTTATATTAATAATGTCTATGGGTTTCGAATGACTAGTTCTATTGGAAAATATCCTTGAGCTCTCAGTATCTAGGGGAGAAGATCCAAGAGTCATTAGAGAGTTAATTGATAACCTTTGAGGGAAGCTCTCAGGTTGGAAAGCTAAACCACTATCTTTGACTGGCCGCATAATGTTGGCTTGTTAAGTATTGATGGCATTGCCCATTTATAATAGGCAAACATACTAGTTATTTTCTTTTGAAAATATCGATGATTTGTATTAAAATATACAATCTCAATAAATCTAGAGAGGATAAAAATCTTTGCTCTTCATCCACAAATGAAAATCTAAGATGTGATTTACATAACAAATCGTATCTTAGAATTTCAAATGCACTAGTGCTGTAACAGCTGAATAAAATTGCTCGATGGCAGTAGTTGCATCCCGTCCATCCAAATCCCTTTTAGATTCATTTTGGCCCAAGCTAACCCATGAATCAAACCATCAATAAAGAGATCCTGTGGCGATATGTTCCTTTGCCTGAATATCCACTCATTCCTTTCTAGCCAAATGCTCCAAGCCGTAGCAGAAAGCATTGCATACCACAGGTCTTGCCATTTCTTTGGGACCCTTAATCCGCACCACTTACCAAAAAGATCAATCACTATCGTAGGTTGAACCCAGCATATACCCCACTTCTTCATCAAGAGCGACCAGCAATTCCAAGCCACCCTACAGTTGATTAAAATATAGCTAGCGTTTTCTTCTCTATCTCCACATGCCATGAAAATGTTCTCGCTTGGATTGATTACTCCCAAACAAGCCAAAAAATCTTTGGCCATTATCTTGTCTAAACATGCCAACCATATAAACGATTTCCATTTTGTGCCCCTGGTCTTTTCCAAACATTTATTAAGTGCGTCATTGTCTAACAATTTCGGCCATCACATATCTTTTTCTTCAGGGGAAAAATGGTCTTTTCACCTGTACTGGCTTCTGGACTTCTAGGACTCAAATTTCGGGGTCTCACACGTTGTATATGCTTCCCGACAGTTACGACCACATGAAAGCAACTATCCCACACATGATTTGGAGCTTGCAGCCGTGGTGTTTGCATTGAAAATATGACGACATTACTTATATAGCGAGACATGCCGAATCTTCAACGATCACAAAAGCTTGAAGTACCTACTCACCTAAAAAGAATTGAATATGAGACAACAAAGATGGGTAGAGCTGATCAAAGACTATGATTTGATCATCGAATATCATCCTGGAAAGGAAAATGTTGTTGCTGATGCCTTAAGCCAAAAGTTTCATCCTCCTTCCCCATAAGTTTTGGCCTATATGCACGCCCATTACATGCCTATGTTGCTGGATTTGAGGACTAATCGTGTGCATCTTGGCACTGATTATTCTGGTTCATTTTTGGCACAAATTGATGTCACACCTACCTTGATTGAGGAAATCAGCAATCAGCAATTAGAGGATCTGAAACTAATTGTAATTCGGAAGAAATTTTTTGATGGTGTTGATGTCATAGTTGGTGATTTCAGAATACGAGATGGCAGAGTGCTTGTCTTCAGAAACCGGGTATGTATTCCACAAGATATTGATATTCGTAACCTTATTCTATCGGAGGTGCATAGTTCAAAGTTCGCTATCCATCCCGGAGGCACCAAGATGTACCGAAATTTGAAAGAGCAGTATTGGTAGCCAAATATGAAATGCCACATTGTTGAGTTCGTTACCTGATGCCTCGTATGTCAACAAGTAAAGATCGAACATCAATGACCCGCTAGACTACTTCAGTCACTTCCAATTCCATAATGGAAGTGGGAGCATGACACAATGGATTTTGTGGTCAGTTTGCCTAGGTCACAGCGAGGATACGATGTCATTTGAGTGATTGTGGATTGATTGACGAAATCTGCACACTTCCTTCCCATATTTGTAACGGATACACCTGAGAAATTGACTGTTTTTTACTTAGAAGAGATTGTTCGATTGCATGGAGTGCCAGACTGTTTCCATCATTTTAGATCGTGACCCTCGTTTCACCTCACAATTTTGGGAGAAATTCCAAATTTTGCTGGGTTCGAAATTGAATTTCAGTACAGCATTTCATCCTCAGACCGATGGTCAATCAGAAAGGACAATTCAGACACTCGAAGACATGCTATGAGCGAGTGTGTTGGATCAGCAAACCAGTTGGGATCGATGCCTGCTGTTGGCAGAATTTGCTTACAACAATAGTTTTCATGTAAGCATTAGTATGGCACCTTATGAAGCATTATATGGGAGACGTTACAGGACTCCCATTTGCTGGAATGAAGTAGGCAAAAGACACCTAGACAATCTGGAATTGATTGATCAAGCAATGGAGCAGTTGAACTTGATCCGACAACGGCTAAAAACAGCCCAGGTTTGGCAGAAAAGCTACGCCGACAATCGACGAAGGGAACTGGAATTTGCGGTAGGTGACAAAAATTTTTTGAAGGTCTCCCTATGGAAAGGAGTTCTTCATTTTCAGCAGCGAGGTAAGCTAGCACCTCGCTACATTGGTCCATATGACATTGTTGAAAGAATCGTCCCTGTTGCATACCAACTTGCCTTACCTACAAATTTGGAAAGAATTCACAACGTGTTTCAAGTTTCAATGTTGATAAAGTATGTACAAGACCCTGCTCACGTGCTCGAGGAACCCCCAATCGAAGTTGCTGAAAACCTATCCTATCCCGTATAGCCAGTTTCCATACTAGATCAGTCAGTTTGACAACTTTGCAGTCGAAGCGTGCCTATGATACGAGTTGTTTGGCGTTATGGCCAAATTGAGGAACAATTTTGGGAGACTGAGGAAACTATGCATGCAAAATTTCCTTACTTGTTTGTTTAGGTACTTGTGCTAAAATTTCGAGGACAAAATTCTTATAAGATGGGGAGGATGTGAAAGCCCAAATTTTGGATCCTAGAAGTCCAGAAGTCAGTGCAGATGAAAAAGCCATTTTGCCCATGAAGAAAAGAATGTGTGATGACCGAAATTGGTAAGGAATGTTTGCTAATTATTTCTGGTACTAATTCCCTTTAATTTGGTTCTTAATTTGTTGCTAATCACCTTAGGAATTAAAATCCCTAAAATTAAAAAAAGATAATTACAGAATTTAAATATGGTAGTTATCTTACTTGAATTTAAAAATTGGAATACCTTTTGGTTTATTTTAAGATTCCTCCTTTGCTTGTTATTTTCGACTATGTTGGAGGAATTCTTGGTATTTTTTTGGATCCTTAGGGGACTTGTGTGTTATGAATCTAGTGATTTAATTTAAAGACTTCCGCTGATGTTTTTACTCACTCTTTATGATACCAGGATGATTGTCCAATATCATGCTCCAACTGTTATTAAACATGTAGAATGAATATACTAAAAGTCGAAAACTTAGTAAGCCTGGTGGGATTCAGAAAGGTCCTAGGTGTCTTTGGGCTTGTTTAGATTTCACGGTGGTAATGACTTTAATCGGAGAAAATATTAATAGGTAGGAATTGGGGTCGTTACAACAAGTGCACGTTGGTTGCCTAGTCCTTGTATAGCTAGAAACCTAGTCCTTATGTGGCTAGTTGCCTTGTCTTTGTGTGGCAAGATGCCCTTATCCTAGTATGGTTTTGATGCCCTTGTCATTGTTTGGCAAGATGTCCTTATTCTACTGTGGTTTGTATGCTCTTGTCCATGCCAACCGCTGAAACGAATCTTTTCATGCCCACAGATCCGCTGGCTAATGAATGGGAAGACTTGAGTAGGTACCCTAAAATGCTAAAGGAGATAGCCACTATCATTGTATATAGAAGAGGAAAAAGTCTTAGGTCACATGAAGAGCGGAGCTGCACTTTTGTGACTAGCTGAAAAGAATCATAGATAAGGCCTTGCACGCCCTCCCTCTCTATCGATGGCTTAGTCTTCTTCGTTTTCCTTTCTCCTTTTATAGTCTTGTACTTCAAGCACTGATGCTTTAATGCGATTAAAGAAATAGCGATTTAGCGCTTTGTGCTCGTGCAGCCAAAGACGTCCCAAAAGAACATACATTGGTTGAGGTGATAGCATCGATGACATGAAATGTGACATAAGTCATCATATCTTCGATCATTAACCGTAATCGGATAGTGCCTAGGGCTTGTTGAACCGATTGGTTGAATCCTTGTATCATAACATTGGTTGGACTGAGATCATTGTATATCCCAACTGAAGCAGCATCTTCAAAGGTTTCTCGCAGTCTAACATGATTCTGGATACAGGTATGTATTCAAGACTTCCAGCCATCAAAAAGGCCGGTTGTGCCCAGCAACAAGTCTTCATCTTCGAATTCGTTAGAAGAGCATTGAGCCGTCGATGTCTCGATTTTGTCAACCTCTGCATGACTTTCTTTCTTCAGGAAAGGAAAGAGCTGTAATCAGCCTAAGATCTGAAGATAGATAGAATGCGTCGTACACGCTTAGCAAGGAGGGTCTTTTCTTCTATTAGAAAGTCGAACCCAAGGCCATGACATTGTCTTTGATTTTCTCAGGAAAAGTGGTTAGGTGGAGCTTGGGATGCCCCCACTGAAGGTGCTGGAGGCTGTACGTCAGGTAATTGAGTACCCGATCTTACGCATCACTTTGATTGCTTCCGCCTCCCTATTTGTTATTTAGAGAAGAACTCCTTCAATTGATCCATTTTTGAAGCGTCAATCCTATCACACCATTTATTGAACCGGAAGTCAGGAGAAGGCCATGACTTTATTGGCCTCAAGTCATTAATAAATGACATGGAGAGTGAAGATTCGAACAGGTATAGGAGTACTATAAGAATTAGCACCAGACATGTTCAACTTAGAAAGCATACTAGTCTTTGAAAGGCCTACTTCTCTGTATGTAATGCGATTGAAGCTTTTCTAGAATCTCGTTGCGATTGGTACTGTGTGAGAATCAATCCCGGAAGCTCAGTGGTTTAGCGGGCGACAGTTAGAGTTCAATACAGAGAGGGAGTTCTTGTGTGGCTTCGACTCCCCAACGAGATATGTCAGACTTTTCGTTATAGTATAGAAAAAACATTTTTGCTGTACCTTCCGTCGGTGTCAAGATGCTGTAGCTGTTCGTTGGTTGATCTAAGATCACTGAAGAAAGGGTTGGTCAACAATTTGGAGAGTTTGCTTTTCTTTCATCTTTCTAAGAGCAGTCTGTCAGATCAAATCAGGGATCAGACCGCTCCTGGTCTTCGAACTAGTTATTAATGGTCGGCTTCATTGGTATCCTTTCGGTATGCGTTGCGAACACTTTGATTTTGAGCGTCTCACCTTCTGACGAGAAGCGAAACTCGAACGGATAGAGCAGATGGTCCAACTACATAACTTTTTCTTTTTCATTACTTTCATGGTCGTGCCTCGTGGCACGGCAGCACCCGTACTATTGAAATACTTTGTCAGTAGAGATGTTCCCATGGGTGCCTCTTCTTCCAATGGTACTATAATTCCTATTCCTATCTCTTCATTCCCTCTTTTGGTCTATCTACATTCCAGGAAATTCATACGCTCCATGGACGGAGCAAAAAGTGGAGTCTTGGTCAGAGCAAGCCGCCCTATTCTATTACCAGACATAATGGGGAGAAGCTCACCCGAAACTAGAGCTAGAAACGCCTTATTTCGTTTTGTTCCCGTTCTTCATTTCCTTCTTTTCGAATCCAAGGGGGACTTCTCATATTTCGAATCTTTCTGCGGTGTGCTCTGTTTACTATTCTTTCGTACTTTCTTCTCTTTACCACGCGATAGGTCAGCGAAGCGTGAGCGGGTCCGAATAAGGAAAGGCCAAACACTTCGGCCTAACGGGAATGAGCAACGACGAAATGACAAGATGAGGTGCTCCGGGCACCCCCATTTAGAAAGAAGGGTTTAGGGCTTAAAAGCTCCATCCATGGATCCTACCTCTCACGAGTCTAAATAAGATTCAACCCTTTGGCTTTCCAATAAGATCAGAATCTTCTAAATAATCATAATGAAAATACCTCACAGTACTAAGTCACAAGATTACTTAACTAAAAACTAAAAGCATTGGGAATCTTTAACAATTAACCTACCAAAATCCAGCGATCCGGATGTAGCAATATCTTCTCCCTGAATGCATGATGCGATGACCAAAAATTCAGCAACAAACAACCTGATTATTCACCCTAATTCATCATACAAATTTTAGCAACACCTTAGGGCTTAATAAGGTAAATTGCAATTTCATCATACACATAAAAAGAAGCTAGGATTTTATATGAATGAGGAAGAAATAGGTGCCACACACTCAAATGATTAAAAGGAACAAAATCTAAAACTATAGACAAGTCAATTGATTAAATTTTGGCAAACATAGGGATAGGAATAGGGCATGCCGATTTAATGTATAAGGAAGATTTAAAGAATAAATTCATGATTTTACAACATGAATGGATGCCAAACAATCATACCAAAAAAATGAATAACAACAAAAATTAATTGAAGGAAGAATCATACAATCTTGGCACCCAAAACCAACAAATTTTGACTTGAATTTTGACAGGGAAGAACTAACCTTTTGATGGCCAACCAAAAAGCTATTATTTGCAGAAATCTAACAAAGGATGATAGAGTTATGTTATGATGAAGTTCAAGGAATTTCAGCTAGGGTTTAGGGTAGGTAAAAATTGGAAATTGAGAAGGAGATAGAATAAATTTCAAAATTTCCAGGTGGGTTTTGGTATGTTTAGGTAGGGTAGGCTGGCCACTCTTTTATAGGATCTTAGAGGATTAAATTTTCCTACTTTAAGCATAGATAAGTTTGGATAATGCTTAAAAGATAATCCTACTAAAAAATAATTATATTAAAATAGTAACTCTATTTAAAAGGAAGAACTATCTAATACTTTGGATAATAAGGGATAAAACTAAGGATAATTAACAAGAATTATAATAGAAAATATTCAGCAATAATCATTTTATGCCATCACGAATTTATTTCTTCAGGGAAAAAATAATCATTCCAGTTGCATCGACTCTTGAACTTCCTGGACATCTAAACTAAGATGAATCGGGGTCTCACAGGTACCGTTTCTTCCTTTTGCTTTCATATTTATGTTATGTATTAAGTCACCTCGTGTGTGTTTGTTTAGTATTGCAAGGTCAATCTGGAAGCATAACACTAGGGCTCGTCGGGGAACGAATAGCAGGTTGAGTAGCAGGTAGAACAAAATGAGCATAACATTCAGGATGAGCAAGCTGGGCAGGTTAAGACCGAAAACCTAGTTGAACAGCCTAGTAACCAACCCGTACTTGATGCCACAACAGCACCTCAGGACCCCATCTTGGTCCAGATTTTTGCTTCTATGGAAGGCATGTTGCATGGTATCGTTGAAAACTAGCAACGTGTGGAGGCACTAAACCGAGGTGATCCTGCACCTCCTGTAGCTATTTCCATTCCTCCTATTGCTCTAGTTCAGCCAGCTAATCCTAGAGAGGCTGAAAGACTTCTGGTGGTGATTACCAAGATGCTAAAAGAGACCTGTCAATTGGGTTGCAAGGATTTCAACAGTTCAACAGGTACGTTACAGCTCGTGAGAAGATTGACACCATATGCCGTGTTGCTCTATTTCTGTACATTTCAGAAGATGAAAAAGTTTCCATTGCCACATTCCTACTTGAGGGAGAAGCCCTTGCATGGTGGACTGTCATAAGCTTGTGGTTCGATGATCGTCTACCTACTTAAGATGAGTTTTTGCATGAATTCAATAAAAGATTCTATACCCGTTTCAACAAGAATGAGTAGTGTCAAGCTTTCTATAGGGTGGAACAAGACACCCATTTGGTGATGGAATTCAAGAAGGAACTGAGGAAGCTGTCCTGTTTTGCACCAGAGAAAGATTGCACGCCTTGCCAACTTGCGAGACGATTCCAGGATGGTTTGAGCACCGAAATCAAAACCATTGTGGGCACGACACCTGTGCAGAAATTGCCAAAACTTATTGTTGCAACCTAAGAAGCTGAAATGATGATGCTGAGTAAGAAACCTCCTGTAGCGAATACCAATGGTCCGTTTCGGCATAATTCAAAATTTTTTCATCGTTCAGAACGTTATCGTCTAAAATTATTTCCTCCTAAGAATTTTGGCAATGGAAAATTTAGAAAGAACCCTGGTGGTTCTGGTTCGAATGCAAATGGATCCACACGGAGTTCTCAGCCGCAATGATACTGCAATTGTTGAGAACTGGGCCATATACAGAGAGAGTGCACCAAACCAGGACGTAGTTCTGGAGCACCAAATTCAAATAGTGGTGGATATGCCAATCCTACTAAGCCATCAGCCCGCACACTTAGTAGACCACCTAACAATTCCACAGCTAAGGCACAGCCTAAGTGTAAGGACCCGAATTCCAACCTACTAGGACTCGTACCACCGTGAAACCCAAATAAATCCATTCTAGGGCCTATCTGAATCTCACAAGACTTATCTCCTTAAAATATATTTTTAACAAATTTTATTCTTATGTTTTTAATGGTTAGAGCATGATATTGGACAAATATCCTGGTAACATATGGAGTGAATTAAAACATCATTGGAAGTCTCTAAATTTAATCAATGAAATCCCAACACACAAGTCCCATAGGGATCCAAATATTCAGCAAGAAAACCGTACACATAATTCGGAAACAAACAAGTAAAGGAAGAACTTGAAAAAAAAAAACAGAAAATAGTCTAATCATAGTTCATGTTATATGCACAAGCAATCAAGAAAATAGGAATGCGAATGTGATGCAATATCACCTGCCATGCAGCCTTCATCTCACAGACTGGTACCACAAACAGAGAATGTACCTAAACCTGAAAATGGGTGAAAACAACAAGGTGAGATTATGTAAGAACTCCAAATCCTAACCTATTATTAATTACTCCTATTAGGACCCTTACCACTGTGTAAGAACATCAGATTATCCCTACTCATCTAAAGGTATCACACAATTCAAGAATCAATCAAAAGGGGTTAGGACCAAAACTAAGACTGAGGGTGGACTACAAACACTTCTAAAAATCAGCAGTACACAGACAGGAAAACTCATCAGGTTACTATCGTTAGTAGGAAAAAGAAAAGGCCATCACCTTCCACCTGTGTTGTTCAAGGCTTTGCTACACAGAGGGTAAAAGATTAACACACAAGCTAATCAGCAAGCCTATTCATCTTGCCAGCACATAGGATAAGGTATCTAGCCAGGACACAGGATAAGGCATCTAGCCAGCACACAAGACTAGGTATCGTAACCAGTACATAGGATTAGGGCTTCTTGCAAGCACACTGGACAAGACATCTGGCCAGCACAAAGGACTAGGCATCTAGCCAGCACAAAGGATTAGGCATCTAGCCAGCACACAGGACTAGGCATCTAGCCAGCACACAGGACTAGGTATCCAGCACGCGCAAGCTGGGGATTGCCACCCATACAACTCCCATACTAGTAAGAGCATCCCCTCTCTTTAGAAGCATTAGTGCTTACCCCGAATGGCCATCAAAACAGGATCCTGACACACAAACTAGCACACACAGAAAAACACAAAGCACAGTACCACGACAAGGTATTCTCAATCATGTTAGAACACATTCAATATGTTTAAAATACATAACACATGCAAATTAGGCACTCATAAGCTAACTCAAGGGTTCGGTATAGCTTAAGTATTTAGATCTTAATTGGAAATTCATTTATATACCATATAGTCAATTCATATGCAATATTATCAAGCCTTATGCATCGAAAATGACCAACAAGCAACAAGGATCTTTGAAGAAACCGATGACGCATAAATCCTACCTTTCTTGTCTTTGAACAAGAAGCTATTTCTTTATTTAATAAATCCAAACCACCTATAACATCACAAGATAAAGATAAAACCAAACTAAGCATGCATACTCAATAACCAAGAGAGTACCCTATTTCCTTACCAATTCCACTCACCAAACCTATCAAATACCAGTTATCAGATGCCGCAAGTTCCTTCCCTTTGGATGTATGATGTTATAGCCAAGAACTTAACAAAATTTAACCTGAGTTATCATCCCAATTAACTATGTATATTTCGGCACCAAGCATAGGACACAAGAAAAATTGTGATTTTATGCATACAAGGTGTAAGGATTATGATTTCAAGTTAACAAAGAAGGATTAGTTGTTTACAAATTGTAAAATCGAAAGAAATAAAATCAGAATCCAATAAGTTAATCAATTGATCAAGATAGACAACAATAAGGCAAGGGTAGGGCATACTGATTTCATGTATAAAGAAGATTCAAAGGATGAATTCATGATTTTAAAACATAAATGGATGCTAAACAATCATACAAACAAGAGGAACAACAACAAAAATCAATCGAAGGTAGAATCGCACAATTTTGAAATATAATCCCGCCGAATTGTGACCTAACTTACGAGAAATAAATACTAACCTTCAGATGAAAAAATCAATATGGATGGAAAGAGCTTTCCAACAAGCTATTATTTGCAAGATTCTGACAAATGATAAAAAAGTTATGCTATTTTGAAGTTCAAACAGATTTTACCAATGCCGTCGATTTACGATTTAACTTTTGAAAAAGAAAAAATAACTTTAAGATGAAAAATTCAGAATATTTGGAAAAACGACAGAAATATCTTTCCAACAAGCTATTATTTGCAAGAATCCGACCAATGATGAAAGAGTTATGCTATTTTGAAGTTTAAGAAGATTTTGGCAATTCCTCCAAATTACGGTTTAACTTTTGACAAAGAATAACTAATCTCTAAGTGAAAGCCTAATATCTCTGGAAAAAAGACAGAAAGAGCTTTCCAACAAGCTAATATTCACAGGAAGCTGCCAAAGTACGAGAGAGTTATGCTTGTTTCAAGTTCAAGCAGATTTCGACAGAAATAGGGAGGTGTAGGGTTTTGGGTTGGACAAATTTTGTATATTTTCTGTGTGAGGTTTAAGTGTGACCAGCTTCCTCTTTATATAGAGTGGTTATGAGATTAATTTATCTATTTTAAAGATTATATTAAAGCAAGATAATTATCAGAATTAAATTCTGTAATTATCATTCCTTAATTTTAGGAATTTTATTTTTTAAGATAATTATCAACTAATAAAGATTCAAATAAAATGAATTAATATTAAAAATAAGTACTGGACATTCCTTAACAATTTTGGCCATCACACATCCTCTTCTCCAGAGGCAAAAACGGTGTTTTCTTTTGCACTGGGTTTTGGACTTCTAGAACTGAAAATTTAGGGTTTCACATCTCCCCTCATAAGAATTTTGTCCTCAAAATTCTAGCACAAGTACCTAAGCAAATAGATAAGGAAAATTTGCACACATAGATTCCTCAGTCTCCCAAGACTGTTCCTCAATTTGGCCATTACGTTAAATAACTCGTACCATAGGCATGTTTTGACTGTGAAGCTGTTGAACTGACCGATCTAGTATGGCAACTGGTAATATGGAATAGGATAGGTCTTCAGCAACTTTGACTGGTGATTCTTCGAGCACATGAGCAAGGTCTTACACATACTTTCTCAAAATTGAAACGTGAAACACGTTGTGAATTCTTTCCATATTCGGAGGTAAGGCAACTCGATATGTAACTGGGTCGATCCTCTTGACAATGTCATACGGACCAATGTAATGAGGTGCTAGCTTACATCGCTATTGAAAACGAATGACTCCTTTCCATGGGCTGACCTTCAAGAACATTTTGTCACCTACCAAAAATTCTAGCTCCCTTCGTTGATTATCGATGTAGTTTTTCTGCCGATCATGGGCTATTTTTAGTCGTTATCGAATCAAGTTCAAATGCTCCATTGCTTGATCAATCAATTCTTAATTGTCTAAGCGTCTCTCACCTACTTCTTTCCAGCAAATGGGAGTTCTGAAATGTCTCCCATATAGTGCTACATAAGGTGTCATACCGATGCTTACATGAAAATTATTGTTGTAAACAAATTCCGTCAATGGTAGGCATCGACCCCAATCGATAGGCTAGTCCAACAAACTTGTACGTAGTATGTCTTCGAAAGTCTGAATCGTCCTTTCTGAATGAGCATCGGTCTGAAGATAAAATATTGTACTGAAATTCAATCTTGAACCTAGCGCATTCTGGAATTTCTCCCAAAATTGTGATGTGAAATGAGGGTCATGATCTAAAATAATGGAAACGGGTACTCCATGCAATCGAACAATCTCGTCCAAATAATGAACAATCAATTTCTCTGGTGTATCCGTCACAGGTATAGGAAGGAAGTGTGCCGATTTTGTTAATTAATCTATGATCACACAAATGGCATTGTTTCCTCGCTGCGATCTTGGCAAACCAGTCACAAAACCCATTGTGACATGCTCCCACTTCCATTCTAGAATCAGAAGTGACTGTAGTAAACCAGCGGGGCTTTGATGCTCGATCTTTACTTGTTGACATACGAGACATCAAGCAACAAACTCACTAATGTGACGCTTCATGTTCGGCCACCAATACTGCTTCTTTAAATCTCGGTACATCTTTGTGCTACTAGGATGGATAGCGAACTTCGAACTATGCACCTCAGATAAAATAAGATTATATATATGAATGTTTTGTGAAAAACATACCCAGTTTATGAAGACAAAAACTCCATCATCTCATACTCTAAAATTGCGAGCTATGGCATCAACACCATCAGATAGTTGCTTTTGAACATCAACCAGTTTCGGATCTTCTGATTGCTGATTTCGGATCTCCTCAATCAAGGTAGGCTGACTTCGTTTCGTTCCAGCAACGAACCAGAATAATCAGTGCGAAGATGCACATGGGTAGCTTTCAAATCCAACAACAAAGGCATGTACACCGCATGTAAGCCAAAACTGATGGAGAAGGAGGATGGAATTTTCGGCTCAACGCATCAGCAACAACATTCGCCTTTCCATGATGATATTTGATAATCACATCGTAGTCTTTAATCAGCTCCACCCATCTTCGTTATCTCTTGTTTAGCTCCTTTTGTGTAAGGAGGTATTTCAAGCTTTTGTGGTCGGTGAAGAATCGACACGTCTCGCCGTATAAGTAATGTTGCCATATTTTCAATGAAAACACAATGGCTGCAAGCTCTAAATCATACGTAGGATAGTTACCTTTGTGCGGTCGCAATTGTGGAGAAGCATAGGCAATGACTTTCCCTTCTTGCATCAACACACATCCAAGTCTGCATTTCAACGCATCGCTGTACACCACGTATTCTTTTCCCTTGACTGGCAAGGTCAGAAATGGTGTGGAAACCAATCATCTTTTTAACTCTTCGAAACTTTGCTGGCATTTCTCGTTCCATACGAACGACTCTCCTTTGCACATTAATTTCATCAATGATCTGGTAAGCGATGAAAAATTCTCCACAAAACGACAGTAGTATCCATAAAAGCCAAGGAAACAGCGAATTTCGAACACAATTTGTGGAGGTTCCCAAGCAACTACGGCTTCAATCTTCTTCAGATCAACAAGGACACCTTGGGTAGAAACAACATGGCCAAGGAAACTGAATTCACATAACCAGAATTTTCATTTTGAATACTTTGTGAATAACCGCTAATCCTTCGAAACATTCAGCACAACTCGTAAGTGCTTAGTATGCTCCTCTTCTGATTTTGAATAAATCAGATTGTCATCGATAAAGATTATCACAAATTTATCCAGGAACTCACAGAACACATGATTCATCAGGTCCATGACCATAGCTGGTGCATTGGTCAAACAGAATGGCATAACCAGAAATTCGTAGTGGCTATACCGCGATCTGAACGCAGTCTTTGGGATATCAACATCACAGAACAGTAATTAATGGTATCCAGTTTTGAGATCGATCTTGGAGAATATGGCTGCACCCTGGAGTTTGTCGAACAAGTCACTGATGCATGGCAAAAGATACTTGTTCTTCAAGGTCACACAATTCATCTACCGATTGTCGATGCACAATCGTAGCGAACCGTCTTTCTTCTTAACGAACAAGATAGGTGCTCCCCAAGGTGACATACTGGGTCGGATGAAACCATAATCCAACAAATCTTCCAATTGCATTTTTAGTTCCTTCATTTCTACAGGAGCCATACGATACAGAGGAATGAAAATCGGATTAATACCAGGCACTAATTGAATGCCGAATTCCACTTCCTTTGCTGGTGGTAAATCGGCTATGTCTTCTGGGAATACATCTGGAAATTCACGAACCACTGGAATAAAATCCAGATCTGAGGACTCTTTAGAAATATCATGCACGTGCACGAGTATGTTGTACATCCTTTGCTGATCAATCGCTTCACATCAAGCCAGGAAATTATGCAAGTTAGAACAAATTGCCTATCACCATCAAAGCAATACTCGACACCATCAGAAAAAGTGAACCATACACACCTGTTGAAACACTCCATACGGGCTTGATATTTCGCCAGACAGTCCATGCCTAAGATCACATCAAGTTCTCGAATTTCCAATGGAATCAGATCCACCTCAGGTACATTCAGACCCATACGTACAGCACAGCCGATCTAGACTAGATCACAAATCAATTTCTCTCCTAAAAGGGTTAGAACCGCAATAGGAGGTGTCAATGGTGTGAGATCCCAAATTTTGAGTCCTAAAAATCCAGAAGCCAGTGTAGGTGAAAAAAACATTTTACTCCTGAAGGAAAGGATGTGTGATGGCTGAAATTGGTAAGAAATGTCCAGTAATTAATTTTGGTTTAATTCCCTTTAATCTAGTTCTTTATAGGTTGATAATTACCTTAGAAATCAAAATCCCTAAAATTAAGGGGGGATATTTACATAATTTAATTCAGATAATTATCTTACTTTAATCAAGCATTTAAATAGGGATTTTAATCCCATAACCACCTTATATAAATAAGAATCCAGTCACACAAAAATTTTATACAGAAAACATTCAAAATTCGTAAAATCTAAAAATCTTACACCTCGCAATTTCTGTCGAAATCCGTTAGAACTTCAAATCAGCATAACTCTCTCATCCTTTGTCGGATTCTTACAAATAATAGCATATTTGAAAGCTCTCTTCATCCTCTTTCCACTATTGTTGGTTTATTGTCTAGAGGCTAGTTTTTCTTTGTCAAAAGTTAAATCATAATTTGACGGAATTGCCAAAATCTGCTTGAACTTCAAAATAGCATAACTCTCTCATCCTTTGTCGGATTCTTGCAAATAATAGCTTGTTGGAAAGCTCTATTCATATTCTTTCCAACCTTTATCGATTTTTTATCTGAAGATTAGTTTTCCTTTATCGAAAGTTAAATCATATTTCGGCGGGATTAAGTTTCAAGATTGTGTGATTCTGTCTTCAATTAATTTCTATTATTGTTCCTCTTATTCATATAATTGTTTAGCAACCATTTATGTTATAAAATCATGAATTTATCTTTTGAATCTTTTCAATACATGAAATCAGTATGCCCTACCCTTGCCCTATTGTTTTCTATCTTGATCAATTGATAAACCTACTAGATTCCGATCTTGTTTCTTTTGATTGTATAAGTTATAAACACTTAATCCTTCTTTGTTAACATGAAATCGCAACCCTTACACTTTGCTAACATGAAATCACAAATTATCTTATATCCTATGCTTAGTGCCGAAATATACATAGTTAAATTGGGATGGTAATTCAAGTTGAATATTGTTAAGTTCTTGGCTATCACATCACACATCCAAAGGGGAGGCATCTGCGGCATCTGACCACTGGTTTCTGATAGGTTTGGTGAGTGGAATTGTTAAGGAAATAGGGTACTTACTTGGTTATTGAGTATGCATGTATAGTTTGGTTTTGTTTTTGCCTTATGATGCTATAGGTAGTTCAAAATTATTAATAAGGGAAAAGGAATAGCTTCTTGTTCTGAGAAAAAAGAGGTAATATCTATGCCTCATCGGTTTCTCTAGAAATCCCTGTTGTTTTTTTATTATTTTTGATACCTGCCCTTATTATTATTGTATGGGAATTGATTGTAGGATATTTCCATGAATCCTATAGGCCATACCAAACCTTTGAGTTAGGTTTTGAATGCCTGAATTGCATATAATTGTGTTCTGACGTGATTGAAGATACCCTGTTGTGGTATTATGCTTTGTACTTGCTTGTGGGTGCTTGTACATGTTTGTCTCAGGAACTTATTCCGATGACAATTTGGGGTAAGCACTGATGCTCTTTGGGAGAGAAGAGTATCTTACCGGTATAGGAGTTGTATGGGTGGCAATCCCTAGCATGCTTGCACTAGAAGCCTTTTCATTGTGTGGCTTGGATGCCTAGTCCTTGTGTGGCTGGAAGCCTTGTCCTTGTGTTTATTAGATGTCTTGTCCTTGTGTGGCAGGATGAATAGGTTTGCCGATTAGCTTGTGTGCAAACCTTTTACCCTATATGCAGTAAACCTTGGACGACATAGGTGGAAGGGAATGACCTTTCTTTCTTTCTAGTGTCGAGAGTAATTTGATGAGTTTTACCTGCCTATGTACTGCTGATTTTCGAAAGTGTTGTAGTCCACCCTCAGCCTTAGTTTCGGCCCTATCCCTATGATTGATTCTTGAATTGTGTGCGTGATATCCATAGTTGTGTAAGGATGATCTTTTGTTGTTCGGGAGATTTGTGTTTAAGATTTCTTTAGATCTTATGATTTTGTGACCCTACTGAGAGTCTTGTAATCTCATCCTGTTGTAATCATTATTTTTCAGACTTAGGTAAATCTACTATCCGTGGTACCAATGTGTGAGATCAAGACTGCATGGCGAGACGATATCGCACCACATTTGCCTACCTGTTCTTTGATTGCCTGTGCATATAACATGAATTATGATTGGACTACTTTCTGTTTTTTTTTCAAGATTCCTCTTTAACTTGTTGTGTGCGATTTATTTTGGGGGTTAACTTGCTGGATATTTGTATCCCTATAGGACTTGTGAGTTGTGGATTCATTGATTTTATTTAAAGATTTCTGCTGATATTTCATTCACTCTGTATGATACTAGAATACTTGTCAAATATCATGCTCCAATTGTTGACAAACACAAAGAATGTACATGCTAAAAATTGAGAATTTGATGAGTAAGCCTTGTGGGATTCAGATTGGTCCTAATTCTTGGGCTTGTTTGGGTTTCAAGGCCGTGATGGCCCTAATCGGAACAATTAATAATAGGTTAGGAGTTAGGGTCGTTACAAGTTTTGGTAGCGGAGCATGGTTTAAGGAATATAATTGGTTATATACTAACTTGTTTGTTGATTTTGTGTTTGTAGGTAATAACATGCGCACACACTCACTCACTTAGGGGCTAATACCGAAAGTGAACTATTGATAAAAAGGGATTGATTTAAATAATGAGAATGATAATTTGATTTGCTGTGTGTTTATGTATGTTCTTATGCCTGGTATACCTTGATGTGTTTCGGTGAATGTTTGCTGTGTTTCTTGTCATTGTCGAGAATTTGTATGTTGTTGGGACATATTACCAAGTTTCCCTATGTGATTTCTATGTTGCCGAATGTATATGCGTGTGATTGCTGATGTGTATTGCCGAATGCATGGGGTGTGAGTTTGCCTAATTGCCGAATATGGATTGTGTGAATCCTTGCTAGTTTAATGCTTAATGATGATTTTCGAGAATACATATGTGTTATGATATGAGTGACAAGTACGCATTTACATGTGTGCATATGATTTCCAAAATTTGTATATTGTTTTCCAGCACATGTGTATCGTCCCGGTGCACGTCTCTCCACCAGGTACCACTTCCTTTTATAGTATCGTATTTAGTTGTGTTAAGTAACAATCATATGCTTGTATAGTATGGCAAGGTCGAACGCTACAAGGGATCGACGGTGTAGGTATGAGGTTCAGGCTGAACAGCAACTTGTTGAGCAAGAGGAGCCGAATGCACAAACTGAGCAGGGAGGGCTAGCTGAGTCCGAAAACCAACTTGAGGCACCAGCCACACCAGCCATCGATCATGTGATGGCCCAAATCCTAAACGTATTGCAAGGAATTGCTGCGAATTAGCGGCGTATGGAGGCACAATTTCAGAATGCTCCTGCACCCGCGCCCGTTGAAGAACCTATTCCTCCACTTGAACTTATACAGCCGACGTATCCTAAGGAAGCCGAGAGACTTCCCATCGTGATTACAAAATTGTTGAAGGAATCTCAACAATTAAGATGCAAAGATTTCAATGGTTCAGCCGGAGATGCTGCCGCTCATGAATGGATTGACACCTTATGTCAAATGTCCTTGTTCTTACGTATCTCGGATGATGACAAGGTTTCCATCGCCACTTTCCTACTTGAGGGAGAAGCCCTCGCATGGTAGATAGCTGTGAGCTTGCGATTTGGCGATCATCTACCTACATGGGAAGATTTTTGGTATAAATTGGACGAAAGGTTCTATACGAGATTCCAACAAAACGAGCAGTGACGAGCTTTCTACTAGCTTGAATAGGGCACCTGTTCGGTTATGGAATATGAAAATGCATTAAGGGAGTTGTCTCAATTTTCACCTGAAGAGGATCGCTCACCGTAACAGCTTTTAAGACGATTTCAGGATGGGCTGAGTATCGAACTCAAAACCATTGTTGGTACGACACCGGTACAGAATTTGCAAGAACTAATTATTGCCGCGGCTGAAGCCGAAAAGATCATGCAAACCAAGAAGCTATCTACAGCCACTAGTGGTGGATCCATAAGGGGAGATTCCAAATTTAATTGGCGTACGGGACTGTATCTTTTAAGGTCCTATCCTCAGAAAATTAATAGCAACTGTGGCGATGTTCAACAACGTCGATGTTACAATTGTGGCGAAATGGGGCATATTCAGCGGGAATGCCAAAATCCGAGACGTATCATAGGCACACCTAGTGCGGGCCGAGGTGGGTATGCTAACCCCACCAAACCGCCAACGCATGCACTAGGAGGACCACTCAATGGATCCACAAGTGAGGCGCAACCAAGACCAACAAGGCTATTCACCGTAACTGATGCCAAGGCTAGTCCTGATGTGGTGATAGGTACTATTTCATTTTTTTCTCAAAATGCTAAAGTATTATTAGATCCCAGAGAAAATAGATCATTTGTAAGTCCAAAGCTAGCACTTAACACGGATCGACCTCTATTTCCTTTTGACTCCTCCTATTGCGGTTCTGACTTCTTTAGGAGAACAACTAATTTGTGATATAGTCTACATTGATTGTGCTGTACGTATGGGTCCAAATGTATTTGAAGTGGATCTAATTCCACTGGACATCCGAGAGCTGGATGTAATCTTAGGCATGGACTGTTTGGCAAAATATCAAGCCCGTATGGAGTGTTTGACTAAACGTGTGTGGTTCATTTTTCCGGATAGTGCTAAGTATTATTTTGAAGGTGATAGGCGAGTTGTTCCAATTTGCATGATTTCTTGGCTTGATGCAAAATGATTGATAAACAAAGGATGTACAGTGTACCTCACGCACGTACATGATATTTCTAAAGAATCTTCGGATCTGGATTCTGTTCCAGTGGTTCGTGAATTTCCAAAAGAATTTCCAGAAGACATAGCCAGTTTACCACCAGCAAGGGAAGTGGAATTCGGCATTGAGTTAGTGCCTGGTACGAATCCAATTTCCATTTCTTCGTATTGTACTACCTCACGAAAGCAATTATCCTACACATGATTGGAGCTTGCAGCCGTGGTATTTACATTGAAACCGAAATTAAAGGAAATTAAAACCGAAATTAATTACTGAACATTTCTTAACAATTTCGGCAATCACATATTCTTTTCTTAAAGGGAAAAATGGTTTTTTCACCTGCACTGTAACGACCCCAATTCCTAACTATTATTAATTGCTCCGATTAAGGTCATTACCGCCGTGAAACCCAAATAAGCCTCAACAACACCTAAGACATATTAGAATTCCACAAGGCTACTCATAAGATATCAATTTTAAGCTTGTTTATTTTGTTGCTTATCAATCAATTTGAGCATGATATTGGACACATATTCTGGTAACATACGGAGTAAATAAAAACATCAGCGGAAGTCTTAAATTAATCCATTGGGTTCATAACACACAAGTCCCATAGGGATCTAAATAACCAGCAAGAAATTCATCAACCAAATTTCGGAAATAGCAAGCCAAACGAATGCTTAAACATAAACCAGAACAATGTCTAATCTTTCAAGTTATATGCGCAAGTAACAAGTATGAAAATGTGATGCGATATCGTCCCGCCATGCAGCCTTGATCTCACACACTGGTACCACGAACAGTGAATGTACCTAAGCCTGAAAAAAGGTAAAAATAACGGTTTGAGATTACAAGAATCTCAGTAGGGTCACAGCATCATAAGATCTACAGAATCCCTAAACATAAATTTCCCAATTCATATAAGATCATCCCTAAACAACTAAAGGGGATCACGCAATTCATAAATCATTCAAAAAGGATTAAGGCCGAATCAATGGCTGAGGGAGGACCACACTTCCGAAAGTTCAGAAGTACACAGGCAGGTGAAATACAACAAAATCGCTCTCAAAGAAGAAGAAAGGCCATCCCCTTCCACCTGTGTTGTCCAAGACTTACTGCAGAAAGGATAGATGGTTAACACATAAGCTAATCAGTAAGCCTTTCACCTTATCCCCGCAAGGATAAGTCGACTAGCCCCACATGGACAAGTCTTCCTTTAGTTGCAACCAGGGCATCCCCAAATCTCGCAAGATAAGGGCTTCCTGTCTCGCAAGACAGGGATCCGGCCTCACAAGGACAGATATCCAGCGTGCACTTGCTGGTTCAACACCCATACACCTCTCATAAATCGGTAAGTACCTCTCCTCTCACTAGGAGCATCAGTGCTTACCCTGGCTGGCCAGCAGAACAGGATCCTGACACACAAACACGTACAAGCACACACAGGCAAGTACAAAGCATAATACCACATCCAACATGTCAGGAAACAATCAACACATCCAATTCACATAACAATAGCATCCCAGGCACTCAATTCCTAACTCAGGGGTTCCATAAAGCCTAAAAGTTTCATATCTCATTCCGGATTTCATATTCACACCCTACAATCCAATCACAAACAATACAACAAGGGCAGGTAATAAAAACATCAGATAAGAGCAGAGGTTTCTGGAGAAACCAATGAGTCGTAGATCCTACCTCTCTTGTCTCTGAACAATAAACTAATCCTTTTCCTTTATTAAGTAAATCCGAACCACCTAAATTATCACCAGGCAAAGACAAAACAAACTAAGCATGCATATTCAATAATCAATTGAATACCTTATTTCCTTACCAATACCACTTACCAAACCTATCAGAAAACCAGTGATCAGATGTTTCAGGTGCCTCCCCCTTGTATGTGTGATGTGATAGCCAGAAATTTAACAAGAATCAACCTGAATTTACCATTCCAATTAACTATGCAAAACCTGTCGCTAAAAGTAGGACATAGGATGATTTCGTCTCATCCTAAAACAATGAAGTATTTACATCCAAGATTCGATTTATATATGGTTGGAACGAGAATGAAAAACAATTTCCAACGACATATTATTTGCAAGATTCTAACAAACGAGTAGAAAGTTATGCTATTTTGAAGTTTAAGAAGATTTGGCAAAAACTTAATTCGGCCGCCAATTTTCAAAGTACAATTAAACAACGAAATACTAACCTCCCGAAGCAAATAAAAACATTTTTGGAAAGAGGATGAAGAGAGATTTCCAACAAGATATTATTCGCAGAGATCCAATGAACGATGAAGGAGTTATGCTGGTTTAACGTTTCTGCAAATTCTGACGGCTAAGGGGAGATATAGGGTTTTAAGCCTATACAAAATTGGTAGGTTTTCTATGAATAATTCTTTGTGAGGTTGGCTTTCTATTTATAATGAATGGGTATAGAATTATGATTACTACTTTAATCACTTTATATAAATAGGATAATTTACTAGATAACTAAACTCTAAACTCTTTAATTATCTTCCCCTATTTTTAGGGACTTTAATCTCTAAGGCAATTATCTATCTATAAGGATAATCTCTAAGGAAATTCTCAGCCAATAAGGACTTAGATCTAAAAGAATTTAAAACAAAATTAACTACTAAACAATCTTACCAATTTCGGCCATCACATATCCTTTTTTTCAGGGGCAAAATCGTCTTTTCACCTGCACTGGCTTCTGGACTTCTAGGACTCAAAATTCGGGGTCTTACATGCACTGGCTTCTGGAATTCTAGGACTCAAAATTCGGGGTCTCATATAGCTTCCTTCAACAATTTAGTAATCACGACGGGAAGTCTCTCAGCTTTCTTAAGAGGAACCGTCTGTACAGGCTCAAGTAGAGGAACAGGTTCTTCCACGGCCGCTGGTGCAGGAGCATTCTGAAATTGGGCCTCCATACGTTGCTGATTTGCAGCAATCCCTTGCAATACATTTAAGATTTGTGCCGGAACAGGATCGATGGCTAGTGCGGCTGGTGCCTTAGGTTGATTTTTGGGATTAGTTTGCCCTCCTTGCTCAATTTGTGCATTCGGCTCCTCTTGCTCAACAGGTTAGTGTTCGGCCTGAACCTCATACTTACCCCGTCGACGCCTTTGTAAACTCGGTCTTGCCATACTATACGAATACACAATCGTTACTTAACACATAACCGAAATACGAAACTATGGAAAGAAATGGTACCTGGTGGAGAGGCATGCACCGGATGATACGCATATGCTGGAAAACAAAATACACATGCACCCAAGTACACATAAATTTCAGAAATCATATGCACACTTGACAATTACATCAATACTGACATATAAGCACTCGGCAAACAATCATCAAGCATTTGGTAAACACACAGGGACATTTGGAAATAGTCTTAGGAATTATAATTTTCATGCAAAAACATACATAAGCATTCAGAAAGACAACATGCATCAATAATACCCATTCGACAATAGTTAAAGAAAACAAAGCAATCATATGAAGTCATACAAGGCATAAAAATACACATAAACACACAACAAGTCAAATTATCAATTTCATTATTTAAATCTTACAAACCAATCCTTTTTTAGTATTAGATCATTTTCAGTCTATCCCCTAAGTGAGTCGGTGTGTGCGTATGTACCTACCTACAAACACAAAATTAACAAACAAATTAGCATATAACAAATCATATTCCCTAAACCATGCTCCGATACCAAACTTTTAAGGACCCCAAATCCTAACATACTATTAATTGTTCCTATTAGGACCCTTACCGCCGTGAAACCCAAACAAGCCCGAACCAGGACCTATCTGAATCCCAAAAGGCTTATCCATCTAGTTTTAATTTTAGCATGTTAGTTCTTTTAAGATTTAAAAGTTTAGAGCATGATATTGGACAAATATTCTGGTGTCATACGGAGTGAATAAAACATCAGCGGAATTTTTCAAATTTAATCGATGAATCCATAACACACAAGTCCCATAGCGATCCAAATAACCAGCAAGTGAACCTCCAACATCATTCGGAAATAACAAGCAAAGGAGGAATCCTTAAAAATAAAAAAATAGTCCAATCAATGTTCATGTTATTTGCGCAAGCAACCAAGGAGACAAGTACGCAAAAGTGATGCGATATCGCCCCACCGTGCGGCCTTGATTCTCACACAGTGGTACCACAAATGGTGAATGTACCTAAGCCTAAAAAATGGTGAAAAAAACAGGATGAGATTACAAGAATCTCAATAAGGTTATGGCCGAAACTAAAGCTGAGGGTGGACTACAAACACTTCTGAGAATCAGAAGTATACAGGCAGGAAAACTCATCAGGTTACTCTCGACAGTAGGAAAAAGAAAAGGCCATCCGTTTCCACCTGTGTTGTCTAAGGTTTTACTGCACAAAAGATAAAAGGTTAACACACAAGCTAATCAGAAAACCTATTCAACTTACCAACACATAGAACAAGACATCTAACCAGCACATAGGACTAGGCATCCTAACTAGCACACTGGATTAGGGCATCTTGCCAGCACATAAGACAAGGCATCTAGCCAGCAAAAAGGACTAGGCATCTAGCTATCATAAAGGACTAGGCATCTACCCAGCACAAAGGACTAGGCATCTACCCAGCACACAGGACTAGGCCTCCAACACACGCAAGCTGGGGATTGCCACCCATACAACTCCCATACCAGTAAAAGCCTCCCCTCTCCCAACTAGCATCAACGCTTACCCAGAATTGCCATCGGAACTGGATCTTGGCTCACAAACAAGTACACACAGGCAAGCACAAACACAATACGACGACAAGGTATTCTCAATATTGTCATAACACATTCAATGTGTTCAAAGCAAACAACACATGCAAATTAGGCACTTATAACCGAACTCGAGGGTTTGGTATAGCTTAAGTAATCAGATTTTAATCCGCAATTCATGTATATTGTAACGACCCCAATTCCTAACTATTATTAATTGCTCCGATTAAGGTCATTACCGCCGTGAAACCCAAATAAGCCTCAACAACACCTAAGACCTATTAGAATTCCACAAGGCTACTTATAAGATATCAATTTTAAGCTTGTTTATTTTGTTGCTTATCAATCAATTGGCACATGATATTGGACACATATTCTGGTAACATACGGAGTAAATAAAAACATCAGCGGAAGTCTTAAATTAATCCATTGGGTTCATGACACACAAGTCCCATAGGGATCCAAATAACCAGCAAGAAATTCGTCAACCAAATTTCGGAAATACCAAGCCAAACGAATGCTTAAACATAACCCAGAACAATGTCCAATCTTTCAAGTTATATGCGCAAGTATCAAGTATGCAAATGTGATGCGATATCGTCCCGCCGTGCAGCCTTGATCTCACACACTGGTACCACGAACAGTGAATGTACCTAAGCCTGAAAAATGGTAAAAACAACGGTTTGAGATTACAAGAATCTCAGTAGGGTCACAACATTATAAGATCTACAGAATCCCTAAACACAATTCTCCCAATGCACATAAGATCATCCCTAAACAACTAAAGGGGATCACGCAATTCATAAATCATTCAAAAAAGGTTAAGGCCGAATCAATGGCTGAGGGAGGACCACACTTCCGAAAGTTTAGAAGTACACAGGCAGGTGAAATACAACAAACTCACACACAATGATGAAGAAAGGCCATCCCCTTCCACCTGTGTTGTCCAAGACTTACTGCACAAAGGGTAGATGGTTAACACACAAACTAATCAGTAAGTCTTTCACCTTATCCTCGCAAGGACAAGTCGACTAGCCCCTCATGGAACAAGTCTTCCCTTAGTCGCAACCAGGGCATCCCCAAATCTCGCAAGATAAGAGCTTCCTGTCTCGCAAGACAGGGATCAGGCCTCGCAAGGACAGATATCCAGCGTGCACTTGCTGGTTCAACACCCATACACCTCCCATAAATCGGTAAGTACCTCTCCTCTCACTAGGAGCATCAGTGCTTACCCTGCGTGGCCACCAGAACAGGATCCTGACACACAAACACGTACAAGCACACACAGACAAGTACAAAGCATAATACCACAACAGGGTATCCTCAATCACGTCAGGAACCAATCAACACATCCAATTCATAAAACAATAGCATCCCAGGCACTCAATTCCTAACTCAGGAGTTCGATACAGCCTAGGAGATTCATATCTCATTCCAAATTTCATATTCACACCCTACAATCCAATCACAAACAATACAACAAGGGCAGGTAACAAAAACATCAGAAAAGAGCAGGGGTTTCTGGAGAAACCGATGAGGCGTAGATCCTACCTCTCTTGTCTCTGAACAATAAGCTAATCCTTTTCCTTTATTAAGTAAATCTGAACAACCTAAATTATCACCAGGAAAAAACAAAACAAACTAAGCATGCATATTCAATAATCAATTGAATACCTTATTTCCTTACCAAACCTATCAGAAAACCGGTGATCAGATGTTGCAGGTGCCTCCCCCTTGGATGTGTGATGTGATAGCCAGAAACTTAACAAGAATCAACCTGAATTTACCTTTCCAATGAACTATGCAAAACCTGTCACTAAAAGTAGGGCATAGGACGATTTCCTCTCATCCTAAGACAATGAAATATTTACATCCAAGCTGAGATTTATATATGGTTGGAAATAGAATGAAAAGATCTTTCGAACGACATATTATTTGCAAGATTCTGACAAACGAGTAGAAAGTTATGCTATTTTGAAGTTTAAGAAGATTTGGCGAAAACCTAATTCGGCCGCCGATTTTCAAAGTAACATTAGACAAAGAAATACTAACCTCCCGAAGCAAATAAAAAGTGTTTTGGAAAGAGGATGAAGAGAGCTTTCCAACAAGCTATTATTCGAAGAGATCCAATGAATGATGAGGGAGTTATGCTGGTTTAAAATTTCTGCAAATTCTAACGGCTAAGGGGAGGTATAGGGTTTTAAGCCTATACGAAATTGGTAGGTTTTCTATGAATAATTCTTTGTGAGGTTGGCTTTCTATTTATAATGAATGGGTATAGAATTATGATTACTACTTTAATCACTTTATCTAAATAGGATATTTTACTAGATAACTAAACTCTAAACTCTTTAATTATCTTCCCCTATTTTTAAGGACTTTAATCTCTAAGGCAATTATCTATCTATAAGGATAATCTCTAAGGAAATTCTCAGCCAATAAGGACTTAGATCTAAAAGAATTTAAAACAAAATTAACTACTAAAAAATCTTACCAATTTCGGCCATCACACATCCTTTCCTTCAGGGGCAAAATTGTCTTTTCACCTGCACTGGCTTCTGGACTTCTAGGACTCAAAATTCGGGGTCTTACATATATACCATATAATCAATTCGCATACAATATTATCAAGGGTATGCATAAAAAATGACCAACAAGCAACAAGGATCTCTGAAGAAACCACTGAGGCATAAATCTTACCTCTCTTGTCTCTGAACAAGAAGCTATTCTTTTGCCTTTATTTATTAGATCCAAAGACAAAACCAAACTAAGCATGCATACTCATTAACCAAGTGAGTACCCTATTTCTATACCGATTCCATTCACCAAACCTATTAGAAACCAGTGATCAGATGCCTCAGGTGCCTCCTCTTTGGATGTGTGATGTGATAGCCAAGAACTTAATAAGATTCAACTGAATTATCATCCCAATTAACTATGAATATTTAGGCACTAAGCATGGGACACAAGACAATTTGAGATTTTATGCATATAAGGTGCAAAGGTTGGAATTTCATGTTAACAAAGAAGGATTAGGTGTTTACAACTTGTACAATCAAAAGAAACAAGATCAGAATCCAATAGGTTAATCAATTGATGAAGATAGGCAACAATAGAGCAAGGGTAGGGCATACTGATTTCAGGTATAGAGAAGATTCAAAGGATAAATTCTTGATTTAACAACATTAATGGATGCTAAACATTTATACAAACAAGAGGAACAACAACAGAAATCAATCAAAAGCAGAATCGCACAATTTTGAAACCTAATCCCATCGAATTGCTTCCTAATTTATGACAAAGAAAAACTAATCTCCAGATGAAAACCCCAAGATGGTTAGAAATAGGACGGAAAGAGATTTACAAATAGCTATTATTTGCAAGAATACGACAAATGATGAAAGAGATATGCTATTTTGAAGTTGAAGTAGATTTTGGCAATTCCGTTGAATTATTATTTAACTTTTGACTAAATATTTATGTGTATGAATGAGATGAAATCCTTTTTCTTTCTAATAAGATCAGAATCTGCTAAACAATTACAAGGAAAAGACCACACAATACTAAGCCACAAGACTACTTAATTAAAAACCAAAGGCATTTGGAATCCTTACCAATTAACCTACCCAATTCCAACGATCCGGATGCAGTAATATCTTTCCCCTGAATGTGAGATGTGATGGCCAATAATTCAGTAAGAATCCACTTGATATTTAACCGTAATTCAATATAAAAATTTCAGAAACACCTTAAGTTTTATAGGGAAATTTGCGATTTCAACATTAGAGAGGTTAGGGGTTGTGATTTTATGAAGTTAAGAAAGGAATAGGTGTTTATAACATGTACAATAAAAAGAAACAAGGTCAGAATCCAATAGGTTAATCAGTTGATCAAGATAGGCATCAATAGGGAAAAGGTAAGGCATGCTGATTTCATGAATAGGGAAGATTCAAAGGATGAATTCATGATTTTAAAATCAATAATGGAAGCTAAACAGTCAAACATACAAGAGGAACAATAACAGAAATCAATTGAAGGCAGAATCACACAATTTTGAAACTTAATCCCTACGAATTTCGACCTAAATTACGGCAAATAAAAGCTAACCGTCAGAAGAAAAACCAAATTGTCTGGATAGAGAACGAAAAAATCTTTCCAACAAGCTATTATTTACAAGAATTTGACAAAGGATGAAAGAGTTATGCTATTTTGAAGTTCAAGCAAATTGTGGCAATTCTGCCAAAATATGATTTAAATTTTAACATAGAAAAATTAACCTTTAGATAAAAAAATCTAAGATTTTTTGATAGAAAATGAATAGAACTTTCTAACAAGCTATTATTCGCAAGAATCCGAGAAAGGATGAGAGAGTTATGCTATTTTGAAATTCAAGCAGATTTTCGCAATTCCATCAAAATACGATTTAACTTTTAACAAAGAAAACTAACCTCCAGATGAAAAACCCATAATTCCTGGAAAGAGGATGAAGAGAGCTTTCCAACAAGATATTATTCGCAAGACTCCGATAAAGGATGAGAGAGTTATGCTAAGATGAAGATCAAGGAGTTTCGGCTAGGATTTAGGCAAAAATCGAAAATTTAGAAGAAAGGGATAAATTACGAAATTTCTATTTGGGTTTTAGTATGTTTAGGTTGGATAGGCTGACTACTCTTTTATAGATGTCTAAGGAGGTTTAGCTAATAGATAAATCCCTACTTTTAAGCTTAAAAGGATAATTAAAAGATAATTCTATTAGATGTATAATTATATTTAAAAGGATAAATTTATTAAAAGATATATTTTATTTAAAAAGAAGAATTATCTAATACCTTAGATAATAAGGGACAAAACTATTATTATAAAAATACCAGAATTAAAATAGGAAATATCTGGCAACAACATGTTCAGACCATCACACATCTATTTCTTCAGGAGCAAAATAGTCATTTCAGCTGCATCGGCTCCTGGACTTCTTAGACTTCCTGAACATCTAAAGATCGGGATCTCACAAGAAAGGTTATCCCTTTTCACCTATGCTGTCCAAGGCTTCGTTGCATAAAGGTTAAAAGGTTAACACACAAGCTAATCAGCAAGTCTATTCATCTTACAAGGACACATGATAAGACATCTAGCCAGTATATAAGACTAGGTATCCTAACTAGCATATAGGATAACAGCATCCAAACGACACAAGGATAAGAGTATCTTGCCAGCACTCAGGACAAGGCATCTAGCCAAGACATAGGACTAGGCATCCAATGTGCACAAGCTGGGGAATGCCACCCATACTACTCTCATACCAGTAAGAACCTCTCCTCTCCCAAGGGGCATCAATGCTTATCCCAAATGGACACTAGGAAAGGATCCTGACACACAAGCATACACAAGAACACACAGGCAAGCACAAAGCACAATACCACAATAAGGTAACCTCAATCATGACAGAACACAATCAACATGTTCAATACACAAAACACATGTAAATTAGACACTCATAACCTATCTCAAGGGTTTGGTATAGCCTAGAGGTTCACATCTCAATCAGCAATTCAATCATATACTATCCAGCATATGCGTATACAATCATCAACATGTATATTCACCTAAATCAATAAGCAAACAACAAGATTCTCTGAAGAAACAGATGAGGCATAGATCATAACTCTCTTGTCTTTGAACAGTAAGCTATTCCTTTGTCTTTATTCAAGGGATCTGAATCACCTATAATATCATAAGGAAAAGACAAAACAAAACTAAGCATGCATACTCAATAATAAAGTAGATATCCTATTTCCTTACCAATTCCACATACCAAACCTATTAGAAACCAGTCATTAGATGCCACACGTGTCTCTCCCTTAGAGGTGTAATGTGATAGCCAAGAACTTAACAAGAATCAACCTGAATTACCATCCCAATCAACCATACAAATTTCGGCACTAAGAATAAGACAGTAAAACAAATTATGATTTCATGTTAACAAGCCTTAGGGGTTGCATTTTCATGTTAACAATGAAGGATTAGGTGTTAGTAACACATATAATAAAAAATAACATGATCAGAAACCAACAGGTTAATAAACCATACAACATTAGGGCAAAGGGTAAGGTATGTCGATTTCATGTATAAGGAAGCTTCAAAGGATGAATTTATGATATTCTAACATGAATGGATGCCAAACAATCATACGAACAAAAGGAACAACAATAAAAATCAACTAAAGGAAGAATCACACAATTTCAGCATCAAAACTGATGAATTATAACTTGAATTTCGGCAGGGAAGAACCAACCTGTTGATGACCAAACCAAGGTAAATAGATAGAGGATTGAAAGATCTTTCCAACAAGCTATGATTTTTGGAATTCTGATAAAGTATGAGAGAGTTTTGCTAGGATGAAGATCAAGGAAATTTTGACAACAATATGGTATGGTGTAGGGTCTGACGTTTGATGAATTTTGTGTGTTTTTTGGGTGTGTGGACAGGTGTGGCAAGCTACTCCTTATATAGGATGTTTATGAGATTAATTTTCCTACATTAAAGGCTAGATAAGGTAAGATAATCATTAGAATTTAATTCTGAATTTATTCTTCCTTAATTTTAGGAATTTTATCACTTAAGGTAAAGACTGAAACTATAAGAAAACAAATCAAAGGGAAATGAAACCAGAAATGATTACGAGACCTTCCACACTTTTTGTGGCCATCACACATGTGAGGACCCGATCCCGGATACCGGACCTCACCGCCGTAGGACTTAAATTGACCCCACCGAGGGACCAACTAGAACCCTACAAGGCTTCTCTTACAAAATCCATAAAGTTATAAAATTCTGGTTGCCGTTTATCAGCAATACAACCAAGTTTATTGGATTCTCATATATTCAAGGAAACCCTTACACTCATGAAAAATTGTTTGAGCATGGTTCTAAACATATTTAAACATGTGGGTAGTTTTCACGCATATTTCACAAAATCAAAAACACATACATAAATATTAATTTTCAAACACATGCCGAGTACATCACTAGTCGCAATTAAACCATTTCAAGCATGCCTCATACTCAAAACCAAAACAAAAATCATTTATGTAAACTATATTAAAGGTGAGTAGCCTATCAAACCGATGATACGAAGTCTCCCACCTTTTGTCTCTGATCACGGAGTCCTTTCCTACAAGCCCTGCTATGCCTACCATTAAGATCGTAACATACTCATGGTTAGGATCCAACAGCTCCATACTCAAATCTAAAGAACACTTATGGATCTAATTGACCCAAGTATATATATATATATACTCACTAATCAACAACTCACCTTGATGTATCTTGTTTGATTGTGATACTTGTGGGTCTAAGGGTACTTCCGATAGGTTAACCTTAACGATTTCTCATGAACTTTTTATCATAGATTGATGACATTCTAAGAAGAATGTGGATATGAAGAATGAAAAATTTGGCCGAGTAGAAAAAAAGATAGAAAATCTACAAGTTGCGGAAACTGTAGGGTGACGAGTTTGGTTTATGAACTTGGGGAATGAATTTCTGGATTCAGTCTTGAGTTTCTTGGCAGGTTGGTTCAAAAAAGAGTTCAAGGTATCAGAGAGGGTGTTCAGAGAGGCTTAGAGAAGGAAGAAAAATTGAAGAAGATAGATACCAAGATCAAGAACAGATTAGTTCCAAAAGATAGAAGAAAAGCTCTGGTTGCAGCAGCACAAGGTTTGGTTGGTATTTCAGGTGAGACTTCTGGTGACTTAAGTGTACATTCAGGCAAGCAAGAATAGACCAGAAAGTGAAAGAAAATGCATGCCAAAGATAGGGAAAGTCGGACTCAAGAGGGGACACACAAGAGAAACCAGAATTTGCAAGATGGTGAGTGATCTAGGGGTTCCCAAACCAATGGCAATCAGATGAAAGTGAGTGGGAATCTTGCAATGGCAGACAAGGGTAAGTGGAGAGGTGTGTTTTAGCTGGAAAAGGAGAGAAATATTCTGGTGGGAGGGCCAGGAAATGATGCTTAATCAAGTGTGTTAGGGGAAGGTTGAAGTTTGAATTAATCATGTGTGTAATGTCTAGTTAGGTGGGTTATTAAGCAATATAAAACAAAGAAAAATTCAAAAGAATCACCACCAGGAGAGGAATTCCGACTGTAACTTGAAAGGAAAAGCATCAGGTATGAAAATGGCAGACAAATTTGATTTAGAATGTGGCCTACACAAAAGGTTAAGCATGTGAAGGCAGATTTGAACAATAATGGCACAACTAGACACTCAACTTGTATAAACACATAAAGGACCCAAATTATGGCTGTATGAGATGTGGATCCTGAGGTAAGTATGATAAGGTAATGTAGGTTTAATCCAGGTGAAAATCTTATGTAATTACCCACTGTAATTGCTGAGTTACGGTACGGTAAAAAAATCAGGGATTTTACAGTGATCAATTGTTTTTGTGACTGGTGTAATCTGATTTTACTCTATGATGATTGTCTAATTACATAGCCAATTTAATCAATGTAGAATGAGTACATTGGGCCTTAGGAAATTTCCGAATGTACTTGGGCCTTGGGAATGGTAATTGGGCCGAAAATATGAAGATACGAATCAATTACGGTCAACAGCAGTTTTAAGATCGGACAATTCGTAAAACTGCGTCATATAAGTAGTTTATATTTATGTTAACTGAGAAGTTACATTGCCAAGAATCTAATTACTCACTTTTACCTTTCATAGGGTTACTCAGGTGTCTAAGGTTCACTCAGGTCCATCTAAATCGTAAAATGTTACCACCACACGGTAAACAAAACTCATCCGGAGTCCTCGACGGGGTAAAACTCGGGGACTTACCAAACTAATACGGTAGAAATGGATACAGTAAAAATTTAGGCATTGCCGAAATGACTCGTACGGGCATCAAAGTCATTAACTAATAGGTCTAGTACATATCTAACACTCAAAATGCTGAAAAATAACTTATACGATAAAAATAAAAAGGAAGAATAACTGATGGAAACCTCTAAAAGAGCGAGATCTTACAACACATCCATTTTTTTAAGGGAAAATGATCATTTCATCTGCAATTGCTTCTGGATTTCTAGGACTCAAAATTCGGGGTCTCACATCCTCCCCTCCTTATAAGAATTTCGTCATCGAAATTTTAGCACAAGTTCCTAAGCAAATAGTTAAGAAACTTTTGCATGGATAGATACCTCAGTCTCCCAAAATTATTCCTCAATTTGGCCATTACACCAAACAACTCATACCATAGGCACATTTCGACTGTGAAGCTATCGAACTAATCTATCTAGTATGGCAGTTGGCTGTACGGGATAGGATAGGTCTTCAGCAACTTCGACTGGGGGTTCCTCAAGCATATGAATAGGGTCTCGCGCATACTTTCTCAACATAGAAACATGAAACACATTGTGAATTGTTTCCATATTTGAAGGTAATGCAAGTCAGTATGCAACAAGGCCGATCCTCTCGACAATGTAATACAAACCAATGTAATGAGGTGCTAGCTTTCCTCACTGCTGAAAACGATGGACACCCTTCCTTGGGGTGACTTTCAGAAATACTTTGTCACCAACCGTGAATTCCATCTCCTTTTAGTGATTATCAGCATAATTTTTTGCCGATCTTACGATATCTTTAGCCATTGTCAAATCAAGTTCTGCTGATCTGTTGTTTGATTGGATTGTGTTAGTGTCTCTCGCCTACTTCATTCCAGTAAATGGGTGTTCTGCAATGTCTCCCATATAGTGCTTCATAAGGTACCAAACTGACGCTTACATGAAAGCTATTATTATTAGCAAATTCCACTAATGGTAGGCATCGCTCCCAACCGGTTTGCTGGTCCAATACACTCACATGTAGCATGTCTTCGAGTGTTTGAATCGTCCTTTCAGAGTGGCCATTGGTCTGAGGATGAAATGCTGTACTAAAATTCAATGTCGAACCCAGTGCATTTTGGAAGTTCTCCCAAAATCGTGTTGTGAAACAAGGGTCACAATCTGAAACGATGGAAATTGGTACTCCATGCAATCGAACAATCTCGTCCAAGTAATATACAACCAATTTCTTGGGTGTGTCTGTCACACGTACAGGAAGTGTGCAGATTTCATCAATCAATCCGTAATTACCCAAATGGCATCGAATCCTCATTGATATCTAGGAAAACCGGTCATAAAATCCATCGTGACATGCTCCCACTTCCATTCTGGAATCGGTTGTGACTGTAGTGAACCAGCAGGTCTTTGATGCTCAATCTTTACTTGTTGGCATACGAGGCATCAGGCAACGAACACAGCAATGTGACGCTTCATGCTTGGCCACCAATACTCCTCCTTCAAGTCTTAGTACATCTTTGTGCTACTAGGATGGATAACGAACTTCAAACTATGTGCCTCAGACAATATCAGATTACGAATATCAACATGTTGTCAACATACTTAGTTTCTGAAGACAAAAACTCCATCATCTCACACTCTAAAATCGCAAGCTATGGCATGAACACCATCAGATAATTGTTTCCAAATTTCAGCCAACTTTGGATCTTCCATTTGCTGATTCTAGATTTCCTCAGTCAATGTAGGCATTACTTCGGTTTGCGCCAACAACGAACTAGAAAAATCGGTACCAAGATGCACACGTGTTGCTTTCAAATCCAGCAACATTGGCATGTATTGGGTGGGTAGGAAAACCAAAACCGATGGGGAAGGAGGATGAAACTTTTTGTTTAAAGTATCAGCAACAACATTTTTTTTTTCAGGATGATATTCGATGATCAGATCGTAGTCTTTAATCATCTCCACCCATCTTCGTTGTCTCATATTCAACTCTTCCTGCATAAAGGGGTATCTCAGGCTTTTGTGATCGGTGAAAATTCAGCACTTCTCGCTATACAAATAGTGGCACCATATGTTCAACGCAAACACCACAGCTATACGCTCCAAATCATACATAGGATAATTGCTTTTGTGTGGTCGAAATTGTAGGGAAGCATAGGCAAGAACTTTCCCATCTTGCATCAATACGCATCCAAGTCTGGATCTTGATGCATCGCTCTTCACTATATACTCTTTCCCACCGATTGGTAAGTTGGGGATTGGTGAAGGAACCAATTGGCTTTTCAATTATTCGAAACTTTGCTGCCATTTCTCTTTCCACACAAATGGGTCTCCTTTGTATGTCAACTTCTTCAATGGTCCAACAAGCGATGAAAAATTCTCAACGAAGCGATCGTAGTATCCGGCTAAGCCAAGGAAACTACAGACTTCAAACACAGATTGCGGGGGTTCCCTAACAACTACAGCTTCAATCTTCTTGGGATCAACTAACACACCTCAGCGGAAACAACTTGGCCAAGGAAAGTAACTTCACATAACCAGAATTCACATTTGGAGTACTTTGTGAACAACTGCTGATCCCTCAAAATATTCAGCACAATATGCAAGTGCTCAGCATTTTCTTATTTCGATTTTGAATAAATCGCAATGTCATCGATGAAGAGTATCACAAATCTATCACCACATAAGGGCTAGCGTCGGCATCAGTCAAGGTGAATAGCCTTATTGGTCTTGGGTGTGCCTCACTTGTGGAACCGATGGGTGGTCCTTCTTGTGCACGTGTTAGTGGTTTGGCAGGAATGACATACCCACCATGATTGGCATTTAGTGCTCCTATGATACACCTTGGATCCCTCTAAATATGTCCCATCTTGCCACACTTGTAACATCGACATTGCTTAGAATTCTATGTAGATCCATTGGAATTCGGATCAAAAAATTTTTTCTTGTTGTTAACTCCATTGCCATTGTTTTCGGATGATAGGACCTTAAATGATAGGGTCCCATATGCCGATTGAACTTTGAATCACTCCTAGAGGATCTGCCACTAGTTGCTGCAGACGCCTTCCTGGTTTGCATGGTCTTCTCGGCTTCAGTCGCGGCAATGATTAGTTCTTGCAAATTATGCACCGGTGTCGTACCAATGATGGTTTTGAGCTCGGTACTTAGCCTATCCTGAAATCGTCTCGCAAACTGGTACGATGAACGATCCTTCTCTGGTGCAAATCGGGACAACTCCTTATGAGAGCATCTGGCCTTGGATGCATGCTGATTTAAGATGGAAAAGTCGTTGCCTATGTTTCCCAATAGTTACATCCATATGAGAGCAACTATCCTACGCATGATTTGAAGCTTGCAGCAGTAGTATTTGCATTGAAGATTTAGCGTCATTACTTGTACGGTGAGATGTGTAACGTTTTCACCAATCACAAGTGTTTGAAGTCTGCTCTTACGCAGAAAGAGCTGAGTATAAGACAACGAAGATGGGTGGAATTGATTAAAGACTATGATTTGATTATAGAATATCATCCTGGAAAGGCAAATGTGGTAGCCGATGCATTGAGTCAGAAGAACCCTTCTTCTTCTTCTTCTTCATCATTTTTTTTTCTTGCTCATATGCGTGCACACTATATAAGGACCCAAACCCAACCTATAAGGACCCTTACTGCCATGAAACCCAAACAAGCCCAACCTAAGACCTATTTGAATCCAACAAGGCTCAATCTAGCTAGTTTGATTTTATTAGATTCATTTCTTATATTTTTTAAGGTTGGAGCACAACGATAATGGACAAACATTCTGGTAACATACAGACAGAATAAAAAAAAAATATTAGCAAAAGTATTTATAACTAACCACTAGAATCATAACACCCAAGTCCCAAAGAAATTTCAAAATCCAGCAAGTAACCCTCAAGCATATTTCCGAAATTAACAAGAATAAGAGGGATCTAATGAACCAGAAAGTAATCTAATCAAGCTTCATATTTAGTGGTATATGTGCAAATAATCAGCAAGGAAGGAGGTATGCGAATGTGATGCAATATTGTCCCGCTGTGCAGCCTTGATATCACACACCGGTACGACAAACTGATGATTTAACTAAGCCTTAAAAATGGGAAAAACAATAGGGTGAGATTACAAGAATCTTAGTAGGGTCACAACATCATAAGATCTACTGAAATCTAAACAAATATCTCTTAAACACAACTAAAGAGATGTTAAACAATCATCAATCAATCTGAAAAGGGATAGGGCCAAAAGTAACAAGCTATGGGTGGACTAAGAAAACTTTTGAAAACAAAAGTATATACCTAGGTAATTTATCATTCAATCTCATCAATAGAAAGGCTATTCCCTTCCACTTGTGTTGTCCAAGGCTTAGCTGCACAAAGGGTAAATGGTTAGCAAACAATCAAATCAGTGAACCTATCCATCTTCCCACACAAGGATAAGGCATCCAAGCCACACAAGGACAAGGCATCCAAGCCACACAAGGACAAGACATCCAAGCCACATAAGAATAGGGGCATATAAACCGCACAAGGTTAAGAGCATCTTTCCACAAAAGGACAAGGAATCTAACCACACAAGGACTAGGCATCCAGCGTGCATTTGCTGGGGATTGCCACTTATTTGATTCCCAAACCAGTAAGAACCTCTCGTCTCTCTAGGATCATCACTGCTTACCCCGAATGCCACCGAAAAAGGATCTTGACACACAATCATCTACAAGAAAACACAAGAAAGTATCAAGCATAATACCACAGGAGGGCATACTCAATCATATCATAGCACATTTAGCAAGTCCAATGCACATAACGCATCCAAATTAGGCACACACAACCTATCATAGGGGTCTGAAATTGCCTAAGGAACTATAGTTTAATCTATAACTATGTATACTAAACACAAGGCACACACATGTAACAACAACAAGGACAAGTACTAGAAACATCAATCAAAAAATAAGGATCTCTAGAGAAACCGATAAGGTATAGATCCTACATTTCTTGTCTTTGAACAAGTAACTAATGTTTTAGCTTTCTTATGAGGATCTGAACCACCTAACCACACATAAGGCAAAAACTACACTAAGCATACACATTTAGAAATCAAATAAACATCTTAGTTCCTCACCAATTCCACTCACCAAACCTATCACAAACTAGTGATCAGAAACTGTTGGAACCACCCCCTTGGATGTGTGACCCAATTCCCCATTCAAATTTTGGCACTAAGTTAGGGAATAATCCAAATTGCAATTTCATGCATATAGGGTTTAAAGTTTGCAATTTGATGATAACACAAAAGGATTAGGTGCCAAATACACATACAATTAAAAAAACAAGATCAGAAACCAACAGACAAGTCAATTGGTAATAATTGGAAAAAAAAAAAAAAAGAGTAAGGCATGCCAATTTCACACATAGGGAAGATTCAAAGGAGGAATTCATGATATTGCAACATTAATAGGTGCCAAGCAATCATAGAAACAAGAGGAACAACAACTAAAACCAATTGAAGGATCAATCAAGGAATTTTGACACGAATACCTAGAAAATTATGATTGCAGTAAATACGAGGAAGAACTAACCTTCTGATGACGAAACCATGACAGCAAGATAGAGGATGAAAAGAGGTTTCCAACAAGCTATTATTTGAAGAAAATTTGATGAAAGATGAAAGAAATCGGCTATGGTATGTGTTCAGGACTTTTCAGCAACAAGGGTAAGGAAGAAGAGTATACGTGATGATTTTGTGTATTTTCAGTGTGTGGCTGACTGTTATATTTGTAGGATCAATGAGACTAATTTTCTTTATTTTTAAAGCAATATAATATAAGATAATTCTTTGGATTTAATTCTAGAATTATCTCTTAAGATTTGACGATATACCATTTATGATAGAAATGAATCAAGAAGGATATGAAATAAGAAGGAAATGAAATAAACCAAAAGAGAAAAGAACCTTCAATACTAATTCTGGCTCCAACATATCCATTTCCTCAGGGGCAAGATGGCCATTTTAGCTTCACTAACTTCTGGGCTTCTAAGACTAAGGATTTAGGGTCTCACATCCTCCCCTTCTTATAACAATTTCGTCCTCAAAATTTCAATACAAGTACCTGATAAAACAGGTAAGGAAATCCCGCATGCATTGTTTCCTCAGTCTCTTAAGACTGCTCCTCAACTTGGCCATTACACTAAACAACTTGAACTGTAGGCTCGCTTTGACTGCAAAACTGTCGAACTAAACAATCTAATATGGCAACTGGCTGCATGAGGTAATATAGGTCTTCAGCAACGTCGACTAGCAGTTCTTGGAGCACATGAGTAGAGTCTTAAACATACTTCCTCAACATCAAATTGTGAAGCACGTTATGTATTCTCTCTATATTCGGAGGCAATGTAAGTGGGTCTGCAACTGGACCGATTCTTTTAACTATATCATACAGACCAAAGTAAGGAGTTTCTAGCTTACCTTGCTGTTGAAAGAGAAGAACACCCTTCCATGGGGCGACTTTCAAAAATACATTACCACCTACCGCAAATTCCAGCTCTCTTCGTTGATTTTCAGCATAGTTTTTTTGTCAATCTTGCGCTGGCTTCAGCCTTTGTCAAATCAGATTCAACTGCTCCCTTGCTTGATCAAACAATTTTGGATTATCTATGCATCTCTTGCCTACTTCATTTGTAAGGACCCATATTCTAAGCTATTAGGACCTTTATCGCTATGAAACCCAAATAAACCCATCTTAGGATCTATCTAAATCTCACAAGGCTTATCCCCTTAGAACCGATTTTTAACAATTTTTATTCTTATGCTTTTAAACGTTGGAGCATGATATTAGACAAATATCATGGTAACATCCAGAATGAATAAAAATGTCAGTGAAAGTCTTTAAATTTAATCAATGAAATCCCAATGCACAAGTCCCATAGGGATCCAAATATCCAGCAAGTAAATCTCCTACATAATTCGGAAACAAACAAGTAAACCTCCTACATAATTTGGAAACAAACAAGCAAAGGAGGAAGTTGAAAAACTAAAAAATAGTCCAATCATAGTTCATGTTATATGCATAAGTAACCAAGGAAATAGGAATGCAAATATGATGCAATATCGCACTATCGTACAACCCTAATCTCACACACTCGTATCACAAATAGAGAATGTACCCAAGCCTGAAAAATGGTGAAACAATAGGGTGAGATTACAAGAATCTCAGTAGAGTCACAACATTATAGGATCTACAAAAATTTTAAACAAACATCTCCAAAATAACATGAAATCAGCCTATACAACTGAAGTGAATCACGCATTTCATCATTCAACCAAAAAGGGATAGGACCGAAAACTAAGGATGAGGGTGGGCTACAAATACTTCCAAAAATCAGAAGTACACAGGCAGGTAAATCATCAATTAATCTCATCAACTGGAAAGGCCATCCCCTTCCACCTGTGTTGTCTAAGGCTTTGTTCGACAAATGGTAAAAGCTTAGCACACAAGCTAATCAAGAAACCTATTCATCTTGTCAACACATAGGACAAGGCATTTAGGCATCACACAGGACTAGGCATCCTAACCAACACACAGGATTAAGGCATCCAAATCACAAAAGGATAAGGGCATCTTGCCAGCGCACAGGACAAGGCATCCAACATGGACAAACTGAGGATTTCCATCCATACGACTCCTATACAAGTAAAACCCTCTCCCTCTCCTAAGGAGCATCAGTGCTAACCCTGAATGGCCATCGGAAAAGGATCCTGACACACAAACACATACAAGCACACACAGGCAAGCATAAATCACAATACCACAATAAAGTATCCTCAATCATGTCAGAAAATAATCAGCGTGTTCAATACACAAAACACTTGGAAATTAGCCACTTATAACCTATCTCAAGGATTTAGTATAGCCTAGAGGATCACATCTCGATTTGCAATTCAAGCATACACTATCCAACATATGTGTATACAATCATTAACAAGTATATGCACCAAAGTCAATAAGTAAACAACAAGGATCTCTGAAGAAACCGATAAGGATAGATCCTACCTCTCTTGTCTCCGAACAAAAAGTTATTCCTTTGCCTTTATTCAAGGAATCCGAACCACCTATAAAATCATAAGCCAAGAACAAAACCAAACCAAGCATGCATACTCAATAATCAAGCAGATATCCTATCTCCTTAGCAGTTTCACTCACCAAACCTATCAGAAACCAGTGATCAGATGCCATAGGTGCCTCCCCCTTGGATGTTTGATGTCATAGGCAAGAATTTAAGAAGAATCAACTTGAATTACCATTCCAATCAACCATATAAATTTTGACACTAAGAATAGTGCAATAGAACAAATTGCGATTTCATGTTTACAAACCATAGGGGCTGCTATTTCATGATTACAAAGAAGGAATAGGTGTTAATAACATATACAATCAAAAGGAACATTATCAGAAACCAATATGTTAATCAACTGATCAAAATCAGCAACAATAGGACAAAACTGTAGGACACGTTGATTTCATGTATAAGGAAGATTCAAAGGATGAATACATGATATTATAACATGAATGGATGCCAAATAATCATCCGAACAAAAGAAAAAATATTAGAAATCAACTAAAGGAAGAATCACACAATTTAGACATCAAAACCGATGAACTACAACTTGAATTTCAATAGGGAAGAACTAACCTTCTGGTAACCATCCCAAGATAGCTAGATAGAAGATGGAAAGAGCTTCCCATGAAGTTATTATTTTCAGAAATCTGATGAAGGATGAGAGAATTATGCTAGGATGAAGATTAAGCAAATTTTGGCATCAATAAGGTACGGTGTAAGGTTTGAGGTTTGATTAATGTTGTGTGTTTTTGGTGAGTGTGGACAAGTGTGGCCGTATACTCTTTATATAGAATGTTTATGGGATTAATTTCCCTATTTTAAATGTAATGACCCCAATTCCTACCTATTATTATTTTCTCCAATTAAGGTCATTACCGCCGTGAAACCCAAACAAGCCCAAAGACACCAAAGACCTATCTGAATCCCAGCAGGCTTACTCACTAAGTTTTCGACTTTTAACATATTCATTATCCATGTTCAATAATAGTTGGAGCATGATATTGGTCAATCATTATGGTATCATACGGAGTGAGTAAAAACATCAGCGGAATTCTTTAAATTAAATCACTGGATTCATAACACACAAGTTCCGTAAGGATCTAAATAACCAGCAAGAATTCCTCCAATATAGTCGAAAATAACAAGCAGAAGAGGAATTTTAAAATAAACCAGAAAGTAGTCCAATTTTTATTCAAGTTATACGCGTAGCTAATCAAGGAACAGGTATGCAAAAGTGATGCGATATCGCCCCGCTGTACAGCCTTGATCTCACACACTGGTACCATGAGCAGTGAATGTACCTAAGCCTATAAAAAATGGTGAAAACAACGGAATGAAATTACAAGAATCTCAGTAGGGTCACAACATCATAAAATCTACAGAAACCATAAACACAAATCTCCCGAACAACATCTGATCATTCCTACGCAACTAAAAGGAGTCATGCAATTCAAAGATTCAATAAAAAAGGGTTGGGCCGAATCTAAGGCTGAGGGGGACTACAAACACTTGCAAAAAGTATCAGAAGTACACAGGCATCCAGAACTCATCAGGTTGTTCTCAGCAATGAAGAAGAAAAGGCCATCCCCTTCCACCTGTGTTATCCAAGGCTTACTGCACGAAAGGTAATTGGTTAACACACAAGCTAATCAGCAAGCCTATTCATCTTGCCACACAAGGACAAAACAACCTAAGCCACACAAAGACAACGGCATCCCAAACTACACACGGATAAGGGCTTCCTAGACTACACAAGGAGAAGAGCTTCCCAAACCACACAAGGATAAGGGGTTCCTGCCACAAAAGGATAGGGCTTTGGGCCACACAAGGACCAGACATCCAGCGAGCTCTTGCTGGGATTTGCCACCCATACGACTCCCATACCAGTAAGAACCTCTCCTCTCACTAGGAGCATCAGCGCTTACCCCGAATGAGCTCCAAAAAAGGATCCTAACACACAAACACGTACAAGCATACATAGGCAAGCACAAAGCACAAAACCACAATAGGGTATTCTTAATTCTGTCAGATCACATTTAGCATGTTCAACACATATGACACATGCAAGCTAGGCACTCCTAACCTACCTTTAGGGATTTGGTATAGCCTAGAAATTCCTCGATTCAACCCGTAACTCAAGCATGCATTATTTAATATAAATGCGCATACAGTTTCATAGTCATAGGTACCGAAATTAATTAAGTAAACAACGAGGTCTCTAGAGAAATCGATGAGGCATAGATCCTACCTCTCCTGTCTCTGAAAAAGAAGCTATTTCTTTGCCCATACTAGATAATTCCGAACCACCTAAGTCATCATTACGCAAAGACCAAAAAACAAACAAAATGTGCATAAGCAATAACCAAGTAAATACCCTATTTCCTAACCAATTCCACTCACCAAACCTATCAGAAACCAGTGATCAGATGCCGCAGGTACTTTTCACTTGGACGTGTGATGTGATAGCCAAGAATTTAACAAGAAACAACCTGAATTACCATCCTTAATTATCATACAATTTTTGGCACTAAGAATATGGCAATACGGAAATTTTCGATTTCATGTTAACAAGATGTATGTGTTGCGATCTCCTGTTAACAAGGAAGTATTAAGGGTTTATAACATGTATAATCAAAGGAAACAATATCAGAATTCAGTATGTTAATCAATTGATCAAGATAGGCAACAATAGGGCAGTAAGGCAAAGCTAGGGCATACTGATTTCATGTATAGAAAATATTCAAAGGATGAATTCATGATTATTCACTATGAATAGATTCTAAAAAATCATATGAATAAGGGCAACAACATCAGAGATCAATCAAAGGTAGAATTATACCATCTTAAAACCTAATTTCGCCGACAATTTTCAACTTATCTTTTGAAGAAGAAAAACTAATTTCAAAACAACAAAAAATATAATTTTAGAAAGAGGATGAAGAGAGCTTTCCAACAAGCTATTATTTTCAGGAATCCAACAAACGATGAAAGAGTTATGCTATATTGAAGTTCAAGAAGATTTTGGTAGTTCCGACGAGTTTTGACTTATCTAACGAGAAAGAAATACTAACCTTCTTACAAAAAAACCAAACATGTTTGGAAAGAGGAAGAAGAGAGATTTCCAACAAGCTATTATTTTCAGGAATTCAACAAATGATGAGAGAGTTATGCTGGTTTAAACTTTCAGCAAATTTTGGCAGATATAGGGAGATGTAAGGGTTTTAGGCTATGTTTTCTAAAAATGATTTTTGTGGGGTTGGCTTCCTATTTATAATAGATGGGTATGCAATTAAGATTACTATTTTAAAAGCTTTATTAAAGTAAGATAACTACCAGATTTAAATTCTATAACTATCCCCATTTAATGTTAGGGATTTTAATTCCTACGGTGATTATCAACAAATTATGAATCAAATTAAAGGGAATTAATACCAGAAATAATTACCAAACATTCCGTACTAATTTCGGCCATCACACATCCTTTTCTTCAGAGGAAAAATGGTGTTTTCACCTGCACTGGCTTCTGAACTTCTAAGACTCAAAATTCCGGGTCTCACATCCTCCCCTCCTTAGAAGAATTTCGTCCTCGAAATTTTAGTACAAGTACCTAAACAAAGAAGTAAGGAAATTTTGCATGCATGGATTCCTCAGTCTCCCAAGACTGTTCCTCAATTTGGCCATTATGTCAAACAACTCGTACCATAGGCATGCTTCAGCTGCAAAGCTGTCAAACTGACCGATGTAATATGGAAACTGGCTGTACAGGATAGGATAGGTCTTTAGGAACTTCGACTGGGGGTTCCTTGAGCACATGAGCAGGGTCTTGTACATACTTTCTCAACATTGAAACGTGAAACACGTTGTCAATTTTTTCCATATTTGGAGGTAAGGCAAGTTGGTATGCAACAGGGCCGATTCTTTCAATGATCTCATACGGACCAATGTAGCGAGGTGCTAGCTTACCTCGCTGCTGAAAACGAAGGATTTCTTTCCATGGGGCGACCTTCAAAAACACTTTGTCAACAACCGCAAATTCCAGCTCCCTTCATCGATTGTCGACGTAGCTTATCTGCCGATCCTGGGTTGTTTTTAGCCATTGCCGGATCAAATTCAACTGCTTCATTGGTTGATCAATTAATTCAGGATTGTTTAGGCATCTTTCGCCTACTTCATTCCAGCAAATGGGAGTCCTGGAACGTCTCCCATATAATCCTTTATAAGGTGTCATACCAATGCTTACATGAAAAATATTGGAGTAAGCAAATTCTGCCAACGGAAGGCATCGATCCCAACTGGTTTGCTGATCCAACACACTCGCTCGTAGCATGTCTTCGAGTGTCTAAATCGTCTTTTCTGATTGGCCCTCAGTTTGAGGATGAAATATTGTACTGAAATTCAATTTTGAACCCAGCGAAATTTGGAATTTCTCCCAAAATCATGAGGTGAAACGAGGGTCACGATCTAAAACAATGGAAACTGGCACTCCATGCAATCGAACAATCTCATCTAAGTAACAAACAACCAATTTCTTAGGTGTATCCGTCACAAGTATAGGAAGGAAGTGTTCAGATTTCGTCATTTGATCCACGATCACCCAAATGGCATCGTATCCTCGCTATGACCTAGGCAAACCAGTCACAAAATTCATTGTGACATTCTCCCACTTCCATTCTGGAATTGGAAGTGACTGAAGTAGTCCAACGGGTCGTTGATGTTCGATCCTAACTTGTTGACATACAAGGCATCAGGCAACGAACTCAACAATGTGGCATTTCATGTTTGGCCACCAATACTGCTCTTTCAAATCTCGGTACATCTTAGTGCTTCTAGGATGGATAGCGAACATTGAACTATGCGCCTCCGATAGAATAAGTTTACGAATATCAATATCTTGTGGGACATATACCCAGTTTCTGAAGACAAGCACTTCGTCATCTCTTATTCTGAAATCATGAACTATGGCATCAACACCATCAGAAAGTTGCTTCCAAATTTCAATCAGTTTTGGATTCTATAATTGCTGATTCCGAATTTCCTCAATCAAGGATGGAATGACCTTGATTCGGGCCAACAATGAACCAGACAAATCAGTGCCAAGATGCACACGATTACCTTTCAAGTCTAGCAACATAGGCATGTAATGGGTGCGCATATAGGCCAAAACCAATGGGGAAGGAGGATTAAACTTTTGGCTTAAGGCATCAGCAACAACATTTTCCTTTCCAGGATGATATTCGTTGATCAAATCGTAGTCTTTGATCAACTCTACCCATCTTCGTTGTCTCATATTCAATTCTTTTTGCGTGAGTAGGTACTTCAAGCTTTTGTGATCGGTGAAGATTCGACATGTCTCGCCGTATAAGTAGTGTCGCCATATTTTTAATGCACACACTATGGCTGCAAGCTCCAAATCATGTGTAGGATAGTTGCTTTCTTGCGGTCGTAACTGTCGGGAAGCATATACAATTACTTTCCCGTCTTGCATCAATACGCATTCAAGTCCGGATTTCGACGCATCGCTGTAAACCACATACCCCTTTCCAAAAATAGGTAAAGTAAGGATAGGTGCGGAAACTAACCGGTTTTTCAGTTATTCAAAACTGCGCTGGCATTTCTCGTTCCATACGAACGGCTCACCTGTGGGATCTCAAATTTTGAGTCCTAAAAGTTCAGAAGCCAGTGCAGGTGAAATGATGATTTTTCCCCTGAAGGAAAGGATGTGTGATGGCCGAAATTGGTAAAAGTGGTATGGTAGTTAATTCTGGTATAAATTCCCTTTAATCTAAGTCCTTACAGATAGATAATTGTCTTAGAGAATAAAATCCCTAAGAATAGGGGAAGATAATTAAAGAATTTAATTATTTGATAATTATCTTATTTTTAATAAAATCTTAAAAGTAGTAATCATAATTCTATACCCATTTATTATAAATAGGAAGCCAACCTCACAAAAATCGTTCAGAGAAAACATACAAAATTCGTAAAAACCTAAAACCCTACATCTCCCTGTAGCCGCCAAAATTCGATGAAACTTTAAACCAGCATAACTCTCTTATTGTTCATCAGATCCCTGAAAATAATAGCTTGTTGGAATGCTCTTTTCATACTCTTTCCAAAAATTATTTGTTTTCTCTCAGAAGATTAATATTTCTTTCTCTAAAGATAAGTTGAAAATCGGCATCGGAATTAGGTTTTTGCCAAATCTTTTTTAAGTTCAAAATAGCATAACTCTCTCATCGTTTGTCAGAGCCCTAAAAATAATAGCTTGATGGAAAGCTCTTTTTATCCTATTTCCAATCATATATTTTTTGTTATTTTGACATAAATATTTTTCTGCCTAAGGTTAAGTCGAAAATCAACGACGGAATTAAGTCTTTTTTTTTTAGATTTTTATAGTTTTTGTCTTCGGTTGATTTTTGCTGTCGTTATGCGAGTTTTTATGATTGTTTAGCATCTATTCATAATGTATGATCATGAATTTCTTTCTTTTAAACTTCTCTATGCTTAAAGTCAAAATTGTCCTATACCTGACTTTTAGCGACGAAATTTGCATAGTTGATTGGAATGGTAATTCAGGTTGAATCTTGTTAAGTTCCTGGCTATCACATCACACATCCAAAGGGGAGGCACCTGTAGCATCTGATCACTGGTTTCTGATAGGTTTGGTGAGTGGAATTGGTAAGGAAATGGGGTATTCAATTGGTTATTGAATATTTATGCTTAGTTTGTTTTCATCTTTGCCTGGTGATAATATAGGTGGTTTGAAATTACCTAATAAAGGCAAAGAAGTAGCTTCTTGTTCAGAGACAAGAGGGGTAAGATTTACGCCTCATCGGTTTCTCCAGAAACCCCTGTTATTTTCTTGATGTTTTTGATACTTGTCCTTGTTGTGTTGCATGTGATTGATTATAGTGTGAGAGTATGAATTTCAGATTGAGATATGGATCTCATAGGCTATATCGAACCTCTGAGTTAGGTATTGAGTGCTTGGGTTGCATATGTTATGTGAATTGAATATGCTGATTGTGTTCTGACATGATTGAGGATACCCTGTTATGGTATTATGCTTTGTACTTGCCTGTGTGTGCTTGTACTTGTTTGTGTGTCAGGATCTTTTTCCGGTGACCAATAGGGGTAAACGTTGATGCTCCTAGGGAGAGGAGAGGTCTTACAGGTATGGGAGTTGTATTGGTGGCAAACCCCAGCATATGTGCGCTGGATATCTGTCCTTGCGAGGCTGGAATCCTGTTCTTGCGAGGTAGGAAGCCCTTATCCTTGCGAGGTTTGGGATGCCCTAGTCCGTGTGTGGCTTGGGAAGACATGTCCATGTGTGGCAAGACGACTTGTCCTTGCAAGGCAAGATGAATAGGCTTACTGATTAGTTTGTGTGTTAACCATCTACCCTTTGTGCAGTAAGTCTTAGACAACACAGATGGAAGGGGATGGCTTTACTCACTAAGTTTTCGACTTTTAGCATGTTTATTTTACAAGTTTAATAACCATTGGAGTATGATATTGGACAATCACTCTGGTATCATACGGAGTGAGTAAAAACATCAGCAGAAGTCTTTAAATTAAATCACTGCATTCATAACACACAAATCTCGTAAGGATCCAAATAACCAGCAAGAATTCCTCCAACATAGTCGAAAATAACAAGCAGAGGAGGAATCTTAAAATAAACCAGAAAGCAGTCTAATTTTTATTCAAGTTATATGCACAAGTAATCAAGGAACAGGTATGCAAGAGTGATGCGATATCGCCCCGTTGTAAAGCCTTGATCTTACACACTAGTACTGTGAAACCCCTTCCTAGTCGTATGTCCAGTCAGCGTCGTTTTAGTGGTCCACATGTACGTTTGACATGTTGACCGGGACGAAAGTCGAGACAGTAAAAACATTTATCATTTTGCCCCTATCCAACCCGCGATGTTTCAAGTTCATCACTTTTGTCCCTGCATTACCCAGCTGGCTTTCGACTGTCTCTCTTTTTTGTCACGTCGAATGAGGTCCGTTTCCCCGTCAATTGTTCTTGTGTTCCCGACGTACCCAACTGGTTTTCTCTCCGTGTGTTCCCTATTGTTTCCCCTCATTTCTTTCCCCCACCGGCTGTTCTTAAAGTCCCGATTTGCCCTGTTAAGTTTCCTTCTTCTTCCTTTTCATCACTCTTCTGGTGCCGTAAGTTGGTCCTCCACTGTATTCGTGCCAGCGACGTTCAACGTCACCCACCTTCTTCTCCTTGGCATCACTGTTGCTTCCGTTTTACCCAGCCAGCTTCTTCAAGGTTCTCATTTCTTTTCTCTCGTCGAGCGTCTCTTCCTTCGGGCTGTATGGGTTTACTCTTAAGTGTGTCGGTTTCTGCCGAGTGTTGTAGTCAAGCCACCAACGAAGAACAGATAGGGCCCTTGCATTCCCGATTTCCCCTGCCAACTCCTCTTCGCCTTCCTGTTACGTTGAGCGAGTGCTCTCCCTTTTTGTCTCACTAATTTTCCTCACCTGTTGTTCCATTTCATGGTGATTTGTTTGCCCAACATTTGGCCCTGTTTAGTTTTCCTTGTGAACATGATCTTAGCCTAGCATAAGCAAATAGTTCTTCCCCTTTGGACTTGGAGCTCCCTAAATAGATGCTTTAGTTTGTCTTTTCGTGGGGTTTTCTTATATGCATTCTTTTCTTCTTCTTTAACGGTGGAGCATAGTGAAAATAGAGTTGTTTAAGACACGAAGTATCTTGTTGGTTAATAATATTACTAATTGTAGTTAAAAATGGCTTCCAAAAGAATAACACGAGTAGAATTTTTGTAAACAAAGATTATGGGTTTGATGAAACTAAAGGTTGAGTTGTGATGGTCTATTCGAGGATGTGTGGTTTTTGTCGAGTGTACTGGTTTATAAGCTTACGGTTTGGGTATTATGATTTTTATCGAATATATTGATTATACTGTAGAATTATTTCAAACTATGACGTTTGCCAAAATATATACATATAGTTTTATAAGCAGTCTATACGTATCAGTTGGTATCTACAGTTGTAAACGTTCCCTTGGCCAATGCGGGGTGAGTATATGGAATCCCAGTGATAGGGGAGAGTTACTTACTTGTTCGGGAGTCATATGGGTGTTGTTTTTGTTCGCCTGCCACGTTTTCGCAGGTTGGTTCATATTGAGTAATGAGACGGGTATGACACGTGTTATGTTTTCTCTGCCTAGTCTCGGACAACACTGGCGGTAGGGGTTATGTATAAATATATTATTTTCTTAAAAATATAAATTTGCACTGCCAGTGGGCTCCCGGTTCTCCTTTAGCAGGGATTACTCGAGGAGTGATTTATTATGTCCATCCTGATGGGTTTTTCGTTGGCATTGTTAGTCGTGTGTTACAAGTTGTTGAGTTATAACCTATTGGGCTGGGATTATGTTTTACGTTATAAAAATAAAATGTGTGTATTCCATATTCTTTAGGTTGTTTCAGTTACGTCCTTGTTCATATAGTAAATCGTTTCTTCTCTTCTTAGTATGTTCCCTAGTTTCCCCGTAGGACATATGATGCTGTGACTCCTACTGAGATTTTATTATCTCACCCGTTGATGTTTCTCCCTTTCAGGAGTAGTTCGTGAGCCGTAGACGGCGTTTGAGGTTTGAGTGCTTCCTATGACTTGGCTGGACTATCGCACTTGCATATTTTATACGGTTTTCTTTTTTGGCATTTCCTGTCTGACTCGTTTTGATGTTTTGACTCACATTATGTTTTTTTAAGCATTTATTACTCTACTGGATACGGTTTTATGTTCCAGGCTTTCAGCCCAGTTTGTAATTTTGGGCTTGTGACTGTATGGACCCATTTTCCGTTTTGAATATTTTGTCCATTCGAATAAAGTCTTTTGCTGTGGTATTTTGTCCACTCCGATTTTTATGCCAGATGTCCGTTTATTATTTGACATGCTCCAAATCTTGAAATATTAAATACATTTGTTTTGGGAATCGTGTTTGAAAAGTCGTTTAAGCCTTGTAAAATTCGGATTGGTCCACGTGTTGGGCTTGTCTGGGTTTCACGGCGGTAAGGGCCTGGTTTCCAGATTCGGGTCCTTACACGTGCCACGAACAGTGAATATACCTAAGCCTATAAAAAATGGTGAAAACAACAAAATAAGATTACAAGAATCTCAGTAAGGTCACAACATCATACGATCTGCATAAACCATAAACACAAATCTCTCGAACAATATCTGATCATTCCTACGCAACTAAAGGGAATCATGCAATTCAAAGATTCAATCAAAAAGGATAGGGCTGAATCTATGGCTGAGCGGGACTATAAACACTTCTGAAAAGTATCAAAAGTACACAGGCAGGCAAAACTCATCAGATTGTCTCGGCAATGAAGAAGAAAAGGTCATCCCCTTCCACCTATGTTGTCCAAGGTTTACTGCACGAAAGGTACTTGGTTAACACACAAGCTAATCAGCAAGCCTATTCATCTTGCCACACAAGGACAAAGCATCCCAAGCCACACAAGGATAAGGGGTTCCCGTCACTCAAGGACAGGGCTTCTGGCAACACAAGGACCAGACATCCAGCGAGCTCGTGCTGGGATTTGCCTTCCATACAACTCCCATACCAGTAAAAACCTCCCCTCTCACTAGGAGTATTAGTGCTTACCCCGAATGGCCACCAGAAAAGGATCCTAACACACAAACATGTACAAGCACACATAGACAAGCAAAAGCACACAACCACAGCAGGGTATTCTCAATTTTATCAGATCACATTCAGCATGTTCAATACACATCACACATCCAAGCTAGGCACTCTTAACCTACTTTAAGGGATTCAGTATAGTCTAGAAACTCCTCAATTCAATCTGCAACTCAAGCATGCATTATTTAATATGAATGCGCATACAGTTTCACAATCACAGGTATAAAAATCAATTAAGCAAACAACTAGGTCTATGGAGAAACCGATGAGGCTTAGATCCTACCTCTCTTGTCTCTGAACAAGAATCTATTCCTTTACCCTTACTAGATACTTCCAAACCACCTAAGTCATCATTAGGTAAAGACAAAAAAACAAACTAAGCGTGCATACGCAATTACCAAGTAAATACCCTATTTCCTTACCAGTTCCACTCACCAAATCTATCAGAAATTAGTGGTCAGATGCCGCAGGTACCTTCCCCTTGGATGTGTGATGTGATAGCCAAGAACTTAACAAGAAACAACTTGAATTACCATCCTTAATTATCATACAATTTTCGGCAATAAGAATAAGGCAATACTGCAAGTTGCGATTTCATGCTAACAAGTTGTAGGAGTTACGATCTCATGTTAACAAGGAAGGATTAAGGGTTTATAACATGTATAATCAAAAGAAACAATATCAAAATTCAATAAGTTAATCAATTGATCAAGATAGGCAACAATAAGACAGTAGGGAAAAGGTAGGGCATACTGATTTCATGTATAGAAAAGATTCAAAGGATGAATTCATGACTGTTCACCATGAATGGATTCTAAACAATCATATGAATAAGGGCAACAACATCAGAGATCAATAAAAGGCAGAATTATACAAATCTTAAAACCTAATTCCGCCGTCGATTTCTACTTATCTTTTGACAAAGAAATACATATATCCAAACAAGAAAAAAAAATATGGTTAGAAAGAGGATGAAGAAAGCTTTCCAACAAGCTATTATTTTCAGGAATCCGACAAATAATGAAAGTGTTATGCTACATTGAAGTTCAAGAAGATTTTGGCAGTTCTGCCGAGTTTCGACTTATCTTACGAGTAAGACATACTAACCTCCTGAAAAAATAAAATTTGGTTGGAAATAGGATAAAGAGAGCTTTCCAACAAGCTATTCTTTTCAGGAATCTGACAAGCGATGAGAGAGTTATGCTGGTTTAAAATTTCAGCAAATTTTGACAGATATAGGGAGGTGTAAAGGTTTTAGGCTATACGAGTTTTGTGTGCTTTCTATGAATGATTTTTATGGAGCTGGTTTCCTATTTATAATGGATGGGTATAGAATTAAAATTACTACTTTAAAGACTTTATTAAAGTAAGATAACTACAAGATTTAAATTCTATAATTATCTCCTTTTAATTTTAGGGATTTTAATTCCTAAGGTGATTATCAACAAATTAAGAACCAAATTAAAAGAAATTAATAACATAAATAATTACCAAACATTCCTTACTAATTTCAGCCATCACATATCATTTACTTGAGGGCAAAATGGTCTTTTCACCTGCATTGGCTTTTGAACTTCTAGGACTCAAAATTCAGGGTATCACATTAAAGACTAGATAAGGTAAGATAATCATTACAATTAATTCTAGAATTATCCTTCCATAATTTTAAGAATTTTATCACCTAAGGTCATATTGAACCAATAAGAAAATAATTCATAGAGAAATGAAACTAGAAATGATTACCTGACTTTCCATACCATTTTCGGCCATCACAAATCCATTTCTTCAGGGAAAAAATGATTATTTCACCTGTACTGGCTTCTGGACTTTTAAAACTCAAAATTTGTGGTCTCACATCCTCCCCTTCTTATAAGAATTTCATTCTTGAAATTTCAGCATAAGTACTTAAGCAAACAGGTATGGAAATTTTGAATGCATAGATTGCTAAGTTTGCCAAGACTGTTCCTCGAATGTGACTGCGAGGCTGATAAACTGATCGATCTAGTATGACAACTAGCTGTACGGGATAGGATAGGTCTTGAACAACCTCAACTACCTCTCACGACTTTGAATCAGATACAATCCTCTGTCTTTCCAAAAATATCAGAATCTCTTCAACAATGCAAAGACCGCACAATATTAAGCCACAAGATTACTTAATTAAAAACCAAAGGCATTGGGAATCCTTACCAATTAACCTACCAATATCCAGAGATTCGGATTTAGCAATATCTTCCCCCTGAATGTGTGATATGATAGCCAAAAACTCAGAAGAATTAACTTGATTATTCACCATAGTTCAATATACAAATTTCGACAACACCTTAGGATTTATAAGTCAAATTGCAATTTCAACATTAGAGAGGTTAGGGATTGTGATTTCATGAAATTAAGAAAGGAATAGGTGCCAATTACTCAAACAATTAAAAGGAACAAGATCTAAAACCAATAGATAAGTCAATTGATTAAAATCAGCAACAAGAGAGCAAAGGTAAGGCATGCCGATTTTATATATAGGGAAGATTCAAAAAGTGAATTCATGATTTTACAATATGAATGGATGCCAAACAATCATATGAATAAAAAAAACTACAACAGAAATCAATTGAAGGAAGAATCACACATTCTTGGCACCAAAACAGACGAATTATGATTTAAATTTTGACAGGGAAGAACTAACCTTCTGATGACCAACCAAAGATAGCTAGATAAAGAATGGAAAGAGCTTTCTAACAAGAAACTATTTGCAGAAATCGAACAAAGGATGAGAGAGTTATGCTAGGATTAAGTCAAGGAATTTTGGCTATTAGAGTAGGAAGGGGATAAATTTTGAAATTTCTAGGTGGGTTTTGGTATGTTTAGGATAGGCTGGCCATTCTTTTATAGAGTCTTAGGAGATTAAATTTTTCTACTTTTAAGCCTATATAAGTTAGGATAATGCTTAAAAGATAATTCTATTTAAAAAGTAATTCTATTTAGAAATAAGAATTATCTAATACTATGGATATTAAGGGATAAGACTAAGGATAATTAACACAAAGAAAACCATAATTAAAATAGGAAATATTCAGCAACAATAATTTTAGACCATTGGCTCTTAGACTTCTAGGACATCTAAACTAGGAAGGATCTGGGTCTCACATAAATTATCAACGGAAGACTTTATGATTAATCAAAGGAACCACAACACACAAGACCCATAGGGATCTAAAAATCCAGCAAGTAAATCCCCAGTAAGTTTTATAAACAATCAAACATAGGAGATATTCTAAAAACAAGAAAGTTGTTCAATCAATCATCATATTATATGCGTAAGTAATCAAGGAATAGGTATGCAATGTGATGCAACATCACTCTGCCTTGCAGTCTTGATCTCACACATTGGTACCACGAACAGTGAATGTACCTAACCTGAAAAATGGTGAAAATAACAAGATGAGATTACAAGAATCTCAATAGGGTCTCAACATCATAAGATTTGCAGAAATCTTAAGCAAACATCCCCCAAGCAAACATCCCCCAAGCAAACATCCCCCAAGCAACATCAGATCAACCTAAGCCACTAAAGGGTGTCACGTAGGCATTCAAACAATCATAGGGGTGTAGAGCCAAAACTAAGGCTCAGGGTGGACTACAAACACTTTTGAAAATCAGAAGTACACAGGCAGGAGAATTCATCAATTACTCTTGGCAATAGGAAAAGGTCATCCCTTTCCACCTATGTTGTTCAAGGCTTCGCTGCACAAAGGGTAAAACGTTAGCACACAAGCTAATTAGCAAGTGTATTCATCTTGCTAGTACTCATGAATCGGCTTCCTAACCAGCATATAGGATTAGGGCATCAAAACCACACAAGGATAAGGGCATTTTGCTAGCATATAGGACTAGGCATCCAACGAGCTCTTGCTGGGAATTACCACCCATACGACAACCATTCCAGTAAGAACCTTTCCTCTCCCAAGGAACATCAGCGCTTACCTTTAATGGCCACCGGAAAAATATTTTGACACATAAACACGTACAAGCACACACAAACAAGTACAAGGCACAATACCATAACAAGGCATCCTCAATCATGTCAGAACACAATCAGCATGTTCAATGCACGCAACACATGCAAATTAGGCTCTCATAACCTATCTCATGGGTTCAATATAGCCGAAATGAGCCTCAAATAATTGCACAACACATGCATACACTATCCCACATATACAAATACAAACATCAATCACATGTACCGAAATCAGCAAGTAATCAACAAGTAATCAACAAGGATCCCTAGAGAAACCGATGAGGTCTAAATCCTACCTCTCTTGTCTCTAAAGAATAAACTATTCCTTTGCTTTTATTCAAGGGATCTGAACCACCTAAAACATTATAAGAAAAAGACAAAACCAAACTAAGCATGCATACTCAATAACCAAGCAAATACCCTATATCCTTACCAATTTCACTCACCAAACTTATCAGAAACTAGTGATCAGATGTTGCAGGTGTCTCCCCTTTGGATGTGTGATGTGATAGCCAAGAACTTAACAGGATTCAACCTGAATTACCATCTCAATTAACTATGTAAATTTCGGCCTTAAAGATAGGGCACAAGGCAATTTCCATTTCATGCTTACCAGATGTAGGGGTTGCGATTTCATGATTATAAGGAAAGATTAGCTGTTAGTAAAACATACAATCAAAAGGAATAAGATCATAAACTAATAGCTTAGTCAATTGATCAAGATCGACAACACTAAAACAAATTGTAGGGCATGTATTTTTGAAATATAGGGAAGATTCAAAGGATGAATTCATGATATTACTACATGAATGGATGTCAAACAATCATGCAAACAAAAAAAACAACAAAAGAAACTAATTGCTGGAAGAATCATACAAGTTTGGCACACACTTCAAGGAAATTTTGACAAGGATTTTAATATAGAAAGACTGACCTTCTGATGATCAAACAAAGATAGCTTGATAGAGGATGGAAAAATCTTTCCAACAAGCTATTACTCGAAGAAAGATGACAAAGGTTGAATGAATTCGGCTATGGTGAAAGGTAGGTAATTATCGGTTGCAATAGGGTAGGGTGTAAGGTTTGATCACTTGAAAATTTTGTGTGTTTTTTGTGTGTGTGGAAAAGTGTGGCCGGCTATTCTTTATAATAGGTGTAATAGGATTAATTTTTTCTACTTTTAGGGCTAGATAAGGGGAGATAATCATTAGAACTAATTCCTAGAATTGTCTTCTTAATTTTAGGAAATTACCATCTAAGATAGGATTGAACCAATAAGAAAATGAATCAAAGGGAAATAAAATCAGAAATGAATACTAAACCTTCGATGCTAGTTTCGGCCATCACACATCCATTTTCTTAGGGACAAAACATTTATTTATCTTGCACTGGCTTCTGGACTTCTAAGACTAAAAATTCGGGATCTCACATTCCAAGCGGCACTGGATCTAATGATCAAACAACATTGTTTTCATTTTGGCAAAGCAACATCGTTTCATGTTGTAACAAATAGAACTCGGGAGAGTTCCTCCTGAGTGTCAAAAAGGTGTTGGCTGCTGCTGTTTTGACCAAAGTTAATCAAATTGGAATAGTAGTCCGCTGTTTTGAACAGTAAATTATTTATAATATATTAATTAATAATAATAATATTTTATATTATTTTATTAAATATGAAACATAATAAAAAATTCATTAAAATTTCTATACTTCTTAAAAAAATACATGGAAAATTTTTACATGATCTTTATGAATAGTACTATCCATAAGTATTAGAAAATTATTTTTCTCATGAGTAACTAAACTACTCAAAATCAAATAGCTCAATTAAATATCTCAGAAAATATAAATAAATACAATTACGCTTCCAAAATTTTTCAAACACTTCAATGTGGTTTCTAAACCTCTATTAGATCTATCCAAGGTCTTAAATGTCCAAAACCATAAATATAATTCATTTTTTTATTTTTCAATCATTGTTTCTACAAATATCCATAATTGTCAATAAATATAATAATTCTCTGAAAATAAAATTTAACTTCAAAACAGCCAAAACCCAACAAAAATTCTTCATTGGTCCAAGAATGAAAGCTAAGGCTCACTAATGTCGACAATCCTCAAGCAACTCAAAAATTTTAGGTTCTCGCACGACCTGTCAAAGAATAAGGTCCCTTGGACACCATGATCAGATGCCTGAAACACCTATACTAGCATGCGAAGTATTCAATGTATGAGGCACAGACTTTATAGGACCATTCCCATCCTCCTTTGGGATTACATATGTTAGCTGTCAATTATGTCTCGAAATAGGAAGAAGCCAAAGCAACTAAGAAAGATTATGTGTGTACACTCGTAGATTTCATTCGGACTTATATATTCAATCAATATGGTATGCCCTTGGTGATCGTAAGTGACAAAGGCACGCATTTTTTTAATAAAATCTTTGAAGGTTAAAAGAAAAAATATGGAGTTAATCACATAACCTCAACTGCCTATCATCTACAAACAAATGGCTAGGCTCAAATCTCAAATAGATAAATTAAAAATATATTAAAAAAAATAGTAAATCCAAACTAGAAAGACTGAAACACGAAAATCAGCGTTGCCTTGTGGGCATATAGAATGCCTTATGAAACATTGATTGAAAATACCCCTTCTTTCAACCAAAAGTCTATAATAAGGAAAGAATAGTCATCTTCCCTTAGAAATAGAACATAAAGCTTACTGGGCCATTAAAATCTATAATATGCAAATAAAAGAGGTAGGGGAACATTTGTCAAATTAGCCACAAAGGAAGATAGACAAATAGGCATAATAACGACACTCCGAAGAAATCGAGCATGTGGATGATTATTTCTAAGAACACAACGGTCACGGCACATAATAAGCATAGTAGCAGATGCACAAAATAGTGGGCACATGAAGCAACATTCTCCAAGGAAAAAACAATCATGGTATTTGTGAGCACGAGATTTGTAATGATAAGAAGAGAGTAATGAGCACAAGACAAACACTATAGAGATGTATGAGAGAAGAAAGAAAAGCATTTACTGCAATCCCAATGATATTTTTGGTAAATATGTGGTTTGGTGATTTTTCTGGAATTGATGGATTTTGTTCAGTTCCTACATTGTGATTTATTGGTTGTTGATTGTAGAGGACGGCTGTGGGTTGAATAACCCAATTGTGTTGTTAGTTGAGTTAGGAGATTGATGATGAGCCATGAGTGGTATGCTTGAGGAGAGGATGGTCCATCCTCTTGGTTGAATTTCTAGGTTTGTAGGTTAAAGAATTGTACTATGAGTTATGTGTAAGGTTATGAGTTCATGGTGCCTTTAGATTGTTTCTAGTTTTGTTGTCTTTTTTCTATTGTTTCGATTTTGGGTTTAGCCTTGTGTTTATGTGCATCAGGCGGTGTTAGAGCTGTTGATAAGGGCAAGCATATTGCCATTGCCTCATCTACATGAGAAGAGGTGGAAGTTTACGTTTCTTTTGTTTAAATGGAAATGTTTTGTTTTTAATGATTAAAATATGATCAAATGCTTGGTTTTGAATAGAGATTATACATTGTGAGACACTGAATTTTGAGTCCTAGAAGTCCAGAAGCTAGTGCAGGTGAAAAGATCATTTTGTTCCTAAAGAAAAAGATGTGTGATGGCCGAAATTGGTAAGGAATGTTTGGTAATTATTTCTGGTATTAATTCCCATTAATTTGTTTCTTAATTTGTTGATAATCACATTAGGAATTAAAATCCCTAAAATTAAAAGAGAATAATTACAGAATTTAAATCTGGTAGTTATCTTACTTTAATAAAACCTTTAAAGTAGTAATCTTAGTTCCATACCCATCCATTATAAATAGGAAGCCAACCCCACAAAAATCATTCATACAAAACACACAAAACTCGTATAACCTAAAACCCTTACACCTCTCTATATCTGCCAAAATTCGCTGAAATTTTAAACCAGTATAACTCTCTCATCGCTTGTCAGATTCCTGAAAATAATAGCTTGTTGGAAAGCTTTCTTGATCTTCTTTCCAACCATCATTGGTTTTGCGTCAGGAGATTAGTATTTCTTTATCGTATGATGAATCAAAACTCGGCAGAACTGCCAAAATCTTCTTGAATTTCAATGTAGCATAACTCTTTTATCAATTGTTGGATTCCTGAAAATAATAACTTGTTGGATTTCTGAAAATAATAGCTTGTTGGAAAGCTCTCCTCATTCTCTTTCTAACCATATTTCTTTTGTTGTTTGGACATTCATTTTTATTTATCAAAAGATAAGTTGAAAATCGGCGACGGAATTAGGTTTAAAGATTTGTTTAATTCTGCCTTTGATTGATCTCTGATGTTGTTGCCCTTATTCATATGACTGTTTAGAATCCATTCATAGTGAACAGTTATGATTTCATCCCTTGAATGCATGAAACCGAAAATTATTTTGTGCCAAACTTTGCATAGTTAATTAGGATGGTAAATCAGGTTATATCTTTAAGTTTCTGGCTATCACATTACACATCCAAGGGGGAGGCACCTGCGGCATCAGATCATTGATTTCTGATAGGTTTGGTGAGTGTAATTGGTAAGGAAATAGGGTATTTACTTGGTTATTTCGTATGCACACTTAGTTTGTTTTTTTTTTATCTTTACCTAATGATGAATTAGGTGGTTCGGAAGTATCTAGTCAGGGCAATGGAATAGCTTCTTGTTTAGAGACAAGATAGGTAGGATCTATGCCTCATCGGTTTCTTTAGAGACCTCGTTGTTTGCTTAATTGATTTTGGTACCTATGATTGTGAAACTGTATACGCATTCATAATAAATAATGCGTGCCTGAGTTGCAGATTGAAATAAGGAATTTCTAGGTTATACCGAATCCCTTAAGGTAGGTTAGGAGTTCTTAGTTTGTATGTGTGATGTGTATTGAACATGCTGAATATGATATGACAGAATTGAGAGTACCCTTGTAAGATCCTGAATTTTGAGTCCTAGAAGTCCAGAATCTAGTGCAGGTGAAAAGACGATTTTTCCCCTGAAGGAAAGGATGTGTGATGGCCGAAATTGGTAAGATTGTTTAGTAATTAATTTATTTCAAATTCCTTTAGATCTAGGTTCTTGTAGTTGAGTAATTGCCTTAGCAATAATCCTTAAGGCTAGATAGTTGCCTTATAGATTAAAGTCCCTTTAAATAGGGGAAGATAATTAAATAGTTTAGAGTTTAGTTATCTAATTATCTGGTAGATTATCCTATTTAGATAAAGTGATTAAAGTGGTAATTATAATTCTATACCCACTCATTATAAATAGGAATCCAACCTCACAAAGAATTATTCATAGGAAACCTACAAATTTCGTATAGGCTTAAAACCCTATACCTCCCTATAGCCACCATAATTTTCAGAAAGTTCAAACTAGTATAACTCACTCATCGTTCGTTGGATCTCTGCGAGTAATAGCTTGTTGGAAATCTCTCTTCATGCTCTTTCCAACCATAGTTTTGTTTCGTCAGGAGGTTAGTATTTCTTTGTCTAAAGTTACTTTGAAAATCGGCAGCGGAATTAGGTTTCTGCTAAATCTTCTTGAAATTCAAAGTAGCATAACTTTCTGGTCGTTTGTCAAAATCTTACAAATAATATCTCGTTGGAAAGATCTTTTGATTATTTTTCCAACCATATATAAATCACAGCTCGTAGGTAAATATTTCATTGTAAGTCGAGACGAAATCGTCCTATGCCCTACTTTTTGCAACAGGTTTTGCATAGTTAATTGGAATGGTAAATTCAGGTTGAATCTTGATAAGTTCCTGGCTATCACATCACACATCCAAGGGGGAGACACCTGCGACTTCTGATCACTGGTTTTCTGATAGGTTTGGTGAGTGGTATTGGTAAGAAAATAGGGTATTCAATTGACTATTGAATATGCATGCTTAGTTTATTTTTGTCTTTGCCTGGTGATAATTTAGGTGATTCAGAATTACTTAAGAAAGGAAAAGGATTAGCTTCTTGTTCAGAGACAAGGGAGGTAGGATCTATGTCTTATCGGTTTCTCCAGAAACCCCTGCTCTTATCTGATGTTTTTGTTACCTTCTCTTGTTGTATTGTTTGTGATTGGACTGTAGGGTGTGAATATGACATTCGGAATGAGATATGAATCTCCTAGGCTATATCGAACCCTTGAGTTAGGAATTGAGTGTCTGGGATGCTATTGTTAAATGAATTGGATGTGTTGATTGTTTCCTGACGTGATTGAGGATACCCTGTTGTGGTATTATGCTTTGTACTTGCCTGTGTGTGCTTGTACGTGTTTGTGTGTCAGGATCCTGTTCCGGTGGCCACGCAGGGTAAGAACTAATTCTCCTAGGGAGAGGAGAGGTTCTTACCGATTTGTGGGAGTTGTATGGGAGGCGAACCAGCAAGCTAGCGCTGGATATCTGTCCTTGCGGGGCCGGATCCCTGTCTTGCAGGACAGGAAGCCCTTATCTTGCGGGATTTGGGATGCCCTGGTAGGTATGTGACCAGGGAAGACTTGTCCGTGTGTGACTAGTCAAGCAGTAAGCCCTGGTAGGTATGTGACCTGGGATGCCCTGGTAGGTATATGACCAGGGAAGACTTGTCCGTGTGAGACTAGTCGACTTGTCTATGACGTAGATAAGATGAAAGACTTACTATTTAGTTTGTGTGTTAACCATCTACCCTTTGTGCAGTAAGTCTTGGACAACACAGGTGGAAGGGGATGACCTTTCTTATTCATTGCCGAGGGCAATTCTGATGTGTTTCACCTGCCTGTGTACTTCTGACCTTTCGGAAGTGTTTGTAGTCCTCCCTCAGCCATTGATTCGGCCTTAATCCTTGTTGAATGATTTATGAATTGCGTGATCCCCTTTAGTTGTTTAGGGATGATCTTATGTGAATTGGGAGATTTGTGTTTAGGGATTCTGTAGATCTTATGATGTTGTGACCCTACTGAGATTCTTGTAATCTCATATCGTTGTTTTTACCATTTTTCAGGCTCAGGTACATTCACTGTTCGTGGTACCAGTGTGTGAGATCAAGGCTGCACGGCAGGACGATATTGCATCACATTTGCATACTTTTTACTTGCGCATATAACATGAATGATTAGGCATCTTTCTGGTTTATTTTAAGCACTCTTCTTTTGCTTGCTATTTCTGAAACTTGTTGGAAGATTTCTTGTTGTTTATTTGGATCCCTATGGGACTTGTGTGTTATGAACCCAATGGATTAATTTAAGACTTCCGCTGATGTTTTTATTTACTCCGTATGTTACCAGAATATGTGTCCAATATCATGCTCCAATTGATTGATAAGCAACAAAATAAACAAACTTAAAATCGGTGTCTTATGAGTAGCTTTGTGGAATTCTAATAGGTCTTAGGTGTCGTTAAGGCTTATTTGGGTTTCACGGCGGTAATGACCTTAATCGGAGCAATTAAGAATAATTAGGAATTCGGGCCGTTACAAGTTTGGTAACGGAGCATGGTTTAGGAAATTTAATTTGTTATATGTTAATTTATTTGTTGATTTTGGTGATTTCAGGTGGTGATTTCAGGTGGTGATTTCAGGTAAGAACATGGGCACACACTCACTCACCTAGGGGCTAATACTGAAAGGTTTAGGTGATAGGAATAATAAACTAATGTGTTGTTTGTTTATATGCCTTCATATATCTTTCTTGTCATTGCTGAATGTATATGCATGTGATTGATGATGTAAATTATGGAATGTGGATGATGTGTGAGTCTCTGATTGCTTGATATTTGATTTCTTTAAGTATTGATGGAATTGCCAAAAATACCTTTGCATGTGTGCATGTGAGTAGAGGTGTAATTGTATAATGTTTTTCAGCATATGCATATCGTCCGGTGCATGCCTCTCCACCAGGTACACACAACACATGTAAACTAGGCACTCATATCCTATCTTAAAGGATTCAGTATAGGCTAAAGGATCGCATCTTGGTCTGCAATTTAAGCATTCCTACTACAACATATGCGCATACAACATTACATGTAAAGGCACCGAACTTAACAAGCAAACAACAAGGATCTCTTGAGAAACTAATGAGGCATAGATCCTACCTCTCTAGTCTCTGAACAAGAAGTTATTCCCTTGCTTTTATTCAATGTTTCTGCATCACCTATAGCATCATAGGGCAAAGCCAAAACCAAACTATGTATGCATATCCAATATCCAATTAAATACCCTATTTCCTTACCAATTCCACTCACCAAACCTATCAGAAACCAGTGATCAGATGCCGCAGGTACCTCCCTCTTGAATGTGTGATGTGATAGCCAAGAACTTAACAAGAAACAACCTAAATTATCATACAATTTTTGGCAGTAAGAATAGGGCAATAAGGCAAGTTGCAATTTCATGTTAACAAGTTGTAAGAGTTGTGGTCTCATGTTAACAAGGAAGGATTAAGGGATGTATAATCAAAAGAAACAATATCAAAATCCAATAGGTTAATCCAATAGGGATGTATAGTTTTTAGGTCCTACGAATTTTGTATGTTTTCTGTATAAGATTTTGTGTGGCTGACTTCCTATTTGTATAAGATGGTTATGGGATTAAAACCGCTATCTTCAAGGCTTAATTAAATTAAGATAATTATCAGAATTAAATTTTGTAATTATCCCCCCTTAAATTTAAGGTTTTTATTTCTTAAGGTAATTATCAACCAATAAAGAATCAATTTAAAGGGAATTAATACCAGAAATAATAACTAGACATCCCTTATCACTTTAGGCCATCACACATCCTTATTTTCAAGAAAAAAAAGGTTTTTTTTCACCTGCACTGGCTTCTGGACTTCTAAGACTCAAAATTCAGGGTCTCACAGTATGGGTGATAGTGGACAGACTGACCAAGTCTGCACACTTCCTCCATATCAGAGTGATGGATATACTAGAGAGGTTGGTGTCCAGATACATGGATGAAATTGTGAGATTACACAAAATGCTAGTGTCCATCGTATCGGATCGAGATCCGAGGTTCACATCTAGATTTTTGGGGAAGTTATAGAGTGCTTTGGGTACCATGCTGAATTTCAGCACAACTTTCCACCCGTAGACGAATGGGAAGTTAGAGAGAACGATTCAAATTTTAAAGGACATGTGTGAAACCCCAAATTTTAAAGGACATGTGTGAGACCCCAAATTTTAAGTCCTATAAGTCCAAAAGCCAATGCAGGTGAAAAGACCATTTGGCGACCAAAGACTAACACCCACACTGTTTAGAAAGGTCTATGTTCAGCTTATGTTTTAGTTTTTTTGACCTAAAAAACTAGTACTAAATCTAATTTCAGAAGAGAATATGGTCTCCCAAATATTCAATTTTTGGTTAGATGGCCATCGTCCAAAGGCTAACACCCACATTGAGAAGGGAGGCATATGCAAGTGTTTCACCATTTTGGGTGAAGTTTTATTTTCTTCGACCTACAAAACTAGTAGTATATTGAATATGGTTTCCCAAAAATTCAAATATTTTGGTCAGACAGTCCTCGACCAAAGGTGTGTTAGTTAATCCAAAGAAGATTGAAGTTGTGTTTTCTTGGGAACCTCCGCGAAATGTTTTCAAAGTTCGTATTTTCCTTAGATTAGCAGGATACTACCGTCATTTTGTGGAAAATTTTTCATCGCTTGCCGGACCATTGACAAAACAGACACGCAAGTGTGAGCCGTTTGTATGGAACGAGAAATGTCAGTAAAGTTTTGAAGAGCTAATGAATCGGTTAGTTTCTGCACCTATCCCTACCCTACCTATTTACGGAAAGGAGTATGTGGTTTATACCGTTGCGTCAAAATCTGGACTTGGATGCGTATTGATGCAAGATGGGAAACTCATCGCCTACACTTCCGGGCAATTGCAACCGCAAAAGAGCAATTACCCTATGCATGATTTGGAACATGCAGCCGTGGTGTTTGCCTTAAAAATATGGTGACTTTACTTATATGGCAAGACGTGTCGAATCTTCACTGACCACAAAAACCTGAAGTACCTCCTCACACAAAAATAATTGAAAATGAGACAACGAAGATGGGTGGAGCTGATTAAAGACTATGATTTAATCATCGAATATCATCCTGGAAAGGCGAATGTTGTTGCTGATGCCCTGAGCCGAAAGTATCATCCTCCTTCCCCATCAGTTTTGGCCTACATGCGCACCCACTACCTGTCGATGATGTTGGAATTGAAAGCTAACCGTGTGCATCTTGGCACCGATTTTTCTAGTTCGTTGTTGACAAGATCGAAGTCACACCTACCTTAATTGAAGAAATCCGGAATCAACAATTAGAGGATCCAAAATTTACTGAAATTCTGAACCAACTTGCTGATGTTGTTGATGCCATAGTTCTTGATTTCAGAATACGAAATGACAAAGTACTAGTCTTCAGAAACCGAGTATGTGTTCCACAAAATGTTGATATTCGTAATCTTATTCTATCAAAGGCGCATAGTTCGAAGTTCACTATTCATCCTGGAAGCACTAAGATGTACCAAGATTTGAAGGAGAAGTATTGGTGGCCAAACATGAAATGTCACATTGCTGAATTCGTTGCCCGATGCCTCGTATGTCAACAAATAAAGATCGAACATCAAAGACCCACTGGTCTACTTCAGTCACTTCCGTGGTACCAGTGTGTGAGATCAAGGCTGCACGACGGGGCTATATCGCATCACATTTACATATCTGTTTACTTGCGTATATAACATGGATGAATGGGCTACTTTCTGGTTTATTTTAAGAACCCTCCTTTTGCTTATTATTTCCGAAATATGTTGGAGGATTTCTTGCTAGTTAATTGGATCCCTATGGGATTTGTGTGTTATGAACCCAATGATTTAATCTATAGACTTCTATTGATAATTTATTCACTCCGTATGTTAAGAATATGTGTCCAATATCATGCCCCAATTGTTGTTAAAAAATTGAAATAAACATGCTAAAAGTCGGAAGTTAATGGTAAGCCTGGTGAGATTCAGATAGGTCCTAGGTGTTATTTAGGCTTATTTGGGTTTCACGACTGTGATAGCCTTACTAGGAGCAAATTGTCATAGTTAGGAAATAGGGTCGTCACAGTTAGGGCCAAAACTAAGGTGAGGGTGGACTACAAATATATCTGAAAATCAGAAGTACACAGGCAGTAAAAACTCATCAATCATCTCTGTAATAGGAAACGGGGCACCTCCTACTACCTGTGTTTTCCATGGCTTCGTTGCACAAAGGGTAAAAGGTTAGCGCACAACACAAGCTAATCAGCAGGCCTATTTATCTTGCCAGCACAAAGGACAAGGCATCTAGTCAGCACACAGGACTAGGAATCCTAACCAGCACACAGGATTAGGGTATCTTGCCAGCACACAGGATAAGGCATCTAGTAAGTACAAAGGACTAGGCATCTAGCCCTACACAAAACTAGGCATCCAGTGCAAGCAGGGTTGGGATTGCCTCCCATATGACTCCCATACCAGTAAAAACCTCTCCTCTCCCAAGGAGCATCAGCACTTAACCCGAATGGCCACCGAAAAATTATCCTAACACATAAACACCATATAATTAAGCCTAAATGGTGTCTAATATTCAATTCTTTCTGCGTGAGTAGGTACTTCAAACTTTTGTGATCGGTGAATATTTGGCATGTCTCGCCATATAATTAATGTCGCCATATGTTAAATGCAAACACCAAGATTGCAAGCCCCAAATCATGTATAGGATAGTTGCTTTCATGTGGTCGTAACTGTCGGGAAGCATATGCAATGACTTTCTCGTCTTGCATCAATACGCATCCAAGTCCGGATTTTAACGTATTGCTGTAAACCACATACTCCTTTCCAAAAATAGGTAAAGTAAGGATAGGTGCGGAAACTTTGCTGGCATTTCTCGTTCCACAGGAACGGGTCACCCTCGTGTGTCAGTTTTGTGAATGGTGCAGCAAGCGATGAAAAATTTTTCACAAAGCAACGGTACCTGTCACCAAATCAGAACTAGCCTCGGCATCAGTTAGGGTGAATAACCTTGTTGGTCTTGGTTGCGCCTCACCTGTGGATCTGTTGGGTGGTCCTCCTGGTGCACGCATTGGATGTTTGGTGGGGTTAGTATACCCACCTTGGCCCGCACTAGGTGTGCCTGTGATACGTCTCGACTTTTGGTATTCCTGCTGAATGTGGCCCATTTTGCCACAATTGTAACATCGATGTTACTGAGTATTCTACGTAGTTCCACTGGAATTCAAACCAGAAAAATTCTTCATGTTGTTACTTCCATTGCCATTAATTTTCAGAGGAAAAGAGGTGAAAGGATAGGGTCCTGTACGCCGAATAAATTTTGAATCTTGCCGGAATGATCCACCACTAGTGGCTGCAGATGGCTTTTTAGTTTCAACGATCTTTTCGGCTTCAGTCGCGGCAACAATTATTTCTTGCAAATTCTGTACCGGTGTCGTACCAACGATGGTTTTGAGATCGATACATAGCCGATCCTGAAATTGGCTCGCAAGTTGGTACGGTGTTTGACCATTTTGGGTGAAGTTTTATTTTTTTCGACCTACAAAACTAGAAGTATATTGAATATGGTTTCCCAAAAATTTAAATATTTTGGTCAGACAGTCCTCGACCAAAAGCTAACACCCACACAGTTTATGGAGGCCTATGCAAGTGTCTAACCTATTCGGGCCAAGTTTTACAATTTTTGAGCTAAAAAAATAGTACTAAATTTAATTTCATTAACGAATATGGTCTTCCAAAAATTCAATTTTTTGCTCACATGTTCCTTAACCAAATGCTAACACCCATACTATTTAAGGAGGGCTATGTGCGAGGGTCTGATCATTTGAGGCCAGTTTTTATTTTTTTGCACCTAAAATTCTCATACTGAATTTTATGTCACGGTCGAAAATGGTTTCTCAAAAACAAAAACTTTTTTTTACGGATGGTCCTCGATCAAAGACTAACACCCACACTGTTTAGAAAGGTCTATGCGATTGTCTGACCTATTCAGCCCAAGTTTTAATTTTTTTGACCAAAAAAACTAGTACTAAATCTAATTTCATAAAAGAATATGGTCTCCCAAATACTCAATTTTTTGTCAGATAGTCATCGTCCAAAGGTTAACACCCACATTGAGCTGGGAGGCATATGCCAGTGTCTAACCATTTTGGGTCAAGTTTTATTTTTTTCTACCAACAAAACTAGTAGTATATTGACTATGGTTTCCAAAACATTCAAATATTTTGCTTAGATGGTCCTCGATCAAAGGTTAACACCCACACAGTTTATGGTGGCCTATGAGAGTGTCTGACTTATTCGAACCAAGTTTTATCATTTTCGACATAAGAAACTAGTACTAAATTTAATTTCATGAACGAATACGGTCTCCTAAAAATTCAATTTTCTGATTTAATGATCCTTGACCAAATGCTAACACCCATATTATTTAAGGAGTGCTATGCGAAGGTCTGACCGTTTGAGACCAAATTTTCTTTTTTTGCACATAAAAACTCGTACTAAATTTAATTTTACGACCGAATATGGTTTTCCAAAAATTCTAATTTTTTGATCAGATAGTCCTTGACCAAAGGCTAACTTCCACACTGTTTAGGAAAGACTATGCAAGTGTTTGACCATTTCGGGCTAAATTTATGTTTTTCGACTTAAAATATTTGTATTGAACTTAATTTCGAGACCGAATATAGTTTTACAAAAATTCCAATTGTTTGGTCAGATGGTCCTCGACCATAGATTAACAGCCACAGTATTTAGGAAGGACTATGCAAGCGTCTAACCTATTCGGACCAAGTTTTATTTTTTTTGACCTACAAAACTAGTAGTACATTGAATATGTTTTCCCAAAAATTCAAATATCTTGGTCAGACGGTCCTCGACCAAAGGCTAACTCCCACACTGTTTATGGAGATCTATTTGAGTCCTCGACCTATTCGGGCCAAGTTTTATCATTTTCGACATAAAAAACTATTACTAAATTTAATTTCCCGAACGAATATGGTCTCCTAAAAATTCAATTTTTTGATCTGTTGGTCCTTAACCAAATGCTAACACCCATATTATTTGAGGAGCGCTATGTGAAACCCTGACCGTTTGAGACCAAATTTTATTTTTTTCCTCCTAAAAATCTCGTACTGAATTTAATTTCACGACCTAATATGGTTTCCTAAAATCTCAAATTTTTTTTCCAAATGATCTTCGACCAAACACTAACACTCACACTGTTTAGGAAGGACTATGCGAGTGTCTGACCTATTCGGGCCAAGTTTTATCTTTTTTGACCTAAAAAACTAGAACTAAATTTAAATTTTTGAATGAAAATAGTCTCCCAAAAATTCAATTTTTGGTTAGATGGTCATCGCCCAAAGTCTAACCACCACATTTCGTAAAGAGGCCTATGCAAGTGTTTGACTATTTTCGGTCACGTTTTATTATTTTTGACTTACAGAACTAGTAACACATTGAATATGTTTTCCCAAAAATTCAACTATTTTTCTCAGATGTTCCTTAACCAAATACTAACGCCCATACCATTTAAGGAGAGCTATACTAGGGTCTGACCATTTGGGTCCAACTTTTATTTTTTAACACCTAAAAATGTCATACTGAATTTAATTTCACGACCGAATATGGTTTCCCAAAAATTTAAATTTTTTGATCAGATGATTCTCGACCAAACCTAACACCCACACAATTTATGGAGACCTAAACGAGTGTCTGACCTATTCGGACCAAGTTTTATCATTTTCGACATAAAAAACTGGTACTAAATTTAATTACATGAACGAATATGATCTCCTAAAAATTCAATTTTCTGATTTGATGGTCCTTGAACAAATGTTAACACTCATATTAATTAAGGAGCATTATGCGAAAGTTTGAACGTTTGAGACTAAAATTTATTTTTTTGCACCTAAAAGCTCGTGCTAAATTTAAATTCACGACCGAATATGGTTTCCCAAAAATTCCAATTTTCTGATCAGATGGTCCTTGACCAAAGGCTAACTCCCACACTGTTTAGGAAAGGCTATGCAAGTGTTTGACTATTTCGGGCTAAATTTATTTTTTTTGACTTAAAATATTTATATTGAACATAATTTAAAAACTGAATATAGTTTCCCAAAAATTCCAATTGTTTGGTCAGATGGTCCCCAACCAAAGACTAACACCCACACTGTTTAGGAAAGACTATGCAAGTGTCTGACCTATTCGGGCCAAGTTTTATCTTTTTTGACCTAAAAAACTAGTACTAAATTTAAATTTATGAACGAATATGATCTCCCAAAAAATTAATTATTAGTCAGATGGTTATCGCCTAAAGTCTAACATCCACATTGAGTAGGGAGGCCTATACAAGTGTCTGACCATTTTGGGTCAAGTTTTATTTTTTCGACCTACTAAACTTGTAGTATATTGAATATGGTTTCCAAAAAATTTAATATTTTTGTCAGACGGTCCTCAACCAAAAATTAACACCCACACAATTTATGGAGACGTATGCGAGTGTCTGACCTATTCGGGCCAAGTTTTAACATTTTCGACCTAAAAACATAGTACTAAATTTAATTTTATGAACGAATATAGTATCCTAAAAATTCAATTTTTTGTTCAGATGTTCCTTAACCATAAGTTAACACCCATACCATTTAAGGATGGTTGTACGAGAGTCTGACCATTTGGGACCAATTTTTGTTTTTTTGCACCTAAAAATCTCATACTGAATTTAATTTCACAACCGAATATGGTTGTTAAAAAATTAAAAATTTTTTATCAGATGGTCCTCGACCCAAAGCTAACACCCACACTATTTATGGAGGCCTAAACGAGTATTTGACCTATTCAGGACAAGTTTTATCATTTTCAACTTAAAAAAATAGTACTAAATTTAATTTTATGAACAAATATGGTCTCTTAAAAATTTAATTTTTTATTTTTTAAAAGATGGAAAGAGCTTTCTTACAAGCTATTATTTGCAAGAATCCGTCAAACGATGAGAGAGTTATGCTATTTTAAAGTTCAAGCAGATTTCTGTAGCAATAAGGAGTTGTAGGGTTTTTGGTTGGTCGAATTTTGTATACTTTCTAAGTAAGGTTTAAATGTGGCCAGCGTCCTCCTTGTATAGGATGGTTATGGGATTAATTTACCTACTTTAAAGGTTAGATTAAAGTAAGATAACTATCAGAATTAAATTTTGTAATTATCCTCCCTTAATTTTAAGGTTTTTATTTTCTAAGGTAATTATCAACCAATAAAGAATCAAATCAAAGGGAATTAAAACCAGAAACAATCACTAGACTTTCCTTACGAATTTCGGCCATTACATATCCTTTTGTTCAGGGTCAAAATGGTCTTTTCACCTGCATTTTCTTCTAGACTTCTAGGACTCAAAATTCGGGGTCTCATATCCTCCCCTCCTTATAAGAATTTTGTCTTTGAAATTTTGGCACAAGTACCTAAGCAAATAGGTAAGAAAATTTTGCACGCATAGATTCCTCAGTCTGCCAAAACTGTTCTTTGATTTGGTCAATACTCCAAACAACTCGTACCATAAGCACACTTCGACTACGAAGCTGACGAACTGACCGATCTAGTATGGAAACTGGCTGTACGGGATAGGATAGGTCTTCAGCAAACTCGATTGGTGGTTCTTCGAGCACATGAGCAGGGTCTCACACATACTTTCTCAACATTGAAACGTGAAACATGTTGTGAATTCTTTCTTTATTTGGAGTTAAGGCCAGTCGGTATACAGTATTAGAACTAGACATAGTATACCATCTTATAAACACACTGAAGAGGAAACACGCTCAGGCTTACCAAATTGTCTTACTTCGCTTCCTGCGTCTTCCGGGAACACCTTACACCACGCTATCAACCTCCTCAATATATTTTGAACAAGGCACGCCAAGCTGGCTCCACTACCATCTCTGTAGGATCGATCTCGAGCTATGTGTTTAGGTATGATTATTGTTGATTACACAGGATAGGGGGGCTGTATTTAGCTAGTCATATTATCGAAGTGGTGAATCAAGTAATAAAATGGCATATGGTTTTATCATGTGAATAGCTAAGAACTTAAAATGAAATTGAGAGCACGAGCATAACTGAAATACTTCACACTTTCCTTCAAGATAATTCAAAAGGCTACTTACAATTGAGAGGACTCGACTTATTTATAGCAGAGTCTTTTTATCAATTGGACTATTATAAACTTACTTTTATTACATAATTGATACCCTGGAGAGAAAAGTAAATAAAGTTTACACCACTTCTTTTTTTCGGTTGCTTTTGTGGTGGACCATTGCTTTTGTCAATGCGTCAGTTGTCTGTCTTGTCGTGTCTGTCATTTTTAACTTACATCAGTGATTGCATCATCGTTTATTCTGCGTCAGTGATTGCATCATCGTTTATTCTGCGTCAGTGATTGCATCATGTATCAATTATTGTGATAGGTAAGTAACAAGTCTTTGTCAGGATCATGATTTGAGAAAGGATCATCGTCTTCATCATCATTTTTATCTACCTCTTGTCGTTTTCCGTAAATTTCTTTCAATTTTTCCAAAGAAGAGACTCGTGACAACGTATCTTCATCAATTTCTTTTTCCTTTTGAACAAGTACCCTTTTGATCTCGTCTTCACCTAGTTTTAACAGAGTCTTCACAGCTTGAATATCTTCTCTTTTAACTTCATACTTGGGCCAGTTCTTTTGTTTTATACGTCGGACCAAGAAAGTAATTTGAGTGGATGAATCTTGATTCCTTAAAAATCCCAACAAATTATCCAAGGGACTCCAAAAGTAACCAGATATTGTAATAAAGGGAGATTTGTGAGGTTTTCTAAATCAGTGAAATGAGAGAAAATCTTGATGGCATATTCAATAGGCCTCTGGAATAATCCTGAGATAGGCTTCAGAGTATGGAACCATGAAATCCACCATTGAGGAAAGGTTCTTTGACAGGTTTTTGAAAAATATACAAACTATGTAAGATAAGTTGGTTTGTACCAAAAGACTGTCAACCAAGGTTTTTGGTAATCAAAATAATTGTAACTCAAAAGCTGTTGATTTGGTATTTTTGCAGAAAACAATTTATTTGTGAATGGATGTTGTCTCCATTCATCTTTGGTCATGACTCTCAGAATTTTGATTCTGGAAAATGCAATTTGATCTGAAAACTTTTTATCCATGATGTGGGAGATTTCAACAGACTGGGTTTCTAGCAAGATTTGTTCATAAAAAATTTGGCTTTTATATGGATGCTCCAGTATATGATATTCACGAGGAGGAAAAAGTTGTATCACGAGCTTTTTTATTTCTTTTTTCTCATCGGATATTTCGAGCTCAATTATTTTAACATCAGTTTTATGGGTGTAAAGATCGGTTTTTTTCTGGTTGATTTTAGAAATCTTTGAAGATAGAGAGAGGTGGTCTGGAAGAGATACTTTGGGGGGCTCTTTGTGGATATAGTGGTAATGGAACAAGGTCCCTTTTCTTAACTGGCTTTGGGGTAATAGGAGTGATAGGAGGAATTATCAGAGCAGAAAAATAGCTAGGTTGTATATATGGGGCAGGTGAGGAAGGAGAAGAAGGAGGAGAGTTCGTATACCTTTCTTTTGAAGTGGAAGCCAGCATTGCTGATAATGATTTTTTCTTCTCCGTCTTAGATTAGAACTGTCACGCCCCGGAACTCACAAGACATGACGCACCCAGCCATGCTCACCTTCACACACCTCCAAGGAGATATGATTGGGTTCACACGAAGCTTAGAACATTAACTCTTTTAATTTAAAACTCGCACACACATAAAGATTTGTTTAAATGAGCACGCGGAGTAAAAATAAAAATAATGTATTAAACATTATATGAAACTTTAACAACAACGAAAGTCTTTATTTAAAACCACGCAGCGGATATTCATATGAAGTATGAAACGATGCACTCATACAAATAAATATGTCATGAGTTTCAAAGGTGACTAGGCCTAAACAAGTTCCCAAAATAAAAATACATGATATGCTTAAGGAAATGATATGTGTGCTCCTGTGTGTGCTACCTCACGTACAGTGCCACCAGCAGCTAAGCGACCAACCAGACAAGATCGCTAACCTCGAGCTAAACCTCAACTCGATCTAACCTGAAAATCACAATGGTGAGGGGAGTGAGATTCGCTAGGAATCTCAGTGAGAGACCGAACGTCATATCAAAATCCGGAAATGGATAGTAGCAATATCATAAATCATCAGATGAAGAAATATTATTTATGCATAAATTCATTTTTGTCCATTCTATCATGAATCTCTATACCATGCCAACATGCTTAATTATATATCTTGATAATTAAAATATTGTGTGATATGATATTATGTAACGAAAACATGCATATTCAAACATGCACAATAAGATTCAAATCTCGGTAAGGCGTAAGGCAAACTGCCTAATATCTTCTCATCAAGATGAGTAATGGTCTGTTTCACCCACTTGTCATCTGAAACTAAATAGAAGGATAGATTAAACTATCCGACCATAAATCATCACTCGTATTTAACCATATAAATAAGCAAGTGAATCACCATATCCCTCCAAGTCTAATCGTGCCTTCGGATAACTCACCGGTATGCCTACCGTGCCTTTGCTACACGATTGACTAAGCCCTGGCCAGTGCTAACTTATCTCATACTTCGAAAACTCATAAAACAAAGGAGTCCTTACCACTCCTTATATCATATATCATTATATTAAAAATATAATACTCATAGGTCTCAAGGACCATATCTCCTATCAGTGGATAATTTGAAACAACAACAACACTCATAGGTCTCAAGGACCATATCTCATATCAGTGGATGTTTTGAAACAACAACAAAGGCTAAAAACATTGAAAATTCTGCATAAAGATTTCTGCAAAGAGTTTTCAACCACCCATATTGTGGATACTGAAAACCTATCTTACACGACTTCAACTTCAACAAAATTTTTCATATGCCGAGACTTACATAGCCTCTTTCGAATGCAAAAAGAATCAACTCAAAATAATAAATAGGTAAAAAGTTACGAGGTGTTAAAGTTGGCCACAAAATAAGAAAAGTGCAGATATTTCTGCAAAATCTGTTTCATTCACCCAACTTTGGGATAAACAAAAACTATGTTATAAAATTCTGAATTTTACCAAATTTCGTACACTAGTAGGCTAGTCCACAGACTCTACATTGGAACAAGAATCACTCCAAAAGAATTATTCTACACAGAATTATGAAGTGCCAAAGTTCATCAAAAATCATATTTTTTAGAAAATTCCCAGAATTGATTCCTCAATTCAAACTTCCAATCAACCCATTCTAATATATAAATTCTTCATACTCTACCTAGTATGCAACACATGCATTCCAACAACATCAATGGTAATGTCATTTGCATTTAAAATCAGACTTAACACCAAATTTTACATTTCATATCACACATCATTTCAAAGCATGGGATGAATTCTAATGCATTCAAATATATTTCAAATGAATTGCTACTATCAAAACATTAAATTCACTTCCAGTTTTAATTATCAAAACACAATGTTTTACCATCAAATAATATGAAATTAAGTCTGCTCACCTCTCGATGCGTGTGAAGAACTCGGCTCCTTGCCTCGGTTCTCGACACGTTCGGAAACACCTAAACCACACCAAACATCGGATTAAACTCAATCCGATTAACTAAAACAAAACAAATCAGAATATCCTATGGGTTCCATTTTCTGCCCAACAATTCCAGAACCTAAACCAAGGCTCTAGACACAACCAGAAACATCTCATTACCCTATAAACAACCCTCACAAACCAACTCAATGCTCGGACAATCAAACCCAAAATTATCAAACCTGAAAATTCAACTAGAACACCAATCTTGTGTTCACAATAAAATTAAAGAATCTAGTGACATCAACAGGTCACAATAAAGCTATCTCAACCAACAGAATATTGCAATTTACGAAGAGATAACAAAATTTCAATCCAAACTACTCTGAAATTTTACCATCACAGAAACTCACGAAATTAACAGGATAGCTATCCCTAACCATCAGTAACACACCCCCAGAATATCAAGGCAAGTAACTGAACCAAGAGAGAAAAAAATTGGAATTTACCCAAATCTGGACGAACTGAAAATGGCTCACTGGAACCAAAATAAGATGATTCAGCAAACGATTCTGGTACCAAAAGAAAGCTCTCGCCGATACGAAACCGTAGCAACAAGAATCACTCAATTCTGACTTACGGTTTGAGAGTTATGGTGATTTTAATTTTGTAGGACAAAACACTACTGGATTTTAGAGAAAATCGTGAGAAAAACGATTTTCAGAAAAATAAACTGAAATTTTCGGGTTTTTTGAGCTTTTATAGTGTTTTCGGATTTTGGACCAAAATCGAAGATTATTTTTCCACGATCTCAAATGTGGAAACGGAATATCAAAAATCAATATAGAATAGTCGTACGGGCTCCGGGAAGTAAATTGGGCCCGAAATCGGTAAATGGGCTTGTAGGCCCAAATGGCCCGAATCAACAAATGGGTACGAAAGCCCAACATGCACCTCGACACGCTAATTAAAACGCAAAGACTAACACATACCCAAACCCTTATAGACACACGCTCTAAATTAAAGGGTACGAAAAACTCAGGTTTCACAAGAACAGGCAATTTTTTTATGCTTCTTTTCACATATTTGACCAGATCTCATAATTCTCAAATACTCAATCCAACGTTCTCTTTGGTAATGATTCTTTTGTTCAATACTGCTTGTACAGCTTTTCGTTCGTCGCGTAAAGATCTTCGTTCTTCTTCAATGTCGTGTGCCTGTTTCTTGAGAGTAAAAATTCTCTTATACCTATGAATTCGAGTAATAGCCTTTTTATCCTTTCATAGGGTATCTGTGAGATCCCGTCTCTTGTAGTTCCGGTCAGACGCAGCGTCAATCGTAGCGTTAGTGCCAGCGGCAGCACATCGATGCTACGTTGTTGGTTTGTTAACACGGCCGTAAGAAGCCTTTAAGTAACCCATAGTGAATCTGAGAGTGTTTAAGTATGATTGTGAGTGAGATAGGGTAGACGATCGAGATTGAGTCAGTGGAAAACAAACGAGGTTGATTTCGGTCCGTTTTACGCGACCGCGGGCCGTTTGGGCCAAAATTTTGTGTCTTGGGCTGTTTGCGATTTTTTTTTTTTTTCAGGCCCAATCCTTATGTTATAGCTTTACATACTCAAAGAAGTTGTTGAGCCATTTGGTTGACATTTCACGAGCCCATTGGGCTCATTTATGATGAAACGGGCCATCGATTGCCTAGTCCAGCCTTGTTGAACTTTTGGGACCAAAACCCATCAGCCCAAGCCCACACTTCATCCTTTAAATACTTCTTTTCCAGAAGTGACCAGCACATTCCAACCCTAACTCGTTTTCCTTCACCCTTCCAACCTACCAAAATCCAAACTTTGCCCAATTTGACCCCAAAAACTTGTGGGGGATTGTCCCAAAACACTTTCCTATCAATTTTCTACACTTTTCCACTGTTAGTTTGATGTCTAAGGCCTGATTTTGAGGTATTTTTCATTCTGGCCGAAAATTGCAGAGTTGTTGGTAAGTGATGAATCTTTGGTTTTCTTTTGGATTGGTTGGTTTATTCAGGTTGCTAGTGATGTGATTGAGTGGTTTTGATGGATGGAAATGCCTGAAAACAACCTATGGTTCTTGTATAAATTTCGGATAAACAGTATCAAAGGGTTGTTTAGACATGTTATTGATCATGTTGGTTTGTTTTTTCCACATTAATGAAGTGGTTGTAGGAAGTAGTGATGGGAAGGGTGTTGTGCGCAGCCTGCGAGGGTCCATAGAATTGCTTTCCTTTATTTTCCCTTTGATTCCTTGATTAGATATGCTTAGTATGGCTGTATGGTTTGTGCTTGTTTAGGTGGTACCGGATCGATCAGTAGAGGCAAGGATATTGTTGGAGAACCATCGACGCAATGAGAGGTGATAGTTTATGTTTCATTTGCATACGCGTAACATTTTGTTTTCATAATCAATGTTTTGGTTTGAATGGAGGCATGACTTGAATTGTGTTTAACATTTTGTTAGAATCATAATTTGCTTGCCATGTTTGAATGCATCAACTGTATATTCAAAAGTTGAAGCATGCTGAGTTGTTTGGTGTATACGAATTTTCGTACGTGTTTTGCAACCTCCCATACTATGTGATTTTTCATCTCCTTATACATATTTGTTATTGTGGCTGAATACTTTGACTATTATTTTGAGATGAATTTTTAGATTTAATAACCCTTACTTGATAACTTCATTATTTGGTTACTAACCGGTCAAACTTCCCGATTTCCAATAAGGACCTTGATGATGTTTATACCCTTTTGTACCACCTGGATCAGTGTTTTCAACCCCAGGGAGTCTTATTTTGAGTGTGATAAATTATGCTATGTGTTTATGCATTATGTTTTCAAAAAGAAAGGTGCCACATATAAGTGTTTTCTCGGCACTGTACTGACTGGAATTGACGGTTACTGCTGGATCCAGTTAGGTAAATATATAGAGTCCTTGTAGAGAGGACAGTTGCTTACCTTGGAGAGGTATGGTTGGATATATTTATGTATATTGAGTGCTGTGTTCACTATGAATGAAGAGGCCTTACAATTGCTTCATATATAAAGTACGATGTTATATCTACGTGTGCACAAGATTGAATGTGATTGATTGTGTTTCTCCATTCAGTTTTGGACAATATTGATGGTGGGGTTTTGTTTATATATATTTATATGCTACAACTGAAAACCATCAGTAGGTTTTTATGTAACCATTTAGTGGGGGTTACTTGAAAGTGGTTTGTGTCCACCCCGTTATGTTTTGGGCATAGTAGCCAAAGATCAAAACTGTGCTCTATGAATCTCTTGTATTTATTTCCTTATGTTGTTTGGTGTGTGCACTTAGGATGGATACATAGAAGAACATGGATTATAATGGTTTGAATAAATGCTTGATACTATGATTTGGTTTTGTCTCCATTCCACCGTTTATGCTTATGACGCGGTAACTTCCACTGAGGTCCTTGATCTCACCCCCTCTCTATTGTTTGTTTCAGGACTAAGTTGTGAGAGATAGCTGTTCAAATTCGAGGTTCCTATCCCGATATTGGTCGTAGGGTTGGACAAATGCACATGCACGTTTTTGGACTCAGCATCCTTCACATCTTCTTGTATCTTTAACTATTTGTGCATTTTGCTAGTGCATATGTATACAATTCATGCTTGCATACTCTGATGTTTTTTTGAGTTTCTGGGGACCTGCAAGTGTGGACTCGAGGTGTTGCATGTTTGAGGCCGTATGGCCCGTTGTATGTGATCTGATATTTTCGCTGTATGTGTTTGTTACTCCCATGTTTGTAAGTTATGCTGAGTATCAATTGATGCGTGCCATGTTTTGAAAGAAATAAGTCAAATATTGTGTATTTATTACGATTAGCAAAACAAAATTGTATGGTTAAGCGTTGTCTAGTTCCGCTTGGTCCACCAGTTGGGACAATCAAGGCTGCACGGCGGTGAGGCTCCCGGTTACCGAGAACCGGTCCTCATAGTATTAGTGATCCAAAAACGGCCAAATCGGCGATGCTTTGGATATTCTCCATCTTTAACTTTGAAGTGATTTTCCAATTGCATTTTATAATACATTTTTCCTGTCATACATTAATTGATCCAAGTCATTAAGTAATTCACATAAAATATTAACATTTGAATTTATTTTTGTAGATACTTTCTTTTCTTTGTCTCTTTGTATCTATTCCAATATCTATCTATTTTTTTACCAATCTGATGAGAAAAAAGAAATAAAAGAGCTCGTGATACAACTTTTTCCTCCTCGTGAATATCATATGCTGGACCATCCATATAAAAACCGCATTTTTATGAACAAATCCTTCTAGAAACCCAGTCTATTGAAATCTCCCATACCATGTATAAAAAGTTTTCAGATCAAATTGCATTTTCCAGAATCAAAATTATGAGAATCATGACCAAAGATGAATGGAGACAACATCCATTCACAAATAAAATTTTTTCTGCAAAAATACCAAATCAACAGCTTTTGAGTTACAATTATTTTGATTACCAAAAAGCTTGGTTGAGAGTCCTTTGGTACAAACCAACTTATCTTACATGGTTTGCATATTTTTCAAAGACCTGTCAAAAAACTTTTCCTCAATGGTGGATTTCTTGGTTCCATACTCTGAAGCCTATCTCAGGATTATTCCAGAGGCTTATTGAATATGCCATCAAGATTTTCTCTCATTTCACTTGTGAGAGCCGTGCCCCGAGCACCAGCCACTCTCCCCATAGTAAGTATTGTCTGGCAGTAGCCCGGCGTTCACCCCATGCCCGGGTTGACCACATGTATAACAGAGGTTGAGATACGGTCGCGGATACCCAAAAGGTCTGCTAAAACTTGTCATTGAGTGGGAAGGTTGCATTCCAGTCACAAAGGAAGATGTTCCTTGTGATCTAGTAGGGGCTGTAGCATAAGGGGTGTATCTCTTATTTTCTGGTCTTCGATCAAACCGGCTGTCAAACCTCAAGGGGCTCTTGCCCTTACCAAAGTCCCTCAACCTACTGACTTGTCCCCGTGCTATCTCCTCAGATTTCATGGCCTCCATAACTAACTTCTCAAAGTCTGTGCTAGTGTTTGGCCCCATGATGGTGCGGATGTTCTGATTCTGCCCATGCTCAAATCGACTCACCAAGACAACCATGTCCTGTTCAATTTCAGGCACAAAATGAACAAGTGCCCGGAATTCTGTCTCATACTCCGCCACGGTCTTGTTCCCTTGTCGAAGCATATAAAACTCAGACCGTTTATTGTTCTGAAAATGAGATGGAAAATACCGCAAATCAAACTCCCATTCGAACTCTTCCCACGTGGGCTGGTCGCCATAACGGTTTCTGATGGTACCCCACCAGGTAGCTGCATCACGTTCCAGTAAACGGGTAGCCAATATGACTCGGTCCTCAACTGAAATCCTCAGATCCTGAGCTGTCACGACAATCTTGTCTTTCCACAGCTTCGCCACTAATGCATCACTCGAGCCATAGAAACTTTGGCAGCCCAAATGCCTTGCCTCCTTCAATAGCTTGGACACTTGTATTGGTAAGCTACCACCTTCTACATCAGCCTGCCTTACCTCTGGCTGCACTTCCGGTTCAGGCTGTACCGGGACTTGCACTTGTGGTTGCTGAGTAGCTGCAGTTTGCATCTGTTGCATTGTTTGCTGCATCTGACCCAGAGTTGTCTGTAACGACGTCAACATCTGAATCAAAACCGGGTCTTGGACCATAGGTGTTGTCTGTCCTACTTGTGCTGTCTATTCTATTTGTGCCTCTTCCGTTGGTTCACGGGCATCGGACCTTTCCTCAACATCTTCTGCCTGTACTCGGCGTGGTCTCCCCACCTTCTTAGGTGCCATCTAAAACCAGAGAACACGCAGACATAGGTATAAGCCTAAGAAAAACAACAACAAGACAACTAGACACACTCTATGCTGGACAATGCAGGTGCCGTGAGTGTGATGCACTTGTCAAAATATCAGTTTGCACTCAATGCACACAAAATCACCATGCTCCGCTACCAACCTGAATAAACCAACCAATCCCAAAGAAAACCAAAGAGCAACACTTACCAACAACTCTGAAATTTTCGTCCAGACTGACGACCACCTCAAAATCAGGCCCTATACACCAATCTAACAGTGGAAAAGTGTAGAAAATTGATAGGAAAGTGTTTTGGGACAATCCCCCACAAGTTTTTGGGGTTAAAGTAAGCAAAGTGTGGATTTTGGTAGGTTGGAAGGGTGAAGGAAGGAGAAAAACGAGTTAGGTCTGGAATGTGCTGGTCACTTATGGAAGAGAAGCATTTAAGGGATGAAGTGTGGGCTTGTGGGCTGTTGGGCTTCAGGCCCAAAGTTCAACAAGGCTGGCCCGTGCCATCGACGGCTCGTTTCATCACAATTGAGCCCAATGAGCTCGGGAAATGTCAATCAAATGGCTCAACAACTTCTGTACATATGTCCAGCTATAACATCAGGGCTGGGCAGGAAAGAAAATAGTAGACAGCCCAAAACACGAAATTGTGGCTCAAATGGCTTGCAGTCGCTTAAAACGACCAAAACTCAATCTGTTTTGTTTTCCACTGACTCAACCTCGATTGTCTAACCTATCTCACTCACAATCATTCTTAAATCTCACTCATAAGCATATTTACACACTCATATTCGCTCTGGGTTTCCTAAAGGCTTCCTACTACTGTGTTCCCAAACCAACAGTTTAGTATCGGCGCGTTGCCGCTGGCACTAACGCTACCATTGATGCTGCCACTGACTGGCACTACAATAGACGGGATCTCACATCCTTCAGCTGAATTGGTGAGAGGCGTGTTCCGGGAAACAACAAAAGGAGTAGGTTGCGGGTTCGACTCCCAGAGGCTGCAGCGTGGGGTGAACGCCGAGCTACTGCCAGACAATACCTACTATAGGGAGAGTGGCTGGTGCTCGGGGCACGGCTCTCACATCACTGCTTTAGAAAACCTCACAAATCTCCCTTTATTACAATATCTGATTACTTTTGGAGTCCCTTGGATAATTTGTTGGTATTTCGCAAAGAATCAAGATTCGTCCACTCAAATTACTTTCTGGGTCCGACGCATCAAACAAAAGAACTGGCCCAAGTATGAAGTTAAAAGAGCAGATATTCAAGCTGTGAAGACTCTGTTAAAACTAGGTGAAGACGAGATCAAAAGGGTACTTGTTCAAAAGGAAAAAACAATTGATGAATATATGATGTCAAGAGCCTCTTCTTTGGAAAAATTGAAAGAAATCTATTCTGAAATAATAGAATAGGCAGTGGCTGCCATACAAATCTCGTTTAATATATCTGTTATTCAATATTCTGGTTTTCCATCTATGTTCCATTCATATATACTTTTGCCATCATAACTACCTAAAGAATACCTTTCTTCATGTTGTATATCTGGTAATGAAGGTTGTGGGTAGTAATGGGGTATTTCTATCTATATTCGTACTCTATCTATGTCTAATTTTTCTTCAAATTGTTCTGTTAAATTATCTATTTCTGTATGATCAGATTCTGTCTCACTCTCTGTTTCAGATATTGCTGTAATTTGGGGTTTGGAGGATAATTCTTAATATTCCAATTGTTTCGTTATTTTTTGTAATAATTAATCTTCTTAGCTTAATTTAAAATTTGTTATGTCTTCGTTTGGTTTTACAAATGATTTTTCTACTTTTAGTTCCTTTTTCTCTTGAATAGAATCTAAGTAGTCTAACTGTTGAGCTATCCATTGTAACATTTGGTTCTTTGACAGGTTCTTTGACATTATAGAATCTAGAGGTCTTCAATAGGCCTCTGGAATAATCCTGAGATAGGCTTCAGAGTATGGAACTAAGAAATCCACCATTGAGGAAAGGTTCTTTGACAGGTCTTTGAAAAATATACAAACCATGTATGATAAGTTGGTTTGTACCAAAGGACACTTAACCAATCTTTTTGGTAATCAAAATAATTGTAACTCGAAAGCTGTTGATATGGTATTTTTGCAGAAAAAATTTTATTTGTGAATGGATGTTGTCTCCATTCATCTTTGTCATGACTCTCAGAATTTTGATTCTGGAAAATGCAATTTGATCTGAAAAATTTTTATCCATGGTGTGGGAGATTTCAACATACTGGGTTTCTAGCAGGATTTGTTCATAAAAAATGTGGCTTTTATATAGATGGTCCAGCATATGATATTCACGGGGAGGAAAAAGTTGTATCACGAGCTCTTTTATCACAGACTCTTTGTAACTGTTGTTTATCTTTTATTTCATCAAGAAATTTTTTAGAATTTCCTCATGTTTTGGAATTATGACGGAGCATTTTTTAGTCCAAACGGCATTACGTTCCATTTGTAATGTCCAAAAGAGACTGTGAAAGCAGTTTTATATCTATCTTGTTCATGGATCTGGATTTGCCAAAAACCAGATTTCATGTCAAATTTTGAAAATTTAGTTGATCCTGAAAGTCTTTTAATCAAATCTCTTTTGTTAGGGATTGGATATCTAATCCATTGTAGGTTTTTATTTAAAGGCTTGTAATTTATTACTAATCGGGGAACTCCTCGTTCTAATTATGCTTGATTTTGAATGTAAAATGCCACACAAGACCAAGGTTACTTACTTTCTATTATGAATTTTTTATCTAGTAATTCCTTTATTTCCTTTTTACAATATTCTAATAACTCAGTATTCATTTGAATTGGTCTTGCTTTTGTTGGTATATCTGTTTCTTTAAAGTCTTTGTCATATGGTAACTTAACCACATGCTTCTTTCTATTCCAAAAGGCATTAGGTAGAGTTGAACAAACTTCTTCTTCAATCTGTTTTTGTAGTTGTTTTATTTGTTTTGTCGTTTCTGAAGTTCGCAATTCTTCTTCTATCCTAGTAGAGTTTAATTCATTTATTAACGAGTGCAAATATTTTTTTTTTATTTGTTAATAAGATTTCCTTTTTGATTCCCAATTCATTTATAATTGATATATCTCTTTCTTCTATGTTTCTACAAAATTCAAAGGTGATTTGTTTTTCTAATACTTTTGTCTCTAGTCCCTTATGATTTACCATAAAAGGATATATTTGAGTTAAAAATGGGGTTCCCTATATTAAATTTTGAGATAAATTTTTAACTAACAAGAAGGTGTTGTTGAAATAGATTCCTTGGTTACACATATGGGCTTCCGATATTTTGTATTTGACTTCTAATTTTTGTTTATTAGCTGCATGTAATCTTTTTCTAGTTTTTTCATAATATTTTGTAGGGATTAATCCTTCTCTAACACAATTATGATCTGCTCCGGAATCTATTAAGGCTTTTATGTGTATCTTAAAATCTTTTATTACTATCGTTACATAAGTGTACCATTTTTGAAATTCTATTCTTGATAGAGCATTTATAAATTCCTCGTTTTCTTGGTTACTAATTTTTGGAAATTCTGTTATTACAGCTTTTCCTTTCATAGAATATTTCATTGTTTCTAATTCTTCTTTGAGCATTGCTACCTCCTGTTTTACATTGCGAATTTCTTGTTTTAGACCTTCTAGGGTTAATAATTCCTTTTTATTTTCTCTTTTGAATAATATTTCATTTAAGTTGTATGTTTTATTTTCACTCTGTTGACGTCTGCTATTGTTAACATGTGACCTATATTCTTCTAATATTTTCGCTGTAATTCCGGGTTTTCTACACTCATGATCAAATCACTTGTGCTTCGGAGATAGTATTGATTTCATAACATTGACATGGGCCTATACACCCACACTCATCTATACTTGTATTATAATTAGATTCACTTGTGCTTTCATCTTCTCTTAATAGATTTAATATTTCCTTTTTCTCATTATCACCTATTTCTAAAGCTCTTATTTTCTTCAAAAGGGGACAATCCCTTTTAATATGTCCAAACCGTCCACATTTATAACAGGTTGGACCCTGTTTTTTAGTATAGGTCTCATTTTTTTGAAATTCTTTTTTCTTCCGTTTATATCTAGGTTTTTCAAGTCTTGGTCTCTCATAGAATTTTTTAAATGGTTTTCTATACTTATGTTTTTTAACAATCTTTTTGTGTTTGCAGATGAGGCAGTTATCTTCTCATAGCCATATTGAGTACAAAAAGATCCTAACTCTTTTCTACCACTAAGTTTGTCTTGTTCTAGCTTAGATTTTAATTTTAATTCATTACATAGATTTAATCCTTCGGTATTTACTTCAGTTACTAAGTCTCCATATGTAATCATATCATAATGAATATTATTATCATTAAACTTTCTCTTTATCTTATTTCTTACCCTATCAGCAAACAACCTGGGTAATCCGGCTATAAACTGTTCTTCCTAGTATGTTTGCTGGCAATCTTCTCTTGTAAATATTTTGGATAGAAACATGTCTTTATACCATTTAAAATCTTGTAATTTTGGACAAGTTAAATTTGTGAGAATTATTGAGGCCTTTTCTGCTATACTTTGAGGGTTTCCTATAAAATGTTTAGTGATAGCATATATTAGTGTTACAAAGGAGTTTTCTACTGTATATGTTTGTCCTTCTCTTATCTTAGGTTTTACCGTCATTAATATCTCATTTTTATCTGACGGAGATTAGTAATTATCCAACCAACCTTTTAGTTGTCCAGTAAATCCTGAAGTTAATATCCTAGTATTTCTCGTTCGTTATTATTCATTGTTTTATAGGCAGTGGCTGCCATACACATCTCGTTTAATGTATCTGCTATTCCATGTTCTGTTTTTCCATCTATGTTCCATTCATATATACTTTTGCCATCATAACTACCTAAAGAATACCTTTCTTCATGTTGTATATCTGGTAATGAAGGTCGTGGATAGTAATGGGGTATTCTAGGTCGATCATATATTCGTACTCTATCTATTTCTAATTTTTCTTCAAATTGTTCTGTTAAATTATCTATTTCTGTATGATCAGATTCTGTCTCACTCTCTATTTCAGATATTGCTGTAACTTGGGGTTTGGAGGATAATTCTAAATATTCCAATTGTTTCGTTATTTTTTGTAATAATTCATCTTCTCGGCTTAATTTAAAATTCGGTTGACTAAATCCATTCATACTAATACCCCATTACTACCCACGACCTTCATTACCAGACATAACGAATTTTAAATTAAGCCGAGAAGATGAATTATTACAAAAAAAGCCATTTCGTAAGAATATGACGAATTTTAAATTAAGCCAAATGGAACGTAATGCCGTTTCGACTAAAAACTGCTCCGTCAGAATTCCAAAACGTGATGAATGATATATTTAACCCTTATGACAAATTTACTATTGTTTACATTGATGATGTATTAGTATATTCGAAATCAATTACTGAACATTTTAGGCATGTTAGAAAATTCTTGCATATAGTTAAAGAAAATGGCTTGGTAGTATCTGCCACAAAGATAAAATTATTTCAAACAAAAATTAGATATTTGGGATATAATATAGATCAAGGAACATATACCCCTATAGCTAGGAGTATAGAATTTTCTGGCAAATTTTTAGATGAAATAAAAGATAAACAACAGTTACAAAGATTTCTAGGATGTTTAAATTATATAACGGACTTTATTCCAAACTTAAGGATAATATGTAAACCTTTATACGCAAGATTGAAGAAAGATGCCCCAGGTTAGAACGAAGAAATGACAAAGGTAGTCAAAGAAATAAAATTAAAAGTCAAGCAACTTCCATGTTTAGGAATCCCTTTACCAAATGCCTTTTTAATAGTCGAAACAGATGCTTCAGAATATGGATATGGAGGAATATTTAAACAACGAATAGCTGAGAATGAACAATTAGTAAGATACTATTCTGGAGTCTACAATAAAACGCAAAGTAATTACTCTATAGTAAAAAAGGAAGTACTAGCTATTATACTTTGTGTTAATGCTTTTCAAGATGATTTATTCAATAAAATCATCTTAATACGAGTAGATTGTCAGTCAGAAAAATTTATTCCCCAAAAAGACGTTAAAAATTTGGTGTCAAAACAAATATTTGCCAGATGACAAGCTCTATTATCTAACTTTAATTTTACTATTGAATTCATAAAAGGAAAGTTAAACAATTTACCTGATTTCTTATCACGAGAATTCTTGCAGGGCAAAGAAAGATAAAAGGAGACTACTCAAAGAAAAGATAAAATTACAAGGTACCATGACTAACCTTGTACCTTATGCACAAGAAAGAGTAATAGACAAATGTATCGAAAAATTAATGGAAGTAAATTTTTCTAGAATAAAAGAAATACGAATGCTTAAAACAAAATTAATAGAAGGAATAAATATAAGTATTCACGATCATATGATTAATCACATTGTGCTGCCTGAATATTGTGATTGTAAGGACTATGAAAGAAGAGAATATTTTGGCAGAAAAATGATAAGGATAATCGAAGAATTAATTGAAGAATATGAAATAGTGAATAATTAGATTTGTACAGGTAAAAGAAAAGATTGGTAAAAAAATAGATAGATATTGGAACAGATACAAAGAGACAAAGAAAAGAAAGTATCTACAAAAAATAAATTCAAATGTTAATATTTTATGTGAATTACTTAATGACTTGGACCAATTAATGTATGACAGGAAAAATGTATTATAAAATGCAATTAGAAAATCATTTCAAAGTTAAAGACGGAGAATATCCAAAGCATCGCCGATTTGGCCGCTTCTGGATCACCGATACCCTATCAAAGGATAAAAAGACTATTACTTAAATTCATAGGTATCAGAAAATTTTTACTCTCAAGCAACAGGCACACGGAATTGAAGAAGAACGAAGATCTTTACGCGACGAACTAAAAGCTGTACAAGCAGTATTGAACAGAAGAATCATTACCAAAGAGAACATTGGATTGAGTATTGCAGAATTACAAGATCTGGTCAAATATCTGAAAAGAAGCATTAACAAATTGCCTGTTCTAATCTAAAATGGAGAAGAAAAAGTCATTATCATTAATGCTGGCCTACACTTCAAAAGAAAGGTATACGAACTCTCCTCCTTCTTCTCCTTCCTCACTTGCCCCATATATACAACCTAGCTATTTTTCGGCTCTGATAACTCCAATTACCTCAGAGCAAGTTAAGAAAAGGGGCCTTGTTCCATTACCACTATATCCAAAAAGAGCCCCCCTGAGTATCTCTTCCAGACCACCTCCTTCTATCTTCAAAGATCTCTATAATCAGCTAAAAAAAACCGATCTTTACACCCATAAAACTGATGTTAAAATAATTGAGCTCGAAATATCCGATGAGAAAAAAGAAATAAAAGAGCTCGTGATACAACTTTTTCCTCCCCGTGAATATCATATGCTGGACCATTCATATAAAAGCCGCATTTTTTATGAACAAATCCTGTTAGAAACCCAGTCTGTTGAAATCTCCCACACCATGGATAAAAAGTTTTCAGATCAAATTGCATTTTCCAGAATCAAAAGTCTGAGAGTCATGACCAAAGATGAATGGAGACAACATCCATTCACAAATAAAATGTTTTCTGCAAAAATACCAAAACAACAGTTTTCGAGTTACAATTATTTTGATTACCAAAAAGCTTGGTTGAGAGTCCTTTGGTACAAACCAACTTATCATACATGGTTTGTAGAGTTTTCAAAGACCTGTCAAAGAACCTTTCCTCAATGGTGGATTTCTTGGTTCCATACTCTGAAGCCTATCTCAGGATTATACTAGAGGCCTATTGAAGATGCCATCAAGATTTTCTCTCTTTTCATTGATTTAGAAAACCTCACAAATCTCCCTTTATTACAATATCTGTTTACTTTTGGAGTCCCTTGGATAGTTTGTTCGGATTTTGCAAAGAATCAAGATTCGTCAACTCAAATTACTTTCTTGGTCCGACACATCAAACAAAAGAACTGGCCCAAGTATGAAGTTAAAAGAGCAGATATTCAAGCTGTGAAGAGTCTGTTAATACTAGGTGAAGACGAGATCAAAAGGGTACTTGTTCAAAAAGAAAAGGAAATTCATGAAGATATGATGTCACGAGCCTCTTCTTTGGAAAAATTAAAAGAAATCTACGGCAAACGACAAGAGGTGGATAAAAATGATGATGAAGACGACGATCCTTTCTCAAATTATGATCCTGACAAAGACTTGTTACTTACCTATCACAATAATTGATACATGACGCAAGCACTGACGCAGAATAAACAATGATGCAAGCAGTGACACAAGTTAAAAATGATAGACTCGACAAGACAGACAACTGTCGCACTGGCAAAAGCACTGGTCCACCACAAAAGCAGCCGACAAAAAGAAGTGGTGTAAACTTTATTTACTTTTCTCTCCAGGGTATCAACTATGTATTAAAAGTAAAGTTAAAATAATCCAATTGATAAAAAGACCCTACTATAAATAAGTTGAGTCCTCTCAGTTGTAAGCAGGGTTTTGAATTATCTTGAATGAAAGTGTGAAGTATTTCAGTTATGCTCGTGCTCTCAATTTCAGTCTAAGTTCTTAGCTATTCACATGATAAAAACATATGCCATTTTATCACTTGATTCACCACTCCGATAATATGACTAGCTAAATACAGCCCTCTATCCTGTGCAATCAACAACAATCATACCTAAACACATAGCTCGAGTTCGATCCTGCAGAGATGGTAGCGGAGCCAGCTTGGTGTGCCTTGTTCAAAATATATTGAGGAGGTTGATAGCATGGTGTAAGGTGTTCCCGGCAGACGCAGGAAACGAAGTAAGACCATTTGGTAAGCCTGAGCGTGTTTCCTCTTCAGTATGTTTATGAGATGGTATACTATGTCTAGTTCTAATACTATTTATACTAGATTTACACTTGACTATGTGTTTAACGTCTGAGTGTTTACGATTGCTATGGATAGGGATTTTATTCATCTGAATACTTGTTTTCTGCTTATCTGTTGTTTAGTCGTCTAACAAATGGACATTGATAATACACGGGAATTGCATATTTCTGCGATAGAGCAGAAATTGCACAATTGGAACATACCAAAAATTCCAAATAATAAAATATATGAAACAGGATTTGGTTTTCAAAACCTGTTTACGCATGACTATGTTATATAAACAACTGAAAAATCTCTCCCAGTTAATCCCCAAATAGAGCAATTAGAATTAATAGATAATAATAAACTATTATAATTTAAAAATAGATATAAATTCATTCCAGCAAATAGGTGTTTTGCAGCGCCTTCCATATAGTGTTTCATAGGGTGCCATACCTACGCTTGCATGAAAGCTGTTATTTTAAGCAAATTCCGCCAATGGTAGGCATTGATCCCAACCGGTATGCTGGTATAGTACAATCGTACGTAGCATGTCTTCAATTGTCTAAATCATCCTTTATGATTGGCCATCAGTGTGAGGATGAAATGTTGTACTGAAATTCAATCTTAAACCCAGCATATTCTGGAATTTCTCCCAAAATTATGATGTGAAACGAGGGTCACGATCTAAAATGATGGAATCTGGCACTCCATACAATCGAACAATCTTGTCCAAGTAATGAACAACCAACTTTTCAGGTATATCTATCACACATATGGGAAGAAAGTATGCAGATTTCGTCAATCGATCCACGATGACCCAAATGGCATCATATCCTCGCTGAGATCTAGACAATCCAGTCACAAAATCCACCATAACATGCTCTCACTTAAATTCTGGAATCGGAAGTGACTATGGCATCAACACCATATGTGAGACCTCGAATTTTGAGTCCTAGAAGTCCAGAAACCAGTGCAGGCGAAAAGACCATTTTTCCCCTGAAGAAAATGATGTGTGATGACCGAAGTTGGTAAGGAATGTTTGGTAATTATTTCTGGTATTAATTCTCTTTAATTTGTTGATAATCACTTTAGGAAATAAAATCTCTAAAATTAAAAGGGGATAATTACAGAAATTGAACCTGGTAGTTATCTTACTTTAATAAAGCCTTTAAAGTAGTAATCTTAATTTCATACCCATTCATTATAAATAGGAAGCCAACTCCAAAAAAATCATTCATAGAAAACACACAAAACTCGTATAGCCTAAAACCCTTACACCTCCCTATATCTGTCAAAATTCGCTGAAACTTTAAACCAGCTTAACTCTCTCATCGTTTTTCGGATTCCTGCAAATAATAGCTTGTTCGAAAGCTCTCTTCGTCCTCTTTCCAACCATGTTTTCTTTTTGTCAGGAGGTTAGTATTTCTTTCTCGTAAGATATGTCAAAACTCGACGGAACTGCCAAAATCTTCTTAAACTTCAATGTAGCATAACTTTTTCATCGTTTGTCGGATTTAAAAAATAATAGCTTGTTGGAAAGCTCTCTTTATCCTCTTTCCAACCATATTGTTTTTTGTTTGGACGTTAGTATTTCTTTGTCAAAATATAAGTTGAAAATCGACGGCGGAATTAGGTTTTAAGATTTGTATAATTCTATCTTTAATTGATCTCTGATGTTGTTGCCCTTATTCATATGATTACTTAGAATCCATTCATAGTGAACAATGATGATTTCATCTCCTAAATGCATGAAGTCAAAAAATTGTCTTGTGCCTTATTCTTAGTGCCGAACTTTGCATAGTTAATTGGGATGTAAATCAGGTTGAATCATTAAGTTTCTGGCAATCACATCACACATCCAAGGGGGAGGCACCTACGGTGTAAGACCACAAATTTTGAGTCCTAGAAGTCCAGAAGCCAGTGCAGGTGAAAAGACGATTTTGACCCAGAAAGAAAGGATATGTGATAGCCGAAATTGGTAGGAGTAGTACGGTAGTTAATTCTGGTATAAATTCCCTTTAATCAAAATCCTTATAGATAGATAATTGCCTTAGAGATTAAAATCCCTAAGAATAGGGAAAGATAATTAAAGAATTTAATTATCTGGTAATTATCTTAAAATTAGTAATCATAATTCTATACTCATTCATTATAAATAGGAAGCCAACCTCAAAAAAATCATTCAGAGAAAACATACAAAATTCGTATAAACCTAAAACCCTACACCTCCCTATACCCGCCAAAATTTTCTGAAACTTTAAACTAGCATAACTCTCTTATCGTTTATCGGATCCCTGCAAATAATAGCTTGTTGGAAAGTTCTCTTCATTATATTTCCAACCATTTCTTGTTTTTCTTCAGAAGATTAGTATTTCTTTCTCTAAAGATAAGTTGAAAATCGGCGGTGGAATTAGGTTTTCTCCAAATCTTTTTGAACTTCAATGTAGCATAACTCTCTCATCATTTCTCTGATCCCTGAAAATAATAGCTTGATGGAAATATTTTTTCATCCTCTTTCCAAAAATATATATTTTGTTGTTTGGACTTAAATATTTACTTGTATAAGGTTAAGTTGAAAATCGGCGACGGAATTAGGTTTTTAGATTTCTACAGTTTTTGTCTTTGGTTGATTTTTGTTGTTGTTTCGCGTGTTCTTATGATTGCTTAGCATCTATTCATGATGTATGATCATGAATTTTCTTCTTTTAAACTTCTCTATGCTTAAATTCGAAATTTTCCTATGCCCTACTTTTATGGACGAAATTTGCATAGTTAATTGGAATGGAAATTCAGGTTGAATCTTGTTAAGTTCCTGGCTATCACATCACACATCCAAGGGAGAGGCACCTGCAGCATCTGATCACTGGTTTCTGGTAGGTTTGGTGAGTGGAATTGGTAAAGAAATAGGGTATTCAATTGATTAATGAATATGCATGCTTAGTTTGTTTTTGTCTTTGCCTGGTGAAAATATAGGTGATTCAGAATTACCAAATATAGGCAAAGGAGTAGCTTCTTGTTCAGAGACAAGAGAGGAAGGATCTACGTCTCATCGGTTTCTCCAGAGACCCCTGTTATTTTTTTTATTTTTTTTATACCTGCTCTTATTGTATTGCCTGCAAATTGATTATAGGGTGAGAGTATGAATTTCGGTTTGAGATGTGAATCTCATAAGCTATATCGAACCACTGAGTTAGGTTTTGAATGCCTGAGTTGTATATGTTTTGTGAATTGAATATGTTGATTGTGTTTTGACATGATTAAGTCTACCCTGCTATGGTATTATGCTTTGTACTTGCCTATGTGTGCTTGTACGTGTTTGGCTTTCAGGATTCTTTTTCGGTCGCCATTCGGGGTAAGCGCTGAGAGGTTTTTACTGGTATGGGAGTTGTATGGGAGTTGTATGGGTTTTGACATAAATGATTGGGTTACTTTTTGGTTTATTTTCAGATCCTTCCTTTTCTTGCTGGTTGTTTGGATCCCTATGGGACTTGTGTGTTATGAACCCAATGATTTAATCTAAAGACTTCCGCTGATGTTTTATTCCCTCCGTATGTTACCAGAATAATTATCCAATATCATGCTCCAATCGTTGTTAAAAAAAATTAGAAATAATCATGCTAAAAATCGAAAGTTAATGGTAAGCCTGGTAAGATTCAGATAGTTCTTAGATGTGATTTGGGCTATTTGGGTTTCACGGCGGTGATGACCTTAATCGGAGCAAAAAGTAACAGTTAGGAATTGGGGTTGTCACATGCGGCACCTGATCACTAGTTTCTGATAGGTTTGGTGAGTGGAATTGGTAAGGAAAAAGGGTATTTACTTGGTTATTACGTATACACGCTTAGTTAGTTTCCTTTTATGTCTTTGCCTACTGATGACTTAGGTGGTTCGGAAGTATCTAGTAATGGCAAAGGAATAGCTTCTTGATCAGAGACAAGAGAGGTAGGATCTATGCCTTGTCGATTTCTCCAAAGGCCTCGTTGTTTGCTTAATTGATTTCGGTACTTACGATTCTGAAACTGTATGCGCATTCATATTAAATAATGCATGTGTAACGACCCCAATTCCTAACTATTAATAATTGCTCCGATTAAGGTCATTACCACCGTGAAACCCAAATAAGCCTAAATGACACCTAAGACCAATTTGAATCTTACCAGGCTAATCATAAATTTCCGATTTTAAGCTTGTTAATCTTATTGCTTATCAACAATTGGAGCATGATATTGGACACATGTTCTGGTATCGTACGGACTAAATAAAACATCAACGGAAGTCTTAAATTAAATCTTTGGGTTCATAACACACAAGTCCCATAGGGATCCATATAACCAGCAAGAAATTCTTCATTAAGGTTCGGAAATAGCGAGTAAAGAAGAGTGCTTAAAATAAACAAGAAAGTTTCCCAATCATTCATGTTATATGCGCAAGTAAACAAGTAAGAAAATGTGATGCGATATCGCCCGGCCGTGAAGCCTTGATCTCACACACTAGTACCACAAACAATGAATGTACCTAAGCCTGAAAAGTGGTAAAAACAATGGTTTGAGATTACAAGAATCTCAGTAGTGTCACAGCATCATATGATCTGCAGAATTCACTAAACACAAATCTCCCAATTCATATAAGATCATTCCTAAACAACTAAAGGGGATCACGCAATTCAAAAATCAATCAAAAGAGGTTTGGGCCGAATCTATGGCTGAGGGAGGACTGCAAACACTTCCGAAAGGTCAGAAGTACACAGGCAGGTGAAACACATCAAATTGCTTTCGACAATGAAGAAGAAAGGCCATCCCCTTCCATCTGTGTTGTCCAAAACTTACTGCACAAAGGGAAGGGTAGGTGGTTAACACGCAAACTAATCAGTAAGCCTTTCATCTTGTCCTCGTGAGGATAAGTGGACTAGTCCCACACGGACAAGTCTTCCCTAGTCACATACCTACTAGGGCATCCCAAACCTCGTAAGATAAGAACTTCCTGCCTCGCAAGACAGGGATCTGGCCTCGCAAGAACAAATATCCAGCGTGAACTTGCTGGTTTGCCACCCATACAATTCCCTAAACCGTCAAGAACCTCTCCTCTCCCTAGGAGCATCAGCGCTTACCCCGAATGGCAACCAGAACAGGATCCTGACACACTGACACGTACAAGCACACACAGGAAAGTACAAAGAATAAAACCATAATAGGTATCCTGAATCATGGTAATATATGGTTGGAAATAGGATAAAAATAGTTTTCCAATGAGCTATTATTTTTAAGGATCTGACAAACTATTAGAAACTTATGCTATTTTGAAGTTTAAGAAGATTTCGCAAAAACCTAATTCCGCCGCGGATTTTCAAATTAACCTTAGATAAAGAAATACTAACCTCCTGATGAAAAAGAATTTTTTTTGGAAAAATGATGAAGAGAGCTTTCCAACAAGCTATTATTCGCAGAGATCCGACGAACGATGAGTGAGTTATTCTTGTTTGAAGTTTCTGCGAATTATGGCGGCTATAGGGAGGTATAGGGTTTTAGGCTCATACGAATTTGTAAGTTTTCTATGAATGATTTTTGTGGGGTTGGCTTCCTATTTATAATGAATGGGTATCATAATAAGATAATCTACCAGATAATTAAACTCTAAATTATCTTCCCTATTTTTAGGGTCTTTAAACTCTAAAGCAATTATCCCTCTATAAGGACAATCTCTAAGGCAATTATCCATCTATAAGAACTTAGATCAAAGGGAATTTAAAACAAAGTTAACTACTAAACAATCTTACCAATTTCGGCCATCACACATCCTTTCCTTCAGGAGCAAAATCATCTTTTCACCTGCACTGGCTTCTGGACTTCTAGGACTCAAAATTCGGGGTCTTACATCCTCCCCTCCTTATAAGAATTTCGTCCTCGAAATTTTTAACATAAGTACCTAATCAAACATGTAAGGAAATTTTGCACGCATAGTCTCCTCAGTCTCCCAAGACTGCTCCTCAATTTGGCCACTAAGCCAAACAACTCGTACCATAGGCACGTTTCGACTGCGAAGCTGTCAAACTGAGCGGTCTAGTATGGCAACTAGTTTTACTGAATAGGATAGGTCTTCAGCAACTTCAACTGGTGGTTCTTTAAGTAAATGAGCAGGATCTCGCATATACTTTTTTAGCATTAACACGTGAAATACGTTGTGAATTCTTTCCATATTTGGAGGTAGTGCAAGTCGGTATGCAACAGGGCCGATTTTTTTGACAATGTCATATGGACAAATGTAGCGAGGTGTTAGCTTACCTCGTTGCTGAAAACGAAGGACTCCTTTCCATGGGGCGACTTTCAAAAACACTTTGTCTTCTACCGCAAATTGCAGCTCCCTTCGTCGATTATCGGCGTAACTTTTTTGCCGATCCTGGGCTGCTTTTAACCTTTGTTGAATCAAGATTAATTGCTCTGTTGCTTGGTCAATTAATTCCGGATTGTCTAGGCGTCTCTCGCCTACTTCATCCCAGCAAATGAAGGTTCTGTAGTGTCTCCTATATAGTGCTTCATATGGTGCCATACCGATGCTTACTTGAAAACTATTGTTGTAAGCAAATTCTGCCAATGGTAAGCTTAGATCCCAGCCGGTTTACTGATCAAAACACTCGCACGTAGCATGTCTTCAAGTGTCTGAATTGTCCTTTCTGATTGACCATCGGTCTGGGGATGAAATGCTGTACTGAAATTCAATCTCGAACCCAGTGCATTCTGGAATTTCTCCGAAAATCGTGAAGTGAAACGAGGGTCACGATCTGAAACTATAGAAACTGGTACTCCATGCAACCGAACAATTTCGTCCAAGTAACGAACTGCCAATTTTCCTGGTGTATCTGTTACACGTATAGGAAGAAAGTGTGCAGATTTTGTCAGTCGATCCACGATCACCGAAATGGCATTGTATCCTCGCTGCAATCTAGGCAAACTAGTCACAAAATCCATTGTGACGTGCTCCCACTTCCATTATGGAATCGGAAGTGATTGAAGTAGACCAGCGGGTCTTTGATGTTGGATCTTTACTTGTTGACATACGAGGCATCAGTCAACGAATTCAGCAATATGACGTTTCATATTTGGCCACCAATACTACCCCTTCAAATCTCGGTACATCTTAGTGCTTCCAGGATGAATAGCGAACTTCGAACTATGCGCCTCTGATAGAATAAGGTTACGAATATCAACATTTTGTGGAACACATACCCGGTTTCTGAAGACTAGTACTTCGTCATCTCGTATTCTGAAATCACGAACTATGGCATCAACACCATCAGCAAGTTGCTTCCGAATTTCAGTAAATCTTGGATCTTCTAATTGTTGATTCTGGATTTCTTCAATTACGGTAGGTGCGACTTCAATTCATGCCAACAACGAACCAGAGAAATCGGTGCAAAGATGCACACGATTAGTTTTCAATTCCAGCATCATCGGTAGGTAATAGGTGTGTATTTAGGCCAAAATTATTGGGGAAGGAGGATGAACCTTTCTGCTCAGGGCATCAGCAACAACATTCGCCTTTCCAAGATGATATTCGATGATTAAATCATAATCTTTATTCAGCTCCACCCATCTTCGTTGTCTCATATTCAATTCTTTTTGTGTAAGGAGGTACTTCAGGCTTTTGTGATCAGTGAAGATTCAACACATCTCGCCGTATAAATAATATCGCCATATTTTTAAGGCAAATACCACGGCTGCAAGTTGCAGGTCATGTGTAGGGTAGTTTATCTCGTGTGGTCGCAATTTCCTTGAAGCGTAGGCAATGACTTTCCCATCTTGCATCAATACACATCCAAGTCCAGATTTTGACGCGTCGCTGTAGACCACATACTCCTTTCCGCAAATAGGTAAGGTAAGGATAGGTGCAGAAACTAGCCGATTCTTTAGCTCTTCGAAACTTTTCTGGCATTTCTCATTCCATACAAACGGCTCACCCATGCGTGTCAATTTTGTCAATGGTCCGGAAAGTGATGAAAAATTTTCCACAAAGCGACGGTAGTATCCTGCTAAGCCTAGGAAACTACGAACTTCGAACACACTTCGCGAAAGTTCCCAAGCAATCACGGCTTCAATCTTCTTTGGATCAACAAACACAGCTTGAGCGGAAACAATATGGCCAAGGAAACTAACCTCACGTAACCAGAATTCGCATTTTGAGTACTTTGCGAACAACCGTTGATCCTTCAGGATTTTAAGCACAATCCGCAAGTGCATAGCATCATCCTCTCCCAATATTGAGTAAATCAGAATGTCGTTGATGAAGACTATCACAAATTTATCCAGGAATTCATGGAACACACGATTCATAAAGTCCATAAACATAACTGCTGCATTGGTCAAGCCGAATGGTATAACCAGAAATTCGTAGTGGCAGTATCGCGATCTGAACGCGGTCTTCAGAATATCAGCATCACGAACTCGCAATTGATGGTATCCAGATCTGAGATCAATCTTGGAGAACACGGCTACACCTTGGAGTTGGTCAAACAAATCATCAATGCATGGAAAAAGGTATTTATTTTTCATAGTCACACTGTTGAACAGCTGCCAATAATCAATGCACAATCGCAGCGAACCGTCTTTCTTTTTCACGAACAGAACAGGTGTTCCCCAGGGTGACACACTAGGTCGAATAAAACCACGATCCAACAAATCTTCCAGTTGCGTCTTTAGTTCCTTCATTTCCGCAGGAGCCATACGATACGGGGGAATGGAAATTGGATTCCTACCTGGCACTAGCTCAATGCCGAATTCCACATCCCTTGATGGTGGTAGCCCGGCTATGTCTTCTGGAAATACTTCTGGAAATTCGTAAACCACAGGAACAAAATTCAAATCTGAGAATTCTTTAGAAATATCCTATACATGCGCAAGGTACGCTGTACATCCTTTGTTGATTAATCGCTTAGCCTTAAACCAAGAAATCATGCAAGTGGGTACAACTCGCCTATCACCTTCAAAATAGTATTCGGTACCATCAGAAAAAGTGAACCACCCCCGTTTGGTGAAACACTCCACACGGGCATGATATTTTGCCAGACAATCCATGCCTAAAATCACATCCAGCTCCCTGATGTCTAATGTAATTAGATTCACTTCAACTACATTCGATTCCATACGTATAGCACAGCCAATGTAGACCAGATCACAAATCAGTTGTTCTCCCAAAGGAGTTAGAACCGCAATAGGAGGAGTCAAGGGAGATAGAGGATGATCCGCGCTAAGTGCTATCCTTGGACTTATAAATGATCTATTTTCTCCTGGATCAAATAATAGTTTAGCGTTTCGAGAAAAGACTAAAATAGTACCTGTCACCACATCAGGACTAGTTTCTGCATCAGTCAAAGTAAAGAGCCTTGTTAGTCTTGGTTGCGCCTCACTTGTGGATCCGTAGGGTGGTCCTTCTGGTGCGCGTGCTAGTGGTCTGGCAGGGTTCACATTCCCACCTCGGCCGGTGAAAGGTATTCCTATAATTCGCCTTGGTTTCGGGCAATCAGTCTGAATATATCCCATCTCGCCACAGTTGTAACATCTCCGTTTATGAGACTTCCACGAAGATCCATTGGAATTTGAACCAAAAAAGTTCTTTCGGTTGGTATTTTCATTGCCATTAATTTTCGGAGGATAAGACCTTAAAGGATAGGGTCCCCTTTGCCGATTGAACCTCGAATCTCGCCTATAGGATCCGCCACTAGTGGCTGCGGATGACTTCTTGGTTTGCACGATCTTTTCAGCCTCAGTTGCGGCAACAATTAGTTCTTGTAAATTCTGCACCGGTGTCGTACCGATGATGGTTTTGAGTTCGGTACTCAACCCATCCTGAAATTTTCTCGCAAGCTGATACAGTGTACGATCTTCTTCAGGTGCAAATCGGGACATTTCTCTTAACACTTTTTCATATTCCAGCACCGAACGGGTTCCTTGTTCAAGTTTGTAAAAAGGTTGTCGCTGCTCGCTTTAATGGAATCTCGTCTATAATCTCTCATCGAATTCGTATCGGAATTTTTCACAAATTGGCAAACAATCGCCGAATCGCAAGCTAATAGATGTCCACCATGCGAGGGCTTCTCCTTCAAGTAAGAATATAGCAATGGCAACCTTGTCATCATCCGAGATAAGCAGGAACAAGGATACTTGGCATAATGTGTCCATCCACTCACAAGCGGCTGCGCTTCAGCTGAACCACCGAAATCTTTACATCCAAGTTGTCGAGATTCCTTCAGAAATTTTGTAATCATGACAGGAAGTCTCTCTGTCTCCTTATGATGCACCGGCTGCACAGGTTCAAGTGGAGGAATAGGTTCTGGTGCAGGCGCAGGAGTATTCTGAAACTGCGCCTCCATTCGCTGCTGGTTTGTAGCAATTCCTTGTAACACATTTAAGATTTGTGCCATAACAGGGTCAATGCCTGGTGTGGCTGGTGTCTCAGGTTGGTTTTCGGACTCAGCTTGCCCTTCCTGCTCAATTTGTGCATTTGGCTCATCTTGCTCAACAGGTTGCTGTTCAGTCTGAATCTCAAACCTACCCCGTTGGTCCCTTTGTTGCCTCGAGCGTGCCATACTACACAAGTGTACGATTGTTACTCAACACACACTAAATACGACACTAGGAATAGGAGTAGTACCTGGTGGAGAGGCATGCACCGGACGATACGCATATGCTGGAAAACAATATACAAATTTTCGGAAATCACATGCACACATGCAAAGGTATTCTTGGCAATTCCATCAACACTCATAGGAATCATTATCAAACATCAAGCAAGCATAGACTCACACATCACCCATATTAGGCAATACACATCATCAATCATATGCATATACATTCGGTAATTACAAGAAACATAGATAATCATCCACCAAAACATACTCCTTTTTAAAGAAAGTGAAAAGTTTCAAATTTACATGTGTTTTTATATAATTTTTGAATTTTTTTTAGAGTAAGCCTTGTGTGGTTTTGATTGGGCCACGAGTTGAGCCAATTGGGACTACACGGTGGTGAGGAGCCCAGTTACAGGATTCGGGACCTCACATTTTCGACGTAAAAAACTAGTACTAAATTTAATTTCATGAACGAATATAGTCTCCCAAAAATTTAATTTTCTGATTTGATGGTCCTTCACCAAATGCTAGCACCCTTATTATTTAAGGAGGGCTATCCGAGGTCTAACCGTTTGGGCTCAAGTTTTATTTTTATTCATCTAAAAACTCATACTAAATTAAATTTACTGTGAGGACCCCCCCCTAGGAGGAACCACTCCCCATATCAGGTATTGTTATGCTCATTAGGTTCTCTCACAAAGTCCACTGGTCTTTTGCACTGCTGCAGCATTGTGCTCACCCCTGGACTCGAACCCCCGCCGTCCCACATATGAGCCTTTTATCCCTCCTAAGAGGACGCCTCTTACCAACTCAGCTGCAGCTGAATTGGTAAGAGGCGTCCTCTTAGGAGGGATAAAAGGCTCATATGTGGGACGGCGGGGGTTCGAGTCCAGGGGTGAGCACAATGCTGCAGCAGTGCAAAAGACCAGTGGACTTTGTGAGAGAACCTAATGAGCATAACAATACCTGATATGGGGAGTGGTTCCTCCTAGGGGGGGGTCCTCACATAAAAGGCGCCTTTTATGTGAGGAACCCCCCCAGGAGGAACCACTCCCCATATCAGGTATTGTTATGCTCATCAGGTTCTCTCACAAAGTCCACTGGTCTTTTGCACTGCTGCAGCATTGTGCTCACCCCTGGACTCGAACCCCCGCCGTCCCACGTATGAGCCTTTTGTTGTTTCTCAGAACACGCCTCTCACCAATTCAGCTTGCAGCTGAATTGGTGAGAGGCGTCCTCTTAGGAGGAATAAAAGGTGCCATGACAGGGGTTCGAGTCTCAGTGGCTGCAGCCAGGGGATCGAATAGTCATGGGCCAGAGTTGCCAGCCTTTGGGCTGAGGGCTCCTGGTTGCCGGTTGCCAGCCGTGGGCTGAGGGCCGAGGGCCAGACAATACCTGATATGGGGTAGGTTCCTCCTGGGGGGGTTCCTCACATAAAAGGCGCCTTTTATGTGAGAGACGTGCTCCCCATATCAGGTATTGTTATGCTCATCAGGTTCTCTCACAAAGTCCACAGGTCTTTTGCACTGCTGCAGCATTGTGCTCACCCCTGGACTCGAACCCCCGCCGTCCCACATATGAGCCTTTTATCCCTCCTAAGAGGACGCCTCTTACCAACTCAGCTGCAGCTGAATTGGTAAGAGGCGTCCTCTTAGGAGGGATAAAAGGCTCATATGTGGGACGGCGGGGGTTCGAGTCCAGGGGTGAGCACAATGCTGCAGCAGTGCAAAAGACCAGTGGACTTTGTGAGAGAACCTAATGAGCATAACAATACCTGATATGGGGAGTGGTTCCTCCTAGGGGGGGGTCCTCACATAAAAGGCGCCTTTTATGGATGGAAATGCATGGAAACAACCTCTGATTCTTGTATGAATTTCGGATGAACAGTATCAGGGGGTAGTTTCTTCATGTTCTTGATCATGTTGGTGTGGTTATGCTTGTGAATTGAGTGGTTGTGGTCAAATGAGGGTATCTGAAGTACTGTGATTTGGTTGTTGAGATTGGATATGAATTGGTTGTTTAGATTGGATATGAATTGGTTGTTTAGATTGGATATGATTTGAGTGTTGAGATTGGATAGGGGAATGTAGAGGTGTGTGCAGCGTGAGAGGGTCCATAGGATTGCTTTCAATTATTTTGCATTTTTGATTCCTGGATTGGTTATGCTTAGTGTGGCTGTATGGTTTGTGCTTGTTTAGGAGGTACTGGATCGATCAGTAGAGGCAAGGATATCGTTGGCGAACCATCGACGCAACGAGAGGTGGGAGTTTATGTTTCATTTGCATATGCGTAACGTTTTGTTTTCAGAATTCATATATGATCTAATGTTTTGGTTTGAATGGAGGCATGACTTGAATTGTGTTTAACAATTGTGTTCAAATGATAGTTTTCTGGCCATGTTTACATACTGGATATTCAAAAGCTGAAACATGCTGATTTGTTTGGTGTACATGAAATTTCATACGGGATTTGCAACTTTCCATACGATATGATTTTTCGGCTTCTTAAACATTTTTTCTATTGTGGCTGAATACTTCGAATATTATTTTGAGATGTTTGGCACCTGATCCTAAGATGGCAATGTTTAAATACATCCATGGAATATCTTATGAATTTTTACTTTTAATGACCCATACTGGAAAAATTCGTTTTTGGTCACTGTACCGATTGGAGTTGACGGTTAATGCTTGATCAAGTTAGGTAAGTATATGGAGTCCTATAGAGAGGACAGTTGCTTACCTTGGAGAGGTATGGGTGGTTCTGTGTATGTATGTTGAGTGCTGTGTGCACGATGAAGGGAAAGGCCTTATAAATGCTTCATATATATCTTACGACGTTATATACGTGTGCAAAATTGAATGTGACAGATTGTGTTTTCTCCATTCAATTTTGGGACAATGCTGATGGTGGGGTTTTGTTTAGATATATGCTGGAACTGAAAACCATCAGTAGGCTTTTAGGTAACCCTTTAGCGGGGGTTACATGAAAGTGGTTTGTGTCCACCCCGTTATGTTTTGGACATAGTAGCCAAGTATCAAAACTGTTTTTACCTCCTTTTGCATTTTGGTGTGTGCACTTATAATGGCTACATTGAAGAGTATGGATTGAACTGGTTTGAATAAATGTTTGATACTCTGCTTTGGTTTTGTCTCCATTCCACCGTTTATGCTTATGACGCGGTAACTTCCACTGAGGTCTTTGATCTCACCCCCTCCCTTTTTGTTTCAGGACTAAGGTGTGAGAGCTAGCTGTTCAACTTTGAGGTTACTATCCCGGTATTGGTCGTAGGGCTGGACAAATGCACATGCACGTTTTGGACTCAGCATCTTTCACATCTTCTTGTATATTGAAATACTTGTGTCGTTTTCTGGTGCATATGTGTACAACACATGCTTGCATATTCTGATGTTTTGATATATACAAAGTAGCGTTGTTGTGAATTTCTGGGAATCTGTGAGTGTGGACTCACGGTGTTGTATGGTTGAGGCCGTATGGCCCGTTGTATCTGATCTGATATTTCCGCTGCAGGTGTTTGCTACTCCGTTGTTTGTAAGTTATGTTGAGTATCAATTGATGCGTGCCATGTTTTGTAACAAAAATACTCAAATGTGTGTATTTATTATGATGCACAAAACAGAGTTTGTTTTTGTTTTCGGATAAGCCTTGTGTAGTTCCGCTTGGTCCACCAGTTGGATCAATCGGGGCTGCACGGCGGTGAGGCTCCCGATTACCGGGAACGGGTTCTCACATTTACGACCGAATATGGTTTCACAATAATTCCAATTTTCTGATCAGATGGTCCTTGACCAAAGGTTAACACCCACACTGTTTAGGGAAGACTGTGCAAGTGTCTGACCTTTTCCAGCCAAATTTTATGTTTTTTCGACCTAAAATACTCATACTGAATTTAATTTCACGACCGAATATAATTTACCAAAAATTTACATTTTTTGGTCGGATGGTCCTCCACCAAAGATTAACACCCACACTATTTAGGAAGGTTTATGCGAGTTTCTGACCTATTCAACCCAAGTTTTATCTTTTTTGACCTAAAAAACTAGTACTAAATCTAATTTCATGAAAGAATATGGTCTCGAAAAAATTCAATTTTTTTGCCAGATGGTCTTCGCCCAAAAAATTAAAACTCAAATTGTGTAGGGAGGCCTATGCGAGTGTCTAACGATTTTTGGTCAAGTTTTATTTTTTTCGACCTACAAAACTAGTAATACATTGAATATGGTTTCCCAAAAATTTAAATTTTTTGCTCAGATGGTCCTCGACCAAAAGATAACACCCACACTGTTTATGGAGGCGTATACGATTGTCTGACCTATTCCGGCCAAGTTTTATCATTTTCGACGTTAAAAACTAGTATTAAATTTAATTTCATGAATGAATATGATCTCCCAAAAATTAAATTTTCTGATTTGATAGTTCTTGACCAAATGCTAACACTCATATTATTTAAGGAGGGCTATGCGACCGTTTGGGATCAAGTTTTATTTTTTTGCACCTAAAAACTGCTACTAAATTTAATTTCATGACCGAATATGGTTTCTCAAAAATTCCACTTTTTTTATCAAATAATGCTTGACCAAAGGCGTTATCCCACACTGTTTAGGGAGGGTTATGCATATGTTTGACCATTTCGGGCAAAATTTAAAGTTTTTCAACCAAAATTACTCGTACAGAATTTAATTTCAGGACCAAATTTAGTGTCATAAAAATTTTATTTTTTTGGTCAGATGGTCCTTGACCAAAGATTAACACCCACACATTTTATGGAGGCCTATACTAGTGTCTGACCTATTCCGGGAAAGTTTTATCGTTTTCGACCTAAAAAAATAGTACTAAGTTTAATTTCATGAACGAATATGTTCTCCCAAAAATTCAATTTTTTGGTCAGATATTCCTTAACCAAATGCTAACACCCATACTATTTAATGAGGGTTATGCGAGTGTCCGGCCATTTGCGGACAATTTTTATTTTTCAGCACTTAAAATATACGTACTGAATTTAATTTTACTACCGAATATGGTTTTCCAAAAAGATAAATTTTTTTGTCAGATAGTCCTCGACGAAAGACTAACACACACACTATTTAGGAAGTTATATCCGATTGTCTGACCTATTCAGCCCAAGTTTTATTTTTATAGACCTAAAAAACTTGTACTAAATCTAATTTCATAAAAGAGTATGGTATCCCAAATATTCAATTTTTGCTCAGATGGCCATTGCCCAATGGCCAACACCCACATTGAGTGGGAAAGCCTATGCCAGTGTCTGACCATTTTGATTAAAATTTTATTTTTTTTGATCTACAAAAGTAGTAGTACAATGAATATGATTTTCTAAAAATTTAAATATTTTTGTAAGATGCTCCTCGACCAAAGGCTAACACCCACACAGTTTATAAAGGCCTATGCAAGTGTCTGACCTATTCGGGCCAAGTTTTATCGTTTTCGACCTAAAAAACTAGTACTAAATTTAAATTCATGAACAAATATGATCTCCCAAAAATTTAATTGTTGGTGAGATGTTAATCGCCCAAAAACTAACACCCACATTAAATAGGGAGGCCTATGCGAGTGTCTGACCATTTTGGGTTATGTTTTACTTTTTTTCAGCCTACAAAACTAGTAGTACATTGAATATGGTTTCCCAAAAATTCAATTATTTTGGTCAGATGGTCCTCATTCAAAAGCTAACAACCATTTTGAGTAGGAAGGCCTATGCGAGTGTCTGACCATTTTGGGTTAAATTTTATTTTTTTCGTCCTACAAAACTAGTAGTACAATGAATATGGTTCCCCAAAAATTCAAAAATTGTAATCAGACAGTCCTCGACCAAAAGCTAACACCCACACAGTTTATGGAGGCCTATGTGAGTGTTTGAACTATTCGGGCCAAATTTTATCATTTTTTGACCTAAAAAAGTAGTACTAAATTTAATTTCATGAACAAGTATGATCTCCCAGAAATTCAATTTTTTGGTCAAATGTTCCTTAACCAAATGCTAACACCCATACTATTTAAGGAGGGCTATCTGAGGGTCTGACCATTTGGGGACAACTTTTATTTTTGTGCACCTAAAAAATTCTTACTGAATTTAATTTCAGTACCGAATATAGTTTTCCAAAAACATAAATTTTTTTGTCAGATAATGCTCGACCAAAAACTAACACCCACACTGTTTAGGAAGCTCTATCAGATTGTTTAGGAAATTTTATTTTTTTTGACATAAAAAATTAGTAGTAGATCTAATTTCATAAAAGAGTATGGTCTCCCAAATATTCAATTTTTGGTCAATGGTCATCGCCCAAAGACTAACACCCACATTGAGTAGGGTGGCTTATGCGAGTGTCCGACCATTTTAGGTGAAATTTTATTTTTTTCGACCTACAAAACTATTAGTACAATGAATAACATTTTTTTAAAATTCAAATATTTTTGTCAGATGGTCCTCGACTAAATGTTAGCACCCACACTATTTAGGAAGGTTTACATGAGTGTCTGACCTATTCAGCCCAAGTTTTATCTTTTTTGACCTAAAAAACTAGTACTAAATCTAATTTCATGAAAGAATATGGTCTCCAAAAAATTCAATTTTTTTGCCAGATGGTCTTCACCCAAAAGGTTAAAACTCAAATTGTGTAGGGAGGCCTATGCGAGTGTCTGACTATTTTTGGTCAAGTTTTATTTTTTTCGACCTATAGAATTAGTAGTACATTGAATATAATTTACGAAAAATTCAAATTTTTTGATCAGATGGTCCTCGACCAAAGGTTAACACCCACACTGTTTATGGAGGCATATACGAGTGTCTGACCTATTCCGGCCAAGTTTTATCATTTTCGACGTAAAAAACAAGTACTAAATTTAATTTCATGAATGAATATGGTCTCCCAAAAATTCAATTTCTTGATGTGATGGTCCTTGACCAAAAAATAACACTCATATTTTTTAAGGAGGGCTATTCCACCATTTGGGACCATTTTTTCATTTTAAAACTTGTATTAAATTTAATTTCACGATCGAATATGGTTTCCCAAAAATTCCACTTTTCTGATCAAATAGTGCTTGACCAAAGGCTAATTCCCACACTGTTTAAGGAGCGCTATGCATGTGTATGACCATTTCGGACAAAATTTAATATTTTTTGACCAAAATTACTCGTACTGAATTTAATTTCATGACCAAATTTAGTTTTTCCAAAATTCTAATTTTTTGGTCGGATGCTCCTCATCCAAAGACTAACACGCATACTGTTAAGTAAGGCCTATGCGAGCGTCTGACCTACTCAGGCTATGTTTTATCTTTTTTAACCGAAAAAACTAGTATTAAATTTAAATTCATAAACGAATATGGTCTCCCAAAAAATCAATTTTTGGTCAGATGGTAATCTCCCAAAGGCGTTACCCACATTGAGTAGGGAGGCCTATGCGAGTGTCTGACCATTTTGGGTTAAATTTTATTTTTTTCGACCTACAAAATTAGTAGTACATTGAATATGGTTTCCTAAAACTTCAAATATTTTGGTCAGATGATCCTCGACCAAAGGCTAACATCCACACAGTTTATGGAGGCCTATGCGAGTGTCTGACCTATTCGGGCCAAGTTTTATAGTTTTCGACCTAAAAAACTTGTATAAAATTTATTTTCATGAACGAATATGGTTTCCCAAAAATTTAATTTTTTAGTCAGATGTTCCTTAACCAAATGCTAACACCCATACTATTTAAGGAGGGCTATGCGAGGTTCTGACCATTTGGGGAAAATGTTTATTTTTTTACACATTAAAAACTCATACTGAATTTAATTTCACGACCCAATATGATTTCCCTGAAACACAAATATTTTTTTCAGATAGTCCTCGACCAAAGACTAACACCCACACTGTTTAAGAAGGTCTATCCGATTGTCTGACCAATTCAGCTCAAGTTTTATTTTTTTTGACCAACAAAACTAGTAGTACATTGAATATGGTTTTCTAAAAATTCAAATATTTTTGTTAGATGGTTCTCGACCAAAGGCTAACACCCACACAGTTTAAGAAGACCTATGCGACTGTCTGACTTAATCAGCCCAAATTTTATTTTTTTTGACATAAAAAACTAGTACAACACCCACACTGTTTAGGAAGGTCTATTCGATTGTCTGACCTATTCAGCTCAAGTTTTATTTTTTTTTACCTAAAAAACTAGTACTAAATCTAATTTCATAAAAGAATATGGTCTCCCAAATATTCTCTTTTTGGTCAGATGGTTATCGCCCAAAGGTTAATACCCACATTTAGTTTGGGAGGCCTATGCGAGTGTCTGACCAATTTGGATCAAATTTTATTTTTTTTGACCAACAAAACTAGTAGTACATTGAATATGGTTTTCTAAAAATTCAAATATTTTTGTCAGATGGTCCTCGACCAAAGGCTAACACTTACACAGTTTATGAAGGCCTATGCGACTGTCTGACCTAATCAGCCCAAATTTTATTTTTTTTGTCATAAAAAACTAGTACTAAATATAATTTCATAAAAGAGTATGGTCTCCCAAATATTCAATTTCTGGTCGCATGGTCATCGCCCAAAGGTTAACACCAACATTGAGGGGGGAGGCTTATGCGAGTGTCTGACCATTTTGGGTGAAATTTTATTTTCTTCAACCTACAAAACTAATAGTACAATAAAAAACATTTTCTAAAAATTCAAATATTTTTGTCAGATGGTCCTCAACTAAAAGCTAACACCCACACTGTTTATGAAGAAGTGTGCGAGTGTCTGACCTATTCTGGCCAAATTTTATCGTTTTCGACCTAAAAAACTAGTACTAAATTTAAATTCATGAACGAATATGGTCTCCAAAAAATTCAATTTTTGGGCAAATGGTAATCGCCCAAAAGCTAACTCCACATTGAGTAGGGAGGCCTATGCCAGTGTCTGACCATTTTGGGTTAAGTTTTAATTTTTTTGTCCTAAAAAACTAGTAGTACATTGAATATGGTTTCCCGAAAATTCAACTATTTTGGTCAGACGGTCCCCGACCAAAGGTTAACACCTACACATTTTATGGAGGCCTATACTAGTGTCTGATCTATTCCGGCCAAGTTTTATCGTTTTCGACCTAAAAAAATAGTACTAAGTTTAATTTCATGAACGAATATGTTCTCCCAGAAATTGAATTTTTTGATCAGATGTTCCTTAACCAAATGCTAACACCCATACTATTTAATGAGGGTTATGCGAGGGTCCGGCCATTTGCGGACAATTTTTATTTTTCAGCACCTAAAATACACGTACTGAATTTAATTTCACTACCGAATATGGTTTTCCAAAAACACAAATTTTTTGGTCAGATAGTCCTCGACCAAAGACTAACACCCACAATATTTACGAAGTTCTATCCGATTGTCTGACCTGTTCAGCCCAAGTTTTATTTTTTTAGACCTAAAAAACTTGTACTAAATCTAATTTCATAAAAGAGTATGGTATCCCAAATATTCAATTTTTTCTCAGATGGCCATTGTCCAATGGCCAACACCCACATTGAGTGGGAAGGCCTATGCCAGTGTCTGACCATTTTGGGTCAAATTTTTTTTTTTTTCGACCTACAAAACTAGTAGTACAATGAATATGGTATTCTAAAAATTCAAATATTTTTTTTAGATGCTCCTAGACCAAAGGCTAACACCCGCACAGTTTATAAAGGCCTATGCAAGTGTCTGACCTATTCGGGCCAAGTTTTATCGTTTTCGACCTAAAAAACTAGTACTAAATTTAAATTCATGAATAAATATGATCTCCCAAAAATTTAATTGTTGGTGAGATGGCAATCGCCCAAAAGTTAACACCCACATTAAGTAAGGAGGCCTATGCGAGTGTCTGACCATTTTGGGTTATGTTTTATTTTTTTCAGCCTACAAAACTAGTAGTACATTGAATATGGTTTCCCAAAAATTCAATTATTTTGGTCAGATGGTCCTCAATCAAAAGCTAACAACCATTTTGAGTAGGAAGGCCTATGCGAGTATCTGACCATTTTGGGTTAAATTTTATTTTTTTCGTCCTACAAAACTAGTAGTACTTTGAATATGGTTCCCCAAAAATTCAAAGATTTTGGTCAGACAGTCCTCGACCAAAAGTTAACACCCACACAGTTTACGGAGGCCTATGCGAGTGTTTGACCTATTTGAGCCAAGTTTTATCGTTTTTTGACCTAAAAAATTAGTACTAAATTTAATTTCATAAACGAATATGATCTCCTAGAAATTCAATTTTTTGGACAGATGTTCCTTAACCAAATATTAACACCCATACTATTTAAGGAGGGCTATCTGAGGGTCTGACCATTTGGGGACAACTTTTATTTTTGTGCACCTAAAAAATTCGTACTGAATTTAATTTCAGTACCGAATATAGTTTTCCAAAAACATAAATTCTTTTGTCAGATATTGCTCGACCAAAAACTAACACCCACACTGTTTAGGAAGCTCTATCAGATTGTCTTACCTATTCAGCCCAAGTTTTATTTTTTTTGACATAAAAAACTAGTAGTAGATCTAATTTCATAAAAGAGTATGGTCTCCCAAATATTCAATTTTTCGTCATATGGTCATCGCTCAAAGACTAACACCCACATTGAGTAGGGTGGCCTATGCGAGTGTCTGACCATTTTGGGTGAAATTTTATTTTTTTCGTCCTACAAAACTAGTAGTACAATGAATAACATTTTCTAAAAATTCAAATATTTTTGTCAGATGGTCCTCGACTAAACGTTAACACCCACACAATTTAGGAAGGTTTCACGAATGTTTGACCTATTCAGCCTAAGTTTTATCTTTTTTGACTTAAAAAATTAGTACTAAATTTAATTTCATGAAAGAATATGGTCTCCAAAAAAAATCAATTTTTTTGCCAGATGGTCTTCTCCCAAAAGGTTAAAACTCAAATTGTGTAGGGAGGCCTATGCGAGTGTCTGACTATTTTTGTTCAAGTTTTATTTTTTTCGACCTATAAAAATAGTAGTACATTGAATATAATTTACCAAAAATTCAAATTTTTTGATCAGATGGTCCTCGACCAAAGGTTAACACCCACACAGTTTATGGAGGCGTATACGAGTGTCTGACCTATTCCGGCCAAGTTTTATCATTTTCGACGTAAAAAACAAGTACTAAATTTAATTTCATGAACGAATATGGTCTCCCAAAAATTCAATTTTTTGATTTGATGGTCCTTAACCAAAAAATAACACTCATATTATTTAAAGAAGGCTATTCCACCGTTTGGGACCATGATTTTTTTTTTTTCATTTAAAAACTTGTATTAAATTTAATTTCACGATCAAATATGGTTTCCCAAAAATTCCACTTTTCTGATCAAATAGTGTTTGACCAAAGGCTAATTCCCACACTGTTTAAGGAGCGCTATGCATGTGTTTGACCATTTCGGACAAAATTTTAATGTTTTTCGACCAAAATTACTCGTACTGAATTTAATTTCATGACCAAATTTAGTTTTTCAAAAATTCTAATTTTTTTGTCAGATGCTCCTCATCCAAAGACTAACACGCATACTGTTAAGTAAGGCCTATGCGAGCGTCTGACCTACTCAGGCTATGTTTTATCTTTTTTAACCGAAAAAACTAGTATTAAATTTAAATTCATAAACGAATATGGTCTCCCAAAAAATCAATTTTTGGTCAGATGGTAATGTCCCAAAGGCTAACACCCACATTGAGTAGGGAGGCCTATGCGAGTGTCTGACCATTTTGGGTTAAGTTTTATTTTTTTCGACCTACAAAACTAGTAGTACATTGAATATGGTTTCCTAAAACTTCAAATATTTTGGTCAGATGGTCCTCGACCAAAGGCTAACATCCACACAGTTTATGGAGCCCTATGCGAGTGTCTGACCTATTCGTGCCAAGTTTTATAGTTTTCGACCTAAAAAACTTGTATTAAATTTATTTTCATGAACGAATATGGTTTCCCAAAAATTTATTTCTTTAGTCAGATGTTCCTTAACCAAATGCTAACACCCATACTATTTAAGGAGGGCTATGCGAGGGTCTGACCATTAGGGGAAAATTTTTATTTTTTTACACTTTAAAAACTCATATTGAATTTAATTTCGCGACCCAATATGGTTTACCTGAAATACAAATATTTTGGTCAGATAGTCCTCGACCAAAGACTAACACCCACACTGTTTAGAAAGATCTATCCGATTGTCTGACCTGTTCAGCCTAAGTTTATTTTTTTTGACCTAAAAAATTTGTACTAAATCTAATTTCATAAAAGAGTATGGTCTCCCAAATATTCACTTTTTGGTCAAATGGTCATAGCCCAAAGGTTAAAACCCACATTGAGTTGGGGTGGCCTATGCGAGTGTCTGACCTTTTTGGGTCAAATTTTATTTTTTTCGACCTGCAAAACTAATAGTACGTTGAATATGGTTTTCTAAAAATTCAAATATTTTGGTCAGATGGTCCTCGACCAAAGGCTAACACCCACACAGTTTAAGAAGGCTTATGCGAGTGTCTAACCTATTCGGGCCAAGTTTTATTGTTTTCGACCTAAAACACTAGTACAAAATTTAATTTAATGAACGAATATGGTCTCCCAAAAATTTAATTTTTTGGTTAGATGTTCCTTAACCAAATGCTAACACCCATACTATTTAATGAGAGCTATGCGAGGGTTTGACCATTTGGGGTCAAGTTTTTTTTTTTCAACCTACAAAACTAGGAGTACATTGAATACGTTTTCCCAAAAATTCAAATTTTTTCTCAGATGGTCCTCGACCAAAGGCTAACACCCACACAGTTTATGGAGGCCTATGCTAGTGTCTTACCTATTCGGGCCAAGTTTTATAGTTTTCAACCTAAAAAACTTGTGTAAAATTTAATTTCATGAACAAATGAGGTTTCCCAAAAATTCAATTTTTTAGTTAGATGTTCCTTAACCAAATGCTAAAACCCATACTATTTATAGAGGGCTAAAACCCATACTATACTAAGACTTTGGTCAGACAGTCATCGACCAAAAGCTAACACCCACACAGTTTATGGAGGCCTATGCGAGTGTTTGACCTATTCGGGCCAAATTTTATCATTTTTGACCTAAAAAAGTAGTACTAAATTTAATTTCATGAACGAATATTGTCTCCCAAAAATTCAATTTTTTGGTCAGATGTTCCTTAACCAAATGCTAACACCTATAATATTTAAGGACGGCTATCAGAGGGTCTAACCATTTGGGGACAATTTTTATTTTTTTGCATCTAAAAAATTCATACTGAATTTAATTTCAATACCGAATATAGTTTTCCAAAAACACAAACTTTTTTGTCAGATAATGCTCGACCAAAGACTAACACTCACCATGTTTAGGAAGATTTATCAGATTGTCTTACCTATTCAGCTCAAGTTTTATTTTTTTTGTATAAAAAACTAGTAATAGATCAAATTTTATAAAAGAGTGTGGTCTCCCAAATATTTAATTTTTGGTCATATGGTCATCGCCCAAAGACTAACACCCACATTGAGTAGGGTGGCCTATGCGAGTGTCTGACCATTTTGGTTGCAATTTTACTTTTTTTGACCTACAAAACTAGTAGTACAATGAATAACATTTTCTAAAAATTCAAATATTTTTGTCAGATGGTCCTCGACTAAAAGTTAACACCCACACAGTTTATGAAGGCCTTTACGAGTGTCTGACCTATTTGGGGTAAATTTTATCGTTTTCTACCTAAAAAATTAGTACTAAGTTTAAATTCATCAACGAATATGGTCTCCAAACAATTCAATTTTTGGTTAAATGGTGATCGCCCAAAGGCTAACACCACAATGAGTAGGGAGGCCTATGCTTGTGTGTGACCATTTTGGGTTAAGTTTTATTTTTTCCGTCCTACAAAACTAGTAGTACATTGATTATGGTTTCCTAAAAATTCAAATATTTTGGTCAGACGGTCCTCGACCAAAGGCTAACACCTACACAGTTTATGGAGGCCTATTCGAGTGTCTGACATATTCCGGCCAAGTTTTATCGTTTTCGACCTAAAAAAATAGTACTAAGTTTAATTTCATGAACGAATATGTTCTCCTAAAAAATCAATTTTTTGGTCAGATGTTCCTTAACCAAATGCTAACATCCATACTATTTAAGGAGGGTTATGCTAGGATTTGACTATTTAGGGACAATTTTTATTTTTTTCCACCTAATAAACTGATACTGAATTTAATTTCACTAACGAATATAGTTTTCCAGAAACATAAATTTTTTGGTCAGATAGTCCTCAACCAAAGACTAACACCCATGTTGTTTAGGAAGTTCTATTCGATTTTCTGACCTATTTAGCCCAAGTTTTAATTTTTTAAACCTAAAAAACTTGTACTAAATCTAATTTCATAAAAGAGTATGGTCTCCCAAATATTCAATTTTTGTTCAGATGGTCATTACATAAACACCTATTTAAGGTGGGCAATGCAAGAGTCTGACCATTTCTAGCTAGATTTTATGTTTTTCGACATATAATACTCGTACTGAATTTAATTTCAAGACCGAATATAGTTTCCCATAAATTCAAAATTTTTGGACAGATGGTCCTCGACCAAAGACTAATACCCACACTGCATTAGGAAGGCCTATGCGAGTGTCTGACCTATTCGGGTCAAGTTTTATCTTTTTTGACCTAAAAAATTAATACTAAATTTAATTTCATGAACGAATATGGTCTCCCAAATATTCAATTTTTTAGTCAGATGGTCCTCGCCCAAAGGCTAACATCCATATTGTGTAGGGTGGCTTATGCGAGTCTCTGACCATTTTCGGTCAAGTTTTATTTTTTTCGACCTACAAAACTAGTAGTACATTGAATATTGTTTCCCAAAAATTCAAATATTTTGGTCTGTTGGTCCTCGACCGAAGTTTTACACCAACATAGTTTATAGAGGCCTATGCGAGTGTCTGAACTATTCGGGCCATGTTTTATCGTTTTCGACCTATAAAACTTGTATAAAATTTAATTTCATGAATGAATATCGTCTCCCAAAAACTCAATTTTTTGGTCAGATGTTCCTTAACCAAATACTAAGACTCAAACTATTTAAAGAGGGATATGTGAGGGTTTCACCATTTGAGGCCAATTTTTATTTTTTTGCACCTAAAAAACTCGTACTAAATATAATTTTATGACCAATAGTTTCCTAAAAATTCCAATTTTCTAATGAAATGGTCCATGACCAAAGGTTAACATCTACATTGTTTAAGGAGGGCTATGCAAGTGTCTGACCATTTCGAGCCATATTTAATGTTTTTCGACCTAAAATACTCGTACTGAATTTAATTTCACGGCCGAATATAGTTTCCCAAAAGTTCAAATTTTTTGGTTAGATGGTCCTTCAACAAAGACTAACACTGACACTGTTTAGGAAGGTCTATGCTAGTGTCTAACCTATTCACCTCAAGTTTTATCTTTTTTGACCTAAAAAACTAGTACTAAATCTAATTTCAAGAAAGAATATGTTTTCCCAAAGTTTCAATTTTTTTTCCAGATGGTCATCGCCTAAAAGGTCAACACCCACATTGTGTAGGTAGGCCTATGCGAGTGTCTGACCATTTTGGGTCAAGTTTTAATTTTTACAACCTACAAAACTAGTAGTACATTGAATATGGTTTTCCAAAAATTTATATTTATTGCTCAGATGGTCCTCGACCAAAGGCTAACACCCACACTGCTTATGAAGGCTTATACGAGTGCCTGACCTATTCAGGCCAAATTTTATCATTTTCGACGTAAAAAAACTAGTACTAAATTTAATTTCATGAACAAATATGGTCTCCCAAAAATTCAATTTTCTAATTTGATGGTCCTTGATGAAATGCTAACACCTATATTATTAAAGGAGGGCTATGTGAGGGTCTGACCGTTTGGGACCAAGTTTTATATTTTTGCACCTAAAAATTTGTACTAAATTTAATTTCACAACCAAATATGGTTTCCCAGAAATTCCAATTTTCTTATCAAATGGTCCTTGACGAAAAGCTAGCTCCCAAACTGTTTAGAGAGGGTTATACATGTGTTTGACCATTTCGAGCTAAATTTTATGTTTTTCGACCTAAATTACTAGTACTGAATTTAATTTCATGACCGATGTTTATCAAAAATTCCAATTATTGGGTCAGATGGTCCTCAACCAAAGACTAACACCCACACTGTTTAGGAAAGCCTATGCCAGTGTCTGACCTACTCGGACCAAGTTTTTTCTTTTTTTACCTAAAAAATTAGTACTAAATTTAATTTTATGAACGAATATTGTTTCCCAAAAATTCAATTTTTAGTCAGATGGTCATCGCCCAAAGGCTAACACCCACAATGAGTAGGGAGGTCTATGCGAGTGTCTGACCATTTTAGAGCAAGTTTTATTTTTTTAGACCTAAAAAACTAGTACTACTTTGACTTTGGTTTTCCAATAATTTTAATTTTTTGCTCAGGTGGTCCTCGACCAAAGGCTAACACACACAATGTTTATGAAGGCCTATACGAGTGTCTGACCTATTCGGGCCAAGTTTTATCATTTTTGAAATAAAAAAGTAGCAGTAAATTTAATTTTATGAACGAATATGATCTCCCAAAAATTCAATTTTCTGATTTGATGGTCCTTAACCAAATGCTAACACCTATATTATTTAAGGAGGCCTATGCGAGGGTATGACCGTTTGGGACCAAATTTTGGTTTTTTGCACCTAAAAATTTATACTAATTTTAATTTCACGACCGAATATGGTTTCCCAAAAATTCCAATTTTTTTATCAAATGGTCTTTGACGAAAAGCTAACTCCCAAACTGTTTAGAGAGGGTTATGCATGTGTTTGACCATTTCGGGCTAAATTTAATGTTTTTTGACCTAAATTATTAGTACTGAATTTAATTTCATGACCGAATTTAGTTTCTCAAAAATTCTAATTTCTTGGTCAGATGGTCCTCAGCCAAAGACTAACACCCATACTATTTTGGAAAGCCTATGCGAGTGTCTGACTTACTCGGACCAAGTTTTATCTTTTTTGACCTAAAAAACTAGTACTAAATTTAGTTTTATGAACGAATATTGTCTCCTAAAGATTCAATTTTTAGTCAGATGGTAATTGCCCAAAGGCTAACATCCACATTGAGTAGGGAGGTCTGTGGGAGTGTCTGACCATTTTAGGGCAAGTTTTACTTTTTTAGACCTACAAAACTAGTAGTATATTGAATTTGGTTTCCCAATAATTTTAATTTTTTTCTCAGGTGGTCCTCGACCAAAGGCTAACACCCACACTGTTTATGGAGGCCTATACGAGTGTTTGACCTATTCGGGCCAAGTTTTATCATTTTTGACATAAAAAACTAGTAGTAAATTTATTTTTATGAACGAATCTGGTCTCCCAAAAATTCAATTTTCTAATTTGATGGTCCTTGAACAAATGCTAACACTTAATCCTTCTTTGTTAACATGAAATCGCAACCCTTACTACACCTTGCAAACATGAAATCGCAAATTATCTTGTGTGCTATGCTTAGTGTCGAAATATACATAATTAAGTTAGAGTGGTAATTTAGGTTGAATCTGGTTAAGTTCTTGGCTATCACATCACACATTCAATGGGGAGGCACCTGCGGCATCTGACCACTGGTTTGCGATAGGTTTGGTGAGTAAAACTTTTAAGGAAATAAGGTACTTAGTTGGTTATTGAGTATGCATGCTTAGTTTGGTTTTGTCTTTGCCTTGTGATGCTATAGGTGGTTCAGAATTATTAAATAAGGGCAAAGGAATAGATTCTTCTTCTGAGACAAAAGAGGTAGGATGTATGCCTCATCGGTTTCTCCAGAGATCCCTGTTGTTTGTTTATTATTTTCGATGCCTTCTCTTGTTATTATTGCATGCGAATTGATTGTAGGATATGTGCATGAATTGCGGATTGAGATATGAATCCTATAGGCCATACCGAACCCTTGAGTTAGGTTTTGACTACCTGAATTGCATATAATTGTGTTCTGACATGATTAAAGATACCTTGTTGTGGTATTATGCTTTGTGCTTGCTTGTGTGTTCTTGTATGTGTTTCTGTGTTAGGATCCTATTCCAATGGCATTCGAGGTAAGCGATGATGCTCCTTGGGAGAGGGGAGGCTCTTACTAGTATTGGAGTTGTATGGGTGGCAATCCCCAACACGTGTGCGCTGGAAGCCTTTTCCTTATGTGGCTTGGATGCCTGGTCCTTGAGTGGCTAAAAGCCTTGTCTTTGTGTGGCTTGGATGTCTTGTCTTTGTGTGGCAGGATGAATAGGTTTGTTGATTAGCTTGTGTGCTAACCTTTTACCCATTTTGTAGTAAATTTTGGACAACATAGGAGGAAGGGGATGACCTTTCTTTCTTTCTAGTGCCCGAGAGTAATCTGATGAGTTTTACTTGCTTGTGTACTTCTGATTTTCGGAAGTGTTGTAGTCCACCCTCAACCTTAGTTTCGGCCCTATCCCTTTGATTGATTCTTGAATTACGTGATACCCATAGTTGTGTAGGGATGATTTGATGTTGTTCGGGACATTTGCGTTTAAAATTTCTATAGATCTTATGATGTTGTGGCCCTACTAAGATTCTTGTAATCTCATACTGTTGTATTCACCATTTTTCAGGCTTAGGTACATCCACTGTCCGTGGTACTAGTGTGTGAGATCAAGGCTACATGGTGAGGCGGTATCGCATCACATTTGCATATATGTTCCTTTATTGCCTGCGCATATAACATGAATTAAGATTGGACTACTTTCTGGTTTTTTCAAGATTCCTCCTTTACTTGTTATGTCTGATTTATGTTTGGGGTTAACTTACTGAATATTTGGATCCCAATGGGACTTGTGTGTTGTGGATTCATTGATTTTATTTTAAGACTTTCGCTGATATTTCATTCACTCCATATGATACCAGAATACTTGTCCAATATCATGCTCCAATTGTTGATAAACATAAAGAATGTACATGATAAAATTCGAGAATTTGATGAGTAAGCCTTGTGGGATTTAGATAGGTCCTGGTTCTTGGGTTTATTTGGGTTTCATAGAGGTAAGGGCCCTAATCGGAGCAATTAATAATAGGTTAGGAGTTATGGTCGTTACATATAACATGAACTATGATTGGACTATTTTCTAGTTGTTCAAGTTCCTCCTTTGCTTGTTTGTTTTCGAATTATGTTGGAGGTTTACTTGCTGAATATTTGCATCCTTATGAGACTTGTATGTTATGATTTCACTGATTAAATTTAAAGACTTCAGCTGATATTTTATTTCACTATGCATAATACCAGAATACTTGTCCAATATCATGCTCCAAGCCTTTAAAACATAAGAATAAAACTTGTTAAAATCGGTTCCAAGGGGATAAGCCTTGTGAGATTCAAGGCGATAAGGGTCCTAATAGGTTGGAAATTGTGTCCTTACAATTCGACTCTACAGGTTGTTGTTCGGCCTGAATCCCATGCCTACCCCATTGATCTCGTGTCGCATTCATCATTGCCATACTATATGAACACACAATGTTACTCAACACTTAACCCAAATACAAATATTAGGAAAATAAGGGGTACCTAGTGGAGAGGCGTACACCGGGCGATATGCATATACTGGAAACAATCACACATGCACACAAGTATACAAGTTTTGGAAATCACATGCACACACTTGGAAATCACATGCACACAATTGGAAATCACATTAACACACACAAGCATTCGACAAGCAGAAGTTCACACAAATTACACTCGACAACAATCATACAGAAACATACTTGACAATACTTAACAGCACACAATCATCCGACAGCAAACACATACATATATACTCGAAAATAACACACATAAATACAAAGAAAATCAAACAATCAAGCATGCCATTCAAATAATTCAAACCAGGTTTTTAGCATAAGATTATTTTGGGTACTAGCCCCAAAGTGGGTGGGTTTGTGGGAAAGTACCTACCTTCAAACAAACAACCAACAAATAGGATAGCATATAACAAATCATATTTCCTAAACCATGTTATGATACAAAACCTGTCAGGACCCATATTCCATATTCCTGAATTTGCTCCTAATGGGACATTTACCGCCGTGAAACCCAAACAAGCCAAAAACCAGGACCTATCTGAATCCCACAAGGCTTATCTATCTAGGTCTGATTTTAACAAGTTTTATGCTTTTAAAGATTGTAGCATGATGGCATTGGACAAACAATTTGGATTTATGTGGACCACTCAACATTGCAGTTGTGATCCGTCATGCGCACATACACGTTCGGGCATGCTGGACAGGGGGTCCGGGAGCCAGGTCATGATAGTGATTAAATCATCAGCAGAAGACTTTATGATTAATCAAAGAAACAACAACACACAAGTCCCATAGGGATAAAAAAATCCAGCAAGTACCCAGTAACTTTTCAAAAAATCAAACAAGGAGACATTGTAAACACAAGAAAATGGTCCATTCAATCTTCATGTTATATGCTCAAGTAATCAAGGACAGATTTCCAAATGTGATACGATATCGGACCACCATTCGGTCTTGATTCTGACACACTGGTACCACGAACAGCGAGTGTACAGTAGTCTGGAAAATGGTGAACAACAATAGGATGAGATTACAGTAATCTTAGTATGGTCACAACATTATAAGATCTACAAAAATCTTAAACAAACTTCTCTCAAACAACATTAGATCATCCTTACAGATCTAAAGGATATCATGTAATTCAACAATCAACCAATCAGGTTAGTGTAAAACCCCAAATTTTGAGTTATAGAAGTCCAGAAGCCAGTGCAGGTGAAAAAGACGATTTTTAACCTAAAGGAAAGAATGTGTGATGGCCAAAATTGGTAAGAGTGGTATGGTAGTTAATTTTGGTGTAAATTCCCTTTAATCTAAGTCCTTATTGATAGATAATTGCTTTAGAAATTAAAATTCCTAAGAATAGGGGAAGATAATTAAATTCTTTAATTATCTGGTAATTATCTTAAAAGTAGTAATCATAATTCTAGACCCATTCATTATAAATATGAAGCCAACCTCACAAAAATCATTCAGAGAAAACAAACAAAATTCGTATAAGCTTAAAACCCTACACCTCCCTATAGCTGCCAAAATTCACTGAAACTTTAAACCAGCATAACTCTCTTATCGTTCATTGGATCCCTAAAAATAATAGGTTGTTGGAAAGAACTCTTCATCCTCTTTCCAACCATTGTTGTTTTTTTTTCAGGAGTTTATTATTTCCTTCTCTAAAGATAAGTTGAAAATAGGCGGCGCAATTAGGTTTTTGCCAAATCTTCTTGAATTTCAGAATAGAATAACTCTGTCATCGTTTGTCGGATCCTTACAAATAATAGCTTGTTGGAAATATTTTTTCATCCTCTTTCCAAACATATATGTTTTGTTATTTTGACATAAATATTTTCTTGTCTAAGGTTTTGTCGAAAATCGGTGACGGAATTAGGTTTTCTTTTTTAGATTTCCACAGTTTTTGTCTTTGGTTGATTTCTGTAGTCGTTTCACTTGTTCATATGATTGTTTAGAATCTATTCATGATGTATGATCATGAATTTCTTTCTTTTAAACTTCTCTATGCTTAAAGTCGAAACTGTCCTATGTCCTACTTTCAGCGACGAAATTTGCATAATTGATTGGAATGTTAATTCAGGTTGAATCTTGTTAAGTTCCTGGCTATCACATCACACATACAAGAGGGGAGGCACCTGCAGCATCTGATCACTGGTTTCTGATAAATTTTGTGGTTTAAAATTTCCTAATAAAGGCAAAGGAGTAGCTTCTTGTTTAGAGACAAGAGAGGTAGGATCTACGTCTCATCAGTTTCTCCAGAGACCCTGTTATTTTCTTGATGTTTTTGATACCTGCCTTTGTTGTATTTTATGCGATTTGATTATAGGATGAGAGTATGAATTTTAGATTGAGATATGGATCTCATAGGTTATATTGAACCCCTGAGTTAGGTACTGAATGCCGGAGTTGCATATGTTATGTGAATTGAATATATTGATTGTGTTCTGACATAATTGAGGATACCCTGTTGTGGTAGTATGCTTTGTACTTGCCTCTGTGTGCTTGTACGTGTTTTTGTGTCAGGATCCTTTTTCGGTGGCCATTCGGGGTAAGCGCTGATGCTCTTAGGGAGAGGCGAAATTCTTACTGGTATGGGAGTTGTATGGGTAGCAAACCCCAGCATGCAGGCACTGGATATCTGTCCTTGCGAGGCCGTAACCCTGTCATTGCGAGGCAGGAAGCCCTTATCCTTTCGAGGTTTGGGAGGCCCTAGTCTATGTGTGACTTGGGAAGACTTGTCCATGTGTGCCTAGTCGACTTGTCTTTTCAAGGACAAGATGAATAGGCTTACTGATTAGTTAGTGTGTTAACCATCTACCCTTTGTGCAGCAAGCCTTGGACAACATAGGTGGAAGGGGATGACCTTTCTTCTTCATTACTTAGAGTAATCTGATGAGTTCTACCTGCCTATGTACCTCTGATTTTTTGGAAGTGTTTGTAGTCTTCCCTCAACCATAGATTTGTCCCTAACCTCTTTTTAATTGATTCTTGAATTGCGTGATACCCTTTAGTTGTTTAGGATTGATCTAATGTGAATTGGGAGATTTGTGTTTAGGATTTCTGCAGATCTTATGATGCTGTGACCCTATTGAGATTCTTTTAATCTCATACCATTGTTTTTACCATATTTCAGGCTTAGGTACATCCACTGTCTGTGGTACCAGTGTGTGAGATCAAGGCTGCACGGCGGAGCGATATCGCATCACATTTACATACTTGTTTACTTTCGCACATAACATGAATGATTGAGCTACTTTCTGGTTTATTTTAAGAACCTTCCTTTTGCTTACTATTTTCGAAATATGTTGGAGGATTTCTTGCTGGTTAATTGGATCCCTATGGGACTTGTGTGTTATGAACCCAATGATTTAATCTATAGACTTCCGCTGACAATTAATTCACTCCGTATGTTACCAGAATGTGTGTCCAATATCATGCTCCAATTTTTGTTAAAAATTTGAAATAAACATGCTAAGATTCGGAAGTTAATGGTAAGCCTCTTGAGATTCAGATAGGTCCTAGGTGTCAGTTAGGCTTATTTTAGTTTCACGGCGGTGATGACCTTACTAGGAGCAAATTGTAATAGTTAGGAATTGGTAGCGGAGCATGGTTTAGGGAATATAATTTGTTTTATGCTAACTTATTTGTTAATTTTGGTGTTTGTAGGTAAGGACATGCGCACACACTCACTCACTGAGGGCTAATATTGAAAGTAAACTAATACTAAAAGGAGGTTGATTTGTAAGATTTAAGTAATGAGATTGATAATCTGATTTGCTGTGTGTTTATGAATATTCTTATGCCTGGTATGCCATGATATGTTTCGGTGAGTGTTTGCTGTGTTTCTTATCATTGCTGAGAATGTGTGTGTTTGATTTATGCATGCTGCCAAGTGTCCCTATTTGACTCCTGTATTGCTGAATGTATATGTATGTGATTGCTGGTGTGTATTGCTGAATATGGATGTTGTGTGAATCCATGCTTGCTTGATGTTTGATGATGATTTCCGAGAGTACATATGATTATTGATGTAATTTCGAGAATACCTTTGTATGTGTGCATGAGATTTCTGAAAATTTGGATGTTGCTTTCCAGCATATGCGTATCGTCCGGTGCATACCTATCCACCAGGTACCACTTCTGTTTATCATATTTAGTTTATGTTGAGTAATAATGGTATTAGTGTAGTATGGCACACTCAAGGCTACAAAGGGATCAACGGGGTAGGTTTGAGATTCAGGCTGAACAACAACCAAATGAGAAAGAGGAGCCGAATGCACAAAATGAGCAGGAAGAGCAAGCTGAGCCCGAAAACCAACCTGAGGCAGTAGCCGCACCAGTCATTAATCCTGTCATGGCACAAATCTTAAACATATTACAAGGAATTGTTGCAAATCGTCAGCAAATGGAGGCGCAATTTCAGAATGCTCATGCGCCTGCACCAGAGGGACTTCCCCGTTGTGATTACAAAATTGCTGAAGGAAGCTCGACAACTTGGATGTAAAAATTTTGGTGCTTCAGCCGCTCGTGAGTGGATAGACACCGTATGCCAAGTATCCTTGTTCTTGCGTATCTCATATGATGACAAGGTTGCCATTGCAACATTCTTACTTGAGGGAGAAGCCCTCGCATGGTGGACATCTGTTAGCTTGCGATTCGGTGATCATTTGCCAACTTGGGAGGAATTTCAGTATGAATTCGATGAAAGATTTTATACGAGATTCCTTAAAAACGAGCAGAGACAAGCTTTTTACAAACTTGAACAAGGCACTCGTTCGGTGCTGGAATATGAGAAAGTGTTAAGGGAGTTGTCCCGATTTGCACCAGAAGAAGATTGTACACCATACCAGCTTGCAAGACGATTTCAGGATGGGTTGAGTACTGAACTCAAAACCATCGTTGGTACGACACCGGAGCAGAATTTGCATGAACTAGTTGTGTGAGACCCCGAATTTGTCTTAGAAGTCCAGAAGCCAGTGCAGGTGAAAATACAATTTTGCTCCTGAAGAAAGGGATGTGTGATGGGAAAAATTGGTAAGATTGTTTAGTTCATTCTGTTTTGAATTCTTCTTTAATCTAAGTCCATATAGATAGATAATTGCCTTAAAGATTATCCTTATAGATAGATAATTGCCTTAGAGATAAAATCTCTAAAAATAGGGGAAGATAATTAAAGAGTTTAGAGTTTAGTTATCTGGTAAACTATCTTATTTTCATAAAGTGATTTAAAGTAGTAATCATAATCCTATACTCATTCATTATAAATAGGAAGCCAACTCAACAAAAATCCCTCATAAAAAAAACATACAAATTCGTATAAGCTTAAAACCCTATAGCTCCCTTTTGCCGCCAAAATTTGCTGAAACTTTAACCACCATAACTAACTTATCATTCATCGGATCCCTGAGAATAATAGCTTGTTCGAAATCTCTCTTCATTCTCTTTCCAAAAATATATGGGTTTTTGTCCGGACATTAGTATTTCATTCTCAAAGGTTAACTTGAAAATTGGCGGCGGAATTAGGTTTTCGCCAAATCTTCTTGAACTTCAAAATAGCATAACTCTCTAATCGTTTGTCCGATTCCTACAAATAATAGCTTGTTGGAAAGCTCTTTTCATCCTATTTCCAACCATATACATTTTTGTGTTTGAATGTAAATATTTCTTTGTCTAAGGATAAAGTAAAAATCATCCTATTCCTTACTCTTAACGACAAAATTTGCATAGTTAATTGGAATGGTAATTCAGGTTGAATCTTGTTAAGTTCTTGGCTATCACATACACATCCAAGGGGGAGACACCTGCAGCATCTAATCACTGGTTTCTGATAGGGTTGGTGAGTGGTATTGGTAAGGAAATAGGGTATTCAATTGACAATTGAATAAGCATTCTTAGTTTGTTTTTGTCTTTTCCTGGTGATAATATAGATGGTTCGGATTTACTTAATAAAGGAAAAGGAGTAGCTTCTTGTTTAGAGACAAGAGAGGAAGGATCTACGTCTCATCGGTTTCTCCAGAGACCCCTGTTATTTTCTTGATATTTTTGTTACCTGCTCTTGTTGTATTTCATGCGATTGGATTGTAGGGTGAGAGTATGAAATTCGGAATGAGATATGGATCTCATAGGCTATATTAAACCCCTAAGTTAGGTATTGAGTGTCTAGGTTGCATATGTTATATGAATTGAATATGCTGATTGTGTTCTGCCATGCATGTGGATACTCTATTGTGGTATTATGCTTTGTACTTGCCTGTGTGTGCTTGTACATGTTTGTTTTCAGGATCCTTTTCCGGTGGCCATTCAGGGTAAGCGCTGATGCTCCCAGGGAAAGGAGAGGTTCTTACCGGTATGGGAGTTGTATGGGCGGCAAACCAGCAAGCTAGCGCTGGATATCTATCCTTGCTAGGTCAGATCCCTGCCTTGCGAGGCAGGAAGCCCTTATCCTTTCGAGGTTTGGGATGCTCTAGTCCGTGTGTGGCTAGGGAAGACATGTCCATGTGTGGCTAGTCGACTTGTCTTTGTGACGACAAGATGAATAGGCTTATTAATTAGTTTGTGTGTTAACCATCTACTTTTTGTGCAGTAAATCTTGGACAACACAGGTGGAAGGGGATGAATTTTCTTCTACAATGCCGAGAGCAATCTGATGAGTTTCACTTGCCTGTGTACTTCTGATCTTTCGGAAGCGTTTGTAGTCCTCCCTCAACCATGGATTCGGCTCTAACCTCTTTGATTTATTTCTTAATTTACTTGATCCCTTTTAGTTGATTAGGAATAATCTAATGTGAATCGGGAGATTTACGTTTAAGGTTTCTGCAGATCTTATGATGATGTGACCCTACTGAGATTATTGTAATCTCATACTGTTGTTTTTACCATTTTTCAGGCTTAGGTACATCCACAGTCCGTGGTACCAGTGTGTGAGATCAAGGCTGCACAGCGACACGATATCGTATCACATTTGCATACTAGTTTACTTACGTATATAACATGAATGATTGGGCTACTTTCTGGTTTATTTTAAGCACCCTCCTTTGTTAACTATTTCCAAAATTTGTTGGAGGATTTCTTGTTGGTTATTTGGATCCCTATGGGACTTGTGTGTTATGAACCCAATAATTTAATTTAAGACTTCCGCTGATGTTATATTTACTTCGTATATTACCAGAACGTGTATCCAATATCATGCTCCAATTGTTGATTAGCAATAAAATTACATATGCTAAAAATCTGTAGTTAATGATAAGGGTGGTGAGACTCAAATAGGTCCTAGGTGTCATTTAAGTTTATTTGGGTTTAACGACGGTAATGACCTTAATCGGAGCAATTAATAATAGTCAGGAATTGGGGTCGTTACAGGTTTGGTAGCGGAGCATGGTTTAGGGAATATAATCTATTATATGTAACTTAATTTTTGACTTTGGTGATTTGCACGTAAGAACATGGTCACACACTCACTCACTTAGGGGCTAATACTGAAAGGGAACTAAGGTTAAAATGGAATTAATTTGTAAGATTTAAATGATGGGAATAATAATCTGATGTGATGATTGTTCGTGTATGTTCTTTTGAGTGGTATGCCATGATATGTTTCGTTGAGTGTTTGCCGTGTGTCCCTATTTGACTCCTGTATTGCTGAATGTATATGTATGTGAATGATGACATGTATTGCTGAATGATAGTGGCAGTGTTGATGGAATTACCAAAAAATACCTTTGCATATGTGCATGTGATTTCCGAACATTTGTATTTTGTTTTCCAGCATATGCGTATCGTCCGGTGCATGCCTCTCCACTAGGTACCACTCCTATTACTAGTGTCGTGTTTAGTGTGTGTTGAGTAACAATTATATACTTGTGTAGTACGGCACGCTCGAGGCAACAAAGGGACCAACAGGGTAGGTTTGAGTTTCAGACTTAACAGCAACCTGTTGAGCAAGAGGAGCCAAATGCACAAATTGAGCTGGAAGGGCAAGTAGAGCCTGAAAACCAACCTGAGGCACTAGCCGCAACAGGCATTGACCCTGTTATGGCACAAATCTTAAACGTATTACAAGGAATTGCTGCAAATCATCAGCGAATGGAGGTGCAATTTCAAAATGCTCCTGCGCCTGTGCCAAAACCTATTCCTCCACTTGAACCTATACAGCCAGCTCATCGTAAGGAGGCAAAGAGACTTACCGTTATGATTACAAAATTGCTGAAGGAAGCTCGACAACTTGGATGTAAAGATTTTGGAGGTTCAGCTGAAGCCGCAGCCACTCGTGAGTGGATAGACACCTTAAGCCTAATATCCTTGTTCCTGCGTATCTCGGATGATGACAAGGTTTCCATTGCTACATTCTTACTTGAGGGAGAAGCCCTCACATGGCGGACATCTATTAGCTTGCGATTCGGCGATCGTTTGCCAACTTAGGAAGAATTCCGGTACGAATTCGACGAAAGATTTTATACGAGATTCCGTAAAAGAGAGCAGCGACAAGCTTTTTACAAACTTGAACAAGGCACCCGTTCGGTGCTGGATTATGAAAAAGTGTAAAGGGAGTTGTTCCGATTTGCACCAGAAGAAGATCGTACACCGTACCATCTTGCGAGACAAATTCAAGATGGGTTGAGTACCGAACTCAAAACCATCATTGGTACGACACCAGTGCAGAATTTGCAAGAACTAATTGTTGCCGCAACTGAAGCCGGAAAGATTGTACAAACCAAGAAGCCATTTGTAACCACTAGTGGTCGATCCCATAGGCGAGATTCGAAGTTTAATCGACGAACGAGACCCTATCCTTTCTGGTTCTATCCTTCGAAGATTAATGGCAGTGGAAATACCAACAGGAAGAAATTTTTTGGTTCAAATTTCAATGGATTTTCGTGGAAATTTCAGCAATGGTGGTGTTACAACTGTGGCGAGATGGGACATATTTAGAACGTATACCTGAAACCAAGGCGAATCATAGAAGTACCAAACACAGGCCGTGGTGGGAATGCCAACCCCTCTAGACCACCAACACGCGCACCAGGAGGACCACCCAACGGGTCCACAAGTGAGGCGTAACCAAGACCAACAAGGCTCTTCACTTTGACTGATGCCGAGTCTAGTCTTGATGTGGCGACAGGTACTATTTCAGTCTTTTCTCAAAACGCTAAAGTATTATTAGATCCAAGAGCAAATAGATCATTTGTAAGTCCAAAGATAGCACTTAGCATGAATCATCCTCTACCTCCCTTGACTCCTCCTATTGCGGTTCTAACTCCTTTGGGAGAGCAACTGATATGTGATCTGGTCTACATCGGCTGTGCTGTACGTATGGGTTCGAATGTACTTAAAGTGGATCTAATTCCATTAGACATTAAGGAGTTCGATGTGATTTTAGGCATGGATTGTCTGGCGAAATTTCAAGCCCGTATGGAGTGTTTCACCAAGTGGGTGTGGTTCACTTTTCCTGATGATACCGAATACTATTTTGAAGGCGATAAGCGAGTTGTACCAACTTGCATGATTTCCTGGCTTAAGGCAAAGCGATTAATCAACAAAGGATGTACATCGTACCTCGCACACGTATATAATATTTCTAAAGAATCCTTAGATATGGATTCTGTTCCAGTGGTTTGCAAATTTCCAGAAATGTTTCCAGAAGACATAGCCGGACTACCACCATTAAGGGAAGTGGAATTTGGTATTGAGCTAGTGCCAGGTACGAATCCGATTTCCATTCCTCCGTATCGTATGGCTCCTGCGGAAATGAAAGAACAAAAAACGCAATTGGAAGATTTGTTGGATCGTGGTTTTATTCGACCTAGTGTGTCACCCTGCGGAGCACCTGTTCTGTTCGTGAAAAAGAAAGACGGTTCCCCGTGATTGTGCATCGATTATCGGCAACTGAATCGTGTGACCGTGAAGAACAAATACCCGTTGCCACGCATTGACTACTTGTTTGACCGACTCCAAGGTGCAGCCGTATTCTCCAAGATCGATCTCAGATCTTGATACCATCAATTACGAATTGGTGATACTGATATTCCGAAGACCGCGTTCAGATCGCGATATGGCCATTACGAATTTCTGGTTATGCCATTCAGCTTGACCAATGCACCAGCTGTGTTTATGGACTTGATGAATCATGTGTTCCGTGAATTCCTAGATAAATTTGTGATAGTCTTCATCGTTGACATTCTGATTTACTCAATATCGAAAGAAGATCATGCTATGAACTTGCGGATAGTGCTTAAAATCGTGAAGGATCAACGGTTGTACGCAAAGTACTTAAAATGCGAATTCTGGTTACAGGAAGTCAGTTTTCTTGGCCATATTGTTTCCGCCCAAGGTGTGTTTGTTGATACAAAGAAGATTGAAGCCGTGATTGCTTGGGAACCTCAGTGAAGTGTGTTCGAAGTTCGCAGCTTCCTTGGCTTGGCAGGATACTACCGTCGCTTTGTGGAGAATTTTTCTTCGCTTGCCGGACCATTGACAAAACTGACACGCAAGGGTGAGCCATTCGTATGGAATGAGAAATGCCAGCAAAGTTTTGAATAGCTAAAGAATCGGTTAGTTTCTGCACCAATCCTTACCTTACCTATTTGCGGAAAGGAGTATGTGGTTTACAGCATCGCATGAAAATCTGGACTTGGATGCATATTGATGCAAGATGGGAAAACCATTATCTATGCTTCCCGGAAATTGCGACCGCACGAAAGAAATTAGCCTGCGCATGACTTCGAACTTGAAGCCGTGGTATTTGCCTTAAAAATATGGCGACATTATTTATACGACCAGACTTGTCGAATCTTCATTGATCACAAAAGCCTGAAGTACTTCCTCACGCAAAAAGAATTGAATATGAGACAACGAAGATGCGTGGAGCTGATTAAAGACTATGATTTAATCATCGAATATCATCCTAGAAAGGAGAATGTTGTTGCTGATGCCCTGAGCCGAAAGTTTCATCCTCCTTCCCCATCAGTTTGGCCTACATGCACACCCGTTACCTACCGATGATGTTGGAATTGAAAACTGATCGTGTGCATCTTGGCACCGATTTCTCAAATTTGTTCTTGGCACAAATTGAAGTTGCACCTACTTTAATTGAAGAAATCCGGAATCAACAATTAGAAGATCTGAAATTTACTGGAATTCGGAAGCAAATTGCTGATGGTGTTGATGCCATAGTTCGTGATTTCAGAATACGAGATGACGAAGTAGTAGTCTTCAGAATTTGTAACCTTATTCTATCAGAGGCGCATAGTTCGAAGTTCGCTATTCATCTTGGAAGCACTAAGATGTACCGAGATTTGAAGGGGCAGTATTGGTGGCCAAATATGAAACGTCATATTGCTCAGTTCGTTGCCCGATGCCTCGTATGTCAACAAGTAAAGATCGAACATCAAAGACCCGATGGTCTACTTCAGTCACTTCCGATTCCATAATGGAAGTGGGAGTACGTCGCAATGGATTTTGTGACCGGCTTGCCTAGATCGCAGCAAGGATACAATGCCATTTGGGTGATCGTGGACCGACTGTCAAAATCTGCACACTTACTTCCTATACGTGTGACAAATACACCAGAAAAATTGACAGTTCGTTACTTGGATGAGATTGTTCGTTTGCATGGAGTACCAGTTTCTATTGTTTCAGATCGTGACCCTTGTTTCACTTCACGATTTTGGGAGAAATTCCAGAATGCACTAGGTTCGAGATTGAATTTCAGTACAGTATTTCATCCCCAGACCGATGGTTAATCAGAAAAGACGATTCAGACACTTGAAGACATGCTACATGTGAGTGTATTGGATCAGAAAACCATCTGGGATCGAAGTCTGCCACTGGTAGAATTTGCTTACAACAATAGCTTTCATGTAATCATCAGTATGGCACCCTATGAAGCACTATATGGGAGACGCTTCAGAACCCCCATTTTCTGGAATGAAGTAGGCGAGACACGCCTAGAAAATCCGGAATTAATTGACCAAGCAATAGAACAATTAAGCTTGATCCGACAAAGGCTAAAAGCAGCCCAGGATCGGTAGAAAAACTACGCCAACAATCGACAAAGGGAGCTTGAATTTGCGGTAAGTAACAAAGTATTTTTGAAAGTCGCCCCATGGAAAGGAATACTTTGTTTTCAGCAACGAGGTAAGCTAATACCTTGCTACATTGGTCCATATGATATTGTTGAAAGAATCGGCCCTGTTGCATACTGACTTACACTACCTCCAAATATGGAAAGAATTCACAATGTATTTCACATTTGAATGCTAAGAAAGTATATGCGAGATCCTGTTAATGTGCTTAAAGAACTGCCAGTTGAAGTTGCTGAAGACCTATCCTATCCCGTACAGCCAGTTGCCATACTAGATCGGTCAGTTCGTGCCTATGGTACGAGTTGTTTGGAAAAATAGCCAAATTGAGAAATAGTCTTGGGAGACTGAGGAATCTATGCGTGCAAAATTTCCTTACCTGTTTGATTAGGTACTTATGTTAAAATTTCGAGGACAAAATTTTATAAGGACGGGAGGATGTGAGACCCCGAATTTGTCTTAGAAGTCCAGAAGCTAGTGCAGGTGAAAAGACGATTTTGCTCCTGAAGGAAAGGATGTGTGATGGCCGAAATTGGTAAGATTGTTTAGTAGTTAATTATGTTTTAAATTCCACTTTAATCTAAGTCCTTATATATAGATAATTTCCTTAGAGATTAAAATCCCTATAAATAGGGGAAGATAATTAAAGAGTTTAGAGTTTAGTTATCTGGTAAATTATCTTATTCTGATAAAGTGATTTAAAGTAATAATCATAATCCTATACTCATTCATTATAAATAGGAAGCCAACTCCACAACAATCCCTCATAAAAAAAACATACAAATTCGTATAAGCCTAAAACCCTATAGCTCCCTTTAGCCGCCAAAATTTGCTGATATTTTAACCTAGCATAACTCACTCATCATTCATTGAATCCCTGCGAATAATAGTTTGTTAGAAATCTCTCTTCATCCTCCTTCCAACCATGTTTGGATTTTCATCAGGAGGTTAGCATTTCTTTCTCAAAGGTTAAGTTGAAAATCGGCGACGGAATTAGGTTTTTGCCAAATCTTCATGAACTTCAAAATAGCATAACTCTCTAATCGTTTGTCAGATTCCTACAAATAATAGCTTTTTGGAAATATTTTTTCATCCTCTTTTTAACCATATATGTTTTGATGTTTGTATGTAAACATTTCTTTGTCTAAGGATAAAGTCGAAATTATCCTATGCCTTACTCTTAGTGATGAAATTTGCATAGTTAATTGGACTGGCAATTCAGGTTGAATCTTGTTAAGTTCCTGGCTATCACATCACATATCCAAGGGGGAGGCACCTGCAGCATCTGATCACTAGTTTCTGATAGGGCTGGTGAGTGGTATTGGTAAGGAAATAAGGTATTCAATTGACTATTAAATAAGCATGTTTAGTTTGTTTTCGTCTTTGGATGGTGATAATATAGGTGGTTCGGATTTACTTAATAAAGGAAAAGGAGTAGTTTCTTGTTCAGAGACAAGAGAGGTAGGATCTACGCCTCATCAGTTTGTCCAGAGACCCCTATTACTTTCTTGATGTTTTTGTTTCCTACCCTTGTTGTATTGCATCCGATTGGATTGTAGGGTGAGAGTATGAATTTTGGAATGAGATATGGATCTCATAGCCTATATCAAACCCCTGAGTTAGGTATTGAGTGCCTGGGTTGCTTATGTTATGTGAATTGAATATGCTGATTATGTTCTGATATGATTGTGGATACCCTGTTGTGGTATTATGCTTTGTACTTGCCTGTGTGTGCTTGTACGTGTTTATGTGTCAGGATCTTCTTTCGGTGGCCATTCGGGGTAAGCGCAGATGCTTCTAGGGAGAGCAGAGGTGCTTACCGGTATGGAAGTTGTATGGGCGGAAAACCAGCAAGCTAGCACTGGATATCTGTCCTTGCGAGACCGGATCCCTGCCTTGCGAGGCAGGAAGCCCTTATCCTTGTGAGGTTTGGGATGCTCTAGTTCGTGTGTGGCTAGGGAAGACTTGTCCATGTGTGCCTAGTCGACTTGTCTTTTCAAGGACAAGATGAATAGGCTTACTGATTAGTTTGTGTGTTAACCATCTACCTTATGTGCAGTAAGTCCTAGACAGCACAGGTGGAAGGGGATGGCCTTTCTTCTACAATGCCGAGAGCAATCTGATGAGTTTCACCTGCCTATGTACTTCTGATCTTCCGGAAGTGTTTCTAGTCCTCTCTCAACCATGGAATCGGCCCTAACCTCTTTGATTGATTTCTTGATTTACGTGATCCCCTTTAGTTGATTAAGAATAATCTAATGTGAATTGAGAGATTTGTGTTTAGGGTTTCTGCAGATCTTATGATAATGTGACCCTACTGAGATTCTTGTAATCTCATACTATTATTTTTACCATTTTTCAAGTTTAGGTACATCCACAGTCCGTGCTACCAGTGTGTGAGATCAAGGCTGCACGGCGGCGCGATATCGCATCACATTTACATACTATTTTACTTGCGCGTATAACATGGATGATTAGGTTACTTTCTGGTTTACTTTAAGCACTATCTTTTGTTAGCTATTTCTCAAATTTTTTGGAAGATTTCTTGTTGGTTATTTGGATCTTTATGGGACTTGTGTGTTATGAACCCAATGATTTAATTTAAGACTTTTGCTGATGTTATATTTACTCCGTATGTAACCAGAACGTGTGTCCAATATCATGCTCCAATTGTTGATTAGCAATAAAATTACATATGCTAAAAATTGGTAGTTAATGTTAAACATGGTGAGACTCAAATAGGTCCTAGGTGTCATTTAGGTTTATTTGGGTTTAACGACGGTTGTAAGACCCCGAATTTTGAGTCCTAGAAGTCCAGAAGCCAGTGCAGGTGAAAAGACGATTTTTCCCCTGAAGAGAAGGATGTGTGATAGCCGAAATTGGTAAGATTGTTCAGTAAATTAATTTTCTTCTAATTCCTTTTGATTTAGGTCCTTGTAGATGGGTAATAGCTTTAGGAACCATCCTTTAAGGTAGATAGTTGCCTTAAAGATTAAGTCCCTAAAAATAGGGAAGGTAATTTAAGAGTTTTGGTTATTTAATGAATTATATTGGATTGATAGATTGATTAAAAGTAGTAGACATAACTCTACACTCATTGAATATAAATAGGAAGCCAACCCCACAAAATTTGTCCCCTAAAACCTTACAAAAATCGTATAGGCTTAAAACCTTATACCTCTGTTTAGTCGTCAGAACTTACTGAAACTTTAAACCAGCATAACTCCCTCATCGTTCATTGGATCTCTGAGAATAAAAGTTTGTTGGAAAGCTCTCTTCATCCTCTTTCCAACCATATTTTTTTTCCATCAGGAGGTTAGCATTTCTTTGTCTAAAGTTACTTTGAAAATCGGCGGGCGAATTAGGTTTTTGCCAAATCTTCTTGAAATTCAAAATAGCATAACTTTCTACTGGTTTGTTGGAATCTTGCAAATAATATGTCGTTGGAAATATCTTTTCATTATCTTTCCAACAGTATATAAATCGCACCTTCGATGTAAATATTTCGTTGTTTTAGGTCGAGACGAAATCGTCTTATGCTCTACTTTTAGCAAAAGGTTTTGCATAGTTAATTGGAATGGTAAATTCAGGTTGAATCTTGATAAGTTCCTGGCTATCACATCACACATCCAAGGGGTAGACACCTGCGAATCTGATCTCTGGTTTTTTAATAGGTTTGGTGAGTGGTACTGGTAAGGAATATGGTATACAATTGATTTTTGAGATATGCATGCTTAGTTTGTTTTGTCTTTGTCTGGTGATGATTTAGGTGGTTCAGATTTACTTAATAAAGGCAAAGGAGTAGCTTCTTGTTCAGAGACAAGAGAGGTAGGATCTATGCCTCATCGGTTTCTCCAGAAACCCCTGCTCTTATCTGATGTTTTTGTTACCTGCCCTTGTTATATTTGTTTGTGATTGGATTGTAGGGTGTGAATATGAAATCCGGAATGAGATATGAATCTCCTAGGCTATATCGAACCCCTGAGTTAGGAATTGAGTGCCTNCACCCCCTCTTGTTGTTGTCTTTTCAGGACTAGGTTGAGGCTTGGCTAGCTGACTTCCTTTTGAGGTCGAGGTTTCTGGTTTGTCATAGGGCTGGACTACTGCATATGACACGTTTGAAAACTCGACACTTTCTTTGTATTTTGGATTGTACTATGCATGCTTGTCTATTGCGATTGTGACCCTTTAGTGGGCTTGACTTGGTAATTATTTTGGACATGCATGTACTCTTTGGGTTTATTATATATGAGATGAGTTTGGTGCCTTGGTCACGTTTTTGCTGTTCTTGGGCATGCATTGATTGGACTGTGTTAATGATGCATGTTTGGGGCCGTGTGGCCTGTTATGTGTGAGATTTAAGTCTTTCGCTGTTTGTGTGTGCTTCTCCGTGATTTGTTCTATTGTGTCGAGATTTAATTGTTTGAATACATGCTCCTTTTATGGAAAAGATAAAGCTTTAAATTTATACTTATTTTTACGTGTTTTAGGTTTTGAGTTTGAGGATAAACCTTGGATGGTTTCGATTGGGTCACGAATTGGACCAATTGGGACTGCACGGCGGTGAGGAGCCCAAGGATCGGGTTCAGGTCCTCACAATTAGCAACTAAATCCGGTCACTGATTTTTGAAATGCTGGTTTTCCGGTTTTAATTTAATGTTTAGTTGGTCAAAAGTCAAAACATGCACATTAGAAGACAGCGGGATTTTATTATTTGTTTCTTTTAGTTTTTTTTATAAATATAATACCCATTTTTTATTTGCCTTATATATATATATATATATATATATATAGTCTCTACTCCAAACTCCTGGCATCACCAGGCGGGCTAGCTCCAACTCCCCCGTTATTAAGCACCAGAAACCCAATTCGTTACAGAGCAAAACCAAAGAAATCACTCATGGCGGCAGCTAACCATGTCAAGGAATACGAAGAAGCAAAAGAAGCACCAATCCATGGAGACATACTCGAGACCATAGTCTCACGTCTCCCTCTCATTTACCTTGCTCCGATCAGCCATGTCTCCCAGGCCTGGAACCGCGCCGTTTTCAACTCACTTCGTGTTAACAGGATCAAACCATGGCTGATGCTCCACTTCCAGAAACTGAGGCCTCCTCACAAGATAACTACCTACGCCTATGATCCACGATCCCATATGTGGGTCCAGATTGTGAAGCCAATGCCACCCATCCCGTATATTTTACCCCTCCGGTCAGCCCATTCCACTCTCCTCTACGTGCTCTCGCCACCCAAATTCTCCTTCTCGTTGGACCCCTTTCACACCGTGTGGGAAACAGTGGATGGGCCTGCAGTTTGGAGAAATGACCCCGTCGTCGCTCTTGTAGGCCACCACGTTGTCGTTGCGGGTGGCGCTTACGAATTCAGTGACGACCCACTGACGGTGGAGATGTATGACATGAGGACCGGCGGTTGGGATTCCACTTGTCCTTCTATGCCGGAGACCTTTCTGAACGCAAATTCCTCCATGTGGATATCAGTAGCGGTGAATTCAAACAACATGTACGTTACAGTAAAATCCACTGGGATAACTTATATGTTCTGTCCGGATACCAAGACATGGCATGGACCCTACAGTATCTTGCCCGATGAGGGCATCTGCAACTTTGCTTCCGGTTTTGCCAGAGAGCGTTTCATATTAGTGGGTGTGGTTGGCGGTAGAAGAGGAGAAGTGGAGGCTGTGAAACTATGGGAGGTGAAGATGAATTGGAAGTCTTTAGAAAGTCATAGGGAGATAGGGGAGATGCCGAAGCAACTTGTGAGGGAATTCAAGGATAAGGATGGGTTTTACGGCAATTCTTCATCGGTGGAAGTTTATATGAGAGGTGATACGGTGTATGTGAAGAACGCGTCCAATCCAAGGAAGGTGTTTTGGTGTGAGATCGGTCACGGTGGCGTTTGTGACTGGAAGAGTATACCGATTGTGATGGCGGATGATACGGCTGCGGTGTCCACGAGAATGTCGTCGTTTACATGTTCGAATGTTGACATGCGTGATTTGCTCAATGCGCCGGTGGTGGACAACACGATTCGTTAGTTTTCACGTCCACCAAAATTTTATTATAAGACTACTACAAATAATAAATAGCTAAATACAATTATTTATTTTTTGCATATTCATCTTGAGATATTATAAAAGTTTAGGTGAAATCCTATTTTTTAAGGTCTTTTGTATGTATTTTAGTAATCTTGATATCAGATTTGTGTGTGTTTTGATGTATTTTTATTTTCAAGATTAGAATATATTAATTAATTATTAAGATTTACTATGGAGGTTTTTTTCTCCAATTGCATGGATCATGTTTATAAAATTTTGGATGGATTTTAAAATTAGGTTTTTAAAACATAATTTCAGAATTTTCCAAATTTACTAACCATTTAATTAATTTTTTAAAATAAAAATATTAATTATTGTTGCCGACCATAGTTAAGGCTTATAATTTTCCGAATCCCTTTGGAGACATCCAATAAAATTGGAATGCTACAGACAAGATTCGCATGGTCTCTGCGCAAGCATGTCACACATAACATCTAATGACATTTATGAGTATTTGACTCCATAATATCTCTGAATATTTAACTCAATAAAATCTCTAAATATTTGGGTCGATAAACATCTCTGAATATTTAATTCGATGATATCTCTCGTACTTAGGTAACCGGCGTCTCTCAGTATCTGGGTCGACGACGTCGTGATTAAACAAGAAAAAAAAAAGACGGACTAGCAATGCTTATGTAGGTTAGAATGGTTCAGCAACTGACCTACCTCACGACTTTAGTGGGTAAACAACAATGACATTCGAATTCTGCCAAGACAAGCAAGGTGGCCGACAAAGACAAGACAAGCAATAAAACCCGTTAGTTGAACCCGTACAACTGCCATTATCGACAGAATGAATAGATAGGTGCCAATAGCGACCAGCAAATTCGTTCTACCCTTTACTTTTGGATAATAACAAAAAATATCTAAATCTAAATGGTCACCCGTTAGAAAGAGAAAGTTAATCCAACAATAAATCTTTATCCTATCAACAATAATATGACATGTGAAAAAAAATCGAAATTCGAATATTTATTTAACTGTTGGATATCGTGTTAAAATTTTAAAATAAGATCAAATATAGTAAATTTCTATGCTTGATTAACAATTATATTTATTCATCCATTAACATCAAATATGTTTAATTAGTAATTGTAATATGAAATGGTTGTATGTTGAGGGTAAAAGAAGCTAAGAGTTCCGGAAACTTTATAAATTGTATGAAACCTTTAAAACAGGAAATTATTACTTATTGCAAGTATGAACAGGAATTTTATTATAAGGCTCTTACGAATAATAAATAACTTTAAATATAATTATTTATTTATTTTTATTTATCTTGAGATATCCTAAAATTTTAGGTGAAATCATGACTTTTTTAGGTTTTTTAATATATATTTTAGTTATTTGCTATATCTTGATATCAGATTTGTTTGTGTATGTTTTGATGTATTTTTTTTTTCAAGATGATAATATATTATTTTGGTATGAAGATTTATTATCAATTTATGGAGTTATGGCTTATAATTTTTTCTCTACTTACAAGGACTATGTTTATAAAATTTTGGGTGGATTTGAAATTTACTATTTTGTTTCAAATTTTTTAAAAATATTTTCAGAATTTTTCTAATATTCTGAATATTTTAATTATTTTTTTTTAAAAATATATTTTTTTAAATAAAAATATCTAGAAAACAGAGTCTACAATTGGCTGGTTGGGTTTTTCCTTATGATGGATAAAAATTGTGAGGATCCAATTTTAGAAATGAGATCTTCACTATCGTGTAATATCAATTATCCTAATTTGTGAACCGATTGAAACCACACAAGATTTGATATTGATATATTTTAAAAATAATTTCTAAATTTGATATATTTTAAAAACCACACAACAAATTTGAGGACCCGTTTCTCATAAATAAGAGCCTCACCGTTGTGCAATTCTAGAAGGAACTACATAAGCCTTCTTTAAAATTCTTTGTCAAAACATAATAAAAAATATATAAAGTTTTGAAATTTTTATTTTCTTTTAAATGGAGAATGCCTATTTACACAAATCTCGGCATAACATAAATAGAGTGTAACAAACATATATAATAGGAGTCTTAAATATTGTATATGCAACATGCCACATGATTTCAATCATGCAATATATAAGAGAAATCAAGAATCTCAACCTAAAAAAATGATTATTCATAGACAACAACCTAGACTTAAAAAACAACAATAAGAGGGGGTTAAATCTAAAAGACCTTACTAAGAGTCATCGCATTAAAAATAGTTTCAAAAGAATAGATGCATACATAAAAATCAATATAAAATAGTTGATAATAAACATAGTTTATATCCATACCACTACATATGCAAACAATTCACTTCACAATGCATGATTTCATAAACATTTTATGTATAAAATACGAACCTAACCTATTAGGTTTATCATATAATATTAAAATTGCACATCTCATTTGCATGGACTACTATGTCCAAAACCTATCGGGGTATATCACAAATCACTTTCGAGTATTCTCCCGCCAAAGAATAAGTCAAAAGCTTGCTAGCAGCTAGTTTATGTATTTTAAAATATATATAAATTCCTTTTTGCCAATGTTGTTCAAAGCTGAGTGGAGAAAAATAATATATCACACAGACACATGATGCTAAGTCAATGCAAACTCAGGGTGCTTGGTAAGCCATAGCAAAATTGAGAGACATGGTATCAAATAGGTCAAACTGGGTCAACATGGTTAAACTCAATCATACAGAAGTAAGAGATCCCACAATAGAAATATGGTATTAACTCAGCCATTTCATACTACATAATAGTTTAAAACTAACATCAAAAGTCTTTTTACCAAAAATCTATCATTTCGAGACATGCCACAAAGTCAAAAGCATATGACTTATCAAAATGAGTCTCAACCACAATATATCATCATACTATAAAGCAATAAATTTGATGATCATAAATAAGAACACATCCAAACAAGCATGTCATAAATCAAAGTATAAAACATGCCAAAATCTATTAGTGTCTAAAATATAAATGTTGTAGTCTAGCTCCTATGAAAGATTCTAATAATAACCTGGGATCACAAAAACACTATAGACAAGACATGAAAAATCAACCGGAAGAAGGGATGAGATCACAAGGACCTTTGTGGAAGTTGAAATATCATAAAAAATCTGAGTGGAAAGAAGGTAACTATCATGCCTCGTACCCTACTCCGGGAGTAAACACCTTCGCCACAGAACCCTAATAATAGCAATTTACTATGCTACCCTCAGAATTCCATAAGGCTAGAAAATAAAACAGAATAAAATTTAAGCGGAGTTAAATAAAATGGTAGGGTAAGACAGAATCTCATTCATATCCAAACAAGTAATCAAAATCCAACCTCAATCATTATATACCACATGCAAACATAACAACAGTAAAATCAAGCACCAGATATACGTATAAAACCAAAATCATAATCATCGGTATAAAGTCAAAATATAATCTGGTTTGTATATACAAATCAAATCGAAATACTGGCCAAACCTAAAATTTATAGTCCACTTGGAAATCAATCACGTAAGGTGGACGACTAGCAACCAGAACCTGTAGCACTATCTGGACAACACTTAAATAATTAGTTAAATATCCAAGTGAGGAGAAATGGGGACCACAATTGCATAATAAGAAACATAGTCAGTAACCAAAATGAAATGATAAAATCTATAAAATATTCTTCAATACCAAATTTCAATTCCTCTTTAATACAGAAATATAGTAATGGTGAATTACACACTCACACAAAATTTTTTTTATTTAAATGAGCTGGAAAGTTGGCTAACAAAATAACTGCGTACCCCCAGCCCAAGGGAGAAGATGACACCCACTAGTGGTTCTTTTATCATTTAATAAAAACTTAGCCTAAACTAGTGTTGCCGAAGGCTTCTATGGTCAACTCTTGTAACCATCTAAATATATGACCCGTCGGCCACTAATCTCAGTCTAGGTCGTCAGTGCACTAGAGTACTCAATAACCAGAATAGAAAGTAAAACGGGTAAAAATATGATATACGTAACCCAAAATCTCAGTGTCACATACAAGCATATACTCTCATAGGCAATGTCATGTCTCAATAGTACGTGCAACCACATGCCTCTCAATACCAAACATAGTAAAAGCAATATGCGAACCCAAGACCAATACAATTCACCATTTAATTTTTTGAAAACACAAAACTCGAACATGTATTTTAAAAACAAAACATGTAAGTGTGAGATCCCCGCTCACTAGTATGTAGCCACAACATAGCAAATCAGTCAGCACAGCAAAGATTCAAATCCACAATCCACAATCCACAATCCACAACAATCATCACAAGTCACACGTCTGCATAAAATACAACCACATAGAAAATATTGGCAAAAAATACACAACCAACAAGGCAAAAAATCATATTTTCTGAAAATACATAGAAATCCAAAAATTGATTAATAAACCCCCAAATTATATTTTTATCAGCACAATATTATTTATAAACTCATATTTTTTCATTTAAAACAAAAATATATTTTACGAGAAAATATTTAAAAGCTCATATCTCACAAATGACCAGTTGAACTGAAAAATTGATGATACCATCACGTTCGGAATGTCGAAATTAGGTAATGGTGTAAAATGAAAAATTAGGGTTTTGGGCGACCGGTGGCCGAACGGCGGCAGCTCGTGGCCAACCGGTGGCTGGAAACGAGAAAACAAACCGGAAATTCCAATATGTACAATACTCAACCATTTTCGACAAATCACATATCAATAGAAAGCTCTTGACAAGGGGAATGCATTTATATAGGTGAATCGGTCATACCTCACCAGAATAGGCCAGAAATTGGAATTTTTTTGGCAAAAAACCCACATGTTCGCAAGCTACTTCCGGTGGCTTCCGATGATGAAATCCGATGGGACCGGCAGGGATAGATTGCTGCCGATGAGAGCTTCCGTTCTGTGTTGGCGGTGTGTCGATTTAAGGCCAGATAGAGGAGTTGTGTTTTCTGGTCGGAGAAGAAGAAGAGATAGTCGAGGGAGAGGGGAGAAAGAAAGGAGGAGAAAAAGGAAAAGAAAACAAGAAAATAAAAGAATCAAATCCGACAATAAAATGGTGTCGTCTAGAATTAATATTATATTAAAATTTTTTATTTAATTTTTAAATAATAAAATAAATCTAGAAAATATTATTAAACTTTGAAAAATCCCATAAATAGGATATAAATCCAAAAATTATAAAAATTTTAACATAAATTCAGAAAAATTATATTTTTTCAATGAACTAAAAATTATAATTTTCTGCAAAAAAATTTTAATTTAAAAATAAAATATTATCTGAAATATAATAAACTATATCCTAAAATTATGAAAAATCAAACCATATAATATAATCATCATATACATGCCCAAACATACTTTAAAATCATAATATCACACAACCACATAAATCATTCCTTATTACGCACACAAAAGAAACTACGAAACTAGCTCTAAGCATAAAACACGAAAAATCCGGGGTTTATAGTAACATGCAAAGCAACTATAAAAATTTCATCTCATATAAACACACTTAATACAAGCTCGTACATACTAAAGTGTAATCGTCCTCGATTATGCATAATGCATAAAAAAATATTATGGTGAGATCCGGGAACTGTTGAGCTACTTGGGCCTGAAAGTTCATTTGAGGATCATCAAAATTAGTAGATCTTAGCTTATAGCTCGAGATCATTTCTGAGATTATGGTAGGTTTTGTTAATTTTAACGGATATTATCTATTATCAATTTAAGGAGTGAAAAATATAAATAGAGTGCTATTATGGGTTTTGGAATTTTGGGACCATATATTGGTCTACTAATGGTTTACAAAGTTATATAAATTTTTATAGAATTTTTCGGAGGTGTGCTCAAATTGATTTGATTTTTCTAAAATGTATATGGAGATATTTTATTTTTGATAAGTTATATATTTTTTTAAAAATAATTTTAAAGTTTTGATGGGATATATTATTATAAGGATTTCATAAAATTTTTGAGATACTTTTTAGAGAAATATAGTGTTAATTATGAATTTTTACTGATTCACTAGAATTAATAAGTAATATTTATTATTATTATTATTAATTATTGTTTAATATATTATATTATATTAGGGTCAAAACAACAGATAACCTTGTTTTTTTGCCTTGAAATGACGTTGTACTACAGTTAGGTTCTGTGCCTCCGTCAAGAATCTTTCACCATTGTCTTTGACCTGCTTTTAAATAGACACGGGTTGAAGGCAAAACATTCTTATCTGGTGAGTTTGGAGTATGGTTTTTCTCACAAAAAGTTTTGTTGTGAATTCACGAACCCAGTCCAGTCGAAATCATGAATTTTGGTGCTATAAGGGCTGTATTCTAGGTTGATTTTCAGACATTTAAGATCGGATCCTTCTCCCCTCTAATTGCTCCATTTCCAATGGTAAATTTTTGATCCTTTTATACAATTATACTCGACTTAAACTGATATTTAATTTGGTATATAATTCGCACATTATAGTATTGTATTGGAGGTTTTACATGTTTGGAATATTAGGATTTTCTATAAAAATTCTTGGCTGGTTGAAGACGACCCAATCAAATTTAAATAACAGGTCAATACCTCGAAGCTGAGAGCCAGGTTGTCAGGACATGTATTGTTCGGTAAGGATAACATATCGCCAAATGATTTAGGCAAGGAGTCGTTTGATAGGTGGGAATGGGTCTTGCCCAAGCCTCAGGCTTTGGCAATGTGGCATTCGCCCTATGGAGCCTCGTGTCACACTCTAGTAAGCTTGAATGATGCATTGTCAATGCCCTCTGGTGTCAAGTAGCACGTTTTGGTTGGTAATAATAAATATTTAGTACAAAAATATGCGAAAATGGTAAATAATTCAGAAAATAGTTAGAAATTGAGAAAATTTTTGAAAAAATTACAAAAAAACTTTAAATTATTTGAACTGTTCCTTCATTGCTGGTGTGACGTGCTTTATAGGCTTATCTTGGATAGTAATGTGTTCATTGATGATGTCCAGGTGACAGGTTACTTTATTTTTTGACCAGTGCTTGAGGGGTTTCTCACCAATATAGCCTTGTTTCTGCAGTCCTTTATGAAGATCAACAAACCTTTGAACAAATTGTGGGCTTACCTTAGGTCCAATATTTACAGCAGCAATTTCGTCCTGAACCCAGATATATTCTTGCAACGACGGACCACCAGCAGACCGGGCACAGAACTTCATCGCCTTAGTCAAACATCTCTCACAGAAGCACAAGAAGCATACCATTGTCTTGAGAACATCGAGAGGGAGAGTCGAAGTCTTACTGAGATTGAAGCAGCCGAAGAACTTGCGCATCTCCATCCCACCAACATCGACCGCACCTCATGTTTATATAGTCGAGAGAGGGTAGCTCGGGTACTCTTGTGGGCCCCATCGACAGCTATTTGCTTTTCTGCCTATCAAACACAGGGTGACAACTGTAAAGATAAGATTCCTTCTTATCTTTCCAGTTGTCTGACCAGAATACTTTGCGCATAACGACAAGGAATCTTATCTTTACAGAAAGTCGTTTGTCACTATATGTCAAGTATACTGTAGAGTACTGTAAAGATAAGAAGGAATCTTATCTTTACAGAAAGTCGTTTGTCACTATATGTCGAGTATACTATAAAGCTAAGAAGGAATCTTATCTTTACAGAAAGTCGTTTGTCAATTTGCACATAGTCGTTTGTCACTTTGCACATAGCTTGTTGCTATGCGCAAAGTAGTCTGGTCAGACAACTGGAAAGATAAGAAGGAATCTTATCTTTACAGTTGTCATCCTATGTTTGATAGGCAGAAAAGCAAATAGCTGTTGATGGGGCCCACAAGAGTACCCGAGCTATCCTCTATCGCCTATATAAACGGAGGAAAATGCAATGCTCAAAGAACAGAATCTCCTGAAAGATTTACAAGAAGACTTCAACGCGTTAGAACGACAAAGGAAAGGCAAAGCGATACAAGAAGAAGAATCCGTACAAGGAGAAGAACCAGCTCAAGAAACAGTTATGGTAACTACAAGCAGAAGAAAGCTAAATAACCTCTATAATTTAGAGGTTGTGTTTCACATTCCACAGATCAAGGAATTTAAGGTACAAGCAATAATGGATACAGGTTGTACCACTTGCTGTGTGAATATTGGATCAGTTCCACAGGAAGCACTGGAAGAAAGTCCAAAGTCAACATTCCTTCTTATCTTTACAGTACTTTACAGTATACTCGCTATATAGTGACAAACGACATTCTGTAAAGATAAGATTCCTTCTTATCTTTACAGTACTCTACATACAGTATATTATCTTTGCTAAATCTGGGATTTTGTTTCTGGAACTCAAGAAGAGTATGAGAAACAAAAGATACTTCTTATTTAGAATGAGAGAGAGTACACTTGTCAGGTATTCTGAGTTGTGTTCTGCTCTGATTACATTGTGTGCTTATATAGGCGAGAGAGGATAGCTCGGGTACTTTTGTGGGCCCCATCGACATCTATTTGCTTTTCTGCCTATCAAACACAGGGTGACAACTATAAAGATAAGATTCCTTCTTATCTTTCCAGTTGTCTGACCAAACTACTTTGCGTTTAGCGACAAGCTATGTGCAAAGTGACAAACGACTTTCTGTAAAGATAAGATTTCTTCTTAGCTTTACAGTATACTCGATATATAATGACAAACGACTTTCTGTAAAGATAAGATTCCTTCTTATCTTTACAGTACTCTACAGTATACTCGATATATAGTGAAAAACTACTTTTTGTAAAGATAAGATTCCTTCTTATCTTTACATACTCTAAATACAAAATATTCTACATAGTATTTATACATTGATACTGACACACGTGTCAGTTGGTGATAGGTCAACATTCTTCAATTGTTTTTAGGTCCTCACCACGTTTAGCTGGCACTTCGTTGCTAATGGTGTCGGATAGGCTCTTCGCTATTGTGATCATCACTGGAGGAGGAGGTGGCGTCGGGAATGTCACGAAAGAGGTAAGGTTCTCGGTGATAGTAGGGGGATCTGGTAATCCGAGTTGGGTGTCGTGTTGATGAGGTGCGGTCGATGTTGGTGGGATGGAGATGCGCAAGTTCTTCAGCTGCTTCAATCTCAGCAAGACTTCGAATCTCCCTCTCGATGTTCTCAAGACAATGGTATGCTTCTTGTGCTTCTGTGAGAGATGTTTGACTAAGGAGATGAAGTTCTGTGCCCGGTCTGCTGGTGGTCTGTTGTTGCAGGGAGTGTTCTTTTTGTTCAAGCATGCCTAAGTAGATGGCCACTTGCGCCATGGTGTAGTGTAGTTGGCTGTTGATGCGTCTATTTGTAGATCTCCAAAGTCGAAGGGCCTGTTCCAAGCTTCGTCGCTGAGTGCTGAAGTAGAGTTTTGAAATGTCTTCTTGAAAGTTGCGGAGGTGGGAGGGGTGGCTCCAATTTCCTCCTGCCAATTCCATTTGTCGGGCCCGTGTTTTTTCCCATCTGTGTGCTCCCTCCAGACTTCCTCGATAGTTGATGGATAGGCTTGTTCTTTGGTAAAATGACATTCGTCTCCCTCTTCCACGGGCATCCATTCCTGTAAAAGAGCACCGGTTAGTCTTGAAAGGGTGTCCGCTAAAACGTTGTGTTTGCCTTCAATATGCTCGAACCGGACGGTTATTCCAGAACCATTAATGAAGTCAGTGAACCCGATCCATCGTACTCTTGATGGTTTATGCTGGTTACTTTTATTATGGAAACTAATGATGGCTTGGCAGTCCGTTCTGATGGTTACTTCCTTTTTATTAAGGTAGTATATTTTAAATCTTTGTAGGGCTTCCATGACTGCATATATTTCAGCGTCGATTGTTGATTTGAGCTGCTGAAATTTTCCACTGGCATAGGCGCATATCTTCTCTTTTGACCTCGGATCCATCCTTTTGTGTTTCCATTTGCAAACAGCTCCCCATCCTTCCATGCAGCCATCTGTTTCAATAATGATGGCAGCAGAGGCTGGTGGTAGTTCCATATCTGGTAGGTTCTGTACTTGCTGTTTGATTTGCCTAATGATCATCCAGTCCGAAATCTTGATTCTTTTATCTCCATGCGGGCCTGTTTTTTCATAGAGAGGTTCTAAGAGTGTGCCTAGGTTTGGAATATATGATCGAGCATAATTTAGTATTCCTAGCCAAGATCGTAACCCTTTCTTTTCTTTCAGCTGTTCATCTTTGACGTCCACAATTTTCTTGATGATATGTGGTTGTAACCTGATGCGATTTTTGCCTTCATTTTTGTCATCTATGTATACTGCAATGAATTCTTGGTAATCCTTGAAGCAATTATCCATTTTACGTTGAAATATTGCTGGTCCATTTTTAAGTCCAAATGGCATGACCAGCCATTCATATAATCCACCTGGAGTAATGAAGGCGGTCCATGGTATGCGTTTCTCATCCATCACCACATGATGAAAACCACTTTTAAGATCAAATTTCGAGAAGATAATAGCATTGCCAACCTTTTGGATAATAGTGTTGATCCCTGGAAGAGAGTACTGGTCTTTGTATGTGTTATCATTCAAGGTCCTATAATTGCAGACCATACGCTCTTTCCCTTTTGTTTCCTTTCCTGTTTCTGGATCAATTGTTGTTCTTGAGTAAACGATGATGGCCATGGTCCGATGTCTACTTTTATTAGGCCTTATGACTCCTAAGTGTAACAAGGAATCAATATGCCTTTTGAACTGTTCCTTCATTGCTAGTGTGACGTGCTTCATAGGCTTATCTTGGATAGTAATGTGTTCATTGATGATGTCTAGATGACAGGTTACTTTATTATTTGACTAGTGCTTGAGGAGTTCCTCACCAATATAGCCTTGTTTCTGCAGTCCTTTATGGAGATTAACAAACCTTTGAACAAATTGTGGGCTTACCTTAGGTCCAATATTTATTGCAGCAATTTCGTCCTGAACCCAGATATATTCTTGCAACGACGGACCACTAGCAGACCGGGCACAGAACTTCATCGCCTTAGTCAAACATCTCTCACAGAAACACAAGAAGCATACCATTGTCTTGAGAACATCGAGAGGGAGAGTCGAAGTCTTGCTGAGATTGAAGCAGCCGAAGAACTTGCGTATCTCCATCCCACCAACATCGACCGCACCTCATGTTTATATAGGCGAGAGAGGGTAGCTCAGGTACTCTTGTGGGCCCCATCGACAGCTATTTGCTTTTCTGCCTATCAAACACAGGGTGACAACTGTAAAGATAAAATTCCTTCTTATCTTTCAAGTTGTCTGACCAGACTACTTTGCGCATAACAACAAGGAATCTTATCTTTACAGAAAGTCGTTTGTCACTATATGTCGAGTATACTGTAGAGTACTGTAAAGATAAGAAGGAATCTTATCTTTACAGAAAGTTGTTTGTCACTATATGTCGAGTATACTATAAAGCTAAGAAGGAATCTTATCTTTACAGAAAGTCGTTTGTCACTTTGCACATAGTCGTTTGTCACTTTGCACATAGCTTGTCGCTATGCGCAAAGTAGTCTGGTCAGACAACTGGAAAGATAAGAAGGAATCTTATCTTTACAGTTGTCATCTTATGTTTGATAGGCAGAAAAGCAAATAGCTGTCGATAGGGCCCACAAGAGTACCCGAGCTATCCTCTCTCGCCTATATAAACGGAGGAAAATGCAATGCTCAAAGAACAGAATCTCCTGAAAGATTTACAAGAAAACTTCAACGCGTTAGAACGACAAAGGAAAGGCAAAGCGATACAAGAAGAAGAATCCATACAAGGAGAAGAACCAGCTCAAGAAACAGTTATGGTAACTACAAGTAGAAGAAAGCTAAATAACCTCTACAATTTAGAGGTTGTATTTCACATTCCACAGATCAAGGAATTTAAGGTACAAGCAATAATGGATACAGGTTGTACCACTTGCTGTGTGAATATTAGATCAGTTCCACAGGAAGCACTGGAAGAAAGTCCAATGTCAACATTCCTTCTTATCTTTACAGTACTCTACAGTATACTCGACATATAGTGACAAACGACTTTCTGTAAAGATAAGATTCCTTCTTATCTTTATAGTACTCTACATACAATATATTATCTTTGCTAAATCTGGGATCTTGTTTCTGGAACTCAAGAAGAGTATGAGAAACAAAAGATACTTCTTATTTAGAACAAGAGAGAGTACACTTGTCAGGTATTCTGAGTTGTGTTCTGCTCTGATTAGATTGTGTGCTTATATAAACGAGAGAGGATAGCTCGGGTACTCTTGTGGGCCCCATCGACAGCTATTTGCTTTTCTGCCTATCAAACACAGGGTGGCAACTGTAAAAATAAGATTCCTTCTTATCTTTCTAGTTGTTTGACCAGACTACTTTGCGATTATCGACAAGCTATGTGCAAAGTGACAAACGACTTTCTGTAAAGATAAGATTTCTTCTTAGCTTTACAGTATACTCGATATATAGTGACAAACGACTTTCTGTAAAGATAAAATTCCTTCTTATCTTTTCAGTACTCTATAGTATACTCGATATATAGTGACAAACGACTTTTTGTAAAGATAAGATTCCTTCTTATCTTTACAGTACTCTACATACAAAATATTCTACATAGTATTTATACATTGATATTGACACACGCGTCAGTTGGTGATTGGTCAACGTTCTTCAATTGTCTTTATGTCCTCACAACGTTTAGCTGGCACTTCGTTGCTAATGGAGTCGGATGGGCTCTTCGCTATTGTGATCATCACTGGAGGAGGAGGTGGCGTCGGGAATGTCACGAAAGAGGTAAAGTTCTCGGTGATAGTAGGGGGATCTGGTAAGCCGAGTTGGGTGTCGTGTTGATGAGGTGCGGTCGATGTTGGTGGGATGGAGATGCGCAAGTTCTTCGGCTGCTTCAATCTCAGCAAGACTTCGACTCTCCCTCTTGATGTTCTCAAGACAATGGTATGCTTCTTGTGCTTCTGTGAGAGATGTTTCACTAAGGCGATGAAGTTCTGTGCCCGGTCTGCTGGTGGTCCGTTGTTGCAAGGAGTGTTCTCTTTGTTCAAGCATGCCCAAGTAGATGGCCACTTGTGCCATGGTGTAGTGTAATTGGCTGTTGGTGCGTCTATTTGTAGATCTCCAAAGTCGAAGGGCCTGTTCCAAGCATCGTCGCTGAGTGCTGAAGTAGAGTTCTGAAATGTCTTCTTGAAAGGTGCGGAGATGGGAGGGGTGGCCCCAATTTCCTCCTCCCAATTCCATTTTTCGGGCCCGTGTTTGTTCCCATCTGTGTGCTCCCTCCGGACTTCCTCGATAGTTGATGGATAGGCTTGTTCTTTGGTAAAATGGCATTCGTCTCCCTCTTCCACGGGCATCCATTCCTGTAAAAGAGCACCGGTTAGTCTTGAAAGGTTGTCCGCTAAAATATTGTGTTTGCCTTCAATATGCTCGAACCGGACGGTTATTCCAGAACCATTAATGAAGTCAGTGAACCCGATCCATCGTACTCTTGATGGTTTATGCTGGTTACTTTTATTATGGAAACTAATGATGGTTTGGCACTCCGTTCTGATGGTTCCTTTTTTTTTATTAAGGTAGTATATTTTAAAGCTTTGTAGGGCTTCCATGACTGCATATATTTCAGCGTCGATTGTTGATTTGAGCTGCTGAAATTTTCCACTGGCATAGGCGCATATCCTCTCTTTTGACCTCGGATCCATCCTTTTGTGTTTCCATTTGCAAACAGCTCCCCATCCTTCCATGCAGCCATCTGTTTCAATAATGATGGCAGCAGAGGCTGGTGGTAGTTCCATATCTGGTAGGTTCTGTACCTGCTGTTTGATTTGCCTAATGATCATCCAGTCCGAAATCTTGATTTTTTTATCTCTATGCGGGCCTGTTTTTTCGTAGAGAGGTCCTAAGAGTGTGCCTAGGTTTGGAATATATGATCGAGCATATTTTAGTATTCCTAGCCAAGATCGTAACCCTTTCTTTTCTTTCAGATGTTCATCTTTGACGTCCACAATTTTCTTGATGATATGTGGTTGTAACCTGACGCGATTTTTGCCGATGATAGCCGATTTTTGCCTTCATTTTTTTCATCTATGTATACTGCTGTGAATTCTTGGTAATCCTTGAAGCAATTATCCATTTTACGTTGAAATATTGCTGGTCCATTTTTGAGTCCAAATGGCATGACCAACCATTCAGATAATACACCTGGAGTAATGAAGACGGTCCATGGTATGCTTCTCTCATCCATCACCACCTGATGAAAACCACTTTTAAGATCAAATTTAGAGAAGATAGCAGCATTGCCAACTTTTTGGATAATAGTGTTGATCCTTGGAAGAGAGTACTGATCTTTGTATGTGTTATCATTCAAGGTCCTATAATTGCAGACCATACGCTCTTTCCCTTTTGTTTCCTTTCCTGTTTCTGGATCAATTGTTGTTTCTGAGTAAACGATGATGGCCATGGTCCGATGTCTGCTTTTACTAGGCCTTATGACTCCTAAGTGTAACAAGGAATCAATATGCCTTTTGAACTGTTCCTTCATTGCTGGTGTGACGTGCTTCATAGGCTTATCTTGGATAGTAATGTGTTCATTGATGATGTCTAGATGACAGGTTACTTTATTTTTTGACCAGTGCTTGAGGAGTTCCTCACCAATATAGCCTTGTTTCTGCAGTCCTTTATGAAGATCAACAAACCTTTGAACAAATTGTGGGCTTACCTTAGGTCCAATATTTATTGCAGCAATTTCGTCCTGAACCCAGATATATTCTTGCAACGACGGACCACCAGTGCAAAGTGACAAACGACTGTGTGCAAAGTGACAAACGACTATGTGCAATGTGACAAACGACTTTCTGTAAAGATAAGATTCCTTCTTAGCTTTATAGTATACTCGACATATAGTGACAAACGACTTTCTGTAAAGATAAGATTTCAAGCACATAGTCGTTTGTCACCATAGTCGTTGCTGGTGTGACGTGCTGAACCCAGATATATTCTTCCTCCTCCATTCGTAATTCTGGTATAGCTAGGTTAGCTATTTCCAATTCTGGCCTTGTATTGATCTGTGTGATATTCTTATAGAAAGTAATGGAATTACCTTCTATTCGTAATCCTCCTTGCATGGCCCTGATGAAATTGTATCCAATCAGCATTTCTATACCATCTGTCATCATGCTGAATGCATAAACAAAGGGAACTCTGAATTTATTCCCTTCAATCATCATTTGCCCATTCTTTAGTTTCTTTGTGGCTATATCTCTGGAATTAATGCCAGTAAATCTTGTTGGCATTGGACTTTCTTCCAGTGCTTCCTGTGGAACTGATCCAATATTCACACAGCAAGTGGTACAACCTGTATGCATTATTGCGTGTACCTTAAATTCCTTGATCTGTGGAATGTGAAACACAACCTCTAAATTGTAGAGGTTATTTAGCTTTCTTTTTCTTGTAGTTACCAGAACTGTTTCTTGAGCTGGTTCTTCTCCTTGTACGGATTCTTCTTCTTGTATCGCTTTGCCTTTCCTTTGTCTTTCTAACGCGTTGAAGTCTTCTTGTAAATCTTTCAGGAGATTCTGTTCTTTGAGTATTGCATTTTCCTCCTTTAGCCTCTCATTTTCTCTGACCAGATAGTCTGTGTACTTTAATAATTCTCCAATTAGCTGATCTTTGGCTACATATGTTGTCGGTTGCTTTTTGGGTATTGGTATCTCAATCTGCAGTTGTACTTTTGAACACATGGAACAAAGTAGTAGGTTACAGTCAGCACAAAACATTTTCATGTTTATGCTTACCTCCATGTTACAACTTTAGCATCGTTGTAAGTTTGTGATGCCACTGAACTGTTTGTTGGGATGCTTGCAATTCCACTGTTCTTCCTTAATTTTTATTTTAGGTAGCCACCTCAAGTCTTGTAGCATGAAGAAAAATTCTTCTATTCCAAGATTGCCTGTAATATCTCCTGTTTCACCATCTAAATAACTATAGATGTCGCTGAGGTCATCTTCGTTGAGGTCAACTGATACCACGTCTAATTCCTCAGCAAGAGCTAATTCATTAACAACCGCCTTTCTGGCCATGTTTCTTATTTCGCTTTTGCATTCCCGCGTAAAATGTCATTCCTTGCAAAAAATGTAACATTTACATTTGCGGATTCTTCCTTTAGCCCCATCTTTTCTTTTAAATACTCGCACATGGGTCTCATGAGGCTTACCTTTATAGGATTGAGACTTTCGCAGCTTATATTTCTTCTTTTCTCCGTAATAACCAGGGAGTGGTATTTTCTCACAAAATGAGAGTTCCTTCAATCCTATCTGGATAGCTGCTTTCTTACAAATTTCTGCAAGATAGGCTATTCGAGGGATGATACCTGCAACTGGCACACGATGTTTTTGTATCCATGCATCTTCAAGTTACTTTCCTATCAATGGTGGTAATTTTCGGAATAATTTATCTGATAATTCCATCCCCAAATACATTCTTCCTGATTTTGCTGCAAGGGTCTTGTAATCCTTGAAATAATCCCATATGTCTCTGAGATTGTTACAAGACAGTCGCTCCAATTCTTTGTATGCCCTGTTTTGTTCGTCTGTCATTCCTTGGTATGGATCTTCTAAGAAGAATATTCTTCTTACTTGTGAGATTATGTTCTGTGTCTCACCTTCTTGATGTAAAACTTCAGCATAGGCATCAGGTAAAGCCATTCTCCATTGTATCCATATCAGCATTTCATCTTCTCCTAATAAATTTTCAATATAATCAACTTTTTCCTTATTATCATTCCATACCTTTCCGGGGTCATCCATATGATTGAGGGTTATCTTTTCCCATCGGTCAAAGACTTCTTGATATAATCCGATGTCATCTGGGAGTACTAGGATGGCTCCTTGATTTTGTTGTGCGGATAGTAAAGTCCACATGTTAGAAGTATATCCTCTGGCCCTTGTTTTGAGTTTACTTGTGTCATATCCTGCTAAAGGACTTTGTTCATATGATGTAGAAGCTCCTCTGGCTGGAGGATATTGTACTCCTTGTCTCATGGTTTCGTCTTGTGGTGGTTTGTATGGAGAAGACAGTACTTCTGAGCTACTCATTTTGACTTGATTGACTGCTTCATCTGCCTGTTGTTGAAATTATCTGAATATAGGATAATCAAGTTCAATTAGATCATTTGTGAGTGCATAACTTTGTTCAAAATGAGTATATCAATCATGCTGATCTGAATCTGAATCTGTGGCAGTATGGTTTGGTGTAGTGTCCCATACTGGTGCATTGTTCACTTTTTCTTCTTCTATAATGAAAGCATAATTATCATCCTCCTTGTTCTGTTTCTGCGAGTCGTCTTTTTCTTCGTCCCATCCTGTTGCTTGAGTTGGCCATGGTGTTTCTGGTGGCCTCGTGTATTTTACCATCACATCATATTTTCCTGTTGTGCAATGAACATCCCATCCTGGTTGCTTCATCCATGTTTGCTTATGTGTTTCAGCCTCTTGTCTTGTGTTTGCTGATGGGTTTCGTTCTTGTTCTCTGAGGATTTCAGGAAACAAATAGACTAATGCCATGTCTTCCCCTATTTCTTCATTATCTTGCTCCTCCTATCCTGGGGTATTTTGGTAGTTGTGAAATTTAAGACTCACAGATCCATCTAATCTTGTTATTGTTTGAACGGATGAAGGTCTTCCTGCTGCTATTATTGCTGGTGGTTGAAGGATCCACCTTTGTTCTTGAGGAGCTTTAATTGTGTGTCTTTCTTCAGATACAGCTTGTATTCCGCTTGTTGCAAGATAATCGGTCACATTCTGGATATTGTACCTGAATCCTGCATAACTGGTATTGGTTAATCTTCCTACCAGTGACCTTGTGATGAGTAAATTAGATTCTCCTCCTATCCATTCTTCATATCCACGTGTCTGTATTGATAATTGGATATGTCTGAAGAAATCATGAATACTTAGCATCATGTTTGGTGCGGTCGATGTTGGTGGGATGGAGATGCGCAAGTTCTTCGGCTGCTTCAATCTCAGCAAGACTTCGACTCTCCCTCTCGATGTTCTCAAGACAATGGTATGCTTCTTGTGCTTCTGTGAGAGGTGTTTGACTAAGGTGATGAAGTTATGTCCCGGTCTGCTGGTGGTCCGTCGTTGCAGGGAGTGTTCTCTTTGTTCAAGCATGCCCAAGTAGATGGACACTTGCGCCATGGTGTAGTGTAGTTGGCTGTTGATGCGTCTATTTGTAGATCTCCGAAGTCGAAGGGCCTGTTCCAAGCTTCGTCGCTGAGTGCTCTAGTAGTGTTCTGAAATGTCTTCTTCAAAGGTGCGGAGGTGGGAGGGGTGGCTCCGATTTCCTCCTGCCAATTCCATTTGTCGGGCCCAGGTTTGTTCCCATCTGTGTGCTCACTCCAGACTTCCTCGATAGTTGATCGATAGGCTTGTTCTTTGTAAAATGGCAATCGTCTCCGTCTTCCACGGGCATCCATTCCTGTAAAAGAGCACCGGTTAGTCTTGAAAGGGTGTCCGCTAAAACATTTTTGCTAAATCTAGGATCTTGTTTCTGGAACTCAAGAAGAGTATGAGAAACAAAAGGTACTTCTTATTTAGAACGAGAGAGAGTACACTTGTCAGGTATTCTGAGTTGTGTTCTGCTCTGATTACATTGTGTATTTATATAGGCGAGAGAGGATAGCTCGGGTACTATTGTGGGCCCCATCAACAGCTATTTGCTTTTCTGCCTATCAAACATAGGGTGACAACTGTAAAGATAAGATTCCTTCTTATCTTTCCAATTGTCTGACCAGACTACTTTGCGCATAGCGACAAGCTATGTGCAAAGTGACAAACGACTTTCTGTAAAGATAAGATTCCTTCTTAGCATTACAGTATACTCGACATATAGTGACAAACGACTTTCTGTAAAGATAACATTCCTTCTTGTCTTTACAGTACTCTACAGTAAACTCGACATATAATGACAAACGACTTTTTGTAAAGATAAGATTCCTTCTTATCTTTACAGTACTCTACATATAGTATATTCTACATAGTATTTATACATTGATACTGACACACGTGTCAATTGGTGATTGGTCAACGTTCTTCAATTGTCTTTAGCTCCTCACCACGCTTAGCTGACGCTTCATTGCTAATGGCGCCGGATGGGCTCTTCGCTATTGTGATCATCACTAGAGGAGGAGGTGGCATCGGGAATGTCACGAAAGAGGTAAGGTTCTCGGTGATAGTAGGGGGATCTGGTAAGCCGAGTTGGGTGTCGTGTTGATGAGGTGTGATCGATGTTGGTGGAATGGAGATACACAAGTTCTTCGGCTGCTTCAATCTCAGCAAGACTTCGACTCTCCCTCTCGATGTTCTCAAGACAATGAAATGCTTCTTGTTCTTCTGTGAGAGATGTTTGACTAAGGCGATGAAGTTTTGTGCCCGGTCTGCTGGTGGTCCGTTGTTACATGAAGTGTTCTCTTTGTTCAAGCATGCCCAAGTAGATGGCCACTTGCGCCATGGTGTAGTGTAGTTGGCTGTTGATGCGTCTATTTGTTGATCTCCGAAGTCGAAGGACCTGTTCCAAGCTTCATCGCTGAGTGCTGAAGTAGAGTTCTGAAATGTCTTCTTCAAAGGTGCGGAGGTGGGAGGGGTGGCCCCAATTTCCTCCTCCCAATTCCATTTTTCGGGCCCGTGTTTGTTCCCATCTGTGTGCTGGCTCCAGACTTCCTCGATAGTTGATGGATAGGCTTGTTCTTTGGTAAAATGACATTCGTCTCCCTCTTCCACGGGCATCCATTCCTGTAAAAGAGCACCGGTTAGTCTTGGAAGGGTGTCCGCTAAAACGTTGTGTTTGCCTTCAATATGCTCGAACCGGACGGTTATTCCAGAACCATTAATGAAGTCAGTGAACCCGATCCATCGTACTCTTGATGGTTTACGCTGGTTACTTTTATTATGGAAACTAATGATGGCTTGGCAGTCCCTTCTTATGGTTACTTCCTTTTTATCAAGGTAGTATATTTTAAAGCTTTGTAGGGCTTCCATGACTGCATATATTTCAGCGTCGATTGTTGATTTGAGCTGCTGAAATTTTCCACTGGCATAGGCGCATATCTTCTCTTTTGACCTCGGATCCATCCTTTTGTGTTTCCATTTGCAAACAGCTCCCCATCCTTCCATGCAGTCATCTGTTTCAATAATGATGGCAGCAGAGACTGGTGGTAGTTCCATATCTGGTAGGTTCTGTACCTGCTGTTTGATTTGCCTAATGATCATCCAGTCCGAATTCTTGATTCTTTTATCTCCATGCGGGCTTGTTTTTTCGTAGAGAGGTCCTAAAAGTGTGCCTAGGTTTGGAATATATGATCGAGCATAATTTAGTATTCCTAGCCAAGATCGTAACCCTTTCTTTTCTTTCAGCTGTTCATCTTTGACGTCCACAATTTTCTTGATGATATGTGGTTGTAACCTGATGTGATTTTTGCTGATGATAACACTCAAGAATTCTATCTCTTCAACAGCTATTTTCATTTTTGTTGGGGATAATATTAATCCTTCCTTTTCACAGATCCTTAGCATTTGCCTTAGATGCTCTGCATGCTCCTTTTCATTTCTTGAAAATACCAGAATGTCATCTATGTATATTGCAATGAATTCTTTGTAATCCTTGAAGCAATTATCCATTTTTCGTTGAAATATTGCTGGTGCATTTTTGAGTCCAAATGGCATGACCATGCATTCATATAATCCACCTGGAGTAATGAAGGCGGTCCATGGTATACTTTTCTCATCCATCACCACCTGATGAAAACCACTTTTAAGATCGAATTTAGGGAAGATAACAGCATTGCCAACCTTTTGGATAATAGTGTTGATCTCTGGAAGAGAGTACTGGTCTTTGTATGTATTATCATTCAAGGACCTATAATTGCAGACCATACTCTCTTTCCCTTTTGTTTCCTTTCCTGTTTCTGGATCAATTGTTGTTCCTGAGTAAACGATGATGGCCATGGTCCGATGTCTGCTTTTACTAGGCCTTATGACTCCTAAGTGTAACAAGGAATCAATATGCCTTTTGAACTGTTCCTTCATTGCTGGTGTGACGTGCTTCATAGGCTTATCTTGGATAGTAATGTGTTCATTGATGACATCCAGGTGACAGGTTACTTTATTTTTTGACCAGTGCTTGAGGGGTTCCTCACCAATATAGCCTTGTTTCTGCAGTCCTTTATGAAGATCAACAAACCTTTGAACAAATTGTGGGCTTACCTTAGGTCTAATATTTATTGCAGCAATTTCGTCCTGAACCCAGATATATTCTTCCTCCTCCATTCATAATTCTGGTATAGCTAGGTTAGCTATTTCCAATTCTGGCCTTGTATTGATCTGTGTGATATTCTTATAGAAAGTAATGGAATTACCTTCTATTCGTAATCCTCCTTGCATGGCCCTGATGAAATTGCATCCAATCAGCATTTCTATACTATCTGTCATCTTGCTGAATGCATAAACAAAAGGAATTCTGAATTTATTCCCTTCAATCATCATTTGCCCATTCTTTAGTTTCTTTGTGACTATATCTCTGGAATTAATGCCAGTAAATCTTGTTGGCATTGGACTTTCTTGCAGTGCTTCCTATGGAACTGATCCAATATTCACACAGCAAGTGGTACAACCGGTATCCATTATTGCTTGTACCTTAAATTCCTTGATCTGTGGAATGTGAAACACAACCTCTAAATTGTAGAGGTTATTTAGCTTTCTTCTGCTTGTAGTTGCCATAACTATTTCTTGAACTGGTTCTTCTTCTTGTACGGATTTTCTTCTTGTATCGCTTTGCCTTTCCTTTGTCTTTCAAACGCGTTGAAGTCTTCTTGTAAATCTTTCAGGAGATTCTGTTCTTTGAGCATTGCATTTTCCTCCTTTAGCCTCTCATTTTCTCTGACTAGATAGTCTGTGTACTTTAATAATTCTCCAATTAGCTGATCTTTGGCTACATATGTTGTCGGTTGCTTTTTGGGCATTGGTATCTCAATCTGCAGTTGTACTTTTGAACACATGAAACAAAGTAGTAGGTTACAGTCAGCACAAAACATTTTCATGTTTATGCTTACCTCCATGTTACAACTTTAGCATCGTTGTAATTTTGTGATGCCGCTGAACTGTTTGTTGGGATGCTTGCAATTCCACTATTCTTCCTTAAGTTTTATTTCAGGTAGCCACCTCAAGTCTTGTAGCATGAAGACAAATTCTTCTATTCCAAGATTGCCTGTAATATCTCCAGTTTCACCATCTAAATAACTATAGATGTCGCTGAGCTGATCTTCGTTGAGATCAACTGATACCACGTCTAATTCCTCAGCAAGAGCTAATTCATTAACAACCACCTTTCTGGCCATGTTTCCTATTTCGCTTTTGCATTCCCGCGCAAAGTGTCCTTCCTTGCCACAAATGTAACATTTACATTTGTAGATTTTTCCTTTAGCTCCATTTTTCCTTTTAAATACTCGCACATGCGTCTTATAAGGCTTACCATTATAGGTTTGAGACTTTCGCAGCTTATATTTCTTCTTTTCTCCGTAATAACCAGGGAGTGGTATTTTCTCACAAAATGAGAGTTCCTTCAATCCTCTCTGGATAGCTGCTTTCTTACAAATTTCTGCAAGATAGGCTATTCGAGGGATGATACCTGCAACTGGCACACGATGTTTTTGTATCCATGCATCTTCAAGTTCCTTTCCTATCAATGGTGGTAATTTTCGGAATAATTTATCTGATAATTCCATCCCCAATTACATTCTTCCTGATTTTCCTGCCAGGGTCTTGTAATCCTTGAAATAATCCCATATGTCTCTGAGATTGTTACAAGACAGTCGCTCCAATTCTTTGTATGCCCTGTCTTGTTCGTCTGTCATTCCTTGGTATGGATCTTCTAAGAAGAATATTCTTCTTACTTGTGAGATTATGTTCTGTGTCTCACCTTCTTGATGTAAAACTTCAGCATAGGCATCAGGAAAAGCCATTCTCTATTGTATCCATATCAGCTTTTCATCTTCTTCTAATAAATTTTCAATATAATCAACTTTTGCCTTATCATCATTCCATACCTTTCCGGGGTCATCCATATGATTAAGGGTTATCTTTTCCCATCGGTCAAAGACTTCTCGATATAATCCGATGCCATCTGGGAGTACTAGGATGGCTCCTTGATTTTGTTGTGCGGATGGTAAAGTCCACATGTTGGAAGTATATCCTCTGGCCCTTGTTTTGAGTTTACTTGTGTCATATCCTGCTAAAGGACTTTGTTCATATGATGTAGAAACTCCTCTGGCTGGAGGATATTGTACTCATTGTCTCATGCTTTCGTCTTGTGGTGGTTTGTATGGAGAAGACAGTACTTCTGAGCTACTCATTTTGACTTGATTGACTGCTTCATCTTCCTGTTGTTGAAATTCTCTGAATATAGGATAATCAAGTTCAATTAGATCATCTGTGAGTGCATAATTTTGTTAAAAATGAGTATACCAATCATGCTGATCTGAATCTGAATCTGTGGCAGTATGGTTTGGTATAGTGTCCCATACTGGTGCATCTTGTTCATTGTTCACTTTTTCTTCTTCTATAATGAAAGCATAATTATCATCCTCCTTGTTCTGTTTCTGCAAGTCGTCCTTTTCTTCGTCCCATCCTGTTGCTTGAGTTGGCCATGGTGTTTCTGGTGGCCTCGTGTATTTTACCATCACATCATATTTTCCTGTTGTGCAATGAACATCCCATCCTGGTTGCTTCATCCATGGTTGCTTATGTGTTTCAGCCTCTTGTCTTGTGATTGCTGATGGGTTTCGTTCTTGTTCTCTGAGGATTTCAGGAAACAAACAGACTAATGCCATGTCTTCCGCTATTTCTTCATTATCTTGCTTCTCCTGTCCCGAACGTATTTTGGTAGTTGTGAAATTTAAGACTCATAGATCCATCTGATCTTGTTCTTGTTTGAACGGATGAAGGTCTTCTTGCTGCTATTATTGCTGGTGTTCGAAGGATCCACCTTTGTCCTTGAAGAGATTCAGTTGTGTGTCTTTCTGCGGATACAGCTTGTATTCCGCTTGTTGCAAGATAATCGGTCACATTCTGGACATTGTACCTGAATCCTGCATAACTGGTATTGGTTAATCTTCCTACCAGTGACCTTGTGATGAGTAAATTAGATTCTCCTCCTATCCATTCTTCATATCCACGTGTCTGTATTGATAATTGGATATGTCTGAAGAAATCATGAATACTTAGCATCATGTTTGGTGCTATGTAAATTAACTATGTTCCTCTTGTCATGTCTACTTCCATTGTTCCAATGATGGAACGATCATCTCCTCCCCATCGTGTATCACGAAGGACTATAAGGACATTTGTTCCTGCTTCTCTTCGATGTAGGGCATGAATTCGGATCATCAGTAATCCGAGATGAATATGTTCCATTCCTTCTTGTAATAGACGGTCATAAGATTGTCTATTAATAAAGCTCATATCTCTCTGTTCACCTTCTCCAGTAACGAGGATAAGTTCTTCTGAATAATGCTGATAAACTCGGTAGACTGGTTCTGACCAAGCTGTTGTATATAGTCTTTCCGCAGGTACTAAGTTTGCACGTCTTTGTTGTGACATTCTTAGTTCCTCCTCTGGGTTTAAATGCGTTTCCAGACTATGTCTGTACCTTTGCCTGAAAGTCCTAGGCATTCTTCTTGCTGCCTCATAACGAATACGGCTTGATCTTCTGTAATCTCGAATTTGATCTTCCTGTGTAGGAATATGAGAAGACTCACCTTGTTGGTTGATGGGTGGTAAGTCCTGGGTTTGAGTTCTTGTCCTGCTCATTTCTTTTCGAGACGTTTCTTTTCCTCCTCAAAGATCAAATATGGATCTTTGTATACGTAGAAAGGGGGTTTCTTCTTTTTCTGTGGTTGAGAACTTTCTCCGAGTGGGAGCTTTTCGAGTCTTTTAGTTAAAGATTCAATAGCTCCTTCTAGTTCTTCTTTAGGGGTGTCTTCCTTTCTTCGAACTAGAACTTTGAGTTGAACTATTTGTTCCTTGAGTTCTTGTACCTCTTCTAGAGTTTTTACCAATAATTGAATAAGCAAGTTATTTTGTTTGATAATATTGGTAAAATTCTCCTGTGTTGCTTGTGCAGTTTTAACAAAACCTACTGCTGGTGATTGTATTGATTCTACTGCGGTTAGAGCTTCAGAATAAACACTACTCGAGGCAGTTGTTTTCCAGTTCATGAAGTGTACTTGGCTAGGTTCATTCTTTCTAAAGCACTAATACTCATGCATGTGAATCCTCAATTACCTGGAGTTGTAATGTTTACTCCTTAATCTGTTGGATAGAACCATGCCCTTTTGTATTTTGTGACTTTTTTATATGGTGGAAATCTAGACAAATCAATTATACTACCATGATACAGGCCATAAAAAAAAATAAAGAAATTAACACCGCCTCCTCTAGCTACATCTCCTGGCTCAAAACTAAAGATCAAACTATTGAAAAATTGAAATACCCGCCTTTTGAAGAAATAACTATTGACTGGAATGGAAATAAAATACTAGCTGCTCCCTTCAAAGAAGTTGATAATTCTGAATTAGGAAAGATTAAAAGCCAGAATAATTATACAAATCAGATGTTACAACGAATAGCTCAATAAATAGACTACTTAGAATCTGTTCAAGAAAAGAAGGAAATAAAAATAGAAAAACCGTTAGTAAAACCCAATGAGGAAATAAAGAATTTCAAATTCAGCCAAGAAGATGAATTATTGCAAAAAATAACAAAACAGAGAGTGACACAGGATCTGATCATACTGATATAGATAATCTAACAGAACCATTTGAAGATAAACTAGAACTAGATAGAATTAAGATATACGATAGACCTAGGATACCTCATTATTACCCACGACCTTTCTTACCCGATATACAACATGAAGAAAGATATTTGTTAGGCAGTTATGATGGCAAAAGTATTTACGAGTGGAACATAGATGGAAAAACTGAGCAAGGTATCACAAATATTTTAAATGAAATATGTATGGCAGCCACTGCTTATAAAACAATGAATAATAGCGAACGAGAAATCACTAGAATCATAACCTCAGGATTTACTGGACAGTTAAAAGGATGGTGGGATAATTATCTATCACCAGCAGATAAGACTAAGATATTAATGACGGTAAAACCTGAGATAAGAGAAGGACAAACATATACAGTAGAAAACTCCTTCGCAACATTAATATCTGCAATCACTAAACATTTTGTAGGAAACCCTTAGAGTATAGCAGAAAAAACTTCAATAATTCTTACTAATTTAACTTGTCCAAAGTTACAAGACTTTAGATGGTATAAAAATATATTTTTATCAAAAATATTTACAAGAGAAGATTGTCAGCAATCTTACTGGAAAGAAAGGTTTATAGCCGGACTACCTAGATTGTTTGCTGATAGGGTAAGAAGTAGGATAAAAAGAAAATTTCATGATAACAACATTCATTATGATATGATTACATACGGCGATTTGGTAACCGAAGTTAATACTGAAGGCTTGAACCTATGCAATGAATTAAAATTAAAATTGAAACTAAAACAAGAAAAGCTTAGCGGGCGAAAAGAACTAGGATCCTTTTGTACTCAATACGGTTATGAAAAAATAACTGCCCCCTCTGCAAAACACAAAAAGATTGGTAGAAAACATAAATACAGAAAATCATTAAGAAAAACTTATGAAAAACGAGAGGATAAAAAACCACGGTATATCAGAAAGAAAAGAGAATTTAAACATAAAGAGACCTCTAATACAACAAAGGGTCCAACCAGCTATAAGTACGGACGATTTGGACATGTTCGAAAAGCTTGTCCCCTTCTTAAGAAGATAACAGCTCTCGAAATAGGTGACCAAGAAAAGGAAGAAATTTTGAATATGATAGGAGAAGAAGGAAGCACAAGTGATTCTTCTTCTGCTTATAATACTGGTAGAGATGAATGTGGATGCATAGGTCCATGTCAGTGTTATACGATTAATACTATCTCCGAAGAAAAAGACCTATTTGAGCTAATCATGAAAGTAGAGAACCCAGAATTACAGAGAAAATACTTTGAAGAATATAGGTCATATGTTGACAAAAGCAGACGTCAAAACAATGAAAATAAAACATATAATTTAAATGAACTATTATTCAAAGACAATAAGAAGGAATTATTAACCCTAGAAGGCTTAAAACAAGAAGTTTGTAATGTAAAACAAGAAATAGGAATACTAAAAGAAGAATTAGAAATAATAAAATACTCTATAAAAGGAAAAACGGTAGTAACTGAATTCCCAGAAACTAGTAATCAAGAAAATGAAGAATTCATAAATGCCTTATCTAGAATAGAATTTCAAAAATGGTATACTTACGTTACGGTAGTAATAAAAGATTTTAAAATACACATAAAAGCCTTACTAGATTCAGGGGCAGATCATATTGCGTCAGGGAAGGCTTAATCCCTACGAAATATTATGAAAAAACCAAAGAAAGATTACATGTAGCTAATCGACAAAAATTAGAAGTCAAATACAAAATTTCAGATGCCCATATATGCAACCAAGGGATATGTTTTAAGAATACCTTTTTATTGGTTAAAGATTTATCACAAGACCTGATACTAGGAACCCCGTTTCTAACACAAATATATCCCTTCACAGTAAATAATAAAGGATTAGAAACAGAAATCTTAGGAAAACAACTTACCTTTACGTTCTGCAAAAATATCGAAGAAAGAGATATATTACTCGTCAAAACTTTAGGAATCACAAAAGAAGTATTGTTAATAAATAAGAAAAAACATTTGCACTCATTGATAAATGAATTCAACTATACCAAGATAGAAAAGGAATTAGTAACTTCAGAAACAATACAACAAATAGCAAAATTACAAAAACAGATAGAAGCCGAAATTTGTTCTAATCTGCCAAATGCTTTTTGGAATAGAAAAAAGCATATTGTAAGCTTACCATACCCACTAAAGCAAGATCAATTCAAATTAATTCAGAACTACTCAAATATTTTAAACTAGAAATTAAAGGTCTTTTAGAGAAAGGTCTCATAAGACCAAGCAAATCTCCTTGGTCCTGTGCGGCATTCTATGTTCAGAATCAAGCTGAATTAGAACGAGGAGCACCCAGGTTAGTTATTAATTACAAACCCTTAAATAAATGCTTACAATGGATTAGATACCCAATCCCAAATAAAAGAGATTTAATAAAAAGATTATCAGGAGCACTAATCTTCTCAAAATTTGATTTGAAGTCAGGGTTCTGGCAAATTCAGATACGAGAAGAAGATAAATATAAAACTGCTTTTACTGTTCCCTTTGGACATTATGAGAGGAATGTAATACCCTTTGGATTAAAAAATGCACCATCCGAATTTCAAAACATGATGAATGACATATTTAACCCTTATCATAAGTTTACAATTGTTTATATCGATGATATTTTAGTATATTCAAAGTCAATTACAGAATATTTTAAGCATATTAAAAATTTATTAATATAATCAAGGTAAATGGCTTAGTCATATCTGCAACAAAGATAAAATTATTTCAGACTAACATAAGATTCTTAGGATATAATATTGTTCAAGGAACATTTACTCCCATAAGCAGAAGTATAGAATTTGCTAGTAAGTTCCTGATGAAATAAAAGATAAACAACAATTACAAAGATTCTTAGGATGCCTAAATTATATTGCAGATTTTATACCAAAAATAAGAATAATATGTAAACCATTATATAAAAGACTAAGAAAAGATTCTCCCGCCTGGACCGCTGAAATGACTAGAACAGTTAGACAAATAAAAGAAAAGGTAAAACAATTACCATGTCTAGAAATTCCTCAAGAACATGCATATCTCATCATAGAAACAGACGTTTCTGACCAAGGATATGGAGGAATATTAAAACAAAGAATAGAAGAAAAAGAACAATTAGTTAGGTATTATTCCGGAACATAGAATAAGGCACAAGAAAATTACTCTACTGTTTAAAAAGAAGTATTAGCTATAGTTTTATGTGTAAACGCATTTCAGGATGATTTATTTAATAAAACATTCTTGATCCGAGTAGATTGTCAATCGGCTAAATTTATCCTAGAGAAAGACGTAAAAAACCTAGTATCTAAACAAATATTTCCACGATGGCAAGCATTACTATCTAATTTTGATTTTTCTATTGAATTCATAAAAGGAAAATTGAATTCATAAAAGGACAATTGAATAATTTACCTGATTTCTTATCAAGAGAATTCTTGCAGGACAAAGACAAAATCAAAGAAGGAGCGACAAAACAGAGATAAAATAAAGGTATCATGTCTACTCCTGTGCCTTATGCGCAAGAACGGACTATAGAAAAATGTGTTGAAAAATTAATGGAAATCGATTTTTCTAGAATAGAGGAAATAAGAATGCTTAAAACAAAATTCATAGAAGGTATAAACCAAAGCGTACATAATCACATGATTAATCATATGGTATTACCTGAATATTGTGATTGCCAAGAATACGAAAGACGTGAACATTTTGGAAGAAAAATGATGAGGCTAATCAACGAATTAATTGAAGAATATGAACGAGCGAATCACTAAACTCATTAAAATAAAAAAGAAAATTGGTAAAAAGATAGATAGATATTGGACTAAATACAAATAAACCAGAAAAAGAAAATATCTACAAAAGGTTAATTCAAATATTAACATTTTATGTGAATTATTAGATGATTTGGATCAATTAAAAAATTTTCAGGACAAATGCATTATTCGAAAATCCAGCTCGAAAATAGCACCAAAGTAAAAAGGGGAGAATATCCAAAACAATGTCGTTTCGGCCGTTTCTGGATTATTGGGACAATATCTGAAGATAAAAAGATCATTACAAGAACTTATCGATATCAGAGGACTTTTACTGTGAGACAACAGGCACACTGCATAGTAGAGGAAAGACGGTCTCTTCGCCAGGAAATAAAAGCAGTACAGGCAGTACTCCAGCAGCGGATTATCACCAGAAGAAACATTGGTCTCAGCATTATCAAGTTAAAAGACCTCATCAGCAATCTCAACCGGGATCTCAATCGATTGCCTGTTTTGCTCTGAACCATATGGAGAAGAAAAAGTCTCTAACAACAATGCTGGCCAGCAGAGCTTCTACTTCTACAGATAAAAGGTATCCTCACTCTCCTCCAGCTGCTCCTTCTTCCCCTTCTCCTTACATCCAACCCAATTACTATTCTGCACTAGTCACTGCTCCGGTAACCCCGGAACAGATAGAAAGAAAGTCTGTGGTACCATTACCTTTATATCCACAAAGATCTCCCCAGTCCATTACCACTAGAGCACCTCCTCTCATTATCCAAGAGTTAGCAAATCAGAGAGAGAAGACAGACCTATATACCCACAAAATGGACATTAAAATTATAGAGCTCGAGCAAGAAGAGGAACAAAAAGAAATCAGAGAGCTCAGTATTCAAATTTTCCCCCCTCGAGAGGTCCAAATGTTAGAATATCCATTTAAAACCCATCTTTTTTACGAACAAATACTCCTGGAAACTCAATCTATTGAAATTATGCAGACCATGGATAAAAAATTTCCTGATCAAATTGCCTTCTCCGCATAAAAATCATGAGAGTTATGACCAAAGGAGAGTGGCGACAACATCCATATACCAACAAAACTTTTTCAGCCAAAATCCCTGGTAAACAACTTCATAGCTATAATTATTATGACTACCAAAAGGCTTGGCTACGAGTTCTGTGGTACAAACCTACGTATCATACGTGGTTTCTCTACTTCTCTAAGACATGCTAGAGAATATTTCCTCAATGGTGGAGTGGATACTTTAGTACCGTGAAGCCTCTGCCTGGACTTTTCCAAAACGAACTAGAAGATGCAATAAAAGTCTTTACTCACTACACAGATTTAGAAGACATTACTCCAAGTCCCCTCTTACAATATCTCATTACTTTTTCTGTTCCCTGGATCTTTTGTTGGGAATTGGAAAAAAATTGTGATATCTCTTCTCATATTACTTATTTGGTGAGGAGACTCAAGCAAAAGAATTGGCCAAAGTATGAGGTATCGCGAGCAAATGTCTCAGCAGTCCAGGCATTGCTAAAAATTTCTTCTGACAAAGTTAAAAAGGTTCTTATGTCTGGGGCTACTATCATACACAATCCTGGTACAAAGCCAGACGATGACATGGTCTCTCGCACATCCTCTCTTGAAAAGATGAAAGAAATTTATGGACCAGAGGATAAAACTGAAGACGACGAGGAAGATGATCCGTTTGCAAACCATGATCCTGACAAAGACTTGTTACTCACCTATCATTGAAGTATGACACAAGCAATGGCGCAGAATAAAAGATGACGCAAGCAATGATGCAAACATGACAAGACAGAAAGCAATTGACTCACTGACAAGAGACAACGCACTACCAAAAGCAATGGACTAGAATTTAGTTGCTTTTCTCTCAAAGGTATCAATAATGTAATAAAAGTAAGGGTAAAAGAGTCTGATCGATAAAAGTCTCTACTATAAATCTACCACTACCTTTTAGTTGTAAGCAAGCTTTGAATGATTTCTGAATGAAGAAGTATTTCAGTTATGCCGTGCTCTCAATCATAGTTTCTACATAAGTCAGTGATAAAATAATATGTTGTTTTATCATTTGATCCACTATTTCCCTACTCCGATCCTTTAACCATGACAAGCTAAATACCATTCTCCCTATCCTGAGCAAACTAACGACAACACAAATGAAAAACACATAGTTGAGTTTGATCCTGTAGAGATGTTGGATAAGAAATCAAGCAAGTTATTTAACTTTCCTTTAATAAACTCGATATTAAAATCAAAATTAGATAATAATGCTTGCCATCGTGCAAATATTTGTTTTGAAACTAAATTTTTTATATCTTTTTATAGAATGAATTTTGCTGAGTGAGAATCGACTCTTATTAAAAAGGTTTTATTAAACAAATCATCTTGAAAAACTTTAACCCATAAAACTATAGCTAAAACTTCATTTTTAACAATAGAATAGTTATATTGAGTTTTATTCCAAATTCTTGAGTGATATCTCACTAATTTTTCTATATTATTTATCTTTTGTTTAATATTCCTCCATAGCCATTCTCAGATGTATCAATTTCAACTATTAAATATGTATTTTCTTGAGAGATGCCTAAACATGGTAGTTGTTTTATTTTTTGCTTTATTTCTTTTACTACTTTAGTCATTTTACTATCCCAACTGGGACATTTTTTTAACATTTTATACAGTGGTTTGCATAAGATTCTAATATTAGGAACGAATTGTGCTATATAATTCAAACGTTCTGAAACTCTTTGTTATTGTTGTTTATCTTTTATTTCATTGAAAAATTTATCAGCATATTCAATACTTCTATTTATAGGGGTGAAAGTTCATTGTGCTATATCATATCGTAAAAATCTTATCTTTGTCTGAAATAATTTCATTTTAGATGCAGACACACTTATTCTATTTCTTTTATTATATTTAAGAATTTTCTTAGGTGCCTAAAATGGTTAGCTATTGATTTAGAGTATACTAGCACATCATTGATATATACTATGGTGAATTTGTAGTAAGGATTAAATATTTTGTTCATTATATTTTGAAACTCAAACGTTACGTTTTTTAATCCAAATAACATTACATACCATTCATCATGTCCAAAAGGTACTTTGAAGGCTGTTTTATACTTGTCTTCTTCATATATTTGTAGGTGACAGAATTCTGATTTCATATCAAATTTTGAGAATATAGTTGTTCCAGATAATCTTTTTATTAAATCTCTTTTATTTGGTATAGGATATCTAATCTAATGTAAGCTTTTATTAAAAGGTTTATAGTTAATTACTAACCTGGGTGCTCTTTCTATTTCTGCTTGGTTTTGAATATAAAATGTTGCACATGACCATGTTGACTTACTAATCCTTGTAAGTTTTTTATCTAATAATTCTTTTATTTTTTTATAGTATTCTATTAGCTCTGAATTCATTTTAATTGGTTTGACTTTTGAAGGTATATTTTTCTCATCAAAGTCTTTTTCATATGATAATCTTATAATATATTTTTTCCTATTCCAAAAAGCATTTGGTAGAGTTACACATACTTTATTTTCAAATTGTTCTTTTGGTTTTTCTATATTCTGTAGATCATTTTCTATTTTTTTATGGTTTACTTCATTAGTTAATGAATATAGATGTTTTTTTTTATTTATTGACTTACTAATCCTTGTAAGTTTTTTATCTAATAATTCTTTTATTTTCTTTTTACAGTATTCTATTAGCTTTGTATTCATTTGAATTGGTTTGCCTTTTGAAGGTATATTTTTCTCATCAAATTCTTTTTTCATAAGGTAATCTTATAATATATGTTTTTTTCTATTCCAAAAAGTATTTGGTAGAGTTGCACATACTTCATTTTTAAATTGTTCTTTTGGTTTATCTATATCCTTTTTTGTTTCTAAGATCATTTTCTATTTTTCTGTGATTTACTTCATTAGTTAGTAAATATAAATGTTTTTTTCTTATTTATTAATAAGATTTCTTTTTAATTCCTAATTTTTTCATTTATATTTATATCTCTTTCTTGTATATTTTTACAGAATTCGAAAGTAATTTATTTTTCTAATATATCTGTAATTACTTTAAAAGGATAAATCTATGTAAGCAAATGGGTTCCTAATATCAAATCTTGGGATAAGTTTTTAACTAATAGAAAAATATTTCTAATACATATTCTCTCATTGCACACATGTGCATTTGATATCTTATATCTTACTTTTAACTTCTATTTATTGGCTGCATTTAATGTTTCTCTAGTCTTTTCATAGTATCTAGTATATATTAATCATTCTCCAATACAATTATCATATGCTCCTAAGTCTAACAAAGCTTTTACTCTTAACTTAAAATCTTTTATAAATATAGTTATATAAGTATACCATTTTTGAAATTCTATTTTTGAAATAACATTAACAAATTTTTCTTTTTCTCTATTACTACTCTCAGAAAAATCTTCGACCTAAGCTTTACCTTTCAAATTATAATGAATAGAGTCTATTTCTTCTTTTATATTTTCTATTTCTTCTTTGTTATGTTGAAGTTCTTCTTTTAAATCATGTAAGGTTAATAGTTCACTCTTTTGTTCTTATTTAAATAAGATCTCATTCAAATTATATATTTTTATTTCTTTATTTTTACTCCCTGCTGTTTTTAACATAATCTTCGTGTTCTATTAAGTATTTTTTCTGTAATTCTTTATTTTCCATCTAGATAATTATGTCAAATAAGGTTTTTTCTGTTGTTATTGTATTAATGTTATAACACTAACATGCTCTTATACATTCACATTCTTCCAAGCTTTTATTACTTTTTGAAGCATTATAATCACTTTTTGACTCTTTTCCTATCATGTTCAATAATTCTTCTTTATCACTTTCATTTATTTTTATAACTCTTATCTTTTTAATTAACGAACATTCTTTTTTGTAATAACCGTATTTACCATACTTGTAACAAGTAGGTCCTTTCTTTCTCTCCTTACTTTATTTTTATTGTATTTTGCTACTTTCTTTTTCTTATTAAATCGTGGTTTTTTGTAAGTTCTTTAATAAGTGTTTTGGTATCTATTACTTCTTGATTTCTAATTTTTTTATCTTTATGTTTAGCTGAAGGTGCAGTTATCTTTTCATAACCATATTGATTAAAAAAAGATCCTAACTCCTTTCTTCCATTGAGTCTTTCTTGCTTAATTTTTGAATTTAATTTTAACTCATTGCACGAGTTTAATCCTTCTATATTTACTTCGGTTATTAAATCTCTATAAATTATCATATCATTATGAAGACTATTATCATTAAACTTGCTTTTTATTCTATTTCTTACTCTATTTGTAAATAATCTAGGTAATCCTACAATAAATCTTTCTTTTCAATATAATTGTTGACAATCTTCTCTAAGAAATACTTTAGATTGGAACATATCTTTGTATCTTCTAAAATCTTGTAGCATAGGACAAGTAAAGTTTGACAATATTACTTATGCCTTCTCAGCCACAATTTGAGGATTTCCTATGAAATGTTTGATTATTGTATAAATTAGAGTAGCCAAAGAATTCTCAGTTATAAATGTTTGTCCTTCTCTAATTTCAGGTTTTACTGTTAATATTATTTTATTTTTTTCGGCTAAGGATAAATAATTATCCCACCATTCTTTTAGTTGTCTTGTGAATCTTGATATTATTATCTTGTTTATTTCTTTATTATTATTATTTACTATTTTATAAGTAGATGCTGTCATACATATTTCATTTTACATATCCATTATTCCATGTTCGGTTTTACCATCTATGTTCCATTCATATATACTTTTACTATTATAACTTCCTTGAGTCTATTTTTCTTCTGTCTGTATATCTGGTAGTGATGGTCTAGGATAATAATGGGGAATTCTAGGTCTATCATATGATTTTATTCCATCAACTTCTAATTTTTCTTCAAACTGTTTAATTATTTCTTATATTTCGGAATTATTCGATTTTGATTCACTTTCAGTTTCTGAAATTGCAGATATTTGACTCTTGTTTGTTAGTTTTAAAAACTCTAGTTATTTTGTTATCTTTTTTAGTAGTTCATCCTCTTGTCCTAGATTAAAATTCTTGATTTCTTCATTTGGCTTAAATAAAGATTTTTCAATTTTTATTTCTTTCTTTTCTTTACTTAGCTCTATACTTTCTAGCTGTTGTGATATTAATTGTAGCATTTGATTTGTATAGTTATTTTGACTTTCTATTTTGCCATAGTCAAAGTTATTTACTTCTTTAAAAGGGACTGCTATAATTGTATTTCCATTCTAGTCTATAGTTATTTCTTCAAAAGGAGGATACCTTGATTTTTTAATAGTTTGTGTTTTTGTTTTAATCCATATTTTTTGACTAGATGATTTTTTATTTTTAGATTTTTTATTTGATGATTTGACTAATTTTTTTTCATAATTATCACGTCTTGATTTCCACCAAATAAAGAAATTTGTATGGGCATGATATCTAGTTAACTCATTTTTATAATCTTGCCATATATTCTCCCTCATGTTCAAGGATATTTCTTGAAGATATGTTGACATTTTTCATAATTTTTATTTGTAAAATATTGATCATATAATAAGTCTATATTTAACTCAAATATTTTATAATTATTCATTATATTTGTCATTAATTCGTATATATTAGATAATGATCTTCTAGATGGTTTTGGTTTATTTTGAAGTTTAAATACTATCTCAGCATGTCTTTTGTCATTTTCTATAATTTCTATTAATTGGGTTCTGGCCTTAATTATTTTTGGTGACACAATATTCATTATTTGTCAAGAACTTGATCTCAATTTATTAACTTAAGTATATGAATATTTACATGTTTATAATTGGCTTCTATTAACACAATTATTTCTTTTCCTGATTCTAACTTTGCTTTAGGACTTAAACTAGATTTCGTTACTTTATAATGTATTATATAGTTTTCTTTTCTTTTATAGATTGATTTATTTTATATTACGATAATGTATGTACTAATGTAGATTATGCTATATTAAATATATACCATGTAATGTTTTTATTTATATAATAAATTGAGATGTCTAAACTAAATCTAAATAATTTAAAATATATTTTGATATTCAAAATTTTAATTTATAATATAAAAAAATGATGCAAAGTTTGATATTTACTCAGCACTGAACCAACTCAAAATATAATTAGATAATATAAATATCGGAATACGCCCTATTTAAAGCTAAACCATTATCAGCTACTTTTTCCCTTGATAGTCGTAAAACGAGTGCTCCAATTGATGGTAAAGCTGCCGAAAGCAGTGTTTACTTTTAATTATTGTTATTGAAGTCTCCACTTTCCTTTCGTTATTTTTCAGATTCCTTTTTCTCCCATCTTTTCGCTGTCTCATCCATTAGCTTTCTTTACTGCTTTTTTTGCTTCTTCTTTTTAACTGTTGATTCTTCTGTATTTAATATTTTTAATATCGAATTAATCTGGTATAAGATATTTTGGATTTAGTTCATTGTTATTTTTTTTTATCCCCTTTTATTTAAAATCTAATTAAACTAAAAGATAATTTTTTTTTCTCGTCTCCTTTTTATCCTAAAGAGACAGTATCAGAGATAGCCATCTTTCTAAGCATAGACACTATTCTCTGTTTAGGATATATAAAAAACTTGAGGCTTTTATGTGTAAAATAAAAAATGGAACCAAAATATCCAGGCGCTTAATTACAGCAGCCATGTCTCTCAGCTCGGGATCAAATTTTCATTACGTTGCTCGCTTTTCTTTCAATATCAGAGCCACCAAACCCAGTTCCACTCTTCTAACCGCAGCTCAAGACCCTACCTTCCATCTTTGGCTCCCTCGCCGTAGATACTGATTGGTTCTAATACAGTTTCACAAAGGTAAACTTTTGATTGCTTCTCCGTTAGGTTTTCAGATTGTTCCTGTTGGTGAATCTGAAACAAGTATCTATATAACCATATCCGATTGTTTACTACTTAATACCCAAGTTATTGTTTCTCCGATTATCCCATCTATCGAGCTCTGTTTGAAATCAGAACAGTTTATTGCAAAGCGTGCTTATGTGCAATTAATACCTATGCTCTTGTTTTTTTCCTGTTACGGACAAGACTTTGATGCACGATCAAACTCAGCTATGTGTTTTTCGTTTGTAATATCTGATTTGTATAATTATTCTGGTTTTTAATCTTTCCTAATTCAGAATTATCAATCTCTTTGGAGGGAGTAGCTAGTATTTTATTTCCATTCCAGTCAATAGCTATTTCTTTAAAAGACATGTATTTCGATTTTTCAATAGTTTGATCTTTAGTTTTGAGTCAGGAAATGTAGCTAGAGGAGGCGGTGTTAATTTATTTATTTTCTTTTATGACCTGTATCATGATAGTATAATTGATTTGTCTAGATTTCCACCATATAAAAAAGTCCGTGTGGGATTCATACGTTATTAATTCACGCTGATAATAACGCCAGATTTCCCCCCTGATCTTTGAGGGTACCGTGCGAAGATAGTCAGTGCGATTAACAGTATTAGTATCAGCGCAATATTTATCAATGAGAGTGGGAAGGTCTAAAGAAAACATGTTAGAGTTGATTAGTATAGGTACTGGGTATAGCCATATCAATATGAGTGGGAGACAAAGAAGGCGACCTTTGTTTCTCAAGGGGGGCTGAAGAGGGAGCTACATCTATTTTAGCCGTATAATAACAGTGAGGAATGCTCTTATTATAATCTACACCTTTTAATGAGGGTTGTGTTTCAGAGAGTAATGATTCATATTTTTTGAGATAGTGAGTACCGAGTTGACAGATCGTCTAGGAGGGTCAATCGGTCTCTTAAATATGATTTCAGCATGGTCTTTATCAGATTCAATAATCTCAAGAGGTTGTGTTCGGGGATGAATAGGTTTGGGTGGTACGAAGTAGGATAAAAAGAAAATTTCATGATAACAACATTCATTATGATATGATTACATACGACGATTTGGTAACCGAAGTTAATACTGAAGGCTTGAACCTATGCAATGAATTAAAATTAAAATTGAAACTAAAACAAGAAAAGCTTAGCGGGCGAAAAGAACTAGGATCCTTTTGTACTCAATACGGTTATGAAAAAATAACTGTCCCCTCTGCAAAACACAAAAAGATTGGTAGAAAACATAAATACAGAAAATCATTTAGAAAAACCTATGAAAAACGAGAGGATAAAAAACCACGGTATATCAGGAAGAAAAGAGAATTTAAACATAAAGAGACCTCTAATACAACAAAGGGTCCAACCTGCTATAAGTGTGGACGATTTGGACATGTTCGAAAAGCTTGTCCCCTTCTTAAGAAGATAAGAGCTCTCGAAATAGGTGACCAAGAAAAGGAAGAAATTTTGAATATGATAGGAGAAGAAGTAAGCACAAGTGATTCTTCTTATGCTTATAATACTGGTAGAGATGAATGTGGATGCATAGGTCCATGTCAGTGTTATACGATTAATACTATCTCCGAAGAAAAAGACCTATTTGAGCTAATCATGAAAGTAGAGAACCCAGAATTACAGAGAAAATACTTTGAAGAATATAGGTCATATGTTGACAAAAGCAGACGTCAAAACAATGAAAATAAAACATATAATTTAAATGAACTATTATTCAAAGACAATAAGAAGGAATTATTAACCCTAGAAGGCTTAAAACAAGAAATTTGTAATGTAAAACAAGAGATAGGAATACTAAAAGAAGAATTAGAAATATTAAAATACTCTATAAAAGGAAAAACGGTAGTAACTAAATTCCCAGAAAATAGTAATCAAGAAAATGAAGAATTCATAAATGTCTTATCTAGAATAGAATTTCAAAAATGGTATACTTACGTTACGGTAGTAATAAAAGATTTTAAAATACACATAAAAGCCTTACTAGATTCAGGGGCAGATCATAATTGCGTCAGGGAAGGCTTAATCCCTACAAAATATTATGAAAAAACCAAAGAAAGATTACATTCAGCTAATTGACAAAAATTAGAAGTCAAATACAAAATTTCAAATGCCCATATATGCAACCAAGGGATATGTTTTAAGAATACCTTTTTATTGGTTAAAGATTTATCACAAGACCTGATACTAGGAACCCCATTTCTAACACAAATATATCCCTTCACAGTAAATAATAAAGGATTAGAAACAAAAATCTTAGGAAAACAACTTACCTTTACGTTCTGCAAAAATATCGAAGAAAGAGATATATCACTCGTCAAAACTTTAAGAATCACAAAAGAAGTCCTGTTAATAAATAAGAAAAAACATTTGCACTCATTGATAAATGAATTCAACTATACCAAGATAGAAAAAGAATTAGTAACTTCAGAAACAATACAACAAATAGCACAATTACAAAAACAGATAGAAGCCGAAATTTGTTCTAATCTGCCAAATGCTTTTTGGAATAGAAAAAAGCATATTGTAAGCTTACCATACGACAATGAATTTAAAGAAGAAAATATACCCACTAAAGCAAGACCAATTCAAATGAATTCAGAACTACTCGAATATTGTAAACTAGAAATAAAAGGTCTTTTAGAGAAAGGTCTCATAAGACCAAGCAAATCTCCTTGGTCCTGTGCGGCATTCTATGTTCAGAATCAAGCTGAATTAGAACGAGGAACACCCAGGTTAGTTATTAATTACAAACCTTTAAATAAATGCTTACAATGGATTAGATACCCAATCCTAAAAAAAAAGATTTAATAAAAAGTTTATAAGGAGCACTAATCTTCTCAAAATTTGATTTGAAGTCAGGGTTCTGGCAAATTCAGATACGAGAAGAAGATAAATATAAAACTGCTTTTACTGTTCCCTTTGGACATTATGAGTGGAATGTAATGCCCTTTGGATTAAAAAATACACCATCCGAATTTCAAAACATGATGAATGACATATTTAACTCTTATCATAAGTTTGCAATTGTTTATATCGATGATGTTTTAGTATATTCAAAGTCAATTACAGAACATTTTAGGCATATTAAAAAGTTTATTAATATAATCAAGGTAAATGGCTTAGTCATATCTGCAACAAAGATAAAATTATTTCAGACTAACATAAGATTCTTAGGATATAATATAGTTCAAGGAACATTTACGCCTATAAGCAGAAGTATAGAATTTGCTAGTAAGTTTCCTGATGAAATAAAAGATAAACAACAATTACAGAGATTCTTAGGATGCCTAAATTATATTGCAGATTTTATACCAAAAATAAGAATAATATGTAAACCATTATATAATAGACTAAGAAAAGATTCTCCCGCCTGGACCGCTGTAATGACTAGAACAGTTAGACAAATAAAAGAAAAGGTAAAACAATTATCATGTCTAGGAATTCCTCAAGAACATGCATATCTCATCATAGAAACAGACGCTTCTGACCAAAGATATGGAGGAATATTAAAACAAAGAATAGAAGAAAAAGAACAATTAGTTAGGTATTATTCCGGAATATAGAATAAGGCACAAGAAAATGACTCTACTGTTAAAAAGGAAGTATTAGCTATAGTTTTATGTGTAAACACATTTCAGGATGATTTATTTACTAAAACATTCTTGATCCGAGTAGATTGTCAATGGCTAAATTTATCCTAGAGAAAGACGTAAAAAACCTAGTATCTAAACAAATATTTGCACGATGACAAGCATTACTATCTAATTTTGATTTTTCTATTGAATTCATAAAAGGACAATTGAATAATTTATCTGATTTCTTATCAAAAGAATTCTTGCAGGACAAAGACAATCAAAGAAGCGACAAAACAAAGATATAATAAAGGTATCATGTCTACTTCTGTGCCTTATGTGCAAGAACGGACTATAGAAAAATGTGTTGAAAAATTAATGAAAATCGATTTTTCTAGAATAGAGGAAAGTCTTGTAGTTTTGGGCATGTTAGGTTGGTTAAGATAATAGAAGCTTTTTCGGCTATGCTTTGTGGATTTCCTATGAAATGTTTAGTGATAGCATAGATTAAGGTGGCAAAAGAGTTTTCTATAGCATGTGTCTGTCCATTATGGACTTCGGGTTTTACCATGAGTAGAATATCATTCATGTCTGTCGGGGATAGGTAATTATCCCACCATCCTTTTAATTGTCCTGTGAATCCAGAGGTTATGATTTTTGTAATCTCTTTTTCGGTATTATTCATAGTTTTGTAAGCCGTAGCGGCCATACACATTTCATTAAGTATATCTGTTATTCCATGTTCGGTTTTACCATCTATATTCCATTCATATATACTTTTACCATCGAACATGGAATAACAGATATACTTAATGAAATGTGTATGGCCGCTACGGCTTACAAAACTATGAATAATACCGAAAAAGAGATTACAAAAATCATAACCTCTGGATTCACAGGACAATTAAAAGGATGGTGGGATAATTACCTATCCCCGACAGACAGGAATGATATTCTACTCATGGTAAAACCCGAAGTCCATAATGGACAGACACATGCTATAGAAAACTCTTTTGCCACCTTAATCTATGCTATCACTAAACATTTCATAGGAAATCCACAAAGCATAGCCGAAAAAGCTTCTATTATCTTAACCAACCTAACATGCCCAAAACTACAAGACTTTAGATGGTATAAAGACATGTTCCTATCAAAGATATTCACCCGAGAAGATTTCCAACAAGCCTATTGGAAAGAACGGTTCATTGCTGGACTTCCCAATCTATTCGCGGAAAGAGTAAGAAATAGGATAAAAAGAAAATTTAGTGACAATATTATTCACTACGATATGGTCACCTACGGTGACTTAGTTACCGAAGTAAACACAGAGGGATTAAATCTCTGTAATGAATTAAAACTAAAATCAAAATTAAAACAAGACAAACTTAGTGGAAGAAAAGAATTAGGTTTCTTTTGTACGCAGTACGGTTATGAGAAAATTATAGCCCCCTCTGCACTACACAAAAAATTTGTCAAAAAACGTAAATATACGAAGCCACTTATAACCAAACGTGATAGGACAGGATATGAACATAAACCTCGATATTATAAACAACATAGAAACTTTAAACCGAAACCAAAAACAAATACAAATACCAATACAAATACCAAGAAACCAAATAATTTAACATGTTACAAATGTGGACGTATTGGCCATATGAAAAAAGATTGTCCACTTCTACGAAAAATAAGAGCCCTAGAAATCAATGATAATGAAAAGGAAGAAATATTACACCTACTACGAAATGACGAAACTACTTCCTCTGAAAATGATAGTATTGACGAATGTGGTTGCATAGGCCCATGTCAGTGCTATGAGCTAAACACTATCACTGAAGAAAATAATTTATTTGAATTAATTATGAAAGTTGAAGATCCAGAATTACAAAAGAAATATCTAACAGAGTATAAAACATATGTCCTAAATAGTAGCAACTCTACCACTAGCAAACCTAGACATGAGGAACTAAAAACATATAATCTTAATGAAATATTATTCCATAAGGAAAGAAATAAAGAAGTCCTATCTTTGGAAGGATTGAAATATGAAATTCAAAATGTTAAAAAGGAAGTAGTACTACTAAAAAATGACTTAGAAGAAATTAAAACCACAATCAAAGGAAAAGGAAAGATAGAAGATCTTCCTGAGCAAAGCCTCCGATTTAATGAAGAATTTATACATGCAATATCAAGAATAGAATTCCAAAAGTGGTATACAATTATTAAGTTAGTAATCAAAGACTATAAGTTAGAACTTCGTGCTCTGTTAGATTCAGGCGCTGATCATAACTGTATAAGGGAAGGCTTAATACCTACCAAGTACTATGAAAAAACCACATAAAGATTACATGCAGCCAATAAACAGAAACTCGAAATAAAATATAAAATAACAAATGCTCACATATGCAACCAAGGAATCTGTTTTCAAAATACTTTCTTACTAGTAAAAAATTTGTCACAAGATGTTATACTTGGAACTCCCTTCCTAACGCAACTTTATCCATTCCTTATAACCGATAAAGGATTAAGCACAAAAATTTTAGGAAAACAGCTTACCTTTGAATTCTGTAAGAATATCATACAACGAGATATTTCTGTTCTTCAAGACCTAGAAAAACGAAAAGAAATTTTACTCATACATAAGAAAAAACACCTACATTCCTTGGTTCATGAGATGAATCTCACAAGGATAGAAGATGAGTTAAATAAACCAGAAATAACTGCCCAAATTGACCAATTACAAAAACAAATTGAAGAACAAATCTGTTCATCCTTACCTAATGCTTTCTGGAATAGAAAACAACATCTTGTCGCATTACCTTATGAACCAGATTTTAAAGAAGAAAATATTCCTACAAAAGCGAGACCCATTCAAATGAATTCAGAACTATTAGAATTTTGTAAACAAGAAATACAAGGACTGCTAGACAAAGGACTCATTAGAGAAAGTAAATCTCCTTGGTCTTGCGCTGCCTTCTATGTACAAAACAATGCAGAATTAGAACGAGGGGTTCCTAGACTTGTCATAAATTACAAACCTCTAAATCAACACCTTCAATGGATTAGATATCCAATTCCAAATAAACGAGACCTCATTAAAAGACTTTCAGCTGCAACAGTTTTCTCAAAATTTGATATGAAATCTGGCTTTTGGCAAATACAAATTCGAGAACAAGATAAATATAAAACTGCCTTTACTGTTCCTTTCGGACATTATGAATGGAACGTAATGCCTTTTGGTCTTAAAAATGCTCCTTCTGAATTTCAGCATGTTATGAATGATATTTTTAACTCGTCTGATAAATTTACGATTGTTTATATTGATGATGTTTTAGTTTATTCAAAAACTATTACTGAGCACTTCAAACATGTTAGACGATTCTTACAGGTGATCAAAGATAATGGTTTGGTAGTTTCTGCCCCAAAAATAAAATTGTTCCAGACAAAGATACGATTTCTCGGATATGATATTAATCAGGGAACTTATACCCCTATAGCTAGGAGTATAGAATTTGCTTCAAGATTCCCTGATGAAATTAAAGATAAACAACAGTTACAAAGATTTTTAGGATGTTTAAACTATATTGCCGATTTTATTCCTCAGATAAGAGTAATATGTAAACCACTCTATGCACGCCTAAAGAAAAATGCCCCTAATTGGACAAACGAACATACACAAATAATAAAAGATATAAAATTGAAAGTAAAAAAACTTCCTTGTCTCGGTATACCATGTTCAGATGCCTTCTTAATTGTAGAAACAGATGCCTCTGAAAATGGCTATGGCGGCATTTTAAAACAAAAAATTAATAATAAAGAACAATTGGTACGTTATTACTCTGGCATATGGAATACAGCTCAAAATAATTATTCTACTGTAAAAAAGGAAGTACTGGCAATAGTACTTTGTGTTAATGCGTTTCAGGATGACCTGTTTAATAAAACCTTTTTAATAAGAGTCGATTGTCAATCTGCCAAATTTATCCTTGAAAAAGATGTTAAAAATTTAGTTTCAAAACAAATATTTGCTAGATGACAGGCTATTTTATCTAACTTTGACTTTACTATTGAATTCATAAAAGGTTCTTCAAATAATTTGCCTGATTTCCTCTCGCGTGAATTCTTGCAGAAACGTTCATTAACAGAATAACGCAGGTATGATTCCATACTTTCAAGAACAAATAATAGAAAAAAGTATTGATAAACTCATGCAAATTGATTTTTCTAATACCGAAGAAATATTACTGTTAAAACAAAAATTAATAGAAGGAATAAGACAAAGCATAGAAGAACATTTACTTAATCATTCTATAATACCAAATAATTTCTGTGATTGTAGAGAATACGATAAAAAAGAACAGTTTGGCAGAAAGTTATTACGGATCCTTCATGAACTAATTAATGACGAATGACGAACAAAATAATACATCTGATACAGATTAAAGAGCACATAGGAAAAGAAATCGATAAAAATTGGTTTAAATATAAAGATACTAGGAAAAGAAAATATCTTCAAAAAATTAACTCTAATGTTAATATATTGTGTGACTTATTAATCGATATTGACCAGCTGCTATCTCAGGATAAATGCAATACCTTAAAATTCAATCACCTTGCTGGTTCAAAGTAAAGGCTGGAGAATATCCAAAACGTCGACGTTTTGGTCGCTCTTGGATAACTGAGACAATTTCTGCTGATAAAAAAATTGTTACTAAAACTTATTGCCATCAAAGTACTTTCTCAGTGAAACAGCAGGCTCATTGTATCGAAGAAAAAAGACGAGCTCTCAGACACGAAATTTTGACAGTACGCTCTGTCATGCATAGAAGAATCCAGACACAGAAGAATATCGGCCTCAGCATTGCCGAATTAAAAGAATTAATTCAGAATCTTCTTTGCGAACTTAGCAGTCTGCCCGTACTTTTCTAATGGATAAGAAAAAATCACTGACAGCTATGCTTGCAAAAGCATCCTCTTCATCCGACAAAAGGTATTCTTCTTCTCCTCCTGCATCCCCCTCTTCACCCGCTATTCATGCCCCTCCTTACTATTCCGCACTAATTACTGCTCCGGTTACCCCCGAGCAAATAAAAAGAAAGTCCATGGTCTCATTACCTCTATACCCACAAAGATCTCCCCAATCAATCACCTCTCGAGCTCCTCCTCTGATTATTCGAGAATTGGCTAATCAAAAACCGGACCTCTACACACACAAGATGGATATCAAAATTACTGAGCTCGAAATCGACGATGAGAAAAAAGACCTCAAAGATCTCATTCCTCAGATATTCCCTCCTAAAGAAGTTCAAATGCTGGAACATCCTTTTAAGACCAGACTTTTTTTCGAACAAATTTTACTTGAGACCCAATCTGTTGAAATTCTTCATACCATGGACAAAAAATACCCAGACCAGATTGCTTTCTCTCGACTGAAAATCATGCGAGTCATGACTAAATCTGAATGGAGACAACATCCATATACAAATAAGACTTTCTCTGCTCAAATCCCTGGACAACAATTGCATAGTTATAACTACTATGATTATCAAAAAGCCTGGTTACGTGTGTTATGGTATAAACCCACATATCACACTTGGTTTCTCTATTTCTCAAAAAATTGTCAGAGAACCTTTCCTCAATGGTGGAGCAGTTACTTTAGTACTGTAAAACCATTACCCGGACTTTTTCCCACTGACATCGAAACCGCTATCCAAATCTTTGCTCATTTTTCTGACCTCGAGGATATTACCCCTAGTCCTCTACTTCAGTATCTTATTACATTTTCTGTACCTTGGATCCTTTGTTGGGAATTTGCCAAAAATCGTGATCCATCCTCTCATATAACCCACCTGGTTCGACGATTGAAACAAAAAAACTGGTTAAAATATGATATGTCTCGAGCCAATGTTCAGTCAGTCCAAGCCTTGTTAAATCTCTCTGCCAATGATATCAAACACTATCTCACTCCTGACAAAGGTCCTGTCCTTCCTTCAAAGCAACAAGAAGACGTTATCCCACGTTCTTCTCCTCTTGAAAAAATGAAGGAAATTTATGGTTCAAAAGAAAAGACAGATGGAGACGAAGATGATGATGACCCATTCGCAAATCACGATCCTGATCGAGACCTCTTATTGACCTATCATAATTAAAGGCGACATCAAAGGCGCACTCATGTGCCACGACGACATGTGAACACAACAGATAAAAAGCAGGATAAAAGCAAAGGCGCATTCAACAGACAGGATAAAAGCAAAGGCGCACTACTTTCAAAAAGGGTTCAAAAAGAAGACGCACTCACCAAAAAGAAGAAGCACTCAGACGCACTCAACTACTTTCCGCCCGAGGGCATGCATTATTGTTAAAAGCTAAGGATAAAATTGTCTTGAGAAACATCTATAAATAAGGACTCTCGTCTCTTGAAGGAGTCAGTGTTGTTGTTATGAAAACTCTCTGCACTATGTACAATCCTCTGTAAATCAGTTAAGCAATAAAAGTGTGAAGTATTCAGTTATGTCTTTGAGTGATCATCCTTATATACCTTTCTTCTAACTCGTCCAAAATGACAAACTAATAACCCTACCCTATCTATTGTAACCGGATACACAAGGCAACAAGAGCAAACCCTGGGAGCAAATGGTAGCGGAGCCAGACATGGCAGACCGTGATTGACCATATTACAAGAAGGTAATCACGTGGTGTAAGGTGTTCCCGGCAGATGCACAACTGGATGCTCCATAAGACCGATGGTAAGCCTGAGCTTGTTTCTTGTTTTATGTGTTACTCATGATGTCTATATTTGTCATCCGTAAGCTAGCTCATATCTTATGTTGTTGCCTTCGTGATTATCTAGTGCAATAGATAGGATATATCTCCTACTGTGATTACGTGACTGTCTTTGTTTATTTTGAATACTATAAACAAATGGATAACTCTAGAGAACTTCACATTTCTGCTATTGAGCAGAGATTACAAAATTGGACAATTCCTAAAATACCTACTAATAAAATATACGAGACTGGATTAGGATTCCAAAACCTATTTACACATGATTATGTTATCGAGACAACAGAAAAATCCCTACCCGTTAATCCTCAAATTGAATGTTTAGAATTATTAGATCCCATTAAACTCATCAAGTTCAAAACTAAATACAGATTTATGCATATTGGTTTGATCCAAATTGCAATAAAACCTCTTCATCGAATAGGATTAGACACCCCTATCCTGATGTGCTTGCGCGATGCTAGGTTTACCTCCTTTACAGACTCGTTACTCGCTGTCTGTGAATCAAACCTAGCTACAGGACCTGTTTACTTCAATTGTTATCCAAATTTTAGTATCGATCTTTTCGATGAAAATTTGAGTAAAACTCTCACACTTAATATGAAGTTACCCTCTACAATGATGGCTAATTCTAAAAATGTTGCTATCATATACCGTATCCACTATAAAATTATGAAATCAAATCTAAGTCCTAAAGCCAAAATTGAATCGGCCAAAGAATCAACGATATTAATTGAGGCTAATTATGATCACGTTCATATTCATACCCCTAAACTAATAGAATGGAATCAAGTTACTTATCCCGATAGTTGGAAGATTCAAAATATACTTCCTATACGACCTATCTTACCTCGTACTCAACCCTTTGCAGTAATCGAATCTCTTAAAGGTCATGCTGAGATCCTCTTCTCTAAACCTACAACATCCTCTTCGGTATCTTCCTCTGTACCTTCTACATCTGCTTCTCAACAACCCTCTCTCAAAGGCGTTGACTACACTCAAACTATACCCCAATCCTACTTTACCATCCCTCGTCCACCTACTATCCCTTCAACTCCTATTCCTAAACTTAACTCCCCTCCTTTATCCCCTACACTTAGTGATATGGCTGCTTCACGCCAATCCCCTACACCTAGTGATATGGCTGCTTCACGCCACTACACTACTCAATTATCTCAATGACTTTTACTCTCCACCTACCCACTCTTATTGATCAGTACTGTGCTGATCATAATACATCTCACCGCCTCGACTACCTTCGCTCCGTACCTCCGCTCATTCGGGGGGGGATATGGCACCACTATCTTCAAGAACTCACGTACTACGAAGTCCACACAGACTTCTTCATTTGGTGGGCATCTCGAAGATCTCAGTACAACACAATGGAAACTAATGAACTTAATACTACGTCCACTAGTTATACTCCCTGGCTCAAAACCAAAGATCAAACAGTAGAACTTGCAAAATACCCTCCCTTTGAAGAAATTGCTATTGACTGGAATGGGAACAAGATACTAGCTGCCCCTTTCAAAGACGCTGATAATACTAAGTTTGGTAAGATAAAAAGTCAAAATAATTACACAAACCAAATGTTACAACGAATTGCTCATCAGTTGGAATATCTAGATTCCCAAGAAAAACGAGACATTAGAATAGAAAAACCACTTATCAAACCATATGAAGATATTCGCAACTTTAAACTAAACCGTGAAGATGACCTATTACAAAAAATAACAAAACAATTAGAACATTTAGAATTAACTACCTCATCTAAAACTAAATCTCAAATAGCCGTCATTTCTGAAGAAACAAGATCAGAATACACTGACTCAGATGAATCAGGTAATGTAGAACAACAACTCACTGAACAATTCGAAGATTTAGAACTTAATAAAATATATGACCGGCCCAGAATACCACACTATTACTCACGACCATCATTACCAGACATACAACATGAAGAAAAATATTCATTAGGAAGTTATGATGGTAAAAGTATATATGAATGGAATATAGATGGTAAAACCGAACATGGAATAACAGATATACTTAATGAAATGTGTATGGCCGCTACGGCTTACAAAACTATGAATAATACCGAAAAAGAGATTACAAAAATCATAACCTCTGGATTCACAGGACAATTAAAAGGATGGTGGGATAATTACCTATCCCCGACAGACAGGAATGATATTCTACTCATGGTAAAACCCGAAGTCCATAATGGACAGACACATGCTATAGAAAACTCTTTTGCCACCTTAATCTATGCTATCACTAAACATTTCATAGGAAATCCACAAAGCATAGCCGAAAAAGCTTCTATTATCTTAACCAACCTAACATGCCCAAAACTACAAGACTTTAGATGGTATAAAGACATGTTCCTATCAAAGATATTCACCCGAGAAGATTGCCAACAAGCCTATTGGAAAGAACGGTTCATTGCTGGACTTCCCAATCTATTCGCGGAAAGAGTAAGAAATAGGATAAAAAGAAAATTTAGTGACAATATTATTCACTACGATATGGTCACCTACGGTGACTTAGTTACCGAAGTAAACACAGAGGGATTAAATCTCTGTAATGAATTAAAACTAAAATCAAAATTAAAACAAGACAAACTTAGTGGAAGAAAAGAATTAGGTTCCTTTTGTACGCAGTACGGTTATGAGAAAATTATAGCCCCCTCTGCACTACACAAAAAATTTGTCAAAAAACGTAAATATACGAAGCCACTTATAACCAAACGTGATAGGACAGGATATGAACATAAACCTCGATATTATAAACAACATAGAAACTTTAAACCGAAACCAAAAACAAATACAAATACCAAGAAACCAAATAATTTAACATGTTACAAATGTGGACGTATTGGCCATATGAAAAAAGATTGTCCACTTCTACGAAAAATAAGAGCCCTAGAAATCAATGATAATGAAAAGGAAGAAATATTACACCTACTACGAAATGACGAAACTACTTCCTCTGAAAATGATAGTATTGACGAATGTGGTTGCATAGGCCCATGTCAGTGCTATGAGCTAAACACTATCACTGAAGAAAATAATTTATTTGAATTAATTATGAAAGTTGAAGATCCAGAATTACAAAAGAAATATCTAACAGAGTATAAAACATATGTCCTAAATTGTAGCAACTCTACCACTAGCAAACCTAGACATGAGGAACTAAAAACATATAATCTTAATGAAATATTATTCCATAAGGAAAGAAATAAAGAAATCCTATCTTTGGAAGGATTGAAATATGAAATTCAAAATGTTAAAAAGGAAGTAGTACTACTAAAAAATGACTTAGAAGAAATTAAAACCACAATCAAAGGAAAAGGAAAGATAGAAGATCTTCCTGAGCAAAGCCTCCGATTTAATGAAGAATTTATACATGCAATATCAAGAATAGAATTCCAAAAGTGGTATACAATTATTAAGTTAGTAATCAAAGACTATAAGTTAGAACTTCGCGCTCTGTTAGATTCAGGCGCTGATCATAACTGTATAAGGGAAGGCTTAATACCTACCAAGTACTATGAAAAAACCACATAAAGATTACATGCAGCCAATAAACAGAAACTCGAAATAAAATATAAAATAACAAATGCTCACATATGCAACCAAGGAATCTGTTTTCAAAATACTTTCTTACTAGTAAAAAATTTGTCACAAGATGTTATACTTGGAACTCCCTTCCTAACGCAACTTTATCCATTCCTTATAACCGATAAAGGATTAAGCACAAAAATTTTAGGAAAACAGCTTACCTTTGAATTCTGTAAGAATATCATACAACGAGATATTTCTGTTCTTCAAGACCTAGAAAAACGAAAAGAAATTTTACTCATACATAAGAAAAAACACCTACATTCCTTGGTTCATGAGATGAATCTCACAAGGATAGAAGATGAGTTAAATAAACCAGAAATAACTGCCCAAATTGACCAATTACAAAAACAAATTGAAGAACAAATCTGTTCATCCTTACCTAATGCTTTCTGGAATAGAAAACAACATCTTGTCGCATTACCTTATGAACCAGATTTTAAAGAAGAAAATATTCCTACAAAAGCGAGACTCATTCAAATGAATTCAGAACTATTAGAATTTTGTAAACAAGAAATACAAGGACTGCTAGACAAAGGACTCATTAGAGAAAGTAAATCTCCTTGGTCTTGCGCTGCCTTCTATGTACAAAACAATGCAGAATTAGAACGAGGGGTTCCTAGACTTGTCATAAATTACAAACCTCTAAATCAACACCTTCAATGGATTAGATATCCAATTCCAAATAAACGAGACCTCATTAAAAGACTTTCAGCTGCAACAGTTTTCTCAAAATTTGATATGAAATCTGGCTTTTGGCAAATACAAATTCGAGAACAAGATAAATATAAAACTGCCTTTACTGTTCCTTTCGGACATTATGAATGGAACGTAATGCCTTTTGGTCTTAAAAATGCTCCTTCTGAATTTCAGCATGTTATGAATGATATTTTTAACTCGTCTGATAAATTTACGATTGTTTATATTGATGATGTTTTAGTTTATTCAAAAACTATTACTGAGCACTTCAAACATGTTAGACGATTCTTACAGGTGATCAAAGATAATGGTTTGGTAGTTTCTGCCCCAAAAATAAAATTGTTCCAGACAAAGATACGATTTCTCGGATATGATATTAATCAGGGAACTTATACCCCTATAGCTAGGAGTATAGAATTTGCTTCAAGATTCCCTGATGAAATTAAAGATAAACAACAGTTACAAAGATTTTTAGGATGTTTAAACTATATTGCCGATTTTATTCCTCAGATAAGAGTAATATGTAAACCACTCTATGCACGCCTAAAGAAAAATGCCCCTAATTGGACAAACGAACATACACAAATAATAAAAGATATAAAATTGAAAGTAAAAAAACTTCCTTGTCTCGGTATACCATGTTCAGATGCCTTCTTAATTGTAGAAACAGATGCCTCTGAAAATGGCTATGGCGGCATTTTAAAACAAAAAATTAATAATAAAGAACAATTGGTACGTTATTACTCTGGCATATGGAATACAGCTCAAAATAATTATTCTACTGTAAAAAAGGAAGTACTGGCAATAGTACTTTGTGTTAATGCGTTTCAGGATGACCTGTTTAATAAAACCTTTTTAATAAGAGTCGATTGTCAATCTGCCAAATTTATCCTTGAAAAAGATGTTAAAAATTTAGTTTCAAAACAAATATTTGCTAGATGACAGGCTATTTTATCTAACTTTGACTTTACTATTGAATTCATAAAAGGTTCTTCAAATAATTTGCCTGATTTCCTCTCGCGTGAATTCTTGCAGAAACGTTCATTAACAGAATAACGCAGGTATGATTCCATACTTTCAAGAACAAATAATAGAAAAAAGTATTGATAAACTCATGCAAATTGATTTTTCTAATACCGAAGAAATATTACTGTTAAAACAAAAATTAATAGAAGGAATAAGACAAAGCATAGAAGAACATTTACTTAATCATTCTATAATACCAAATAATTTCTGTGATTGTAGAGAATACGATAAAAAAGAACAGTTTGGCAGAAAGTTATTACGGATCCTTCATGAACTAATTAATGACGAATGACGAACAAAATAATACATCTGATACAGATTAAAGAGCACATAGGAAAAGAAATCGATAAAAATTGGTTTAAATATAAAGATACTAGGAAAAGAAAATATCTTCAAAAAATTAACTCTAATGTTAATATATTGTGTGACTTATTAATCGATATTGACCAGCTGCTATCTCAGGATAAATGCAATACCTTAAAATTCAATCACCTTGCTGGTTCAAAGTAAAGGCTGGAGAATATCCAAAACGTCGACGTTTTGGTCGCTCTTGGATAACTGAGACAATTTCTGCTGATAAAAAAATTGTTACTAAAACTTATTGCCATCAAAGTACTTTCTCAGTGAAACAGCAGGCTCATTGTATCGAAGAAAAAAGACGAGCTCTCAGACACGAAATTTTGACAGTACGCTCTGTGCTGCATAGAAGAATCCAGACACAGAAGAATATCGGCCTCAGCATTGCCGAATTAAAAGAATTAATTCAGAATCTTCTTTGCGAACTTAGCAGTCTGCCCGTACTTTTCTAATGGATAAGAAAAAATCACTGACAGCTATGCTTGCAAAAGCATCCTCTTCATCCGACAAAAGGTATTCTTCTTCTCCTCCTGCATCCCCCTCTTCACCCGCTATTCAGGCCCCTCCTTACTATTCCGCACTAATTACTGCTCCGGTTACCCCCGAGCAAATAAAAAGAAAGTCCATGGTCTCATTACCTCTATACCCACAAAGATCTCCCCAATCAATCACCTCTCGAGCTCCTCCTCTGATTATTCGAGAATTGGCTAATCAAAAACCGGACCTCTACACACACAAGATGGATATCAAAATTACTGAGCTCGAAATCGACGATGAGAAAAAAGACCTCAAAGATCTCATTCCTCAGATATTCCCTCCTAAAGAAGTTCAAATGCTGGAACATCCTTTTAAGACCAGACTTTTTTTCGAACAAATTTTACTTGAGACCCAATCTGTTGAAATTCTTCATACCATGGACAAAAAATACCCAGACCAGATTGCTTTCTCTCGACTGAAAATCATGCGAGTCATGACTAAATCTGAATGGAGACAACATCCATATACAAATAAGACTTTCTCTGCTCAAATCCCTGGACAACAATTGCATAGTTATAACTACTATGATTATCAAAAAGCCTGGTTACGTGTGTTATGGTATAAACCCACATATCACACTTGGTTTCTCTATTTCTCAAAAAATTGTCAGAGAACCTTTCCTCAATGGTGGAGCAGTTACTTTAGTACTGTAAAACCATTACCCGGACTTTTTCCCACTGACATCGAAACCGCTATCCAAATCTTTGCTCATTTTTCTGACCTCGAGGATATTACCCCTAGTCCTCTACTTCAGTATCTTATTACATTTTCTGTACCTTGGATCCTTTGTTGGGAATTTGCCAAAAATCGTGATCCATCCTCTCATATAACCCACCTTGTTCGACGATTGAAACAAAAAAACTGGTTAAAATATGATATGTCTCGAGCCAATGTTCAGTCAGTCCAAGCCTTGTTAAATCTCTCTGCCAATGATATCAAACACTATCTCACTCCTGACAAAGGTCCTGTCCTTCCTTCAAAGCAACAAGAAGACGTTATCCCACGTTCTTCTCCTCTTGAAAAAATGAAGGAAATTTATGGTTCAAAAGAAAAGACAGATGGAGACGAAGATGATGATGACCCATTCGCAAATCACGATCCTGATCGAGACCTCTTATTGACCTATCATAATTAAAGGCGACATCAAAGGCGCACTCATGTGCCACGACGACATGTGAACACAACAGATAAAAAGCAGGATAAAAGCAAAGGCGCATTCAACAGACAGGATAAAAGCAAAGGCGCACTACTTTCAAAAAGGGTTCAAAAAGAAGACGCACTCACCAAAAAGAAGAAGCACTCAGACGCACTCAACTACTTTCCGCCCGAGGGCATGCATTATTGTTAAAAGCTAAGGATAAAATTGTCTTGAGAAACATCTATAAATAAGGACTCTCGTCTCTTGAAGGAGTCAGTTGTTGTTGTTATGAAAACTCTCTGCACTATGTACAATCCTCTGTAAATCAGTTAAGCAATAAAAGTGTGAAGTATTCAGTTATGTCTTTGAGTGATCATCCTTATATACCTTTCTTCTAACTCGTCCAAAATGACAAACTAATAACCCTACCCTATCTATTGTAACCGGATACACAAGGCAACAAGAGCAAACCCTGGGAGCAAATGGTAGCGGAGCCAGACATGGCAGACCGTGATTGACCATATTACAAGAAGGTAATCACGTGGTGTAAGGTGTTCCCGGCAGATGCACAACTGGATGCTCCATAAGACCGATGGTAAGCCTGAGCGTGTTTTTTGTTTTATGTGTTACTCATGATGTCTATATTTGTCATCCGTAAGCTAGCTCATATCTTATGTTGTTGCCTTAGATATGAAAACTCTCTGCACTATGTACAATCCTCTGTAAATCAGTTAAGCAATAAAAGTGTGAAGTATTCAGTTATGTCTTTGAGTGATCATCCTTATATACCTTTCTTCTAACTCATCTGTTGTCTCCATTCAGATTTAGTCATGACTCGCATGATTTTCAGTCGAGAGAAAGCAATCTGGTCTGGGTATTTTTTGTCCATGGTATGAAGAATTTCAACAGATTGGGTCTCAAGTAAAATTTGTTCGAAAAAAAGTCTGGTCTTAAAAGGATGTTCCAGCATTTGAACTTCTTTAGGAGGGAATATCTGAGGAATGAGATCTTTGAGGTCTTTTTTCTCATCGTCGATTTCGAGCTCAGTAATTTTGATATCCATCTTGTGTGTGTAGAGGTCCGGTTTTTGATTAGCCAATTCTCGAATAATCAGAGGAGGAGCTCGAGAGGTGATTGATTGGGGAGATCTTTGTGGGTATAGAGGTAATGAGACCATGGACTTTCTTTTTATTTGCTCGGGGGTAACCGGAGCAGTAATTAGTGCGGAATAGTAAGGAGGGGCATGAATAGCGGGTGAAGAGGGGGATGCAGGAGGAGAAGAAGAATACCTTTTGTCGGATGAAGAGGATGCTTTTGCAAGCATAGCTGTCAGTGATTTTTTCTTATCCATTAGAAAAGTACGGGCAGACTGCTAAGTTCGCAAAGAAGATTCTGAATTAATTCTTTTAATTCGGCAATGCTGAGGCCGATATTCTTCTGTGTCTGGATTCTTCTATGCAGGACAGAGCGTACTGTCAAAATTTCGTGTCTGAGAGCTCGTCTTTTTTCTTCGATACAATGAGCCTGCTGTTTCACTGAGAAAGTACTTTGATGGCAATAAGTTTTAGTAACAATTTTTTTATCAGCAGAAATTGTCTCAGTTATCCAAGAGCGACCAAAACGTCGACGTTTTGGATATTCTCCAGCCTTTACTTTGAACCAGCAAGGTGATTGAATTTTAAGGTATTGCATTTATCCTGAGATAGCAGCTGGTCAATATCGATTAATAAGTCACACAATATATTAACATTAGAGTTAATTTTTTGAAGATATTTTCTTTTCCTAGTATCTTTATATTTAAACCAATTTTTATCGATTTCTTTTCCTATGTGCTCTTTAATCTGTATCAGATGTATTATTTTGTTCGTCATTAATTAGTTCATGAAGGATCCGTAATAACTTTCTGCCAAACTGTTCTTTTTTATCGTATTCTCTACAATCACAGAAATTATTTGGTATTATAGAATGATTAAGTAAATGTTCTTCTATGCTTTGTCTTATTCCTTCTATTAATTTTTGTTTTAACAGTAATATTTCTTCGGTATTAGAAAAATCAATTTGCATGAGTTTATCAATACTTTTTTCTATTATTTGTTCTTGAAAGTATGGAATCATACCTGCGTTATTCTGTTAATGAACGTTTCTGCAAGAATTCACGCGAGAGGAAATCAGGCAAATTATTTGAAGAACCTTTTATGAATTCAATAGTAAAGTCAAAGTTAGATAAAATAGCCTGCCATCTAGCAAATATTTGTTTTGAAACTAAATTTTTAACATCTTTTTCAAGGATAAATTTGGCAGATTGACAATCGACTCTTATTAAAAAGGTTTTATTAAACAGGTCATCCTGAAACGCATTAACACAAAGTACTATTGCCAGTACTTCCTTTTTTACAGTAGAATAATTATTTTGAGCTGTATTCCATATGCCAGAGTAATAACGTACCAATTGTTCTTTATTATTAATTTTTTGTTTTAAAATGCCGCCATAGCCATTTTCAGAGGCATCTATTTCTACAATTAAGAAGGCATCTGAACATGGTATACCGAGACAAGGAAGTTTTTTTACTTTCAATTTTATATCTTTTATTATTTGTGTATGTTCGTTTGTCCAATTAGGGGCATTTTTCTTTAGGCGTGCATAGAGTGGTTTACATATTACTCTTATCTGAGGAATAAAATCGGCAATATAGTTTAAACATCCTAAAAATCTTTGTAACTGTTGTTTATCTTTAATTTCATCAGGGAATCTTGAAGCAAATTCTATACTCCTAGCTATAGGGGTATAAGTTCCCTGATTAATATCATATCCGAGAAATCGTATCTTTGTCTGGAACAATTTTATTTTTGGGGCAGAAACTACCAAACCATTATCTTTGATCACCTGTAAGAATCGTCTAACATGTTTGAAGTGCTCAGTAATAGTTTTTGAATAAACTAAAACATCATCAATATAAACAATCGTAAATTTATCAGACGAGTTAAAAATATCATTCATAACATGCTGAAATTCAGAAGGAGCATTTTTAAGACCAAAAGGCATTACGTTCCATTCATAATGTCCGAAAGGAACAGTAAAGGCAGTTTTATATTTATCTTGTTCTCGAATTTGTATTTGCCAAAAGCCAGATTTCATATCAAATTTTGAGAAAACTGTTGCAGCTGAAAGTCTTTTAATGAGGTCTCGTTTATTTGGAATTGGATATCTAATCCATTGAAGGTGTTGATTTAGAGGTTTGTAATTTATGACAAGTCTAGGAACCCCTCGTTCTAATTCTGCATTGTTTTGTACATAGAAGGCAGCGCAAGACCAAGGAGATTTACTTTCTCTAATGAGTCCTTTGTCTAGCAGTCCTTGTATTTCTTGTTTACAAAATTCTAATAGTTCTGAATTCATTTGAATGGGTCTCGCTTTTGTAGGAATATTTTCTTCTTTAAAATCTGGTTCATAAGGTAATGCGACAAGATGTTGTTTTCTATTCCAGAAAGCATTAGGTAAGGATGAACATATTTGTTCTTCAATTTGTTTTTGTAATTGGTCAATTTGGGCAGTTATTTATGGTTTATTTAACTCATCTTCTATCCTTGTGAGATTCATCTCATGAACCAAGGAATGTAGGTGTTTTTTCTTATGTATGAGTAAAATTTCTTTTCGTTTTTCTAGGTCTTGAAGAACAGAAATATCTCGTTGTATGATATTCTTACAGAATTCAAAGGTAAGCTGTTTTCCTAAAATTTTTGTGCTTAATCCTTTATCGGTTATAAGGAATGGATAAAGTTGCGTTAGGAAGGGAGTTCCAAGTATAACATCTTGTGACAAATTTTTTACTAGTAAGAAAGTATTTTGAAAACAGATTCCTTGGTTGCATATGTGAGCATTTGTTATTTTATATTTTATTTCGAGTTTCTGTTTATTGGCTGCATGTAATCTTTCTGTGGTTTTTTCATAGTACTTGGTAGGTATTAAGCCTTCCCTTATACAGTTATGATCAGCGCCTGAATCTAACAGAGCGCGAAGTTCTAACTTATAGTCTTTGATTACTAACTTAATAATTGTATACCACTTTTGGAATTCTATTCTTGATATTGCATGTATAAATTCTTCATTAAATCGGAGGCTTTGCTCAGGAAGATCTTCTATCTTTCCTTTTCCTTTGATTGTGGTTTTAATTTCTTCTAAGTCATTTTTTAGTAGTACTACTTCCTTTTTAACATTTTGAATTTCATATTTCAATCCTTCCAAAGATAGGACTTCTTTATTTTTTTCCTTATGGAATAATATTTCATTAAGATTATATGTTTTTAGTTCCTCATGTCTAGGTTTGCTAGTGGTAGAGTTGCTACTATTTAGGACATATGTTTTATACTCTGTTAGATATTTCTTTTGTAATTCTGGATCTTCAACTTTCATAATTAATTCAAATAAATTATTTTCTTCAGTGATAGTGTTTAGCTCATAGCACTGACATGGGCCTATGCAACCACATTCGTCAATACTATCATTTTCAGAGGAAGTAGTTTCGTCATTTCGTAGTAGGTGTAATATTTCTTCCTTTTCATTATCATTGATTTCTAGGGCTCTTATTTTTCGTAGAAGTGGACAATCTTTTTTCATATGGCCAATACGTCCACATTTGTAACATGTTAAATTATTTGGTTTCTTGGTATTTGTATTGGTATTTGTATTTGTTTTTGGTTTCGGTTTAAAGTTTCTATGTTGTTTATAATATCGAGGTTTATGTTCATATCCTGTCCTATCACGTTTGGTTATAAGTGGCTTCGTATATTTACGTTTTTTGACAAATTTTTTGTGTAGTGCAGAGGGGGCTATAATTTTCTCATAACCGTACTGCGTACAAAAGAAACCTAATTCTTTTCTTCCACTAAGTTTGTCTTGTTTTAATTTTGATTTTAGTTTTAATTCATTACAAAGATTTAATCCCTCTGTGTTTACTTCGGTAACTAAGTCACCGTAGGTGACCATATCGTAGTGAATAATATTGTCACTAAATTTTCTTTTTATCCTATTTCTTACTCTTTCCGCGAATAGATTGGGAAGTCCAGCAATGAACCGTTCTTTCCAATAGGCTTGTTGGCAATCTTCTCGGGTGAATATCTTTGATAGGAACATGTCTTTATACCATCTAAAGTCTTGTAGTTTTGGGCATGTTAGGTTGGTTAAGATAATAGAAGCTTTTTCGGCTATGCTTTGTGGATTTCCTATGAAATGTTTAGTGATAGCATAGATTAAGGTGGCAAAAGAGTTTTCTATAGCATGTGTCTGTCCATTATGGACTTCGGGTTTTACCATGAGTAGAATATCATTCCTGTCTGTCGGGGATAGGTAATTATCCCACCATCCTTTTAATTGTCCTGTGAATCCAGAGGTTATGATTTTTGTAATCTCTTTTTCGGTATTATTCATAGTTTTGTAAGCCGTAGCGGCCATACACATTTCATTAAGTATATCTGTTATTCCATGTTCGGTTTTACCATCTATATTCCATTCATATATACTTTTACCATCATAACTTCCTAATGAATATTTTTCTTCATGTTGTATGTCTGGTAATGATGGTCGTGAGTAATAGTGTGGTATTCTGGGCCGGTCATATATTTTATTAAGTTCTAAATCTTCGAATTGTTCAGTGAGTTGTTGTTCTACATTACCTGATTCATCTGAGTCAGTGTATTCTGATCTTGTTTCTTCAGAAATGACGGCTATTTGAGATTTAGTTTTAGATGAGGTAGTTAATTCTAAATGTTCTAATTGTTTTGTTATTTTTTGTAATAGGTCATCTTCACGGTTTAGTTTAAAGTTGCGAATATCTTCATATGGTTTGATAAGTGGTTTTTCTATTCTAATGTCTCGTTTTTCTTGGGAATCTAGATATTCCAACTGATGAGCAATTCGTTGTAACATTTGGTTTGTGTAATTATTTTGACTTTTTATCTTACCAAACTCAGTATTATCAGCGTCTTTTAGAGAAAGGTCTCATAAGACCAAGCAAATCTCCTTGGTCCTGTGCGGCATTCTATGTTCAGAATCAAGCTGAATTAGAACGAGGAACACCCAGGTTAGTTATTAATTACAAACCTTTAAATAAATGCTTACAATGGATTAGATACCCAATCCTAAAAAAAAAGATTTAATAAAAAGTTTATAAGGAGCACTAATCTTCTCAAAATTTGATTTGAAGTCAGGGTTCTGGCAAATTCAGATACGAGAAGAAGATAAATATAAAACTGCTTTTACTGTTCCCTTTGGACATTATGAGTGGAATGTAATGCCCTTTGGATTAAAAAATACACCATCCGAATTTCAAAACATGATGAATGACATATTTAACTCTTATCATAAGTTTGCAATTGTTTATATCGATGATGTTTTAGTATATTCAAAGTCAATTACAGAACATTTTAGGCATATTAAAAAGTTTATTAATATAATCAAGGTAAATGGCTTAGTCATATCTGCAACAAAGATAAAATTATTTCAGACTAACATAAGATTCTTAGGATATAATATAGTTCAAGGAACATTTACGCCCATAAGCAGAAGTATAGAATTTGCTAGTAAATTTCCTGATGAAATAAAAGATAAACAACAATTACAGAGATTCTTAGGATGCCTAAATTATATTGCAGATTTTATACCAAAAATAAGAATAATATGTAAACCATTATATAATAGACTAAGAAAAGATTCTCCCGCCTGGACCGCTGTAATGACTAGAACAGTTAGAAAAATAAAAGAAAAGGTAAAACAATTACCATATCTAGGAATTCCTCAAGAACATGCATATCTCATCATAGAAACAGACGCTTCTGACCAAGGATATGGAGGAATATTAAAACAAAGAATAGAAGAAAAAGAACAATTAGTTAGGTATTATTCCGGAATATAGAATAAGGCATAAGAAAATTACTCTACTGTTAAAAAGGAAGTATTAACTATAGTTTTATGTGTAAACACATTTCAGGATGATTTATTTACTAAAACATTCTTGATCCGAGTAGATTGTCAATGGCTAAATTTATCCTAGAGAAAGACGTAAAAAACCTAGTATCTAAACAAATATTTGCACGATGACAAGCATTACTATCTAATTTTGATTTTTCTATTGAATTCATAAAAGGACAATTGAATAATTTATCTGATTTCTTATCAAAAGAATTCTTGCAGGACAAAGACAATCAAAGAAGCGACAAAACAAAGATATAATAAAGGTATCATGTCTACTTCTGTGCCTTATGTGCAAGAACGGACTATAGAAAAATGTGTTGAAAAATTAATGAAAATCGATTTTTCTAGAATAGAGGAAATAAGAATGCTTGAAACAAAATTCATAGAAGGTATAAACCAAAGCGTACATGATCACATGATTAATCATATGGTATTACCTGAATATTGTGATTGCCAAGAATACGAAAGACGTGAACATTTTGGAAGAAAAATGATGAGGCTAATCAACGAATTAATTGAAGAATATGAACGAGCGAATCACTAAACTCATTAAAATAAAAAAGAAAATTGGTAAAAAGATAGATAGATATTGGACTAAATACAAAGAAACCAGAAAAAGAAAATACCTACAAAAGGTTAATTCAAATATTAACATTTTATGTGAATTATTAGATGATTTGGATCAATTAAAAAATTTTCAGGACAAATGCATTATTCGAAAATCCAGCTTTAAAATAGCGTCAAAGTAAAAAGGGGAGAATATCCAAAACAACGCCGTTTCGGCCGTTTCTGGATTATTGAGACAATATCTGAAGATAAAAAGATCATTACAAGAACTTATCAATATCAAAGGACTTTTATTGTGAGACAACAGGCACACTGCATAGAAGAGGAAAGACGGTCTCTTAGCCAGGAAATAAAAGCAGTACAGGCAGTACTCCAGCGGCGGATTATCACCAGAAGAAACATTGGTATCAGCATTATCGAGTTAAAAGATCTCATCAGCAATCTCAACCGGGATCTCAATCGATTGCCTGTTTTGCTCTGAACCATATGGAGAAGAAAAAGTCTCTAACAGCAATGCTGGCCAGCAGAGCTTCTACTTCTACAGATAAAAGGTATCCTCACTCTCCTCCAGCTTCTCCTTCTTCCCCCTCTCCTTATATCCTCACTTTCTTCTGACAAAGTTAGAAAGGTTCTTATCTCTGGGGCTACTATCATACACAATTTTGAGTTGAACTATTTGTTCCTTGAGTTCTTGTACCTCTTCTAGAGTTTTTACCAATAATTGAATAAGCAAGTTATTTTGTTTGATAATATTGGTAAAATTCTCCTGTGTTGCTTGTGCAGTTTTAACAAAACCTACTACTGGTGATTGTATTGATTCTACTGCGGTTATAGCTTCAGAATAAACACTACTCGAGGCAGTTGTTTTCCAGTTCATGAAGTGTATTTGGCTAGGTTCGTTCTTTCTAAAGCACTAATACTCATGCATGTGAATCCTCAATTACCTGGAGTTGTACTGTTTACTCCTTAATCTGTTGGATAGAACCATGCCCTTTTGTATTTTGTGACTCTAGAATGAATGAATGTAACTAGCAAGTTATAATACAAATAAATAGTATGTTCAGCAAAAGTACCTTGGAACGAGGCTCCGCTACCATGAAAAATCTTTGCTAAATCTGGGATCTTGTTTCTGGAACTCAAGAAGAGTATGAGAAACAAAAGGTACTTCTTATTTAGAACGAGAGAGAGTACACTTGTCAGGTATTCTGAGTTGTGTTCTGCTCTGATTACATTGTGTGTTTATATAGGCGAGAGAGGATAGCTCGGGTACTCTTGTGGGCCCCATCGACAGCTATTTGCTTTTCTACCTATCAAACACAGGGTGACAACTATAAAGATAAGATTCCTTCTTATCTTTCCAGTTGTCTGACCAGACTACTTTGCGCATAGCGACAAGCTATGTGCAAAGTGACAAACGACTTTCTGTAAAGATAAGATTCCTTCTTAGCTTTACAATATACTCGACATATAGTGACAAACGACTTTCTGTAAACTTATCTTTACAGTACTCTACATACAGTATATTCTACATAGTATTTATACATTGATATCGTGTGTCAGTTGGTGATTGGTCAACGTTCTTCAATTGTCTTTAGGTCCTCACCATGCTTAGCTGGCACTTCGTTGCTAATGGCGTCGGATGTGCTCTTCGCTATTGTGATCATCACTAGAGGAGGAGGTGGCGTCGGGAATGTCATGAAAAGGTAAGGTTCTCGGTGATAGTAGGGGGATCTAGTAAGTCGAGTTGGGTGTCGTGTTGATGAGGTGCGGTCGATGTTGGTGGGATGTAGATGCGCAAATTGAGTAATTAAGAACACAAATTTCCATAAAGATTGCTAGATATCAAAAAAATTAAATGTAAAATATATGTTAAATAAACACAATATTAGAATCCTTTCAAAATTTAATAATAGAAATGAAATTTTTCTAGTTTATTCACTTTCAGTCCATCATAAATATTTGCTCTTTTTATGAGAATTTATTAACTTTGGAACTGATTGGTAACTCATTTTCCAAACATGTACCAAATTTATATATGAATACTGGCTCTTACAAATATCATTTTATATTGGAGTAATATAGTTGGAACTCAATTATAATAAAATTAGTAAATTCATGTGACAGTAACATTGTATCAATGAATTATCTTATGAACTTAAAATTCATAAAGTATAATGAGGATCCTAATAATGATAACTTATCATCAAAATTACTTCTCAAGCTATTTTTCTTGTCTCTCCCTCAATGTTGGAGCATTGTCTTATTTATGTCCTCTCTTGAGGATCCATCTTTGTGCATTGTGGTGGTTGATTGTATTATCTATCGAACAATCTTAGATGGATTTTACTTGGTTCCTGAACACAAACTAATTTTATGCAGGGTAATAATGATAATATATTGGTATGATGTGAAAAAACTTGTTGCATGTCATATGTATTATAACAAGCATATAATAATTCACAAAGGATCAAAACATTGATATACTCACAAAATATCCATATTATTGATAACTAATTATCAAGAGTCACGCTGGCCAATGATTTTTTTCATAATTTTTTTTTACAAATGCAATTAGGTATTGTAATTATACTTATATTTTTGACCATTTTGATTGATATATTATTCAAATAAAATATTTATTGTTCACATTGCAATCCTAATATGATGTCAATGTAAGAAAGTAAAGACCTTGTACTTAATATGCATTTGTATAACAAAATTTGAAAGCTTGTCTACTATTACTGTATTATGTTTTCTAACCTTTTGAATGTTTAACATAATTTAATTCGACGAAAACAAAATGACGAAATTCATTTAATTTTCATTTTTGTATTTTTTCAGAATCATGGATATAAAAAAAAAACTTAATATTCACTTGAGGGAACCGGGTATTACCATTAGAATGAGATATTGTCCTCATCGGGACTATAATATAATATCACATCTACTTATATATGCAAATATTATTAACCAAATAACCAATTAATAAGATTACAAAGATAAAAATAATTAAACAAAAATTTTAATTTAGATTGGTATAATACCAAAAATCTTTTTATAAAAAAAAAATTTTGTGGGTTATATGATATTTTAATGAATTTATTATCTAGTTCAATTAACCCCTGTTGTAGTAACTGGGTACATTCTTCTCGGGCTAACTGTAAATCTGTAGGACTCATCCCTGGATGAGTAGCTTTGGTAGGATTAACATCCTCGTTAAGCTTGAAAGGGAGAGAAACAAAGAAAGCTGAGTTTTTCCATAAAGGAAAAGGATGAGTGAACTCAGCATGATTGTTGGTGCAGAAAGGTAGTAAGTCAAGTGACCATTTCTTGAAACGGCTACCGGTCTCTGTAAGGGAATAGAGGCGAAGGACATCAGTATAAGGACGGAAGAACCGTTTATACTTGAGTCCTGTGGGAAGAATCTGTAACTTCCTAGCCTGCTGGTAGATATCAAAATCAATTAGGAGATCTTTGTCGGGGAGTTTGGTGCCGATGACTTTGGTCCAGATGGTGCATCCAGGAAAGAATTGGATGCCAATTGGGTTTTTAGTAATGAGCTCAGTGCGAAAGACTTTCCCATCTGCGGCCTTAAAATGTTGGTAGTGTTGAGTCCAAGCTTCAGGTGGGAGTAGAGAGGGATTGAGGAAGCTTTAATGGGCACCAGTATCCAGAAAACCGATAACAAGGAGTGGCCGAGCATATTTGGTGGGAAGAAGATGGAGAAGTACAGCAGGTTGTGTGATCTTGATGGGTTCGGCTTGAAAGATTTGGAAATGATCATCATAATCAGATGCAGAGTCATTGTTGGAAAATTGGTCAAGTTCACTGGACTATGAGGAATTGTCATTCTATGTAAGACCAAAAATAGTTTCAGGAGTCATTTCTTCTTGCTCGGAGAAGAGAGATTCAATATCAGCATCTGACAAAGTAGTTTCTTTGGTGACCAAAGAGATCAGGCGGGCTGACTTTGTTGGACTATTTGGACAAGTTTTTGCAAAATGTCCTTTTTGCCCACAAATATAACAGCAATCTCCTTTCTTGCCACGTTGGTGGCGTTTCTTGAAGAAGCGAAACGGTTTGTGATGAGGGCGAGCCATTTGCTTGTAGGGGAGTGTGGATTGGCTTCTCTTCCATCTATGAAAATGCTTTTTCTTTTTGGTGGCACATGGACAACTAGTATCCTTGCATTTGATTTTGAGGTGCGACTGTTTGCAGATTTTGGAAATCTTTGCTTCAGACTTTTGAAAGTCCTGAAACAACTTTTGTTGGTCACAGAGTTGCATGCGGACCTCAAGTGCCAATTGGTATAGTCTGCCCAAAGTACACATGGGAACACTGGAACGGGACTGTTGAAGAAACTTATACATCTTCGAGGAGTTTTCTCTTGTCTCCTCTTTACCAGAGGTCATCTCCTCGAAGATGTATAAGTTTCTTCAACAGTCCCGTTCCAGTGTTCCCATGTGTACTTTGGGCAGACTATACCAATTGGCACTTGAGGTCCACATGCAACTCTGTGACCAACAAAAATTGTTTCAGGACTTTCAAAAGTCTGAAGCAAAGATTTCCAAAATCTGCAAACAGTCGCCCCTCAAAATCAAATGCAAGGATACTAGTTGTCCATGTGCCACCAAAAAGAAAAACCATTTTCATAGATGGAAGAGAAGCCAATCCACACGCCCCCACAAGCGAACGGCTCGCCCTCATCACAAACCGTTTCGCTTCTTCGAGAAACGCCACCAACGTGGCAAGAAAAGAGATCGCTGTTATATTTGTGGGCAAAAAGGACATTTTGCAAAAACTTGTCCAAATAGTCCCACAAAGTCAGCCTTCCTGATCTCTTTGGTCACCAAAGAAACTAGTTTGTCAGATGCTGATATTGAATCTCTCTTCTCCGAGCAAGAAGAAATGACTCCTGAAACTGCTTTTGGTCTTACATACAAAGACAATTCCTCAGAGTCCAGTGAACCTGACCAATTTTCCAACGATGACTCTGCATCTGATTATGATGATCATTTCCAAATCCTTCAAGCCGAACCCATCAAGATCACACAACCTGCTGTACCTCTCCATCTTCTTCCCACCAAATATGCTCGGCCACTCCTTGTTATCGGTTTTCTGGATACTGGTGCCCATAAAAGCTTCCTCAATCCCTCTCTACTCCCACCTGAAGCTTGGACTCAACACTACCAACATTTTAAGGCCGCAGATGGGAAAGTCTTTCGCATTGAGCTCATTACCAAAAACCCAATTGGCATCCAATTCTTTCCTGGATGCACCATCTGGACCAAAGTCATCGGCACCAAACTCCCTGACAAAGATCTCCTGATTGGTTTTGATATCTACCAGCAGGCTGGGAAGTTATAGATTCTTCCCACAGGACTCAAGTATAAACGGTTCTTCCGTCCTTATACTGATGTCCTTCGCCTCTATTCCCTTACAGAGACTGGTAGCCGTTTCAAGAAATGGTCACTTGACTTACTACCTTTCTGCACCAACAATCACGCTGAGTTCACTCATCCTTCTCCTTTGTGGAAAAACTCAGCTTTCTTTGTTTCTCTCCCTTTCAAGCTTAAAGAGGATGTTAATCCTACCAAAGCTACTCATCCAGGGATGAGTCCTACAGATTTACAGTTAGCCCGAGAAGAATGTACCCAGTTACTACAACAGGGGTTAATTGAACCCACTCTGTCTGAATGGGCATGCCAGGCCTTTTATGTGGAAAAACGAACTGAGCTCATCCGAGGAAAAAAACGACTGGTCATCGATTACAAACCACTGAACCATTTCTTGAAAGATGACAAATTTCCTCTTCCCAAGATATCTTCCTTGTTCGTGCATTTCTCTAAAGCAAGAGTCTTTTCTAAATTTGATTTGAAGGCCGGGTTTTGGCAACTCGGTCTTGAACCTGGTGAATGACACAAGACGGCTTTTTGTATCCCCGATGCCTAGTATCAGTGGACAGTCATGTCATTCGGCCTCAAAACTGCCCCATCCATTTTCCAACGAGCTATGATTCACATTTTTCAACCCATTCTCTCGAGTGCCCTGATCTACATTGATGACATCTTACTCTTCTCAAACACTGAGAAAGAGCATGAAGACCTCCTTTCACAGTTTACTGCCCTAGTCGATCAGTATGGCATCATGCTTTCTGATAAGAAATCCTCGATCGGCTTATCCGAAATTGAATTCCTGGGCATGAAGATTTCTGCAGGACATTACTCTCCGAGTGACCATATTGCCAAAGAACTGCTGAAATTTCCTCCATCAAATCTCTCCCGACAATAGCTGCAACAGTTTCTTGGTATTGTTAATTACCTACGAAACTTTATCCCCAATGTCTCCCACTATACCTCTGTTCTTTCTGCCCTCCTCAAAAAGAACCCACAACCTTGGGAACAAAAACATTCTGAAGCCCTCCAACATCTCAAGGACATCACTCAAACCTTGCCACCACTCCAAATACCTTCTGATGGCCAGCGTATCTTGCAAACTGATGCAAGTGATACCCACTGGGGTGCTGTTTTACTTGAACAGCACGCCACCCACAAACATCTGTGTGGCTATGCCAGTGGAGCTTTCTCCCCTTCCGAGGCCCATTATCATACAGTCTATAAGGAGGTACTTGCGGTCAAATATGGAATCAAGAAGTTTGAATTTCATCTTATTGGTCATCATTTTAAAATCCAAATGGACAATTCATCCTTTCCCAGAGTCCTGGATTTCAAAAATAAGACCATCCCGGAGAAACAGCTTCTTCGCTGGGCTGAATAGTTTTCAAAATATGATTTCTTTGTGGAACACATCAAGGGCAAAGATAATATCATTGCCGACCTTCTCTCACGGCCCTCTCAATTGGTGTCTTCATCTGAACTCTTCCCTTTGGCCTTCATGGCTGGTCCAACTCCTAACCCGTTTTGTTGCAGATGTGGATGGTATACTAATCATTGGGCCCAAGAATGTCCTTTTTACAGACCCGGCCTTAGTGGCTGGAATGCTCTTGATCCAGGCCAATGTTCTGCCTCCGGCCCTCCTGAACCTGAAGTGTTATGTCCACCAGGCCTTCCTAAACCCGCTCTACCTGGTCCACAAACCACACATCCCTTAGGGGATTTCATTTGGACTCAAATCGATCATCCAGCTCTCTGGACTGACCCTTCCCCAATCCAGCTCACCTTTCCACCCGGACTCCATCGTCCTTGCATTTGATTTTGAGGTGCGACTATTTGCGGATTTTGGAAATCTTTGCTTCAGACTTTTGAAAGTCCTGAAACAACTTTTGTTGGTGATAGAGTTGCATGCGGACCTCAAGTGCCAATTGGTATAGTCTGCCCAAAGTACACATGGGAACACTGGAACAGGACTGTTGAAGAAACTTATACATCTTCGAGGAGTTTTCTCTTGTCTCCTCTTTACCAGAGGTCATCTCCTCGAAGATGTATAAGTTTCTTCAACAGTCCCGTTCCAGTGTTCCCATGTGTACTTTGGGCAGACTATACCAATTGGCACTTGAGGTCCGCATGCAACTCTGTGACCAACAAAAATTGTTTCAGGACTTTCAAAAGTCTGAAGCAAAGATTTCCAAAATTTGCAAACAGTCGCACCTCAAAATCAAATGCAAGGATACTAGTTGTCCATGTGCCACCAAAAAGAAAAAGCATTTTCATAGATGGAAGAGAAGCCAATCCACACGCCCCCACAAGCGAACGGCTCGCCCTCATCACAAACCGTTTCGCTTCTTCGAGAAACGCCACCAACGTGGCAAGAAAGGAGATCGTTGTTATATTTGTGGGCAAAAAGGACATTTTGCAAAAACTTGTCCAAATAGTCCCACAAAGTCAGCCTGCCTGATCTCTTTGGTCACCAAAGAAACTAGTTTGTCAGATGCTGATATTGAATCTCTCTTCTCCGAGCAAGAAGAAATGACTCCTGAAACTGCTTTTGGTCTTAAATACAAAGACAATTCCTCAGAGTCCAGTGAACCTGACCAATTTTCCAACGATGACTCTGCATCTGATTATGATGATCATTTCCAAAACCTTCAAGCCGAACCCATCAAGATCACACAACCTGCTGTACCTCTCAATCTTCTTCCCACCAAATATGCTCGGCCACTCCTTGTTATCGGTTTTCTGGATACTGGTGCCCATAAAAGCTTCCTCAATCCCTCTCTACTCCCACCTGAAGCTTGGACTCAACACTACCAACATTTTAAGGCCGCAGATGGGAAAGTCTTTCGCACTGAGCTCATTACCAAAAACCCAATTGGCATCCAATTCTTTCCTGGATGCACCATCTGGACCAAAGTCATCGGCACCAAACTCCCCGACAAAGATCTCCTGATTGGTTTTGATATCTACCAGCAGGCTGGGAAGTTACAGATTCTTCCCACAGGACTCAAGTATAAACGGTTCTTCCGTCCTTATACTGATGTCCTTCGCCTCTATTCCCTTACAGAGACCAGTAGCCGTTTCAAGAAATGGTCACTTGACTTACTACCTTTCTGCACCAACAATCACGCTGAGTTCACTCATCCTTCTCCTTTGTGGAAAAACTCAGCTTTCTTTGTTTCTCTCCCTTTCAAGCTTAAAGAGGATGTTAATCCTACCAAAGCTACTCATCCAGGGATGAGTCCTACAGATTTACAGTTAGCCCGAGAAGAATGTACCCAGTTACTACAACAGGGGTTAATTGAACCCACTCTGTCTGAATGGGCATGCCAGGCCTTTTATGTGGACATCACTCAAACCTTGCCACCACTCCAAATACCTTCTGATGGCCAGCGTATCTTGCAAACTGATGCAAGTAATACCCACTGGGTTGCTATTTTACTTGAACAGCACGCCACCCACAAACATCTGTGTGGCTATGCCAGTGGAGCTTTCTCCCCTTCCGAGGCCCATTATCATACAGTCTATAAGGAGGTACTTGCGGTCAAATATGGAATCAAGAAGTTTGAATTTCATCTTATTGGTCATCATTTTAAAATCCAAATGGACAATTCATCCTTTCCCAGAGTCCTAGATTTCAAAAATAAGACCATCCCAGAGAAACAGCTTCTTCGCTGGGCTGAATGGTTTCGAAATATGATTTCTTTGTGGAACACATCAAGGGCAAAAATAATATCATTGCCGACCTTCTCTCAATCCCCCCTCAATTGGTGTCTACATCTGAACTCTTCCCTTTGGCCTTAATGGCTGGTCCAACTCCTAACCCGTTTTGTTGCAGATGTGGACGGTATACTAATCATTGGGCCTAAGAATGTCCTTTTTACAGACCCAGCCTTAGTGGCTGGAATGCTCTTGATCCAGGCCAATGTTCTGCCTCCGGCCCTCCTGAACCTGAAGTGTTATGTCCACCAGGCCTTCCTGAACCCGCTCTGCCTGGTCCACAAACCACACATCCCTTAGGGGATTTCATTTGGACTCAAATCGATCATCCAGCTCTCTGGACTGACCCTTCCCCAGTCCAGCTCACCTTTCCACCCGGACTCCATCGTCCTGATCTCTTTCAAATACAAGAGTATGCCAAAAATCATCTCTTCCCCTATCTTATGACCTTCCAGAAATACCAAGGAAAAACACTCACAGCACCTAATTCGTATTCCCCAGATTACCCTTTTTCCCGAATCAGTATTTTTCATATTTATGATTTCTGCGATGAAGAACTTTGGTATAATTGGTGACTTCACACACTTTACTATGGGATGATCAAACTCCGGGTCCGGGATATGCTTGAGTATTTGCTTGACTTAGACTTTTCCGGCTCCAATCAATGAGCATGTCTTCAACTTTTTGCTCCTCTCAGCACCTGGCGAACTGATTTATATAACCATCTCAGATAAGCCCCTCCTGCGAAAAGGGATTTCTTATACATTACCTATGTTTTACATAGGTCATATGGGGGCAGCCTGCCCATACCATTCCCTGTCTGCCACCTATACAAAACCCTATATGATCCAGATCCTAGTCCTCATTTTTTACATCATGCGTGGCGCTATCTGTGTCACATGAACGGTTATGATCGTCGTAACATACAGCTGCACACCACAGCCTTATGTCCTCCATCAACAATTCCTTCATATTTTCAGGATTCCCACTTGACGAAAGACCACCCGAGGATGACCCAGGACCATATGCTGACCTCACAGATGACCAAATAACTGCCTGGGAAGACGAACAGACACGCATGACCCACGTGTTGTCTGACTCTAAGTCAGATCCCAACTTGGACTGGGACCATGAACCCATCAATAAATAAAGTTGTCTGTCCTGTATTATTAAAGTTGTCTACTATTAAAGTTGTCTGTCCTATAGTCTTAAAGATGTCCGTCCATTCCTGTCATCCTGTCCGGTCATCAGCCTTTTGTGTTACTCTCCTTTTCACCTGTTACCCAGGTTACCAGGGGAAGTCAAACCGGTAACCTCGGTTACTGGTCGCCTTGTATGCCTATAAATAGCTTGCATTAATAAGAACGGAGGGGAGACAAAAATTTTAAGAAAAACACTCTGTTTATATGGCTCTCTAAAGCTTTCGTTCACTGAGTCTCTGATTCAGTATTATCTCAGTCTGATATCCTCTTTTCTGCTTCTAATGTTAAGATACTACGGTCTTCCTGGAAGACTGTTACCCCTGAAGTGTAATGCCCGTGGGTCCTCGAATGAGAAAAGAGGCAGGGTTACTAAGGGCTAACAGAGATCTGGGGAGCTCCCGGTCAAGTATGGTAACGGAGCCACTTCTGCACTGGAAGTGAGATATGAAATACTTAGTATTCTCATATTAATGAGTTTTGTGCTCATTTAGACAAGAGAAATACCAGATGAACGATAATACTTGATGAACAGACAAAGTGAATATCTCCAAAAACATGACTACAAAAGCCAACCAGTTTCCGTCTATCCTTTCGTCTAATACTATCCCAGAAAATTTAAAACAAACAATAACCAACAAAATCGACCATCTTGTTGAAATTACCCACATTCCTTACCCATCGTCAATCCTTATGCGATCTTCAAGAAAGGCTTTTTTACCCGATCCATTCGATCCCTCATCACCACAAGACGTCCTCTTGTAAAGGAATATATCCAGTCTTCCCGGCTGGCTCAGTGTTCCTTAACCTCCACCACAACTGAACAGTACGTTACCCTTGAACTTCCTCCTGAGTTCATCGCTCAATGGCTTCAACAAGGGTTCACTCACCTCCATCTTGGAACAATCCATCTCATCCTTTCGTATCACGGCAGGAAAGGGTTACCCGTCACAGCTCGGCTATCTTTACTAGATAGTCGGTACCAGCACTATCAAGATGCTGTGATTGGCACCATCTTAACAACCTTAAATGCCGGCAGTGTGGTTTTGACCTTTTTCCCGAATTTCAATATATCCCTTATGGATAGGCAGCTCTCAACTTGTCTAAAATTGCAAGTCCAACTCTGTGGAGCACCACAGATTGCCCAGGCTATTTCTGCCACCGTCTATCATCAGATCGTATATCAACTTCAGGACCATGCGGTTAATCTCTGCTTACCTGATGTCTCCTCAGATCCAGTCTTTATTTATGCTAATGAACAGATGACCCCTACCATTGTGCAAACTCCACGACAGATCAAAAAGGATGCCCTTGAAAAACTGATACCACTTTCATGGATCAAAAATTATGAGCAGTTAGTTGCTCCAGCCACACCAGTACAGATCCAAGATCCTCAGTTCATCCGCAACAAGGATGGACAGGTAAAAACAATCTTCCCCGCTGCTTCCTCCTCATCTGATTCTGACCTTTTTCATACCTTGATGATCGAACCAGTCTTCAAACCATATGATAAGAAAATTCCCATCAGTTGCTTCTTTCCTGATGGTGATCATGCTTATGTCTCCCACATAAATGGCCATTTTATTTGGGATTCGGCTCCAGAAACCTGTGATCTAGGTTGTTCTTGTCTTCAAGATATTGATGTGTATGCATCGGTATCGCCCAGACGGCCTTCACGGCCCCATCCCTCCTTTTGTTGTAAAGATCACCAGAAACCTCGTGAGCCTTCTCCACCACCACCCTCTTCCCAAGGGTGTCGAACTACACGAGATGCTTGGATTTTACAAAGAGAACCACCACCTCCTCTAACAATGTACCATGAAGCTTTGGCTCTTCTCCAAAAAGGTCATGTAGATCTCTGTCTCCCCGAAGCCAAGCAACACTTACACCTAAACCTTTTGGGATGCCATCATGACCCTGTTGTCACGAGGCCACCAGTCCCACCTCAAGAATGTTTCATGTTTGACGAAGCTGATTTCCCTCCTCTTCCAGGAGAAGATTCTACCACTATTCAGCAACGACCATATGTCATTCCCCGAAAAATTAAACCTGATGGCTCCACCTCTCTCAATCAGGCTGAACAGGTCTTAAATTGGCAGACCCGTAATGGAGTTGCCCAGAACCATCTCTTACACAAAATCAACCAAAAGGTTGACCAAGTCTTAGTGAGCCACACCTCCCAGGAAAAGAAGCTTGACTCCTTGACCTCCCAGTTAACGAGACTTGAAAGAGACTTCTCTCAGCAACTTGCTGAAGCAACCAACAGACTTCACCAAAAGCTTCGAAAATATAAGGATTACACACATCCGTCCATTCTTCGCACACAAGCCAAGATTGAAATGCTTGAGAAAGAGTTATTTGCTGCTCAAACACTAAAAGACAGGCGTACTTCTGGGAAACCTGACCTTTTCCCTGAATTTGGTCTTTCTTCAACGTTACAGCCTCAACCAGATCGTCCTGATCCTATGTTCAACATTTTTGGATCAGCTCGCGCCTTGAGTACGAGCTCTGATACAAAAACCAGGCATTCCCGACATTCACGAAAAGGAAAAGAGACTATGCATACTTTTCTTCTCCAATCCAGATGATCCAACAAGTTAAAGGACACTTCTTCGGCTTCCTCCTACGACACAGCTAGTACCCTAGCGTTGTCCGGGTTCTCAGAACCGTCCTTTTCACCCACGTCCTCCTTTTTCTCCTCGTCTGTTTCACAGCAGATTCTTATGAATACTGCTCGCCCTGATCCAACTCGCTCTTCCTCTGAATCCAATCATGCTGAAACCTCATACAGACAAAGACCTCCAAAAAAGAAAACTAGTTCCACTGATTGGTTTTCTTTGGATGATGTTCCAGTTCATAAGAGGGTTGAACGATTTCAACTCTTTGCGGCATGGATTGATAAGGAAATGTTACTTCCTGATGCCAATATGTTTGAAGTTTTACAAGAATTTGTCTCACGCACAACAGGTACACTCAGATCCTACTTTTATTCTCTACTTGAAGCTAGTCGAGTGCAGTTCTTCCAAAGCGTGTCAACTGCCATGGCAATTGGCTATCCTTATAATGAATTCCATGGCGATTTTAATGACGATATTCAGACATACAAAACTGAATATTATGCTCGCAATGTTGCTCCATTGAAGAAAAGGATCTAAAAAAGCACTATAGCATCATGGCCAAGCTCTTCTATACATTGGGCAGCACCAATGATCTGAAAGAAGTTTTTGTCTCCTCTTTACCAGAGGTCATCTCCTCGAAGATGTATAAGTTTCTTCAACAGTCCCGTTCCAGTGTTCCCATGTGTACTTTGGGCAGACTATACCAATTGGCACTTGAGGTCCGCATACAACTCTATGACCAACAAAAGTTGTTTTAGGACTTTCAAAAGTCTGAAGCAAAGATTTCTAAAATCTGCAAACAGTCGCACCTCAAAATCAAATGCAAGGACGATGGAGTCCGAGTGGAAAGGTGAGCTGGACTGGGGAAGGGTCAGTCCAGAGAGCTGGATGATCGATTTGAGTCCAAATGAAATCCCCTAAGGGATGTGTGGTTTGTGGACCAGACAGAGCGGGTTCAGGAAGGCCTGGTGGACATAACACTTCAGGTTCAGGAGGGCCGGAGGCAGAACATTGGCCTGGATCAAGAGCATTCCAGCCACTAAGGCCGGGTCTGTAAAAAGGACATTCTTGAGCCCAATGATTAGTATACCGTCCACATCTGCAACAAAAGAGGTTAGGAATTGGACCAGCCATGAAGGCTAAAGGGAAGAGTTCAGATGTAAACACCAATTGAGAGGGCCGTGAGAGAAGGTCGGCAATGATATTATCTTTGCCCTTGATGTGTTCCACAAAGAAATCATATTTTGAAAACCATTCAGCCCAACGAAGAAGCTGTTTCTCCGGGATGGTCTTATTTTTGAAATCCAGGACTCTGGGAAAGGATGAATTGTCCATTTGGATTTTAAAATGATGACCAATAAGATGAAATTCAAACTTCTTGATTCCATATTTGACCGCAAGTACCTCCTTATAGACTGTATGATAATGGGCCTCGGAAGGGGAGAAAGCTCCACTGGCATAGCCACACAGATGTTTGTGGGTGGCGTGCTGTTCAAGTAAAACAGCACCCCAGTGGGTATCACTTGCATCAGTTTGCAAGATACGCTGGCCATCAGAAGGTATTTGGAGTGGTGGCAAGGTTTGAGTGATGTCCTTGAGATGTTGGAGGGCTTCAGAATGTTTTTGTTCCCAAGGTTGTGGTTTCTTTTTGAGGAGGGCAGAAAGAACAGAGGTATAGTGGGAGACATTGGGGATAAAGTTTCGTAGGTAATTAATAATACCAAGAAACTGTTACAGCTATTGTCGGGAGAGATTTGATGGAAGAAATTTCAGCAGTTCTTTGGAAATATGGTCACTCGGAGAGTAATGTCCTGCAGAAATCTTCATGCCCAGGAATTCAATTTCGGATAAGCCGATCAAGGATTTCTTATCAGAAAGCATGATGCCATACTGATCGACTAGGGCAGTAAACTGTGAAAGGAGGTCTTCATGCTCTTTCTTAGTGTTTGAGAAGAGTAAGATGTCATCAATGTAGATCAGGGCACTCGAGAGAATGGGTTGAAAAATGCGAATCATAGCTCGTTGGAAAATGGATGGGGCAGTTTTGAGGCCGAATGGCATGATTGTCCACTGATACTGGGCATCGGGGATACAGAAAGCCGTCTTGTGTCTTTCACCAGGTTCAAGACCGAGTTGCCAAAACCCGGCCTTCAAATCAAATTTAGAAAAGACCCTTGCTTTAGAGAAATGCACGAACAAGGAAGATATCTTGGGAAGAGGAAATTTGTCATCTTTCAAGAAATGGTTCAGTGGTTTGTAATCGATGACCAGTCGTTTTTTTCCTCGGATGAGCTCAGTTCGTTTTTCCACATAAAAGGCCTGGCATGCCCATTCAGACAGAGTGGGTTCAATTAACCCCTATTGTAGTAATTGGGTACATTCAAAGGGAGAATGTAACTGGGTACATTCGGGCTAACTGTGAATCTGTAGGACTCATCCCTGGATGAGTAGCTTTGGTAGGATTAACATCCTCTTTAAGCTTGAAAGGGAGAGAAACAAAGAAAGCTGAGTTTTTCCACAAAGGAGAAGGATGAGTGAACTCAGCGTGATTGTTGGTGCAGAAAGGTAGTAAGTCAAGTGACCATTTCTTGAAACAGCTACCGGTCTCTATAAGGGAATAGAGGCGAAGGACATCAGTATAAGGACGGAAGAACAGTTTATACTTGAGTCCTGTGGGAAGAATCTGTAACTTCCCAGCCTTCTGGTAGATATCAAAACCAATCAGGAGATCTTTGTCGGGGAGTTTGGTGCCGATGACTTTGGTCCAGATGGTGCATCCAGGAAAGAATTGGATGCCAATTGGGTTTTTGGTAATGAGCTCAGTGCGAAAAACTTTCCCATCTGCGGCCTTAAAATGTTGGTAGTGTTGAGTCCAATCTTCAGGTGGGAGTAGAGAGGGATTGAGGAAGCTTTTATGGGCACCAGTATCCAGAAAACCGATAACAAGGAGTGGCCGAGCATATTTGGTGGGAAGAAGATGGAGAGATACAACAGGTTGTGTGATCTTGATGGGTTCGGCTTGAAGGATTTGGAAATGATCATCATAATCAGATGCAGAGTCATCGTTGGAAAATTGGTCAGGTTCACTGGACTCTGAGGAATTGTCTTTGTATGTAAGACCAAAAGCAGTTTCAGGAGTCATTTCTTCTTGCTCGGAGAAGAGAGATTCAATATCAGCATCTGACAAACTAGTTTCTTTGGTGACCAAAGAGATCAGGCGGGCTGACTTTGTGGGACTATTTGGACAAGTTTTTGCAAAATGTCCTTTTTGCCCACAAATATAACAACGATCTCCTTTCTTGCCACGTTGGTGGCGTTTCTTGAAGAAGCGAAACGGTTTGTGATGAGGGCGAGCCGTTCGCTTGTGGGGGCGTGTGGATTGGCTTCTCTTCCATCTATGAAAATGCTTTTTTTTTTGGTGGCACATGGACAACTAGTATCCTTGCATTTGATTTTGAGGTGCGACTGTTTGCAGATTTTGGAAATCTTTGCTTCAGACTTTTGAAAGTCCTGAAACAACTTTTGTTGGTCATAGAGTTGCATGCGGACCTCAAGTGCCAATTGGTATAGTCTGCCCAAAGTACACATGGGAACACTGGAACGGGACTGTTGAAGAAACTTATACATCTTCGAGGAGATGACCTCTGGTAAAGAGGAGACAAAAACTTCTTTCAGATCATTGGTGCTGCCCAATGTATAGAAGAGCTTGGCCATGATGCCATAGTGCTTTTGTAGATCCTTTTCTTCAATGGAGCAACATTTGCGAGCATAATATTCAGTTTTGTATGTCTGAATATCGTCATTAAAATCGCCAAGGAATTCATTATATAGATAGCCAATTGCCATGGCAGTTGACGCGCTTTGGAAGAACTGCACTCGACTAGCTTCAGGTAGAGAATAAAAGTAGGATCTGAGTGTACCTATTGTGCGTGAGACAAATTCTTGTAAAACTTCATACATATTGGCATCAGGAGGTAACATTTCCTTATCAATCCACGCCGTAAAGAGTTGAAATCGTTCAACCCTCTTATGAACTGGAACATCATCCAAAGAAAACCAATCAGTGGAACTAGTTTTCTTTTTTGGAGGTCTCGGTCTGTATGAGGTTTCGGCATGATTGGATTCAGAGGAAGAGCGAGTAGGATCAGGGCGAGCAGTATTCATAAGAATCTGCTGTGAAACAGACGAGGAGGAAAAGGAGGACGTGGGTGAAAAGGAGGGTTCTGAGAACCCGGACGACGCTAGGGTACTAGCTGTGTCGTCGGAGGAAGCCGAATAAGTGTCCTTTAACTTGTTGGATCGTCTGGATTGGAGAAGAAAAGTATGCATAGTCTCTTTTCCTTTTCGTGAATGTCGGGAATGTCTGGTTTTTGTATCAGAGCTCGTACTCGAGGCGCGAGCTGATCCAAAAATGCTGAACATAGGATCAGGACGATCTGGTTGAGGCTGTAACGTTGAAGAAAGACCAGATTCAGGGAAAAGGTAAGGTTTCCCAGAAGTACGCCTGTCTTTTAGTGTTTGAGCAGCAAATAACTTTTTCTCAAGCGTTTCAATCTTGGCTTGTGTGCCAAGAACGGACGGATGTATGTAATCCTTATATTTTCGAAGCTTTTGGTGAAGTCTGTTGGTTGCTTCAGCAAGTTGCTGAGAGAAGTCTCTTTCAAGTCTCGTTAACTGGGAGGTCAAGGAGTCAAGCTTCTTTTCCTGGGAGGTGTGGCTGACTAAGACTTGGTCAACCTTTTGGTTGATTTTGTGTAAGAGATGGTTCTGGGCAACTCCATTACGGGTCTGCCAATTTAAGACCTGTTCAGCCTGATTGAGAGAGGTGGAGCCATCAGGTTTAATTTCTCGGGGAATGACATATGGTCGTTGCTGAATAGTGGTAGAATCTTCTCCTGGAAGAGGAGGGAAATCAGCTTCGTCAAACATGAAACATTCTTGAGGTGGGACTGGTGGCCTCGTGACAATAGGGTCATGATGGCATCCCAAAAGGTTTAGGTGTAAGCGTTGCTTGGCTTCGGGGAGACAGAGATCTGCAAGACCTTCTTTTTGGAGAAGAGCCAAAGCTTCATGGTAGATTGTTAGAGGAGGTGGTGGTTCTCCTTTTAAAATCCAAGCATCTCGTGTAGTTCGACACCCTTGGGAAGAGGGTGGTGGTGGAGAAGGCTCACGAGGTTTCTGGTGATCTTTACAACAAAAGGAGGGATGGAGTCGTGAAGGCCGTCTGGGCGATACCGATGTATACACATCAATATCTTGAAGACAAGAACAACCTGGATCACAGGTTTCTGGAGCCGAATCCCAAATAAAATGGCCGTTTATGTGGGAGACATAAGCATGATCACACAACCACATAAATCATTCCTTATTACGCACAAAAAATAAACTACGAAACTACGTCTAAGCATAAAACACGAAAAATCCGGGGTTTATAGTAACATGCAAAGCAACTATAAAAATTTCATCTCATATAAACACACTTAATACAAGCTCGTACATACTAAAGTGTAATCGTCCTCTATTATGCATAATGCATAAAAAAATATTATGGTGAGATCCTGGAACTTTTGAGCTACTTGGGCCTGAAAGTTCATTTGAGGATCATCAAAATTAGTAGACCTTAGCTTATAGCTCGAGATCATTTCTGAGATTATGGTAGGTTTTGATAATTTTAACGGATATTATCTATTATCAATTTAAGGAGTGAAAAATATAAATAGAGTGCTATTATGGGTTTTGGAATTTTGGGACCATATATTGGTCTACTAATGGTTTACAAAGTTATATAAATTTTTATAGAATTTTTCGGAGGTGTGCTCAAATTGATTTGATTTTTCTAAAATGTATATGGAGATATTTTATTTTTGATAAGTTATATATTTTTTTTAAAATAATTTTAAAGTTTTGATGGGATATATTATTATAAGGATTTCAAAAAAATTTGAGATACTTTTTAGAGAAATATAGTGTTAATTATGAATTTTTACTGATTCACTAGAATTAATAAGTAATATTTATTATTATTATTATTAATTATTGTTTAATATATTATATTATATTAGGGTTAAAACAACAGATAACCTTGTTTTTTTGCCTTGAAATGACGTTGTACTACAGTTAGGTTTTGTGCCTCCGTCAAGAATCTTTCACCATTGTCTTTGACCTGCTTTTAAATAGACACGGGTTGAAGGCAAAACATTCTTATCTGGTGAGTTTGGAGTATGGTTTTTCTCACAAAAAGTTTTGTTGTGAATTCACGAACCCATTCCAGTCGAAATCATGAATTTTGGTGCTATAAGGGCTGTATTCTAGGTTGATTTTCAGACATTTAAGATCGGATCCTTCTCCCCTCTAATTGCTCCATTTCCAATGGTAAATTTTTGATCCTTTTATACAATTATACTCGACTTAAACTGATATTTAATTTGGTATATAATTCGCACATTATAGTATTGTATTGGAGGTTTTACATGTTTGGAATATTAGGATTTTCTATAAAAATTCTTGGTTGGAGGTTGAAAACGACCCAATCAAATTTAAATAACAGGTCATTACCTCCAAACTGAGAGCCAGGTTGTCAGGACATGCATTGTTCGGTAAGGATAACATATCGCCAAATGATTTAGGCAACGAGTCGTTTGATAGGTGGGAATGGGTCTTGCCCAAGCCTCAGGCTTTGGCAATGTGGCATTCGCCCTATGGAGCCTCGTGTCACACTCTAGTAAGCTTGAATGATGCATTGTCAATGCCCTCTGGTGTCAAGTAGCACGCTTTGGTTGGTAATAATAAATATTTAGTACAAAAATATGCGAAAATGGTAAATAATTCAGAAAATAGTAAGAAATTGAGAAAAATTCTGAAAAAATTACAAAAAACTTTAAATTTAATTTGGAGACGCCAGAGAATGAGGTTATATGGAGGGATACTATCACACCTCGAACCCCAAAATTCCACGTGACAGTTCCGTCGTAGGCCCATTATACATATTACTTACTAATAAGTAGCATATATAATAAATCTACAAGATTAATTTTATAAACGATAGCGGAAGAAAAGAATAGATATAATGTTAGCGGCTTTTTAATATACAATAGTGTTGTTTGGATAGCACTTGTCACTTTTATTAGCTAATTTATATTTCATACATTTTTGATTATGTACATCGACTCACACCCAACCACAACCATGCAAACAATATGCATAGGTAGATGTTGCAGGGAAACCCAAAAGTAGAAATAGGCACAACACACTCTACTATCACAAGCTTATTATATTATGTAACTGACCGTGAATCGGATGGGATTTTCAACTGATGATCAATGATTTGGCAAGAAAACAAGTCAGGTGAGTCGGAGACTTATCATATCATCAAAATGATTTAGTATGGTACATGAGGCAACCATACCTAAATAAAACAACAATGCATAATCATAGTATTATAAATCCACAAATAAAAGCAAAACAAGTAATCAATTATGATATCCCTTCTTAGGCGAGTACATATAGCACAAATTTGGGCTAGCATACTCTCATAGTCTTTCTGGGCCCTGGATAAGATTAAGATTTGTCAGTGGTAACCTCATTGATATTCATCTCAATTTAAGGTTCTCTTATACACAGTGATACTGGCTATTTGAAATTTATCTAGAGCCCATTCCATTGAAAATGCCGGGTCGTTAGGTGATGGTAGCTCCAGCTAATCGATTCCCAAGACCTGTAAGAAATGGTTAATCAATGCGCATTTACTAATAAAACCCCATCCAACCTTATTCCTTGTGATCCGACATCTTCACGCCTCGTTACCAAACCTGGAGAGCTCTTGAGGGTGACGTAGGTTACCCTATACCGACTCATGCTGCTTTCACATTATTACCAAATAACACACAACACAATTTGACGATCATATTATCTTAACGTCTCATAAATGCATAAACTGGGTCAGACAATTAACGATCACCAACACTTGACTAGATATGCATGTTCATGCAATTCAAATTGTTTCTTATAATAGAAACATAAAATCTGTTATGCATTCACACACAACCAACCACTCACAGTTTACGACACTTCTTCCTCGGAATCTAATTCCAGAGGAGATTGGTTTTGACGATTTAATATCACACCTGTTAACAAAATTTTATCTATATATTATTCTCACATCATATCATAATTTCTTAATTACACACTTCCGACTTGCAAATCATAACAATACTGCATAAACATCGATCTAATGAAATTTCGGTCATTCTCATTATTTTTCCTATTTTTCTATCAACTTCTTTGATTTAATTGACATATCTAATCATTTCAGATTTAAGCAAACTTAATACCATTGGAATCCTCATAATTTCTAATATTTTTCTTAATTTTCCATATTTTTTTCTCTTTTTTCTATTTTTCCTTTATTTTTTTCTTCATTTTCTAGTTTTTTTGTCAATTCCTGTAAATTTCCAATCAATTTTCCATAGATCAACTTGTGGCAGCACGAGTGCGTGGCAGCACGAGTGCGTGCCAGCACCACATCCCAACCTTTGGAATGCTGACACGTGGCTCGCTCTCTGCTTGCCATGGCTGGTTTGAGCCTGTCCTCTTGGCTTAAACGACCGGTCATTTTCTTACCTATCAAACTACATGTCACTTAATTTCCTATTAGATGATGAGTCACTTACTGTGGGTTCTAAACTACATGTATCTCATGCTTAATTTAAATGACATGTCTTCTATGCTTAAAGTAAATGACTAGTATCCTAATCCTTTTATAGACGGCTTGTCGTATGGACAGCCTTGGACGATCCGTCATCCAAGGTTGTCCCTAATCTCCAGCTTGACGTAATCCCTGCAACCCTACCAAAAAATTTCCCCCCTTTTGCTAAATGTTCTGATTTCACCTCAAACACACCATATAACTTTAAAAATAGCAAGCTAACATCAATACAAACCAAAGCCAGCCATTATTATTCATTTTAATCAAATCTAAAACCATCGATTCAAGGGTTTAAGGTGCCTGAGTTTTCGGAAAAAGAGCATACCCCAGATGTCGACACTCACTCAATTTCCTCTCAACTTCTCTCGGAGCTCACTCGTCGTCATCCGTCCCAGGTCTTTCTCACACCAAAATGTCAAATTTCAGGCTCAGTTGGGATTATACCCACGTGTGGCATCTTTGCTGGAGCTTCTCCGACTATGTGTGTATTGGTTGAGTTGATAGGTGGATTGCGAGCACGTATAAAGCACGGAAAGGGTTCTGTTGATGACTAATCCCTGCAGCTAATACGATAGCGTTTTAGTTCTGAAGAAATGGTGCCGTATGGGGGGAGAAGAAATAAGGTTTCCAGCCCAAGTCTGATAGGATCTAGCATAGTGAGAATCGATTAGGTGGAGTTTCCATCACCTATTGTCTCAACATCGTCAATGGAATGGGCTATGAGATAAATGTTTTACATTGACATGCTGTGTAAGGAAACATGAAATTTGATATATGAGAGCATGTAATGTACCACTGACACAATATATGTTAGTCCAGTCACAGTCTTGTTTGTGTTGAGGATTCTGTATAGTTTTACTATGACCCCATGTTGTTGAATATGTGCCATATTTTATGACTACATTGTGTGTCATCATAATAAATTGAATTTTGTTTTGCTTTCTAAGAAAAGAATTGGTCTATGCTTTTACCATCCATTCACTTGGATAGTTCTATCAGATTTTGGACATTTGAATGCAGGAGTAACAAGTAGGAGCTCACTCTCAGGCACTACAAGAAAGTTGAGGAATACGTTAGTGAAATGAGGTAAATTGTATGAATATTATATTTATAATGTTTCCCTTTATTTTCTTTGAGTATGATGGGGCTATTGCTATAAGTTTACACCTAAATAGTTCCACTAAGCCTGATTATTGTACAATGTTATCTAGAATGACATCGTACCTTCTTTTTAATTCCATTGTGTATTAATTCAAATAATTCTTTCTATACCATCTCCACTTTAGTTTTGAACCACCAGCCTAGTAGGTTTACTATTTGTATGGCTTAGATTTGAGTAGTGTATATAGTAGGTCTACAACGATTGGCCTACAACGAGTGCCACACAATGTTTGGATTCTAGGACATGACAATTAAAAAATAATACAAGTACTCCAATGGGTTCGCAAAACCTAAATCACTGCAATCATACAATATATCATTCATATCGGGCAATTGACCAATTTTATTAGGATAGACTAGAAATCACTTTTGTTATGCTTTCTGTCTCGACCAAAAATCCCACTGGTGTATTTTTTTTCCAATTTCACTTTAATTGAAAAATATGATATAATAATTAATTAATTAGCCCCATTACCAAAGTTTTCTATAGGATAAGGAGATGTGACCACCTATGTCTGTATACTAAATCTGTACTGATTTTATATCTATATATATCATAGTTATATACATAGATTCCACATTCAAAATTGCACGATAATCATTATTAAATATAATAGATATGTTGTGAGGTCTCATATTTTAGAGGGTTGAGCCTGAAGCCTAATAACTCCATAAACAATAATTTGGTGGGCTTATAACCAATAAGCCGAAAGTTTATGCGAATACATTGACATTAGTGAAATGGATGAGTATGGATAACAAACTAGGTTAATCGGGGACAGTTGTCGTTTGGTTAGAACGAAAGTGTGTAGCTCGAAAGAAAATATTTTTGGTATCATATTTATATCTCTTCCTATCAAGTTATTCGGATTTACAGGTGTATTTCTTAGCTTCTGACACCTCTGAAGAATCTCAAATGGCATGATTCTTAAAACTTGGTATCTGGGGTAATTTTGTCTTTTTATATCCCAATACCTATCGAACCTTGTAATCTGAATCTTTTGATGATTAAAACCCTTGAATCCATCCCTTGAGACTCATGAGGGAGTAATCTTACACGATAACTTGGGTATTATATACATAGAGATATGTCTATATATGACGTAAAAATAAAAAGAGGAGATAAATGAATGATGTTGATGATCTAAGATCATGGATAGATATACGGATAGAATGCAAGTGAATGTAAGTTTTATGAAATTTTTTGAAAAGATATTCTTAATTATTATTATTTTTTAAGTATATCATATGATATTATATTTTTAATAAATTATATATATTAAAAAAATAATTTTTAGTTTGAATAGATTCTACTGTTTATAAGGACTCTATTGTAATTTTCAGGGTATTTTTCTGATGAATATACTATTTATTGTGAATTATTAAATATTTAGTATATTAAAAGAAATAATATTTATATTATGCTTATATTATTATCATTTATAAAAAATAAAAAAAAGAAATATCAAAATGAGGATAACCCTATCACTTTGACCGAAATGGTCAAAATGGCAGGATGCTCTGTCGTTTTGATGAGCTTGGCATTTGAGCTGAGCTACGTTGTCTTGCTGAGAACAACGTCATTACAGCCTTGGAAGGGTTGCCGATTTTTCTTGTCCAATGACTCACCGATTAAAGGGTTATACCAATTTGAAATCGAGAATTTGGGCATTTGATACCTAGCCCCGTAAATCTCTTCTTTTACCCCATACATCGATCGTTTTGTAGTCTTGAGCCCGTTCATGCATCTTTCGGCCAATTTCATGAACTATCTGGTGAGTTTCACCGTCTGTATGTCGGAAAATAGATCTGAATCTTACAAAGTTAGAACTCGTGATATAGGAAATTTTATCGTGTTATTTTTTTTTGAGATGATTCCTTGGACTGTGGCAAAATATTTTGTGTAGATGAGGTGTAGGGAGGGACTCGGAGAATGGCAGATCGCCATTTAGGTTTTACCTTTGGTTCACATAAACCAGTGGCTGAATATAACTGCGGATGACACATTGTTTGCATGCCATCTGATTGACTTGTCGTTCATAGGAGAGTGTGAATGACATGTGTGAGGTTTCATAATTTAATGTGTTGAAACGAATAAGTATGAATTATAGATCGGTGAATACCGAAACTGATAGTTATCAGGTATTGACGTAAGTGTATGACTCGATAGAAGCCAACTTAAGTATCGTGTTCGTACTCCAATCTTTCTAGTCATTTGGACTCGTAGGTGTGTTTCTTGACTCCTGAGACCTCTGAAAGAGCCTCAGGCGATGTATTTTTTGGAACTCGGTATCTGAGGATAATTTCATCTTTTCATACCTTAATATCTGTTAGTCTTGTAATCCAAGTCATTCAATGACTAAGGTCCTTGAGTTTACCAGTTGACACTCATAAGAAAATAATATGCATTATAAGAAACGAAATTAAAATGTTAAATTATTCGATAAAAATAATTACATCACAATTTAAGAATTTTATACAGAGGATTATGAATACAGGTGATATAAAAATAAAAAAGGTAAGGTACAAAAATAATTTTGATGGTTTAGGACCAGAGATAGGTCCTTATATTTAATATTAGTGTTTAGAAATTGTTAGGGAATTTTTGGGAGGGTAATTCCAATTATTAGTATTCTTCCTAATGAATAAAGTATAGTGCTGTATGTTTTAGGAAATTATGTAAGTAAAATAATATAATTTTTCATAATATTAATTTTACTGTTCATAAGGAGTTTAGGGTATTTTTCGAGGTATTTTTCTGATTAATATACTATTTTCTATGAATTTTTAAAAATTAAGTAAATTAAAAAGAAATAATATTTATATATTATTAATATTATTATTATTGTTATTATAAGATTAAAAAAAGAAAATAAAAAAATGTCAAAACGCTGGCTATCCTGCCATTTTGACCAGATTGGTCAAAATGGCAAGATGCCTTGCCGTTTTGACAAGCTTAGCCTTAAATCGAGCCTTTGTCGTTCATTCTAGAATTACTTCGTTTCACCTCTTGGTGAAATGACACCATTTCACCATTGGGAGGTTGCCGGTTTGTCCTTGTCCGGCGACCCACCGATTGAGGCAACCTTACCGCGTTTACAATTGGCATTTAGGCATTTTCACCCACAGCCCCAAAAACTGAAATTCTCCCTTTTAGAACATGGGTCCTTCTTCTGCGAGTGTAGATGTGTCTTTTACTCAATTTTTGGCCATCATAGGTGAACATTTTTTTCTCTTTCTCGTCTGAAATGATTAGATTTCTTTCATTGAAATCGTGAGGTTTTGGGTGAGTGAATTAACATGAAATTGGTAGGGTTTCGTTGTGCATAACATGAGGAAGTTTTTAGGGTAGGTTTTATGAATTGTTAAGAAGTGTTTTACACGTTGTAGAAGTTAGGGATTTTTGGAAACGAGAAATTACAGGTTCGGCCAGGGGAAGAAGATGACTGCGGACGACACGTAATCTGCAGGCAATCCGAAAAACATGTCGTTTAGGCGGCAGGATGGATGATATGTTGTCCGAGTATGACATAAATGACATGTCGTTTGGTCTGGTCCGGTAAGTTAGTTTAAGACTGGTTTTTGGGTGGTTATTGGGCCGAAACTGGTAGAACTATGGCTGTGTCATAGAATGACATGTGTCACGTTGACTTTGACCAAAAAATAAAAATTGACAGAAAACAAATTAAATTCGGGAAAAATTGAAATAAATTGAGAAAAATATGAAAAAATTCTAGAAATAATAAAACATTATAAGGAATCTGATGGTATAAATTTTTATGATTCTGATGAGTTTTGATGGGTTTAAAAATTAGTAGAATTTTCCAACAATTAGGGAAAAATACGGAAGTTTTCTGGATTGGATTTGAGGGAGATCTTTGAGTTCATAGGACAGGTTTAAGGACTTAGAAGTGTCTATTATGAGATTTTTAAGATTTGTATGATGATATTAAGTATCAGATTGCGATTATATGTGTAGGTTGCAATAAAAGGATCAGGAATCTGGATTGTATCCAGAAAGGAAATTGGGACGACAAAACTAAGAGTGTACAATTTGAATTTAATTCCCATCGTCTTAAATGAATTTTAATTGTCTTTACGTGATGCATGATATTTGTGAATTGCTTGCATGCATAAATGCATGATTGATGGGAAATTTCTTAAATCATGGCAAGTTTTGATTTCATGCATTTGATTGAATTGAAACATGCTTCTATGGTTATTTCCTAAGCTATAATTTAATGACGCGAATGTGATTGAGATAATTGTGATATGGGGGATGGCAACGTTGTACTGCCGAGTGGGAATCGTAAAAATAGCATAACAAATACCTCGTATGGCCTCAAGGTCCTACAAGAAGAATATCAAACCTTGTGTTGGAAAAGTGAAACATGTAAGGAACTAAGACAAAAATTAAAGTATAAATAATGAAGAACATTAAGGAATTAAATTCATTCTGATAAGGAACCCTAACTTTGCGGATTATAAGATAACATAAAAAATGTCTCGTTTGACTGACTAGTTATACGAAAAAATACTGATTGTGCTGAGAATATAACATTATCGTATAAGAAACCTAAATTCAAAATCATAAGAAGAAGAAATACTTAGAGGATAAATCCAACCTAGGAAAATCAAAGAATTTTTACTAAGAAACTTACCTAATAACTAATGAAAAACAATTAAGAAACTATTAAATGGGATTTCCAAAAAGGAAAAATTGAGAAAATTTTAAAAGCATAAGTAAATTAAGAATATACGAACAAAGTGAATGGTGACCAAAGAATAATTAAGCAAAACTATCTCAGAAAGAAACAAAGGATTAAGGAAAGGTTAGTCAATGTTATACTAATCTAAAAAAATTGAAAGATATAAGATTGGTTAATTAATATGATACTAACCCTAGTGGAGTGAAAGATGTAGCGGCTATAGAATTAATTGACTGACGACATTCTATCTTTTGAGGAGTATAACTTATAAACTTATCTTGGATTGATCACCCCAGCATATCACATTAATGGGTGCTACCTCAAATTACTGTGTGTTCGTAGATTATTATGTGTGATTAAAACTAGGGTATAGAGAGAGTGATTATAATACCAACCTGCGATAATGGTTGGCTATATTAGCCATCTATAAGAATGGTTATCGAGTGTATGCTGAGATCTATAAGATCTCTATCTATTTGAGATGCATGTGGTATGAACTGACATTCTATGCTGTTGATGACATTGCTTGAGTGTGATCTTGATGATGGGGTTATACGTTATATATTGTGATCTCGTGTGGAATTTCTTGCTTTTTTTGTCATGATGCATTACGATGATTGGATCTGAATGGTCCATAGACATAATTTTGGTTTTGTGCACGTGAAATCATATAATTGAAGTAGCATATAATCTTAATTAAATTTAACAAGAATTTGTAATGGAAAACATCCACTCACTTGGTTTCCATGCAAGTGTTTGATAGGTTTTCTGAGTTAGAGCAAAAGGATCAGCTTCGTCCCATATCGCAACTCTCTGAAAGGTTCAAATTACAAGATATAATTGAGGATTCGGGTTTGCCCATGTGGACTAGTTGCATATGACATTTCGTGTGTGTATGTATTGTAAATTGGGATCTCATACTATGTTAATAAATAAATCGAGATTTTGATTTATGTCTCGTATGTTGTAAATCCCGTAAAAAAATTTCTGCTCGTTTGTTGTTCTAATATGTTTTCTTAGTCTTGGGATTGCTTCCGAGACACATCATGCATTCAAAATATAAAATAAAAATTTAAACAAGTTTCATTTTCACCTTGTATAATTGTTGTATACCCTTAGGATGACCATCTAAGTTTGTATTGTATCTATATAGTGGTTGTTATATCTTGGTAAATTCCGGGGTATGACAACATGTTGTTTAGGTATAGCACGAGTGACATGTCATTTGATTCAGGTTTGGTATAGGTATGGGTACGGTTTCGGGTTAAATTAGGGTTAAACGTGGCCATGTCATAGAGCGACATATGTCACGTTGACTTTGACTATAATTACAGAAAAATATGAAAATTGTTTTAAAATCATAAAAAATAGAAATAAATTGAGAAACATTATGCAAAAATATCAGAAAGTAGAGAATGATAATGTAAAGTTTGGATGATTCTGATATGATATGTTGGGTATAAAAATTTGAGAAAATTTGAGATAATTATGGAAAAATATGAAAAATATTTAGATTGGATTCGAGGGTAGTCGTGGAGTCTTTCTGACTAATTTAAGAGTTTAGGGATGTGGATTATGAAGTTAATAAGATTTATTTAGAGATATTAAGTGTTGGATTGCTGTTATGTTTATAGGTATGTGGTAATTAGATCAAAAATCCAGAATGAATACGGAGGATCGATCAAAGGAAAAAAATCGAGACTACGAAACTATGAGTGGACGGTTTTTAAATATTCCCATCATTTTAAGTAAATTAAAGTTGATTTTGTGTGGCATGTGTTATTTGTGAGTTGTTTTTATACATAAATACATGATCGATAAGAATTCTTTAATGACATGGCAGTTTTCAACCCACATGCATTTGTTCAAAATAAACTATGATTTTGTGGTTATCTCTGAATGATGTTATGAATATTGTGAGCTGTGTTTTGATTAACTGTGATTTGAGAATTAGTTGCTTTGCACTACTATGAGGGATTATAAGATTAATTCCAAAAATACTTCATATGGCTTCAAAGTCATATGGAAAGAGTAGTGGATCTAGTGTTGGAAAAACACAACACTGGAAATAATAGAAACAACACTGGGAACAAAAAACCAAGAATATTAAAGAGATTCTATCTTAGCTGATTACAAAGAATAATACTAATGACAGTACATATGACTGACAAGTCATATGAAAAGTTACTGACTGTGCTGAAAATAAAGTACTACCATATAAGAAACCGAAATCCAAGATAATGAGAAGAAGCAACAATTAGAGGGTCGACCCAATATAGGAGTACAAAAGAAATCTTATTGGTAAACTAGCAGATAAGATTCAAGAAGATATAATAAAGAGATTATAAGAATAAGAGCAAAATTAAGAAATACAATAAGAAAATTAAAGAAAGATTTTAAGATGGATTAAGCAGAGTTGTGATAGAAGGGATTAAAGGGTATAAGATAGGTTAGCTAATGTTTTAGTATCCTTTAGAGAATGCGAAGGAATGGGTCTATTCTAGGATTAGTTACCTCAGCAAGTTAGATTACTATGTGTTGAACGTTTGTATATTATTATGCCAAATCACTATGTGTTTTGAAATTATTACGTGTTCCTAGATCAATTTATGTCGATCAGTTCCCTAATAGAATAGAGAATGGTTCTATTACTAATCATATGTTAGCTAACATTATACTAACCTTTGGAAGATGCTTATATATTTTTATGCCAGATTACTGTGTGTTCCCAAATTACTAGTTGTTCCTACATTATTGTATGTCAATAAATTCCTTAATAGAAGAGGGAATGGTTATATAACTAAATTGAGAACGGTTTGATTGTAGTAGCCACCTATTATAATGGCTACTAGATACATAACCGAGATCCATTTGATGTCTGACTTCTTGTGAGATCCAGATTCTTTGTAGTGTAGATGTCTGGAAAGTTCAGGAGTTGATACAGATGAAATGACTATTTTACCCATAAAGAGATGGATGTATGATGGCCTAAAATAGTTTCTGCCAAATATTTCCTATTTTAATTCTAGTATTTTTATATTAATTATCTTTAGTTTTATCCCTTATTATCCAATGCATTAGATAATTCTTTCTTTTAAAGAGAATATCTTTTTTAATAGAATTATCCTTTTAAATAGAATTATCCTTATAAAAGAATTATCCTTTAATTATCCTTTTAAGCTTAAAAGTAGGGAATTATCTCTTAGCTAAACCTCTTTAGACACCTATAAAAGAGTGGCCAGCCTATCCTACCTAAACATACCAAAACCTATCTGAAAATTTCGTAAATTATCTCCTTCCTTTCAATATACGATTTTTCCCTAAACCCTAGCAGAAATTCCTTGATCTTGATCTTAGCATAACTCTCTCATCCTTTATCGGATTTCTGAAATAATAGCTTATTGAAAAGCTCTTTCTATCCTCTATCTAGCTATCTTAGTTTGGTAATTAGAAGTTAGTTCTTCCCTATCTAAATTAAAGTCGTAATTCGTCAATTTTGTAAGAAATTCCTTGATTTTAATCCTAGCATAACTCTCTCATCCTTACTTGGATTTCTGCAAATAATAGCTTGTTGAAAAGATCTTTCCATCATCTATCCAGCTATCTTGGTTTGGTCATCAGAAGGTTAGTTATTTTCTGTCTAAATTCAAGTCGAAATTTATCAATTTTTGTTCCAAAATTATGTGATTCTTCCTTTAATAGATTTCTGTTGTTGTTCCTTTTGTTCATATGATTGTTTGACATCCATTCATGTTGTAAAATCATGAAATCAACCTTTGAATCTTCCCTATACATGAAATTGGCATGCCCTATTCCTGACCCTATGTTTGTCAAATTTGATCAATTGACTTGTGAATTAGTTTAAGATCTTGTTCCTTTAATCATTTGAGTAATTGACACCTACTCCTTTCTTAATTTCATGAAATCCCAACCCCTAACCTCTCTAATGTTGAATCACACATACCCTATTAAGCCGTTAGGTGTTACCGAAATTTGTATGATGAATTAAGGTGAATAATCAGGTTGTTTCTTGCTGAGTTTCTGGCCATCACATCACACATTCAGGGGAAAGATATCATTGCATCTGGATAGCTGGATTTTGGTAGGTTAATTGGTAAGGATTCCCAATGCCTTTGGTTTTTGATTAAGTAATCTTGTGGCTTAGTATTGTGTGGTCTTTTCCTTGTGATTATTTAGGAGATTCTGATCTTATTGGAAAAGCAAAGGATTGCATCTGATTCAAACACATGAGAGGTAGGATCTATGCTTCATCGGTTCCTTTGATTACTTTATTGTTTGATTGTTTGAATATGATTTAATTCGGTTGCCTATCTTGGCTATATACTTGCAGAATGTGTAATTATGATAATAGGGAATCTCGGAAGTTAATAGGGCAATAGGTTGCGTAATTTTATTATGACTTTGAGGATTGATTTTTGATTTGTATTGGGATTTGGTTGAGGATCCATTGTTGTGATTTGTGTATACGTGTACTATCTATGTATGCGTGTATGTGTCTTGTTTATGCTTTGTCTAAAGGATCCTTTTGTTGCTGGCTATACGAGGTAAGTATTGTTGCTCCTCGAGAGAGAGGTGCTTACCGAACCAGGAGGTTTACCGGTGGTTATTCACAGCAAGAGCTCGCTAGATGCCTTGGCTGGTTCAAGTTTGGACGTCAGGATGCCTTGTAGGCCAGTTCAAGTTTGGACGTCAAGATGCCCTATAGGTCAGTTCGAGTCTGGATGTTAGGATGCCCTGTTTTTGTATGGCAGGATGACTTGTATACGCAGCTGCAATAGTGCTCCTAGGCCAGTTAAAGTCTGGATGTCGGAGACAACTAAAAGACTTGTTGTAGTATTGATTGTCTAACCGTTCTACCCTTTTTGCAGTATAGTCTTGGACAACATAGGCAGATGGGGACAAACCTTGGTTTTAAAAATCAGATTAAGTTATAGGCTGCTTGTGTGCGTCTGAATAAGAAATATTTTCAGCCGCACCAGCTTTGGAATCCATACTCGCTCAAATTCTGAATGTGATGCAAGGAATCTAGCAGCGACTTGATGCACCAATTCAGAATGTACCAGCACCAGTCGATCCTGAACCAATCCCTCATCTTGAACTAGTTCAGCCGGCCATACCAAAGGAAGCTGAAAGAAGCCCACCAATTGGGATGCAAGGACTTCAATGAAAACACAGGTGCAACAACTGCACGTGAGTGGATTGATACCTTGAGCTGAATTGTCTTGTTCTTGCAAATTTCAGATAGTGAAAATGTTGTCATTGCCACTTTCTTGCTTGAGGGAGAAGCCTTGTCTTGGTGGACTGTTGTCAGGTTGCGATTCGGAGATCAATTGCCAACCTGGGAGGAGTTTCTATATGAATTCAACAATCAGTTCTACACCAGATTCCACAAGAATGAACAACGAAAATCTTTCTACAAAATTGAACAAGGTACTCGTTCTATTTTGGATTATGAAAAGGAGCTAAGGGAGCTGTCCCGATTTGCACCAGAGGATGACCGCGCTCCAAGCCAGCTTGCACGATGATTCGAGGACGGTTTGAACCTTGAAATCAAATCCATTGTTGGCACCACTCCTGTAGAAGGTTTCCAGCAGCTGATCGTGGCAGCCTATGATGCTGAAAAGATGGTTCAAAAACAAAAACTTGCAAATCCAGTGCGCTCTGAAAATTCACACAATGGTGGACCAGTTCATCACAATTCAAAAAGTGATCGACGTGCAGAACCATACCCAAAGGGTGGCAGCAATGGTGGATCAAAGGTGAACTTAGTAGGAACTAATTCTTTTCCCACTATAAATGACATTCAGAAGTGTTTCAATTGCGAAGAAAATGGCCATTACCAAAGAAATTGCACCAAACCAAGGCGAGATGGTAGGAACACATTCGGAATAGCCAATATAAGTGAGGAGTATGTTAACAACGTGGATCCCAATGGAACAACATCAGGTTCACAGCCCAGACCAGCAAGACTCTTCACTTTGACAGAAATCAAAGTTTGTGCGAATCCCAACAAAACAACTGAGGATTGTTCATAGCTTGGCTCATAGTCCTGAAGATTCTGAAGACCTATCCTGTGTAGACATTTCTTTTAAGCTCGAGTGCAAATTTCAAGGATGAAATTTTTATAAGGAGGGGAGGATGTGAGACCCCGATCCTTCGTAGAGTAGATGTCTGGAAAGTCCAGGAGACGATGCAGATAAAATGACTATTTAGTTTCTGAAGAAATGAATGCATGATGGCCTAAAATGGTTGTTGCCTGATATTTTCTATTTTAATTTTGGTATTTTTATATTAATTATCCTTAGTTTCATCCCTTATTATCTAAGGTATTAGATAATTCTTCCTTTTAAGTAGAATATCTTTTTTAATAGAATTATCCTTTAATTATCCTTTTAAGCTTAAAAGTAGGGAATTATCTCTTAGCTAAAACTTTTTAGAGACCTATAAAAAAGTGGCCAGCCTATCCTACCTAAAATACCAAAACTCATATGGAAAATTTGTAAATTATCCCCTTTCTCTCAGTTTACGATTTTTGCGTAAACCTTAGCTTAAATTCTTTGATCTTCATCTTAGCACAACTCTCTCATCCTTTGTCGGATTTCTGCAAATAATAGCTTGTTGGAAAGATATTTCCATCCTCTATCAAGATATCTTGGGTTTTTAATCAGAAAGTTAGTTATTCTCTGTCTAAAGTCAAGTCAAAATTCGTCATTTTTTGTCCTAAAATTGTGTGATTCTTCTTTCAATTGATTTCTTTTGTTATTCCTTTTGTTTATATGATTGTTTAGCATCCATTCATATTGTAAAATCATGAATTCATCCTTTGAATATTCCTTATACATGAAATTAACATGCCATATTCCTAACCCTATGTTTGCCAAATTTGATCAATGGACTTGTCTATTGGTTTCAGATCTTATTCCTTTTAATCGTTTGAGTGATTGGCACCTACTCCTTTCTTAATTTCATGAAATCCCAACCCCTAACCTCTCTAATGTTGAATCACACATACCCTATTAAGCCCTTAGGTGTTGCCGAAATTTGTATGATGAATTTAGGGTGAATAATTAGGTTGTTTCTTGCTGAGTTTCTGGCCATCGTATAAAGCATTCAGGGGGAAGATATTGCTGCATCTGGATTTCTGGATTTTGGTAGGTTAATTGGTAAGGATTCCCAATGCCTTTGGTTTGTGATAGGGCAATAGGTTGCGTAATTCTGTTATGATTTTGAGGATTGATCTTTGATTTATATTGGGATTTGATTGAGGATCCATTGTTGTGATTTGTTTATAGGGGTACTATGTGTATATGCATGTATGTGCTTTGTTTATACTTTGTTTGAAGGATCCTTTTTTTGCTGGCCATACAAGGTAAGTATTGTTGCTCCTAGGGAGAGGAGAGGTGCTTACCGAACTGGGAGGTTTATGGGTGGTTATTGTAGGCCAATTCAAGTTCGGACGCAAGGATGCCTTGTAGGCCAGTTCAAGTCTGGACGTCAAAATGCCCTATAGGCCAGTTAGAGTCTGGATGTTATGATGCCCTGTTTTTGTATGGCAGGATGACTTGTATACGCAGCTGCAATAGTGCTCCTAGGCCAGTTAAAGTCTGGATGTCGGAGACAACTAAAAGACTTGTTGTAGTATTGATTGTCTAACCGTTCTACCCTTTTTGCAGTATAGTCTTGGACAACATAGGCAGATGGGGACAAACCTTGGTTTTAAAAATCAGATTAAGTTATAGGCTACTTGTGTGCGTCTGAATAAGAAATATTTTCAGCCGCACCAGCTTTGGAATCCATACTCGCTCAAATTCTGAATGTGATGCAAGGAATCTAGCAGCGACTTTATGCACCAATTCAGAATGTACCTGCACCAGTCGATCCTGAACCAATCCCTCATCTTGAACTTGTTCAGCCGGCCATACCAAAGGAAGCTGAAAGAAGCCCACCAATTGGGATGCAAGGACTTCAATGAAAACACAGGTGCAACAGCTGCACGTGAGTGAATTGATACCTTGAACTGAATTGTCTTGTTCTTGCAAATTTCAGATAGTGAAAATGTTGTCATTGCCACTTTCTTGCTTGAGGGAGAAGCCTTGTCTTGGTGGACTGTTGTCAGGTTGCGATTCGGAGATCAATTGCCAACCTGGGAGGAGTTTCTATATGAATTCAACAATCAGTTCTACACCAGATTCCACAAGAATGAACAACGACAATCTTTCTATAAAATTGAACAAGGTACTCGTTCTATTTTGGATTATGAAAAGGAGCTAAGGGAGCTGTCCCGATTTTCACCAGAGGATGACCGCGCTCCAAGCCAGCTTGCACGATGATTCGAGGACGGTTTGAACCTTGAAATCAAATCCATTGTTGGCACCACTCCTGTAGAAGGTTTCCAGCAGCTGATCGTGGCAGCCTATGATGCTGAAAAGATGGTTCAAAAACAAAAACTTGCAAATCCAGTGCGCTCTGAAAATTCACACAATGGTGGACCAGTTCATCACAATTCAAAAAGTGATCGACGTGCAGAACCATACCCAAAGGGTGGCAGCAATGGTGGATCAAAGGTGAACTTAGTAGGAACTAATTCTTTTCCCACTATAAGTGACATTCAGAAGTGTTTCAATTGCGGAGAAAATGGCCATTACCAAAGAAATTGCACCAAACCAAGGCGAGATGGTAGGAACACATTCGGAATAGCCAATATAAGTGAGGAGTATGTTAACAACGTGGATCCCAATGGAACAACATCAGGTTCACAGCCCAGACCAGCAAGACTCTTCACTTTGACAGAAATCAAAGTTTGTGCGAATCCCAACAAAACAGCTGAGGATTGTTCATAGCTTGGCTCATAGTCCTGAAGATTCTGAAGACCTATCCTGTGTAGACATTTCTTTTAAGCTCGAGTGCAAATTTCAAGGATGAAATTTTTATAAGGAGGGGAGGATGTGAGACCCCGATCCTTCGTAGAGTAGATGTCTGGAAAGTCCAGGAGACGATGCAGATAAAATGACTATTTAGTCTCTGAAGAAATGAATGCATGATGGCCTAAAATGGTTGTTGCCTGATATTTTCTATTTTAATTTTGGTATTTTTATATTAATTATCCTTAATTTTATCCCTTATTATCTAAGGTATTAGATAATTCTTCCTTTTAAGTAGAATATCTTTTTTAATAGAATTATCCTTTAATTATCCTTTTAAGCTTAAAAGTAGGGAATTATCTCTTAGCTAAAACTTTTTAGAGACCTATAAAAAAGTGGCCAGCCTATCCTACCTAAAATACCAAAACTCATATGGAAAATTTGTAAATTATCCCCTTTCTCTCAGTTTACGATTTTTGCAGTAAACCTTAGCTTAAATTCTTTGATCTTCATCTTAGCACAACTCTCTCATCCTTTGTCGGATTTCTGCAAATAATAGCTTGTTGGAAAGATATTTCCATCCTCTATCAAGATATCTTGGGTTTTTAATCAGAAAGTTAGTTATTCTCTGTCTAAAGTCAAGTCAAAATTCGTCATTTTTTGTCCTAAAATTGTGTGATTCTTCTTTCAATTGATTTCTTTTGTTATTCCTTTTGTTTATATGATTGTTTAGCATCCATTCATATTGTAAAATCATGAATTCATCCTTTGAATATTCCTTATACATGAAATTAACATGCCATATTCCTAACCCTATGTTTGCCAAATTTGATCAATGGACTTGTCTATTGGTTTCAGATCTTATTCCTTTTAATCGTTTGAGTGATTGGCACCTACTCTTTTCTTAATTTCATGAAATCCCAACCCCTAACCTCTCTAATGTTGAATCACACATACCCTATTAAGCCCTTAGGTGTTGCCGAAATTTGTATGATGAATTAGGGTGAATAATTAGGTTGTTTCTTGCTGAGTTTCTGGCCATCGTATAAAGCATTCAGGGGGAAGATATTGCTGCATCTGGATTTCTGGATTTTGGTAGGTTAATTGGTAAGGATTCCCAATGCCTTTGGTTTGTGATAGGGCAATAGGTTGCGTAATTCTGTTATGATTTTGAGGATTGATCTTTGATTTATATTGGGATTTGATTGAGGATCCATTGTTGTGATTTGTTTATAGGGGTACTATGTGTATATGCATGTATGTGCTTTGTTTATACTTTGTTTGAAGGATCCTTTTTTTGCTGGCCATACAAGGTAAGTATTGTTGCTCCTAGGGAGAGGAGAGGTGCTTACCGAACTGGGAGGTTTATGGGTGGTTATTGTAGGCCAATTCAAGTTCGGACGCCAGGATGCCTTGTAGGCCAGTTCAAGTTTGGACGTCAAGATGCCCTATAGTTCAGTTCGAGTCTGGACGTTAGGATGCCCTGTTTTTGTATGGCAGGATGACTTGTATACGCAGCTGCAATAGTGCTCCTAGGCCAGTTAAAGTCTGGATGTCGGAGACAACTAAAAGACTTGTTGTAGTATTGATTGTCTAACCGTTCTACCCTTTTTGCAGTATAGTCTTGGACAACATAGGCAGATGGGGACAAACCTTGGTTTTAAAAATCAGATTAAGTTATAGGCTGCTTGTGTGCGTCTGAATAAGAAATATTTTCAGCCGCACCAGCTTTGGAATCCATACTCGCTCAAATTCTGAATGTGATGCAAGGAATCTAGCAGCGACTTGATGCACCAATTCAGAATGTACCAGCACCAGTCGATCCTGAACCAATCCCTCATCTTGAACTAGTTCAGCCGGCCATACCAAAGGAAGCTGAAAGAAGCCCACCAATTGGGATGCAAGGACTTCAATGAAAACACAGGTGCAACAGCTGCACGTGAGTGGATTGATACCTTGAGCTGAATTGTCTTGTTCTTGCAAATTTCAGATAGTGAAAATGTTGTCATTGCCACTTTCTTGCTTGAGGGAGAAGCCTTGTCTTGGTGGACTGTTGTCAGGTTGCGATTCGGAGATCAATTGCCAACCTGGGAGGAGTTTCTATATGAATTCAACAATCAGTTCTACACCAGATTCCACAAGAATGAACAACGAAAATCTTTCTATAAAATTGAACAAGGTACTCGTTCTATTTTGGATTATGAAAAGGAGCTAAGGGAGCTGTCCCGATTTGCACCAGAGGATGACCGCGCTCCAAGCCAGCTTGCACGATGATTCGAGGACGGTTTGAACCTTGAAATCAAATACATTGATGGCACCACTCCTGTAGAAGGTTTCCAGCAGCTGATCGTGGCAGCCTATGATGCTGAAAAGATGGTTCAAAAACAAAAACTTGCAAATCCAGTGCGCTCTGAAAATTCACACAATGGTGGACCAGTTCATCACAATTCAAAAAGTGATCGACGTGCAGAACCATACCCAAAGGGTGGCAGCAATGGTGGATCAAAGGTGAACTTAGTAGGAACTAATTCTTTTCCCACTATAAGTGACATTCAGAAGTGTTTCAATTGCGGAGAAAATGGCCATTACCAAAGAAATTGCACCAAACCAAGGCGAGATGGTAGGAACACATTCGGAATAGCCAATATAAGTGAGGAGTATGTTAACAACGTGGATCCCAATGGAACAACATCAGGTTCACAGCCCAGACCAGCAAGACTCTTCACTTTGACAGAAATCAAAGTTTGTGCGAATCCCAACAAAACAGCTGAGGATTGTTCATAGCTTGGCTCATAGTCCTGAAGATTCTGAAGACCTATCCTGTGTAGACATTTCTTTTAAGCTCGAGTGCAAATTTCAAGGATGAAATTTTTATAAGGAGGGGAGGATGTGAGACCCCGATCCTTCGTAGAGTAGATGTCTGGAAAGTCCAGGAGACGATGCAGATAAAATGACTATTTAGTCTCTGAAGAAATGAATGCATGATGGCCTAAAATGGTTGTTGCCTGATATTTTCTATTTTAATTTTGGTATTTTTATATTAATTATCCTTAGTTTTATCCCTTATTGTCTAAGGTATTAGATAATTCTTCCTTTTAAGTAGAATATCTTTTTTAAATAGAATTATCCTTTAATTATCCTTTTAAGCTTAAAAGTAGGGAATTATCTCTTAGCTAAAACTTTTTAGAGACCTATAAAAAAGTGGCCAGCCTATCCTACCTAAAATACCAAAACTCATATGGAAAATTTGTAAATTATCCCCTTTCTCTTAATTTACGATTTTTGCGTAAACCTTAGCTTAAATTCTTTGATCTTCATCTTAGCACAACTCTCTCATCCTTTGTCGGATTTCTGCAAATAATAGCTTGTTGGGAAGATATTTCCATCCTCTATCAAGATATCTTGGGTTTTTAATCAGAAAGTTAGTTATTCTCTGTCTAAAGTCAAGTCAAAATTCGTCATTTTTTGTCCTAAAATTGTGTGATTCTTCTTTCAATTGATTTCTTTTGTTATTCCTTTTGTTTATATGATTGTTTAGCATCCATTCATATTGTAAAATCATGAATTCATCCTTTGAATATTCCTTATACATGAAATTAACATGCCATATTCCTAACCCTATGTTTGCCAAATTTGATCAATGGACTTGTCTATTGGTTTCAGATCTTATTCCTTTTAATCGTTTGAGTGATTGGCACCTACTCCTTTCTTAATTTCATGAAATCCCAACCCCTAACCTCTCTAATGTTGAATCACACATACCCTATTAAGCCCTTAGGTGTTGCCGAAATTTGTATGATGAATTAGGGTGAATAATTAGGTTGTTTCTTGCTGAGTTTCTGGCCATCGTATAAAGCATTCAGGGGGAAGATATTGCTGCATCTGGATTTCTGGATTTTGGTAGGTTAATTGGTAAGGATTCCCAATGCCTTTGGTTTGTGATAGGACAATAGGTTGCGTAATTCTGTTATGATTTTGAGGATTGATCTTTGATTTATATTGGGATTTGATTGAGGATCCATTGTTGTGATTTGTTTATAGGGGTACTATGTGTATATGCATGTATGTGCTTTGTTTATACTTTGTTTGAAGGATCCTTTTTTTGCTGGCCATACAAGGTAAGTATTGTTGCTCCTAGGGAGAGGAGAGGTGCTTACCGAACTGGGAGGTTTATGGGTGGTTATTGTAGGCCAATTCAAGTTCGGACGCCAGGATGCCTTGTAGGCCAGTTCAAGTTTGGACGTCAAGATGCCCTATAGTTCAGTTCGAGTCTGGACGTTAGGATGCCCTGTTTTTGTATGGCAGGATGACTTGTATACGCAGCTGCAATAGTGCTCCTAGGCCAGTTAAAGTCTGGATGTCGGAGACAACTAAAAGACTTGTTGTAGTATTGATTGTCTAACCGTTCTACCCTTTTTGCAGTATAGTCTTGGACAACATAGGCAGATGGGGACAAACCTTGGTTTTAAAAATCAGATTAAGTTATAGGCTGCTTGTGTGCGTCTGAATAAGAAATATTTTCAGCCGCACCAGCTTTGGAATCCATACTCGCTCAAATTCTGAATGTGATGCAAGGAATCTAGCAGCGACTTGATGCACCAATTCAGAATGTACCAGCACCAGTCGATCCTGAACCAATCCCTCATCTTGAACTAGTTCAGCCGGCCATACCAAAGGAAGCTGAAAGAAGCCCACCAATTGGGATGCAAGGACTTCAATGAAAACACAGGTGCAACAGCTGCACGTGAGTGAATTGATACCTTGAACTGAATTGTCTTGTTCTTGCAAATTTCAGATAGTGAAAATGTTGTCATTGCCACTTTCTTGCTTGAGGGAGAAGCCTTGTCTTGGTGGACTGTTGTCAGGTTGCGATTCGGAGATCAATTGCCAATCTGGGAGGAGTTTCTATATGAATTCAACAATCAGTTCTACACCAGATTCCACAAGAATGAACAACGACAATCTTTCTACAAAATTGAACAAGGTACTCGTTCTATTTTGGATTATGAAAAGGAGCTAAAGGAGCTGTCCCGATTTGCACCAGAGGATGACCGCGCTCCAAGCCAGCTTGCACGATGATTCGAGGACGGTTTGAACCTTGAAATCAAATCCATTGTTGGCACCACTCCTGTAGAAGGTTTCCAGCAGCTGATCGTGGCAGCCTATGATGCTGAAAAGATGGTTCAAAAACAAAAACTTGCAAATCCAGTGCGCTCTGAAAATTCACACAATGGTGGACCAGTTCATCACAATTCAAAAAGTGATCGACGTGCAGAACCATACCCAAAGGGTGGCAGCAATGGTGGATCAAAGGTGAACTTAGTAGGAACTAATTCTTTTCCCACTATAAGTGACATTCAGAAGTGTTTCAATTGCGGAGAAAATGGCCATTACCAAAGAAATTGCACCAAACCAAGGCGAGATGGTAGGAACACATTCGGAATAGCCAATATAAGTGAGGAGTATGTTAACAACGTGGATCCCAATGGAACAACATCAGGTTCACAGCCCAGACCAGCAAGACTCTTCACTTTGACAGAAATCAAAGTTTGTACGAATCCCAACAAAACAACTGAGGATTGTTCATAGCTTGGCTCATAGTCCTGAAGATTCTGAAGACCTATCCTGTGTAGACATTTCTTTTAAGCTCGAGTGCAAATTTCAAGGATGAAATTTTTATGAGGTGAGGATGTGAGACCCCGATCCTTCGTAGAGTAGACGTCTGGAAAGTCCAGGAGACGATGCAGATAAAATGACTATTTAGTCTCTGAAGAAATGAATGCATGATGGCCTAAAATGGTTGTTGCCTGATATTTTCTATTTTAATTTTGGTATTTTTATATTAATTATCCTTAATTTTATCCCTTATTATCTAAGGTATTAGATAATTCTTCCTTTTAAGTAGAATATCTTTTTTAATAGAATTATCCTTTAATTATCCTTTTAAGCTTAAAAGTAGGGAATTATCTCTTAGCTAAAACTTTTTAGAGACCTATAAAAAAGTGGCCAGCCTATCCTACCTAAAATACCAAAACTCATATGGAAAATTTGTAAATTATCCCCTTTCTCTTAAGTTTACGATTTTTGCGTAAACCTTAGCTTAAATTCTTTGATCTTCATCTTAGCACAACTCTCTCATCCTTTGTCGGATTTCTGCAAATAATAGCTTGTTGGAAAGATATTTCCATCCTCTATCAAGATATCTTGGGTTTTTAATCAGAAAGTTAGTTATTCTCTGTCTAAAGTCAAGTCAAAATTCGTCATTTTTTGTCCTAAAATTGTGTGATTCTTCTTTCAATTGATTTCTTTTGTTATTCCTTTTGTTTATATGATTGTTTAGCATCCATTCATATTGTAAAATCATGAATTCATCCTTTGAATATTCCTTATACATGAAATTAACATGCCATATTCCTAACCCTATGTTTGCCAAATTTGATCAATGGACTTGTCTATTGGTTTCAGATCTTATTCCTTTTAATCGTTTGAGTGATTGGCACCTACTCCTTTCTTAATTTCATGAAATCCCAACCCCTAACCTCTCTAATGTTGAATCACACATACCCTATTAAGCCCTTAGGTGTTGCCGAAATTTGTATGATGAATTAGGGTGAATAATTAGGTTGTTTCTTGCTGAGTTTCTGGCCATCGTATAAAGCATTCAGGGGGAAGATATTGCTGCATCTGGATTTCTGGATTTTGGTAGGTTAATTGGTAAGGATTCCCAATGCCTTTGGTTTGTGATAGGACAATAGGTTGCGTAATTCTGTTATGATTTTGAGGATTGATCTTTGATTTATATTGGGATTTGATTGAGGATCCATTGTTGTGATTTGTTTATAGGGGTACTATGTGTATATGCATGTATGTGCTTTGTTTATACTTTGTTTGAAGGATCCTTTTTTTGCTGGCCATACAAGGTAAGTATTGTTGCTCCTAGGGAGAGGAGAGGTGCTTACCGAACTGGGAGGTTTATGGGTGGTTATTGTAGGCCAATTCAAGTTCGGACGCCAGGATGCCTTGTAGGCCAGTTCAAGTTTGGACGTCAAGATGCCCTATAGTTCAGTTCGAGTCTGGACGTTAGGATGCCCTGTTTTTGTATGGCAGGATGACTTGTATACGCAGCTGCAATAGTGCTCCTAGGCCAGTTAAAGTCTGGATGTCGGAGACAACTAAAAGACTTGTTGTAGTATTGATTGTCTAACCGTTCTACCCTTTTTGCAGTATAGTCTTGGACAACATAGGCAGATGGGGACAAACCTTGGTTTTAAAAATCAGATTAAGTTATAGGCTGCTTGTGTGCGTCTGAATAAGAAATATTTTCAGCCGCACCAGCTTTGGAATCCATACTCGCTCAAATTCTGAATGTGATGCAAGGAATCTAGCAGCGACTTGATGCACCAATTCAGAATGTACAAGCACCAGTCGATCCTGAACCAATCCCTCATCTTGAACTAGTTCAGCCGGCCATACCAAAGGAAGCTGAAAGAAGCCCACCAATTGGGATGCAAGGACTTCAATGAAAACACAGGTGTAACAGCTGCACGTGAGTGGATTGATACCATGAGCTGAATTGTCTTGTTCTTGCAAATTTCAGATAGTGAAAATGTTGTCATTGCCACTTTCTTGCTTGAGGGAGAAGCCTTGTCTTGGTGGACTGTTGTCAGGTTGCGATTCGGAGATCAATTGCCAACCTGGGAGGAGTTTCTATATGAATTCAACAATCAGTTCTACACCAGATTCCACAAGAATGAACAACGACAATCTTTCTACAAAATTGAACAAGGTACTCGTTCTATTTTGGATTATGAAAAGGAGCTAAGGGAGCTGTCCCGATTTGCACCAGAGGATGACCGCGCTCCAAGCCAGCTTGCACGATGATTCGAGGACGGTTTGAACCTTGAAATCAAATCCATTGTTGGCACCACTCCTGTAGAAGGTTTCCAGCAGCTGATCGTGGCAGCCTATGATGCTGAAAAGATGGTTCAAAAACAAAAACTTGCAAATCCAGTGCGCTCTGAAAATTCACACAATGGTGGACCAGTTCATCACAATTCAAAAAGTGATCGACGTGCAGAACCATACCCAAAGGGTGGCAGAAATGGTGGATCAAAGGTGAACTTAGTAGGAACTAATTCTTTTCCCACTATAAGTGACATTCAGAAGTGTTTCAATTGCGGAGAAAATGGCCATTACCAAAGAAATTGCACCAAACCAAGGCGAGATGGTAGGAACACATTCGGAATAGCCAATATAAGTGAGGAGTATGTTAACAACGTGGATCCCAATGGAACAACATCAGGTTCACAGCCCAGACCAGCAAGACTCTTCACTTTGACAGAAATCAAAGTTTGTGCGAATCCCAACAAAACAACTGAGGATTGTTCATAGCTTGGCTCATAGTCCTGAAGATTCTGAAGACCTATCCTGTGTAGACATTTCTTTTAAGCTCGAGTGCAAATTTCAAGGATGAAATTTTTATAAGGAGGGGAGGATGTGAGACCCCGATCCTTCGTAGAGTAGATGTCTGGAAAGTCCAGGAGACGATGCAGATAAAATGACTATTTAGTCTCTGAAGAAATGAATGCATGATGGCCTAAAATGGTTGTTGCCTGATATTTTCTATTTTAATTTTGGTATTTTTATATTAATTATCCTTAGTTTTCATCCCTTATTATCTAAGGTATTAGATAATTCTTCCTTTTAAGTAGAATATCTTTTTTAATAGAATTATCCTTTAATTATCCTTTTAAGCTTAAAAGTAGGGAATTATCTCTTAGCTAAAACTTTTTAGAGACCTATAAAAAAGTGGCCAGCCTATCCTACCTAAAATACCAAAACTCATATGGAAAATTTGTAAATTATCCCCTTTCTCTCAGTTTACGATTTTTGCGTAAACCTTAGCTTAAATTCTTTGATCTTCATCTTAGCACAACTCTCTCATCCTTTGTCGGATTTCTGCAAATAATAGCTTGTTGGAAAGATATTTCCATCCTCTATCAAGATATCTTGGGTTTTTAATCAGAAATTTAGTTATTCTCTGTCTAAAGTCAAGTCAAAATTCGTCATTTTTTGTCCTAAAATTGTGTGATTCTTCTTTCAATTGATTTCTTTTGTTATTCCTTTTGTTTATATGATTGTTTAGCATCCATTCATATTGTAAAATCATGAATTCATCCTTTGAATATTCCTTATACATGAAATTAACATGCCATATTCCTAACCCTATGTTTGCCAAATTTGATCAATGGACTTGTCTATTGGTTTCAGATCTTATTCGTTTTAATCTTTTGAGTGATTGGCACCTACTCCTTTCTTAATTTCATGAAATCCCAACCCCTAACCTCTCTAATGTTGAATCACACATACCCTATTAAGCCCTTAGGTGTTGCCGAAATTTGTATGATGAATTAGGGTGAATAATTAGGTTGTTTCTTGCTGAGTTTCTGGCCATCGTATAAATCATTAAGGGGGAAGATATTGCTGCATCTGGATTTCTGGATTTTGGTAGGTTAATTGGTAAGGATTCCCAATGCCTTTGGTTTGTGATAGGGCAATAGGTTGCGTAATTCTGTTATGATTTTGAGGATTGATCTTTGATTTATATTGGGATTTGATTGAGGATCCATTGTTGTGATTTGTTTATAGGGGTACTATGTGTATATGCATGAATGTGCTTTGTTTATACTTTGTTTGAAGGATCCTTTTTTTGCTGGCCATACAAGGTAAGTATTGTTGCTCCTAGGGAGAGGAGAGGTGCTTACCGAACTGGGAGGTTTATGGGTGGTTATTGTAGGCCAATTCAAGTTCAGACGCCAGGATGCCTTGTAGGCCAGTTCAAGTTTGGACGTCAAGATGCCCTATAGTTCAGTTCGAGTCTGGACGTTAGGATGCCCTGTTTTTGTATTGCAGGATGACTTGTATACGCAGCTGCAATAGTGCTCCTAGGCCAGTTAAAGTCTGGATGTCGGAGACAATTAAAAGACTTGTTGTAGTATTGATTGTCTAACCGTTCTACCCTTTTTGCAGTATAGTCTTGGACAACATAGGCAGATGGGGACAAACCTTGGTTTTAAAAATTAGATTATGTTATAGGCTGCCTGTGTGCTTCTGAATAAGAAATATTTTCAGTCTTTCCCTTGTTTTCTAGCAGTTTCGGCCTACCCCTATATTGTGTGTGGTTGTGATGATTTCAGCCCTTATTATGTGTGTTTTCTGCTTAAGATTTTAATTGGATGTCTTAGTTGGTTTAGGTGTTGATCTTTTGGTTATTAGGAGATGTTTGATTGGGAATCCCTAAGACTTATGATTCTGTGACCTTACTGAGATTCTTGTAATCTCATCCCTTCTTTTCTCCCCTTTTACAGACTTAGGTGTATGCTTTATTGCTGGTACCAAAGGTGTGAGATTAAGGCTACATGGATGGACAAATTTGCACCCATTTTTTATTGAATGCTGTCACGGGACTAGAGTTTTGCGGAATATAGAAGGTCTCCTATATGGCAGGAATGGATTCCCATTGAATTCCCCAATTACCTCTGATTAATCCTTCATTAATGTGTCGATTCTCCTTGATGGAGGCTCCAGATTTGAAGGACGGGTCACACACGAAGTCGAATGACGCATAGTCTGAGTTTCGGTCTTGACAATACGCATGCCATGTCTTTGAACTTGTGTGGATTTGCATTTTAGCTTTCCAATCCCTCTTTCTCTTTTTTTTACTTCTGAAATAGACATGATACTATTGGTTGATGTTTTGAGATTCCTATTGGACTTGTGTGCTAGGTTTTCACTTGTTTTGAGTATTAATATAAGTCTTTTACTGATATTTTCTTTCACTCCGTATAAGCCAGAAATTCATTAATGTATGAACATGCTCCAACCTTTAAATAGTATATAAATCAACCAATAAAATTGAGAATTAGGTGACTTGAGCTTTGTGTGATTGAAATAGGACCTTGCGAGGGCTTATTTGGGTTTCACGGTGGTAAGGGTTCTAATAGGTTGGGTTTGGGTCCTTACACTTCTTGTGATGTACTTGGAGTGAGATGTTAATTCCATGCTGTTGGAATGTGTTGTTTGAGCATAACCTTGATGATGGGGCTATGTGTGGTAGATTGTGTGTGATATTGCCTTGTCTTGATTCTATCATGATTTATTACTGTGATGTGAATTGAATGGCCTGTAGCCTTGGTTTTGGTGTAGCTGTTTAGTTATACTTCTGTATTGAAATAATGCATAATCTTTATTAAGACATGGAAAATTTTCTAAAGAAAAAATTTCACTCACTTGGTTATAATGCCAGATTTTGATACATCATCTAAGATTGAAGGAGTGAAATTGGTTTCATGCTAGACTCTAGACTCTCGGATTCTAAGCAAACTATGAGGTATGTTTTAGGACTTGGGATTACACTTGTGGAATGCTCATGTGAGAACCTGATATTTTTGAACAGCATGGGCCGAGAGGCACATTTAGAGAACAACGATGTTGGTGGGCCATAGCCCACAGATCGACATCGATTTTTAGATTTAAGATGCGAAATTGGAATATTTTGATGAAAATATTAATTTTGAGATTTATTGTAATTATTAATTTTATGATTGAAAAATCATAAAGGTAGTCTTAATATGGATTTTGGGATTCTAAGATCATATATTGGTCTAGTGATGATATATAAGGTTATATAAATTTCTGAAGAATTTTCGAAAGAGTTTGTAATTTTTATGATTTTTCTAAAGGATATTATGAGGTTTTTGATTTTTAGTAAATTGAATACTTGTGAGAAAAATATAATTATTGCTTTGATGAATAGTACTAATTACGAGGAATTTATAAAAATTTTTGGCATATTTTTTAGAGATTTATACAATTTATTATAGATTTTATATTGATTTTAATATTTATTGAAAAATAATAGATTGAATTTGGAGTCTAGTGGTACCAAATTTGTATGATTTGAACTTGATTTGATTGGTTAACTAAATAAAAAAATCTCAAAAAATTTGGAAAAAATAAAAAAATTATCTGGTTGAGCCCCAGGTCGATTATTAGATAGAAACACATCGATTTAAGCACTTAGACACGTTATTTTATGTGATATTATGAACCGAGTATGATTTATTGAGTATTTGAGATTGTTGTGCGTAGGTGGATACCTAAAATAGAAGGACCTTGAAGAATCGCTCCGGAATACCATCGACAGCAATTAGGCTTAGAAACCCGTGAGTGGATGAAACTTTCTTTCTTTTGATAGGTTGCTGGCATGAATGTTAATTTATGATTAGTAAGGAATTATTAATTAAAATTGTGCATGCATATTTTTGAGTAATGACTTGTTGACCTTGGTAATTAGTTTAGCGTATATCGAGTATGCCAAACATGTCATGAATATGCTTTGAATCATATGAATGTGCTATATTGTTGTGAACTGTTTGAAATGCAATAAATGCATTGGGCTCATTCGGGAATCAACATTAGCGTGTGGAATGCACCATGTCCACATAGAATAACCTATACAATCCTTGAGAGCTCTTTGTATTTGGTAACGTGACGTGGAGATGTCAATCACGAGGTAATAAGGTTAAAAACCCGGGATAGGTTCTTTTATAAGAAGAGGGTGAAGGCATCACCCTAATGTTATCATTATAATTATGATTTTCAAGTTAAAAACTCGATAGGGTTAACATAGGCATATGATTATGGTAACATCATTGTATATGATGGAGCGGTCATGTAGTTTGACAGAGGATAAAAAGAGAATGCGATTGGATATCACATTCATTCTAGATTAAGAATCAGACAGTATGAGATTGTTTGCTAGATAAGTACGATTGATGATGGCAACAAGGAGAATGCAATTGGACACTGCAAATCTAAATTAGTGTATGTGAGATTCTCACGACAATTGTAATCTCAGTATAATCAAGTTTTGAGGACGACACTTTGTATAAGGTGGGTAGTATGTGAGAAACCGATATTTTTGAAAAGCTACTGGGAGACCTATTTAAAGACTAACAACGTTGGTGGGCCATAGCCCACGGATCGGGATCGATTTTTGAATTTAAGAAGTGAAGTTGGATTATTTTGAGATTTATTTTTACTATCAATTTTATGGTTGAAAAATAATTATAAGGTAGTCCTAGTATGGATTTTGGGATTCTAAGATCATATATTGGTCTAGTGATGGTATGTAAGGTTATATAAATTTTCAAAGAATTTTCGAAAGAGTGTTTGTAATTTTTATGATTATTCTATAGGATATTATCAGGTTTTTGAATTTTAGTAATTTTAATATTTTTGAGAAAAATATATTTATTGGTTTGATTGATAGTAATAATTACGAAAAATTTATAGAAATTTTTATTATATTTTTCACAGATTTATACAATTTATTATGGATTTTACATTAATTTTAGTATTAATAGAAAAATATTTATTATTAATAATATAGTATAATATTAGATTAATATTTAACTATTCAAAACAACGAGAAGGGATGTCGTTTTGATGAATCATGGGCAAAGGGTGTCGTTGCTCTTAAAATGACACTGTATTGACTACCATGCAACACAACGTCATTTCGTCGTGGATTCGAGAACAGTTGATCAGTCTCTACTGCCTTTGAATAGAGACAGGATAAGGTCGGATTCATTTGATTTTTTCTATTCATTGTGAATCGAGCCACCAAAAATGCTTGAGAAGATTTCTCTCCCCCTCGCGAGCTTGTCCATGCCACTTTTGTGCCGAATCCGATGATATTACAGTCAGAATCAGGTGAGGAACTCACTGAAAAATCGAGGTATCAGTGAATTTGTGGTGTTGGGTATTTTCCAGCGTTCAAGCCGGTTTCTAGCATGTTGCAGGTCATTGTCAGTGACCAGAGATAGAAGACAACCTCGGATGACTTTTCGTCCGAGGCCATCATGTTTAATGGGTCGTTCGGGCGTAGCTTCAGACGATGTATCGCGTGCATAAGGAGACGACGTGTCGTCCGATAGGCTGCTTAGATTCGTTCTGAGCTTGAGGCTCGGGCAATGCATGTCATGCCTTGTGTGTGACATATGTTGGTTCAGAGATAGGGTCGGATGTAGGTGTGGCAGCACCTAGAGTTGTCATGTGGTGCAACTTGATTGGCTGAAATTAAATAAATTCCAGAAAATTAAAAAAATCAGAAAATAAATAAAATTTGAAAAAATAATAAATATTTGAGAAAAATTCCAAAAAAATTAGAGAAAATACTATATTTAATTTGGAATCTAGTGATATCAAATTTGTATTATTTGAACTTGATCTAATGAACACATAGCCAAACGAGTGTAGTGGAAAACACTGAAGGAAGAGATAACAAGGATTAGAAATAGAAGAAGATAATCAAAAAATAAGAGAAACAAAATACAGATATCCCTTGATGACAGATACGTTGAATTGGAATGAAAAGGACAAACTGCTCACGGTTCAAAGAAAAGAAAACAATGCTGGGCATAAGAATAGACGAACAGGGTTTTTGTCTGAATTGAGAGTGTAGGAAAGAGATAAACGGTTGTCTAAATGGCTGGCTTAAAGTGTATTTATATAGCTAGGACTCTAAAACCCTAGTGGCCCGACTCGAAAAAATTAGCTTGATCCGGAAAAACAAACTCAGCCCGGAAGATACACAAACGGCTCGAAAAAGAAAAAGGGACATGGCTCGATAACAAAAATGGGCCTGAAAAAAAAACAGTTTCGTCGAATATAAACAAACGGACCCAGACATAAATAAGCCGGCCTTAAGACCTACAAAATGATCTGGAAACACTTGGCTACTTAAAATGAGCTCAAGAACACGTTTGGGATTTTGGATCAGTAAGGGAAAAATTACAATTTTTCATTGTCTCGATTTTTTGACTTGGTAAAAGTATCAAACAAATACGTGGACCACTAGAACGATACTGACTATGCAAAAACAAGTTGACTAGGCAGATACTAGGACGGGGTTTCACAAGGCCCACTCTATGTTTCACCTATGATACCGCATATACACACTTGTATCGAGGTCTGTTTGCTCGAGGCATGACACACGACACCAAAGAGGTTTCAACCGATTGAAATTTCATGAGGGTTGTAAACTCAAAGTGTCATATTTTTTATCGATTGAACCAAGAGATTTTGACTGGTTAAAATTTTATAAGGCTTGATGGTTGATCTCTAGAGAGGGTCATGACCGTTCGAACTTACCAACTTGAGGGTATGTTGCATTTGCTCGAGTTAGATAGTTGTTCACTGGATGTAACTGTTATATTTTTCTCATTATTTCCCAAAATTGCAAGCGAACAATATCGTACAAATAATATAGTTGTTCAAAGAACAGAATTCATCCTCAGGGAACAAAATAACATTTGTAATCTGTTATTTCGATTCTTTATTCTAGTTAAAGTAATTCAAATTGATTGATGTTGTAAATAAGAATTCATAAGAAAAATGAATAACTAAAACTTCTTTTGCTAAAATTAAGAATCATACTCGAGTGTTATTACATTCAAATCTCATCATTTAATTTGATCTAACTGTTTATTCTAAGCATTTAACTAAGCATCTTCCAATTAATTAATTATTCTACTCAACCTGCTAATTACTATATTCCTATGTAAACGACAAAATCAAATTAATTAATTCAAATGATTTATCCTGGATAATAGGTATATTTCTATCCTATCACATTTCATCATCAGCACATCATTAATGATGTCAAAATTAGTCAGTTGCTCATCTTCATTACCTGTGGCGTTGTAGGTTAGATTGTAATGAGTGTTGATGGTCTTCGAGTCCTAGCGTCTGCAGCCCGTAGCTAGGCGACCAGATACCCCCAACAGTCGCATACAATACCTTGAGTGTGGTTCCCTCGGGGAGGGGTCTCACATTGTAGGTCAGATTGTAGTGAGTATTGATGGTCTTCAAGCTGAAGCGCACCATTTTCTCATGAATGAAAACAAAAGGTCCAATAGCATTCGAAAAATTGGTGAAAAACTCGTAAATGATTTTTGGGTAGATAGGTTCTTTGGCTCTACATGGAGAAACCTTGCCAGGCTAAGTTGATGACTGTGGTTTCATACTCAAGCGGGATCCTTTGGGTATAGTTCTGCAGGTACATGTTTTAAAAGTTGCATAACTTTTCCTGATGGAAATTTTGGGCTTTCAAATGTTTGTATCTCTGTTGGGCATCAACAGAAATGAATAATCTTGCATTGAACTCTTCTAGCTTGGGTTTTCATGAAGATAACACACAAGAATTCTTAGCCTGATGTTCAGCGGTGGAAGGAGAATATCCTTTAGTATTCTTAGCACTTGAATGATTCTCGGAAAAAACAAAACATTAAATAATCAGTAGGGATTTTAACTTTCAACTCAATACCTGCAAACTATTCTCTCAACGTAACAACGCTAGCAACTCAATGATAACATGTGTTGAACAACGAATAAAAGTCATATAGGTTCACAGAACACTAAGAACAACAAAAATGAAACCTATATTGAGTGAGTACCACTATATTCAACCACAGGAAAATCCTCAAGTATACTCAATATATCTAACAAGGGACACCACAATGAACTTATAACTAGTCGAAGAGCATACATATTAGGGCGTCGGTTTACCAACATAAAAAATAACAGAGAAATAGAGAAATTAGAAAGTAAAAGAGTGTAACATCACAATGAAATCAAAATGGGTATGAAACAGTTCAACCTATGCATAAATGGGCACGAACCACTCCTAAAACATAGATTGGAACATGAAATAATGTAAAAAAACAAAAGCAAGTAGTTAAAATCTAAGGAAACATACCTGGAAGAGAGAAAAACAATCTGAAACTACTAAGGAATATAGAGAGAGAGTAGGGGAAAATGAAGGGGTTTTGGGGCAGCTAGGTTTGATAGGTCGACCTAAGGTTACTTAAACAGACTCGGATTTTTGACTGGTCAAAATATGCTAGTTCGATCGGTTGAAATTTGAAAAGTCCGAATGTATTTGGGTCATAATGGTTTCAACCGATCAAAGAATAAATTTTTCAACTAGTCGAAATTGGAATTGGAACTGGCACAACCTTTTAGTTTCCAACTTGGGAAAGTCGGAGTAATCATCTTTGAGTGTCGGTCTTCCTAATTCGACCTGTCGAAATGTACCAATTTGACTGGTCGCACTTGTGATGGTCTTCGATTGGTGAAAAGTGCTAAGAACAATTGCTCTTAAACTTCTCTGGAATTTTTTGATCAGGTTTTGAAAAATTGTAATACTTATGATTCAAGCGGTCGAAATGACTTCCACTTTGATCAAACACCTCCTAAATAGTCCACACTTTTACCCCTATTTGACCAGTTAAAATTGAAGAAAAATTGACCGGTCAAAAAATAGTCTTTAGTTAATTTCCTCAAGTATTGAAAAAAATAAAAGAACACACAAATAGATAAGTACAGTCATACAAACATAATGCGTTTAAATCCATTTAGAACCATTATTGCCGTCTTGGCAAGACCATTGATCATTTCACTCCCAATTTTGTAATGGTATGGTGACCGATGGTGTGATATCGCCACCATGATATGGTTTTAACCGTTGTCCGTTGACCTTGAAAATATTACCTATCTTAGGATCCTCCACTTCAATAGCACCATAATCAAATACTTTTATCACTATAAACGGACCTGACCATCGAGAATGTAATTTTCCCGAAAACAATTTTAATCTCGAATTAAACAAAAGCACATGCTAGCCTATTTCAAAGGTTTGGCCTACAATATACTTATCATGCCAACGTTTTACTTTTTTCTTGTACATCAACATATTATCATATGCTTGCAGCCTTAATTCATCTAATTCATTCATTTGAAACATGCATTTGTCACCAGCAATCAGTAAATCAAAATTCAGTTTCTTAATTGCCTAAAAGGTTTTGTGTTTTAGTTCAATTGGTAAATGACATGCTTTTTCAAACATTAACCGAAATGGAGACATACCTAGTGAGGTTTTGAACGCAGTTACGTATGCCCAGAGTGCATATAACAAACAACTTGACTAATCTCTTTTCATAGGACCCACCCTATTTCCAAGATCCACTTAACCTCTCAGTTTGAAATTTTTGCTTGTTCATTAGTTTTAGGATGGTATGGTAAAGCGACTTTGTGGCGAACGCCTTATCGCTTCAATAATTTCATAAATTCTAGATTGCAAAAGTGACTTCATCATTAATGATTGTTCATGGTACTTCAAATCTTGTAAATATGTTAATCTTTAAAAATTTCAGAACCACCTTAGCATCATTTGTCTCATAGGCCTTGGCTTCTACCCACTTTGATACGTACTCAACTGCCAATAAAATGCACTTCTTACCATATGAAGATGGAAATGGTCCCATAAAATCTATGCCCTATTTGCTAAATAACTCAACTTCTATTATGATATTTGGTGGCATCTTGTTTCGGTGACTGATATTTTTGGTACGTTGACAATGATCACATTGCTTGAAAAATTAGTGAGCATCCTTCAAGATTATCGGCTAGTGAAAACTCGACTGTAAAATTTTTGCTGCAGTTCTCTTGGTACCAAAATGTTCCCCATATGGTGAAGCATGATACTGGTGAAAGATTTCACTGATTTCATCATCGTGTACATATTTTCGGATCACTTGATCACTACACTGACGGTACAAGAATGGTTTGTCCCAGTAATATGACTTAACATTATGTAAGAACCATTTTTTTCTGCTGAAAGTTAAAGTCATAAACAGTTTTTGTCATCGCCAACACTCTTTCATCAAGGAAGAAATGCTCATTGTCCAGAGAATTTTTCTCAGAATGGACTTCTAACCATGAGAAATGGTCTGCGACTTGATTTTCCATACCCTTCCGATCTTGAATTTCCAAATCAAATTCTTGCAATAACAATATCCATCTAATGAGTCTTGGCTTTGAATCCTTCTTGTCCATTAGATATCGAATTGTCGAATAATCAGTAAACACTATCACTTTAGATTCTATCAAATATGATCTAAAATTTTCAAAAGCAAACACCACTGCTAATAACTCTTTTTCTGTAACCTTATAATTCAATTTAGCTCTAAATTAGTCTCTCTACACCGAGTGAGTACTAAATCTAAATGATTCAAGCATTGATCAAAAGTCTCTCCAAAAACTGAAAAATCATCCATAAATACCTCCATGCATTTTTCAATTAAATCCGTGAAAATTGCCATTATACACCTCTAAAATGTCACAGGAGCATTGCATAAACCAAATGGCATTCGACTAAAAGGAAATGTACCATATGGGCAAGTAAAAGTAGTCTTGCTTTGATCTTCTGCTGCAATGGCTATTTGATTATAACCTGAATAACCATCAAGAAAGCAATAAAATTCTTTCCCTGCCAATTTGTCCAACATTTGATCAATAAAAGGTAACGAAAAATGATCCATCAAGACTCGCTACCCCGTCACTCTCTCTGTCAGAACTAATTAACCTTTTTCATTCTTAAACACTGTAGTTCTTCCTTTTTTTGGTATGCATTGCACTAGGATAACCCAATTACTGTCGGGCATAGGATAAATAATAACAACATCCAACCATTTAATTATCTCTGCGTGCGCCACTTCTTTTATGTTTGGGTTCAGCCTCCGTTGATGCTTAATGGATGGCTTATTGACTTCTTCCAACTGGATTTTATGTGTGCAAAAAGAAGGACTAATTACTTTTATGTCTTCTAACGTCCATCCAATAGCAGTTACATCAGTCCTTAATACCCGTAGTAACTTCTCTTCTTGAATTGGTGATAATGAAGATGAAATTAATACTGGTAATGTCTCACCTTCACCGAAGAAATGATACTTCAAATGGCTCGAAAGCTGTTTCATTTCCAACTCTGGTGGCTTTACAATCAACGGTTGTGCTGTATTAAATTTATCCACTGGAGCTTTCAACAACTGAATTTTTTTTCCAATGTGGCATGGAGTCCATACCCTGCTTCTTCCATATCTTCATTATGAGTTAGAGCCACTTCTAAAGCATCTTGTTTTGTTGGAAATTCAACAACACTCTCTTCCTCTTCGTTTGATAACCAAATTGCATTAATTGCTCAGTATCGTGATGTTTCATGGAAGAACACATATCTAATGTTACCTATTGATTAGCCATCCTCATAGTTAGTTGACCAATGTGAACATCGATGAGTGCTCTTCCTGTTGCCAAAAATGGTCTACCAAGAATTAGCGGGACTTCTTTATCCTTCTCCATTTTCAACACAATAAAGTCCACTGGGAAAATAAACTTATCGACCTTGATAGGTACGTCTTCGATTATTCCCCGAGAAAATAATAGAGTCATGTCTACCATCTGAAGGGTACATGATGTAGGTAAAATGTCCTACAGTCCCAGTCACTTAGCCATACTTAGTGGCATCAAATTAATACTTTTCCCCAATCACATAGCCTTTTACAAAAGTACTCGGAGCCTATTTCCACTGGGATTGCAAAACTACCTGGATCTTTCAACTTCGGCAGTAGCTTCCTCTTAATTATAGCACTACACTCTTCCGTAAGTGCCACCACCTCATTTTCATCAATCTTCCTTCTCTTTGAAAGAATATCTTTCATGAATTTCGCATAAGTTGGCATCTATTCCAATGCTTCAGCAAATGAGATATTTATTCGTAGTTTATTGAACACTTCCAAGAAATGAATAATCTACTGATCCAACTTTTCTCTATTTAATCTTCTCAGGAATGCTGGTGGAGAATGCTCCAACACCTTTTAAATGATCACTGGTTGTTTTCCCTTCTCAAACTCTTGATCCATATTCATAGGTGGCATTAGTACTAGTTCCTTCTCAAACATATTTTCCGAACTTGGCTCTGATAAAGCTGCTTGTGGGTCCACTAGTTTGGATAAAATCTTCCCTCCACGAAGTGTAATGGCTTTCAAGTTTGAAGAAGGCTTGGTGCCATACGGTAATGCTCTTTGTGGTTGATTCTACAACAGCTGAGAGATCTGACTCATTTGGGTCTCTAAATTCTTCATTCTTGAGTCTAATGACATGATAAACTGTTGCATTAAATCCTTGAGATTGCTTCTTCTCTCATTTTTCTGTAGATACTGAACAGTACCTTGTTGACGGTATCCCTGGTTGTAATTAAACACCACTGCATCCCTTGAGCTCTGCCTTTGTAGTTTTGATCCTGATATATTTGGATTCTTCCCATTCTGATTTCTTCATTAAGAAATTAGGATGATTCCGCAGTTCGAGTTACATATATTTTCATAATAGCTAGTTGTTTGCTTATTTGTGTTGCTCACATAACTCGTCTTTTTCATCATAGTTGAGCATTGGAAATGATTATGATTTCTATTGCAAAAATCACAAATAGCAAGAACAGGTTCAATATCCTAAACATGACTTTTACTAGCAACCATAGTCTTGCTTTGATTTACTTCTCTTTGCTAGGCTGCCATTTCCTCAATCAACTTTGTGATGGCATCCAACATTAACTTACCTGCTGACCTATCAAAATCAGGATCATTACTCAAATTCTAACCCTCTAAAGCTATTTCCTAAATCAACTTAAATGCCTTAGCAGCGTCTTTGTTCAAGATGTTACCATTAGTTGTAGCATTTAACATCATCTTATCCATCTTAGTCAATTTCCTAAAGAAACTCGGCAATTGTAAAAATTCCAGGATATCTACGGACCATATCAATCCACTCTCAGTTACTCCATGCATATGTTAGAATGTGATTCTCTCCACGTACCGTTGGTCTTACTGGCACTAGAGGAGTAGGAACTTGGGGTCGTAAGTCACCCCTCTCAATCTTATATAATGTCGGTATCTGCACTTGTCCTACTGAGTCTGCTCGATAAGAGGTGATGATTATATTGAATGTGAAACTCCTTGTGATTGATTCTGATTATAGATTACAACACTCTGCATATGACCCTACATATCGATGAAGGCTTCGATAACTTCTACTGGTGGAATCACCGGGTTCTGAGGCACTTAACCTGCTGGTGCCATCACCTCCCTAAGGGTGGGTTATGGTGCTACAATCTTCACCTATAGTATTAGAGGCTGCGACTACTCTAACCTCACCTGTCTTTGTTCTGTCTCATTTAGTCCCAAAGTAACTTCTTTTCCCTGATGGTCTTTGAATACCTGAACTCTCAGCTCTTCCTGCTGAAGAAAAATGATCTCACTTGATCCCACCACTATTCCTCATTCATGATATGGGACAATCACTGTATGCAATACCAGTCATAGATAAGCCTAAGCCTAGGACAAGACTCTAAACTCAATCTATTGCTGGACTATGCAAGTGCAAGTGAGTTGTGTAATATTTTGTCAAAATATATAGATTTTCAAATTGTTTTTCACATACATACACAAATCATTATATTAAATAACTATGCTCCGTTACCATCTTTGTGAGGACTCGAACTTGGATTTCAGGCTCCTCCCCGTCGTGCAGCCCCAATTGGCCCAACTCGTGGCCCAACTGGGACCACATAAGGCTTAACCTCAAACGCATTTTCCAAAACCATATAAAAATATATAGAAATTTGAAACTTTTCTTTTCAAAGGAGCATGGCATTAAATATAATACACTTGGCAAATATACATTAACAGAGTACATAAACATTCACCAGAAGTCTTAAAAGTACACACAACAGGACAGACTATCCCAATCACGCATCACACAAAGGATCCATACTCACTAGCCCAATAAATAAAAAATATACCCAAGGCACCATGCGAATCTCATATATGTATTAAATCCAAAGAGAAAATACATGCATGTCCAAAACGAGCAATTAACCAAGCTACTAAGAAGTCACAACAACCAATGTATAGACATATGATACAAAATAAGCATGCATATCATTATCCAAAATACAAAAGAGATGTCGAGTTTCCAAATGTGATATATGCAGTAGTCCAGTCCTATGACAAACCGGGAACCTCCACCTTAGAAGAAATCTTCTACACTAGCACTCGGATCTAAGCTTGAAAAACAAAAACAAGAGGGACTAAGATCTTGAAGACCTCAGTGAGAGTTATAGTGTCATAAGCAATAATGGGGTACTAGAGGTGAATGCAAAATGATTGCAAAATATTTAGTAATAAGAACATAGACAATCCATGCTTGCTACTCGTGCATCCAATCCAATCACTCAAGGTAATACAGTGCAGATGCATGAGTTAATTAACATACATCATGTGAACAAGTCTAAATCCAAAAGTAATGCAAATCCACGTTTTTATTCTCTTAGACTAATATGCCCCAAATCTATGGGGCATACCTTAAACTGCTTCGCTAATAACCTCAGCATAACTCCAATGATGGTTAAGTTCAATGCACTTTTCAAAATAGATATATGAGCCCTACCACCAGTGTTGTCTGCAGAATATGTGGAGAAAATACATTATCACACATGTTCCGCATGCATGCACAACTTGAAAAACCTGAAGCCAAAATTTTGTAGCCTATCATCCACCAAGCATACATGTATAATCCAAACTCCTAGGTAAGCAACTGTCCTCTCAGCTGAAATCCCATATACTTACCTCGTATTGGCCAAGCACTATTCGTCAATTCTAGGTCATTACTTATAAAACATACATATATATGCTCATGTACAACTCATAAACACAGAGATGCATATGATGCATGTCGCCTTGATCATAAAATTAATTCATGAGGTGGAAATGTTTAGTGTGATCCCAAACATCAAATGCACTTATGCGCTTGCCATCAGTCCACTCAAACATGCCTGCACAACTGAAAGTACACACTTTTCTCATCCCATCAATCAGTTATTTTATGCTCTCATGCATGAATATACACTTTTTTCCCACTTCAGTAGCCATTATAAAAGGACCCATTCTAAAGTCACTGGATACCACAACCTGATCCAATAATGAAAATCAACTAGAGAAAGTCCCAACAAGAAGAAAACACAATCACCACATCCACCACTCATAAATTCCAACTTAAGCTCTAAGGAGAATGAACAGTTCAAAATACTCAAAAAAAGGAATCATAACAAGGATAGTTTGGTCAACAGTTCAGAATACTCAAAAAAAGAAATCATAACAAAGATAGTTTGGTCACAATAGGAATGAAGACATGGGTCAGTCATACTCTCCTCAAGGATCAAACTATACATTCAAATGATAACACTCCGTTCTACCATATTTCTCCAAATTCATGCCATCAAGCTTAGGATTCAAATAGTACATACAATGCATGAAGGACACTCATGGGAACTCATCTAGGGTTAAGGAAAGTGTATGATAGGGTTATTGAAGATGGTTTTCCAAGCATAGCATTAGACTGGCTTAACCGGAACAAGAAAAGGTGAAAAGGGTAAGACTACAGAGTTTCTACCGGTCTAAATGTTTAGGTTCAATTGGTCTAAGAGTTTAGTTTCAACCGATCGTTGAGCTTTCTAGAAAATTTACAGTTTTTTGACCGATCTAAAGTTGGATTTCAAATAGTCTAAGTATTTTTTAAGAAATTTCGATCGGTATAAGTTCACTCGAAAAATTTTCAACCGGTCCAAAGGTTTCAATTCAACAAATTTTAAAGCTCTTTGGAAAATTATTGGGATTTCAGCCGGTCTAAATTCACACAGAAAAAGTTCGACTCGTTTAAGAATTTTGTTTCGACCAGTCTAAGTGCTCTTTTAAAGAGTTATCCGGTATTTTACCAATCTAAAAATCTAGGTTCAACCGATCTAAGGAATTCGACTAGTCTAAATGTGCCACTTTGGGAATTTCTGCTCTTGTCTCTATTTCAATTCCTAATCAAAAGGTACCAACTGATACACGATCTTCACGAAAATTCATATTGATAACATGGCTAATCAACCACCAAATCCTCATTAGTAAAACACAGAATATGTGATCAAAACAACTCATAGAAGTTGAAAATTCTCATGCATCAATGCCAATAAGTTCATAATCACATTTGATCCATTCCAAAACATGTCATGCATCAAGGCCTCTATCACACATTTACCACATTTTCATTTAGAAAGCATAAAAAAATTTCGACCATACAAATAAAACTTAGACTCCCATCTCTTATTACACGGACAACTTACTAACGGCCACACCCTTTCCCTTATCTCAAGCTACCTTACCACCTAAAACATGGCAAGGAACCGGAACAATTTTATCACAAAAACAAGCATAAAGCATAAAACGACTCAAAAATAAACATGAAACCCATGACCCCTTTCAACACTCTCTTTATCACTCAACCAATCCACAAACACTCAACATAATAAGAGCAACCTCAAAAGACAAAATACACTCAATCCGCTATTGGAAATGGCCATTGACATACTCGACATAAGCCAAAATCGGCTCTAGCTTAAACCAAAAGAACCAAGGTGCACAAACACACTCTAGAAACTGATGTGAAACAAAATCAATCATCGGAAACACAATAAAATAGCTCAGGTCAAAATCCACCATGACCTATATGCAAACCACCACCTCCAAGCTCACACACGCCATAAATCAGCAAACCAAACAAAACCAACTATCAAAGCATCCTATACAACATCACAACAAGCTAATACAACCAACAATCGACCAAGAAAGAGAAGAAATTGAACACTTACCTCTCAAACTCGATTTTACCTAAAAAAACTCAAAACTGGCAAAATTGCAACAAACCAAGCTATCACTAGTGGAAATCCATCAATTAGGGTTAGGAATCAAGTGGGGAAGAAAACGTGATCGTTGTCACGAAGAGAAAACTAGTTTTGAAGTGGCTGGGTTCTTCTTTGGGTGAGGGTTGAGAGAGAAACAAGAGAGAAAGGGCAGAAGAGGGGGGGTTTCTTTGCTTAGGCTATCAGCATCTGGTAAATTTTCTAATTGTTGGGCTAGGCTTTTATATCCTAGAGCCCAGAAATCCCGAAAAATCTGAAATGTTTTTTAAAATGATCCATATGTCCCGAATGGGCCATAATGATGTTTAAGGTTTGAATATAACAAATTGAGCTTTTAAAATGGAATTGGGTCCTGTGAATAGTGATCGGACCCACATATGATAAATTTGGCCTAAAGGCCTACAACCACTCAAAATGAGCCCACATGGTAGTCACTCAGATCAAAATAGGTGAAATGGGTGTTCCACTAGACTCGGGCCTTGAAAAATACATAGATCACAATAATGGACATTAAGACCCCAAACGATGCATCGTGCATAACTGTTGATACATTATTGATGACACGACACTTAATGCAACCTCCGGTCCATTGACAAACTGACTGGATAAGTAATAAACTCTAACCTGTCAGTTGGTCAAACCCTCAGAGATGGACCAACCAAATAAATTCGTCATTACTCGAATGCTGACTGGACTCTCTGAAGGATAAAGTCTCACATCCTCTCTCTTTATAGATATTTCTTCCCCGAAATTCACCTATTCAAACGATCATAGCGATATAGACACATTAAATCCAAACTACACAGCAAACCTTAATCGTTCCACTCGCAGGGTACTATACCACTCTGCTAAACGACTAACTATAAGGACCCAAACCCAACTTATAAGGAACCAAACCCAACCTATAAAGGACCTTTATTGCCGTGAAACCCAAACAAGCCCAATCTAGGACCTATCTGAATCCAATAAGGTTTAATCATACTAGTTTTATTTTATTAAATTCATTCCTTATGTTTTCTAAAGGTTGGAGCATGATAGTTATGAACATACATTCTGGTAACATACGGAGTGAATAAAAACATCATTAAAAGTCTTTATAATTAATCAAGAGAACCATAACACACAAGTCCCAAAGAGATCTAAAAATCCAACAAGATGCCCTCAAGTATATTTCGGAAATAAACAAACATATGAGGGATCCAAAGAACCAGAAAGTAGTCCAATCAAATGGCATATTCAGGGGTATATGCGTAGGCAATCAGCAAGGAAAAGAGTACAATATTGTCCCGCTGTGCAGTCTTGATCTCACACTTTATTACCACTGACAGATGATGTAACTATGCCTGAAAAATAGGGAAAACAACAGGGTAAGATTACAAGAATCCCAGTAGGGTTATAACATCTTAAGATCTGTAGAAATCAAAACAAACATCTCCCAATCAACATCAGTTTTGCCTATACTACTAAAGGGGTATCAAATAATCATCAAACAATCACAATAGGGATAGGGCCGGAAAAAAAATGTTGCGGATAGACTAAGAACACTTCTGAAAATAGAAGTATACGAGCAAGTAATTCATCATTCGTTCTCATCAATAGAAAGGCTATCCCCTTCCACCTGTGTTGTCCAAGGCTTAGCTTCACAAAGGGTAAATGGTTAGCAAACAATCTAATCAATGAGCCTATCCATCTTGCCACATAACGACAAGGCATCTAAGCCACACAAAGACAAAGACATCCAAACCACACAAGGACAAAGGCATCCAAACCACACAAGGATAAAGGCATCTTGCCACACAAGGACAAGGCATCTAGCCGGACAAGGACCAGGCTTCTAGTCACAGAATGATGAGGCATCTAGTAAGCTCTTGCTAGGGATTGTCACTCTTGTGATTCTCATACTAGTAAGTACCTCTCCTCTCCCTAAGATCATTAGTTCTGACCCCGAATGGCCACCGGAAAAGGATCCTGACACACAATTATGTACAAATGCACACAAGCAAGTACAAGGCAAAATACCATAATAGGGCATCCTCAATCACATCACAACACAATTAGCAAGTCCAACGCATATATCACAACCGCAATAGGCACCCACATCCTATCTTAAGGATTTGAAATTTCTTAAGGGACTCTCAAGCCAATCTGAAATCATGCATAACAAATTCAAGCATACGCATACACAAGGACAAGAACCAAAAACATCAATCAAACAAAAAGGATCTCTGGAGAAACCGATGAGGTTTAGATCATACCTCTATTGTCTCTGAACAAGTAGTTAATCCTTTGCCTTTGTCAAGAGGATCTGAACCACCTAAACATATATAAGACAAAGACAATACCACACTAAGCATCTACATTCAGAAACCAAATAAACATCCTAGTTCCATACCAATTTCAGTCAACAAACCTATCAGAAACCAGTGATCAGAAGCTGCTAGAACCACCTCCTTTGATGTGTGATGTGATAGCCAAGAATACAACAGGAATCAACTTGATTTTTCAACCCAATTCACCATGCAAATTTGGCACTAAGTTAGTATCATTGACACCTTAGTACCACCGACAGATGATATACCAATGCTTGAGAAAATGGAGAAAACAATAGGGTGAGATTACAATAATCTCAACAGGGTTATAACAACATAAGAGATAGCAATTAATATGGAGAAGAACTAACCTTCAGATGATGAAACCAAGATAACAAGATGAAGAATGAAAAGAGTTTTCCAATGAGCTATTATTTGCAGAAATCTGATGAAGGATGAAAGAATTCGGCTATGTTAAGTGTAAGGTAAATTTTTGGCAGCTTGGGTAAGAAAGAAGGGTTATCACATGCTAATTTGGGGTGCTTTTGGTGTGAGGACATGTGTATGGCAGGCTGGTGTGTTTATAGGATTAATGAGATTAAATTTCTCTACTGTTAAAGCTAGATATAAGAAGATAATGCTTCAGATTTAATTCTAGAAGTATCCCTTAAGATTAGGAGATATGTTATTTATGATAGAAATGAATTAAGGAAGAAATAAAATAGGAAGGAAATAAAATGAACCAAAATAGGAAAGAACCTTCAATACCATTTCTGACGGTAACATATCTATTTCTTTAGGGGTAAAATGGTCATTTCAGTTTTATTGGTACCTGGACTTCTAGGACAAAGGATTGGGGTCTCACATCCTCTTCTCCTTATAAAAATTTTATCCTCGAAAGTTTAGCACAAGTACCTAAGAAAATAGGTAAGGAAATCTCACACGCATTGTTTCCTCAGTCTCCCAAGAGTGTTCCTCAACTTGACCAATACGCTAAACAACTCAAACCATAGGTACGCTTCGAATGCAAAGCTAGTGAACTGACCGTTTTAGCATAGTAACTGGTTGTACGGGGTAGGATAGGTCTTCGCAACCTCAACAGGTGGTTTTTGAAGCGTATGAGTAGGGTCTCGAACATACTTTCTTAGCATGGAAACATGAAACATGTTGTGAATTCTTTTCATATTCGGGGCCAATGCAAGTCGACATGCAACTAGGCTGATCCTCTCAACAATATCATATGGATCAATATAACGAGGTGCTAGTTTACCTCGCTGCTGAAAACGAAAGACACCTTTCTACGGGGTAACTTTCAGAAATACTTTGTCACCTACCACAAATTCCAGCTCCCTTTGTTGATTACCAACATAGTTTTCTGTCGATCTTGCATTATGATCAGCCTTTGTCGAATTAGATTAAATTGTTCAGTTGGTTGATCAATCAACTCTAGAGTACCTAGGCGCCTCTTTCCTACATCATTCCATAAAATTGGAGTTCTTCAATGTCTCCTTTTCTATGCTTCATAAGGAGCCATTCCGATGCTTACATGGAAACTGTTTTTCTAAGGGAATTCCGCCAAAGGTAGACATCGATCCCAATTGGTATTTCGATCCATCACACATGCACACAACATATCTTAAAGCATCTAAATCATCCTTTAAGATTGACCATCAGTTTGGGGATGAAAAATTGTACTGAAATTCAGTCTCTAACCCAACACATTATGAAAGTTCTCCCAAAATTGTGAACTGAAATGGGATCATGATCTAAAATAATGGAAACCGGCACTCCATGCAATTGAACAATATCTTCCAAATAATGAATAACCAACTTCTCATGGGTATCGGCAACACAAACTGGAAGGAAATGTGCATATTTCGTCAATTGATCCACAATCACCCAAATGGCATCGAATCCTCATTAAGATCTAGGCAAACCAATCGCAAAGTCCATTGTGATATGTGTCCACTTCCATTCTGGAATCGGAAGTGACTGAAGTAAACTAGTGGATATTTGATGCTCGATCTTCACTTGTTAACATACAAGGCATCGAGCAATGAACTCAACAATGTGACGCTTTATGTTTGGCCATCAAAATTGCTCTTTCAGATCTCTATAAATCTTGGTGCTGCTAGGATGAATAGAAAACTTCGAACTTTGCGCTTCAGAAAAAATCAGATTGCAAACATCAACATCTTGTCGAACACATACTCGATTTCTGAAAACAAGAACTCCATCATCTTGTATTCTAAAATCACAAACTATGGCATCAACACTATCAGATAATTGCTGTAGAATTTCAGCCAATCTTGGGTCTTCAGATTTCTGATTTCAGATCTCTTCCAACAAAGTAAACTTGACTTCGATTCGATCTATCAATAAACCAGAAAAATCACTGCCAAGATGCACACGTGTAGCTCTCAAATCCAGCAACATTGGCATATAGTGTGCACACATATAGGCTAGAATATATGAAGAAGAGGAATGGGTCTTCCTGTTTAAGGCATCAGCAACAACATTTGCTTTCTGGGATGATACTCGATGATCAAATCATAATCTTTAATTAGCTCCACCAATATTAGTTGTCTCATATTCAACTCTTTTTGGGTAAGGAGATACTTCAAGCTTTTGTGATCGGTGAAGATTCTACACGTCTCGCCATATAGGTAGTTGCGCTATATCTTCAATGCAAATACCATGGCTGCAAGTTCTAAATCATTCGTACAATAGTTGCTCTCATGCAGATGCAACTGCCGGGAAGTATAGGCAATGACTTTCCCATATTGCATCAGCATGTATCTAAGTTTAGATTTCGACGCATCACTATAAACCACATACTCTTTTCCACCGACCGAAAAAGTAAGGATAGGTGTGATCACCAATCTAGTCTTTAGTTCTTCAAAAATTCATTGGCATTTCTTATTCCACATGAACGGCTATCCCTTGTGCGTCAATTTCGTTAAAGGTCCAGAAAGCGATAAGGAATTCTTCACAAAGCAACGGTAGTATCTGGCTAAGCCAAGGAAACTACGAACTGCAAATACAGTCCATGGGGGTTTCCAAGCACAACGACTTCAATCTTCTTTGGATCAACAAGAACGCCACAGGCATAAACAATGTGGCCAAGGAAACCAACTTCATGCAACCAGAATTCGCATTTGGAGTTCTTTGCAAACAACTATCGATCTCTCAGAATTTCCAGCACAATCCGCAAGTGCTCAACATGCTCTTCTTACAATTTTGAGTAAATCAGAATGTCTTCGATGAAGACTATCATGAATCTATCAAGAAACTCTTGGAATACTCTATTCTTGAGGTCTATGAACATGACTAGATCATTGGTCAAACCGAATGGCATAACCAGAAATTTATAGTGGCCATATCGCGATCTGAATGCAGTCTTCAGAATATCAGCTTCACGAACACGCAACTGATGGTATCCCGATCTAAGATCGATCTTGGAAAACTTGGTTGCAACATGGAGCTGGTCAAACAACTCGTCGATGCGTAGTAGAGGATACTTATTCTTCACGGTCACACGATTCAGTTGCCAGTAATTGATGCACAATCGTAGCGAACCATCTTTCTTCTTCATGAACAAGACAGGTGCTCACCAAGGTGACATAATGGGTCGGATGAAACCACGATCCAACAAATCTTCTAATTGTATCTTCAATTCCTTCATTTCCATAGGAGCCATAAGATAGGAGGAATGAAAATTGGATTCATATACGACACTAATTCAATGTCAAATTCAATTTCTCTTACTGGTGGGAAACCGACTATATCTTCTAGAAACACATCCGAGAACTCACGAACCATTGAAATAGAATCCAGATTCGAGGACTTTGTGGAAATGTCATGCACATGCGTGAGGTATGCTGTACATCCTTTTCTAATCAATCGTCTCGCATCGAGCCAGGAAATCATGCAAGTTGGAACAACTCGCTTATCACCTTCAAAATAGAAACCGGAACCATCTGGAAGACTGAACCACACACTTTTGGTAAAACACTCTATTCAGGCTTGATATTTGGCCAGACAATCCATGTCTATGATCACATCCATGCATAAGCTCTTGGATGTCCAATGGAATCAGGTCCACTTTAAGAACAATCAAACCCATACGTACAGCGCAGCCGATGTAGACTAGATCACAAGTTAATTGCTCTCCCAAAGGAGTTAGAACCAAAATAGGAAGCGATAGGGGAGATAAAGGCCGATCTGAGCTAAGTGCTATCCTTGGACTCATAAATGAACTATTCGCTCCGAGATCTAATAATACTTTAGCATTTTGAGAAAAGATTGAAATAGTACCTGTCACCACATCTGGGCTTGTTTCGGCATCAGTTAAGGTGAAAAATCTCATGGGCGTGGGCTGCGCCTCACTCATAGATCCCCTAGGTAATCCTCCAGGTGCAAGTGCTGGAGGTTTATTTGGATTGGCATACCCATCTTGCTTACATTCGGTGCTCATGTAATACACCTTGGTTTAGGACACTCCTTCTGAATATGGCATGTTTCTCCACAGTTGTAGCATTGTCGTGGCTGTGGACTCTATGTGGATCCCTTAGGATTAGAACCAGAGAAATTCTTCCTGAAGTTACCTCCATTTCCATTGTTCTTCGGAGGATAGGACCTCAAATGCTAGGGTCCCAAACGTCGGCTGAATTTGGAACTACGTCGGTATGATCCGCCATTGCTTGACGTGGGAGGCTTCTTACTTTGCACGATCTTCTCAACTTTGGTGGCAATAACAATTAACTCTTGCAAATTATGCGCAAGTGTCGTGCCCACAATAGTTTTGAACTCGGTACTTAGCCTACCTTGGAATTGCCTTGCAAGCTGACATGGTGTGCAATCCTCCTCAGGTGCAAAACAGGCTAGCTCTCTCAATTCCTTCTCGTACTCCAACACCGAATGGGTGCCTTGCTTGAGCTTGTAGAAAGCTTGTCGTTGCTCACTCTTGTGAAACCAGTGTAGAACCTTTCGTTAAATTCATGCTAGAACTCTTCCCAAGAAGGCAATCAATCTCTGAACCGCAAACTCATAGTTGTCCACCATGCGAGGGCTTCTCCCTCAAGTAGGAAAGTGGTGATGGCAATCTTACTGTCATTAGAGATATGTAGAAACAAGGATACACGACATATGGTATAAATCCACTCATGAGCTGCAGCGGCACCTGCTGAACCGCTGAAATCTTTACATCCCAATTGATGGGCTTCCTTGAGCAACTTGGTAATAACAACCGAAAGTCTCTTGACTTCTTTAGGATAAACCGACTGAATAGGTTCAAGTGGAGGCATAGGATCTTCCACAGGAGGTGCGGGTGCAAGAGAATTTTGGAATTAGGCTTCCATTCACTGCTGGTTCGCAGCAATTCCTTAAAACATGTTTAGTATCTGTGCCATTATAGGATCAATGGATGGTGTGGCTGGTGCTTCAGGTTCAAGTTGGTTTTCGAGCTCAGCTTGCCCTTCCTACTCTTCTTGTGCAATTGGCTCATTATTGCTCATTGGTTTGCTATTTGGCTTGGGATGCATACCTACCCCGACAATCCCTATGTAACGTTCTGCCTTGCCATACTAAACAAACACACAAGGTCACTCAATACATAACCCAAATACAAAACCAAGGAAAGAAAAATGGTACCTTGTGGAGAGACATACACCGGACGATATGCATATGCTGAAAAAAAAACACACATGCACACAAGTACATACAAGTCTCAGCAATGCATACATACACACAAAGTCACACTCGGCATTCTTATAAATCACACACATGCATTTCGCACACATGTTCACATGCAGGAGCATTTGGCAACATACATCAAAGAATCAGAATCAACATGCAGCAAGTTACATATACATTCGACAATCACAAGGGAACACAACAAAACACTCATCAAAACACTTCAGAATATATCAAGTCATACAACATGTAAGAACACACAAAAACACACAACAAATCACACAATCAATTATGGAAATTAAACATTACAAACCAAACATTTTAACATCAGAACACTTTCAGCATTAACCTCTAAAGGTGTGGGTGTGTGTGCATGTACTCTCCTAAAATATCAGAAAATATGTTAGCATATAACCATTTATATTTTCCTAAACCATGCTTCGTTACCAAACCTGTAAGGACCCAACCCTAACCTATAAGAACCCTTACCTCGTGAAACCCAAACTAGCTCAATCTGGGACCTATTTGAATCCCACAATGCTTAATCATACTAGTTTCATTTTATTAAATTCATTTCTTATGGTTTTTAAAGGTTGGAGCATGATTGTTATGGATATACATTCTGGTAACATATGGAGTGAATAAAAATATCAACGAAATTCTGTATAATTAATCAAAGGAACCATAACACACAAGTCCCAAAGGGATCCCAAAATCCAGCAAGAAGCCCTCGAGTATATTTTGGAAAAAAACAAACATATGAGGGATCTATAGAGCAAGAAAGCAGTCCAATCAAATGGCATATTCAGGGATATACGCGCAAGCAATCAACAAGGATGGGAGTATGCGAATGTGATGCAATATTGTCCTCCGTGCATCCTTGATCTCACACCTTAGTACCACTGACAGATGATGTACCTATGTCTTAAAAATGGAGAAAACAATAGGATGAGATTACAAGAATCTTAGTAAGGTCACAACATCATAAGATTTGTAGAAATCTAAGCAAACATATTCTAATCAACATCAAATTTTCCTATACTACTAAATAGGTATCAAACAATCACAATAGGGATAGGGCCAAAAATAACAAGTTGTGGGTGGTTAGCTACACAAAGGGTAAATGGTTAGCAAACAATCTAATCATCAAGTCTGCCCATCTTTCCACACAACGCCGAGGCATCCAAGCCACACAAGGACAAGGGAATCTAAACCACACAAGGATAAGGGCATCTTGCCACATAAGGACCAAACATCTAGCCACATAAGGACTAGGGTTTTAGCCACACAAGGACAAGGCATCCAACGAGCTCTTGCTGGGGATTACCACCCATGCGACTCCTATAGATGTAAGTACCTCTCCTCTCCCTAGAAGAATCAGTGTTTATCCCGAATGGCCACCAAAAAAGATCCTGACACACAATCATGTACAAGCACACACAATCATGTACAAGCACACACAAGCAAGTACAAGGCATAATACCACAACAAGGCATCCTTAATCACATCACAACACAATCAGCAAGTCCAATGCACATGTCACAACCGAAATAGGCGTACACATTCTATCTTAAAGATTTGAAATGACCTATGGGGCTCTCAAACAAATCCACAATCATGCACAACAAATTCAAGCATTTACATACACAAGGAAAAAAACTGAAAACATCAATCAAGCAAAAATATATAGAAACCGAAGAGGTTTAGATCCTACCTCTTTTGTCTCTGAACAAGTGGTTAATCCTTTGCCTTTGTTAAGAGGATCTGACAATCTAAACACACACAAGGAAAAGACAATACCACACTAAGCATACATATTTAGAAACCAAATAAAGATCCTAGTTCTTTACCAATTCCACTCACCAAACCTATCAGAAATTAGTGACCAGAAATAAGTGATAAGAAGCTGCTGGAACCACCCCCTTAGATGTGTGATGTGATAGCCAAGAACACAACAGAAATCAACCTGATTTTTCATCCCAATTCACCATGAAAATTTCAACTAAGTTAGAGCAATCGGGAAAATTGTGATTTCATGCATAAGTGATTTAGAGGTTGCGATTTCATGATAAAAGGGAAGGATTAGGTATCAATTACTTAAACGATTAAAAGGACCAAGATTAGAAACCAATAGACAACTCAATTGATAAATTTCAGCAACAATAGGGAAAAGAAGTAGGGTATTCCAATTTCATATATAGAGAGGATTCAAAGGATGAATTCATGATATTATAACAAGAATAGGTGCCAAACAATCATACGAAAAAGAGAAACAACAGCTAAAACCAATTGAAGGATCAATCAAAGAAGAAATGAAATAGGAAGGAAATGAAATGATCTAAAAGAGGAAAGAACCATCAATATCATTTCTGGCTACCACACATCCATTTCCTTGGGGGTAAAATGGTCATTGCAGTTTCACTAGTACCTAGACTTCTAGGAAAAAGGATCGAGGTCTCACACTAATATTCTTAAATCATGCAACCATTCGATTAAACTGTCACGACCTCTAGTTGTATTCAGTCAAACCATGTATCCACTAGCTCGAATATTCATAACTCTGACACATGGAAGGATTCTTGGAACATCTTTAAAGCATTACCAATTGGAGGTATCTCAAATTGCCTCTAGCTTCATAGATGAGCTAATTACAGTCAATGCAACTAATAACACTAGTCAACTGTACTCCATGGTTATTTTCTACCACTTAAATCTTTGATTGGCTCGATAACTCCACTCTCAAAGTGGCTGTCTTGACCTACTAAGATATTTCTGAGTCATACCTCTGTTGGAATCTGTCACTTTATAAGAGTGATGGCAGAACGGCTTGCCACTCTGTAGGTCTTTGAACTTAACTCTAGTCTCCCACAGAATTTAAGATCCCAATTACTTATCTCTAACAAAAGGATAAGGAAGATTTATGGAGCATTGTATCATTCATCTCTGGCACTTTGAACATGTCTACTATTACTTTGATAACCTGAGAAGCCGCCTATCTACTTTCTCTTAATACAAGATCATCGACACTATTTGTACATGGTGGAATATGCTAAGATGAGGGTCGCTCGCCGAATATCTATACCAAGCTCACTTGCTCTTACTTCACTAGTGAGGCAATGCAAATCTCAATAGAAAGAAGGTTCTACTATCATCTTAGAATCTATATCCGACTGCTCGATCATTAATACTCTTCTGAGATAATTGCAACACTGATCACCATTATGAACTGAATCCATTATAATTTTGTAGAGGCTACAACTCAATCCATATATATGTTATCTTGCTCGAGCCAACTTGTAGTGGAAATATTGTCTAACTCCATAGTATCTTACATGATCTGGTCAACTCTAAAATTCTGTTCTCATTCCCAAATGGTACATTGGTATGTCTTTATAACAAAAGCCCTTCGTTGTTGATCACTCCCAAGCAACAATCTCGATCGCCACTGATCACCATTATGAACTGGACCCATGATGACTTTGTAGAGGTTACTACTCAATCCATATATATGTTGTATTGCTCGAGCCAACTCGTAGCGAAAATATTGTCTAACTCCATAATATCTTACATGATCTGGTCAACTCTGAAATTCTGTTCTGTTTCCCAAATGGTACATTGTATGTCTTTATAACAAAAGCCCTTCGTTGTTGATCACTCCCAACGAACAATCTCGATCGCCACTCTATCTTCTGTTGATCATTCTGAGCTATTGGCGTTTCCAAACGCTGACCTCTTTCTTATCTCATAGGCACTGACTTCTTTGTTTCACTTCTTACTATTCTCAAGCATATTATCATCCTTTACCAAGGAAAAATTCTATTGCAAACCACAGATAAACTATTAAATTCTTCCGTCACTACTGCCATCCCAATTGTCATTAATACTGTCTTGTACTACCATCGGCTGACTGATTATCTCACACACTATACTCACTATCATCACTTAAGTAGGAAGCAACCATAACTTGGGGGCTAAACATAGTCATTAGCCCATCAGAAAAGTTATTCCACACACATTGCAACCACAATCATATCACACTACTACACATAGTAACCATCACACTGCTACAAATAGTAACCATTACACTGCCACTCTGAGACTAGGGTGTCTAAGGATAGGGTAGACTAGCTCTATCTTAACTAAGGTCTAACACAATCTAGAAATACCATAGGTCGACCTACAGAACGAGGCAAAAGGAAAAAAGTATCTTGTCTTATTGGATAAACTAGTAGATGACTCTAGCATAGTTATAGTAGTTGATCTATCAAAAGATCTAAACGGTTGGGAAGTAATGGTAGCCTGTCTCAAGGCAGCTACTCAGGCCTGACTCATACTCCCTATTCTGATAGGGTATTAAGCCACCATCTATCTAATCATTTGTCTCTACTCTCATGCTACGTCCAAGTGTGTTGTCTTCTGAAGTGTGCTCACGCCAGAACAATCTCTAGCAATATGCCCAAACTGCTGGCAACTGTAACATCTCAGAGGTAATAGACAAGGAGGAAAATGTGTTGTCTGACCCCATGGATGGTCTACTGGACCTAGCACTCAATCTGAACTTGTGGTCTGGGACCTCCTTTGTTATAACCGTTTCTCAATTCTGCTCACTCGACCTCTGCCTGCTCGACTTGAAGGTTGTCTCTCAACCTTACTCGATCGACCTCCACTTGTATGACCCATGATACTAGCAACTAGTTTTGATCTATTGTCTTTGGTAAGTTTGTGGTCTATGGCTTCGCCTCAAACCATATCAATCCACTCTCAGTTACTCCACGCATGTGTTAGAATTTGATCCTCTCCACGTATTGTTGGTCTCACTGGCACTCTGGGAGTAGGAACTTGGGGTCGTAAGTCACCCTTCTCAATCGTATGTAATGCTGATATTTGCACTTGTCCTATTGAATCTGCTCGGTGCAGGGGTGGCGATTGCACTAAACGTGAAATCCCCTATGCTCGATTTTGATTATGGGTTATAACACTCTGTATATGACCATACATATCGATAAAGGGTTTAATAACTTCAGCTGGTGCCATCACCTCTCTCGGGGTGGGTTATGGTGCTACAATCTACACCTGTACTATTGGAGGCTACAACTGCTCTAACCTCACCTGTCTTTGTTCTGTCTTATTCAGTCCCAAAGTAACTCTTTCCCTTGATGGCCTTTGAATACCTGAACTCTCAGCTCGACCCACTAAAAAAAATATGATCTCACTTGGGCCCACCAATGCTCTTTATTCCTGTCATATCACTACATGTGATACCAGTCATAGATAAGCCTAAGCCTGGGAAAAGACTTTAAGTTCAATCTATCATTGGACTATGCAAGGGAAACTGTATGGTGTAATGTTTCGTCCAAATATGTAGATTTTCAAATAATTTTGCACATTCATACACAAATTATTATACTAAATAACCATGCTCCACTACTATCCTTTTGAGGATCTGAACCTAGATTTTGGGCTCCTTACTGTCGTGCAGCCCCAATTGGTCCAACTTATAGCCTAATCGGAACCACACAATACTTATCCTCAAACTCATTTCCCAAAAACGTATATAAGTAGAAAATGGAAATTTTTATCTTAAATACCCTCGGCAAATATTCATGAACAGAGTACACAAACATTCAGCGGAAGTCTTAAAAATACACACAACAGGATAGCCCTAATCATGCATCACACAAAGGATCCATACTCACAAGCTCAATAGATCAAAAGCATGCTCAAGGCACCATGTTCATCTCATATATATATTAAATCCAAAGAGGAAATACATGTATGCCCAAAATGAGCAATTAAACAAGCCTATTAAGGGGTCACAATAACCAATGCATAGAGATATGATACAAAATAAGCATGTATATCACTATCCAAAATACAAAAGAGATGTCGAGTTTCCAAATGTGATATATGCAGTAGTCCAGCCCTATGATAAGCCGGGAACCTCGACCTCAAAAGAAATCTTTTACACGAGCACTCAGATCTAAGCCTGAAAAAAACAATAAGAGGGAGTGAGATCTAAAGGACCTCAGTGAGAGTTACCATGTCATAAGCAATAACTGGGGGATAAAGATGAATGCTAAAATGATTGCAAATTATTTAGTAATAAGAACATAGTCAGTCCGTGCATGCTACTTGTGCATCCAATCCAATCACTCAAGGTAATCAAGTGCAGATACGTCATTAGGGAATCCAATCACTCAAGGTAAGTATTAAACTATAATTACTTCATATTGGCTAAGCACTATTCATCAATTCTAGTTCATTACCTAGAAAACATATATATACATGCTCATATATAACTCATAAGCACAGAGATACATATGATGCATGTCGCCTTGATCATAAAATCAATTTATGAGGTGAAAATATTTAGTGTGATGCATGTCGCCTTGATCATAAAATCAATTTATGAGGTGAAAATGTTTAGTGTGATCTCATACGTGAAATGCACTTATGCTCTTGCCATCAGTCCACTCAAACATGCCGACACAACTAAAAGTACACTCTTCTCTCTTCCCATCAATCAGTTCTTTTATGCTCTCATGCATGAATATACACTCTTTTCCCACTCCAATAGTTATTATACAAGGACTCATTCTAAAGTCACTGGATACCATAACTAGATCCAATAATGAAAATCAACCAAAGAAAGTCTCAACAAGAAGGATACACAATCACCACATTCACCACTTATAAATTCCAACTTAAGCTCTAAGGGGTATGAACAGTTCAGGATACTAAAGAAAAGGAATCATAATAAGAATAGTTTGGTCACAATAGGCATGAAGACATAGGTTAATCATACTCTCCTCAAGGATCAAATTATACATTCAAATATAACACTCCATTTTACCATATTTCTCCAAATTTATGCCAGCTTAGGATTCTAATGGTACAGTGCATGAAGGACACTCATAGGAACTCATCTAGGGTTAAGGAAAGTTTATGATCGGGTTATTAAAGATGGTTTTCCAAGCATAGGGTTAAACTGACTTAACCGTAGTAAGAAAAGGTGAAAAGGGTAAAATTTCAGAATTTTGAACAGTTTAAATATTTACGTTTGACCGGTCTAAGTTTTTATACCGGCTTAAGTATTTAGTTTCGACCAATCCTTGGGTTTTCTTATTAAATTTTATGGATTTTTTATCGGTTTAAAGTTGGGTTTCGACCAATTTAAGTGTTTCTTCAATTTGACCGGTCTAAGGACTGAAATTTCGATCTGTCTAAGTTCACTCAAAAACTTTTAACCGGTCGAAAGGTGTCAATTCGACCAATCTTAAAGCTCTCTGGAAAATTCTCGGTGTTTCAATCGATTTTAGAACTAAGGTTTTGATTAGTCTAAGTTCAATTAGAAAAAGTTCGACTAGTCTAAGAGTTTGGTTTCAACCAATCTAAAAGTCTAGGTTCGATTGGTCTAAATGTGCCACTTTGAGCTTTTCCACTCTTTTCTATCTAGTTTAATTTCTAATCGAAAGATACCAACCGATACAAGATCCTCACGGAAATTCATGTCGATAACACGGCTAATCAACCACCAAATCCTCACCGATTAAACATGAAACATGTAATAAAAAAAACTCATAAAAGTTGAAAATTCTCATGCATCAATAGCACATTAACATGCCAAGAAGTTAATAATCACATTTAATTCATTCTAAAACATGTCAAGCAAGCCAATAAACTTAACATAATGTTGATACACAATGGGAAGCAAGGCCTCTATTCAATGCCACACATTTATGACATTTTAATTTAGGATGCATCAAACAATTTTGCGCATGCAAATGAAACTTAGACTCCCACCTCTTTTTTCATGAACGACTCAATAATGGCCACATCCTTGCCCTAATCTCAAGCTAACGCACCACCTAAAACATGGTAAGGAATCGGAACAACTTAATCACAAAAACAAGCATAAATCATAAAATGACTTGGAAATGAAAACGAAACCTATACCCCTTTCAACACTCTCTTTATCACTCAACCGGTCCACAAACACTCAACATAACAAGAACAACCTCAAGAGGCCAAATACACTCGATTTGCTAATGGAAATGGCCATCGACAAACCCGACACAAGCCAAAATCGGCTCTAGCTTATACTAATGGCACCAAGGCCCACAAACACACTCTACAAATTCATGGTAAACAAAATCAATCATTGGAAACATAGGAACACAACTGGGGTCGAAATGCACTAAGACTCATATGCAAACCACCACCTCTAAACTCACAAGGTACAAATCACCAAACCAAACAAAACCAACTATCAAAAAGTATCACAACCCGGCCTCGGACCCTCGGCCTAGCAGGTCCGGACATGTATGTGCGCATAATGGATCACAACTACAACGCTCGGTTGGGCTTATAACCACATAGCCCAAAAGATGTATCTTGTTACAAATGATACCATCACACAACACATATAAGCCCAAGACCTCCCCCGCTCCTTTCCGATGTGGGATTGGGTAACCTGACCCCCCCCTACGGGTTGGGTCTCACACAAAGTATCCTAGAAAATATTATAGCAAGATAATACAACCAACAATAAACCAAGAAAGGGAAGAAATTGAGCACTTACCTCTTAAGCTTGATCTTGCCCTAAAAACCTCAAAACTAGCAAAGTTACGGCAAACCAAGTTATCACTAGTGGAAATCTATTAATTAGGATTAGGAATCAAGTGAGGAAGAAAGCCCTTGGTGAGAAAATAATTTTTGAAGTGGTTGGGTTCTTCTTTGGGTGAGGGTTGAGAGAGAAAGAGGGGAATAGGGAGGTTTCTTTGCTTGGGATGCCAAAATTTGGAAAATTTTTAAATGTTGGGCTAGGCTTTTATATCCGAGGTCCCAGAAATCCCGAAAAACTTGAAACATGTTTTAAAATAATCTACATGCCCCGAGCGGGCCAAAATTATATTTATGGTTTGAAATAACGAATTGAGCTTTTAAACTAGAATTGGACCCAATGAATAGTGATCGGATCCATATATGATAAATCTGACCCAAAGGCCTATGACCACTCAAAACGAGTGCACAAGGTAATCACTCAGTTCAAAATAGGTAAAACAGGTATTCCACAGAACTCAGGCCTCGAAAAACACGTTATTCACACTAATGCATGCTAAGACCCCAAATAACGCATTGTGCATAACTACCAACTCACTACTAATGACACAATACTTAAGGCAACCTAGACTCGGTACTTAGGCTCTATGACTATGTCCATGTCACTTGATAAACTGATCAATACTCGGGTCCACTATCTTGCTGACTAGTCAAACATTTAACTTTGACCAGTCAACTGGTCAAACCCTCAGAGACAGAACAACTAGATGAATTCGACTTTAATCGAATGTTTACTAGACTCTCCGAATGATGGGGTCTCATAATTACAAATAATGAGAAAGGGAACAAGTGTTAACCTAATAGCCTTAGTTGAAACTCCGTTGAACCGAAATGTCTCAGTCAACGTTAGAAAAGACTTAATGTACTTCATTAGATTTTTCTTCTCGGTTCCATTGAACTAATGATTTTCCAACATTTGGATTATAGTCAGCATAATCTCAAAATTATTTTCTTGGATAGTTGGCCTTCTGATACTGCCTCTTGGTGCTTCCAATGTCAGAGTGACGAAGTCCATAATGGATTCTCATGTTGATGGTTGATTTCTCGTTATCCATAGTCTCAATGAGTGGCTTTGTTTTACTTGATCCACGCACAGGTTCAATACATTTTTTTTTGCTTCGTAAATTGTACCTTTGTTCCAGCTTTCTATACAAGATCAACAAACAAGAAACTTTAATTTAGTCAAAGGATGTTAAACAAGTTACCTATGCTATACACTATTTTCTGGCAATAGCGCCAAAAACTTGTTATGTTTTTTCTCATTATTACCTAAAATTGCAAGTGAACAATATCGTACAAGTAATATAGTTGTTCAAAGAATAGAATTTGTCCTCTGGGAACTAAATAACACCTGTAATCTATTATTTTGATTCTTTATTCTAGTTAAAGTAATTCAAACTGATTGATATTGTAAATAAGAATTCATAAGAAAAATGAATAACTAAAACTTCTTTCGCAAAAACTAAGAATCATACTTGAGTGTTATTACATTCGAATCATGTCATATAATTTCATCTAATAGTTTAATCTAAGCATTTAATTAAGTATCTTTCGAGTACTTAATTATTCCACTCAACCTACCTATATAAACGATAAAATCAAATTAATTAATTCAAACGGATTATCTAGGGTAATAGGTATATTCCTATCCTATCACATTTCACTATATTGTTCTGGTTTGCATGTTAATCTGTCGAATTATAAGTAAAGTTCCGTTTAACTTATAATTACCTTTAACGGGTTGATCAAACTCATTGGATTATTACTTAATGCATAAGAAAGATGCATACACTTTTCAGTGTCATTTAAATCGAGAATTGAGACACTCAAAAAGAATTACAATTACCACATGAAATAACAAAACTTTTATTCAATCATTTATGTTGATTGTAATCTATAGTTACATACCATGTGTGAGACCCCGAATTTTGAGTCCTAGAAATCCAGAAGTCAGTGCAGGTGAAAAGACGATTTTTCTCCTAAAGAAAAAGATATATGATGGCCGAAATTGGTAAGAGTTGTATGTTAGTTAATTCTGGTTTTAATTCCCTTTAATCTAAGTCCTTATAGATAGATAATTGCTTTAGAAATTAAAATCCCTAAAAATAGGGGAAGATAATTGCAGAATTTAAATCTGATAGTTTTATTATTTTAATAAAGCTTTTAAAGTAGGAGTTATAATCCCATAACCATCCTCTATAAATAGGAAGCCAGCCACATAAAAATCTTACACCAAAGTAAACAAATTTTGTAAACCCTAAAAACCTTACATTGTCCTACTTCTGTCGAAATCCGTTGGGATTTCAAACAAGCATAACTCTCCCATCATTGGTTGGATTCTTGCGAGTAATAGCTTGCTGGAAAGCTCTCTTCATCCTCTTTCCAAAAATTTTTTTATTTTTTTCGGCAGTTAGTATTTCTTTCTCTAAAGATAAGTTGAAATTCGGCGGTACTGCCAAACCTTCTTCAACTTCAATGTAGCATAACTTTTTCATCGTTTGTCGGATTCATGCAAATAATAGCTTGTCGGAAAGCTCTATTCATCATCTTTCCAACCATGATTTTTTTTTTAGAAGTTTGTATTTATTTGTCGAAATATAAGTTGAAAATCGGAGGCGGAATTAGGTTTTCGGTGGCACTACCAAATCTTATTGAACTTCAAAATAGTATAACTCTTTCATCGTTTCTTGTATTTTTACAAATAATAACTTGTTGGAAAGACCTTTTCATCGTCTTTTCAACCATATATGTTTTGTTGTTTGGACGTTAATATTTCCTTGTCTAAGGTTAAGTCGAAAATCGGCGATGAAATTAGGTTTTTAGATTTCTACAATTTTTGTCTTCGGTTGATTTCTGTTGTTGTTTCGCGTGTTTTTATGATTTCTTAGCATCTATTAATGATGTATGATCATGAATTTCCTTCTTTTAAACTTCTCTATGCTTGAAGTCAAAATTGTCTTATGCCCTACTCTTAGCACCGAAATTTGCATAGTTAAATTGGAATGGTAATTCAGGTTGAATCTTGTTATGTTCCTAGCTATCACATTACACATCCAAGGGGGAGGCGCCTGAAACATCTGATCACTGGTTTCTGATAGGTTTGGTGAGTGGAATTGGTGAGGAAATAGGGTATTCAATTGATTATTGAATATGCATGCTTAAATTGTTTTCGTCTTCGCCTGGTGCTAATATAGGTGGTTCAGAATTACCTAATAAAGGCAAAGGAGTAATTTCTTGTTCAGAGACAAGAGAGAAAGGATCTATGCCTCATCGGTTTCTCCAAAGACCATGTTATTTTCTTAATATTTTTTATACCTACCCTTGTTGTATTGCATGCGATTTGATTATACGGTGAGAGTATGAATTTCGGATTGAGATATGGATCTCATAGGCTATATCGAACCCCTGAGTTAGGTATTGAATGTCTGAGTTGCATGTGTTATGTGAATTGAATATGTTGATTATGTTCTGACATGATTGAGGATACCTTGTTGTGCTATTATGCTTTGTACTTGCCTATTTGCTTGTACGTGTTTGTGTGTCAGGATCCTTTTCCGGTGGTCATTTGGGGAAAACGCTGATGCTCCTAGGAAGAGGAGAGGTTCTTACTGGTATGAGAGTTATATGGATGGCAAACCCAAGCATGCGCACGCTGGATGTCTGGTCCTTATGTGGAAAGAACCCTATCCTTTTATGGCAGGAAGCTCTTATCCTTGTGTGGTTTTGGATACCCTTGTCCGTGTGTCGCTTGGGAAGACTTGTCCTTGTGTGGCAAGATGAATAGGCTTACTGATTAGCTTGTGTGTTAACCGTTTACCCTTTGTGTAGTAAGCCTTGGACAACACAGGAGGAAGGGGATGGCCTTTCTTCTTCATTGCCATGAGCAATCTGATGAGTTCTACCTGCCTGTGTACTTTTGATTTTTTGGAAGTAATTGTTGTCCTCCCTCAACCATAGATTTGGCCCTAATCCTTTTTTATTGGTTCTTGAATTGCGTGATGGCCTTTAGTTGTTTAGGAAGGATCTAATTTGAATTGGGAGATTTGTGTTTAGAGTTTCTGCAGATCTTATAATGTTGTGACCTTACAAAAATTATTACAATCTCATATCATTGTTTTACTGTTTTTCAGGCTTAGGTACATTCACTGTCCGTGGAACCAGTGTGTGAGATCAAGGTTGTACGGCGGGATGACATCGCATCATATTTGCATACTTGTTCCTTGTTTACTTGCGCATATAACATGAATGATTGGGCTATTTTCTGGTTTATTTTAAGATCCCTCCTTTGGTTTTTATTTTCGAAATATGTTGGAGGATTTCTTGCTGGCTATTTGGATCCATATGGGATTTGTGTGTTATAAACCTAATGATTTAATCTAAAGACTTCTACTAATGTTTTATTCACTCCGTATGTTACCAGAATATTTGTCCAATATCATGCTCCAATTATTGTTAAACATTAAAATAAACATGCTAAAACTCGGAAGTTAATGGTAAGCCTGGTGAGATTCAGATATGTCTTAGGTGTCATTTAGGCTTATTTGGGTTTCACGGTGGTGATGACCTTAATCGGAGCAAATAGTAATAGTTAGGAATTTAAGTCGTCACAGGTTTGGTAGCGGAGCATAGTTTAGGGAATATAATTTGTTATATGCTAACTTATTTATTGATTTTGGTGTTTGTAGGTAAGGACATGCGCACACACTCACTCACTTAAGGGCTAATACCAAAAGTGAACTAATGCTAAAATGGGATTGATTTGTAAGATTTAAATGATGAGAATGATAATCTGATGTGATATTTTTTTGTGTATGTTCTTATGCTTGGTATGCCATGATATGCTTCGGTGAGTGTTTGCTGTGTTTCTTATCATTGCTGAGAATGTGTGTGTTGATTTATGCATGTTGCCGAGTGTCCCTATTTGACTCCTGTATTGATGAATGTATATGTATGTGATTGCTGATATGTATTGCCGAATATAGATGTTGTGTGAATCCATGCTTTCTTGATGTTTGATGACGATTTCCGAGAATATATATGAGTATTGATGTAATTGCCGAGAATACCTTTGCATTTGTGCATGTGATTTCCAAAAATTTGTATGTTGCTTTCCAGCATATGAGTATCGTCCGGTGCACGCCTCTCCACCAGGTACCACTTCTTTTCCTAGTATTGTATTTAGTTATGTGTAAGTAACAATTGTATGCTTAAATAGTATGGCAAGGTTGAACTTTACGAGGGATCGACGGGATAGATATGGGGTTCAGGCTGTACAGCAACCCATAAGGCAGAATGAACCTGATGCACATATTGAGCAGGGAAAGCAACTGATTTGCGATCTAATCTACATCGACTGTGTTGTATGTATTGGTCCAAATGAACTTGAAGTGGATCTAATTTCATTAGACATTTGAGAGCTAGATGCGATCTTAGGCATGGACTGTCTGACGAAATATCAAGCCTGTATGGAGTGTTTCAGCAAGCGTGTGCGGTTCACATTTCCTGATAGTGCCGAATACTGTTTTGAAAATGATAAGCGAGTTGTTCCAACTTGCATGATTTCCTAGTTTAAGGCGAAGCAATTAATCAACAAAGGATGTACAGCGTACCTCGCGCACATATATGATACTTCTAAAGAATCCTCAGATCTGGATTCTGTTCCAGTAGTTCGCGAATTTCCAGAAGTATTTCCAAAAGACATAGCCGGTCCACCACCAGCAAGGGAAGTGGAATTCGGTATTGAGCTAGTGCCTGGTACGAATCCGATTTACATTCCTCCATACCGTATGGCTCTTGCAGAAATGAAGGAACTAAAAACGCAATTGGAAGATTTGCTGGATCTTGGTTTTATCGGCAGCTGAATCATGTAACCATGAAGAACAAATACCCTTTGTCGCGCATTGAAGATTTGTTCAACCAACTTCAGGGTGCAGCCGTATTCTCCAAGATCTATCTCAGATCTTGGATACCATCAATTGCGAGTTCGTGATGCTGATATTTCGAAGACCGCATTCAGATTGCGATAAGGCCACTACAAATTTATGGTTATGCCATTCAGCTCGATCAATGCACTAGCTGTGTTTATGGACCTGATGAATCATGTGTTCTGCGAATTAATGGATAAATTTTTGATTGTCTTCATCGATGACATTCTGATTTACTCAAAATCGGAAGAGGATCATGCTATGCACTTGCGAATTGTGCTTAAAATCTTGAAGGATCGACGGTTGTTCGCAAAGTACTCCAAATGCGAATTCGGGTTATGCGAAGTTGGTTTCCTTGGCCATATTGTTTCCTCCCAAGGTGTGTTAGTTGATCCAAAGAAGATTGAAGCCGTGATTGCTTGGGAACCTCCGTGAAGTGTGTTCGAAGTTCGTAGTTTCCTTGGCTTAGCAGGATACTACCATCGCTTTGTGGAGAATTTTTCATCGCTTGCAGGACCATTGACCAAACTGACACGCAAGGGTGAGCCGTTCGTATGGAACGAGAAATGCCAGCAAAGTTTTGAAGAGCTAAAGAATCAGTTAGTTTCTGCACCTATCCTTACCTTACCTATTTGCGGAAAGGAATATGTGGTTTACAGCGACGCGTCAAAATCTAGACTTGGATGCGTATTGATGCAAGATAGGAAAGTCATTACCTACGCTTCCCGACAATTGCGACCGCACGAGAGCAACTACCCTATGCATGATTTGGAACTTGCAGCCGTGGCGTTTGCCTTAAAAATATGGTGACATTACTTATACGGCAAGACATGCCAAATCTTCACTGACCACATTGCTTGGGAACCTCCGCGAAGTGTGTTCAAAGTTCGTAGTTTCCTTGGCTTAGCAGGATACTACAGTCGCTTTGTGGAGAATTTTTCATCGCTTGCAGGACCATTGACCAAACTGACACGCAAGGGTGAGCCGTTCGTATAGAACGAGAAATGCCAGCAAAGATTCGAAGAACTAAAGAATCAGTTAGTTTCTGCACCTATCCTTACCCTACCTATTTGCGTAAAGGAGTATGTGGTTTACAGCGACGCGTCAAAATCTGGACTTGGATGCGTATTGATTCAAGATAGGAAAGTCATTACCTACGCTTCCCGGAAATTACGACCGCACGAGAGCAACTACCCTATGCATGATTTGGAACTTGCAGCCGTAGTATTTTCTTTAAAAATATGGCGACATTACTTATACGGCAAGACGTGTCAAATCTTCACTGACCACAAAAGCTTGATGTACCTCCTCACGCAAAAAGAATTGAATATGAGACAACAAAGATGGGTGGAGCCGATTAAAGAATATGATTTAATCATCGAATATCGTCCTGGAAAGGCAAATGTTGTTACTGATGCCCTGAGCTGAAAGTTTCATCCCCCTTCCCCATCATTTTTGGCCTACATGCGCACCCATTACCTGCCGATGATGTTGGAATTGAAAGCTAACCGTGTGCATCTTGGCACCGATTTTTCTGGTTCGTTGTTGGCACGAATCGAAGTCGCACCTACCTTAACTGAAGAAATCCAGAATCAACAATTAGAGGATCCGAAATTTATTGAAATTCGGAAGCAACTTGATAATGGTGTTGATGCTATAGTTTGTGATTTCAGAATACGAGATGACAAAGTACTAGTCTTCAGAAACTAGGTATGTGTTCCACAAAATGTTAATATTCGTAACCTTATTCTTTAGAGGCACATAGTTCAAAGTTCACTATTCATCCTGGAAGCACTAAGATGTACCGAGATTTGAAGGAGCAGTATTGGTGGCCAAACATGAAACGTCACATTGCTAAATTCGTTGCCCAATGCCTTGTATGTCAACAAGTAAAGATCAGACATCAAAGACCCGCTGGTCTACTTCAGTCACTTTCGATTCCAGAATGGAAGTGGGAGCATGTCACGATGGATTTTGTGATCAGTTTGCCTAGATCGCAGCGAGGATACAATGCCATTTGGGTGATCGTGGATCGAGTGAAAAAATCTGCATACTTTCTTCCTATACGTATGACAGATACACCAGAAAAATTGGCAGTTCGTTACTTGGACGAGATTGTTCGATTGCATGGAGTACCAGTTTCTATTATTTCAGATCGTGACCCTCATTTCACCTCACGATTTTGGGAGAAATTCCAGAATGCGCTGGGTTCAAGATTGAATTTCTGTACAGTATTTCATCCCCAGACCGATGGTCAATTAGAGAGGACGTTTCAGACACTCGAAGACATGCTACGAGTGAGTGTGTTGGATCAGCAAACCGGTTGGGATCGATGCCTGCCATTGGTAGAATTTGCTTACAACAATAGTTTTCATGCAAGCATCGGTATGACACCCTATGAAGCACTATATGGGAGACGTTGCAGAACTCCCATTTGCTAGATTGAAGTAAGCGAGAGACGCCTAGACAATTCGAAATTGATTGACCAAGCAACAGAACAGTTAAGCTTGATCCGATAAAAGCTAAAAATAGCCCAGGATCGGTAGAAAAATTTCACAGACAATCGACAAAGGGAGCTGGAATTTGCGGTAGGTGACAAAGTATTTTTGAAGGTCGCCCTATGGAAAGGAGTCCTTCGTTTTCAGCAGCGAGGTAAGCTAGCACCTCGCTACATTGGTCCGTATGACATTGTCGAAAGAATCGGCCCTTTTGCATACCGACTTGCCCTACCTCCAAATATGGAAAAAATTCACAACGTATTTCACATTTCAATGCTAAGAAAGTATATGTGAGATCCTGCTTATGTACTTAAAGAACCGCCAGTTGAAGTTGCTGAAGACCTATCCTATCCCGTACAGCCAGTTGCCATACTAGATCGGTCAGTTCGACAGCTTCACAGTCGAAGTGTGCCTATGGTACGAGTTGTTTGGCATAATAGCCAAATTGAGGAACAGTCTTGGGGGACTGAGGAATCTATGCGTGCAAAATTTCCTTACCTGTTTGCTTAGGTACTTATGTTAAAATTTTGAGGACGAAATTCCTGTAAAGAGGGGAGGATATGACACCCCGAATTTTGAGTCCTAGAAGTCCAGAAGCCAGTACAGGTGAAAAGACGATTTTGCCCCTAAAGGAAAGGATGTTGATGGCTGAAATTGGTAAGAGTTGTATGGTAGTTAATTCTGGTTTTAATTCCCTTTAATCTAAGTCCATATAGATAGATAATTGCCTTAGAAATTAAAATCCCTAAAAATAGGGGAAGATAATTACAGAATTTAAATCTGATAGTTTTCTTATTTTAATAAATGCTTTAAAGTAGGAATTATAATCCCATAACCATCCTCTATAAATAGGAAGCCAGCCACAAAAAAATCTTACACCAAAGTACACAAATTTCGTAAACCCTAAAAACCTTACAGCCCTACTTCTATCGAAATCCACTGGGATTTAAAATGAGCATAACTCTGTCATCATCCATCGTATTCTTTGAGTAAAGTAATATCTTTTTGGAAAGCTCTCTTCATCCTATTTCCAACAATCTTTGGATTTTTTTTGGGAGGTTAGTATTTCTTTCTCTAAAGATAAGTTGAAATTTGGCGGTACGGCCAAATCCTCTTGAACTTCAATGTAGCATAACTTTTTCATCGTTTTTCAGATTCTTGAAAATAATAGCTTGTTGGAAAGCTCTCTTCATCCACTTTCCAAATATACTTTTTTTGGACATTCTTATTTCTTTTTCAAAAGAGAAGTTGAAAATCGACGATGGAATTAGGTTTTCGGTGGCACTGCCAAATCTTATTGTACTTCAAAATAACATAACTCTTTCATCGTTTGTTGTATTTCTACAAATAATAGCTTTTTGGAAAGATATTTTCATCCTCTTTCCAACCATATATGTTTTGTTGTTTGGAAATTAATATTTCCTTGTCTAAAATTAAGTCCAAAATCGGCAACGGAATTAGGTTTTTAAATTTCTACAATTTTTGTCTTCGGTTGATTTCTGTTGTTGTTTCGCGTGTTCTTATGATTTCTTAGCATCTATTCATGATGTATGATCATAAATTTCCTTCTTTTAAACTTCTGTATGCTTGAAGTCGAAATTGTCCTATGCCCTACTCTTAGCATCGAAATTTGCATAGTTAAATTGAAAAGGTAATTCAGGTTAAATCTTGTTATATTCTTAGCTATCACATTACAGATCCAAGGGGGAGGCACCTGAAACATCTGATCACTGGTTTCTGATAGGTTTGGTGAGTGGAATTGGTGAGGAAATAGGGTATTCAATTGATTATTGAATATACATGCTTAAATTGTTTTCATCTTCGTCTGGTGCTAATATAGGTGGTTCAGAATTACCTAATAAAGGAAAAGGAGTACCTTCTTGTTCAGAGACAAGAGAGGTAGGATCTACGCCTCACCAGTTTCTCCAGAGACCCCTGTTATTTTCTTGATATTTTTTATACTTGCCCTTGTTGTATTGCATGCGATTTGATTATAGGGTGAGAGTATGAATTTTGGATTGAGATATGGATCTCATACGCTATATCGAACCCCTGAGTTGGGTATTGAATGCCTGAGTTTCATATGTTGTGTGAATTGAATATGTTGATTGTGTTCTAACATGATTGAGGATACCTTGTTGTGGTATTATGCTTTGTACTTGTATGTGTATGCTTGTACGTGTTTGTGTGTCATGATCCTTTTCCGGTGGCCATTCGGGGTAAGCGCTTATGCTCCTAGGGAGATGAGAGGTTCTTACTGGTATGGGAGTTGTGTGGGTGGCAAACCCTAGCATGCGAGCGTTGGATGTCTGGTCCTTGTGTGGCAGGAAGCCCTTATCCTTGTATGGTTTGGGATGCCCTAGTCCGTGTGTCGCTTGGGAAGACTTGTCTTTGTGTGGAAAGATGAATAGGCTTACTGATTAGCTTGTGTGTTAACCGTTTACCCTTTGTGTAGTAAGCCTTGGACAATACAGGTGGAAGGGGATGGCCTTTCTTCTTTATTGCCAAGAGCAATCTGATGAGTTCTACCTGCCTGTGTACTTCTGATTTTTCGAAAGTAATTGTAGTCCTCCCTCAACCATAGATTTGGCCCTAACCCTTTTTTATTGGTTCTTGAATTGTGTGATCCCTTTTAGTTGTTTAAGAATGATCTAATATGAATTGGGAGATTTGTGTTTAGGGTTTCTGCAGATCTTATGATGTTGTGACTCTACTGAGATTCTTGTAATCTCATACCGTTGTTTTACTATTTTCAGGCTTAGGTACATCCATTGTCCGTGGTACCAATGTGTGAGATCAAGGCTACATGACGGGACGATATCGCATCACATTTGCATACTTGTTCCTTGTTTACTTGTGCATATAACATGAATGATTGAGCTACTTTCTGGTTTATTTTAAGATCCCTCCTTTGCTTGCTATTTCCGAAATATGTTGAAAGATTTCTTGCTGGTTATTCGGATCCCTATGGGACTTGTGTGTTATGAACCCAATGATTTAATATAAAAAGTTCCGCTGATGTTTTATTCACTCCATATGCTACCAGAATATTTGTCCAATATCATGCTCCAATTGTTATTAAACATTAAAATAAACATGCTAAAAGTCGGAAGTCTTGCGCATATAACATGAATGATTGAGCTACTTTCTGGTTTATTTTAAGATCCCTCCTTTGCTTGATATTTCTGAAATATGTTGGAGGATTTCTTGCTGGTTATTTGGATCCCTATGAGACTTTTGTATTATGAACCCAATGATTTAATCTAAAGACTTTCGTTGATATTTTATTCACTCCGTATGTTACCATAATATTTATGGAATATCATGCTCCAATTGTTGTTAAACTTTAAAATAAACATGCTAAAAGTCGGAAGTTAATGGTAAGCCTGGTGAGATTCAGATAGATCCTAGGTGTCATTTGGGCTTATTTGGGTTTCACGGCAGTGATGACCTTAATCGGAACAAATAGTAATAGTTAGGAATTGGGGTCGTCACACCGTGTGCCTCGAATTCCAAGGATATAATTCACTAGAAATTTGGAATATGATCCTTTATTTTAGATAATAAAATTTAGAATAAGATATTTTTGTTCCTAATTCCTCCCCCCTCTTTGTTACACAACCCTCACATTATTAATGCAAACATTTTGACCAGTCGAACTTGCACTGTTTCAATCGGTCGAATAACTCCAACAGTAAAAAATTGGTCATAATTGCCTTTAACTACTTGTTTTATCGATTGGATTAGTTTTCTTCGACCGGTTGATAACCTTTACGCAATCGGTCGAAAGTTTATACATTGACCGGTTGAATTTTGATCTTCTTTTCTTCTTGGGTTTTCTACTGGTCCATTTGTCATAACTTCGACCGATCATGAAGTTCTCTAGAATTTCTCAATTGATTTCGACCGGTCGAACTTAACATGTTTCGACCAATCGAAGCTATGTCTTATGAAATGATCGATCGAAGTTAACAAACTTTGACCGGTCATCCGTTTTTCTAGTTCATGCTTGGTGAATTCAACCGGTTGAACTTTGGATATTTCGACCGATTGAATGGAGCCGATTTGTGATGCACTCGATCCTTCTTTGAATGTACTAATTTCCATGTAACTTAAGATAAATGCAATTGCTTCCATAAAAAAAAAAGAAAAAAATATTTATTTTTTATGTTATAATAATTAAGTTAGTAACCAAGGGATGTCTAAATGAGATGATGGCAAGGACTTTTTTCTAGTTTAACCAAGATAAAGACTTTCTTATAGCTTAACCAAGGTTTCGAACTCGATCATTGGGAATGCAGCAACCTTAAATCCCTAAGAGAGAACTTACTATCTGAAATGCTTGCACCGTCAGAATTAATACTACAAAAAATTATGATAAAAAAATATTTATAATTATTAAATTATGTATTATAAATTTATAATATTAATTTTTTACTTGTTGATATATTATTTAAATATTATTGTTTAACAAGTTAAATCATTTATTATTATTAATTTTTATAAAAAATTGAACTTAACACTACTATGATATAAATGTCAAAAAGACGTTTTTTATAATTAGGTGTATTTTTATTTCCGAAGAAGCCCCCAAAAAAGCGAAAAGATATTTAATCATCCACTTTTTGTGTCCTGCTAAAGTTCGAGGTGGACCATGTTTGGCTCGAATTTAGAGATCCAAGCCTGATTTTGAAGGGTTTTCCAAATTCTTACACAGCTCCTATCCCTCTACAACGTCCAATCAAATCCTGGTATTCGAAGATATCTTTGAACAATTTGGTAAGATCAGTTTTTGTTTGTGAAATAAGCCCGCAAGATTTTGGAGTTTCGATGAAAGAAGCGAAATTGGGTTTTGCAGAATTAGGTGTAGATGGAGGGGTATGAACAGTGGAAAGACGAGGCACAGCAATGGCTGCAACTGGGAGTAGAATACGCCAAGCAGATTCCCCCTACACAACTCTATGCTGCCGCTGCCGTTTTAATTTTCACGACTCTTTTGCTTTGTACAAGTAACGATTCTCTCGCTGGCCCATTTACGATGCTATTTTAATTTTTCATAGTTCGTATTTGATCTTGATGGATAGCTAAAAATTCTTAGCTTTTCGTTTATTGTGTTTGGTAATTGGATTATGTTATGTTAACTGCATGAGGACATAGAGGATTGCTTCACGTTTTTCCTTTTCAAAATAAGAATTTATGCTTCGAGAGGTTAATATTTATTTGTTGTTCTTGTCTTGTGTTTGTTTGGCAGTTCGCTTGTTCAAACGCACCAAATCCAATACGGTTGTGCTCACGGGTCTTAGTGGGAGCGGGAAAACTGTTCTTTTCTATCAAGTAAGCTCAAGGCCACTCACATTGTAGATTCAATTTCTTAAAACTCTTACGGGGTTATCCTAAAGTTTGTAAGTTCATAGTTTAGTTTTATGTATTTCTTCCACGTAATGCCATGTTTGTTGTCTGTCAGAAAGTTAATATGTAAGAGGGAGTATATTAGTTGTTCACCACTGTTTATGCCTCGATTTATAAGCTGAGCATGTCAGGATTCACCGAGTTTTTGCTAGCTATTAGGGTGAGCTAGACTCGTACTGGTTGCCTCCAGAATTCTTCTATTGTCTAACTATTGTTTCTGGGACTTTATACACTTTGGAGTTTAGATTTTTTTTTTGTTTGAATATTGATGATTCAAGTATTTAGCATTGTTTGTTAAAGAAATTTATCGGAGACCATTAATCCTTGATGATTGTAGTGAGTTTTAGCAAGTTTATAAGCGTATGATGTGGCTTGGAGAATTTTATTCATATTTTTATCACATGATTTGATGCCTTTCCCAGCTGCGAGATGGTTCTTCTCATCAGGGTACTGTTACCTCAATGGAGCCAAATGAGGGCACTTTCAATTTAAATTCTGAAAGTGATAAGGTGATATATCCTAACTTTTCATCCTCAGAATTCAACGTAGGCTTTGTATTCATCTGGCATTACATCACTGCCACGATTTTTCCAGACAACTAGAAACTTGACAATCAATTGAGATTCTATATTCTTTCCATAAAAGTGATCTTTTTACTGATCTGGCCCTCTTTTTTTTGTTTCCTTGTCATACATTTCACAGGAGTGGAAAATAAAGCCTGTCCACATTGTTGATGTTCCTGGACATTCTCGTCTTCGCCCGAAACTGGATGATTTCCTACCCCAGGCAGCATGTGTAGTGTTTATTGTTGATGCTTTGGAATTCTTACCCAACTTGAGTGCTGTTGCAGAGTAATTGCTAACTTCACCTACAGCCTTTGAATTAAGCTCACCCCTGTTACAAGGACATATACCCTAATATTATTCATGGTTATATGTGGTAGGTATCTCTATGACATTTTGACCAAGGCAAGTGTTGTCAAGAAGAAGGTTCCAGTGCTCATATGTTGTAACAAGACAGACAAAGTGACTGCACATACTAAGGATTTCATCCGCAAACAATTGGAGAAAGAAATGTATGCTTGAAACTCTTTCGATACTCATTTGAATTCTAGTTAATATCTATCTGTGGCATTTTTCCAGTGGTCATCTATCCTGTTGTTTTGGATGCCTAGTTTCAATAGTTGGAACTCAATTTCGTTTTTCTTTTTGTATAAATGGATGTTCAAGGTAAGACTTATACTTTCGGTGTTACCCTTATTGGTTTATATTCTTTCAGGAGGACTATTGGCTGTAAGCTCTTTTATTTAAGTCACACTTTTGTCTTGGACCAATAGAAAGAAACTATGCAAATGCTTTCACACACAAAAAATGTTATAAAAGAGCATTCATGCTGTCATATAGTGCTCATTCAAGGATGAGTGTTTAACCTTCTCTTAATAACTTTCTTAGTATGAACGGCAAGCATGCTCTTCAGTTCACATACCATTTCTTCTTTTATTCTGTCTTCTACATAAAAGAAACCAAGATGCATGTATGTTTGACCTGATTATCTTCTATGATCTCACAGTGAAAAGTTGCGTGCATCAAGAAGTGGAATGTCTGAAGCCGACATTGCAAACGACTTCACTCTTGGCATACCCGGGGAGACATTTGCCTTCTCTCATTGCATTAACAAAGTTACCATTGCAGAAGCTTCAGGTTTGACTGGTGAGATAACTCAGGTGGAACAATTTATTAGAGAGCATGTCAAGCCTTAGGTAGTGTTTTGTTTGACACTTGTCTTAAGTTTACCGGTTCATTAAGTTTACTGCAAGAGAAAGATGGTATCCCTTCACTTTTATGCATTCCGATAGCCGGGAGAACTCAAAGGGTGCTTTTAGAGAGAGAGAGAGCGGAAAGTGAAAATGAGAGACTGAGATTGTGATTCGGGTTTATTCAAGTAACTTGGTCGCTTCCAGTCTATTAAATTAATGACATAGCATTTGGCCCTGTGAATTCTACTGGATTGTTCAGGTTTTTATTCAGATCTGGGGTTCGTATTTTCTCCTGTTTTACTGATAGATTCATATTGGTACCTTGATGTCTTCATTCAAGCTTGTTTCATTTAATAGAACTATGTCAGAAAATCTTCCTGGTATAAAACATTTTTTTCAGTTGGAGTTCGAGGAACTATTTTCTAGTATCCACACCCGAAAGAACCCAATTTGAGCAACCTATGTTACTGATAATTGCTAAGACAATGTGAAGCTTGATCACCAACTAACCCAGGAAAAATGGTTGGCTGCAAGTGCTGGTTCTTGAGGTGCACTTATAGGGAAAGGCATCCCTCATTCTCTCGCCTGAACCCTTGGTAAGACTCTGGAAATGTTCTTGACAACCACAAGTTCTTTAGCATCACTATCAAAGCAAAGATGCCGTAACATGGTATGTGCATAAACCCAACAGCCGCATACCTGAAACCCCACAAATAGCACACCATGCATAAGAACTTAAGAAGCTCATCAGCAGTAGTTTCCTGCTGGTTACAATTGCTAGTAGTTGCATACCATAATGGAGCATATGGCGATGACAAGTCAAGAAATGGATATGGCCACCTGCAAGAACAGGTAGAATCTAAATTCATAAAATGGTAGTATATTTATTTTTTTTTCGGTTTTATCATTGGTTAAGGATGTATGAGTTAATTACTCAATTACACTCCTAATATACAAACTTTACCACATGGAGACAAATGCATGGATGATCCACTGGCAGATGACGAATACACTCGTCCATGTAATAAAATATGAGATCCGAAACATTGGGAACCTCTGGAAGGAAATAACACACAGCAAAAATGTCAAAATTGAGTTACCATGGAGGTTAGACAGACTAGGCATGAATAGAACAAAAAAGGGAACTTGATAAAAGTTACCATGCAATTCAAAATTGTGTCACCAAGCAAAAATACAGCATTGACTGAGTGCATGCAAATATTCAGCTGCAGGGAGGCGAATTCAAAGATGAAAATGTTGCATAAAACAAGAATGAAACTGTACTTCAAAATGCTTTGTAACATTCATTCAGAGCATTGTGATTTCCTTTCCAGAAATGTATATCAACGAGATTGAAGACAGGGTTAATACTTACAAAATCAAGACCGAAATTCGCAGCTGATAGAAATGGATAAATGATGAACCAGAATATACTATCAGTGAGCACCATGGCACCTGCACACGTCTATTTATTGAAATAACTAGTAAGACAATCACTACAAAGGCTGGCTTATAACATAATGAAAGTTACTGTAACACAAACTAAGATCCAATGTTGGGGGGTCACGGGTGTGTGTGTGAAATCACAGATGAAACATTCTGTTGGATTTCCGTTTTCACAGCCCAAAAAATATTTTGATGTACATGATTCCATAACATCGCCCGACCCAAGGTTTCCCCATCTTTTTCTGATATTAGATTGGCATCTTACGTATACACCACAGAAACGCAGGGCAAGCATGGCTGAAGAAGTACACTCATAACTTCTAATCCATCAGGCTATATTATATGGAGTTGGCAATTAGACTGTCCAACACAACCACTTACCCGAAAAGCAATGCAGCATATTTGATCATATAATTAATGGAAAGTTACCTGAAAAGTAACTTGGAAGAAATAACCCCAGATAGTGGCCATTTGGCGAACATAAGGTTTTCTCTGGTTATCAAGATTCTTGGGAAAGTTGGAACTGGAAACATCGTCATTTTCCCCAAATGTTGGAGCAACATATGTGCCTTGTTCTGCATCATCGTTGTTATTTGTCATATCACCACCCAACCCATTGCCATATTTGCAACATCCATAAATGGAAACCGAAGATCCAAACTACAGAAAAAATGAAGTTCAGATGAGAGCAAAAGCATATTAAACAAATAAGGATGGTGCTTATATCAAACTCTGAACAATTTTTTAATCAATCAAGGAAAGAGATATACCGCAAAATATACTGTGACCAAAACGAATGTCCACCTGCGCACCACAAGCAAAGGAAATTAAACAAAGAACAATAAACAAATTCATAAATTGTTTTCTAGACAAAAAATTTAAGTTTAACTGAGAGAAGAGATCGATATATGAGTATAATATGATAATTTCTTTCTCTTATCCTTGTTTCTCTCAATATCTCAATATATTCAGAAGAAGAAAACTAGCTTATTACAGCAGCCATATGATCCCCCTTCTTTCCTTCCAAATATATACTCTTGGTGTTTCTACATGTACATTATATATCCCATCTACTTGAGAGAGATTGACACTAGGAAACAGACTCAGGATAATGCCTATACACAAACAACAGTTCATTTCATAATTAGTGCTTACGATATAGCGAAGGGGATCAATCATTGTTGCCGGTTTGTTCTCCCGGGACTCAAAAGAGGGGAAGGAAATACCCTAGGCTTGAACAGTGATACCCCTCTAATTTAAAAAGAAAATACTACTACAGCAAAATATTATGCCCTCTCTCCAAGCATCAACAGTTCATTAACATATTTTTGCAGAAATTAAGAAAAAAATGTTTGTTGTTCGACTGGTCGTCGGAGTAACTCCATCGAACCTGACCAGGTTGTTTTAACAGAAAAAGAGTTCAGGTAAGAGCTAAGTGTAAACATTGGGTTGAAGCTTACTGAGTATAAAAATAAAAAATGCCCCCTCCGTCAACAACAGCATTGGTTGTGATCAATGATAAAAGAGTAACGAAAGCAGTTATCCTAAAAGCAAGCAGCCAACCAGGATGGATTCCTTTCAAGCAAGTCTTCCAAGCTTCATCTCTATATAAATCCCCAACCTTATGTTGGTGGCTTGCTCTTTCTTGCTCATCTTCTCTGCTCTCTGATTCTGAGTTCCTAGAACCACCCTCGTATTTCCATATTAGAAATGCTGCCAAGGCCAATGACATGAAGATAAAGACTGCACAGAGAAAAAACCTCCAGTTCAACCAGTAACTAAGAAGGGTTGTGTCGGCAGTCATTTTTGGTTGCCAAGTATGCTTTGAGGACCCTGTTAAAAAATTCCATAGATAACTTAAAGTGGCGCCATTGATCACCATCCTTGCTGAAGGATTCTATAATGGGCTACTTGAAATGTAAAACGAAACAACCCCCGCAGGATATCAAGATTGGTCCAGAGTAAAAATTACAAGAACTAACTACTCAAAAGCTGCTTACTCGAATCCTGAGCAGCTGTAAGAAAATTTAAGATTGTAAAAGAAGGGCCAATGTGTTCGAGTCTAAAAACATATTTCAAAGAAGGAAAATTTTCAAATTAAAAAAAAAACCCAAATATCTTAAAACGCCATCCAATACAATGAGCAAATGTAAGAAACCCAAATGGATATCATCATCAAATGCGGCATGAAATATGAGGTTGTGACAGAAAAAGATAGCCTTTTTTTTTTTTTTTATCTTTCAGAAAAGAAAATTATTTCGGTTGGTTGCTCGGGATTTTGATGGGTTAGCTGAACTGAACACTCAAGGAATAACCATCAGATAAGAAGAGCAACAAACACGCACAGATGAAACACAGAGAACGTGAACCAAAAGAAAACCAAAAAAATCAAAAGCATATATACCTTGCCCGCACAAAACCAAGACCACGTTAAAGTTGAAAAGGATGAAAAGCGTGAATATTTCCTTTGTTTGTAGTCGGGGAGCAGAAAAGACGTGCCTCTCACAACTTTGGGAAAACGAAATTCTGATGACAAATTGAAACAGAGAGAGAATGAGCGTTTTCACTCAAAGTGAGATGCCTTGCTCTCCTCTATATCACTTCCCAGACCTTAAAGCAACTTGATCGTCAGTAAATCTTTTAAAAAATAAAATGGTTGGGGGAGCTGTCAAAATAAACAAGAAAGGAAGAAGAGACTCTGTTTAAAAAATGGTCATGGAAGTGATAGAACAACTTAGGCAGTAGTTTTCTTACGACAGGAAAGCAACAACAGACTTAGCGTGAATTGTCTGCATTTGCTGGATTTGTCTAGTTTGTCTGTACGGTCCCGTTATATGGACACATACTTGAATCAATGCAATCATTTAATGCAGATATAAGTTCATCAATCAATCATTGCATAATTGATTTTGTAGAAACGCAGGTTTGATTGAGGAAGTTGTTAGAATTAACATCATTGTATAAAATATTTTAAAAATTTCAAATTAATTAAACTTAATTATAATTAGTGTTTATGAGGAGTAATGGATACCCAGTCACAAGTTGTTGAGCAACAAAATATATAGGAGGAGAGGATATCCACTGAAATTGCTTTGTTCAGAAAGACAAAACTCAAATCTTTAAATCTTTGGTTAAAAATATATGAGTTTTACTATTCAATCACACGGATTATTTTACTTGGATTAATTGCCATTTTTTTAACCAAGGATAGATAGAGTGCGGAGCCATATAGATAGCTTTGGAAATCAAAATCCATTAATTGCCATTTGTAATGCCTTGCCATTTTTTATGTATGGATTTTCATATCCAAAATCAAAATCCTGCTAAGAATAAATTATCAATTCCAGACATTGAGAATCTGCTAGATAAGCTTCACAGGATAAGATTCTTTACCAACTTGGACTTAAAATCTGGTAAGCGATAGATACCACTAAATTAGGATGAGTCTCATACTCTCGTGCCGATCCCAAGGCTGCAATCTGAACACATCACAAGCATTACAAATTTTCTATAATGCCATTATGCTTGGGAAGACACCCTCAACTTTTCAAGCTATTGTATAAAATGAGATACGGTATTTGAAAAACTATTTACACAAGTTTATCTTGATTTTTCTATTATATTTTATTGACTCCACCCGAAATTTGTATTAGTGGATTAGTTGGTGTTTTAGAGGTAAATTTGTTATAGGGATTTCGACTTGGGATTCTCCTTCTCCAAGAGCAAACCCACCATCATCTGCAAGGGCAGCAGCTTACATTGCACCTCCATCCTATGGGTGCATTGCAGCTACACTTGTCGTTCTAAGGATGGTTATATATGATGTAACTGCAGAATGAAACATGAGAAGAATTAGCCTTCGTCATTTGATTTTAATTACTTCTTGCAGGGTTGACTGATTGTATTCTTTGGATTTGTACCGAGTTCCTGTTCCTTTATAAAATCGAATTAGTTGTTTCTAAATGCTTTAGTTAAGAATTTATAAGGTGATTAATATCAGCTACTCCAATTAACCTGATCGTAGCGATCTTTGTGTTCCCTCCCAAGCTAGAAGATAGCAAGAGAATATATCATGTTGTTTTACATGTGGCAAGCCACTATTGCTTGCAGACTAACTATTGGAGTATACATACGATCAGAACAACTAACTAATGGAAACATTTGGGAAAATGGATATTGACCCATCCAGTTTAAATATCCAATGAAAAAACTCCATATACATCTTAGTTAAAATATCAGAAACAAATCTGTACAAGGAAGAAGTCCATCTGTATCTGGGTTTTATAGCCCTGATTGAATGACAAGTACTCAACTGACACAAGCTTGGCAGGACTCCGACTCCAACATGAGAACCGCTTTATCATCCCATGCTGGATCAGGTTAGATTTGTTCGTTGAGCATGACACGCATCAAGAAGGGTGAAGACGGATTATTGTTGTCAAGGAGCAGGTGATTTACAGGATCGTGTAGTGGATCGATAAAAAAATTGAGAGAGGCGAAACTAGGACTACTACCAACTAAAAGAGCTGTATTGTGGGTTTTCTCAAAGCCTGATTGAGTAATGAACCTTTAATTAGAGCAAGAATATACGAGAGAGACATATAAGTCGGTGAAACTTAGATTGCTACACTGAGAGAGATCGTATACTCTGAGTTGTGGGGTTTTCAATCATCAGAGATCAGGGTTGTACATTATATATATAAACAAATATTGGATTGGAATTATGTTTTAAGGGTTCAACGGAATCTCTTCTATGAGATAATGAGGATTAAAATCCGGATAATATTTTAGAAAGATCATATTAAACGGATTCTTATTTATCGTCAATTACCATATCCCTGGAAATAATCCCATATACTAAATACTAATTCTGAATATAATGTGACGCTTTAAATATGGGATAGTTTCAGTCTTTTCGTAGAAACTTAACATTCATAGAACTATCCTTTACTTTTCGTTGCTACAGTGACCTTATGGATCTTTTCAACTCTACTAGTATAAAATATCAGCATGCTGACCCTAAAATAAGCAAATAAAACAGTATAATTGCTGTCGGTTAAAGTCTTAACCATGTTTAGGTTACAGTTTTTCCAAATTACTCCCACTGTCACGAGCTTGGGATTTACAAACCAAGTTATCTTACGGCACTTAGTTAATTACTTACTAATTGGCTTTGTGAGTCTCTATCATTAGTTCCTGAATGATAGAGACAAAATGAGTATTTTGAGAGTAGACCTGATTCTTCACCTCTTGCTTAAATTCAGTCCATGAGCCAAACTCTACAATTCCATTCTGGTTCTCCAAACAATTCTATCTGCATCATAATAGTCCGGAATCGGTGAAGTAGCATGCTACCATCTTCACCTTTTGAGTATCCTCACATACATTGACACTGTCAAAGTACTACTCCATGCTGAAAAAGAAATTGTCCAACTCCTTGACACTTCTTGTTCCTACACATGATCAAGAGGCTTTGGAAAATTGGAACGATCTTTGCGACTTCTGCCAGGCTACCTCTCTATAGTTCAGCCAACTCTGTCTTCTATAATAGATGATTTAAGACTTTGTGAATTCATCTCGTATATAATCTGATTATGAAAATCTGCGTTTTGATATCAATTGTCACGAGCTTGGGATTTACAAACCAAGTCATGTGCGGCACTTAGTCAATTACTCACTAATTAGCTTAGCCTCTCAAACTCACACTTACAAAATAGAAAAAGAGAGAACACGTGGGAGAACCCCTTTAATAATATTTGACTCTAAATATTAGTTCCTGAATGAATAGAAACAAAAGGAGTATTGTCCTTTATATTCTAGCTTAACTGATAGGCTTAATCCTTATCGGATAAAATCTTATCCTACCTCTGTCTCTATTGATAAACCTCTTATCGCGGACAAGTTTTAATGGAATACTAATCCTAACAAATAAACTCTAACTTTATCCTGTCTTTTATTTTAATCTATGAATTATGGGTCATTCCGGATAACCTAATTGGGCAGATCAGGCATAGGTATAATAACTCCATGTCAGGATCCTCATCAGTTCCTCTCAAACCACCTTTACAAGGATATTGGTTTCCCTCTTGCTGTCATTTGCGTACTGAACGTTAATATACATTCCTCGTGTGCGCCACTCTTCTTTTAGATAGAATCCTCTTTCTGACCAGATTCGTGTAATTTGTAAAACGTGATTTTGATAGAGGAAGCAAGCGGTATCACAAGTAATGGGAGAATAAGAGCAACGAATAGAGCAATGAACACTGATTGTATTCAATGAAAAAGTGAAATGTATTCCAGAACCCCCCAACGAGGTCTGGAGCCCAGCACAAGCCGATACAATGGAATAGAAACCAGATATCTATACTTGGCTAATTCTTGTCTATATATACCACCTGTATTATTCCCTGTCACTAACTAACTCTCCTTGTCACTAACTAATTCTCCTGACGTTTTCTTCCTTCTGCTATACACAATGATTGGCAACTTGTCCTTCTCCTTCTGCTGTCCGTCTAATGCGTTCCTCCTTTCCCCAGCTGTTATGGCCACGTCCCCAGTGTGCTGTCGTGACTCGTTAACAATGCCACCCTTGTTAAAACAAACCTTTTCGACAAGGTTGGAGTAAGGAAATTGACCACGGAAATCCACGTAAGACATCCATGTCGCATTAGCTTCATCCTGATCCAACCATTTGACCAGTAACTGATGACAAGGAACACTAGAAACGCCTAAGTCCTTGAAATGAATGATTGCTTCCGGCATAAAGGCAGGAGCCTCTGCTGCCATGTCTGCTGGTAATGTGTCCGCTAGCATCTGAGAGGCAGGGGCCCTCTTAAGGAGAGAAACATGGAACACCGGGTGAACCCGCGATCCGGCTGGTAACCGCAGTTAGTAAGCCACTTGCCCCGACTTGCTGCACAATCTCGTAGGGGCCAAAGTAGCGAGGCGCTAGCTTCTGAGACATGCGCTGCTTGAGAGATGTTTGCCTATAGGGGCGAAGCTTAAGGAAGACCTTGTCCCCAACGGCGAAGCTGACTGGTCGGCGATGCTTATTAGCCGAGGCCACCATACGCTGCTGTGCCCGGGATAAATTGTAACGCAGCTGTTGTAAGATATCGTTGCGGGTGGCATGCTCCTCTGCTACAGCGGCAACCTTGAACTCGCCCGGCAAAAATTGCTTCAACGTAGGAGGGGCCCGACCATATACGGCTTCGAATGGTGTCAATTTGGTGGCACCCTGAAAGTTGGTGTTATACCAAAATTCTGCCCAGTGCAACCATTTACCCCATTGCCGCGGCTGGTCCGAAGAAAAACAGCAGAGATAGGTTTCTAAGCAGCGATTCAGGACCTCCGTTTGACCATCAGTTTCCGGATGATAGGTTGTGCTCATCCGTAGCTTCGTTCCCCACGATTGAAATAGCTCCTGCCAAAAGCAACTAAGAAATACCGGGTCGCGATCGCTGACGATTCGATGTAGGGATGCCGTGTAGACGAACAACCTCACGTGAAAACAAATCAGCCACAGACTTTGCTGAAAAAGGATGTCGTAAACCTAGAAAATGTGCATATTTGCTAAGACGATCAATCACGAATAAAATGCAATCCATATTGTGAGATTTAGGCAAGCCAGTTATGAAATCCATGGCAATGTCAGACCATACCTCCGTTGGGATTGGTAACGGCTGTAAGAACCCTGCTGGAGACAAAGTTTCATACTTGTTGCGTTGACATGCATCACAGTTGGCCACAAAGATCTGCACTTCCCATAGCATGCCTGGCCAGTAGACACTGGCAGCCAGGCGTTTGTACGTGCGGAACGCGCCGGAGTGGCCCCCTGTCGGGGTGGAGTGAAACTCCTCCAACAGTTGTTGACGCCACGACGACACAGACGGAACGTAGAGTCGATTCTTGTAGTAGATTGTGCCTTGCAGAAGGCGGAAATGGGGTTGGGCCGCAGGGTCACTCTCCAGCTGCTGGCGTAAACACCGATACTCCTCGTCTGTGCATGCATCCGAGCGAAACTGATCCCATTGCAGCCAGTATGGCACCGAGATAGTAAAGAAGGACGCATCCTCAAACTGACGCGATAGTGAGTCGGCTGCCCGGTTCAGTTTACCCGGTTTGTACTCGATCGTAAATTCATAGCCAAGGAGCTTGGATACCCAATGCTGTTGGGCTGGAGTGGAAATGTGCTGCTGCCAGAGGTGTTTAAGACTGCAGTGGTCCGTTCGTACCACGAATGCCCTACCGACCAGGTAAGCTGGTTTGGCCAGATCACGGGCAACCAGGGCCTTGCTGAAGTACGCAATTGGCCTGGCCTGCTGCATTAGGACAGCCCCCACGCCAAGCCCCGAAGCATCGCATTCAATCACAAAGGTGTGGGTGAAGTCCGGTAGCGCGAGCACTGGTGCCGAAGTGATTGCCTTGCGCAGATTATCAAAGGAAGCTTGAGCCTCCACGGACCACACAAAATTGGCGCTTCAATCTTTCCTCAACAGAGCGGTGAGAGGGCGAGCTAGTTGACCATAATCGCGGATAAATCGGCGATAATACCCCGTCAAGCCGAGGAAGCCCCGGACTGCCTTAAGAGACTTAGGTGTCGGCCAATGCAGTATACTGGCAATTTTGGCAGGGTCCATTGCTACTCCAGCCGCAGACACTACGTGGCCTAAGTACTCCACTGAAGTTCTTCCGAATGCGCACTTTTTCTTATTGGCGAAGAACTGGTGCGCTGCAAGAAGGGCCAACACTTGCTGCAAATGGAAGAGATGATCAGGCCAGAATTTACTATACACGAGTATGTCATCAAAAAATACCAGAACCGATCGGCGGAGAAGTGGGTGAAACAAGTCATTCATCACAGCCTGAAATGTTGCCGGGGCATTGGTGAGGCCGAAGGGCATAACCCGGAACTCGTAATGGCCCGAATGAGTCCGGAATGCTGTCTTGGGAATGTCCTCCTCACGAACTCGAATCTGATGGTATCCCGAACGAAGATCAATCTTGGAGAAGAACTGTGCATCCTTCAATTCATCCAACAGTTCTTGAATGATCGGTATGGGGTATTTATCTGGAATTGTCACCCTGTTCAATGCACAATAGTCTACACAAAAACGCCAGCTCCCATCTTTCTTGCGCACCAGTAACACAGGGCTGGAAAACGGACTGGAACTAGGCTGGATCACTCCGGTAGCCAACATATCTGCCACTTGGCGTTCGAGTTCATCTTTTTGACCATGGCTATAGCGGTAAGCCCGGACATTGATGGCTTCGACACCGGCCTGCAAGGGAATCTTGTGCACTGTCTGTCTCGTAGGTGGGAGCCTGGAAGGCTCGCCGAATATGGACGTGAACCGCGTCAGTAGGTGCTGGAGCTCTGTCTGTTGTGTCGAAGTTAACATTGTTTCCTCGACTTCCTCTCGGCTACACTGGTATAGGAGTAAGCCAAACTGAAATTCGGACAAGTGCGCAACTGACTTCCTTGACAGAGGACTGGAGTATAGGGATGGATCCCCGGATAAACAAACCGGAGTTCCTGCTAGCTGGAAACTCAGTGTCATCGTGGCCCAATTCGCAGTAATTGTACCTAACGAACGCAGCCAGGCTACCCCCAAAATGACATCAACTCCTCCCAAGGGAAAAACATAGCAATCCACGGCAATTGACAAGCCTTGCAATGTGACGGGAACCTGAGGACTGAAAGCTGTGATGACCTTGCGAAAACCATCACCCAAGCGAACAGCAATGGGAGACGTTGATGTGGTGCGCAATCTCGCGCGAGCTGCCAGGCCCCTGGAAATGAAACAATGGCTGGCCCCGCTGTCCACCATAATGACCACGGGTAAGCCATTGATGTCTCCTCGAAACCTCATTGTCTGATAGTTGCCCAATGCGTTCATTGCAAAATACGGTAGCTCTAACTGGAGCAGTTGCTCGTCACCCTGCAGCGGCTGCTGGCTGATGTTGGCATCAGCTAAGAGCTGGTGACACTCCGGATCTTCCTCAGTGAAGTCCAGTACGATGGTTTCTAGGGTCTTGGCCGAGCATTGGTGCAAGGGATGATAAGGTTGTTGACAACAAAAACAGAGTCCCTTTTTACGCATCTCCTGGTACTCCTGTTGGGAATAACGTCGAACACCTCGTGGGACCGCGGACGCGGCACCCTGCCTACCCGAGGATGAGCCTATCGAACTCGCAGGCTGAGTCTGCTTAGCGGCCTGGTTTCCAAAGCCCAAAGATGGAGCTGAAGGTGGGGGTCCACCATGGAGTACCGAGGGTGTGGTGGAAGACCCCCCAGTGGAGCGCACCACTGCGCCAGCTTTCTCTCCTAACCCGTAGGATAACCTACTCTTCTCCCATTGACAGGCCCCCGCTCTACGATGAACATCAACCTCAAATTCGACCTCTCGTGCAAGCTGCATGGTGTGACACAGCTCTATGGTATCCTTGGAGCGGATACGAGCTCGAATGTCCTCCCTGAGGCTGTTCAAGAACTGACCTATGAATGCTTTCTCGGGCCAGTCGCGTATCTGTGCTTAACGAGCTATGAACTCGCGAATGTACTCATCCATTGTCCCGGTTTGGCGAGTCGCAGCAATGAGCTCATATGGGTTTGTGGCCAAGGCGCCCGTAAAATGTTCCAGCAACTCACGTTGATATCATCCCAAGTCAACTCTGGTTTCCGGTCGTGTAACCAGGTCATCCAGTGGAGGGAATGACCTTCCATAGAGACTAAGGCGATGGTCACCTTCAGGTGCTCGGGTGTGCGTTGCACCACGAAGTATTGCTCCGCTCGGCGAATCCAACTGAGTGGATCCAAACCAGAGAAAGCCGGAAGGTCGATCCGCTTGGATGAAAGATGGACGCCATCTCCTGTGATGGTGCGGGTAAAGGGATTGGGTATCGATGGGGATGGTGACGTATTGTTGTCAGACCCTTGCGCAGCACTGGCAATGGCGGTGTCTAACGATGGTGAAATGGTCGACTGGCCATCCGCTGGTGCTTTACCTTTCAAGACAGCCTGAAGTAAGGCACGGATGTCGTCCAACTGCTGTTTCGTGTCGCCGAGATCAGCTGCCACCGAGGACATTCGTTGGTCCAAGAGACCCAAACTTCGCTCTATCTGATCAACGCGAGACTCCATGCGGGTAAGTGGCATATATGTAATGAGCACGTTTACCGTACCAATTGATAGAGGAAGCAAGCGGTATCACAAGTAATGGGAGAATAAGAGCAACGAATAGAGCAATGTACACTGATTGTATTCAATGAAAAAATGAAATGTATTCCAGAACCCCCCAACGAGGTCTGGAGCCCAGCACAAGCCGATACAATGGAATAGAAACCAGATATCTATACTTGGCTAATTCTTGTCTATATATACCACCTGTATTATTCCCTGTCACTAACTAACTCTCCTTGTCACTAACTAATTCTCCTGACGTTTTCTTCCTTCTGGTATACACAATGATTGGCAACTTGTCCTTCCCCTTCTGCTGTCCGTCTAATGCGTTCCTCCTTTCCCCAGCTGTTATGGCCACGTCCCCAGTGTGCTGTCGTGACTCGTTAACAGATTTCCTATTTTCTTGAAATATCACCTATCACCTTAAATGGAGCTAAGTTTCTGAGTTAGCTAGTAGTTCCAACCTCGTTGGAAGAATTAAGCCCTACGAGATGCCAGAATAATACTGAAAAGGGATAAAGGAGTAAAACAATCACAAACACATGCAAATTATAAATCCAATTGATGAACAAATTTAGAAGGAATTAAGAGGAGACAACCATTTTTAAGTTAAGTTACTAAGTCACTGCCTAATCATTTGTTTGTGTGCAGATGCTAAATAAAAAAAAATTAATTTTTATTAAATAATTAGGTTATCCAAATTTATTAGACCCGATTTTAACCCATATTATATTTTGGATAATTCGGATTAATCAATTTAATATTAATTAAACGGTTTGGTCTGACCCAAAATAAAATAATTTTTATAAAGAGATATTATTTATTAAAATTTATTAAGAATAATTTTATAAAAATTAATAAATTTTAGATTTGGATATAAATATTATAAAATTTTGTCATCCTAGTTTGGGTTGCAAAAGTTTTTCATGATAGCTAAAATCTAATCTAATTGTATGAATCATAACACATCTTTTTTGTGTGACACCTAATTATAATTTATAGATAATCATAAATTTAATATTTATTATAATTAAATAAATAATTAATTTTTATTAAATAATTAGGTTATCCAAATTTATTAGACCCGATTTCAACCCATACCATATTTTGGATGGATAAGTCAGATCAAATCAATATAACATTAAACGGTTTGAGCACAGGAAAGTTTACTCGAAGGGGATTCTCCAAGAAATCTAAGGGGAATCTTGGGAAAGGAGACAAACAACTTAGAAGCCTTAATCAACATCCAACAAGACCACTATGTCTGAAGGGAAAGATCAACTTGATCTTTCCGAAGGTATTGATGATCCAGGTGGGGGCTTGGATCAGCACCACATGGAGATTGAGGTTAGTCCACCATCATTTAAGGAAAAACTTGTTTGTCATAATTGATCTGTTGATTTGAATGATCAAACAAGATTACAAGACTTTTACATTGAGGTGTCAGATGTGAACACCTTCACAACTAAAGGAACCAAAGGAATTTTTTTCTCTCAACGGGCTTTGCAATACATGTCAGATGCCATGAAATTTTCAGTAGTTATTAAGGTGATAGGCCGGACTATTGGCTATCGCGCGCTAAGCAATAGAATCTTAGATTTATAGTGTCCGATAGGCGAAGTCAAGATCAACAACCTTGATCAGGATTTCTATTTGATTAAACTCAATTCGAATGATGATTGCCATCGTGCCTTACTTGATGGTCCATGCTGTTAGGATATGCCGTTAGTATTTGATTATGCAGTTAGAATTATATTAGATTTGATTAGATTTTGTTATATTAGATCTGGTTAGATTTTAAGTTTATTAGATTTGATTAGATTTGATTATATTAGATTTGGTTAGATTTGAGGATATTATCTATGTTTTTACTATAAATATAAGGCTTGAATAAGAGGGATAGTGAGTTCGCCATATGAGCTCCCGGAGCTCCCAAAGTTCAATATCTTCTCTCTCCAGTTCGCATATTTTTCCACATACTCCTCTGAAAAAACCCCACAAATTGGTAGCGGAGCCAGGTTTTCTTGAGTGACCTGTGAGAATGGAGAGTGAAACACAATCGGCTTTTAGCCAAAATATCGCGCCATCAGTGTTTGATGGGAAAAATTTTCAAGCATGGGCTGTTCGAATGAAAGTCTATCTTGATGCTATGGATCTTTGGGAGTCTGTCGAAGAAGATTATGATAGTGCATCGACTCGGTGGCACACATGAAGATGACTATGACAGTGCATCGACTCGGTGGCACACATGAAGATGACTATGACAGTGCATCGACTCGGTGACACACATGAAGATGACTATGAAGATTCGCCAATTTGGGAATATGCAAATACTACGACAAGGAGGAGCTTGTTAGGATATGCCGTTAGTATTTGATTATGCAGTTAGAATTATATTAGATTTGATTAGATTTTGTTATATTAGATCTGGTTAGATTTTAAGTTTATTAGATTTGATTAGATTTGATTATATTAGATTTGGTTAGATTTTAGGATATTATCTATGTTTTTACTATAAATATAAGGCATGAATAAGAGGGATAGTGAGTTCGCCATATGAGCTCCTGAAGCTCCCAAAGTTCAATATCTTTGGTCATTATATCTCACTACATTCATGGAATGTTGACTTCTCTCCATCTGAAGCTAAACTACATAGACTAATGGCATGGATTCGACTACCAAATTTACCAATTCACTATTATAATAATGTACTGATGGCCATGACTCAAGCAATTGAAAATTTTCTTAAGCTTGATACTCATATTGGAGACATCCAAAAAGGAAAGTTTGCTAGAATTGGTGTGGAGCTGAATCTTGATGAACCACTGCTATCTCATATTTTTATTGACTGGCGCAAAACAGGAAATTCAATATGAAGACTTGCATTTGGCTTGTTACTTATGTGGACGTTATGGCCATACTCACGATGCCTATAAAGATAAGTCAATTGATGTTGTTCCACCCATTTCCCCTCTTGATCCAGATGCCATGAATTTGCAGGATAGTAATTCAAAAGATGTTCAAATTACTAGTAAATCGTCCTCCTCAAATGCAGGAAATTGGTTGATTGCATCAAGACATGGGAGAAAGAGATCCCAAAAGGAAACCAGTAGGATTAATGCGGGGAATAATATTCAAAGCGAATCAAGATTTGCTGCTTTGGTTGATCTTGAAGATTCTCCTGCCATTAATGTCACTGATGGTGCAAACAAAGGAATTAAAAGGAAACCATCAGAGATAGCAATTAAAGGAAAAGGAGTGCTGGTGAGTAATTCTCCTGGAATACCTACTAAGGCAACCTCCATTAAGAGTATGGATCTTAAGAAAGAACAATCGGGTTAAGCACAACAAAAGAGCATCATAAATTCTGCGAATATATTGGATATTTTTTGTATCCCTATAGATCTTCCTCATAAAGATTGCATGGAGCCTGATCCATTAATTGGACCTAGTGAAGTTGGCCTTGTACAAACTGAAGTGACATTGGACAAGTCTCGCCAAACGGCTATAGCTGCAACTGGCCAAGGAAATATGATAGATTCTTTGCATATCTCTAATCCACACCCTTCTACTAGTTCTATCAACCAGCGCTTCAGTAAAAATGAACGTGCAACCAGAAAAAAGATTCCAACAGTGATTAATAACAAGAAGCCTATGAAGGTTGTGGGGAAGAGGACAGAATATTCACAACATACAGTGCCAATTGATGATGATACATCTGATGCTGTAGTTGACGAAGTGAATAATGTGACGGATACCTCATTATTGGAGGATCCATCCATTGTTTAAAATTATGCTGAAACGTCCTTGGTCTAGCTACCGATAGATATATATTCTTTTCTCTTATCTACTTATGTCTTTAAAAATAATGACATGGAATGTTCAAGGTGCAGGAAGCAAAGGTTTCTTACACACATTAAGAACAATGTTGTCTTTATATCAGCCATCAGTTCTTGTTTGCGTTGAACCGCGAATCAGTGGGCCAAAAGCTGATAAAGTTATTGCAGCTATTGGTTTTGGAAGATCACATCGTATAGAACCTTTGGGTTTTTCAGGAGGGATATGGCTTCTTTGGAAAGACCATATATCGATACAGATTCTATATAACCACTTTCAATTTATTCACGTAGAAGTCAATAGAGAGAAGGGACTACATTTTATCTTTACTGCTGTTTATTGAACCCCAAATCCTATATTCGACGTGTCTTATGGGAAAATCTCAAGCATGTAGCCATTAAACGGGGTCTCCCATGGTTAATAGCTGGAGATTTTAATGCTACATTACACGGTATAGATTCCTCTACTACATCTATACCTCTACGTAGAGGTTGTCCCTTATTTCAGGAATGGATAGACTACTGCCAACTAACTGATTTGGGATTTAAGGGCCCCCGTTTTACTTGGAGTAGAGGTCATTAACTCAAACGACTTGATTGGGAAGTTGGGAACAGAGATTTTATCCAGACTTTTGAGAAGTACAGTGTGCTACATCTGCTGAAAATAAGTTCGGATCATCGACCATTATTGATACAACTATTTGGAACAGATGTTGAGTCTAAGACTAAGCCTCCATTCTGATTTCTCATGCCATGGGTTACTCATACAGGTTGGTCTGACTTTGTTAAAATTGCATGGCATGATAATACTAATTTTTATGATACTATTTGTTCTTTCCAAGATCGTGTGAAACAATGGAATAAAACTGTCTTTGGGAATATCTTCTCTAAGAAAAGATGTCTGTTGGAAAGAATTAATGGCTTGCAGCGAGTTTTGAGGTTATATCCTTCAGATTATCTCTTGGAATTAGAGAATTCTGTACAAAGAGATCTGGACAATATTATGCTATAGGAGGACCTCTACTGGAGACAAAAATCCAATAGTGACTTTGTGAATCTTGGGGACAAAAATACTTCATTTTTCCATGCAAAAAACAAAGCACACAGACGACATAATAAAGTGAAGATGTTGAAGATAGATGGAGTTTGGAGTTCAAATGCGACTGAAATTGAGAAAGAAGCAATCTGCTTCTTTCGTGGCTTATATTGTGAGAGTGAAGAGGTGTCAAGTGGTATTAATTTTAGTCGGGGACACTTTCCACTTTTAACAAATGAGGAGATATTTGGCCTTCAGTCTAGTGTCACAAACGAGAAAATTAAAGTCAACTTGTTTAGCATGAAGCCGCATAAAGCCCCTGGACCAGACGGACTTCCTGCCTTTTTTTATCAGTCATTGGGAATTTGTTGGCCCAGCACTATGCGATATGATCAGGAGTGTATTCTGTGGTATGGTAGTAGACTCAAAATTAAATTCTACGCACTTGATTCTTATACCAAAAGTTGACCATCCAGAATCTTTTAGTCAATTTCGACCAATCCGTTTATATAATGTGTGTATTAAACTCATTACAAAATTATAGCTACCAGAATGAAGAATATCATGGATAAGATCATCGGACCGTTTCAGACCAGTTTCATTCTTGGATGCCATATCACTAGCAATATTATTATTGCACAAGAGGCAATTCATTCTATGAGGAGGAAGCATGGAAAAATTGGATAAATGGCTACTAAAATTGATTTTGAAAAAATTTATGATAAACTTAGATGGAGTTTTATTGATGATACTCCTTTTGATGTAGGGTTACCATTATCTATTATAACTGTTATTCATAATATCTTAATGTCTGGCGAAATGAATATTCTATGGAATGGTATTCCTTCACCTACATTTAGTCCTTCACGGGGAGTTCGACATGGCGACTCTCTCTCCCTATTTATTTTTATTATGCGCATGGAAAGACTATCTCAAGGAATCATGGTAAAGGTTAATGAAGGCCAGTGGAAACCCCCTAGGTTCTCTAGAAACTCTTCTCCTTTATCTCATCTCTTTTTTTGTTGACAATCTTGTGCTCCTTGCTCAAGCTTCAAAAGAACAGGTTAATATAATTAAACAAGTCATTGATGACTTTGCAATGGGGTAGCGTTTCAAAGGGGTGAAAATAGTCTTCCTCTAACCGGTGCCGATTCTCTTTAGTCCCGAATGATGTCGTTTCAGCCTCGGCGGTTGGGCCCCTTTGATCTTCGATTCTACCATTTTCAATAGATTAAAACTTGTGTTTGATGCATGGGTTTCAATCGGGAGAACTAGAACTAAGTTTTGGTGTGATAAATAAGACTAATAGAAACACAATCGGGTTGGATATTGAAGAAAAATGGTGAAAAATTCGGTGGGTTACTAGAGAATTCCAATGGCTGGAGAATGAAAATGTAGAAGGCTCTGTCGTTTTGTTCAAGACATTGCAAAAGGGTGATAACCCTTTTGCTCGGACTCGTGCCATTTTTCTTTAGTCCCGAATGATGTAGTCTCCACCATGAGGTTAGTCATCAGCCGAGATCCCCTCTTCCCAACTTGTGCCTTAGGTGATAACTGTTTTCCTATTTTACCTACATGTGGCCGGAGTAAATCTGGCGACAAAGGCCACTGGTGGAGTATAGCTTGTTTGGCCCTAAAATTCTTCATTTCGAGTGTGAAAATTTGTAGGGAGAGAGATCGAGTGTGTGACGAATGTTCGTAAATGAAACAACATAAATTCTAGTGAGATTTGAGTAAGTTTCCTGCCCAGAAACTTGGGCCCCTTTGATCTTCGATTCTACCATTTTCAATAGATTAAAACTTGTGTTTGATGCATGGATTTTGTTTGGGAGAACTACAACTAAGTTTTGGTGTGATGAATAAGAGTAATAGAAGCATAATCGGGTTAGATATTGAAGAAAAAGGGTGAAAACCCTCTTCCTCGAACCGGTGCCATTTCTCTTCAGTCCTGAACGATGTCGTTTCAGCTACGAGGTTAGTCATCAGTCGACATCCCCTCTTCCCAACATGTACCCTAGATGACACCTGCTTTCCTATTTTACCTACATGGGGCCGGATTAAATCCGGCGAGGAAGGCCACGGGTGGAGTACAGCTTGTTCGGCCCTAAAACTCTTCATTTTGAGTGTGAAAATTTGAAGAGAGAGAGAAACCAAGTGTGTAGCGAATGTTCGTAAGTGAAACAACATAAATTCTAGTGAGATTTCAGTAAGTTTCCTGCCCAGAAACTTGGGCCCCTTTGATCTTCGATTTTACCATTTTCAATAGATTAAAATTTGTGTTTGATGCTTAAATTTTGTTCGGGAGAACTACAACTAAGTTTTTCTGTGATGAACAAGACTAACAGAAGCATAATTGGTTTGATATTGAAGAAAAAGGGTGAAAATTTTGGTGGGTTACTAGAAAATCCCAATGAATGGAAAGTCAAAACGCATAAGGCTTCGTAGTGTCATTCTAGACATTGCAAAAGGGTGAAAACCCTCTTTCTCGAACCGGTGCCGCTTGTTTTCAGTCCCGAACGATGTCGTTCCATCCTCGAGGTTAGTCAACAACCGAGATCCCCTCTTCCCAACATGTGCCTTAGGTGACACCTGCTTTTCTATTTTACCTACATGTGGCCGGAGTAAATCTGGCAAGGAAAGCTATGGGTAGAGTATAGCTTATTCCACTCTAAAAATTTTCATGCTGAGTGTGAAAAATTGTAGGGAGAGAGAGACCGAGTGTGTAGTGATTGTTTGTGAGTGAAACAACATAAATTCTAGTGAGATTTGAGTAAGTTTCCTGCCAGAAACTTAGGTCCATTTGATCTTCAATTCTACCATTTTCAATAGATTAAAACTTGTGTTTGATGCTTGGATTTTATTCGGAGAACTAGAACTAAGTTTTGGTGTGAGGAATCAGACTAATATAATAATAATCGGATTGGATAATAAAGAAAAAGGGTGAAAATATCGCTGTGTTACTAGAGAATCCCAATTGCTAGAATGTCAAAATACAGAAGGCTCCGTCATGTTCTAGATATTGCAAAAGGGTGAAAACTCTCTTCCTCGAACCGATGCTGCTTCTCTTCGGTCCCAAACGATGTCGTTTCAGTCTTGAGGTTAGTCATCAGTTGAGATCCCCTCTTCCCAACATGTGCCTTAGGTGACACCTGCTTTCATATTATACCTACATGTGGCCGGAGTAAATCCGGTGAGGAAAACCACGGGTGGAGTATCGCTTGTTTGGTTCAAAAGGTCTTCATTTCGAGTGTGAAAATTTATATGGAGAGAGACCGAGTGTGTAATAAGTGTTCGTGAGTGAAACAACATAAATTCTAGAGAGATTTGAGTATGTTTCCTGCGCAGAAAATTGGATCCCTTTGACCTTCGATTCTACTATTTTCAATAGACTAAAACTTGTGTTTGATGCATGGATTTTATTTAGGAGAATTAGAACTAGGTTTTGTTGTAATGAGTAAGACTAACAGAAGCATAATTGGGTTGGATATTGAAGAAAAAAGGTAAAAATTTTGGTGGGTTACTAGAGAATCCCAATGGCTGGAAAGTCAAAATACAGAAGGCTCTGTCGTTTTGTTCTAGACATTGCAAAAGGGAGATCCCCTCTTCCCAACATATGCCTTGGGTGACACTTGCTTTCCTATTTTACCTACATGTGGCCAGAGTAAATCCGGTGAGGAATGCCACAGGTGGAGTATAGTTTGTTCAGCCCTAAAACTCTTCAGTTCGAGTGTGAATATTTGTAGGGAGAGAGACTGAGTGTGTAACGAGTGTTCGTGAGTGAAACAACATGAATTATAGTGAGATTTGAGTAAGTATCTTTCCAAGAAACATGTGCCCCTTTAATGTTCGATTCTACCATTTTCAATATATTAAACTTGTGTTTAATGCATGGATTTTGTTCAAGAGAACTAGAACTAAGTTTTGGTGTGATGAATAAGACTAATAGAAGCATAATCGGGTTATATATTGATGAATAAGAGTGAAAATTTCGGTGGGTTACTAAAGAATCCCAATGGCTGGAAAACCAAAATGCAGAAGGCTTTGTCATTTTGTTCCAGATATTGCATAAGGGTAAAAAATCTCTTGCTCGATCTGGTGCTGATTCTTTTCAGTCCCGAACAATGTCGTTTCAGCCTCGATGATAGTCATCAGCCGAGATCCCCTCTTCCCAACTTATGCTCTAGGTAACACCTGTTTTCCTATTTTACCTACATGTGGCCGGAGTAAATCCGACGATAAAGGCCACTGGTGGAGTATAGATTGTTCGGCCATAAAATTCTTCATTTCGAGTGTGAAAATTTGTAGGGAGAGAGATCGAGTGTGTAACAAATGTTCGTGAGTGAAACAACATCAATTCTAGTGAGATTTGAGTAAGTTTCCTGCCCAGAAACATGGGCCCCTTTGATCTTAGAAGCATAATTGGGTTGCATATTTAAGAAAAAGGGTGAAAATTTTGATGGGTTACTAGAGAATCCTAATGGCTGGAAAGTCAAAATGTAGAAGGCTCCGTCGTTTCGTTCCAGACATTGCAAAAGGGTGAAAAATCTCTTCCTCTAAATGGTGCCGATTCTCTTTAGTCCCGAATGATGTCGTTTCAGCCTCGAGGTTAATCATCAGTCGAGATCCTCTCTTCCCAAGATATGCCCTAGGTGATACTTGCTTTCCTATTTTAACTACATGTGGCCGGAGTAAACCCGGAAAAGAATGCCACGGATGGAGTATAGCTTGTTCGACCCTAAAATTCTTCATTTCGAGAGTGAAAATTTATAAAGAGAGAGATCGAGTGTGTGACGAATGTTTGCGAGTGAAACAACATAAATTCTAGTGAGATTTGAGTAAGTTTCCTCCCCAGAAACTTGGGCCTCTTTGATCTTTGATTCTACCATTTTCAATAGATTAAAACTTGTGTTTGATGCATGGTTTTGGTTCAGGAGAACTAGAACTAAGTTTTGTTGGGATGAATAAGAATAATAGAAGCATAATTGGGTTGGATATTGAAGACAAAGGGTGAAAATTTCGATGGGTTACTAGAGAATCCCAATGGCTGGAATGTCAAAATGGAGAAGGCTCTGTCGTTTCATTCTAGACATTGCAAAAGGATGAAAAAATTCTTCCTCAAACAGGTGCTGAATCATTTTAGTCCCGAATGACCTAGTTTCAGTTTTGAGGTTAGTCATCAGCTGAGATCCCCTTTTACCAACATGTGCTCTAGGTGACACCTATTTTCCTATTTGACATACATGTGGCCAGAGTAAATCCGGCGAGGAAGACCACGGGTGGAATTTAGCTTGTTCGGCCCCAAAACTCTTCAGTTTGAGTGTGAAAATTTGAAGGGAGAGAGACCAAGTGTGTAGCGAGTGTTCGTGAGTGAAACAACATAAATTCTAGTGAGATTTGAGTAAGTATCCTTCCAAGAAACATGAGCCCCTTTGATCTTCGACTCTACCATCTTCAATAGATTTAAACTTGTGTTTGATGCATGGATTTTGTTCGGGAGAACTAGAACTAAGTTTTTGTGTGATGAATAAGACTAATAAAAGCATAATCGGGTTGGATATTGAAGAAAAAAAAGTGAAATTTTCGGTGGGTGACTAAAGAATCCCAATGACGGGAAAGTTAAAACCCAGAAAGCTCTGTCGTTTCGTTCCAGATATTGCAAAAGATTGAAACGATGCCAATTCTCTTTAGTCCGGAACAATGTCGTTTCAGCCTCCAGGTTGGTCATCAGCCGAGATCCCTATTTCCCAACATATGCCCTAGGTGACACTTGCTTTCCTATTTTACCTACATGTGGCTAGAGTAAATCCGGAGAGGAATGCCATGGGTGGAGTATAGTTTGTTCAGCCCTAAAACTCTTCATTTCGAGTGTGAATATTTATAGGGAGAGAAACCGGGTGTGTAGCGAGTGTTTGTGAGTGAAACAACATAAATTCTACTGAGATTTGAGTAAGTATCCTTCCCAGAAACATGGGCCCCTTTGATCTTCGATTCTACCATCTTCAATAGATTAAAACTTGTGTTTGATGCATGAATTTTGTTTGAGAGAACTAGAACTAAGTTTTTGTGTGATGAATAAGACTAATAGAAGCATAATCGGGTTATATATTGATGAAAATTAGTGAAAATTTCGGTGGGTTACTAGAGAATCCCAATGTCTTGAAAATCAAAATGCAGAAGGTTCTGTCGTTTTGTTCTAGATATTGCATAAGTGTAAAACTTTCTTGTTTGAACCGGTGCCATTTTTCTTCAGTCTCGAACAATGTTGTTTCAGCCTCGATGTTAGTCATCAGCCGAGATCCCCTCCTCCCAAATTGTGCTCTAGGTGACACACCTGTTTTCCTATTTTTACCTACCTTTGGCTGGAGTAAATCCGGCGACAAAGTCAACGGGTGGATTGTAGCTTGTTCGGCCCTAAAATTTTTCATTTTGAGTGTGAGAATTTTTAGGGAGAGAGATCGAGTGTGTAATGAATGCTCGTGAGTGAAACAACATAAATTCTAGTGAGATTTGAGTAAGTTTCCTCCCCAGAAACTTTGTCCCCTTTGATCTTCGATACTACCATTTTCAATAAATTAAAACTTGTGTTTGATGCATGGCTTTTTTCAGGAGGACTAGAACTAAGTTTTGGTGTGATGAATAAGACTAAAAGAAGCATAATCGGGTTAGATATTGAAGAAATAGGGTGAAAACCCTCTTCCACGAACCGGTGTCGTTCCTCTTCAGTCCCGAATGATGTCGCTTCACCTACGAGGTTAGTCATTAGTCGAGATCCCCTCTTCCCAACATGTGCCCTAGATGACACCTGCTTTCCAATTTTACCTACATGTGGCAACATTAAATTCGGCGAGGAAGACCAAGGGTCTAATATAGCTTGTTCAGCCCTAAAACTCTTCATTTTAAGTGTGAAAATTTGAAGGGTGAGAGACCAAGTGTGTAGCGAGTGTTCATGAGTGAAACAACATAAATTCTAGTGAGATTTGAGTAAGTTTCCTTCCCAGAAAATTAAACTCCTTTGTTCTTTTATTCTACCATTTTCAATAGACTAAAACTTGTGTTTGATGCATGAATTTTGTTCAGGAGAACTAGAACTAAGTTTTGTTGTGATGAATAAGAATAATAGAAGCATAATTGGGTTGGATATTGCAGAAAAAGGGTGAAAATTTCGGTGGGTTACTAGAGAATCCTAATGCCTGGAAAGTTAAAATGCAGAAACCTTTGTTTTTTCGTTCCAGATATTGCAAAAGAGTGAAAACCCTCTTCCTCGAAATGATGCCGATTCTCTTTAGTCCCGAACGATGTCATTTCAACCTCGAGGTTAGTCATCAGCTGAGATCCCCTCTTCCCATCATATGGCCTAGGTGACAATTTCCTTCCTACTTTACCTACATGTGGTCGGAGTAAATCCTGTGAGAATTGCCACGGGTGGAGTATAGTTTGTCCAGTCCTTAAACTCTTCATTTCGAGGGTGAATATTTGTAGGGAGAGAGACCGAGTGTATAGCGAGTGTTTGTGAGTGAAAGAACAACCATTCTAGTGAGATTTGAGTAAGTTTCATCCCCAGAAACTTGCGCCCCTTTGATCTTCGATTCTACCATTTTAAATAGATTAAAACTTGTGTTTGATGCATGTTTTTTTTCAGGAGAACTAGAACTATGTTTTGGTGTAATGAATAAGACTAATAGAAACATAATCGTGTTAGATATTGAAGAAAAAGAGTGAAAACCCTCTTCCTCGAACCGATGTCGTTTCTCTTTAGTCCCGAACTATGTCGTTTCAGCTACGAGGCTAGTCATCAGTCGAGATCCCCTCTTCCCAACATGTTCCCTAGATGACACCTACTTTCCTATTTTACCTACATGTGGCCGGATTAAATCCGGTAAGGAAGGGTGGAGTATAGCTTGTTCGGCCCTAAAACTCTTCAATTTGAGTGTAAAAATTTGAAGGCTGAGAGACCAAGTGTGTAGCGAGTGTTCGTGAGTGAAACAACATAAATTCTAGTGAGATTTGAGTAAGTTTCCTTCCCAGAAAATTAGACCCTTTTGTTCTTCTATTCTACCATTTTTAATAAACTAAAACTTGTGTTTGATTCATGGATTTTTTTTAGGAGAACTAGAACTAAGTTTTGTTGTGATGAATAAGACTAATAGAAGCATAATTGGGTTGGATATTGATGAAAAGGGGTGAAAATTTCGGTGGGTTACTAAAGAATCCCAATGGTTGGAATGTCAAAACGCAGAAGGCTCCGTCGTTTTGTTCCAGACATTGCAAAAGGGTGAAACCTCTTCCTCGAACCGGTGTCGCGTCTCTTCAGTCCCGAACAATGTAGTTTAGTCCTCGACATTAGTCATCAACCGGGATCCCCTCTTCCCAAATTATGCCCTAGGTGACACCTGTTTTCCTATTTTACCTACATGTGGCCTGAGTAAATTTGGCGACGAAGGCCACGGGTGGAGTATAACTTGTTCGGACCTAAAATTCTTCATTTCAAGTGTGAAAGTTTGTTGGGAAAGTGATCGAGTGTGTAACGAATGTTCGTGAGTGAAACAAAATAAATTCTAGTGAGATTTGAGTAAGTTTCCTGCCCAAAAACTTGAGCTCCTTTGATCTCCAATTTTACCATTTTCAATAGATTAAAACTTGTGTTTGATGCATGGATTTTGCTCGGGAGAACTAGAACTAAGTTTTGGTGTGATGAATAAGACTAATAGAAGCATAATTGGGTTGGATATTGAAGAAAAAGGGTGAAAATTTCGGTGTGTTACTAGAGAATCCCAATAGCTGGAAAGTCAAAACGCAGAAGGCTCCATCGAGTTGTTCCCGAAATTGGAAAAAGGTGAAAGCCCTCTTCCTCAAACTGGTGTCGATCCTCTTTAGTCCCTAACGATGTTGTTTCATCCTCGAGGTTAGTCATTAACCGAGATCCCTTCTTCCCAACATATGCCCTAGGTTACACCTGCTGTCCTATTTTACCTACATGTGGCTGAAGTGAATCCGTCGAGCAAGGCCACTGGTGGAGTATATCTTGTTCGGCCCTAAAATTTTTTATTTCAAGTGTTAAAATTCCTAAAGAGGGAGATCGAGTGTGTAGCGAGTGTTCGTGAGTAAAACAACATAAATTCTATTGAGATTTTAGTAAGTTTCCTGCTCAGAAAATTAGGGTCCTTAGATCTTGGATTCTACCATTTTCAATAGATTAAAACTTATGTTTGATGCATGGATTTTGTTCGGGAGAACTAGAACTAAGTTTTTGTGTGATGAATAAGATTAATAAAACCATAATCGGGTTGGATATTGAATAAAAATGGTGAAAATTTCTGTGGTTTACTATAGAATCCCAATGAATGGAAAGTCAAAACGCAGAAGGCTTCGTCATTTTATTCTAGACACTGGAAAAGGGTGAAACCCTCTTGCTCGAACCGGTGTCGTTTCTCTTCAGTCTCGAAAGATGTCATTTCAGTCTCGAGATTAGTCATCAGCTGGGATCCCCTCTTCCCAACATGTGCCCTAGGTGACACTAGGAAAGCCAAGGGTGGAGTATAGCTAGTTCGGCCCTATAATTTTCCATTTTGAGTGTGAAAATTTGTCTGGAGAGAGATCGAGTGGGTAACGAATGTTCATAAGTGAAATAACATAAATTCTAGTGAGATTTAAGTAAGTTTCTTGCCTAGAAACTTGGGCCCCTTTGATCTTCGATTCTACCATTTTCAATAGATTAAAACTTGTGTTTGATGCATGGATTTTTTTTGGGAGAACTAGAACTATGTTTTGGTGTGATTAATAAGACTAATAGAACCATAATCGGGTTGGATAACGAAGAAAAAAGGAGAAAATTTCTGTGGGTTACTAGAGAATCCCAATGAATAGAAAATCAAAACATAAAAGGCTTCGCCGCCATTTCGTTCCAAACATTGCAAAAATGTGAAAACCCTCTTCCTCGAACAGGTGTCTCATCTCTTCAATCCCGAACGATGTCGTTTCATCCTCGAGATTAGTCATCAGCCGGGATCCCCTCTTCCTAACTTCTTCCCTAGGTGACACCTGTTTTCCTATTTTACCTGCATGTGGCCGAAGTAAATTTGGCGAGGAAGGCCACGGGTGGAGTATAGATTGTTCGGCCTAAAACTCTTCATTTCGAGTGTAAAATTTTGTAGGGGAGAGACTGAGTGTGTAGCGAATGTTCATGAGTCAAACAACATAAATTATAGTTAGATTTGAGTAAGTTTCCTGCCCTGAAACTTGGGCCCCTTTGATCTTCAATTCTTCCATCTTCAATAGATTAAAACTTGTGTTTGATGCATGGATTATATTCGGGAGAACTAGAACTATGTTTTGTTGTGATGAATAAGACTAATAAAATCATAATTAGGTTGGATATTGAAGAAAAAAGGTGAAAATTTCTGTGGGTTACTAGAGAATTTCAATGACTGGAAAGTCAAAAGGCAGAAGGCTTCGTCATTTTGTTCCAGACATTGCAAAAGGGTGAAAACCCTCTTCCTTAAACCGGTGTCGTTTCTCTTCAGTCTCGAACGTTGTCATTTCATCCTCGAGGTTAGTCATCAGCCGAGATCCTCTCTTCCCAACTTGTTCCCTAGGTGACAACTGTTTTCCTATTTTACCTACATGTGGCCGCATTAAATCCTGCGACGAAGGCCACGGGTGGAGTCTAGCTTTTTCGACCATAAAATTCTTCATTTCTACTGTTAAAATTTGTAGGGAGAGAGATCGAGTGTGTTATGCATGTTTGTGAGTAAAAAAACATAAATTCTAGTGAGATTTGAGTAAATTTCCTGCCCAAAAACTTTAGCCCCTTTGATCTCCGATTCTACCATTTTCTATAGATTAAAACTTGTGTTTGATGCATGGATTTTGTTTGGGAGGATTAGAACTAAATTTTGGTGTGATGAGTACTTAATAGAAGCATAATTAGGTTGGCTATTGAGGAAAAAAGGGTGAAAACTTTGGTGGGTTACTAGAGAATCCCAATGGCTGGAAAGTCAAAACACAGAAGGCTCTGTTGTGTCATTCCAGAAATTGCAAAAGGGTGAAAACCCTCTTGTTCAAACTGCTGTCGCTTCTCTTTAGTCCCGAACGATGTCGTTTCATCCTTTAGGTTAGTCATCAGGGTAGAAACCCTCTTCCCAACATGTTCCCTAGGTGACACCTGCTGTCCTATTTTACCTATATGTGGTCGAAGTAAATCCAGCGAGAAAGGCCACTACTAGAGTATAGCTTGTTCGGCCCTAAAACTTTTCATTTCGAGTGTTAAAAATTGTAGGGAGGGAGACCAAGTGTGTAGTGAGTGTTCGTGTGTGAAACAACATAAATTCTATTGAGATTTGAGTATGTTTCTTGCCCAGAAAATTGGGGCTCTTTGATCTTCAATTCTATGATTTTCAATAGATTAAAACTTGTGTTTGATGCATGGATTTTTTTCAAGGAAACTAGAACTAAGTTTTGGTGTGATGAATAAGACTAATAGAAGCATAATCTGGTTGGATATTGAAGAAAAAAGATGTAAATTTCTATGGGTTATTAGAGAATCCCAATGACTGGAAAGTCAAAACGCAAAAGGCTTCGTCATGTCATTCAAGACATTGCAAAAGGGTGAAAACCCTCATCCTCGAACCGGTGTCGTTTCTCTTCAGTTCTGAAAGATGTCATTTCAGTCTCGAGGTTAGTCATCAACCGAGATCCCCTCTTCCCAACATATTCCCTAGGTGATACCAGCTTTCCTATTTTACCTACATGTGGCCGGAGTAAATTTAGCGAGGAAGACCACGGGTGGAGTATAGATTGTTTGGCTCTAAAACTCTTTATTTCGAGTGTGAAATTTTGTAGGGAGAGAGACTGAGTGTGTAGTGAGTGCTCGTGAGTGAAATATTATAAATTCTAGTGAGATTTTAGTAAATTTCCCAAAAACTTAGGCCCCTTTGATCTTCGATTCTACCATTTTCAATAGATTAAAACTTGTGTTTGATGCCTGGATTTTGCTCCGGAGAACTAGAACTAAGTTTTGGTGTGATGAATAAGACTAATAGAAGCATAGTTGGGTTCGATATTGAAGGAAAAAGGGTGAAAATTTCGGTGGGTTATTAGAGTATCCCAGTGGCTGGAAGTTAAAACACAGAAGGCTCCGTCGTGTCGTTCCAGGCATTGGAAAAGGGTGAAAACCCTCTTCCTCGAACCAGTGTCTCTTCTCTTCAGTCCTGAACGATGTCATTTCATCCTCAAGGTTAGTCATCAGCTGTGATCCCCTCTTCCCAACATCTGCCCTAGGTGACACCTGCTTTCCTATTTTACCTATATGTAGCCGGAACAAATTCGGCGAGGAAGGTCACAGGTGGAGTATAGCTTGTTCGACCCTAAAACTCTTTATTTCGAGTGTGATGAATGGATATTCGATATCCATTTTCAACCCCAAATGATTAAGTTTCCTTCCCAGAAAATTGGGCCCCTTTGATATTCGATTCTAACATTTTCAATATATTAAAACTTGTGTTTGATGCATGGATTTTGTTTGGGAGAAATAGAACTAAGTTTTGGTGTGATGAATTAGACTAATAGAAGCTTAATCGGGTTGAATATTGAAGAAAAAGGGTGAAAATTTCCGTGGGTTACTAGAGAATCCCAGTGGCTGGATTTTGGGATGATATCGTCTGAGGCATCCTAATGATCAGTTGTTTGGAGTTCAAAGGGAATGACAAGTTGTTTGATGTACTTAGGAGACGGGTCATCTAGGACTAACACCGGATGACATGTGGTAGTTAAACATGAAATACATATAGTTGAAAAGGAATAATAACTTATGACATGTCATTTAAATACAAGGTGAATGACAAGTCATTTTTATAACAGCTGAATGACATGTAGTTTGAAGTGTAGCCGAGTGATAGGTCATTTAAAGGATATGTAAGTAGGCTTAGATGAGTTGTGGCAAGCTCAGATCGAGTCATGTGTCAGCATCCCAAAGGTTCGGTTGTTTGGCGTGCGCTCGTATTGCTACATGTTGGACTGTAAGAAAATCACAAGAAATTATAGAAATAGAAATAAAAGAAGGAAAAGTATGAAAAAATTAGGAAAATACTAGAAATTATGAGGATTTCATTGGTATCAAGTTTGTGAAAATCTGAGTTTGTTTGATAGGTCCATGATAAAAAATACGGAAAAAGTAAAAAAGATCGAAAATTTGTATCGAATCGATGATTAGGTGACATTGATGTGATTAAAGGATCAATAGTGTGCATTTAAGGATTTTTGCCTTGAATTGAGATTACAAGAAGATAAGTTTCTGTTTGACAGGTACAAAACTAAATCGAGAAAAGGTATCTTCCAGAAATCCTGTCTTGAGGAAGAACCGAGACCCTAAACTGTGAGTGGTTGGTTGTGTGTGCATAAGATTCATATATTATAACTAAACTGAGCAAGATAATTGAATAACTAAGATGGTATGAGCATGCATACCTGGGCAACTGATATCATTGGTTGTTTTAACAATTTCAATTATTTGTTGTGATTTTTATAAGTATATGATTGCTGCCTCGTACTATGAGTTTATCGAAGAATGATATGATAGCAGCTTGTGTTATCAAGGATGACCTATGCAACCCTTGAGAGCTCTTTAGGTCGGATAGTGAGGCGTGGAGATGACAGACCACGAGGAATAAGGTTTTACGAGGTTTATCATTTTAATGTGCACTTAATAACCATTCTTGTAGGTTTGGGGATTTATTTAGATGGAGCTACTTCACCTAATGTCCCGGCATTGTCAATGGAATTGAGCTATAGAAGTGGGTCTAATAGTTTATATGATTACTTAAAAATAAGGAGAGATTAAAGAAAAGCAATTAGGTTACCACTGAAAAATCCTAGTCTTATCTAGTGCCTAGAAAGACTACGAGAGTATGCCAACCCAAATACATTTTGTGTGCTCACTTAAGAATCCATAATTAGTTATTTATAATTGCTTGTGTTTTTTTTATTTATCGAGTTATGTACACTTTGATTTCCCCGTTTCAGTTATTATTTTACAAATAGGTGCAATCTATGCTTGTGCATATTTAAAGTATTTGTATTTCTTGACCACAAACCTAGCAAGTTTCTGCTAAATCGATAGATCTGTTTCTTGTAGAGTACCAGTAGGCAGAGGCTTGAAGGATTCGATCAGTCCCAGCACACTTGTGGTCAGTATATATAGTGTGTATCTTATGGATGACAGTATGACATGCCTGTGCATTCCTATTTCTTTGTATCATCTATTTGTGCATATAGTTTGCATGGCTGTGGTTGGGATTGAGCTAATGCAAAATCAATAATGTAAAATTGTTAGAAACGACTAATCTTAGGGCAAGTTCCACCCAAATGGCACTATTATACATTATATCTCTGCTATAATTTTTATTTATTTTTCTGTCGCGCTATCGATTCTTGTTTCTAGCCTTGCAGACTCATTATATGTGTTGCTTGTTATTAAGCAGCGTATATAATGGGCCTATGGCGAGTTGTCACGCAAAATTTTTGAGGTTTAGGATGTGAGAACTAGATTAGATGCCATGATATGTTTAGTGTTGTATAGTGGTGAGTCCTAGCGGTGCATATAAAGGTTCTGTTGTATGACATGCTGTGTGTCTTGGAAGTGTTGACACTGTGGTGTAATGGATTATTGGGTGCACGTTGGCAAAAATATCGATTTATGCGACCCTATTGTGTGAAATGTATGTTGTGGGTCATGATGTCCATCACAATGGGTATTCCACGTGCTTTATGGTTGGAATAACCTTTCAGTGATTGGGGATTCGTAAGTAGTCATTATATCTACGTATGAGATGCATTGTGTGGTCTATATAATGTGTGATACAAACATAACATAATATATTTTCAAAATACCCACCGTTAAATATTTCAATTTGTTTGAAGTTGGATGGTATTTTTAAGTTCATTATATTACTTATGACCCCATTGTACTGTATTAGTTAATAAGACACGATTTAATTGGAGTACTAAGTTATTAAACTAACCCGAAACTTATATTTTCATAATATTTGTAGATGGAGATAGGGATTGATGAAGGTGGCTTCTACCAAGAAGAAAATAATAGATCTCCTCGTGATATCAGTAAAATACCCACAAATTACTTGTAATTTAACCTTATGTTTTGCTATAACTGGTATGCAGAGATACTGATATTAACCTATTATTGAGTTGGACTTGATGCTTGTGCCAAAACTGCTGGTGACAAAGCTGCTGGTGACAGATGAGGAGTACCTCCAGAGGTTTGAGGATGGGTTATTAGTGGCAGTGAGAGGGTGTATGAGTGTGACTTTGGATATGTACTTTTCCACTATTCTTCACTTGGCCTAGCGAGTGGAGGACATTCTATAGGTAGGATCTTCAGAGGCTACAATTACAGCTAGACAGGTTCCCTTTTCCCACGGGAAGAGGCCTATACCTTTCGGTGGAGTTTAGAGGAGTAGGCCATTCTTTCAGAGGCCTAGTGGCATGTCCTTTACACCTATACTTCAACACAGTTCTCCTAGATTTCTAGGAGGAGAGCCCAAGAGGTGTTTCACTTGCTAGAGAGTGGGTCACTTGGAGAGGAGCTGCAGATTTTGTGGTAGTTCCTTTGTATCCCTGGCCAGTGTTTGGGGTCCTTCGAGGATGGTTGGTTACAGACCTTCAGTATCTTCTTTCCAGGCTCAGACTTAGCCTAGTGGTTCTTACAGAGTGTAGCCTACTTCCCTAGCTGTTGCTTCTGCTACTGCACCTTCGACATTAGGTGGACCTAGATGTCCAACTACCAAGAGTTAGGACAAACTCTTCATGCTTGCAAATGCAGAGGCAGTTGCCAGCCCTACAGTTGTTACCGGGACAGCTCTAGTTTTTTCTTTTACTACTTGTGTGTTGATGGATCCGAGTGCTAATAGATTGTTTATGGGTCATCGTATGTCTTGCTTTGCTGATGTGCTTGTGTCTCATTTGGATCCCATGATTGAGGTGTCTACTCCGTTAGAGGAGCATCAGTTGTGTGAACATGTCTTATTGAGCTATTCTGTTGTGGTTGTTGGTGTTGCTTTTGAGGTTGATTTGATACCGCTTGAGTTGCTTGATTTTGATGTGATTATTGGTATGGATTGGTTGGCATGGTATAGAGTAGCTTTGTTGTATTTTGAGAAGAAGGTACTTTTGCAAACTCCTTAGGGAGTGGAGCTTGTGTTTGAGGGAGATAGAAATGTTGTTGCCTCTTGTTCGATTTCAGCCATTGAGGCTAGACATTCATTGAGGAAGGGTTATCCGGCTTTCTTGTCCCATGTGGTAGATGTTTTTGTGGCTGAGCCTGAGTTGGATAATGTGCTGGTTGTTAGTGAGTTTGTAGATGTTTTTCCAAAGGATTTGCCAAGGTTACCTCGTGTGAGGGATGTGGAGTTTTACATTGAGTTGTTGCCTGGTTCTGGACCCATCTCTATTCCACCCAACAGGATGGCTTCGTCTGAGATGAAGAAGTTGAGGGCTCAGTTGTAGGAGTTGGTGGAGAAGGGGTTCACTCATCCCAGTGCTTCACCATGGGGAGCCTCGGTGTTGTTTGTTAAGAAGAAGGATGGCACCCTTCGACTGTGTATTAATTATAGGCAGTTAAATAAGGTGACAGTCAGGAATCGTTATCCTCTGCCTAGGATTGATGATCTTTTTGATCAGTTGGAGAGAGCCGTGGTATCATCAGTTGAAGGTCAGGTACTCAAACATACCTAAGAAAACCTTCCGTTCTAAGTATGGTCACTATAAGTTTGTGGTGATGCCATTTCGATTGACTAATTCCCTTGTTTTCTTTATGGGTTTGATGAATAGGGTGTTTAGACCTTATCTAGACAGATTCGTGATTGTGTTCATTGATGATATCTTGGTATACTTATGGTTCAAAGATGAGCATGCACAGCATTTGAGGATTGTGTTCCAGACTTTGAGGGATAACTAGCTATATGCTGAGTTCAGCAAGTGTCAATTCTGGTTGTCCGAGGTTGGCTTCCTTGGCTATGTAGTTTCTGTGGAGGGAATAGGTGTGGGTTTGAGGAAGGTGGAGGTTATTACTCAGTGGTAGGCGGCCATGAGTGTGACTGAGATCCGCAACTTTATGGCTTTGGTTGGTTACTATCGGAGGTTTGTGGAGGAGTTTTCGTTGCTTGCAGCCTCTTTGACTCGTTTGACGACGAAGAGTGTGAGGTTTGTTTGGGATGATAAGTGCGAGGAGAAACAATTGGTAATAAATATCAAGTAAGCCTATGCTACCTAAACGTGCCTCCAACCCACACAAGCAATACAATCCAATGCAAATGCATGATCTTGATATGAATAAATCCATAAACTCGGGTTCAAACCCAAGTGGGCTCATAAACCAAAACTCAGAATTCTCACGAGTTAATATACACGCAAAACATATTCGGGGTGGACCTCTAAAACACTCCACTAATTACACCGGCCAATGAGCAATCAAGAGCCCACTGGTGGCTAATTGTAATACAAGTGTAAGGACCCAAACCCAACCTATAAGGACTCTTACTACCGCGAAACCCAAACAAGCCCCCCCAAAGACTCATCCAAATCCCGCAAGGCTCAAGTCTCACTAGTTATCAATTTTATTAATCAATTAAGATGTTTTAAAGGTTGGAGCATGCAATTCATTAGTCAAGATTCTGGCATAATATGAAGTGAATAAAAACATCAATGGAAAGCTTTCATAAATTCAGAAAATCAATAGATTCATAGCACACAAGTCCCAAAGGAATCTCAAACTCTAACATCTATTCATAGTAAGTTTTGGAAACAAGAAGGAAAGGCACAGAAGTCGGAAGCCAGAAAGTAAGTCCAAGGATGTATGCATATGCGCAATCAATCAAAACCAGCAGGGAAGTGCAAAGCAAATGTGATGCAAAATCATCTCACCGTGTAACCTTCATCTCTCACCCCAGTACCGCCAGCAGAACATATACCTAAACCTGAAAAAAAGAGAAAACAATGGGATGAGATTACAAGAATCTCAATAAGGTCACAATATCATAAGATTTGCAGAAAACCAGTCAAACATCTACCAAACAACATAGATAGATTGTTTATGCTAACAATAGGCTCAAACAATCAGCAAGCAAACACATAGACATAGGTAGGGCCGAATATAATGAAGTAAGGGATGGACTTAAAACACGTCGTACACAGCCAACACAGGACTAATTCAGAAGCACACAAGCAGCCTATTTTACTATCTGGTTCCAATTGAAAGGCTTATCTACATCTGCCAATGTTGTCCAAAACTGTGCTGCAAAAGTGGGAAAATAGTTAGTAAAAAAACTCATGGCAAGTCTTTCTATCTTGCCACACAAGGACAAAGCATCCTTCCATGTAAGGACAAGGCATCCGAGCCACAGAAGGATAAGGGCATCGTGCCACACAAGGATAAATCATCTTTTCATACAAGGACAAGGCATCCAGCCATACAAAGACTAGCCATCCAAAGAGCTCTTGCTAGGGATTGCCAACCATAAACCTCCCAATATGGTAAGTACGTCTCCTCTCACTAGGAGCATCAATCACTTACCCCGAATGGCCTCCGGAACGAGGATCCTGACACACATACAAGTACAAGCAAGCATAAGCAAGTATAAGGCATAGCAACACAACAAGATATCCTCAAATAAGTCACAAAACAATACACAAACCAATATTACATGACCAAACCGAATGAGGGCTATCAATCCCTAATCATAGGTTCCAAAATCACCGAAGGAACCAGCAATCCATTCTCAAGCATGTGCAACTAATCCACAAGCATGCATACACTATTACACAACCGAAATCAAAGAAACAAGCAAAGTGATCTTTGGAGAAACCGATGCGATATAGATTCTACCTCTCACGTGTCTGAACAAGTAGCTAGTCCATTGCCTTTTTCATTAGGATCAGAAACACCTAACCAAACATAAGACAAAGACAACACAATACTAAGCATGCAATATCAATCAGAAATCCAAAGGACATCCTACGATTCCTTACCAATTTTACTCAACAAACCCTGCCAAAAACTAGTGATCGGATGCAGTTGTAACATCCTGTTGAATGTATGATGTGATGGTCAAGAACTCAACAAGAATCAACCTGATTATACAATTTCATTAAGCTACATATTTCGAAAATCAACTTAGGGTTCCTAGAGCAAGTTGCGATTTCACAATTAAAAGGGAAATTTTTGTAATATTAAAAGAGCAATAGGTGCCAGATACCCATACGAATATCCTAGGTAGGGAATTTTGGCAGCAAAAATAAAAAGGAAGAACTAACCTTTTAAATGTGAATTCAAGCTAAAAAGATGCAGTACGAAAAGAGAATTCCAACAAGCTATCACACGCAAGAATCTGATGAAGGATGACCAATTTCGGCATTAAGGAAAATAAGGTAAATTTCGACCACATGGGGGGGAGAAGAGCTAGAGAAGAACTTATGTTTTGTTGAAATAAAAGAGAGAATAGGTGTGGGATACAAGGGGTGGCCGGCCATGCTATTTATAGGTGCCTAAGGGATTAATTTTACCTGCTTTTAAGCTTAGATAAGATAGGAAATGCTTAGGAGATAAATCTTCTAAAAGGTGGTTCTAGAATTCTCAATTTAGGAAAGAAATTAATAAAACTACTATAATTAAAATAGGAAAGATTCAACACAATAATGCCAGGCCACAACACATTGATTTCATCAGGGACAAAATGGTTATTTCAGCTGCACTGGTACCTAAGTGTCATTTCTAACACAGGGACTTCCAGGATGTTTAAGCCACTGAGGATCAGGGTCTCACAACAAGTTGAAAATATAATTCCTACCACCAGTGTTGTCCTCAAAACATGTGGAGAAAGCAAATTATCACACATGTTCTACGCACACACAACTAAAGAAGTCGGAAAGCATGTATAGCATATCACATCACATACTCCAATAAGGCATACACAATCCATCCAAACTCCTAGGCAAGAGTCTATCCTTCTATCTAAAGATACTCATCTACTTACCTTCGCATTGGCCAAGCACAATTCATCAATTCCAAGTCACACCTAGAAATCATATATATATATATATCTATATATATATATATATATAAAATTCTATTCCTCAAAATATGTATCTCATAATGCATGAAAACCAAGTAATAATGTATCATGCAATCACATACATCAAAAAACATCTCAAAGGGTACTCTCACACTCATAGACAAGGCTATGAAGGTTTAACAAAGGGATGAAAATTTATCTGGGTAATCTCAAGAGGTAGAAAGACAAAAGTAAGTATTTAATACTATTTTTTTATTATTTTTATTTTTATTTTGTAAAGACCCGACTCATATCCTCACTTTCTCAACAACCTTACAGCAAGTTTCTCAACAAGAATTCAGTCTCTAAACTCAATATTCTCATGCAATTCAAAAATCAAGGATCACCAACTCATATTATCAAAATCTCACATAAACAAAATATAGGTTCACTTAACTCAAGCTCACCAATAATACACCAAAACATAATAATCATGCTTAGTAATTTAAACATAATATCAGTGCATAAAAATCATGACAAGTATTGCAATGAACCTAGTATAACATTCACACACAATACAAGTATTGCCTCTACTCAAAGCATTTACCCAAGTTTTAAATCATCAAAACAAACATAATTCCATACATGTGAATAAGACATAGACTCCACTTCTTATCGTGTAGATTACTCGCTAATGGCCATACTCTTTTCTTTCTCGTCAATTGAAATACCACTTAAGAACAAAGGCAAGCAACCAATTCAAAAACCGAAACAAAAATAAATAATTAAAATAACTCAAAATAAAAAATAAAACCTAAGAGATCCTATCTATTCCACTCCCTAAAACTCTACTAATCATCAAAAAATCAATCCAATAAAAAACATCAGTCGAATCAAAAGCAGCAATTTCTCGACAAACCACCAACTTTACCCATAATTGCACCAGCTCAAAACCAACCATCAAGCAAGCATTTATTCACATCCAACAAACTCAAAAGAATCAATATCAGCCAAAAATATTATTAATTTCACATATAAGCCAAAAATCTCCAAAATCACACATGAATTCAACCCATAAATGCTCACACACCTCACAAAACTCATTGAAAATAAAAAAAACCATACAAGCATGCTAGACAACTCCAAAAAAGTTAAAACATAAAAAAATTGACAGTAAAAGGGACAAAAATCGAATTGTTAACTCAAAATCTGAATTTAACCTAAAATATTCGAATTGGGAAAAAATCACCAATAATTAACAAAAAACCAGTGGAAATCTATGGAGAGGAGCTAAGATTAGGATTTGGAACAAGACCCAATTGTTAGTTTTAAGAGAAAATTAATTTGTGAAGAAAATTGATTTTGAGGGGTTTAGCTTGCTTAAGGAAAAGAAAAGAGGGGGAGGGGTTCTTTGCAGTTGGGTGCTCACGTGAACTGTTGGGGGAAAGGGGTATTTTAGTTAATTTAATATTTACCCATTTTTTTCTTTTTTTTTTAAAAAAAATTGAAAATCTGAATGAACCTACAAAATAACCCTCATATGCTCCAACTGGGATAAAATAGGATTTAAAGGCTCAAAATATAAAAATTAGGCTGTTAAAATGTAATTTGGCTTGCTGAATAGAAATCGGGCTCACTAAAGGTAAATCGTCTCTAAGGCCTCTGGCCACTCAAAATGGGCCTCAAGAACTCACACACGGATCAAGTGAATAGAGATGAATATTTTCACTAAACTCAAACCTCAAACAACACATAGACCAAACTAATTATCCTAATGCAAGCTAAAACTCCGAAACGATTTATCATGCAAACTATCGCCACACTACCAATAACATGACAATCTAGATGTCTTAGACTCAATACCTAGGCTCTATGACTATGTCCAGGTCACTCAGTCAATGGGTCAACTCTCAGTCCACTATCTAACTAACTGGTCAAACGGATCAACTCCAACTAGTCAAGTAGTCAAATTCTTTGAAACTAACCAATCTGAATGATCCGAATGCTAACTAGACTCTATGAAGGATAAGGTTTCATAGTTTCTATGAAAAATTCTACCATAGAAAGAACAAGACATTACAGCAGAGAAACACTTACTAACCGCATCTCCCAGTTGTTTTCTCAATTTTTCTTCGATGCCTGGAAAGGATCTAAAACGGACATTGGAGTCATTTGTTAGAAGATAATTGAAGGACAATTGATATTATGGTGACTAATGGCCAAGCTTTTCGCATAAATTCTCATATGCTTTAACAAGAATTGGCACTGCAAGTAAAGTGTTTGGTCCTTAGGAACATCACATGAATTGACATTGCTGTAGAGGTTGGTAATAGCCTCCACTATAGTAGGCTTTCTCATGTATATAACTTTTACCTGCATATTATTTCTTTCGCCATCATTATTAATTCATGTCTAATATGCATTCAATAATATTCTAATGCGATACCAATACCAATGAAGTAAATATAATTGAAATTGACACTTTACAAAGATTGATATTACGATTGAAAAGATATTTTTATCATAAAATATCATAATTATCTCTCATAGTTTTCATTAGTTTCTATACAACTTATTTGGATTTTATGACCTTCTGATCTAAAGGACAAATGTAAGGACCTGCTCCAGGAAATTGGGGCCCTCATTGCCATGAAACCTGGACTAGCTCAATACGTAAACCAATTAGAATCTCACAAGGCTCTGTTGACTTTTTAAACATATTTTTCAAAATATATTGTATTTAATTTAAATAAAAAGGAGCATGTGCCATCAAAATATAACACTTGGCACCAATGGAGTAAAAAAACTAGTGGAAGACTTTAAAATTAAAACTCAACACGAAACAAGTCCATAAATCACAAGCCCAAAGATCAAAACAAGGCCTCAAGGCCACAACCAAAACCAGGCATCAAGTCTAATACGTAATGCCCAAAATATGGTATAAGTCTAGATTCAAAGTGTAATAAAACCAAAAATAAGGTGTCAATAAAACCAAAAAGGTGAAGTGTAAGGACCCAAACCCAACCTATTAGAACCCTTACAGTCATAAAACCCAAACAAGCCCAACCTAGAACCTATTTGAATCCCACAAGGCTCAATCATACTAATTTTATTTTTATTAGATTCAATACGTATGCTTTTTAAAGGATGGAGCATGATAATAGTGGATAGACATTCTGACAATATATGAAGTGAATAAAAACATCAGCAGAAGACTTTATTATTAACCAAGGGAACCATAACACATAACTCCCATATGGATCTCAAAATCCAGCAAGTATCCCACCAATAAATTCCGGAAACAAGTGGACAAATGAGAGATTCAAAGAACCAGAAAGCAATCCAATCAAACTTCATGTTTATTAGTATATGCACAAGCAATCAATAAGGAAGAAGGTATGTGAATGTGATGCAATAGTTTACCTCGGTGCAGCCTTGATCTCACACGTCAGTACCATTGACAGATGATGTACTCAGGCCTGAAAAAATGGGGAAAACAACAGGTTGAGATTACAAGAATCTCAGTAAGGTCACAACATCATAAGATTTGCAGAATTCTAAACAAACATCTCCCTATCAACATCAGATTCGCCTATACAGCTAAAGGGGTATTAAACAATCATCAATCAATCTCAAGAGGGATAGGGCTCAAAATAAAAAGCTATGGTTGGACTAAGAACACTTCTAGAAATAGAAGTACACAGATAGGTAATTTATCATTTGATCTCATTAATAGAAAGGTTATTCCCTTCTAATTGTGTTGTCCAAGGCTTTCTTGTATAAAGGATAATTGGTTAGCAAACAATCTAATCAGTAAGCTTAATCATCTTGCCACAGGATAAGACATCCAAACCACAAGAGGAAAAGGGCATCCAAACCACACAAGGATAAGAGCATCCAAACTACACAAGGATAAGGGCATCTTGTCATCACAAAGGACAATGCACTTAGCCACACAAGGATTAGGCATCTAGCCACACAAGAATTAGGCATTCAGCGTGCACATGTTGGGGATTGCCACCCATACGACTCCCATACCATTAAGAACCTCTCCTCTCTTTAAGGGCATCAGTGTTTACCCCGAATGGCCACTAAAAAAAGAATCCTGACACACAATCATATACAAGCAAGTACAAGGCATAATACCACAACAAGGCATCCTTAATCACATCACAATATAATCAGAATGTTCAATACACATAACACAACCGAAATAGGCACACATATCCTATCATAGGTGTTCAAAATTGCCTAAGGAACCATAGTTCAATCCGCAACTTAAGCATACACAAAGCAAGACATGCACATACAACAACAACAAAGACAAGCACCGAAAACATCAATCAAACAACAAGGATTTCTAAAGAAACCAATGAGTTTTAGATCCTACCTCTCTTGTCTCTGAACAAGTAGCCAATCTTTTTCCTTTATTAAGAGGATCCGAACCACCTATAATACCATAAGGCAAAAACAAAACCACACTAAGCATAAACATTCAGTAACTAAATAAACATCCTAGTTTCTTACCAATTCCACTAATCAAACCTATCAAAAATCAGTGATCAGATGCTGTAGGAACCACCCTTTTGGATGTGTGATGTGATAGCCAAGAACACAACAAGAATCAACCTGATTTCCCAACCCAATTCACCATGAAAATTTCGGCACTAAGTTAAGGCAATATGGCAAATTGCGATTTTATGCATACAAGGTTTAAAGGTTGTGATTTCATGATAATATAGAAGAATTGAGTGTCAAATACACATACGATTAAAAGGAACAAGATCAGAAACCAATAGACAAATCAATTTGGTAAAAATCGACAACAATTGGGCAAAGGGGTAGGGCATGCCGATTTAACATATAGAGAATATTCAAAGGATGAACTTATGATATTACAACATGAATAGGTGTCAAACAATCATACAAACAAGAGGAACAACAACAGAAACCAATTGAAGGATCAATCAAGGAATTCCTACACCAACACCATGCAAATTACGATAATAAATAACATAGGGAAGAACTGATCTTCTAATAATGAAACCAAGATTAGAGGATGAAAAGAGGTTTTCAACAAGCTATTATTTGCAGAAATCTGATGAAGGATGAATGAATTCAGCTATGGTATGTATTAGGAAATTTTCAATAGCAAGGGTAAGGAAGAAGGGTATATTGCATGATGATTTTGTGTATTTTTAGTGTGTGGACATATGTGTGGTCGGCTGGATAGTTTATATGATTAATAGGATTAATTTTTTCTACTTTTAAGGCTAGATAAAAGGAGATAATGCTTAGGATTTAAATTATAGAATTATCCCTTAATTTTATGAGATATAGGATTTATGATAGAATTGAAATAAGAAGGTAATGAAATCAATAAAAAGGGGAAATAACCTTCAATACCATTTTTGGCTACCACATATCTATTTTTTTGGGGAAAATGGTCATTTCACCTACACTGACTTCTGGACTTCTAGGACTAACGATAGAGGTCTCGCTTCCTCCCCTCCTTATAAAAATTTCTTCCTTAATTTAAGCACAAGTATCTAGGAAAAAAAGTAAGGAAATCTTGCACGCATCATGTCCTCAGTCTACAAAGACTGCTCCTCTACTTGGCCATTACGCCAAACAACTCAAACCATAAACACGCTTCGACTGCAAAGTTGACGAACTGACCAATCTAGTATGGCAACTGGCTGTACAGCGTATGATAGGTCTTCTGCAACCTCAACTGGTGGTTCTTCGAGCACATGAGCAGGGTATCAAACATACATTCTCTATATTGAAATGTGAAACACGTTGTGGATTCTCTCTATATTCGGGGGCAATGCAAGTCGCTATGCAACAAGGCTGATCCTCTCAACAATATCATACAGACCAATATAACAAGTTGCTAGTTTACCTCGCTGCAGAAAACAAAGGACACCCTTCCACTAGATGACTTTCAGAAACAATTTGTCACCTACCACAAATTCCAGCTCTCTTCATCGATTATCAGTATAGTTTTTCTATCAATCTTGCGCTGTCTTCAGCCTTTGTTGAATCAAATTCAACTGCTCTATTGCTTGATCAATCAATTCTAGATTATCTAGGCGTCTCTCGCCTACTTCATTCCAGCAAATGGGAGTTCTTCATCATCTCCCATACAATGCTTCATAAGTGGTCATTCTGATGTTTACATGAAAACTATTGTTGTAAGTGAAGTTTACCAAAGGTAAACATCATTCCCAACTAGTATTTTGATCCATCACGCACATATGCAACATGTCTTCAAGCGTCTGAATCGTTCTTTCAGATTGACCATTGGTTTGGGATGATAAATTGTACTGAAATTCAGTCTGAAACCCAACGCATTCTAGAATTTCTCCCAAAATTGCTAAGTGAAACGGAGGTCATGATCTGAAAACAATGAAAACTAGCACTTCATGTAAATGAACAATCTCGTCCAAGTAACGAATAGCCAATCTTTAGGGGGTGTATGTCACACGAACAGGAAGGAAGTGTGCAGATTTCGTCAGTCGATCCACAATCACCCAAATGGCATCGAATCCTCACTAAGATCTAGGCAAACCAGTCACAAAGTCCATCGTGACATGCTCCCACTTCCATTCTAGAATCGAAAGTGACTAAAGTAAACCAATGGGTCTTTGATGCTCGATCTTCACTTGTTGACATACAAGGCATCGGGCAGCGAACTTAGCAATGTGGCGCTTCATATTTAGCCACTAGTATTGTTCCTTCAAGTCTTGGTACATCTTAGTGCTACCAGGATAAACAGAAAATTTTGAACTATGCGTTTCAAACAAAATCAGTTTGCAAACATCAGCATCTTGTGGCACACATACTCGATTTCTGAAGACAAGAACTCCAACATCAGGCATTCTGAAATCACGAATTATGGCATCAACACCATCAGCTAATTTTTGCTGAATTTCAACTACTCTTGGATCTTTGGATTGTGGATTTCAAATCTCTTCTAGAAAGGTAGGCTTGACTTCAATTCGAGCCAATAACAAACCAGAAAAATCAGTGCCAAGATGCACATGCGTAGCTCTCAAATCCAGCAACATTGCCACGTAGTGCGCACGCATATAGACCAGAACCGATGGAGAAGAAGAATGGGTCTTCCGGCATAAGGCATCAGCAACAACATTTACTTTTCCGGGATGATACTTGATGATCAAATCGTGGCCTTTAATCAGCTCCACCCATCTTTGTTGTCTCATATTTAACTCTTTTTGCAAGGTGATACTTCAAGCTTTTGTGGTCGGTGAAGATTCTGCATGTCTCGCCGTACAAGTAGTGGCACCATATCTTCAATGCAAATACCACGGCTGCAAGTTCCAAATCATGCGTAGGATAGTTGTTCTTGTACGGACACAACTGTCGAGAAGCATAGGCAATGACTTTCACATCTTGCATCAACACACATCTAAGTCCGGATTTCGATGCATCGCTGTACACCACATATTCTCTTCCACCGACCAGCAAAGTAAGGATAGGTGCTGTCACCAATCTATTCTTCAGTTCTTCAAAACTTTGCTGGCATTTCTTGTTCCATATGAACGGCTCTCCTTTTCATGTCAATTTCATAAAAGATCAAGTAAGCGATGAGAAATTCTCCATGAAGCAACGGTAGTATCCAGCTATGCCAAGGAAACTGCGAACTTCAAATACAGTCCGCGGGGGTTCCCATGCAACTACGACTTTAATCTTTTTTGGATCAACTAGTACACCACGGGCTGAAACAACATGACCAAGGAAACCGACTTCGTGTAACCAGAATTCGCATTTGGAGTACTTCGCAAATAGATGTCGATCCCTCAGAATTTTCAGCACAATCCGCTAGTGCTCAGCATGCTCCTCTTCCGATTTTGAGTAAATCAGAATGTCTTCAATGAAGACTATTACAAATCTATCCAAGAACTCTCGGAACACTCGATTGATCAGTTCCATGAATACTGCTGGAGTATTGGTCAAACTGAATGGCATAACTAGAAACTCATAGTGGTCGTATCGTGATCTGAATAAAATCTTCAGAATATCAGCTTCGTGAACATGCAACTGATGGTATCTGATCTGAGATCGATCTTGGAAAACACGACTGCACCTTGGAGCTGGTGGAACAAGTCATCAATTTACGATAGAGGATACTTGTTCTTCACGGTCACTCGATTCAGCTGCCGGTAATCGATGCACAATCGCACCAAACAATTTTTCTTCTTCACAAATAAGACAGGTGCTCCCCAAGGTGACAGACTGGGTCAGATGAAACCACGATCTAGCAAATCTTCCAATTACGTATTCAGCTCCTTCATTTCTGCAAGAGCCATACCATAAGGAGGAATGGAAATCAGATTCGAACCCAGCACTAACTCAATGCCAAATTCAACTTCTCTTGCTGGAGGCAAACCAATTATGTCTTCTGGAAATATATTCGGAAATTCATGAACCATTGGAATAGAATCCAGATCCGAGGACTTTTTGGCAATGTCAAGCACATGCGCAAGGTATGCGATACATCCTTTACTAATCAATAGCTTTGCATCGAGCCAGGAAATCATGCAAGTTGGAACAACTTTCCTATCACCTTCAAAACAGAACTCAGAACCATCTAGAAGGTTGAACCACACATGCTTGGTGAAACACTTGATTCAGGCTTGTTATTTGGCCAGACAATCTATGCCTAGGATCACATCCCGCTCTCAGATGTCCAAAGGAATTAGATCAACTTCAAGTATACTCAAACCCACAACACAACTGATGTAGACTAGATCACAAGTCAATTACCTCCAAAATAGGAGGAGACAGGGGAGACAGAGGCCGATCCGTGCTAAGTGCTATCCTTGTACTCACAAATGATCTATTCGCTCTGGGATCTAATAACAATTTAACATTTTGAGAAAAGGACTGAAATAGTACCTGTCACCACATCTGGACTTGCTTCGGCATTATTCAATGAGAACAACCTCGTGAGTCTAGGCTATGTCTCACTTGTAGATCCGCTAGGTTGTCCTCCAGGTGTGTGTGCTGCTGGTTTAGTGGGATTGGCATACCCACCTCGGCTTGCATTTGTTGTGCCTGTAATACACCTTGGTTTGGGGCACTCCCTCTGAATATGCCCTACTTTGCCATAGTTGTAGCATCGTCATGGCTGTGAACCCCACATGGATCCATTAAGATTAGGACCAGAAAAATTCTTCCTATAGTTATCTCCATTGCCATTTTTCTTAGGAGGATAGGACCTTAAAGGATAGGGTCTCATATGTCGGCTGAATTTGGGATCTTGTCGGAAAGAACCGCCATTGTTTGCTTTTGGAGGCTTCTTGCTTTGCACAGTTTTCTTAGCTTCGGTGGCAGTAATAATCAACTCTTGCAAATTCTACATGAGTGTCGTGCCCACAATTGTTTTGAGCTCGGTACTCAGCCCATCCTGGAATCGTCTCTCAAGCTGGTAAGGTAAGAGATCTTCTTCAGGTGCAAAATGGGACAACTCTCTTAATTCCTTCTCGTATTCCAGCACCGAATGGGTGCTTGCTCAAGCTTGTAGAAAGCTTGTCGTTGTTCACTCTTGTGGAATATGGTGTAAAATCTTTTGTCAAACTCATGCTGGAATTCTTCCTAAGAAGGCAAACGATCCCTGAACCGCAAACTCACTGCTGTCCACCATGCGAGGGCTTCTCCCTCAAGTAGGAAAGTGGTGATGGCAACCTTGTCATCATTAGAGATACGCAGGAACAAGGACACTCAACGTAGAGTATCCACGAGTTGTAGCTGCACCTGCTGAACTGCTGAAATCTTTGCATCCGAGCTGACGGGGTTCCTTCAGCAGCTTAGTAATGACAACTGGAAGTCTCTCGACTTTTTTAGGATAGCCGGCTAAACAGGTTCTATAGGATCTTCCGCAGGAGATACGGGTGCAGGAGCATTCTGAAGTTGGAATCCCATTCGCTGCTGGTTTGCAGCAATTCCTTGCAACAAGTTCAGTATCTATGCCATTATAGGATCAATGGCTGGTGCGGCTGGTGCTTTAGGTTCAGGTTGGTTTTTGGCCTCAACTTGCCCTCCCTGCTCATCTTGTGCATTCGACTCCTCTTGCTTATTGGGTTACTGTTCGGCTTGGGCATCATACTTACCCCTATGATCCCTATGTACGTTCTCCCTTGCCATACTATACAAACACGCGAAGTCACTAAATACATAACCCGGATACGAAACTAAGGAAAGAAAATGGTACCTGGTGGAGAGGCGTACATCAGATGATATGCATATGCTGAAAAATAAAACACATATATGCACACAAGTACACAACAAGTCTCGACAATGTACACATACACATTGAAACACACTCGGCAATCACACTAATCACACACATGCAATCGGCACACATAGGAACATTCAGCAACACACATCAACAGATCATAACCAACATGCGGCAACTCACACACACATTCAGCAGTCACAAGGGAATACTGCAAAACAATTATCAAAACACATCAGATCATACATGTAAAAACACACAAAAACACATAGCAAAACACATAATCAATCATAAAAATGAAGCATCACAAACCAAACATTTTATCATCAAAACACTTTCGGTATTACCCTCTAAGAGCGTAGGTGTGTGCGCGTACTCTCTTACAAATACAAAACCAGAAAACATGTTAGCATATAACAAATTATATTTCCTAAACTATTCTTCGTTACAAAACCTGTAAGGACCCAAATCCAACCTATAAGGACCCTTACCACTGTGAAACTCAAACAAACCCAACCTAGGACCTATCTAAATCACACAAAGCTTAATCATACTAATTTCATTTTAATTAGATTCATTACTTATGATTTTTAAAGGTTGAAGCATGATAATAGTGGACAGACATTCTGGGTACATACAGAGTGAATAAAAACATCAGCGGAAGTCTTTATTATTAACCAAAGGAACCATAACACATAAGTCCCACAGGATTAACCAAAGGAAACATCAAAAAACATGTTAGCATATAACAAATTATATTTCCTAAATTATGTTCCACTACCAAACCTGTAAGGACCCAAATCCAACCTATTAGGACCCTTACTGCCGTGAAACTCAAACAAGCCCAACCTAGGACCTATCTAAATCCCACAAGGCTTAATCATACTATTTCCATTTTAATTAGATTCATTACTTAGGGTTTTTAAAGGTTGAAGCATGATAATAGTGGACAGACATTTTGGCCTCCAATAAATTCCGGAAAAAAATAAACAAATGAGGGATTCAAAGAACCAGAAAGGAGTCCAATGAAACTTCGTATTTAATGGTATATGTGCAAGCAATCAACAAGGTAGAAGGTATGTGAATGTTATGCAATATCGTCCCGCGGTGTAGCCTTGATCTCACACATCAGTACCACTGACAGATGATGTATCTAGCCTTGACAAAATATGGAAAACGGTAGAGTGAGATTACGAAAATCTTAATAGAGTCAAAACATTATAAGATCTGCAGAAATCTAAACAAATGTCTCCCAATCAACTTCAAATTCGCCTATACAACTAAAGGGGTATTAAACAATTATCAATCAATCTCAAGAGGAATAGGGCCGAAAGTAACAAGTTGTGGGTGGACTAAAAACACTTATGAAAATAGAAGTACATAGGCAGGTAATTTATCATTCAATATCATCAATATAAAGGTTATCTCCTTCCATCTGTGTTGTCCAAGGCTTCTCTGCACAAATGGTAATTGGTTAGCAAACAATCTAATCAATAAGCCTATTCATCTTGTTACACAAGGACAAGGCATCCAAGCCACACAAGAATAGAGGCATCCAAACCACACAAGGATAAGGGCAGCCAAATCATACAAGGGCATCTTGCCATCATAAAGGACAAGGCATCTAGACATACAAGGACTAGGCATCTAGCGTGCACATGCTGAGGATTGCCACCCATGCGACTCTCATACCAATAAGAACCTCTCCTCTCCCTAAGAGCATTAGCATTTACCCCGAATGGGCACCAGAAAAAAGATCCTAACACAATCTTGTACAAGGACACATAAGTAAGTACAAGGCATAACACCACAACAGGGCATCCTCAATCACATCGAAACATAATCAGCATGTTCAATGCACATAACACAACTGAAATAGGCACACACATCCTATCATAGGGGTCCAAATTTTCCTAAGGAACCATAGTTCAATCCGCAACTTAAGCATACACTAAACAACGCATAGGCATAAAACAACGACAAAGACAAACATCGAAAACATCAATCAAACAACAAAAATCTCTGGAGAAATTGATGAGGTATATATCCTACCTCTTTTGTCTCTGAACATGTAGCTAGTCCTTTGCCTTTATTAAGATGATCTGATCCACCTATAATACCATAAAGCAAAGACAAAACCACACTAAGCATAAATATTCAGTAACCAAATAAACATCCTAGTATCATACCAATTTCACTCACTAAACCTATCAAAAACCAGTGATCAGATGCTACAGGAACCATCCCTTTAGGATGTGTGATGTGACAGCCAAGAACACAACAAGAATCTACCTGATTTCCCACCCCAATCACCATGAAAATTTCAGCACTAAGTTAGGGCAATAGGGAAAATTGTGATTTCATGCATGCAAGGTTTAGGGGTTGTGATTTCATGATAATATAGAAGGATTGGGTGCCAAATACACATACGATTAAAGAGAACAAAATCAGAAACCAACACACAAGTCAATTGGTAAAAATCGGCAACAATTGAGCAAAGGGGTAAGGCATGCCGATTTCACATATAGGGAAGATTCAAAGGATGAATTCATAATATTATAACATGAATAGGTATCAAACAGTCATACGAACAAGAGGAATAAAAACAAAAACTAATTGAAAAATCAATCAAGGAATTTCGACACCAACACCATACAAATTGCGATAACAAATAATGTAGAGAAGAATTGACCTTCTGATGATAAAACTAAGATAACAAGATAGAGGATTTAAAGAGGTTTCCAAAAAACTATTATTTGTAGAAATCTGATGAAGGATGAATGAATTCGGCTATGGTATGTGTTAGAAAATTTTTGGCAGCAAAGGTAAGGAAGAAGGGTATATTGTGTGATCATTTTTTGTATTTTTTGTGTGTGGACATGAGTGTGGCCGGCTGGATAGTTTATAAGTTTAATAGGATTAATTTTCCCTACTTTTAAGGTTAGATATGAGGAGATAATATTTATGATTTAAATTCTGGAACTATCCCTTAATTTTAGGAGATATACCATTTATGATATAATTGAATTAAGAAGGAAATGAAATAGGAGCGAAATGAAGTCAACCAAATGAGGAAAGAACCTTCAATACCATTTATGGCCACCATACATCTATTTCTTTAGGGAAAAAATAGTTATTTCATCTGCATTGACTTCTGGACTTCTAGGACTAAGGATCAGGGCATTACATGAAGTGCAATGCATATGTAATAGTCCAAATCCTAAAGCGTCCAGAAACTCACTCCACAAGTAGAAATACTACTGCTCACGAACTATTCCTAAAAAGAGGAAAAATGTGGGGGTGAGATCACTATAATCTCTATGAGAGTCATACCGTCACAAGAAATAACGGTGGAACAAAGGCACACACAAAATCATTTATAAAACAGATGTGGTATGGGCAATCACTGTGATTCAAGAAACCAAAAGCTCGTCATAAATGAGCCCTTTCCCTCAAAGTGAGATGCCTTGCTCTTCTCTACATCACTTCCCAGACCTTCTTACGCAACTTGATCGTCAGTAAATCTTTAGAAACAAAAATGGCTGGGGGAGCTGTGAAGATAAGCAAGAAAGGAAGAAGAGACAGTGTTTAAAAAATGTTCATGGAAGAGATAGAACAACTTAGGAAATAGTTTTCTTACTACAGGAAAGCAACAACAGACTTAGCGTGAACTGTCTGCATTTGCTGGATTTGGTAGTGTAAAAGATATCTTTAATGACAGCCTCATCAATCAGGGATATTCGCAGATGCTGTCTGGTCTGTCTGCACGGTTCCGTTATATGGACACATTTGAAGCAATGCAATCATTTAATACAGCAAGTGCTATAAAGTAAGAGAAGCTCATCAATCATTGTATATTTTATATTATACAAATGCAGGTTTGGTTGAGGATGTTGTTAGAACTAACATCATTGTATATTATACAAGATTCCATTCTCATTTTGGATATATAATATTAAAAATTTCAAACTAATTAGATTTAATTATAATTAATACTATTACAGTATTGATATTCACTCACAAGTTGTTGAGCAACAAAATATATCCAATTTATCACCTCCAAGGTCAAGGGATGGAGTCAATTCCTGCGGAGCCATATAGATAGCCTTGGAAATTATGCATGGGTTTTCATATCCTAAATCAAAATCCTGCTAAGTATAAATTACCTTTTCTAGACATTGAGAATCTGTTAGATAAGCTTCATAGGATAAGATTCTTTTCCAAATTGGACTTAATATCTTGTAAGCACTGAACACCACTAAATCAGGATGAGGCTCATGTCGATCCCATCACAAGCCTCACAAATTTCCTATAATGTCATTTTACTTGGGAAGACATCCTGTTGTATAAATCAGGAGGTGTTTCAGTGGAATAAATAATCCCATCTCACAATACATATATCTCCTTTATTCATTTCGGATAGCATATCTATCTGTGATGTGCCGGTTGATAATTGAAGTACAAATTACCACATGATAATAACTCCATTGTGTATATGCTTACAAAAGGTATATAACATTTGTGCTTTGCAATTTCTATGACCTTAGATATGATTTTGATTGGTTTTCCAGATGATCTAACTGGTAGAAACTTGGGTGTCATTCCCATAGCAGGCATGGGTGGGGTTGGCAAAACCACCCTTGCACAACTTGTCTACAAGGACAGCCAAGTAAAGTAGATGTTTGACAAACTCAGAGCATGGATTTGTGTGTCAGATGAGTTCGATGTTCTTAAACTGACTAAAGCTATTGTTGGAACAAAAAGAAAGAAAAGAACTCTGCAGAGAAACAAAGGATAATGGAGTTGGGAGAGTTTTTGAATGTTAACAAGCTCATGTAGCGAAGACAGATTATTCTCCAGGAAATAAATAACAGCAAAGACAGATTATTCTCCATAAAATCTGAACTAAATCTAACCAACATTGATAGATTATAGGAACGAACTAAATCTTCAGACTAATTCTTCACACCTGGAATGCCAATATCATAACACTCCCCCTTGGCATCTAGCTGATTAACACCTATCTTTTGCTTCAAAACTTCAAATCTTTCTTTGGGTAGTGGTTTAGTGAAAATATCAGCCAATTGATTTTCAGATGAACAATGCACCAGTAGCACTTAGTTTGATTGTTGGACTTCCCTGATAAAGTGAAACTTAATCTTGATATGCTTTGTTCTGCCATAGAATACTGGATTGTTTGAAATTGAAACTGCAGAACTACTGTCATACATAATCTTGGTTACTTCAGCTTGTTCTTGACCTAAGTTCTTTAACAATTTCCGCAACCAAATTGCATCGTTTACTGCAGCGGCAGCAGCAATATACTCTGCTTCTGCTGTAGATTGGGCTGTGGTTTCTTGTTTCTTTGAGCTTCAAGTAAAAAAACCAGAGCCTAATCCAAATAAATATCCAGAAGTACTTTTTGCATCATCAACACATCCTCCCCAATCACTATTAGAGTACCCTATCAATGTCATCCTTGCATCTACAGACTTAGAAAAATAAATACCAAAAGAAACAGTTCCTTTGATATACCTCAATATTCTTTTAGCAGCTGAAAAATACCTTTCACTTGGTGAGTGCATAAACCTGGAAAGTATACTAACAGCAAAGATTATATCAGGTCTAGTAGCTGTTAGATAAAAACGGATGCCAATTAAACTCCTGTACAAGCCTTCGTTTGTTTATTCCAAGCCATCATCTTTGCTCAGCTTCTCACTTGTTGTCATTGGAGTAGACACAGGTTTGCAGTCTTGCATTCTGAATTTTTTAAACACATCCATAGCATATTTCTTCTGACATAAGAAAATACCTAAATGTGACAGCACAATTTCCATTCCCAAAAAATAACTCATGGCTCCAAGATCAGTCATCTCAAAGACCTTCTTCATCTCCTCCTTGAACCTTTGAATGAGTTCAGGTTGATGTCCAGTTACAAGGATGTCATCTACATAAATAGAGACAACCAGCAGCTGATCTCCATCTGTTTTAATATATAAAGTTGCTTCACTTTGGCTTTTAATAAAACCAAGTTCATACAAGTGCATGTCAACTCTCTCATACCAGGCTCTTAGAGCTTGTTTGAGCCCGTATAAGGCTTTCTTCAAGAGATATACACAATTTTCTTTTCCTGTAACTGAATATCCATCTGGTTGCTGTACATAAATCTTCTCATCAAGAAATCCATTCAGAAAAGCAGATTTGACATCTAGTTGATGGATTTGCCAACAATTTTGTGCAGCAACAGCAATAAGGAGTCTAATAGTGTCATACCTCGCCACAGGAGCAAAAGTCTCTTGATAATCGATGCCATATTATTGAGCATAGCCTTTCACCACCAATCTTGCTTTGTGTTTGCATAGTGAGCCATCAGAATTGAGTTTTATTTTGAATACCCATTTGACTCCTATCACTTTTTGATCTTTTGGTATTTCCACCAGCTGCCATGTTTCATTTTTGTTGATCATCTCTAACTCTACTTCCATAGCACTCCTTCATTCTTTGGAATCTTATGCTTCAGAATAATTTGTAGGTTCAAAAACTACCAAGTTACACTTGAGATAAATATCTTTTAAAGATCTTGTGCCTCTTATTGGTACATCATCAAAGTTTTCTTCATGAATCTTCCTATCAAGAGAGATATCTAGCTGTGCCTTTTCTTGATTTTGCCAATCCCAAGTTGACGCCTCATCAAACTTCACATTCCTGCTCAAAATAATATTTTGATTATGTAAACAAAAGATTCGATAACCTTTTGTAGATGATCCATAACCAATAAAAATGCCTTTTTCAGCTATAGAATCAAATTTGCTTCTTTTCTGTTCTGGAACCTAATAATAGCATATGCTTCCAAACACCTTGAGATGATCCTTAGAGGGCCTGATACTGTACCAAGCTTCATATGGTGTTGAATTCTTCAATGCTTTGGTAGGAAGTCTATTCAGCAAGTACACAGAAGTATTAACAGCTTCTGCCTAAAATTTGCTTGGCACTTCTTTTCAACTAAGAGGCAACGAGCCATCTCCATGACAGTCCTGTTTTTTCTCTCAGAGACACCATTTTGTTGTGGCGTATATGGCACTGTAAGCTGGTGTTCTATACCTACAATGCTAAAAAACTTAGCAAATTGGTTAGAAGTATATTATGTGCCATTATCAGATCTCAAGATTTTGATTCTCCTGCCACTTTGATTCTCCACTATAGCTTTAAACTGCTTGAAAACAGAAAAAACTTCACTTTTTTGCTTAAGAAAATAGACCCAACTCATCCTTGTGCAATCATCAATAAAGAGAATGAAATATTTACTACCATTCAATGATTCAGTCTTGATAGGACCACAGACATCAGTGTGGATAAGTTGAAGCATCTTTGTGGCTCTCCAATACTGATATTTTGGAAATGGCAACTTTGTTTGCTTCCCTTCTTGACAAGCCTCACATAATTCAGCAATTTTGTCTGAGATATCTGGCATATTTTTTTGCCATATCATGTTTCTTCAAATATGCTAAACTTCGTTGATTAAAATGCCCAAACCTTTTATGCCATAGGTCTGAAGCATTTTGAGTGATTCCAATATAGGCACGTTCAACAACTTGTTCCCAGTCAAGAGTAAAACTCTTGTTTTTTATCTCTACACAACTCAACTCTACTCCAAATGGATAAAAAATGGTGCAATGGTTGTTCTTGAATTGCAAGTAGTAGTTTTTTCCAAGCATCTGACTCACACTCAAAAGATTCTGGTTGATATCAGGCACAAATAAGACATATGGAATAAGTTTGATACCTGAATTTGTTTTTACAGCTGCTGTTCCTTTTCCTTTGACCTTCACATATTCTCCGTTACCAACCTTCACCTTTAAGCTGTAAGACTCATCAAGATCTTTGAACATAGAAGCATTATGGCATATATGATTAGTGCATCCACTATTAATAAGCCATGTATTATAAAAATCATGACATGAGATATGGAATGCTGCAAAAAAACGTTCCTCTTGTGGTTCAACATCAGCCACTTGTGCTTGCTATGATTGAATAGTCTTGTTCTTCTGTTTACATACCTTAGCAATATGCCCAAGTTGTTTGCAATTGTCACATTTAGCATCAGGTCTCCACCAGCAATACTTCTCTAGATGAGTCGTCTTCTTGCAATGAGTGCAAGTTGGAAAATTTCTTTTCTTAAAGCCTTCTTTGTAGTTGCACTCGTCAACTATATTTTTCTTCTTGTTGAACAGTTTTTACCTTTATAAGACTGCTGATTTTGGGCATAGAATGCACCCTCAATGATTTTCTCTTGTCGTAGGGTCCTTCTTTGCTCCTGTGCTTGAAGAGCACTCATTAATTCTGCCAATGAAATTATTGACAGATCTTTGGACTTGTCCAAAGAATAAATTTTGGCTTCAAATCTTTCAGGGAGAGTCACAAGAACTTTTCCACAATTATGCTTTCTGGAAAATCCTCCCCAAGTAGACGAATATTGTTAACAATCAAGGAAATCCTGTCACAGTATCTAGTAATACTTTCATCCTCTAGCATTCTCAAAGTCTCAAAATCTCTTTTTAGATTCAGAACCTGTATTTGTTTGGTTTTGATGCTTCCTTGATACTCTACTTGTAACTTATCCCATGCCTCCTTAGCAGTTTTACAAGTCATGATCCGATGAAACATCGAATCTCCAACTGAATTTTGAATGATAGTCTTTGCTTTGAATCTTTTAGTCTTATCCTCTGTATGAGCTTTGATTTGTGCCATAGCAGGATCTCTAGGTAATGGATTCACAGGCTTATCGACATTATGGCTAGACATCTTTTTGGTGTGGTTTGAAAAAAATGATTTTGTAAAGAAGGATGGGGTTGTGTTTTGAAAGAACTGCAGATCCGTTAAGACCAATTGTGGCTCCGCTACCACTTGTTGGAACAAAAAGAAGAAAAAGAACTCTGCAGAGAAACAAATGATAATGGAGTTGGGAGAGTTTTTTAACGTTAACAAGCTCATGTTTTTTATTCATTAGACGTAAGGTTTTTATAAAAAATAAATAACAGTAAAGACAGATTATTCTCCATAAAATCAGAACTAAATCTAACCAACATTAATAGATTATAGGAACTAACTAAATCTTCAGACTAATTCTTCACACCTGGAATGCCAATATTGTAACAGCTATTCTCAAGGGATTTGGTTCATCTGATAGTGATTCTATGTCTCTAGATCTACTCCATCATGAGCTAGAGGAGAAAGTAAAAGGAGAAAGGGTTCTGGTTGTTTTGGATGATATATGGCATGAAAATTATGCAGATTGGGAACTTTTACTGGCACCATTAACATCTGCTGAGCAAGGAAGCAAGGTCCTTGTCACGACCAGAAATGAAAGTGTAGCGTCAGTCATGTCTACAGTCCCAAGTCATCATTTGAAAGCATTAAGTGAAGATGATTGCTGGTTATTGTTTGCGAAACTTGCCTTGGATGGTTGCAACTCCAATGTGTCTGGAGAATTGGAAGGAATCGGGAGACAAATTGTCGAAAAATGTAAAGGTCTACCTCTGGCTGCAAAGGCATTAGGGAGATTACTCCGCTCCAAAAGAAATGCTAAAGAGTGGGAGTTGATACTGAAGAGCAATATGTGGGAGATGCCCAGTGGCAACATCATTCCAGCTTTGAGACTGAGCTACCATTGTCTTCCCCCACACCTCAGGCAATGCTGTGCCTATTGTGCTATATTTCCCAAGGACTTCAGATTCTCAAAGAAAGACCTGGTCCTTTTATGGATAGCAGAAGGATTTATTGTCCCTGCTGGTAAAATCAAAGAGATGGGAGAGATGGGTGGAGAATGTTTTGATGAACTTGTATCAAGGTCATTTTTTTAAAAATCCGGTGAAGAAATGTATATTGATGAACTCATATCTGGTCAAGATTGTTTTGAATATGGTGAAAGTGTTGCAGATAGGTTCGTTATGCATGACCTCATCAACGATTTGGCGAGAACAATAACTGGTGAATTTTGTCTCAACATGGAAGATGCTGAATCAGGACAGTGCAGTAGAAGGACTCGTCATTTGTTCTCTGCAGAAAAAGAGGGATTGAGACAAGCAGAGTTTTTGCGAACTTTCATATGTCCAAGAAGTGACGGTCGTTATCCTCTCAGTATTATTTCAGGACGTCTGCGGGTTTTGTATCTGTTTTTTTCTTACTGGGAGCCACTTGATTATGCGGAGGAGGAGGAGAAAGCGGAAAGATTGTTTCATTTGGTTGGAAGGCTCAAATATCTACGGTTTCTAAGGCTTCGCGCACTTCCAATAACAGAGTTACCAGAAAAAATGTGGTGAGTACATTTTATTATTTACAGACGTTGATCTTGGATTCTTTTTGGAAACTTGAAAGGTTACCTGATTCAATTGGCAATTTACAAGATTAACGGTATCTGAATCTTAGCCATACATCAATAAAATTGCTGGCTGATTCAATAGGCAACTTGAAGGAGCTGAGGTATCTCAATATTTCGATGAATTTATCACTTGAATTGCTGCCTGATTCAATAGGCAACTTGAAGGAATTGAGGTACCTATATCTTGAGACAACAAGATCACTTGAGTTCTTGCCTGATTCAATAGGCAACTTGAAGAATTTGAAGTATCTAAATCTCCAAGACACATCAATCCATCGACTTCCCAACTCAGCAAATGGCTTCACAGTTTACAGTACTTATCATTAGCCGATTGTCAAAAATTTGTTGAGCTTCCAAACAAGATGATGGATTTAGTGAACTTGAGTCATTGGAGATGTGCAAGATGCGTTGGAAGCCAATTTTGAACAAGGTTTGGAAAATCCCATAATAAAGATTTTATTCTTGCCTTTGGTGGTGTTGGCATGATATTTCCTTGTAAGTGTTTTTATTTGCTGGTCAAACTATACTACTTAGCGATTATTTTGTTTTTGACTAGTTTTAATATGCAAAATCAGCCATCTATCTTAAAAATAGAAACCGGAAGGTCAATGGGTATTATAGGAATAGATGCTACAGAACTAGAGGCAAACAAGATTATGTCTCTTGTATAAGTAAGATGATAATGGATCGGTTTGGGCTAGGTTTTCTAAATTTGATATCTATATTTATATTTTTTAATTAGACTCAAATCTAACTTAAAATTAAAATTCAAAACCCAATAGCTTCATAGTAAATTTGATGGATTTTCAGGTTATTATCAGTAAGTTGATCCAGTTATCAACTGTTAATTTATGATATATTTATTCAAAAAATATAATCGTTAAATCTTTATATTCATTAATAAAAAAAATTAATATTCATTATTATTAAAAAATATATATTTTATATAATTACATCAGGTTAAACCAATTCCGTCAAATCTTTATTTTATCGGTACTCATTATATTATTTCAAATTTTGATCCAAATCCAATTAATTCAAACAAATAAACGCTTTGATTGGGTATGGATTGAACAAATATATATGGGTTTGGATTAAATTGCCGGTATAACTACTTTTCACACTAGAGTCGAACAAGTCAAACTAGATGGGTCGAACAAAGCAGGGAGCATGTATTCCTTGCCATGAACCCCATATGAATTGTAGCTGGCACCAGTAATTGGGTCCACCTTGAGATCCCCAGCATAACCAGGATAGGCTCCTTTGCCAAATATTCCCGCACAAGCCGATGCAGCCTCGAGCGGTGCTTCTTTTGGACCTTGGAAATAGCCATCGCCGAACGGGTTTGTGCCAGTCCCAGCCAAAAGGCTTGCCAAATTGATCACCATGCCATCAACACCCACATCATCGTTGGGTGCAACTAATGGTTGGCTCTGAGGTCCAAAGGTCGGCTTGTGGAAAGGCCAAGCACATTGACCCGGGCATTGAGTTTCCGAGTTACCAACCCAGATGCAAGCAAATTTGGAGTTTCTGTTCTTGATCTTTTCAGCACCCAAAGTGGACCCATGAGTGCCACACCTACTCGAGCAAAACCCTTCAACTACCACGTCAGATGCTGTCAGAACCACATTGATAGAGAACCTCTTTCCACATTTTGATGCTAAATGTATAATCTGCTTGATACTGAGTGACTTGCCTAAGGAGTATCTCTCGTCTAGGATCTGTGTTCCTAAAGAAAGAACAAGAGGAGTGGCTTTCCTGGGTTTAAGGAGGTTATAGTATTTCCTAGTTGCTTCCCACCAGGTGGCTACAGTGGGAACTTCCCATCTTGTGAGTTCGGCGGAAGAGAGGGAGACAATGAAATTTATGACAATTGCACGCTGGGAAGGTTTGAAGTTCCCGTACCATATCAAATTGATGGAAACTTTTCCGGTGAGAAGAGAACCACTATGGTATTGAAACGACAAGGCTTGTTGATGGGTTTAATCTCCTGGCAGCCAAGGTCAAATGAAGCAAAGAAATCAATACAAAGAAGCGGAGGAAATAGTGATGAGAAACAAGAAAGGCCATGACAAATTATATGTGAAGAATGAGAGATGTAGAGAATAATGCCTAGGGAGGTGGTGGGATTGGAGATGAAGGAATGTATATATAGTTTTGGATAGGCAAGGAGTTTAGAAATGGTTAATTAGTAATGGCTGTCACGCCAGAAAAAAACTTCTTTTTCGTTTTCTAATAAAAGTATAATTACAAGTTTCGACCGAACTTGTTATGGAGATTACACGAATTACAGAGTCTAGCTATCCAGTAAGGGGAATAAACACAAAGGCAACCCAACCATGATGGAAGAACTAATGAGGATAGAATGTCCACGAGTGTCGGGTTGAATGAGGCATCCGAACAGCACTTCTATTTATCCATTCAAGTTCTGTATCTCCTCTTCTCTCTGATTTACCTACCTCTTTGTACGTTCTATTATCTCTAACTACTAGGAGAAAATTTCCCTTTGAGTCGTTGTTTGTTGCACCTTTACTTATATCTATTTACGTTGTCTTAATTTTTTCTGCCTCTTTCCATAATATTGTTCGTCTGCAGGTCCAAACTCGCTAGGTTCAATCTCAAGTTGGATGTGCTAATTAATCTCTATCTCGCTCAAGTTCTAGATTTGTTTTGTCTGCACTTTACGTTGTAAGGAATCTGATAAAATCAAACCTTTTGCTTCTTCTGTTTCCCAATGTTTGAGTGGGCTATGTCTTCTGTTATTGTTATCTATCATAATCAGTCAGTCTTGTGTATCATAGTGACGCATTAGTCTGTTCAAATGAGTCAAAATCTTAACCCAAAGAAGTGTAATTGAGTGGTTAGACTCGTCTATCCTTAACCAAAGATCTAAAGATTTGAATCATAATGTCTTTGGGAATAAACACTGTTAGCTAGATTCGTTCTTAGTTGATGTTTACGATACCATTCATCATATTTTGGACACGATGATACTGGATACGGGACAATTATACTGTTCATATGGATTATTTATCGAACAAAGCAGAACAACTGTAAGTAGCTAAAGTTTTACTGTGGAGATACTGATGCATAGTTAACTACATCTAAGATTCTGACTATATGCATGTTTTCTAACACCCTGGCTAGTAATTTATGATAAGTTGGTATCGTCTCCTCCCTCTGAATGTATGTATTGCACGCACTCTTTCATTTACAATTGTGCCTTTTCCTTCTTGCGAGACTTGGAGCCCTTTGAGTATATCTATCTGAAAATAGCAACAAATAAATAAGGCGAAACTGACATGCATTCCAATCATTTAGTTACAGTTAGAGAATAGAATCACAGAATTCTGGTGGATAGTAGAGAGTGGAGAGTAGAGATAGGGTTTGTCTACCATGTTAGCTAATGTTTTCTCATGCTCATGCAAAGCAATTTTGAAATAGTGTATGTAAAGAAAGCTGCAATGTTAGCAGTTTAATCTTACCTGCTAAGGGCATGGAAGAAAAGGAATGGAAATATGCTTGAAAAAAGTCCCTATTCTCTTTTTGGAGCTCTCTCCACACTGCAAACAGTTAACATAACCTGTGAGACTATGTTTTTAAAAAAAAAATTAAAAGGTATCCACCATGGGTAATAATTGACTAATCTCTCTGTTATATCATAAAAATCAATTATGAGTGGATCCAATTAGTCCCAAAAAACCTGTGAGTCTATTTAACAGATAGGAGAGAGGAACTCGACCAGTTAAGGTAACGAGCGGGCGGATGTTGGCATGCTCTGCTAGAGTCTTTATGCATTGGTCTCTGTTCATGCGAAGGAGCAAGCATCTCTCTATTAGATGCTGTACCTATCTTGTTAGTGAAAAGAAGCAAAAGTGATCAACTCAAACCAATAATCCAGCGCTGATCATATCAACTGATCATCAACTGAAAATAATTACGAAACTTCAAATGAAAGTACCATCCTGATGTAGCTATGCGGGTGGCAACACAAACATGGCTGGAGATGCGGCTGATTATGATACATTTTTCAAAAATGGACAGTGCCAAAATAGGTGGTGAAGTATGAAATATGGAAGAAGGTGCAAGCACGAGACGAGAAATATTTGGATTGATTTATAAGTACAGGCCAAACAGGGCGACTGTTATCCACCGATATCTGAGTGAAAGGCCAAAATAGCACTAGAAATCCAAACGATAGATTCACCTCATCTTCAGGAGATAAGAGAACTGATGGTATCTGTTGAGTGAAGATGTAGTCAGATGATGGTACTTTCGTGGCCAAGCCCGTAGCCACTTGAGATCCCGCACTGCTGCACATCCACTGCTGCAATCACTCCGGGGTCCTACGTTCTTCAAGTGCCTTCAATGTCCTGTGGTCCCTAAAGTGAAAAAGGGTTCACGTCACATATAAAACCCAAAATATGTGCTTATTCTGCTTATAATCCTATCATTGGTGCCCAAGTTCTCCACGTATATATGGCCTAATTTTGATTCCCAGGAACGACTAGAAATCAACACGAAACACTATACCAGATTATGGTCACGGATTAGATTTTGAGAAAGTAAATTTTGATGGTCAAAACATGGAGAGAAATTAGTCAGGTTATCAACTAGATATTCTTTATTATTCAATAAAAGAAATATGGAAACACCAACCCGAAGCTAGTTCTTGGCGTGTCCAAGAACCATAAGAAAGCAAGCATATAATCACCAAGCTAATTCAGTCTACAAACAACAAAGGTGCATGGCTGATTGTATTAATAAGTCACCAAAAATATTAGGACCTATTCTTGGAATGTTATTGGAAACTTGGACTCTTATTGCTGTGAAATTCGGATTTATTCAACATGTGGGCTAATCAGGATTGCACAAGACAAATTAACTTTTTAAACACGGTTTCCAAAAATATTCATTTAATTTTCAAATAACAAGAACATGTCCAATGTTAAATAAACACTAGGTACTAAAGGAGTAACATGAATCAGTAGAAGACTTTATAAACGAAACTCAAAACTCGTGTCCACAATCCACAAACTCAAAAAAATACTATACAAGTCCAAGTACAAACAAATAGTAAATCTCAAAATCAAAGTACCATAAAAAATGTAGCATGTAGATGTGATAGTCGAGCCCTAAAATGTTCGAAAGTTCAACCTCAAAGAAAATGTCTACTGCTCGGGAACTATGCTTGAAAAATAAAAACAACAACGAGATGAGATCATAAAGAACTCAATGAAAGTCACGACATCATAAGTTCTAACAGTGGAATAGAGGTATATACAAAACTAGAGAATAAAACAGTTAACTAAAAAATAGATGTCACAACTAAGGTTCACACATAATTCAAAATAATGATTCAATGCACATAGTGTAAAACATAGTATAGAAACCAACCTAATAGGTTTATAAACTTATACTTAGGTAACTTAACTCATAGGCTACTATAGTCAAAACCTATCTGGGTGGATAATAAAAATACTTCACAAATAGCCCCTGCTAAAGGAAAACTATAAACCCACTGATAGTATTTGTTTAATTTTAAAAACATATACCTAAGCTTCTATTGCCAATGTTATCCGAAACTAGGCAAAGAACCTATCTCCATGTACATAACTGATAAGTCTGCAAAATAGATGTAAGGGCAAGCAATACGTAACATCATCCATACGTAATGCTAGGCCTTGCTCTGACCTACTCTTGGGTCACTTGTATGCTGACTGATAGCTACATGTACTTTTTACTTAAATCAAATACTATTTAGATACAAATAGAATATCACAAACATGAAATAAAAACCCACACACAGCATAAAGTAATCCTTAGGCTCTCAAAAAATTTTGCAAAATTTTTAAGATTTTCTAGAATTTTTAAACACTCATAACTATTAAACTCACTTATAATGAGTTTGACATGCTAAATAAGGTAAAAATAACTCAATTTCCTATCCAAAAAAGAATATTCTAGGTTTCTAGTATTTTTAGAAATTTTCTGAAATTTTTTAGGAATTGTTCAGTATTTTCTATTATTTTAAAATTATTTTTAGAATATTACTTTAAATTTCATAATTATATTTTTACTTTTATGCCACTAGGTACAACAAAATACCATGGTTTGCATTACACCTAATCCGCACGCCTTTGTTATGGACTGTCTAATTTGCTGACAAAGGATGGACAATTAAGATTATTGTCACGTCCCGGCCCAACGGGCTCAGACTCAAGTGTGTGCTATAGAATCATATGTGCAATACTATGTTGGACTTTTTTTCTCACGGTCCAAAAGATATCTTGATAAACATAATTCCACAAAGTCCATGCTTAAATGCTCAAAATCACCCCAACTCCTTTCTAATATTGGATTGGGTTCTCATAATCTCTCCTCCTTTAAAACCTTGAATATTCAAGAGGGGAGCCCAAACTAACAAACTAATCTTTCAATATTATCCCATGAGATGTAGACCCAAACTCAAAGGCCCAAGCTCACACACAAAAGAGGAGTGAAATCGGTTCTAGTGCCAGTTGTCACACCCTATCCCAACAAGCCCAAACACAAGTGCTAGGAGTGGAATCCCATATGTAATACTTTATTGGGCTTCTATCTTTATGATCCAAAATATATATTGATATATATGATTCTATAAGTCTACACTTAAATACTCAAGACCATCCTCACTCTTTTGTGATGTCGAATTGAATTCTCACGATCACATCGCACCTCTTTTGTTGATTGGCCAAACTTGTGGCCCAATTAGAACCATACAAGGCTTAGCTTGAAAACTTTTTTCCCAAAACATGTAAAAATACATATAAATTTGTAACTTAAAAATAGAGCATGTAACTTTCATAAATCTCGGCATAACATAAGTCTATAATGGAGTACAATCACAAACAACGAAAGTCTTTATTTTACACACAACAGGTCACATGGCTCCAATCATGCATAATCACAAGAAGTCCATCAATCTCAAGCCCAAGAATAACAAAATATGCCCAAGGCACCATGCTCATCTCATATATCAAATCCAAAGGAAGTATACATAGTCCAAAAGCAAGTAATCAACATAGCCCACAAAAGTTTTACAATAATCAATGGGAAAGCATGTAATATAAAAAACAAGTATGCATATCACTATCCAAAATACAAAAGAAAATGTCAAGTTTTCAAACATGATATATGCAGTAGTCCAATCCTATGAAAAATTGGGAATATCGACCTCAAAAGAAGCTCAAAACACAAACACTTGGACCTAAACCTGAAAAACACTACAAGAGGGGATAAGATCTCAAGGACCTTTGTGAGAGTCACCATGTCATAAACAATAACAAGAGAATAGAGGCAATGTAATATAACCATTCAAAAAGAAAAAAATTGGTAATAAATATCAAGTAAACCTATGCTTGCAAATGTGTATCCAATCCACATAGGCAATACATTCCAATGCAAATGCATGATCCCAATATGAATAAGTCCATAAACTCAGGTTCAAGCCCAAATGGGCTCATAAACTAAAACTTAGAATTTCCACAAGTTAATATAAACCTAAAACATATTCGGTGCGAATCTCTAAACTACTCCACTAATCACCCCAGCCAAAGGGAAATTAAGAGCCCATTGGTGGTAAATTATAATACAAGTTAAAAATATAACCCCTACCACCAGTGTTGTCTTCAGAACAGGATTGGTCAGTTTGAGTGGGTTTGACCAGTTGACCAGTCGAAGTTGACTTGTTTGACCATCCAGTTAGACAATGGACCGAGAGTTGACCCAACGACCAGGTAACCTAAACATAGTCATAGAGCCTAGGTGTCGAGTCTAGGATTTCTAAAGTGTCATATCATTTTGGAGTACTGTTATTTGGTTGGTACTGACCGAGAGTTTGATCGGTCGTTGGAACCCAACGGCTGATTGTACCTTTATTTGTTCTGGCTTTTGACCTATCGTTCTTCGCTCGGTCTGAATTTTTGCAGAGTTCGGCTAGTCATACCTTGGGAAACCATCGATCGTTTCTTTTTTCGCTTATATGCTGTTGAAGCCAGATCAGTCGTTTGTGATGGAATAATCGGTTATTTGTAATGGAACAACTGCTTGTTGTGCTTTCAGCAATTTTTTCCTTGAAATCCGACCAGTCGTTGTACATTCCCTTGGGAATCGATTGTCTGGTTCATTCGATTCCAGTTTTCTTCACCTCTTCGCACTAATCGCTTCCCTTAAAACATGTTCAATTCAAAATACCCGTACAACGACCTACTAAACAACATCTAACAAATATAATCAATAGCCCTATTTTATTGATAAAATAACCCATGATTAAACCCAAATATTGATCAATAACAAATTAAATAATCACTACAAATACGAGTCATCAAGGCACATATGTTACACGTTATTCCACATTGATCAATGGCTACCTAGTCCACATTGGAATTTTTTTATTACATTTTGATATTCATTTTCACACACATTCTAGCAATCCCAGTTGTAAAATATTCTAAAAACTCAATGAAAAACCATTCAACATGCTGATTTTAAAATTTGAATCCCTGAAAGCCTCATCAGTTCCCTTTGTTGAACCTTTGTGAACAAAAACATAACTAATGCAAAGAATTCAAATCAGATGTCAAAATGGTTTATGTCAAATTATAATTGGATGTCCTAATGAAATCATATATTACATAAACAATTTAATTATAACATAAAAGCATTATCAATCACTAACTCTAACTATTCAGATTATAACCTAATTGATTATAGCACAAAAATCTAACTTATACACTAAACATAAAATTCACAATAACCATTCACTAAGGATATTTTTGTATACTTTTTATAATTTTTAGGATGAGTGTGAGTATACTAAAGGAGTGTTATGTGTATCACAAGAAAAATATAGTTTTCACACTAAATGTACTTTTGTCTTTTCACAAAAATATTTTTTTTGTTTGAAATTTTTTATGATCGTATAAATTCTTTAAAAGTCTCTTAGTATAAAATTTTATATTTTTCTGAGTGGGAAAAATATTTAATTTATATATATATATATATATATATATGTAATAAGAAAGATATTTAATTTTTAGAAAAATAATTACATGTCAAAATTTAATTTCTTCTTAAATAGTTTTCTGAATTTATAGTAAAATTTTCATAATTTTTGAATTTACAAGTTAATTTTCATGATTTATATCACGAGTATGTGCGTGTGATGGATCACAACTTCAATATTCAGTTGGACTTTAAACCATATAGCCAAAAGATATATCTTCTTATAAATGATCTTACCATACAATACATATAAGTCTAAGACCTTCTCATTACCACACAATGCATATAAGTCGAAGACCTCCCCATTGCATTCTGATATGGGATTGAGTATTATTTGACCTCCTAAGCGTAATAGGTTCTCACAATTTATTAAAGATTTTAATCAATTATTTTTTTAATTAATATAATTTAATAAAATAATTATATAGTAAAGATAATGAAACCACAACGTGTAGAGGGAACACGAACAACGTGTTGATTCAATTAAAGGGAACAGTGTCGTGGGAAGGAAGTAAATGACGTGTAGTTCAATATACCTTATCTATTGTCCGAGTCTCAAGTAGGAATATCTGTTGTTTATTTTCAAACTTTGACGGACTCGTTCACCCCAATTCCAAATTATTTTCAATCAAAAATTCTCACAAACTCTGAAAAAATATTTTCTCTCAACGTAGAGACAAGAAACGAATCAATTGATCCCTGGAGATAGCCAAATAGTAGCTGAAAGGTGGCTACCTTATCAACCTGCATTTCCAGGAAATTGCACATCTGATTTTCTAGGTATTTTGGTAGACAATATCATACCTTGTCCCTATTTCCACGTCTGATTTTCTAGGTATTTTGGTGGACAATCTCATCCCCTTGTCCCTATTTGTTTTAAACTAAGTTTTACCCAGATCTATTAAGAAACATTTTCTTTGTATTTAGAGATCAAAAGTGACTCGTCTGGTTGCGGGAGCTTGCCGGAATCATTGTCTCAATAGACCTACCTAATCAGCCTTATTTTTCCCTGAGTTTAGCTTCGTTATATCTATTCAATTAAATAAGATTTTTGAAGAATTTTTTGCTTGCAACCAACATCTCGAATTACATTTTAGTCTCTTGAATGGCTTCAATTGATTTCCTATTTGTTCAAATTCTTATATTTAATTAATTTTTTGTAAATTATGCTGCTAATGAAATTATGTCCAATATATTCTTGATTAAGCAAAATAAATTGAGGGTTTTGTAAAGCTTAATGAAAGCTTTCATAAACACTTAAAACACTAAATTTTGAGTCGTAGTCTAGCCGAATTTGATCGAAAACTGATTGAAAATTGAACAGATCCTGGTCGGATCCTCACCAGGCTAGTGTGATCAAGTGCGGGCGAGCATACAGAGCGAGGCATGCGTGCAAGCTAGAGAACTGCACTATCGCGCCTTCAACAACTCTAGTACTGTGTTTGGTGAGATGGTTTTGATGTTGTAAAACTAACTAGTAAATCTATGTTGTTATCTTATTAGATTTATTTTATTAAATCAATAACTCACTATTTTAAGAATACAATTATTGTCATCATGGAAAAAGAAAAATCAAAGCTAGAACCATTGGAGCGCATCCAATGGTTGACATGAGGAGTGATCTTGTCCATCAGATTATGGTTAGGAAATCCAATAGACATATGAGGACACACTTAGATTCGATGCAACGCAACTCATTAGTTTTCAATACAATCAGGACACATGTCCGTGATCTCTGGGTCAACATGTGAGACCCCATCCTTCAGAGAGTCTAGCACTCGGATACAGTCAGATGACCCGAATTGGTCAGTTTGAGTGGGTTTGACCAGTTGACCAGTCGAAGTTGACTCGTTTGACCATCCAGATAGACAGTAGACCGGGAGTTGACCCATTGACCAGGTGACCTGAGCATAGTCATAAAGCCAAGGTGTCGAGTCTAGGATTTCTAAAGTGTCATGTCGTTTCGGAGTTTTAGCGTGCATTAGAGTAGTTAGTTTGATCTGTGTGTTATTTGAAGCTTGAGTCCAGTGGAAATATCAGTTCGTTTTGAGTGGCTAAACGCCTTTGGGCCGATTTACCTTTAGTGGGCCTAATTTTTATTCATCGAGCCTAGTTATATTTTAAAAGCCTAATTTTTATATTTTGAGCCTTTAAACACTACTTTGGCCTACTCGAGACATATGTGAGTTATTTTATAGGTTGTTTCAAGTTTTCAATTTTTTTTTAAAAAAGAGAAAACTAAAACAACAGAAGAGCCACCCCCTTTCCTTTATTTTCTGTAATGCAAGCATGCCCAAAAACACAAATTTTCACAGAAATCATTTTTCTCTAAAAATTAACACTTGAGCCTTGTTCCAAACCTTAATTCTAATAACCCCTCGCCACAGATTTCCACTAGTATATGCTTGATTAGTGTCGATTTTAGCCTGATTTGAGTCTTTTAGGGCAAATACAGATTTTGAGGTAATGATCTAATTTTCCTTTCTTTTATTATCGATTTTTGCATGCTTTAGCTTCATTTGAAGTTGTCTAACATGCTTGGATGGTTTATTTTGATTCTCTTGAGTTTTGTGAGGTGTGTGAGCATTTATAGGTTGATTTCATATGTGATTTTGGGGATTTTAGGCCCATGTGTGAAATTGATGTTGTTGTTGGCTGAAATTGATTTTTTGAGCATGTTGGATATGAGTATGTACTTGCTGGTGGTTGGTTTTGAGCTAGAGCAATTATGGGTGAGGTTGGTGGTTTGTTAAGAACTACAATTTTTTATTTGAGTGGTGTTTTGGAATTTTTAGTGGTTGTTTTTTATTAGGTTGTGTATTTGATGCTTAGTAGAGTGTTAGAGAGTGGAATAGATAGGGTCTTAGGTTTTATTTTTTATTTTAAATCACTTTAGTTATTTATTTTGTTTCAGTTTTGAGTTGGTTACTTGGTTGCTTGCCTTTGTTTTTAGGTTGTGTTTCAATTCACGAGAAAGTCAAAGGTGTAGCTGTTAACGAGTCGTCTACATGATAATAGGTGGGAGTCTAAGTCTCATTCACATGCGCGGAATTATGTTTGTTTTATTAAACTAAAATTTGGATAAATGCTTGGTTTTAAGTAGAGGCAACACTTGCATTCTATTTGAATGTCATAATAGGTTCATTGTGATGCTTGTCATAATTTTTATGTACTGATGTTATGTTTAAATTATTGAGCATGATAATTGTGTTTTGGTGCATTATTGGTGAGCTTGAGTTTAATGAATTTATACCTTTTTCACGTGAGAACTTGATAATTTGAGTTGGTGATCCTTGATTTTAAATCACATGAGATTGTTGAGTTGAGAGACTGGCTTCTTGTTGAGGCACTTATTGTGAGGTTATTGGGAGAGTGAGGATGTGAGTCGGATCTTTTCCTGAAAATAAAAATAAAATAAAATAAAAAATAATATTAAATACTTATTTTTGTTTTCCTATATCCCGAGGTTACCTGATAAATTTTCATCCCCTTTTTAAACATTCTTAGCCTTATCTATGAGTGTGAGAGTGCCCTTGAGATGTTTCTTGATGTATATGATTACATGGTAAATTTATACTTGGTTTTCATGCATTATGAGATATGCATTTTGAGAAATGCAAGTATATGCATACATATGATTTCTAGGTGTGACTTGGAATTGACGAACTGTGCTTGGCCAATGCGAAGGTAAGTGGATGCGTATCCTTAGATAGAAGGATAATTTTTTGCCTAGGATTTTGGATGGATTGTGTATACCTTGTATTAGTATGTGATGTAATAGGCTTCATATGCCTTCAGGCTTTTCGAGTTATGTGTGTGTGGAACACGTTTGATAGTGTACTTTCTTCATAGGGTAATCTGATTGTATCCGAGTGCTGACTAGACTCTCTGGGTCATCTGATTATATGCAAGTGCTGACTAAACTCTCTAAGGGACAGGGTTTTTCATGTTGATCCAGAGATCAGGGACATGCATCCTAGTTGTATTGAAAACAAATGAGTTATGTCGCATCAATCTAAGTGTGTCCTCATATGTCCTTTGGATTTCCTGACCATAATCTGATGGACATGATCACTCTTCGTGTCAACCATTGGAAGCGCTCCAATGGTTCTAGCTTTGTTGTATTTCTTAAAATAGTGAGATATTGATTTAATAAAACAAATCTAACAAGATAACAACATAGATTTACTTAATAGTTTTACAACATCAAAACCAACGGGCTGAATGGTTTTTCATTGAGTTTTTAGAATATTTTACAACTGGGATTGCTAGAATGTGTGTGAAAGTGCAGATCAAAATGTGATAAAAAAATTCCAATGTGGACTAGGTAGCCATTGATCAATGTGGAATGACATGTAACATATGTGCCTTGATGACCCGTATTTGTAGTGATTATTTAATTTGTTATTGATTAATATTTGGGTTTAATCACGGGTCATTTTATCAATGAAATAGGGCTTTTGATTATATTTGTTAGATGTTGTTTAGTAGGTTGTTGTACGGGTTTTTTGAATTAAACACATTTTAAGGGAAGCGATTTGTGCGAAGATGTGAAGAAAACTTGAATCGAATGAACCAAACAATCGATTCCCAAGGGAATGCACAACGACCGGTTAGATTTCAAGGAAAAAATTTCTGAAACCTCAATGAGTAGTTGTTCCATCACAAACGACCGATCGGGATTCAAAAGCATATAACCCGAAAAGGAAATGATTGATGGTTTCCCAAGGTATGACAGGTCGAACTTTGCAAAAAGTCAGACCGAGAGAAGAACGATAGGTCGAAAGCCAAACCAAATAAAGGTACAACCAGTCATTGGGTACCAACGACTGATCGAACTCACACGGAAGGCAACATCAGTGTTTTCAAGTATGAGCGGTCATTTTGGGTGTAAGAGAACAATTGGACCTATTTCTTATTTAAAGGAACCTAATGTAAGCTATTGGCTTTAATCAAACATTGTGCGCAATTTAAACCCTAGCTTTTGGAACATGTATTCGACCCATCAACAATCAAAACAACTGTCACGGCCCAGAATCCAAAAATTTGAAGCGATAATCTCCATAGGCCCACTATATATACTGTTATCATACTGACAACAACACATATAGTGAACCTACAAGGCTAAAATGGAGTGATTAATAACGTGGTCAACAATAGAATATAGGTCTAAATAGAATGCATAACGAATATAAAAGAAGTACCAATGTCTCCGGGTGACATCGCAAGCTCCAGGAATCTCAAACATGGTTTATATATTTAATTTACCCTGTTCTGGATTTTTTATTACAAATGTCTTGCATGTACACTAAGGGAATACACATCATGTACACTGTACACTAAGGGTGAATCCTAGCCTTGTCTTGCGCTAGAATCCAATTGTCTAACTATCTATTTGGAGGGAAGCCATGATCATGTCCAATCCTGTCCAATTACAGATCCAAAGATCTGGCAGAAGCCTGCCAAGTGAGCAGATGGGAAAAATATATATAACATAACACATGCATACACACAAAACAGTACTAGGCACGCAAGCACATAAGTGCAATAGTAGGTCATAGTTAACACATATAACAAATCCATGCACAACATAATCGTGACTGGGCTTGCCATTAACTCTCAATCCTGTTGGTGCAAGGAGTAGGACTAGGATTTGTTAGTGGGACTTTATTCTCATCTTTGCCATTACTTTTTGTTTCCCAAAACCACTGACGATGCCGAGGTGTTAAGTGATGTTAGATCTACCTAAGCGGTCTCCACTCTATAGGATCCTGTCTCGTGTTCATCAACATCCTTGCGTAGTCCCTTTTCCGCATTATAGCTTCATCACTTGGCATGACATTCACACATCATACCTTAGCATGGCACATCATATCTATGCAATTCATAGCATAGCATGCATTTTAACATACAACATGGCAAGCAACATGGTAATTCTCATGCCTCTTGATAGCATATATACGATTTTAATTTATTTAATTATAATCTTATTAACCTTCATGGATTCATGCCATTCACACATCATACCTTAGCATGGCACATCATATCTATACAATTCATAGCATAGCATGCATTTTAACGTACAACATGGTAAGCAACATGGTAAATCTCATGCCTCTTAATAGCATATATACGATTTTAATTTATTTAATTATTATCTTATTAACCTTCATGGATAATTCATGCCAATACTCGAAATATAGAAGTTCAGTCCACTCATGGGTTTCGAAGCCCACTCATGGGTTTCGAAGCCCACACATGCGTTGATGATGCTCCGGACTGTTTCCTCAAGGTCTTGCAACTGTAGGTATCCACCTACGCATGATTATAACCAAATTATTCAAAAATTAAATTAAATTCATAACAATACATAAAATTATGCGTCTAAATCTTTTAATTGACGAATTTCAATCACCAAGTCAACTTGAAACCAAATTGGGAAATTTTTCTTTTTTTTTCGAAAATTGTATGATTTATTTAGCTTATCAAATTAACTCCAAATTTAACAAACTTGCTATCAATAGACTCCTCATTCAATCTAGTATTTTCTATAATATTTTCCAAATATTTTTTATTTTTTAACTATTTTTCTTAATTTATATACCATTTTTGCCTATTTTTTTTTATATACTATTTTTCTTAGTCGTGACACACATCCTACTAAACGAGTGCCACATCACCCGAACCTGAGGCTCGGGTGCTACCTGTTCGCACCCTGTGAATGACACGTCGCCTGTAGTCGACACCCAACGACCTGTCGTTTGCGGAGGTCATCTTCAACCTCCAGCCCATGTGAACAATAACTCTACAATGTTGAAAACCCTAATTTTCCAAAACCCTTCTATCACGATATCCACAATCAAGCTTTATAAAAACTATACCAAAACTAAGATAGCTCAAATCTGAACTTAACCATGTAACTATTACATCAAATAATGCCTGAAATCATACCCTATACGCATATGAAAATCTAAAACTATAAACTCTTAATACTTTCTCTTAATTCACACAATCCACACAAAAATGGTGTAGGAGAACTCGAAAAGGAAAGAGGCATGCAACCGGGAAGAAATTGCAGACTTGGGAGCATTTTTTGGGCAGTCAAAGGATACAGTTTGATATCCCATTCTCTCTCTCTCTCTCTCTCTCTCTCTTATCCCATAGTCTCACAGGTCACCAAAAGAAACTGGGGGGAGATAGGGCGGCAATAACGGTATATTTTGTTTGGATTTTAATTAATATTAGTTTGTTTACTAATAATATATTATTTTTATAAATTTTATTTAGTATTTATCTAGTTTATTTTTATTTAGAAATTATATTTCAGTTATGATTTGGTTAAATTTTAATTAACTAATATGAAATATGTTTGAGATGTTTGTAGGAATTTAGGGAATATTCTTGGAGATTGTGTCGGATTGGCTGTGACCTTTGATATACGTGTTCATCGAAAACCTCCAAAAAATCTGGAAGATAGTCGTTATCTATTTTTTTTTAAAATGTGAATGATCCTGTGTGATCCATGATACTTATAAAATCCTATCCATCTATGGCTAAGCAAAAAGAATTCTCATCTTGTATTTTTTAGCATTCTTTAGTTCTACAGATTATGTCCAACTAGACTGCTTGATCTAGTTCCGGCAATTTTGGATGTTCCAAGCCCTTTGGGAGGCTCAGTTTATATTTTAGAAGTGGATTATTCAGTTCATCTTACCCTCTGTATAATTTCAAAGTATATTCGTTTATGGTATTTAATCAATTCTATAGACTAATATACTGCAATCAAAACTAATACTCGTTCAGAATAGTTAAAGTGACCTATTCAGTGAGTGAAACAATGACACTGAGCGACATACTGATAGTTAGCTAGAGTGATATAATAGAGGGAAAGTTAGATTGCGGATTGACTACGTTAGCAATCCGAGGTAGCAATCCTCAGTCTTGAAATCAATGAAAGGCAAGCGAAAAGGCCTCTGGTCGTACCGAGCCCCCGGAGTGCCATGGTCATACCTTGCAGCCTTGACAGAGATCTCAAGACAGAAGATGACTACAAATCTCATGTGGCCCGTGACCACCACTCTGTAACATTCCATTAAAGGAACTAGATAATACTATCAATCGAAGACATTACTACCATCAGGTTCAATTTCTTCCCTTTATTTGCAAAGTTTTCTATTAGTTATAACACTCTTTTGCAGATCTCCACTTTTATTTCTAAGGAGTCGAGGGCATGGCTCAGAAACCATCTTCTGTGATCATGTTTAATCCTAGCTCTCTAGAGGATTCAACCTTGCTTCGGCTTACTATTCATCAAGAAGAATAAGTATTAATTTGTATTGCTTACAATAGCATGTCAAATTCGGTGTCGTTGCCAGGGAGCTGACAGAAAAGCATGATTACTTGGAACTTGTGTGCCCAGATCATTATGGACAAGCACTCCAATCCCTTATGATCTTGAAATTGAAGCAACTTGTAGAAGGAACAATGCTAGTAGACAAAGGTGTGTTAAGAATTTATCTCTATCTTTTGAAGCAGTAGCCGAGTCATCTGGGACCTTTTCTATATCATGCTCAACAAGTCCTTCGCTATCTATCATTAATCCGTTGTTTGAGGCCATGGCGGATAATGGAGGGCAAGCTGTCAACACAAATCAAGCTCAGAATGAAGGAATCATCAACAATCAACCAGTTGCAATTAACCATGGGCATAATAATCAAGGAGGAAATGCAGTTAATTAGGAAAATCGAGGTCTACGCTGAGCTCACAATAGGAATAACACCAATCAAGCAGGTCAGAAGAACTAAGGGGTTTAGAACCAACAAGCGCAAGATAGTTTCTTTAACAACGGGGTTGAAGATGAAGGGGATGATGAGCCACTCTAACCCATGAATGAAGGACGTCCTATACATCAAAATAAATAGTCGATGAGTTTTCATACCTTGGCAGTTGATGATGACTTTGAGTTGAAATCTGCACTTTTCCAGTTGCTATCTACTTTACGGTCGTTCCAAGGAGGATCCAAACACTTATGTTGAAGATTTTGAGGCCATCTGTTAAAGCTTCAAACCATAGGATATGGATGAAAAAGATATTCGACATTCCCTAAAACATTTAGATAAAGAATGGCTAAGGGGTCTTCCACTGAGGTCCATAAACACCTAAAAACAACTAGTAAATGCTTTCTCGACTAGATTCTTCTAGAGACCCCTGAATCAACACTTTTAAAGGATATATTAAGGGTCAAACAATATAAAGATGAGTCCTTCCACAAGTATTGAGAGCGTTACAAGAAATTATGCTTGACCTATCCTTCTCATGGATTTTCCAATAGGAAACTCATTTAGTACTTTTGTGGGGGCTTGACGAAAACTAAAAAACTGATGCTGAAATCACATAGTAGAGGAAATGTTAACTTGAATTATTAGGAAGCTTGAGAGGTCATTGCTTACCTAGCATTCCAGACTCAGCAATACTCAGATGATGAAGATGAGTCCTATAAGAACCCAAACCCAACCTATTTGGACCCTTATCACTATAAAACCCAAAATAAGCCCTCGCAAGGTCCTATTTGAATCCCACAAAGCTCAAGTCACCTAATTGTTAATTTTATTGGTTGATTCATATGCTATTTTAAGGTTGGAGCATGTTTATACATCAATGAATTTATGGCTTATACAGAGTGAAAGAAAACATCAACAAAAGACTTATATTAACATTGAAAATAAGTGGAAACATAACACGCAAGTCCCATAGGAATCTCAAAACATCAACCAATAGTATCATGCATATTTCGGAAGCAACAAGAAAGAGAAAGAGGGATTGAAAATCTAGAATGCAAATCCACACAAGTTTAAAGACATGTCAAGTGAATTCAATAGGAAAGGGGTGCAAATGAAGTACAAATCCGTCCAGCCGTGCAGCCTTGGTCTCACACCTTTGGTACCAGCAACAAAGCACACACCTAAGCCTTCAAAGGGGAAGAAAAGAAAGGATGAGATTACAAGAATGTTATTAGGGTCACACCATCATAAGGCCTAGGGATTCCCAATCAAACATCTCCCAATAACCAAAAGATCAACACCTAAAACTAGCTAAGATATCTAATTAAAATGCAAGCATCAAACACGCATAATAGGGGCCGAAATCATCACAAGCACACACAATATGAGGGTAGGCTGAAATTAGTGGGAAACAAGAAGAAAGACTGAAAACACTTCTTATTCATAAGCACATAGGCAACCTATAACATAATCTGATTTTCAAGACCAAGGTTTGTCCCCATCTTCCCATGTTGTCCAAGGTTGTGCTGCAAAAGGGGTAAAACTATTAGACAATCAATATTACAGCAAGCCTTTTAGTTGTCTCCGACATCCATTCTTTAATTGTCCTAGGAGCACTATTGTACTGCGCATACAAGTCATCCTGCAATATAAAAACAAGACATCTTAACGTCCAGACTCGAACTGGCCTATAGGGCATCTTGACGTCCAGACTAGAACTGGCCTACAAAGCATCCTGATGTCTGGACTTGAACCGGCTTACAAGGCATCCAACGAGCTTTTGTTGTGAATAACCACCCATAAACCTCCCAATTCGGTAAGCATTTCTTCTCTCCCTAGAAGCAACAATATTTACCTTGCATGGCCAATGATAAAAGGATCCTTTAAATAAAACACAAACAAGGCACATACATGCATACACACATAGTACACGCATACATAAATCACAACAAAGATCCTCAATCAAATCATAATACAATTCAAAGATCAATCCTCAAAGTCATATCCAAATTTAGGCAACACCTTAATTCACCCTAATTCATCATACAAATTTCGGCAACACCTTAGGGCTTAGTAGGATAAATTGTGATTTGATCATGCACATAAGAAGAAGCTGTAATTTTATGTGAATAAGGAAAGAATAGGCACCAGACACTCAAACAATTAAAAGGAACAAGATCTGAAACCAATAGAATTGATTAAATTTTGACAAACATAGGGTTAGGAATAGGGCACGCCAATTTTATGTATAGGGAAGATTAAAAGGAAGAATTCATGATTTTACAACATGAATAGATGCCAAAAAATCATACGAACAAAAGGAATAATAGCAGAAATTAATTGAAGGAAGAATCACACAATCTTGGCACCAAAACTGACTTATTACGACATGAATTTCGATAGGGAAGAACTAACCTTCTGGTGACCAAACCAAGATAGCTAGATAGAGGATGTAAAGAGCTTTCCAACAAGCTATTATTTGTAGAAATCTAATAAAGGATGAGAGAGTTATGCAAGGATGAAGATCAAATGAAGTAGGGTAGGCTGGCCACTCTTTTATAGTTGTTTAAGGAGGTTTAGTTAATAGATAATTCCCTACTTTTAAGCTTAAAATGATAATTAAAGGATAATTCTATTTAAAAGGAAGAATTATCTAATACCTTGGATAATAATGGATAAAACTAAGGATAATTAATATAAAAGTACCAGAATTAAAATAGAAAATATCTGGCAACAACCATTTTAGGCCTTCACGCATCCATTTCTTCAGGGGCAAAATAGTTATTTCAGCTGTACCAACTCCTGGACTTTCCGAACATATATACTACGAAGGATCAGGGTCTCACAAATCCTCTCAGCTGGTGATGGAAGCTATGTCTGAGGTAAAGAATCAGGCTATGCAGCTAACTTCCATGGTTAAAAAGACGACTGTTGGTAACCCTTAGGTGAAGATATGTGATTACTGTGATGGGACGGATCATGTTATAAATAATTGTCCATCTATGTCCATTGATGTACCTCAAACTGTCAATGCTTATGGTATCTATGTACCCTCGAAAATAGGCATGATATGAACAAGATGACCTATGAACAACGTAAGAAATATCATCTCGGATTTTTGTACGCTCCTCAAGGCCATGAGCAAGCATTGAATCTCCAATCGCAGCCAGAATATTCATCTCAGTCCAATTTCCAGCCACAACCAAACTTTCAGCATCAACATAATTTTCCACCGTAGTAGAATTATCAGTTGAACTATCCACTCGGAATGTATCTCGCCAAGGGTGGAATCAAACTGTCAAAGACCAAGACCTCTACTGAAGATACAGTTAAGCAATTAGTTGTCAGTCAGCAGACTTTACAGACCCAGATTGGGTAGATGGCCTTAGAGATAAGTCGATTAGAGGCAAAAGGGAAGCTACCCTCTCAACTAGAGGTTAATCCTAAATTGAATGTCAATTTGGTAATGGTGGTCTCTGTTGAAATGCCAAAGCCTATAGAAGAACCAGATGTAGATATGGCCACGGAGGAACCAACCTCAACCAAGGCTACATATAAGATTTCTAAGCATAGCCCTAGGACTTTAGATCAAGCCGAATCATCTGGAAGTAGATCAAAGAAGGATGGTCAGGATAGAATATGCAATTTGTTAATAGGCCAGAGACTGAATTAGAGGTAATTCCACCACCAAAGATTACTATTCCACCTCCATTTCCATCTCAATTATCAAAGACTCAAAAGATAGCTGAAGAACGGGCCATACTTGAGGTCTTCAGAAAGATGGAAGTCAATATACCAATCCTAGAGTCAATCACACAGATTCCTAGATATGCTATGTTCTTGAAGAACTATGAACTAATAAAACATTTTGAAGGATTGCGACAGGATCACTATGGGGGAGGATGTTTCCGCTATTTTACAAAGAAAAATGCCCATGAAGTACACCGACCCAAGTATGTTCTCTGTTCCTTGCAAGTTTGGAGGGAAGGCAGTCTTGCAAGTCATATGCAATCTCGAAGCCTCAATCAATGCCATGCCATTATCACTTGATAAATATTTAAACCTAGGTCACCTGAAGAAGACAGATGTTTTGATACAGCTCAGTGACCGATCCTTAGTACATCCAGTAGAGATCATGGAAGACCTGCTTGTGCAAGTTAAAGGTTTGGTCTTCCCGGCTGATTTCTTTGTTGTTGAAATGATGAATGATGATGCTCAGACCATTCTATTAGGAAGGTCATTTTTAAAAACCTATAGGACAAAGATAGATGTTTACAACGGATCCATGACCATGGAGTTTGATGGAGAAAATGGGGCCTTCAACATTTATGATGCCATGGAATACCCGGTTATAAAGAGCTCTATTTCTATGATATATATTGTCAAACCGCTTGCCCAGAAGGTTTTGCAGACAATGTAGATGGATAAAATACATATGGTTAATGAGGAAAGTTAGGAGATGGGGGAGTTCGTGAATGATAATCTCGAGATTGATGACCGATTGTATGACGCTATTCGGGATCTTAAATGTGAAGTAACGACTGACTATCTCATATACATTTCTTTACCTATTACTCATGAAAAACTTCAATGAAGTATAGTGAAGGCCTCTATTTTGGAATTGAAGAAACTTCCTGGTCATTTGCTTTATGCCTATCTTGGGGAAAATGAAAGCCTTGCCATGATCATTTCCAAAAAATTATCAAAAGAAGAGGTTGAGCAGCTGGTGTCGGTCTTTAAGGAGTATGAGGAAACCATTAGTTGGACCATTGTGGATCTTAAATGGTTAAGCCCCTCCACTTATATGCATCACATCTTGATGAAAGAAGCCTCGAGACCCATCAGAGATTCTCAGCGACAACTAAACCCTTCGATGATGGAGGTTGTAAAAAAGGAAATTCTAAAATTAATAGATGTCAGTATGATTTACCCCATGTCAGATAGTCATTGGGTTTGTCCCATTCAAGTTGTTCCTAAAAGAACAAGAGTTATGGTTGTTCTGATTTCTAGTGGCAAAATGGTGCCCACCAGAGTACAGAATGACTGGCGGGTCTGTATAAACTACATGAAGTTAAGTATGGCCATAAGGAAGGATCACTTCTCGTTACCCTTCGTTGACCAAATGCTTGAACGACTCGCGAGAAGATCACATTATTGTTGCCTTGATGGTTTTTCCGGATTTCATCAGATTCTTATGGCCCCAGAAGACCAGAAGAAGACTACTTTCCCTTGTCCCTTTGGGACCTTTCTTTATCACCATATGTCTTTTGGTCTAATGTACCTGCTACATTCTAGAGGGTTATGATGAGCCTCTTTTCTAATTATATGGATAAAATAATAAAGGTCTTCATGGAAGACTTTATCGTATACGAAGATTCTTTTCAGTCTTGCCTAGCTAATCTAACCAAGATCTTGAGACGCTGTATTGAAAAGGACTTGGTGCTGAACTTGGAGAAGTGTCACTTTGTGATAGACCACTGATTGATACTAGGACATATTGTTCAGTCAAAGGTATTAAGGTGGATCAAGCTAAATTTAAATCATCAAAAAGTTTCCTTATCCTGTGAGTATAAAGGAAATCCGGTCCTCCATTGGACATGCTGGGTTCTATAGGCGACTAATTAAAGATTTATCTAAGATCACATAACTTATGTGCCGACTCCTCCAACAAGATATTCCTTTCAAGTTCTTAGAAGAGTGCAAAAAGGCCTTCGATGAGATTAAAGAGATGTTGATCTCATCACATATACTTAAAGCCCTGGATTGGCAATTGCCATTCGAGATCATGTGCGATGTAAGCAATTACATTTTAGGGGCCGTGCTTGGAGAAAGAGTAGGTCGATATCCTTATGTTATCTATTATGCTTCCAAGATGCTTGATGCCACCCAGATAAATTATACTACCACTGAGAAAGAATTTTTGGCTATTGTCTTTACTCTGGAAAAGTTTCAATCCTATCTCCTAGGATCTCGAGTGACTATCTATTCGGACCACTTTGCACTGAAATATCATCTTCAGAAGAAAGAATCTAAACCACAGTTAAGTCAGTAGATTTTATTGATCTAAGAGTTCAATTTAGAAATAAAAGATAAGAAGGGTGTTGAGAATTATGTTGCAGACCACTTGAGTCAGACAAAAACCAAGGATAATAATGATCAGTTAATCAAAAAGGTCTTCCCTAATGAGCATATATTCAATATCCAAGTTGCCCCTTCGTACGCTGATATAGTTAATTACTTAGTAACAGGGCAGACACCTGAAGAAATGCCAAGAACCCAAAAGGTTGAGCTTATTCGAGAGTTCCAATTTTATATTTAGGATGAGCTATATCTTTGGAGGTATTCAGCCGATTAGGTTATATGGAGATGCATTGAAGATATTGAGTAGTTTACCATGATGCAATCATGCCATGCCGAGGCCTATGGTGGACATTTTTGTCCACAACAGGCAGCCAAGAAAATACTTGATTCTGGATTTTATTGGCCTATGGTATTTCGAGATGTAGCTAAATACTATAGATTGGAGTCTAAGATTAAATGACTCTCTTTGGGCATACAGAACTACTTAAAAACCCCTATAGGGACCACCTTTCCATATGGTTTATGGAAAAGCTTTCCGTCGGTCTATTGAATTGGAACATAAAGCATTTTAGGCAGTGGAAACGATTAACTAAGATCTCGAATGAGCAGACTAAGAAAGGAAGTTGCAGCTCACAACACTGGAAGAATTCCGTAATGATGCTTATGATACTCTCAAAACCTACAAAGAAATGACCAAAAGGATCTATGACCTCCCATTAAAGGTCAAGGCATTCAAAGTAGACTAGAAGGTATCATTGTTTCATTCAAATATCAAAATTTTCCCTAGAAACTTCAATCAAAATTGATAGAGTCGTATGTTATTAAAAGAATTTATTCTCATGGGGTTGTGGAAATTACCAGCGAATACACTGGGGAAGTATTTAAGGTTAATGGGCATCATCTAAAGTTATTCTATGAAATGCCTTATACTATTGACCAGAGGCCTTTAAGTATTCCAAAGTATGAGTGAGATTCTGGCCACGTCTAGCTATAGGTGGTAAATAAAGCACTATTGGGAGGCATCTCAATCTAACCTTGCGTTTTGTTTGAATTAACTAACATTGTATTAGTTAAGATCATGGAATATTGTTCATCGTCAAAGATCTTGAATTAACAGGCTATCCTAAAGGGTATGGCTGGTTATAAGATTTGAAAAGAGAAGATGAAAAGATGTGGGAGGAAAAATGGCAATATTGTGGAACACTTGGTATAAGAGGAGTGCAACATAATAACTATTTCAGGTGCAACATCATAACTACTCACTGACAGGGGAGTGGACACGTGCCCGCAATCCGGATCATGAACAGTTGTATGATATCAAATCAAATAATTTCATATTAATTTTCCGTTTGCACCCTTAAAAGAGCAAACTCCTAGCAACCTTTCATTCCCACTTCCAAAAAACAAAAAAACCAGAATCTTGTCACTTCTGACCCTCCAACCAACCAAAACAATGAATCTCGACAGCAATACTCTTGCTGGTTTTAGAGAAACACCCATTGTGCCTAACCTCGCCTCTGCTCTATAAAACTCGAGAGGCAGAGGCAAGAGATGATGCGATAGTTTAATGAACTCATGTCTATGCTCATTAGCATGGCCTTGGTTGGTCAAACACCTGGTCTTGTGATTGCTCCTACTCCCTCAAAAACACTAGTGGAGGATTCCCTCGCTCCTTACGATGGAAATGATGCCATTGCTCCTGCTTCATCCACAATTCTGGTCAAGATACCGTTGAGAACTAAGGAAGTCTCTCCCTCCTCAAAGAGAACAAAACCCTTCAACCCAGTGTCGTCCAAGGTAAAATCTCCTATAGGTATGTTGGTTGAGGAGGTTTCTCTAGTTACTGCTCCTTCTGATCATGTTATTGGGGAAGAAGGTGTCATCGAGGCATCCGTTCTAGAGTCTCTTGAGACCTCGGCAGTACAAGAGGCGTCTGAGCTCTTGGCAACAAAAGAGTGTTTGCTGGTCCCTAAACCGACTGAGATATCACCCACTCTGTCTAATATCACTGAGAGAGGAATGGGTGAAGAATAAGAAGAGGAAGGGAAGCAGGAAGATGTTTTTGCAGACATTCGAGTCCCTACGGTTAATGTTATTGACCCTCCGACTAATATTATTATTTTTGAAGAAGAGGTTTGGATGCCTTCACTTGAACTTCCCTTGGAAGAGCCTTTTCCAAGCCTTCCATCCAATAGATCAGTAACTGGAGAGCCGTAAGATGAAGTTGTCCTCGAGATCTCTGATATGCTCATTATTGATGCTGTTGTTCAAATTTTATCGTCCAATCCACTTGGTGAAGGGGCCCCTGCTAATCCACCCCTAGTACTGCCTGCTGATTTGGCCTAATCATGGACTCCCTCATCCTTTGAGGCCTCTGTTCACACAAATCCTATATCGGTCCTCTCTGATACATCACCAGAGCCGGGATCAAAGAAGAAGAAGACGGTCTCTTTCATTGACCCTCTATGAAGGACGAGCCTAAGGATTTAAAAGGGGGGAGAGGGGAGAGGGGGGAGGGGATGCAGTCGAGATCTCAGTTTTCAAAGCCAAAAGGAAAAAGAAAGCCACTAGTTCTACCTCGTCTGTGGCTAATAATTTGTATTTTCGAGATCTTAATTTGAGAGAACTCTGGCAGGCTCTCTCTCAGGGGCCAAAGAATTTATACAAGAGCAACTATGCTGAGACCCTGGTTAGTCTGGGGATCACAGAGGAGGTCTAGCTGTTGGTGACCAACATTGGCTGGACTGAATATTTACACATTGAGTGGCTAGTGTATGCCGAGTTGAGGTCGGAATTTTATACAAGCATACTACAAAAAACTGGCTAAGTTTACTTCCTAAACCCCTAATTTGCTTCTTTTTAGGTTGCTAAATCGTGATTTCACTATCTCATATGCTGAGTTTAATAGTCTTCTTGGTTGCTCGTCCAAAAAGAGGTAGAGACCATTACCTTAGAGTTTGATGCGAACGTAGCATACCAGGAGTGGACGAGGACCTCAGCAGCCTACAGTTCATCAATTGCCAAGGACTATGACCTGCTCTCTCCAACCCTTCATTATTTACATTGGATACTAGCCTATAATTACTTGAGCAGGACCAACTCTGCATTTAGCTCTTGCTCACAAAGATATTAAAAGAAGTCTAGCCTATTCGACAATGTCTCAATTGGGTTATATGATGTTAGCTTTAGGTATGGGGTCTTATCGAAGACTCAACAAGAAGGAACTTTTCCTTCTTTGGTGCATGGTCTCGAGTATTTCAGTTAATTTGGGAGTTTGGTTGGCACCGTATTTCAAGGAGGCTCAAAAGCAGGGAAAGCCACTATTGATGGGAGCTGTTATAACCTACATTGCCATTTCAAGTCAGTCTACATATTCCCTCAAAAATGCAGGTAGCCTAAGACCACAGTTCACTCAACATATAAAGCCTTCATAATATGGGGCTGATATACCAGAGACCTGATGATTCTCATGCATTCACAAAGGCCAGCAAGCTTAAAAATGGGAGACCTTGTCTTCCAACCTACTTACGGGGATCCCGGTCTCTCAAGATGTAATTGTGGACTTCCGGCTAGCTTTGTCAAAGATTGAAATGCGGCTGGCTCGAATGAAGAATCAACTAGACCTGCTGCTTGTTTCCGAAGATGTCAAAGGATTATCTTTTCTAGGTTCTTTCAGATAGGATTTATATTTCTTCTTTTATGATTTTGCATTCACTTATTTGATCTTTGCCTAGTATATATGCTTGGGGACAAGCATTGAGTAAGTATGAAGAGGCGTTATCTATGCATGAGTAAAATTTGATGCTCTGTGACCTCTACAGATTGCATGTGTTTGTAACTTGAATTCAATTGTCATGACTATATAGAAGTCTTTACTCTTGATTGAAAATTTTATATCTAAGCTCTTGGATAGGCAATTGTTAGAATAACGGTATGATTTGAATAAGATCACACATACACATGCATATTGGTGAGACTTGAGTTTATTGAGGCATATTTTTTGCCTTAGAATGATAAGGGAATCTTAGTAAGGCCCTTGAATGACTCAAATACGAAGGAAGAAAAACTTAGAAATGCCTGCATCATAAAGACAAAGGGGTCGAGTATAAAAGTTTCGATGGAGGGCAAGAGAGAGATTAATCCCATCTTGTTAGTAGAGATAAGTAAAAGGGAGGAATGGTAAGAAGAACCGAGACTGTAAAATGCATTGCACTCTTGTATGATCTTGAGATTCTGATTAAGTACTTAGCCTTCAATAGAGCCCTCGACTCACCTTAACCATAGCGCCATTCCAACCGGATTGGTTGTGACCTCCGATATACGTGTTCGTCAAAGACCTCTAAAAAATTTGGAAGATAGTCTTTATCTATTTTTTTAAAAAAAATTGAAAATATAAATATATGCTTTATCACTAGGGATCCTGTGTGATCCATGATCCTTATGAAGTTCTGGCTATCTATGGCTAGGTATAATGAATTCTAGTCTTGCATTTTTTATCTTTATTAAGTTTTACAGATTATGTTTAGCTAGATTTCTTGATCTAGATCCTGCAGTTTTAAATGCTCTGATCCCTCAGGGATGATCAGTTTCTATTTTAGTAGTTGATTATTCAGTTCATCTTACCCTTTGCACAATTTCAAAATTTATTCGTTTATGGTCTCTGATTAATTCTGTAGACTAATACACTAAAATCAAAACTAATACCCATTCACAATAGTTAGAGTGACCCCTCCAGTGAGTGACACATCAACGGTGAGCTAGAGTGAATTGTTTGTTGGTGAGTGATACAATAGAGGGGAGGTCAAATCAAGGATTGGTTACATTAGAAATCCAAGGTCTTGAAATCGAAGGAAGGAAAAAAAAAGGGTTTCTGGTCATACCGAGCTCCCGGAGTGTCACGGTCGTACGTAGCAGCCTTGATGGAGATCTCTAGACAAAAGACGACTACAAATCTCACATGGCTTGTGGCCATGGCTCAATACCATTCCACAAACTAAACTAGATAATACTATCAATCAAAGAAACTACAACAATCAGGTTCAATTTTTCCCCTTTATTTACACATTTTTCTATTAGTGATAACACCCTTTTGCAGATCTCCACTTTTACTTCTAAGGAGCTGAGGGCACGGCTCAGAGATAATCTTCTGTGATCACGCTTGATCCCAACACTTTAGAGGATTCAACCTTGCTTCCATTTGCTTCCCATTAAGAATAATAGGTATTAACTTGCATGACTTATGACAGCACGTCATTTATTTTAATTCTTCTCCCCTATATTCAGCTATGTTGATATTTTGACATAAATTGGAAATCCAATCCGGCCATGCTTGATAACGAATTCTAAGATCTACCTCTATTCTATAATATTTGACAAACTTGATCAATTTGTGTGTAGATGAGTTATAATTGATTAGGAAGAACAATTAAGGTGCGACAACATATTAGAGGTCTAAGGTAAATTATATAAATTAGAATAGGAATAGGAATATATCTATCAGACCTAGGGTTTATATTGATTTCGACAAAATGATTCGGTAACTGAATTATCATAGAAATATAGTTAATTTGGGATACTAGATTAGCTCTTAATAGTCTGGGAAGATATTAAGGGTTTAGAAATTAATCAAGAACAGATTGTAGAAATTTGGAATTAAGCTTGAATGTGGATTAATTCCCATATACTAATCGTACTAATTTTGATATCTAATTAGCTAACTTAAACCTTAGTTTAGATTGAATTTTAAAATAATATTTGAACCATTTAACTAAAATACTGATAAGGCTAATTGATTGCATTAAAATGTTTCCGTGTGGGATCGACATATGGACTTTGAGTCCTATATTACTTGTGACTGTCATACATATTATGCTTTGTATCCTACATCAGAGATGAACACCTCCATCATGGAAGTCTAACAATAGAAATTACAATGCTATAATCAGAATTCTGTAAGACTAATAAAATAAAATTATAAAATAATGCAACGCAATAAAATAAAAGATAGGGTAAAACTGGATCGCATCAAAACGTAGCTCAAGCAATAAAACCAACTAATCATTATATATCAAGGTAGCCAATAAAATCCACAAAATCCCCAAGCACAAGATAACAAATTATAACCAATATTAAAATCAATTGTGAAATATCAAATTTACAATCCTGTCCATATGTACAAATCAAATCATAAACTGATCAAACCTAGGAATAACAAGCTACTCTAAACACTCAACCACGGGAAGTGGTTGGCTAACAACTTGTAACTGTAGCACAATCTGGACGACACTAAACCAATTAGTTAAATATCCAGATTGGGGTATAGGGACCACAAAATACGTAAATATAAATTAAATCTAAAACTAGAAATATAAAATCTGAGTAAATCTCACAATAATACTCAAACTCAAAACCAAGTTAACCGAAAATAACAGCAATGTTGAATCACACACATGCATAATTTTCCAATATTAAAATAGGGTTGAATGTTACAACCCAGCCTAGTGGGCCTGGACATGTTTGTGTGCGTGATGGATTAAAACTGCAACACTCGGTTGGGCTTCTAACCACATGTCCCTAAAGATACATCTTGTTACAAAAGATCCATAAACATAACACATATAAGCTCAAGACCTCTCCTACTCCGTTCCAATGTGGCATTGGGTAATTTTTGACCCCCTACACAACAAGGTGTGAGATTCTGTATCTTAGAGAGTTGAACCTTAAGCCTAAAAACCCGATAAATAGTAACTTGGTAAGCCCATGATTGATGGGCCAGGAGTATAAGAAGGTATAGATATAATTGAGATGGATAAGTAAGAATAATAGATCAGTGAATACCAAAATTAATAGTTGTCAGGCTATGTTGAAAGTGTACAGCTCGAAAGTAGCTGATTTAGATATCATATTCATACTCCTTCCTATCAAGTCATTTGGACTCACAGGTGAGTTTCTTGGCTTCTGACATCTCTAAAAGAAAATCGGATGGCGTATTTCTTGGAACTTAGTATCTGGGGGTAATTTTATCTTTTTACATCCTGATACCTATCAATCTTGTAATCCAAGTCTTTTGATGACTAAGGTCTTTGATTCTATCCTTTGAGACTTAGGAGAAAATAATTTACACTATAAGAAATGAAAATGAATTATTAAATTTTTCTATAAGAATAATAATGTGATGATTATGGAAATTATATGCATAAGCGTATATATATATAGGTTATAAAAATGAAAGGAGGAGGATAATTTTAGGAAATTTTAAAAAGGATAGTTCCAATTATTGGAATTTTTCTTAGAAAATCTTTATGGTATTATAATTTTTAATAAATTATGCATAAAATAAAAATATAATTTTTCAATTTATTTGGACTCTACTGTTCATAAGGAGTCTAAGGTATTTTTTTTATTAATATGTTATTTATTACGAATTTTTAAAGATTTATTAAATTTTAAAAAATAATTATATAATTATTGTTATAAAAATAAAATAAAATACCTAAATGCAAGCCATCCCATATTTTGACCAAGATGGCCAAAACGTCACTGAAAAGGTGAAACGTCGTTTACCCTTGAAAGAGTCGCCAGTTAGTCTTCTCTAATGACCCACCGACAAAATTTATCCCGATTGAAATTGGGATTATCAGAATAACTCAACACATGAAATCTCATGCTTCATTTGCTGATCCATATATGTATTCGCAAGTTGGATCCAGTAGAGATCTTCTTGTTATACTGTTGGCTAGAATTCCGACCATATGGAGTATGATAAGCCATTGCTGCTGCTGATGCATCTGGAAGAAAAATCTAGTGAAGTTATCAAGCAAATCTGCATGGTCGTCAAAAAGAGAAGCAACCTCAGTGTAGACCTCATTTATGTCCTTGTCTTCTTTCCTATACATATCCAGAATATCCAAAAAGGATTTATAGACACGTTCATCATCTTCAAAACGTTTCTTTATCTTCTGCAGCAGCTGCCAATTCTGCTTGATTTATCAACCCATCATGAACATTAGAAACTTCTTCGAAACTAAGCTCTCCTGCAGAACGTTCTGAGACAACACTTCCAGTTTCATTAGCAGCTAGTTTATTAGACCCTCTATTTTCTATAAACGACTTGTCCGTTAATCTTGACAGGAAGTTCCTCAACGGGATCGATTTGTAGCTCGTTTTCTGCATGCTCTTGCTTCTGAGACTTCTTTCTCTTCTCGTATAACTCCTCAACATCAGCCACGCGATTCACGTTCTTATTAATAGAACCCGTGTCTATTCGAGAGATGAAGCCAGTGTAGTCTTGACTTTAGTGGAAGAACTCTTCATCCTCGTCCGAAACTTGAATCTCGTCATCCGGAATCTCCGGTGGAAGCTCCGGCGGTTTTAATATCTTCTGGTTCATAATTCGTCTCTTGAACATCTGCTTCCAGAGGTACAAGTTCACCTTTGAGGGAGGAGAGCTTTTAGTGGACTCCCTTGATCCTCCGCTGCTCTATCTCAGCCCCTTGAGCTGACTGCTCTTGCTTCTCTTGCAAGTTAACCAAGCTATCCTTGCATGATTTGTCCTAGGGAAAGTGATGATAAACTCCCCAGGCTTTTGCACAGCCTTGAAGATGGGAACATAATGCTCTAGTAAACTACTTGGAGGGAATAGAGTAGTTTTCCCTAGCAGTACATTGAAAGCTCCATCTTCCCCATCCATCTACGTAATGTCCTGGTTATATACGAATTTTTATTTAGACTCTACTGTTCATAAGGAGTCTAAGGTATTTTTTTTATTAATATGTTATTTATTACGAATTTTTAAAGATTTATTAAATTTTAAAAAATAATTATATAATTATTGTTATAAAAATAAAATAAAATGCCTAAATGCAAGCCATCCCATATTTTGACCAAGATGGCCAAAACGTCACTGAAAAGGTGAAACGTCGTCGTTTACCCTTGAAAGAGTCGCCAGTTAGTCTTCTCTAATGACCCACCGACAAAATTTATCCCGATTGAAATTGGGATTTGGGTATTTCAAGTCCAGCCACAAAACTCGTCTCTCTTTCCAAGCATATTGTTTGCCTCATTCCCATGAGTTCATCCTCAAGTTTTCTAAGTGATTTTGTTCTTCTTCGAGTGAGTAATCTGATTTCTCTCTCATTCGAAAGGGTGAGATTTCTCTCTTTAAATTCATTAGGTTTTAGTGAGCATGATAGTTTGAGATTGGTATAAATAAGATCAGGGTAAGTAGATTTTGGTGTTGATACTGTTTTTGAATGGTAGAAACGTCTGTTGGGTGGATTTGGGTTATGCAGAGGATTAGGAATACATATTGGATACGAATTGAATTAAGAAAGAGAGTCGAGATGACAAAATTGTGAATGGATGATTTCAAATTACTTCCCATCATTTTAAATGAATATGGATTGATTCCATGTGATGTGTGAAATCTATGAGTTTCTTGCATGCATAAACGCATGATCGATGAGAAATTTCTTAAATCATGACAAACCTAGATTACATGCATTTAATTGAAAGGAAACATGATTTTGTGCTTATTTTCTGAGTCATATTTGAATATTGCGACTATGCTTGAGATAACAGTGATATGGGAAACAACAGTACTACACTACCTAGTGGGAATTATCAGAATAACTCAAAATACCTCGTACAGCTTCAAGGTCATACGAGAAGAGTATCGAATCCCATGTTAGAAAAGCACAACGCTTGAGTAACTAAAATAATAATTGAAGTAAGAATAAATCAAGAAAATTAAGGTATTCAAATCCTACTGATAAGAAACCTGCTGATTATAAAGAAATATCCTAACAATGTCACATATGACTGACTTGTCATATCAAAGAATATTGGGCGTGCTGAGATTATAGCAATGTCCTGTAAGAAACTGAAATTCAAGAAGATAATGAAAATAAATAATTAGAGGGTCGACCTAATATAAGAAAATCAAAAAAAGCCTATTAAGAATTTATCAAAGAACTAATGATGATTAATTGAGAAATTATCAAATGATACTTGCAAAGACAAATTGAAAAGATTACAAGAGTAAGAGAAAATTATGAATATACAAGGAAAGTAAGTGCTGACAATAAGAAATAAAGATTGAGGGATGGTTAGCCAACAATCTACTAACCTACAGAATGAAAGATATGAGATGGGTGAATTAACATTACGCTAATCCTAGTATTATGAAAGAAATAGAGGTTATGAGATGAATCAGCTATTGATGTCCTAACCTCTGGGGAATACAGAGGTATGAGTCTATTATTGGGTCGAACACCAGGAAAATCAGACTTCTATGTGTTCCTAGATTACAACATGTAGATAGTGCTCCTAGACCATTGTGTGTGAGAATAAACCTAATTAAGAGGGAGTGATTATAATACTAACCTTTGTTGATGGTTTGGTTATACTAGCCATCTATTAGAATGACTATTAAATGTATGCTAAGATCTATAAGATCTTTATCTATTTGAGATGTGTGTGAAATACGATGACATTTCTTTGCCATTTGATGATATTACTTGAGTTTAACCCTGATGATGGGGTTATACGTTATATGCTATGATGTTTAGTGGCATTGCTTTGTCTTGAATTGTCATGATTCATTCTTATAGTGGGTCTAAATGGCCATGTTTTTGGTTCTGTGCTTGCTAAATCATGTGATTAAAGTAAAAATATAACCTTGTTAAAATTTAAAATATTTTGTAAGGAAAAAGTCCACTCACTTGGTTTCCATGCCAGTGTTTGATTGGTTTCTTGAGTTTGAGCAAAAGGATTGGGTTTGCTTTAGATCGCAGACTCTCTGAGTGGGTATGCTTATAAGGTATGATTGAGGATTCAGATTTGCACTTGTGGACTAGTTCCATATGACATTTCATGAGTATACATGTTGTAAATTGGAATCTCATACTTTATAAATAAATCGAGATTTTTGAACTCACTCCTTCTAATGATGTAAACTCCGCGAAATTTTTGTGCATTAACTCTTTCCATCATGTTTTCTTAGTCTTGGGATTGCTTTCCGAGGCACATCATGTATTTAAAAAAATAAATAAAATTTAAGTAAGTTTCGTTCTTGCCTTGTATAGTTATTATATATTTTTAGGATGGCCATTTAAGCTTGTATAGTAGCTATACGACGGTTTTTATACCTTGATGGATTCTAGGGTGTGATAACTATGGTGATAACGGAGCATGATTACTAAGAAAACATGTTAAATGCATATGCTAACCCTAGTATTATGAAAGAAATAGGGGTTATGAGATGAATCAGCTATCGATGTCCTAACCTCTAAGGAATATAGAGGTACGAGTCAATTCTAGGGTCAGAAACCTCAGAAAATCACACTACTATGTGTTAAATCAAATTACTGTGTGTTCCTAGATTATTACGTATAGATATTACTATGTGATCCTAGACCACTATATGTGAGAATAAACCCTAGTAAAGAGGGTGTGATTATATTACTAAGTTGCGATAATGGTTTGGTTAGACTGACTACTAAATGTGAGCTGTGTGTGGAATGCGATGAAATTTCTATGCTGTTTGATAATATTGCTTGAGTGTAACCTTGATGATGGCGTTATACGTTATATGTTGTGATGTTTGGTGGCATTGCTTTGTCCTGCATTGTCATGATGCATTGTTATGATGGGTCTAAATAACCCATAGCCACGTTTTTGGTTCTATGCTTGCTAAATTATGTGATTAAAGTAAAATATAACCTTGTTAAAATTTAAAAGGTTTTGTAAGGAAAACTTCCACTCACTTGGTTGCCATGCAAGTTTTTGATAGGTTTCCCAAGTTTGAGCAAAAGGATTGGCTTCGCTCCAGATCGCAGACTCTCTAAGTGTGAGACCTCGGTCCTTTCCCTTATAGATGTCCTAGAAGTCCAGGTACTAGTAAACCTGAAATAACGATTTTACCTTTGAAGAAATAAATGTGTGGTAGCCAAAAATGGTAATGAAGGTTCTATCCCCTTTTTTATTTCATTTCTTCCCTATTTCATTTTTACCTTAAATGGTTTATTTTCTATCCTTAAGAGATAATTCTAGAATTAAGTCCTAAGCATTATATCCTTATATCTAGCTTTAAAAGTAAGGAAAATTTATCCCATTAAACCCTATAAACTTAGTAGCCGGCAACACATATATCCTCATAACAAAAACACCCTAAACTATCACGTGATACCCTCTCTTCCTTACCCTTGTGGCCGAAATTCACCCTACACTAACCATAACCAAAATATTTCATCTTTCATTTGATTTCTGAAAATAATAGTTCATTGGAAACCTCTTTTCAGCCTTCATCTTGTTATCTTGGTTTCATCATCAGAAGGTTAGTGCTTCCCTATATTTATTGTTATCGCAAATCCCATGATGTTGGTGCCGAAATTCCTTGATTCCTCCTTCAATTGGTTTTAGTTTTTGTTCTTCTTTTTTGTATGATTGTTTGGCACCTATTCTTGTTATAATATCATGAATTTAGCCTTTGAATCCTCTTTATAGGTGAAATCGGTATACCTTATTCTTTTCCCTATTATTACCAAAATTTTTCAGTTGGGTTGCCTATTGGTTTCTAATCTTATTCCTTTTAATCATTTGGGTAATTGACACCTAATCCTACCATATTATCATGAAATCGCAGCCTTTAACCTACTTATGCATGGAATCGCAATTTGATCTTATGTCCTAACTTGGTGACGAAATTTTCATGGTGTATTGGGTTGAAAAATTAGGTTGATTCTTGTTGTGTTCTTGGCTATCACATCACACATCTAAGGGGGTGGTTCATGCAGCTTCTAATCACTGGTTTCTGATAGGTTTGGTGAGTGGGATTGGTAAGGAACTAGGATGTTTTTTGGTTTCTGAATATGCATACTTAGTGTGGTTCTTTGTTTGTCTTATGATTGTGTAGGTGGTTTTGGTTTAATTAATAAAGGAAAAGGAGTAGCTAGTTGTTTAAAGATAATAGAGATAGGATCTATACATCATCGGTTTCTCTAGAGATCCTTTTTGCTTGATTGATGTTTCGGTTTATGGTATGCACATGCTTAGAGTATGTTGTGGATGATTACGGATTGGTTTGAGAATTCCTAGACAATTGTGAATCCCTATAATAGGTTGTGTGAGCCTATTTTGGTTATGTTATGTATATTTGACTTGCTGATTGTATTGTGATATGATTAAGGATGCCTTGTTGTGATGTTATATCTTATACTTGCTTGTGTTTGCTTATGTTTGCTTGTACTTGCTTGTGTTTGCTTGTACTTGCTTGTGCTTACTTGTACTTGCTCGTGTTTGTTTGTACTTGATTGTGTGTCAAGATACTTTTTCGGTGGCCATTCGGGGTGAGTAACTGATGCTCCTAGTGAGATGAGAGGTACTTACTAGTTTGGGAGTCGCATAGGTGGCAATCCCAAGAAAGTGCACATTGGATGCCTAGTCCTTGTGTGGCTAGATTCCTAGTCCTTGTGTGGCTAGATACCTTTTCCTTGTATGACAAGATGCCCTTATCCTTGTGTGGTTTGGATGCCTTTTTCCTTGTGTGGCTTGGATGCCTTGTCTGTGTGTGGCAAGATGGATAGGCTTGCTGATTAGATTGTTTGCTAACCATTTACCTTTTGTGCAGCTAAGCCTTGGACAACACAGGTAGAAGGAGATAGCCATTTAATTGTTTAGGTCAGATGATGATTTACCTACCTGTGTACTTTTGGTTTCAGAAATGTTCTTAGTCCACCCGAAGCCTTGTTAATTTTGGGCTTAACCTTTCTATGCTTGAATGATGTTTGTTTGATACATCTTTAGTAGTATATGTGGATCTGATGTTGATTGGGAGATGTTTGTTTAGATTTCTGTAGATCTTATGATATTGTGACCCTACTGAGATTCTTGCAATCTCACCCTGTTGTTTTTTCTCCTTTTTCAAGTTTAGGTACATATTCTGTCAGTAGTACTAAGGTATGAGATCAAGGCTGCATAGCGGGACGATATTATATCGTATTCACATACCTCTTTCTTTGCTGATTGCTTGCTCATATTCCCTTGAATATGCAATTTGATTGGGCTACTTTCTAGTTCTTTAGATCCCTCCGATTCCTACTTATTTCGAAAATATATTTGAGGGCTACTTGTTGGTTTTGGAAACTACTTTAGGTCTTGTGTGTTATGGTTTCTTTGATTAATTATAAAGACTTCCGCTGATGGTTTATCTACTCCGTGTGTTACCAGAATTTATGTTTAATATTATTATGCTCCAACCTTTAAAAAGCACAAAAATAAATCTAATAAAATATAATTAGTATGATTAAGTCTTGTGGGATTCAGATAGGTTATTGGAAGGGCTTGTTTGTTTTACGGCGGTAAGGATCCCAATAAGTTGGGTTTGGGTCCTTACACTAAGTGGGTACGATTACAATGTATGATTGAGGATTTGGGTTTGCACTTGTAGACTAGTTTCATATAACATTTCGTGTGTGTACTAGTTGTAAAATGGGATCCTATGCTTTATTGATCAATAAATCGAGATTTTCTAACTCACTTCTTCACATGATGTAAACTCCGCGAAATTTTTGGGCATTGCCTCATTCCAACATATTTTCTTAATCTTGGGATTGCTTTCCAAGTCACATCATACATTTAAAAATATGAATAAAATTTAAGTAAGTTTCGTTCTCGCCTTGTAGTTATTATATATTCTTAGGATTCCCACCTAAGCTTGTACTATAGCTATACGGCGGTTGTTATGTCTTGGTGGATTCCGGGGCATGACACTGAGTCTCACAATCTCCCTCTTTATAGATCTCGTGTCCTCCCGAGGTAGGGGACCAAACTCACTAGCCCAAATGTAAACTTAACACACAAAGCGGCCCAAGCCCACGTGGAAGAGGGAACGAGATTGGCTCCGTTACTACTTATTGTCCTAGCCCCCGAGGTAAGGGACCAAACGAGATTGTCCTAGCCCCCGAAACCCTGAGGTCCAACAGGCCCGAACATGTATGTGCATGTGATGGATCACAACTACAATGCTCAGTTGGACTTCTAACCACATAGCCCAAAAGATGTATCTTGTTACAAATGATCCATTCACACAACACATATAAGCCCAAGAGCTCCTCCACTCCTTTCCGATGGGGGATATAGTAACTTTTGACTCCCTATGCAGGCTGGGTCTCAAATTAAAAGTCAGCTAAAAACTATCCGTCCTACTCCTAATCAGGGAGTGATATAGGCCCACTAGTGTTTATTTTATTTTTTTCGAAATCATTGCGCTCACTAGTGTTGCTGAAGGCTAAGGTCAACCCATGTTGACCATCTCTCCTTGACACTGACTAGTGATCGAAATGAGATATAAAACCAATACAAATAAGTCAAGTCCAACTCAAATATCACAGTATCAAAATCAGGTATATAATCAATTCATAACCATATGTCTCAATAATTAGTGCAACTATATGCACAACATCACAACATGCATCTATGTACCAAAATCATAATAAATCTAGTATAGTCGTCAAAAACTAACAATCGTAAAACTAATCATAACTCAATCAAAAGAGTTGAGGTAAAAATACCAAACACGATTCATCCTTCATTTTTATGAAAATTTATAAATCTCAATCATGTATTTTTTTTAAAAAATCAAATAGAGTGTGAGGTCTCCTCTCACCTGTATGTAAAAACCAACGAAAAGATAGTCATGTACGGTATACAGTTTGTGAATTTACAACACAGCATAATACGGTTCCTGAGAACCAGATATTTTCGAGCTATTTAGGTTGGGAAGCCCATTCGAGGATCGACATCATTATTGGTAATTAGCTCACAAATCGAGCCACCTAAAAGCCCGAGAAGCTTCCCTTTCTATGGTCAGATTCAGTTAAAATTCTATACCCGAATTCTGGCTAATATCCCTCTTGATTTCTTGTTTTATTTTGTAGGAATTTGTTGATTTGGGTGGGGTTAGATCTGAAATGTTTTAGGCTCCATTTTGATGTAGTCTTTGTGAGATGTAAACATGTTTATGGAATTTAGGGTGTTTGATTTAGTTTCCAGCCAGATTCAGGTAGACGTCCGGTGAGCCAAAGGTTTAAGACAACCTCAGACGATATGTCGTCTAAGATGTCTACGTGTGACGAGTCATCCGGCGTAGGATCAGGCGATGTATCACCTACATGGGCAAGCGACGTGTCATCTGCTAACCGAAACAAATTTAGCTCGTGCTTGAGGTCGGGCAATGTGTGGCATGCCTAGTGTTTGATATGTGTGGGTTAGGGGTTAGGGGTTAAGTTTGGGTGTAGGTGTGGCAACGTATGGTGCTGCCATGTATTGCATTGTGATTGGTCAGAATTAAATAAATTCGGAAAAATCAGAGAAATGACCAAAAAATATATAAAATTTGGGAAAAATGAATGAATATTGACAAAATTTTTGAAGAAATTATAGAAAATACTAGATTTAATTTGGAATCTAGTAATACTAAATTTGCATGAAATGGAGGTGATTTGATGGATCAATTAAATTGAATAGAATTCAAAAAATTTAAAAAAATAAGAAAATCACTCGGTTGGGTCCCTGATTGATTATCTGGTAGAAACACGTTGAGTTAAGGAGGTATATATGAGATTTTATGTGGTATTATGTAATTGATTATGATTTACTAAGAATGTGAGATCGACATCGGCTTGTGGAATGCACCGAATCCACATAGGATAACCTATACAACCCTTGAGAGCTCTCCGAGTTTGATAGAGTGGCGTGGAGACGTCAATCATGAGGTAATAAGGTTGGAATAGATTTTTATTTATTTTGTTATTAACTAAATTAATTAGGATACTATAGTGTGGGGATCGATTAGGTACAACTACCATCACCTAATGCCTTAGCATCATCATTGGATCGAGCTAGGCATTAAATAAGCACAGATTTGTCTACTACACGCAATAATAAGATAAATGGAAACATAACGAGAATAGAGTACCAATGAAAAACTCCAATCCTGTCCCTAGCCTGGATAGACTAGAAGATATTGTCAAGCCCAAATCATGGTCATACGTGCATTGAGCAGTCGTGTGCTTGCTGTATATTATACAATTGTGATTGCTTGTGTTAATGCATGAATTGATTAATTCATTAAATTCCAGCATGTTTTTTATGTATGTTACGAATATCTATAAGATACATTGTATGCTTTTCTGTTCACTCACCTGGTAGGTTTTTGCCACAATATTAGCACGAAATGCAAGAAAGACAAATAAGAGCACTCCCAGGCATCCCAAAAAGACAATTATGGATCGATTGGCAATTGGCCATGCTTGAGGTAATTTCAAAGTACTATACATTCATAGTAATGTTTTCCCCTGAATTCATTTGCGTATGATATCGAGTCTAAACCTTGGATTGTTGTGAGCTCGATCATTCATCGATGTCACTCGGACATCATCGTGTTTTCTTTTGAATTCCACTACATGATATCTAAAATAAATTCTTTTATTACCATCTCCATTTTATTTTCATACCACAAGCCTTGTAGGTTTGTTATATGCATTTTCGTGCATTGAGGCAGTGTAAGTGGGCCTACGGCGATTATCGCGTGGCACTTTTAGATCTAGGGCATGACAATCAAAGCCATTGAGAAGTATTCTAATTCGTGAGTGACACACCCAGCGAGTGACACACGAGAGCTGAGATGAAATAAGAGAAACATGTTTGGTGAGTGAAACATGAGATAAAGTCAAGGATAACTAATGGCTGATTACGTTAGCATTCCGAGGTTAGGGTTTTTTGAGAGTGGACAAGTGAAGGGTCTTGAGTCATACTAAGCCCCTAGAGTGCCACTATCATATTGGGTGGCCCCTTGATGGTACCTGGATAGAAGTGGATTTTATATGCTTTCGAGGATCTGTGACCACGGTTCGGGTACAACACAATAGGCAGGACTGGACCCTTTTACCAATTGAAGTCAATGACTTCGTATTATAATCCTTTTGGTACTCAAAGATTCAATGTCACACAACCACAATTTTGTTGCAATTGCCTTATAGCCACATTCATCACATCATCTTGAGGTTATGTTGGGGACATGACATACCCACGACACACCCACAACTACAATCCATCACTGAACTTGATCCCTTCCCTCCAATAAAATCAGACCTACTTACTATATAATGCTTTACAAGCTAAGTGGATAGTTTGGAGTGACCATCAACATCATATCAAATTTGGCACCGTTGCCAGGGAGATGACAAGACAGTTCAGCTAACTGAAGTTGCATGTCCATATCTAGTCAGACCAGTGAATTAGTCCCATTAGATCCTAAGATCGAATTTAATTACTGACGGAATAACTGAATTTGATATAATACGTGAAAATACTTTTCAAAATGTGATAAAAAATTTCCAATGTGGATTAGGTAGCCATAATCATGTGTACCTAAGTATAGATAAGGGGGAGAGTCCTCAATGATTGAAAGGAGTTCTATTTTGAGTATTATTGTGCACTATTCCAAACTGCTAAGTATATCAGGACAAAATAGTTGTAACGACCCGTTCCCAGAAATTGCGGTCCTTACCGCCGTGAAACTCAGATTAGCTCAATACATTGACCAATCATAATTCCACAAAACTTTGCTGACTTTTCAAACACATTTCCCAAAATATACCCATTTAATTTTTAATCAAAAGGAGCATGATCGATAAATAAATATCTGGTACTAACGGAATAAACAAAACCAGTGGAAGTCTTTATTTTTAAAATAAATCTCAACACAAAAACAGGTTCATAACTCATAAGCCCAAAATCCAAAACCGGGCCTTAGGCACACAACCTGAACCAAACATCAAGTCCAAAACATAATGCCCAAAATATGATATAAATCCAGAGTCAAGTGTAAATAAAACTAAAAAGGTAAAGTGCAATATAGATGCAATAGTCCAGCTCCTAAGGTGTTCGGGAACTCACACCTCAAACAAACTTCTATGACTCATGAACTACTCCTCAAAAGGAAAAACAACAATGGGGTGAGACTACAAGAATCTCAGTAGAAGTCATAACATGATAAGCTCTATGGCGGAATAGAGGCATATACAAAAATGATTTATAAAATAGTTATTTTAAAACATTTGAATATGATGCAACACAACACAACATTGGCATGCTAATAGAAAACATAGTATAGAGAAAACCAGCTCAATAGGCTTACAATACAACAATCATAATGGAACACGGGCTACTTTTTTAAAATAAGTTGTAAAACAATAGTATGTCGAATACAATACAAACATCCTCAAGAATACCCAAACAAATCTCAACTTACCGAATTCAAACCCACATAAAGGTATACTTACTGGGCTTAAAAACTCACTTACCGGACATAACACTGACTTATCGGAAAATTAATTCATTTATCAAACATAAAATTCACTGATCATCACTTGGAAACATAGTCAGGTAACCTCGAGAAATCGAATTGCTCCAAAACGATAAGGAAAAATAGACCGATCAGACCGACAAACCTAACTGATCAAATGGACTCCAACCGGTTGGACGACCCTAATCCGACTAGTGCTTTAATTTTTCTTACCTTAATATCGAAATCAGTTCTCTCTGTTTATGTTAATCCTTGAACAAATATTCAATTATGCATCAAAGCCCAATTTTCACTTTTAAACAATAACTTATAATTATAATAAGCCCATAAACTAATATTTATAAAATCCACTATTTAAAACAATCGACTATTTTTTAAATCCCAATATAAATAATAAACATAAATCCAAAATATTTTTATCTAAGCCCACAACATATAATTTTTTCATTTGACCAAACTCTTTTGCAACCCCACAAGCATAACCAAAATATCTTTTTCCTCAAACCTATATATTAAACCTAACTCATTAGCTCAGTCCTAAAGATATAATGTCACGACCCGACCCCCGGACCTTCGGCCGGCGGGCCTGGACGAGTATGTGCGTATGATGGATCACAACTGCAACACTCAGTTGGGTTTTTAACCACAGGGCCCAAAAGATGCATCTTCTTACAAATGATCCACTCACACAACACATATAAGCTCAAGACCTCCCCCGCTCCTTTCCGATGTGGGATTGGGTAACCTAACCCTCCCAAACGTAACTGACTTGAGCTCAAACTCACGGGCCCAAATGTAACACACAACACAGCCTAAGCCCACCCGGAAGAGGGAGCGAGATCGGCTCCGCTACTATCTGTCACGACCCGGCCCCGGACCCTTGGCCCAGCGGGCCTGGACATGTATGTGCGCATGATGGATCACAACTGCAACGCTCAGTTGGGCTTTTAACCATTGGCCCCAAAAGATGCATCTTGTTACAAATGATACCATCACACAACACATATAAGCTCAAGACCTCCCTCGCTCCTTTCCGATGTGGGATTGGGTAACCTGACCCTCCCTACGGGCTGGGTCTCACACATAACAAGTAAAAACAAAAGATAGTCACGTTGCTTACCAAGGATGGCGCATCAAGAAGGAAAAAGGGCAGCAACTATCATCTACTCCTATGGGTCCTCTTCTCTTCTTTCTTTTTTAAAAAAAAAAATTTTTTCTTTAATTTTTGTTTTGCATTTTATTTTTAAAAAAAAATTATTTATTTTCTCTCTCTCCCCTTTCTCTTCTCTCACCTAGATCGCACTATACACTTATAGTAACTTAACAATACAAAAAAATCCATGCATGCATGCATAAACACAGAAATCAAAACACAATATGTGAATCCAACAACAAAACCTAAGAATACGATACACACAAGTGATCCTACCATGAAAAGTCACACATAGCGTAAATGCCTCTTATTCAAAACCAAGCAGTTATATTTTATTTAGAAAACAAGAATGAATTTTCCAATCAAATCTATAATATGATGACTCCCACCTGGGCAGATGAACCAGTGGTGATGTCTTCGCCTTTATCACTTAAACGAGAACTGTTACAACCAGCCCCTCAGAACTTTGGCTCAGCGGGCTCGGACATGTATGTGTGGATGATGGATCACAATTGCAACTTTCAGTTGGGTTTCCAACCATATGACCCAAAAGATGTATCTTGTTACAAATGATTTATTCACACAACACATATAAACCCAAGACCTCCCCCACTCCTTTTCGATGTGAGAATGGGTAACACTTGACCCCTTACATAGGTTGGGTCCTACAATCTCCCCTCCTTATAGACCTTATGTCGTTATGAGAGGAGCTCAAAGGTAACTGACCTCTCTGTGGTATGAGCTCAAACTCACGGGCCCAAACGTAAACTCAACACACAATCCAAGCCTTTATGGAAGAGGAAGTGAGATCGGCTCTGCTACCACTTGTCACAACCCGGAGCATTGGCCCAATGAGCCCAGACATGTATATGTGCATGATGGATCACAAGTACAACACTCAGTTAGGTTTCTATCAATATGGCCCAAAAGATGCATCTGGTTACAAATAATCTATTCACATAACACATATAAGCCCAAAACCTCTCTCACTTATATATGATGTGGGATTGGGTGACATTTAATCCGAACACTGGCTGGGTCTCACAATTTGTGAGGATCCGCTCCCGGTAAATGGGACCCTCACCACCTTGTAATCCCAATCAACCAAACAGATGGACCAATTAAAACAACACAAGGCTAGACTTTTCAAAGCAAAAACCCAAAAACACATACAAATTTGAATATTTATTTAAAAAGAGCATGGTATGTCACAAAAGATACCTAGCACATAATAGTCAATAGAGTGAGCAATATAAATACAGGGGAAGTTTTAAATCACAAGCAACAAGTCACATGGTCCAAAACATACAACACACTGATTCCATACACACAAGCCCATATAGATCCACAAAAGTTCCCAAGGCTTGCTTCTCATATCATAAACTGAAATACGAGTCATACATGCATATAAAACATCAATATTCGAATATCAAGCCCACAATTTTTCCATAACAAACAGTATAGTATGATCCAATAATGCATAACACAAAAGTATAAAAATGGTATAATATGAATATGTTGAGCCTCCAAAATGTGCAAGTGCAATAGTTTAGCTCTAAAGCCAACATCGGGAAACTCAACCTTAAGATGATCGGCTACAAACTGATAAACTAGCCCTGCAAAGATCAACAAGAGAGGGTGAGATCAATGACCTCAGTGGGAGTTACAGCATCATAAGATATCCAGTGGAATAGAAACGTATGAAAATATGATTATAAAAAAATTGGTTTAAGCACAAATATCATCTATGCATTCTAATCGTGCACTCAAAGAATTTCATAAACAATGAATAAGTAGTAGCATACAAAGCAAATGGTAAATTCCAATAGGTTTATAAATTCGTAACACTTATCATAGTCACATGGGCTACTATGCCTCGAAAACCTATCAGGGTGGATCACCAAGCACTCTCAAGAAATCCCTACTAACAGGAAATTGAGAGCCCGCTGGCAGTTAAAATTTTCCTTTAAAAATACGTATAAACACATACCTTCCAACACAATATGCCCACCATTCTAGGTCTCAAATTCAAGAATTCACTCTTAATTCAAAGATTTATACTCACCAAGAATGCATCAAACATAATCAACATATGCGTAAGTGATAATAAGTACAATTGATGCATAAATCACATGGTAACCACACAATGAACCTAGTATAATCATCATTAAAATTGCATATATAGCCTATATTCAAAACCAAGAATTTGATCAGATTTTAACTCCACAAAATAGAGCATATTAGTTTGAGTGAATGAAATGTAAGCTCTCACCTCTTATTGCAAAGACAACTCAACGACAATTCTCTTGCCCTTATCAACAACTCCAGCACCACCTAAACTCACAAACACATTACTAAGACAAAACAAATCAAAGCAAATGGAAAAGTCAAAACTGAAAATAAGCCTAAGAGACCCCTAAAACACTCAAACTAGCTCACAACTCACACTAATAACACACTACACTCACAAACCCAGCAATCCAACAAGAGAATGAACCATCCATTCCTTGCACATACCACTTAAGGCTCAACATCAACCTCCAAACTCAACCAACAATACAATTGGATTTCTCAGCCCACAAACATCCTCCACAACACGCAAGCAATCAAACTCAAGCAAGAAAATTAGCCAATTGCATCAGTTTAATAAAAAACACAAAGCCTCAAAATTATTGAAATTGCCATCGAGAACTCTAATCATACACCTATGAATCAATTGGTGATTCCAAACAATCTAATCTATCTAAGAAACATCAAAAAAAATCTAAAGGAACCAAAAATCAATAAAAAAAATAAGGATTTAGGGCACTTACCACTAAAATCCCCAAAACTGCCCTATCACCAAAAACACCTAGATTTCAGCTCCTCAATTCAAAACTATCAATGGAAATCGGTCCGGGGAAGTTAGGAATGTTTAGGAACAATGGTCAAAGAGTTTTTTTTGAAGGGAAATCAAACTGGAAGAAATGGGTTCTTTTGAATGGGAGAAGAGAGAGTAGCATGAGTGAAAGAGGGGAGAGAGAGGGGGGAGGGGCTAATGGTGGTTCCAACACTTTGGAAAATTTCGAAGTGTTGGTTTGGGCTGACTTTTTATTCTCCAGGCCTAAAATATCAGAAAAACCCCAAACAAAATATTTAAAATGCCTGATATGCTCCGAATGAGACACGATAATATTTTAAGCCATAAAACATCGAGACTGGGCTTTAGCTAACTAATTGGGCTCAAGAAATAATAAATGGGCTCAGAAACAATAATTGGGCTCAAAATGGGTTAGTTGGCTTAAAGGCCCTTTGTGACTCAAAACGAACTTGAAACCGACCCAAACACAATTTTCATTTACTCAAACCTCAGACACTAGACCTAGACCACTCACTAAGACAAATAGATGCACACCTAGGCTTCCTTTGACTATGTCCACCTCACTGGTCAACGTTCAGGTCAAATGTTCCACCTCAGATTCTTCAGGCCAAACCGAGTTGGTCAACTGACCAAAAACTCCCAACAGAACAATCTAATTGCTCTCACTATAAATTAACGTTGACTAGGTGTAAGGACCCAAACCCGGAAAGCGGGCCCTTACCGCCGTGAAGCCCGGAGAAGCCCAACATGTGGACCAATCCGAACTCCACAAGGCTATTTTGACTTTTCAAACGTAAATCCCCAAAAATAAAATTTAAAATATTTACAAATTACAGCATGGAAGATAAGCACTAAATATATGACACAATAAATAACGGAGTAACATTCAAAATAGTGGAAGTCTTTTATAACAACACAAGACAAACAAGTGAAACCATAACACACAAGCCCCAAGTATCTGAAAACGAAACCAAAAGTCCAAACAATAAATATTCAACAGTGTGCCAATAAAACAATACATGTGCAGATGCAATAGTCCCAGCGAGCAGTCCCGACGCTCACACCGAAAACAGCTACTGATCACGATCTAGTCCTGGCAGGGAAAAACAAAGACGAAGGGGGTGAGATTTTCGAGAATCTCAGTAGGGGACAACAAGATGAACTTATCAAAGGAGATGAGCAACAAGGTGAACTTATCGTAGGAGAGAAGCAACAAGGAACTCATTAATTCAATGTTAAACCTATGAATTCTCAAAACTTTAACTTTACTGTTTAGTTTCTAAAACATTTACTTACTAGACCCGGAAACAATATAGAACTCAACAAGGGTCAATACGAAAACATGGGCGGACTGTAAATCACTTCCCGAGTAACCCCCGCGAAAGGGAAACCGGAAGCCCACTGGTAGGTTTTACATATACACTTTAAAAATATTTACATACATAGCCCCTTCTACCAGTGTTGTCTGAGACTAGATTGATTAACAAAACTTTATACGTAAAAGATCAACTAGTCCTCTCAGATCATCCTACGAAACAGGGAACATACAACATCCATACACCTCCCAACAGATGAGTGTCTCTCGCACGACCCGGCCCCCGGACCCTTGGCCCAGTGGGTCTGGACGTGTATGTGCGTGTGATGGATCACAACTGCAACACTCGGTTGGGTTTATAACCACATGGCCCAAAAGATGCATTTTGTTGTAAATGATACCATCACACAACACATATAAGCCCAAGACCTCCCCCGCTCCTTTCCGATGTGGGATTGGGTAATCTGACCCCCTCTACAGGCTGGGTCTCACAATCTCCCCTCCTTATAGACCTCGTGTCCTCATGAGGGGAGCCAAACGTAACTGACGTGGGCCCAAACATGAACACACAACACAGCCCAAGCCCACCCGGAAGAGGGAACAAGATCGGCTTTGCTACCATTTGTCACGACCCGGACCCTTGGCCCAGCGGGCCTGGACGTGTATGTGCGTGTGATGGATCACCACTGCAACGCTCGGTTGGGCTTATAACCACATGGCCCAAAAGATGCATCTTGTTGTAAATGATACCATCACACAACACATATAAGCCCAAGACCTCCCCTGCTCCTTTCCGATGTGGGATTGGGTAACCTGACCCCCTCTACAGGCTGGGTCTCACAATCTCCCCTCCTTATAGACCTCGTGTCCTCATGAGGGGAGCCAAACGTAACTGACGTGGGCCCAACTCACGGGCCCAAACGTGAACACACAACACGACCCAAGCCCACCCGGAAGAGGGAACGAGATCGGCTCCGCTACCATTTGTCATGCCCCGGCCCCCAGACCCTTGGCCCAGCGGGCCTGGACGTGTATGTGCATGTGATGGATCACAACTGCAACGCTCGATTGGGCTTATAACCACATGGCCCAAAAGATGCATCTTGTTGAAAATGATACCATCACACAACACATATAAGCCCAAGACCTCCCCTGCTCCTTTCCGATGTGGGATTGAGTAACCTAACCCCCTCTACAGGCTGGGTATTATAATCTCCCCTCCTTATAAACCTCGTGTCCTCAAGAGGGGAGCCAAACGTAACTGACATGGGCCCAAACTCACGGGCCCAAACGTGAACACACAACACGGCCCAAAGATAAGGAAATACTCGGTAAACACCCTACCTTAGGGGCTGAAGAAGAAGAAGCGATATACTTGCCTTTGTCCTCAACACTCGACCTTCCTAAGAACACAACATGAAGGTTAGGCTCAACATACGGATATTAACCTTTAAAATGACTATAACTCAACAACGACACATCAAATGAAAAAACGGATCGCGCCATTGCGATCAGAATGTCGAAATTACCAAACGGGGAGGTTTTCACTTTTTGGTCAACGTCAAAGTCAACTTGCTAACTTGCTGGTCTAATCCTCTCAGTGATAGCGAAAGGACCAATGTACATTAGTGCTAACTTGCTATGCTACTAGAAAGGAATCACACCTTTCTAAGGTGCTACCTTTAGAAATATCTTGTTCCTGACCTCAAACTCAAGGTCTCATCGAGGATTTTCTACTTAGTTCTTCTGTCTATTCTAATCTATCTCCAACCTCTATCTGATTAGTACCAACTACTCTATTGCCTGCTCAATTAACTTGGGACTGTCAAGTCTCCTCTCACCTACTTCATCCCAACACAGGGGTGTACGACACCACCTACCATACAAGGCCTCGTATGGTGCCATAGCAATGGAAATATGAAAATTGTTATTCTATGCAAACTTGGCTAACAGTAAGCATCTATCCTAAGTAGTCTGCCTATCCAACATGCAAGCATGAAGCGTATCCTTTAAGATTTGAATCGTCCTCTCTGATTGTCCATTTTTCTAAAGGTGGAAAGCTGTGTTGACATTCAATCTGGTACCCAAAGCACTACGAAGATTCCTCCAAAATCTGGATTTGAACCTCATATCTCGATCTGGTACAATAGACACTGGAACTCCGTGTAGTCTCACAATCTCCTCTATATACCTCGATGCCAATCTCTATAGTGTGTTCATTGCTCTGATGGGGAGAAAGTGTGCAGACTGGTCAGTCCATCCACTATCACCCATACTGGGTCATAGAGTCACTAGGAACTTGGTAACCCAAACAAGAAGTTCATCGTCACTTGCTCCCATTTCCACTCCAGAATGGGTAATGAATGAAGTAGTCCTACAGGTCTCTGATGCTCTGCTTTGACCTATTAACATACTAAACACCTAGCCACAAACTTTGCAGTATGCCTCTTCATCCCAATCCACAAATAATGCTCTCGCAAATCTCTGTACATCTTGGTTCTTTCAGCATGAATAGAAAATATCGAGTTGTGCGCCTATATCAAGATCAACTGTCTTAAGTCCTCATCGCAGGGGATGCACTCTCAGGCTCTGAAAGTGAAGATATCGTCATCTCTGACTCGGTACTCACTAATTGTACTATCACCAGTTCCATCACCCTCTAATTGCTGTCTCACTTGAACCAATACAAAATCCTCAAGTTGCTTAGCCTGAATTTTACCAAGCAAGGAAGGTCTGACAACAAGCTATGCAATCAAAGCATATCACTATCAAGTTACTCTCTGGATACTCTCAAATACATTAGCATCGGCATATATTCAGCTCGGACATAGGCTAAGGAATGACATCTTTCTACTCAATGCATCAGCAACTAGATTTGTATTGCCTTGATAGTAATTCATCAAAAAGTTATAATCAGCCACCTCCTCTATCTCAAATTCAACTCTTTCTAGGTGAGGAGATATTTGAGACTCTTATGGTCGGTCTAGACTCTACATCTCTCACCATATAAGTAATGCCACTAATTCTTCAATGCAAATACTACTCTGCCAACTCTAGATTGTGAGTCGGAAAGTTTCCATTATGTGGCCTCAACTGTCTGGATGCATAGGCCACTAGCTTTCCCTCTGGTATCAGTGTATATCTCAATCCCATCTTCGAAGTATCACTGAACACAACATACCCCTTACCATTGACTAGCAAGGTAAGGACTAGGGCAATCACTAATTTAGACTTCAGCTCTTGAAAACTCTGCTCACACTTTTCAATAAACACAATTGGAATACCTTTTCATATTAATCGCATCAAAAGGCCTGCTAACACTGAGAAATTCTCCACAAACGTCTGTAGTAGCCTATCAAGCCAAGGAAGGTATGGGTCTCTGTGGTACTTTGGGGTGGCTCCCAAGATATAACCGCCTCTATCTTCTTAGGGTCCACTAGCACTCCTCTAGCTGACACCACGTGCCCCAAGAAGCCAACCTCTCTTAGCCAAAACTCACACTTAGAAAACTTAACGCACAACTAACGAGCACTAAGTATGTCCAACACTTTCCTAAGATGTATTGTATGCTCCTTCTCGAATCTCGAATAGATCAAGATATTATCTATGAAGAAGATGACAAATCGATCCAAATACTCCCAAAATACTATGTTCATAAGATTTATGAACATTTCTGGAGCATTGGTTAATCCGAATGGTATAACAAAAAACTCATAATTGGCCATAACATGGCTAGAACACAGTCTTTGGGATGTCTGACTCCTAAACCCTCAACTGATAGTATCCAGATCTTAAATCGATCTTCAAGAATACTGATGCGGCCTGAAACTGATCAAACAAATCATCAATTCGTGGTAGTGGATACTAGTTCTTCATTATGTCCTGGTTCAGCTGCCTGTAATCAATGCACAAATGGAGTATGCCATCCTTCTTCTTCACAAACAAGACTAGTGCATCCCAAGGAGATACATTGAGTCTGATGAATCCTCTGTCCACCAAGTCCTTAAGTTGGTTCTTCAACTCCTTTGACTTTATTGGTGTTATCTGATATGGTGGGATGAAAATAGGAGATGTGCCTGTCAATAGCTAGATCTCAAACTCAATCTCTCTCTCTGATGGAAAACCTGTCACATTATCTGGGAAAACATCTAAGTACTCCCTCACCACCTGTATGCTACTCAACTCTAGGGACTCAACAGTCACATCCCTGACATGTGCCAAGAAAGCTATATAACCCTTGCCGATCATCCATCTAGCACTCAACCAAGAAATAACACATGTTGGTGTCACTCATCTATCACCCTCAAAGAAAAACTTCATACCATCATCCAAACTGAACTATACCGTCTTTACGAAACAATCCATCCATTCTCTATATCTGGCCAAAGTCCATACCTAAAATAACATTCAACTCCTTGATGTCCAATGGAATCAGATCTGCCTCAATCTCCACTGCACCCATCCTCAAAAGACAACTTAAATAAACACTGCCGCAAGAAAACTGCTCACTTAATGGGGTCAACACCTCAATGGGTGGATACATGGGTGATAAATCTATATTGGCACTCCAAGCTACTCTAGGACCAACAAAAGACCTATTCGCTCTGGGTTCCAATAGGACTCTAGTATAGGAAGAGAAAACAGTAATAATACTTGTCATGATATCTAGACTAGCTACTGTCTCCGCATCAGCCAGGGTAAAGAGATGTGCCTATTGCCTCTACTACTGTCTCTGACTACTAGAAGGACTGCTTGTCTGAGTACTCTGAGGTAGTCTGGTAGAACCCTGAGAACCTATATGACTGATCCCTAACTTCTGAGCTACTGGAAGTCTGGACTGTAAAGCACGTGGCTGGGCTGCTCTAACTTCAAGGCACTCTCTGGCCATGTGCCTGAACTGATCATATTAAACATTTGGGTGGTTATAGGAAAGGAGGCAGGTGGAATTGCCTGCAATTCCCACACCTAAGTAGCCCAGACGGCCTACTCACACTCTGAAATGATCTTGCAGGTTGTGAGTGTATAGTTACTGAAGTGGTCCTCTAAGACCTAGTATGCACAGAAAGGTAAGGACCAGTTTTCCTCCCCTTATACTTCTGTTTAAACCTCGAATTGGGACTAATAGGACCTTTGTTAACTGAAATCTCCTTGTGCCTCTGGTTCTGACCTCTTTGTCCCTGAAGGATCTCCTCAGCCTTCATTGTATCCATTACTAGCTCCTCAAAGTTATTGCTTGTCTTCGATCCCAAAATGCCACTGACCTTATAGTTGAGCCCATGCTCAAACCTACTAGCCATCATAGCTCTCATCATGTTCGCCTCTGGTACAAATTAAGTCAGTTCCCACAACTCTATCTCATATTCATAAACTGTCTTGTTTCTCTTGCGGAGGTGATAGAACTCTAACCTCTTCTGATCCTGGAAATGCTGGGTGTAGTACCTCTAGTCAAACTCCCTCTCAAAATCCTCCCAAGTGAGCTAGCCTACATATATATCCCTCACTAGACTCCACCAGTTGGCTACATCCCTCTCTGATAGACGAAGAGCTAAAGTGACCTTGTCCTCAGCAAATAATCTTAGATCCTGTGCAATAATAACAACCTAGTCCTTCAAATTCTTGAATGTTATCACATCACTAGTATCGTAGAAGCTCTCACACCCCAAATGTATGGCCTTCTTTAACAACTTGGACAGCTGAACTGGTAATCTTCCACCCTATACCTCAGCCTACTGAACCTCTGGCTCAACCTATATCTCTGGCTCTAGAGCATCCTATGGCTGTGTTGGTGCCTATAGTGCCTGCATCTGTGGTTGCTAAACTACTGCAGCCCGTATCATCTGTTGTACCTGTCCTAAAGTGGTATTAATCATAGTTAACACCTGAAGGAATACTGCGTCCTGAGCTGCTAGTGCTGTTCGGCGCAGCTTGAGCTGGTTGTACCTCTAGTAATCTCTATGGCTAACCTACTTCTGCTGCAAGCTCATGAGCATTTGAGCTCTCATCTAGCTCTTTAATTTGCACACGGCCACCTTGACCTCTAAAACACTACAGCCTCTACCACGAGCCATTTTCACTAACTAGACACACAACCATAGGTATAGGCCTAAAGACAACAAGACATCTAGACACACTCCATATTAGACTATGCATATGCAATGAGTTTGATGCGCTTGTAAAATATACTATTTCAAAACAATTTTGCACTCATGCACACATAAACAACATGCATTGCTATAAACCTTGTGAGGACCCGTTTCTTGTAAATAGGACCCTCACCGCCATATAGTCCTAATCAACCCAACACGTTGACCAATCGAAACAATGCAAGGCTGACTTAGACTTTTCAAAGCAAAAATCCCCCAAAAACACATACAAATTTGAATCTTTATTTTAAAAGGAGCATAAGATATCACAAAAGGTAACTAGCACATAACAGTCAATGGGGTAAGCAATAAACATGCAATAAATGTGACGACCCCAATTCCTAACTATTACTATTTTCTCCGAATAAGGTCATCACCGCCATGAAACCCAAATACGGCCAAATGACACCTAGGACCTATCTGAATCTCACCAGGCTTACCATTAACTTCCGATTTTTATCGCATGTTTATTTCAATTTTTAACAACAATTGGAGCATGATATTATACAGATATTCTGGTAACATACGGAGTAAATAAAACATCAACAGAAGTCTTTTGATTAAATCATTGGGTTCATAACACACAAGTCCCATAGGGATCCAAACAACCAGCAAGAAATCCTCCATCATATTTAGGAAATAGCAAGCAAAGGAGGGACCTGAAAATAAACTAGAAAGTAGCCCAATCATTCATGTTATATGCACAAGTAAACAAGGATCAAGTATACAAATGTGATGTGATATCTCCCTGCCACACAGTTTTGATCTCACACACTGGTACCACGGACAGTGGATGTATCTAAACCTGAAAAATGGTAAAAAACAACGATATAAGATTACAAGAATCTCAGTAGGGTCGCGGCATCATTAGATCTGTAGAAACCTTAAACACAAATCTTACAATACGAATTAGATCATTCCTAAACATTTAAAGGGGATCACATAATTCAAGAATCATTCAGAAAGGGGTTAAGGCCGAATCTATGGTTGAGGGAATACTACAAACACTTCCGAAAGTATCAAAAGTACACAGGTAGGTGGAACTCATTAGATTTCTCTCGGCAATGAAGAAGAAAGGTCATCCCCTTCCACCTATGTTGTCCAAGGCTTACTGCACAAAGGGTAAACGGTTAACACATAAGCTAATCAGTAAGCCTAGTAAGTCATCTTGCCACATAAGGACAAGTCTTCCCAAGCCACACACGGATTTGAGCATCCCAAACCACACAAGGATAAGGGCTTCCTGCCACACAAGGATAGGGTTTCGGCTATACAAGGACCAGATATCCAGCGTGCGGATGCTGGACTTTGCCACCCATACAACTCCCATAGCAGTAAGAACCTCTCCTCTCCCTAGGAGCATCAGCGCTTACCCCGAATGGCCACCGAAAAAGGAACCTGACACACAAACAAGTACAAGCACACACAGGAAAGTACAAAGCATAATACCACAACAGGGTATCCTCAATCATGTCAGAACACAATCAACATATTCAATTCATATAACATATGCAACTAAGGCATTCAATACCTAACTCAGGGGTTCAATATTGCCTATGAGATCCATATCTCAATCCGAAATTGATACTCTCACCTTATATTCAAATCGCATGAAATACAACAAGGACAAGTATCAAAAATATCAAGAAAATAACAGGGGTCTCTGGAGAAACCGACGAGGCGTAGATCCTACCTCTCTTGTTTCTAAACAAGAAGCTACTCCTTTTCTTTTATTAGGTAATTCCGAACCACCTATATTATCACCTGGCAAAGACGAAAATAAACTAAGCATGCATATTCAATAATCAATTGAATACACTATTTCCTTACCAATTCCACTCACCAAACCTATCAGAAAACAGTGATCAGATGCTACAGGTGCCTTCCCCTTGGGTGTGAAGTGATAGCTAGATACTTAACAAGATTCAACCTGAACTATCATTCTAATTAACTATGCAAATTTTGTCGCTAATTATCATAAATCATGAATAGAAGCTAAGCAATCATAAGAAAACGCGAAACGACAACAGAAATCAACCAAAGACAAAAACTGTAGAAATCTATATAAAAAAATAATTTCGTCGCTGATTTTCAACTTAACCTTAGACAATGAAATATTTACGTCCAAACAACAAAACATATATGGATGGAAAGAGAATTAAAAGATATTTCCAACAAGCTATTATTTGTAGAGATACAACAAACGATAAAAGAGTAATGCTATTTTGAAGTTCAAGAAGATTTGGCAAACACCTAACTCCGTCGTTGATTTTCGACTTATTTTATAAGAAATAAATACTAATCTCCTGATAAAAAACAAAATATGTTTAGAAAGAAGATGAAGAGAGATTTCGAACAAGCTTTTATTTTCAGGAATACAACCAACGATGAAAGAGTTATGCTATTTTGAAGTTCAAGAAGATTTGGCAAAAACCTAATTCCCTCGCCGATTTTTGACTTATCTTATGAGAAAGAAATGCTAACCTCATGATGAAAAAAAAGAATGGTTGGAAATAGAATGAAGAGAGCTTTCCAAAAATCTATTATTTTCAGGAATCCAATACGCGATGAGTGAGTTATGCTAGTTTAAAGTGAGGTATGCTGGTTTAAAGTTTCAACGAATTTTGGCATATATAGGGAGCTGTTAGGGTTTTAAGCTATATGATTTTTGTGTGTTTTCTATAAATGATTTTTGTCGGGGTTGGCTTCTATTTATATAAGATGGTTATGAGATTATAATCCCTATCTTCAAGGCTTAATTAAAGTAAGATAATTATCAGAATTAAATTCTGTACTTATCTTCCCCTATTTTTAGGGATTTTAATCTCTAAGGCAATTACCTATCTAGAAGGACTTAGATTAAAGGAAATTTATACTAGAATTAACTACCATATCACTCTTACCAATTTCTTCCATCACACATCCTTTTCTTCAGGGGAAAAATCATCTTTTCACCTGCACTGGCTTCTGGACTTCTAGGACTCAAAATTCGGGGTTTCACATCCTCTCCTCCTTATAAGAATTTCGTCCTCGAAATTTTAGCACAAGTACCTAAATAAACAAGTAAGGAAATTTTGCACGCATAGATTCCTCAGTCTCCCAAGACTGTTCCTCAAGTTGGCCATTATGCCAAACGACTCGTACCATAGGCACACTTCGACTGCGAAGTTGTCGAACTAACCAATCTAGTATAGCAACTGGCTGTACAGGATAGGATAGGTCTTCAGCTGGCGGTTCTCTAAGCATATGAGCAGGGTCTCGCATATACTTTCTTATCATTGAAATGTGAAATACATTGTGAATTCTTTCCATATTTGGAGGTAGGGCAAGTCGGTATGCAACAGGGCCAATTCTTTCGACAATGTCATATGGACCAATGTAGCGAGGTGCTAGCTGACCTCGCTGCTGAAAACGAAGGACTCCTTTCCATGGGGCGACCTTCAAAAATACTTTTTCACCTACCGCAAATTGCAGCTCCCTTCGTCGATTGTCAGGGTAACTTTTCTGCCGATCTTGGGCTGTTTGTAGCCGTTGTCAGATCAAATTCAACTGCTCCGTTGCTTGATCAATCAACTCCGGATTGTCTAGGCGTCTTTCGCCTACTTAATTCCAGCAAATAAGAGTTTTGCAACGTCTCCCATATAGTGCTTCATAGGGTGCCATACCGATGCTTGGATGAAAACTATTGTTGTAAGCAAATTCTGCCAATGGCAGGCATCGATCCCAACCAGTTTGCTGATCCAACACACTCACTCATAGTATGTCTTCGAGTGTCTGAATCGTTCTTTCTGATTGACCATCGGTCTGGGGATGAAATGCTATACTGAAATTCAATCTTGAACCCAGCACATTCTGGAATTTCTCCCAAAATCGTGAGGTGAAACGAGGGTCACGATCTGAAACAATAGAAACTGGTTCTTCATGCAATCGAACAATCTCGTCCAAGTAACGAACTGCCAATCTTTCTGGTGTATCTGTCACACGTATAGGAAGAAAGTGTGCAGATTTCGTCAGACGATCCACGATCACACAAATGGCATTGTATCCTCGCTGTGATATAGGAAAACCAATCACAAAATCCATTGTGACATGCTCCCACTTCCATTCTGGAATCGGAAGTGACTGAAGTAAACCAGCGGGTCTTTGATGTTCGATCTTTACTTGTTGACGTACGAGGCATCGGGCAACGAATTCAGCAATGTGACGTTTCATGTTTGGCCACCAATATTGCTCCTTCAAATCTCGGTACATCTTAGTACTTCCAGGATGAATAGAAAACTTTGAACTATGCGCCTCTGATAGAATAAGGTTACGAATATCAACATTTTGTGGAACACATACCCAGTTTCTGAAGACTAGTACTTCGTCATCTCGTATTCTGAAATCACAAACTATGGCATTAACACCATCAGCAAGTTGCTTCCAAATTTCAGTAAATTTCATATCCTCTAATTGTTGATTCCGGATTTCTTTAATTAAGGTAGGTGCGACTTCAATTCGTGCCAACAACGAACCAGGAAAATCGGTGCCAAGATGCACACGGTTAGTTTTAATTCCAACATCATCAGCAGGTAATGGGTGTGCATGTAGGCCAAAACTGATGGGGAAGGAGGATGAAACTTTCGGCTTATGGCATCAGCAACAACGTTCGTGTTTCCAGGATGATATTCGATGATTAAATCATAGTCTTTAATCAGCTCCACCCATCTTCATTGTCTCATATTCAATTCTTTTTACGTGAGGAGGTACTTCAAGCTTTTGTGGTCAGTGAAGATTCGGCACATCTCGCCGTATAAGTAATGTCGCCATATTTTTAAGGCAAACACCACACCTGCAAGTTCCAAATCATGCGTAGGGTAGTTGCTCTCGTGCGGTCACAATTTTCGGGAAGCGTAGGCAATAACTTTCCCATCTTACATCAATACGCATCCATGTCCAGATTTTAACATGTCGCTATAAACCACATACTCCTTTCCGCAAATAGGTAGGGTAAGGATAGGTGCGGAAACTAACCGATTCTTTAGCTTTTCGAAACTTTGCTGGCATTTCTCATTCCATACGAACAGCTCACCCTTGCTTGTCAATTTTGTCAATGGTTCGGCAAGCGATAAAAAATTCTCCACAAAGCGACGGTAGTATCCTCAAGGAAACTACGAACTTCGAACACACTTCGCAGAGGATCCTAAGCAATCACAACTTCAATCTTCTTTAGATCAACTAACACACCTTTGGCGGAAACAATATGGCCAAGGAAACTAACTTTGCGTAGCCAGAATTTTCATTTTGATTACTTTGCGAACAACCGTCGATCTTTCAGGATTTTAAGCACAATCCTCAAGTGCATAGCATGATCCTCTTCCGATTTTGAGTAAATCAGAATGTCGTCAATGAAGACTATCACAAATTTATCCAAGAATTCGCGGAACACATGATTCATCAAGTCCATAAACACAGCTGGTGCATTGGTCAAGCCAAATGGTATAATCAGAAATTTGTAGTGGCCGTATTGCGATCTGAACGCGGTCTTCGGAATATCAGTATCACGAACTCTCAATTGATGGTATCCAGATCTGAGATCAATCTTAGAGAATACGGCTGCACCCTGGAGTTGGTCAAACAAATTGTCGATGCGTGGCAAAGGGTATTTGTTCTTCACGGTTACACGATTCAGCTGCCGATAATCGATGCACAATCGCAGCGAACCATCTTTCTTTTTCACGAACAGAACAGGTGCTCCCCAAGGTGACACACTAGGTCCGATAAAACCACGATCCAGCAAATCTTCCAATTGCGTTTTTAGTTCCTTCATTTCCGCAGGAGCCATACGATACGGACGAATGGAAATCAGATTCGTACCAGGCACTAGCTCATACCGAATTCCACTTCCCTTGCTGGTGGTAGACCGGCTATGTCTTTTGGAAATACTTTTGGAAATTCGCGAACCACTGGAATAGAATCCAGATCCGAGGATTCTTTAGAAATATCATGTACGTGCGCGAGGTATGCTGTACATCCTTTGTTAATTAATCACTTCGCCTTAAGCTAGGAAATCATGCAAGTTGGAACAACTCGTCTATCACCTTCAAAACAGTATTCGGCACCATCAGGAAAAGTGAACCACACACACTTGGTGAAACTGTGAGACCCAGCCCGTAGCCCGTAGTGGGGTCAAGTTACCCAATCCCACATCGGAAAGGAGCGGGGGAGGTCTTGGGCTTATATGTGTTGTGGGATGGTATCATTTGTAACAAGATGCATTTTTTGTAAAAGCCCAACTGAGTGTTGTAGTTGTGATCCATCACGCACACATATACGTCTGGGCCTGCTGGGACGAGAGTCCGGGAGCCGAGTCGTGACAAATGGTAGCGGAGCCGATCTCGTTCCCTCTTCCGAGTGGGCTTGGGCCGTGTTGTGTGTTCATGTTTGGGCCCGTGAGTTTGGGCCCAAGTCAGTTACGTTTGGACTCCCCTCGTGGGGACTCGAGGTCTATAAGGAGGGGAGATTGTGAGACCCAGCCCGGGGGGGGTCAGGTTACCCAATCCCACATCGGAAAGGAGCGGGGGAGGTCTTGGGCTTATATGTGTTATGTGATGGTATCATTTGTAACAAGATGCATCTTTTGGGCCATGTGGTTAGAATCCCGACTGAGCGTTGCAGTTGTGATCCATGTCGTTGTGTGCTAGTTGCCTTCAGCACCATATCCCTCCTTGTTTGCATTTGCGGAAGTGTTATAACTGTGACGAGGTCGGCCATATGTCTCGGGATTGTTCGAAGCTGAGGCGTAACGCCTCACAGCTCTTTAAAGCCTCGAGACCGAGCGGTAGTCACTCTGGTTCATATGCTTCTTCCAGGCCCCTGTCCAGAGCACCGGGCAGACCTTCTGGTAGTCAGCCGTCCACAAGAACTGAGTCAGGTTCCAGCTGCCAGTGAGTTTCCCGATGTATTCCCAGATGATGTAGTTGGGTTACCACCGGAGAGAGAGGTGGAGTTCGGGATCGAGCTGATGCCCGGAACAAACCCGATATCCATTCCGCCGTATCGGATGGCTCCGGCAGAGATGAAGGAGCTGAAGACCCAGTTGGAGGATTTGGTAGATCGTGGGTTCATTAGGCCCAGTGTATCACCGTAGGGAGCGCCGGTATTGTTCGTGAAGAAAAAGGATGGCTCATTGTGGTTGTGCATTGATTACCGGCAGTTGAACTGGGTTACCATGAAGAACAAATACCCTCTGCCCCGAATAGATGATTTGTTCGACCAAATTCAGGGAGCGTCGGTGTTCTCAAAGATTTACTTGAGGTCGGGTTATCATCAATTACGAGTCCGTGAGTCAGCTATTCCGAAGACAGCTTTCAGGTCTCGTTACGGGCACTATGAGTTCCTGGTCATGCCATTCGGGTTGACGAATGCACAGGCTGTCTTCATGGATTTGATGAACCAAGTATTCCAGGAGTACCTTGATCGGTTTGTGATCGTCTTCATCGATAACATCCTCATTTATTCGAAGTCAGAGGAGGAGAATTCTGAGCATTTGAGGATGGTATTGGAGATACTTAGAGCTCGGCAGTTATATGCCAAGTTCTCTAAGTGCGAGTTCTGGTTGCGAGAAGTCAGTTTCTTGGGACACGTGGTGTCGGCTAGTGAAGTATTAGTGGATCCCAAGAAGTTCGAGGCTGTTGTATCATGGGAACCTCCACATAGTGTTCCCGAGATACGAAGTTTTCTGGGTTTAGCGGGTTATTACCGACAATTTGTGGAGAACTTCTCGACGTTAACAGGACCGTTGACCATGTTGACACGCAAGGGCGAACCGTTTGTGTGGTCCGAGAAGTGTTAGCACAGTTTTGAGGAGTTGAAGTCCAGATTGGTTTCCGCTCTTGTTCTTACCTTACCGGTCAGCGGTAAGGAGTATGTGGTGTACAGTGATACGTCAAGGCATGGACTGGGTTGTGTGCTTATGCAGGATGGGAAGGTAGTTGCTTACGCCTCTCGATAGTTGAGGCCACACGAATGCAATTACCCGACCCATGATTTGGAGTTAGCAGCTATGGTGTTTGCATTGAAGATTTGGCGCCACTATCTGTATGGTGAGACTTGCAGAGTCTTTACAGACCATAAGAGTCTCAAGTACCTCTTAACCCAAAAAGAGCTTAACTTGAGACAGAGGAGATGGCTTGAGTTGATAAAGGATTACGACCTTGTAATCGATTATCATCCCAGGAAAGCCAATGTGGTCGTCGATGCTTTGAGTAGGAAGACTTCATCTTCCTTGGCTTACGTCCGAGCGGAATATATGCCGATGCTGATGTGTTTGAGGGCAAATCGAGTCCAGTTTGACAGTGATAGCTCAGGGGCATTGTTAGCGCGGATTGTCGTCAGGCCATCGTTACCTGAGGAGATCCGAGTCAGACAGTTGGAAGATCCGAGTTTGACTCAGTTGAGGCAGCAGTTGGAAAACGGTGTTGGAGGGGATACAGTCAGTGAGTACAGAATCCGGGATGATGGAATTCTAACTTTCCAATGGTCCGAGTATCATGGCACAGTGGTCGAACCCAGGAGTTTTCGTGGGAGACCGAGGAGTTGATGCGAGAGCGCTATCCACACCTTTTCAAATAACACGGTACGTAAATTTTGAGGACGAAATTTTTATGAGGGGAGGATGTGAAACCCCATCCTAGTCGTGTGTCTAGTCAGCGTCGTATTAGTGATCCATGTGTATGTTTGACATGTTGACCGGGACGAAAATCGAGACGGTAAGACAAATTACCGTTTTGTCCCTATTGGACCCGGGCTTGCTTCCAGGCCTATTTATTTCCCCTAAGGCCTTTTACGTACCTTTGTTTTATTTCCGGGCCCGTTTATTACCATAAGGCCCTGTACGCAACCTTTTAAACCCATCTGCTTACCTTAGCCGTTTCCCCTGTTTTTGTTTCAGACAGGAAACTTGTGTCGTTCATTCTCTGTTCTCTCTTCCTCACGCTATTGCCAATTTGTCGCCACTGATTCTTTTCGATTGGTGTGTCTTACTCCATACAACCAAACAGTCGCCTTCAGCCCATTCCTTTTTCCACTGTGGATTGTTCGTCAGTTCTGTAGATTGGTGAGGGAAAGGTAGGAACGTGCTTTTCGTATTTTAAATTAGGTTTGCGATTTCTTGTTCTGATAGTGGTTTGATTCAGGTGGATCTGAATCTTGATATCGCGATAAGGGCAAAGGGATTGCCGCCAGTTCATCTGCACGTCAGGTAGGAGTCTACGCCTCGTCTGTTTGATCTGCTATTGGTTGTCTTCGTTGTTCGCGTTTTCTTTTTTTTTTTAATTCTTTCCCTAGTTACTGTGTCTGGTTACTGTGTTGCTTGTTTCCCGTGATTTTCTTTCGTACGCCTTCTGGAGAAGACAATTAGCGGTCATATTATCGCATCCTTTCCCCCTGCTTCTCCTTCCGTTGGGACTGCCCCTTGACAAATGGTAGCAGAGCCGATCTCGTTCCCTCTTCCGAGTGGGCTTGGGCCGTGTTGTGTGTTCATGTTTGGGCCCAAGTCAGTTACGTTTGTGCTCCCCTCGTGAGGACATGAGGTCTATAAGGAGGGGAGATTGTGAGACCTAGCCCGTAGCCCGTAGGGGGGTCAAGTTACCCAATCCCACATCGGAAAGGAGCAGGGGAGGTCTTGGGCTTATATGTGTTGTGTGATGGTATCATTTGTAACAAGATGCATCTTTTGGGCCCTGTGGTTAAAAGCCCAACTGAGCGTTGCAGTTGTGATCCATCACGCACACATACACGTCCGGGCCTGCTGGGCCGAGAGTCCGGGGGCCGAGTCGCGACAGAAACACTCCATACGGGCTTGATATTTCGCCAGACAGTCCATGCCTACGATCACATCCAGCTCTCGGATGTCTAATGGAATCACATCCACAATTGTAACATCGACGTTGCTGAGAATTCCACGAAGTTCCATTGGAATTTGAACCAGAAAATTTTTTCCTGTTGGTATTTCCATTGCCATTAATTTTCAGAGGATAAGACCTTAAAAGATAGGGTCCCGTTCATCGATTGAACTTCGAATCTCGCCTATAGGATCCGCCACTAGTGGTTACGGATGGTTTCTTGGTTTGCACGATCTTTTCAGCTTCAGTCACGGCAACAATCAGTTCTTGCAAATTCTGCACCGGTGTTTTACCAACGATGGTTTTGAGTTCGGTACTCAACCCATCCTGAAATCGTCTCGCAAACTGGTACGGTGTACGATCTTCTTCTAGTGAAAATCGGGACAACTCCTTTAACACTTTCTCATATTCCAGCACCGTACGGGTGCCTTGTTCAAGTTTGTAAAAGCTTGTCGGTGCTCGCTTTTATGGAATCTCGTATAAAATCTTTCGTTGAATTCGTACCAGAATTCTTCCCAAGTTGGTAAACGATTGCCGAATCGCAAGCTAGCAGATGTCCACCATGCGAGGGTTTCTCCCTCAAGTAGGAATGTAGCAATAGCAACCTTGTCATCATTTGAGATACGCAAGAAGAAGGATACTCGGCATAAGGTGTCTATCCACTCATGAGCGGCAGAAGCTCCAGCTGAACCATTGAAATCTTTACATCCTAATTGTCAAACTTCCTTCAAAAATTTTGTAACCACGACGGGAAGTCTCTCGGCTTCCTTATGATGTGCCGGCTGTATAGGTTCAAGTGGAGGATTAGGTTCTTCCACTGGTGCAAGTGCAGGAGCATTCTGAAATTACGCCTCCATACGCTGCTGATTTGCAGCATTTCCTTGTAATACGTTTAAGATTTGTGCCAAGACAGGATCAATGACTGGTGCGGCTGGTGCCTCAGGTTGATTTTCGGGCTCAGCTTGCCCTTCCTGCTCTTTTTGTGCATTCAGCTCCTCTTGCTCAATAGATTGTTGTTCAGCCTGAATCTCAAACCTACCCCGTTGATCCCTTTGTAGCCTCGAGCGTGCTATACTATACGTATACACCTTTATTACTCAACATATAACTAAATATGATAAACAGAAGTGGTACCTAGTGGAGAGGCATGCACCAGACGATACGCATATGCTGGAAAGCAACATACAAATTTTTGAAAATCTCATGCATACATGCAAAGCTATTCTCGGCAATTATATCAACACTCATATATACACTCTCAGAAATCGTCATCAAACATTAAGCAAGCATGGTTTCACACAACATCCATATTCAGCAATACACACCAGCAATCACATACATATACATTCAGCAATACAGGAGTCAAATAGGCACACTCGGCAGCATGCATAAATCAACACACACATTCTCAGCAATGATAAGAAACACAACAAACACTCACCGAAACATATCATGGCATACCAGGCATAAGAATATACACGAACAAACATCACATCAGATTATCATTCTCATCATTTAAATATTACAAATCAATCCCATTTTAGTATTAGTTCATTTTCGATATTAGCTCCTAAGTGAGTGACTGTGTGCGCATGTCCAATTAGCATATAATAAATTATTTTTCCTAAACCATGCTCCGTTACCAAACCTGTGAACAATTCCTAACTATTACTATTTACTTCGATTAAGATCATCACCGCCGTGAAACCCAAATACGCCCAAATGACACCTAGGACCTATCTGAATCTCACCAGGCTTACCATTAACTTCCGATTTTTATAGTATATTTATTTTAATTTTTAACAACAATTGGAGCATGATATTGGACAAATATTCTGGTAACATACAAGTAAATAAAACATCATCGAAATTCTTTAAATTAAATCATTAGGTTCATAACACACAAGTCCCATAGGGATCATCCAAACAATTAGCAAGAAATCCTCCAACATATTTCGGAAATAGCAAGCAAAGGAGGGATCTAAAAATAAACCAGAAAGTAGTCCAATCATTCATGTTATATGCGTAAGTAAACAACGATCAAGTATGCAGATGTGATGCGATATCTCCCTACCGCACAGCTTTGATCTCACACACTGGTACCACGGACAGTGGATGTACCTAAACCTGAAAAATGGTAAAAAATAACGGTATGAGACTACAGGAATCTCAGTAGGGTCGCAGCATCCTAAGATCTGCATAAACCCTAAACACAAATCTCCCAATTCGCATTAGATCATTCCTAAACATTTAAAGGGGATCACGTAATTCAAGAATCATTTAGAAAGTATCAGAAGTACACAGGTAGGTGGAACTCATTAGATTTCTCTCGGTAATGAAGAAGAAAGTCCATCCCCTTCCACCTGTGTTCTCTCGGTAACATACAAGCTAACCAGTAAGCCTAGTAAGTCGTCTTGGCACACAAGGACAAGTCTTCCCAAGCCAGACACGGACTTGGGCATCCCAAACCACACAAGGATAAGGGCTTCCTGCCACACAAGGACAGGGTTTAGTGGTCTTTCCACACAAGGACAAGTCTTCCCATGCCACACACGGACTTGGGCATCCCAAACCACACAAGGATAAGGGCTTCCTTCCACACAAGGATAGGGTTTAGTCGTCTTTCCACACAAGGACAAGTCTTCCCATGTCATACACGGACTTGGGCATCCTAAACCACACAAGGATAAGGGCTTCCTGCCACATAAGGATAGGGTTCCGGCCACACAAGGACCAGACATCCAGCGTGCATATGCTGGGCTTTGCCACCCATCAACTCCCATACCAGTAAGAACCTCTCCTCTCCCTAGGAGCATTAGTGCTTACCCCGAATGGCCACTAGAAAAGGATCCTGACACACAAACACGTACAAGCACACACAAGCAAGTACAAAGTATAATACCACAACAGGGTATCCTCAATCATGTCAGAACACAATCAACATATTCAATTCACATAACATATGCAACTCATTCAATACCTAACTCAAGGCTTCAATATAGCCTATGAGATCTATATCTCAATCCGAAATTCATACTCTCACCTTATAATCAAATCACATGCAATACAACAAGGGCAGGTATCAAAAACATCAAGAAAATATTAGAGGTCTCTGGAAAAACCAATGAGGCGTAGATCTTACCTCTCTTTTCTCTGAACAAGAAGCTACTCCTTTGCCTTTATTAGGTAATTCCGAACCACCTATATTATCACCAGGCAAAGACAAAAACAGACTAAGCATGCATATTCAATAATCAATTGAATACCCTATTTCCTTACCAATTCCCCTCACCAAACCTATTAGAAACCAGTGATCAGATGCTGTAGGTGCCTCCCCCTTGGATGTGTGATGTGATAGCTAGGAACTTAACAAGATTCAACCTGAATTCCCATTCCATTTAACTATGCAAATTTCGTCACTAAACGTAGAGCATAGGACAATTTCGACTTTAAGCATTGAGAAGTTTAAAAGAGGGAAATTCATGATCATACATCATGAATAGATGATAAGAAATCATAAGAACATGCAAAACGACAACAGAAATCAACCGAAGAAAAAAACTCTAGAAACCTAAAAAAAACCTAATGTCGTCACCGATTTTCAACTTAACCTTAGACAAGGAAATATTTATTTTAAAACAACAAAAAATATATGGTTGGAAAGAGGATGAAACAATATTTCCAACAAGATATTATTTGTAGAGATACAGCAAATGATGAAAGAGTTATGCTATTTTGAATTTCAAGAAGATTTGGCAAAAACCTAATTTCGTCGCTGATTTTCAACTTATCTTATAAGAAAGAAATACTAACCTCCTGATAAAAACCCAAATATGGTTGGAAAGAGAATGAAAAGAGCTTTCAAAAAAGCTTTTATTTTTAGGAATACAACCAACTATGAAAGAGTTATGCTATTTTGAATTTCAAGAAGATTTGGCAAAAACCTAATTCCGTCGCCAATTTTCGACTTATCTTATGAGAAAGAAATACTAACCTCATGACAGAAAAAAAACAATTTTTGGAAAGAGGATGAAGAGAGCTTTCCATCATGCTATTATTTTCAGGAATCTGACAAGCGATGAGTGAGTTATGCTGGTTTAAAGTTTCAACGAATTTTGGCAGATATAGGGAGGTGCTAGGGTTTTAGGCTATACGATTTTTGTGTGTTTTCTATGAATGATTTTTGTGGTGGTTGGCTTCTATTTATATAAGATGGTTATGAGATTATAATCCCTATCTTCAAAACTTAATTAAAGTAAGATAATTATCAGAATTAAATTCTGTAATTATCTTCCCCTATTTTTAGGGATTTTAATCTCTAAGGCAATTACTTATCTATAAGGACTTAGATTAAAATGAGTTTATATCAGAATTAACTACCATACCACTCTTACCAATTTCTGTCATCACACATCCTTTCCTTCAGGGAAAAAATCGTCTTTTCACCTGCACTGGCTTCTAGACTTCTAGGACTCAAAATTCGAGGTTTCACAATAAAAGTCTTAAATCACAAGCAACAGGTTACATGATCCTAAACATACAACAGGTTGCATGGTCCTAAACATGCAACACACTAAGTTCATACATTCAAGCCCATACAGATCCAAAAAAGTGCTCAAGGCACGCATCTCATATCATAAACCGAAATCCGAGTCATAAATGCATATCAAACATCAATATTCAAATATCAAGCCCACAACAGATCCATAACAAACAACATAGTATGATCTAACCATGCATAACATAAGAGTATGAAAATGGTAAAACATGAATATGCTAAGCCTTCAAAACGTGCATGTGCAATAGTCCAACGCTAAAACCAACACTTGGAAACTCAACCTCAAGACGATCAGTTACAAACTAACGAACTAGCCTTTGAAAGATCAACAAGAGGGGGAGAGATCAAAGACCTCGGTCGGAGTTATAGTGTTATAAGCATATTCGGTGGAATAGAGGTATACGAAAACACAATTATAAAATAGTTGGATTAAACAAAAATATCGTCCATGCATTCTAATCATGCACTCAAGGAATTTCATAAACAATGAAACATAGTGCATGAGTTATAACACACAAAGCAAATAGTACATCCCAATAGGTTTATAAATTCGCAACACTCATCATAGTCACATGGACTACTATGACCCAAAAACCTATCAGGGTGGATCACCAAGCACTCTCAAGTAACCCCCACTAAATGGAAACTAAGAGCCCATAAGAAGTTAAAATTGTTTTTAAAAATACATATAAATCCCTACTACTAGTGTTATCCAAAATTCAATAAAGAAAACACACTATCACACTATCACACTCAATCACCAGTCCACATATATACATAAATACATAGCCTGCTAAGTCATAGCAAATTCTGGCAGCCCGCTAAATCATAGTAAATTTGGGCATAAACACACAATCCATTCATACAACATCAAAAGGAAGGTAACATTTCCCTTGGCTGGGATTCCATATACCTACCACGCATTGACCAAGCATATTCGTCAATTTCTAGTTGCACCTAGAAAAATATTTATATCGTATGTTTATAGAAAACTAAACTAAAATGCATAAATGATCAAGCAAGCAATCTCAATATTGGTTTCCACAATCTCAAGACATGATTCTCAAGACCTCACAACACTCATAGATGTATAACAAAAGGTTATACTCATCACTAGACTTTACTCAGAACAAAATTGGGCTTAATTGGGGTATTTAGCAAAGTCCAACCAGTCGATGGACATTTTCCAATTATCCTCACAAGGACCGATTGGTCGGTGGGCATTCAGCAAAGATTTGCACAAGGACTAATCGGTCGGTGAGCAGTTCGATCGGTCGGTGCACCATAACTGACTGGTCAGTGGGATCTCGGCATGAATTCTCACAAGCGCTGATTGGTCGGTGTACCTTGACTGACCGGTCAATGGGCTCTCAGCAAGGATGTTCACTTTGGTCATTTTTCTGGGTTTCTCACTACTTTTCTTCCAAATTTTGGTGTCAAATTCTTACTCGATCTGAACACTCTCTACACATACCTTCCTAACACAATATGCCTACCATTCAAAGTCTGAAATCTAAGAACACACTCTCAATTCAAAGGTTTATACTCACCAAGGATACATCAAACACAATCAACATATGCATAAGAGATAATAAGTATAGTTGATGCATAAATCACATGGTAACCACACAATGAACCTAGCATAGTCATCATTTACAATGTTTGTATAGTCTCTATTCAAAACCAAGCATTTGATAACATTTTAATTCCACAAAACAAAGCATTTCCGTTTAAGTGAATGAAATGTAAACTTCCACCTTTTGTCATGTAGATGACTCAACAACAATTCCCTTGTCCTTATCAATATCTCCAACACCGCCTAAGCACACAAACACACTACTAAGAACAAATCGAATTAAAGCAAATAGAAAAGACAAAGCTGAAACAAGCCTAAGACACCCCTAAAACACTCAAATTAGCTCGCAACTCACCCTAACAACACACTAAACTTAAAAACCCAAAAATCCAACAAGAGGATAAATCATCCACTCCTCGCACATTCCACTCAAGGCTCAACATCAAACTTCAAGCTCAACCAACAACTTAATAGGGTTTCTTAGCCCACAAGCATCCTCCACAATACACAATCAATCAAACTCAAGCAAGAAAATTATCAAATTGCATCAGTTTAATCAAAAACACAAAACCTCAATATTACCGAAACTACCATCGAGAACTCTAATCATACACCCATAAATCAATCGTTGATTCCAAACAATCCAATCCATCAATCCATCTAAGAAACATCAAAAGCAGTCTAAAGGAACCAAAAATCAACAAAGAAAATAGGGATTCAGGGCACTTACCACTAAAATCCCCAAAAGTGCCCTATCACCAAGAACAACAAGATTTTAGCTTCTCAATTCGAAACTATCTGTGGCAATCAGTCAGGAAAAGTCAGGAATGTGTTTAGGAACAATACCCAAAGATTTTCTTTGAAAGGAAATCAAAAGGGAAGAAATGGGTTCTTTTAAATGGGAGAAGAGAGAGTAGCATGAGTGAAAGAGGGGAGAGAGACAGGGGAGGGGATGGTGGTGGTTTCAACACTTGAAAATTTTGAAGTATTGGTTTGGGTTGGCCTTTTATATTTCGGGCCCAAAATCCCAGAAAAATCTGAAACAAAACGTTTAAAGGCCCAATATGTCCCAAATGGGATACAAAAATATTTTAAGCCATAAAACATCGAGATTAGCTTTAACTAACTAATTGAGCTCAAGAAATAGTAAATGGGCTTGGAAACAATAATTCGATTTAAAACGGGTTAATCGGCCCAAAAACCCGTAGTCACTCAAAACGGACCCGAAACTAACCCAAACAATTTCTACTGACTCAAATCTCAAACACTTGAACTAGAACACTCACTGAGACAAATAGATGCATACCTAGGCTTCCTGTGATTGCGTCCAACTCACTAGTCATCTTTGGGGTCAAACAGTCCACTTCGGATTCTTTAAGTCAAACTGACTCGGTCAACTGGTCAAAAACTCCCAAGGGAACAATCTAATCGTGCACATTGTATATCAACGCTAACTAGGTACTCAGAGTAATGAGGTCCCACACTCCCTCCCTGAAGGAACAATGTAATTGGAACAACGAATCTCCAACTCACATATAAGGTATTGTCTAGGGAGATTACACACTAGGATTAGCTTATATGTGAGTTGGAGATTCATTGCTCCAGTTGCATTGTTCCTTCAAGGAGGGGGTCCTTACAAGAACCACCTTAGAATACCTCTAAACTAAACTAAACCTTTGAACGATCAGAAATGAGTGTAGTGGGAATTGGATGTGCGTACAAAGGGAGAGAATCAGAAATAAGAACAGAATTCAAGGAATAGAATAAAAGGGAAGCAACAGAACGAATGATCTTTTACTGTTGTATGTGCGCTTGATGAATAGGAGAAGCGGGAATGGCAGTGGAAAAGAATATAGGTTATCTGCAAGGAATAAACTAGGTGGCTAATGACTAACTTATAGATGATAGGGTATTTATATAGCCTAAGCCAAAACTTTAATGGCCTGGAAATCAAACGAACATATCCAAATGCTAATAACCAACCCAAATATGAACGGGTCGGCCCAAAGGCCAACGAAACAATCTAAAAGTCCAAGGCTACTCAAAGCAAGCCCAAAATATGTATTGGGTCCAACATGGTTAAAACTGTAATTTCTATTGTCTTGATTTCCAATTCGGTCGACTGGTCAAACATACACATAGACCATTAAAAACAATGTTGACTAAGCAAATAAACGCTGATTATGTGTTCAGTTACTATATAGTTATACACATGAAAAGTGAGATTAAAGCATGATTTAGAATGTTTTACATGTATCTTCTTTTCTGTTTTTATCATCAATCTCCACACATACTTGATTCTCTTAAATCTCGGCATGGCATGTGCATTAGCATATTTAAAATATTTTATATAAACTGATTTCAAATTAATAAACTTAATACTAACCTTCTTCCTTTCCTTCCCTTCCCTTCAATAATTTCTATATTAGCCCGTTCCACCACGTACTCTTGGTTTATGTACTCAACCTCCTTTTTATTCCTCCTTCCAGGCCTAAATTAGTCCAAAATAAATTACAAGAGCTAAAGCAAGAGAAGTTCTCTCAATAGGAATTAGGTAATCGAGCATGCATCTCCCTTTAGACATGCATTTTCGGTGTTTCTCTTATGACATTTTGCATAATGAATATTGTGGTTGAACAACTGAGTTACTATTCATTTTGTTTGTTTGTTTATGAATAAGATAGAGAAATGATCCCGAGCAACTGAGCTCCATGTGAATTGACTGAAAATTTATGACTATTGATATAGATAAGAGGGAATACTTTGAGATTTAGAAAAATTTCAATATTAAACAAATGGGCCTAGAAAATTTTGAAATGAATTTAAAAGATAAATTAAAATTAAAAAAAATAAATTGATGTTTCATAACTTAAAATGTTAACACTTAAAGAAATTGAAAGACTTGCAAAAAAAAATAATAATTGTACCAAAAATATTATTTTGGACAAAAAGTTACTGACCATGCAGAAACCGGCTAGATTAATCTTCAAAGTCAAAAATAGAAGAGTTTGCCTCCAAAAAGATTTTATCTTATTCGTACCGAATCAGTTCGGTCAGTTGTTAAAGACGATAAATACAAGAAAATCAAAATTGAAAAAAAAAATCATCAAAACGAACACCTCGCGTAACAAATTTGGCGACTACCTTGAAAATGATCTCACAAACATAAGCTCTGTCCAAAACCAACGGTAACTTATAGGTCAACTCTCAGTAACATGTCTGAAATAACGAAGTTTCAAAGATAATATCAAAATATATCTTTTTTACGAGATAATTTTTTATATTTTATTTAACGAATAGAATTTGAAATATTTTTCATTAACAAAATATACTTATTATATAAACATGCATATATTTCATCAATTATTTTTTCTGTCTTATAGCCGCCATAGACTATGGTGTTAAACTAGATGATGACAACCGGTATATTCTAGTATATTCTTATGTCTTCAAAATAATTAGTGGATACACATACCTAAGTTACCCTCTATATAAATTTACAAAGAGATTGAACCCACGCCAAAAGAGACACACCATCTCATTTATTTTTCGTGGCCTCTATCTCTTATTTAGGGTGATCCCGAAATCTAAATTATCCAAAATAATTTAAAATTGAATCAAAATTATTTAAATTTGACTATTAATCAAATTAAAATATCAGTGTGATTTAGACAAACTAACATTTTTTGGATTTGATTATGTCTATAAATATAATTTGGTCAGATTTGAAATATAAAATAAATCAAATTTATCAATAAAATTTTTAAAAAAATAAAAAAATTTCTCATAATTATCATAAAGTCTTTGTAAAAAAGTAACAAGAAAAACATATTCAAACATCTCACAATTTAAAAAGCATGTATTTTTTTAAACTATATTATATTTTTTATTTTATTAAAAAATATTATTTAAATAATGATATTAGGTTTGATTTATCAGAGAACTAAACCAAATAGATTACGTACAAAAAAATTGAATTATATATGAAAATGATCTCATTTATTTAAAATTTTATAAATGTAGTATATTGAAAATTGAAAATTTGGTCTAATCCAAAAATCTAAACATTCACCTCTACTTGTTTTGTATTCCTCCTATTTTATATTAGATTCTGTGTTGTTGATCGGTCTAGTTCGGACAACCCACCAAAACTTCTCATTATTCTCACCCAAGGAAATTAAATTCCATAAATTTCTAAAGTTGTACGGTACTTATACAGATAATAATAATAATAATATAGTAAAAGAAAAGCAAAGAAACCTCCAGCTCACTTACCAATTTTATCAAGAAGAGTTTGGCCATCAATTTGTAATCCATCCCTAGCCAATAAGTTAACTGTAGTGGAGAGGCTTAGGTTAACAAGTGTTGGCATGATTTGGACTTTTGATTATCTAATTTTGACCTTATGGCATATCACAATCATCACATATCCAAATTTTCCCTTAAAAAAAGGAAAAGAAAACCTTTGGTTATGGCCACCCATCTCAACAAACTTGGTTACCAATATGGACAAGAAAACTTTCCCACCACCGCCGCCAATTTGATGATTGGATGGATTGCATTTAGCCCATTCAAGCAAAATACTAAATAGGCAAAGAGGAGTTCCAAGGAGGGGGATTTGCTTTTAAATAACGCTAAACTTTGAAGTTGGATTGTCTTATTACTTAGTAGTTGGTGGGGTGACGTGGCGCACCTAGTATTAAAACCAAAGTTTTTAAAATTGGATTGGACATCCAATTAAGAATTTTATTAAACGTATCTTAAAATTTGAAAAAAAGTATTAAAATAATAATAATAAGTTTACTAATAATGGGTAGTAAATATAAAATTTAAGATGATATCATCGATATAGATAGGTATATAATTAAAAATAATTTTTTTAATTTATTTTAATATTTATTTAGTTATTTTAAAATTTTAAGATATTATTATATATCAAAAAATAATAATATCATTTAATATTTAGATGAGTTGATAAATATATATTTTTATTTTGAAGGGGTTTCAAGTTTGAATCCTATCAATCTCTAATTTATTTCAATTTATTATTAAAATAAAAATATAAAATAAAATTCAATACAAAACTGATTAATCCATGTCCTATTCAATCAATCAATTTATAAAAAATGGATCATGTCAATTAGTTTTGACTCATTTCATTTTCTAATATAATATTTTTAATGAGTGATATCAACCAATCTGGTCCTGATAATTATGATTAAAACTCAGTTTTTTTATATCAATGAACAAGTAGCTCAACATATCTATCATTCATCCTCAAAACGCTTAGAAGATCTTGATTTTGTTATCCAACAAAATGGTTTAGAAGAATAGATATAGAATAGAATCAATAATATAAAAAATTTATTTTTTAAGTATATTAATAATAATAATTTAGTGTACACATAAATTTCCATATTTTTCGGATAATACGGACAAGACAGCACAAAATCACAGCAATTAAAGATAAGAAGATGGACAGGTATCCCCTGTTTCTCGCTCTTAAGTAGTCGTTACCTTTTCTTAAAAAACAAATTATTTTAACAAGGAAACAATAAAAATAGTTGTTTTATTTAGGCAACCGTACATAACCACCGGGGAGTCCCCGACGAGGACAAGGAGCAGTAAATAGTAATGACAGACTGACTTGCGTTCTTGCCATTGCCAATGCACACCGCCACAACGCTTCACCACCAAGTGACCGTTCCATTCATTTATTTCTCTCTCTCTTTTTTTTTTTGTAATTAATTTAAAAAATACTACTCCACCACCAAGTTTTCCTAAAACTCCTTGTGTCTCCTTGATTGACCATTCATTCCATTATAAATTAACTATTTCTTCTTCCGTTACTGTACCTGAGGGGAGGAAAAAGGACCCAATAAGTCATCATCCTCTATATGTCCGTCTTCTATCTTTCTCTCTGGAGAGCTATGATGGGTCACAGATCCTGCATCATCGGTTGTTGTCTGTTGTTCTGTCTCTAGAACAACTTGGTTTCTGTTTTTGGGGTGGCGTTTTCTTATCTGGTCAGTGATTGCCCTACCCATATTTTGTTTTTTGTTAGTTTGTTCTGCGATTATCTTTTTTTCTAAGGGTTGTTGTTCCGGTTGCAGGATCTTGAAGGGCAATCTGGTTTCTTGAAGGAGAATCAAACTGTTTGGGAAACCGAGGTAAAGTTCTGGCCTTTGATATTTCACAACGTTTTTTTTTTCTTGCCTTTTGTGGTATGTTGATTTATGTGGATCTTGTGAGGGATCTAAAGCTTCGTGTTTTTGGATTTTGCCTAGCTTTTCTCAGAAAGCAATAGACTTCCTCTTATTCTTTACTTCCTTGTGTGGTTATCATCAACTAGAAGTAGAACCCAATAAAAATCTGCTCCTAGTTTCTGTTTCAATTACTTTGATTCAGTCAAGTGATTTATGAGAGTGATTGGGTATTTAATTAAGTCGCTGATTGAGGTGGTAAGTGTTGATTTTTATCTGCCTTCAAAATCCTTGTAGTTGTCACTCCATGTTGAACTTTAAGCATTTTCTGTCACCTATTCTTCTGCGATAACCTGGTACCTAGTCTATTATGCTTGTGGCTTTTGTCCAAGAAACTGAAATTGTTGAATCCTAGAGTTTAGGGTGTCGGGCATTCTTGCTTTGTTGCTGATTATGAACAACATTTTTGTGTAAGTGAGGGCACTCTTGATTTGCCCTTTTCTCTTTGCTATCTGTTTGGGAAGGAATTTTGATTGGATTCCTATAGATTTACAGTGAAAAACTTGAGAAAGGCGGTAGAAATGTCTCAAATTTCATGATCAGAAGTTGAATGTTGTTTACTTGCTATTACATTATGCTGCTTCTTTCTATGATAGCTGTTTGTGATAATGAAGAATAGATCCGAATTTCATACCATTATATTATATTAAAAATCTCATTATGCAGAATTTTAATTTTGTGTCCTGTTGTTTTGCATGTGAAGTTTCTCTTCTTTTGTGCAAAACTCAACAAAGTTTTGTGAAGTTTCCAACTAGCATTGGTACCATTTTCCGGAGAAATGACGGGAGGCAATAGCGATAATCCGTTGCTTCGTTCTTCTGTGGACGAGAATTGTCTTCCTTTTCAGATCAATGCTTCAAATCAGCTGCAGCTATTTGGTAATTATGAGCTTTCCATCTCTTTCAGTTATAAAATATGTAGACTATAGTGTGTAGAAGTGCTTGCTTTTACTGTTGTTGTCCTGCTGTTACTGGAGATGATATATATTTTCCATCGTCATTCCCTTTGTTGAATGGTTTTCTCTTTTGCCGATCGCAGCTCCAGCTGGACGCGGAGTTGATCCGGTGAATTACTTCGGGAATGAGCATACTACCCAGGTACTTGGGGTGAATAAACGAGGCAGGGAAACACAAGATTTTGTTAGACAGCAAAAGCTTCATATCTCCTTGAATTACAACATGTGTCAAGATGAAGTTGATAGGTCGGCAAGCATTCCAAACTCCAACCCTGTCTCAACTGGCTTACGCCTATCCTATGATGATGATGAGCGCAACTCATCTGTGACTTCTGCCAGTGCCAGTATGGGAGCACCTTCAATTATGCTGACCCTCTGCGAGAACATCGGGTCTGAGCTTGAGAGGCAAAAGGAAGAATTTGATCAATTGATCAAAATCCAGGTACTGCTTGACTTCCTCAGGTTGTGGTATACAAAACAATCGTCAATAAATTGTACTTGGAAACCTGAATCTGTTGCATGCTTAAGCAGGAAGAGCATTTGGTCAGGGGGGTTAGAAACATGAACCAGAGACATATTGCTTCCATCCTTGCTTCCATTGAGAAGGGTGTTAGCAGTAGGCTGCTGGAGAAAGACATAGAGATAGAGAACATGAATCGAAAGAACAAGGAATTGATGGAGAGAATAAAGCAGGTGGCTATGGAGGCTCAGAATTGGCATTGTAGAGCAAAATACAATGAATCAGTTGTCAATGTGCTGAAGAAAAACCTGCAACAGGCAATCTCACAGGGTGCGGAGCAGCAAGGGAAGGAAGGGTTTGGAGATAGTGAGCTGGATGATACTGCCTCATACGTGGATCCTAACAACTACCTGCAACTTGCCGGTGGGCCTTCAAAAACTTTCCCTCACAACTACAATGGGTCATCAGAACACACGACCTGCAGAGCATGCAAATCAAAGGAGGTGGCTATGTTGTTAATGCCTTGTAGGCATCTTTGCTTGTGTAAGGACTGTGACATGTTTATCAATGTTTGTCCAGTGTGCCAGTTGCTCAAAACTAGCAGTTTCCAAGTGTACTTGTCCTGAATCAAGTAAAAGTTACTAGAAAACTGAAAAAGGTTACGTGGTGTTACAACTGAAATGTATGATGTAAAAGAGCAACAACTTCTTGAATTTCACAAAATGAAATTCAGAGTAAAATGTGTACTGTGAATTGAGTGCTGCTAGTTTTCCAGTAGGGTTAACAAATATATTAAAAGCTTAACTGTTGTATTCTTCTTATAGGCCAAGGGTAGCAAATGCACAGTTGATGCTGTCAATTGCTCAATAACGCTTACTGACCAATAGATACATACCTATTTACAGTGTAAATAGTTCAGAGTAATATCATGACAAAAGAGTAGCAAATACACAATCAGATAAGGCCGACGACTATAGCCAGGAATAGCTGATTTCTTAGATTCTTCTTCTATTGTCCACGCGAGGTTTCTTGGATACGGGCCCCATTTGTAGGTGCTCCGTGCTTGATTGAATCTAAAACATAAAACAATTGCTCAGTTTTTAATCAATCCTAAACGCTTGGTAAAGGACATGGAAGATAAATGTTGCCCTACAGTTACAGGGAGGGGGGAGGGGTTTCACCTTGTTGAGTTTTTCCCTCACCGATCTAACTGTCTGATTCATAGATTGAGATTGAAAATAATCCTGCCAACAATCACAAAGAATCAACAACAATACGGACATCAATCCAAGTCAGTGCCAATGTGTAAATAAAATACATAGATGGCAGGCAACAATAAGCCTACTAGCAGAAGTTAATTCAACATAGGACTCATAAGAAAGTTTTTCAGATGCCAACCTGGTCAGAGGAAACTCTAGTGAGAGGAGGATCATTTCTCTGAGAAGAACGTTGTATTTGTCCGGAATCCCTACGTGAAGCAAACCCATATTATCATTCAAGATCGTCCAATCATGACTGCTTGTGTTATGTGCCCACAACTTAGAACAGTGAAACAAAATCAATTTATGAAAATACCCCCAGTAAAAGTCCCCATATAATCTATTCAATTGTAGTGATTTAGGTGCTCTTCAACTCTTAAGACTATTTTATTGGAAAGACAGATCAACTTTGTGGGTTGCAGCAGCCGTCAAACTCATATTAGGACCACCATTATAAGAAAACACCGATACATAAGATGAGGACTTTCACTAGGTACATAAACTGCTTACCAAGTCAGCTCAAAGTTGGGTTCCAGCGGACTATAGTCAGTCTGAGGCAAAGGATTTACAAGCAAAGCAGCACTGCTTGAAGCGCCGGAAGACTGTTGTAGCTTTGGCCACTTGGATCTCCCAGCTAAAATGACCAAAAACAGTAAGAATCACCACAACAATCATGCCATAACAGGGAATTACCAAGTTCTCAAACACTCACGATTATTTAATCTCGCCAAGACTTCTCTTCTCCTCCCTTCTAACTTATCTTTAGCGTCATCTAGGGTCTCGAACTGCGGCGCATACGAGACCTGCAACCGGTTCCCTAAAAAAACATAGTCGTCCAATTTCCTTTTGGCAAACCTAATCAAATTAAGATGCTCATAATCAGTCCCACAAACAAAACACAAAACAGCAGGTGATTAGATGGTTAACAAAGAGCGCAATTTCGAAACCACCTAGCGTTGCTGACCAAACGGAACTTGATCCAGTAAACATCAGTGAACTGCTCACACTCTTCTGCATCCATTGGTTTAGAACTATAAATTACGAAAGCAACAGTTGGCGGAATTACTGACAAGGGCCTATAAATTGAAACCCAAAACCTAAAAAAAGAAAAGGAACCGTGGGATTGTAAAGAGAACTTACTTACTCTTCAACGTCTCCATAAGAAGCGAAGAGTTTAAGCAAATCCTCTCCGCATCCCAATGCTGGTACGTTCCTGACGATCAAGTATCTGCGCCAAAGAGAGAAAAGGATTTCGATCAAACGAAGGCGCTTCATTGTTTGATGGGTCTAGGAGAAAAACAGGGACACACCTCGATTCATCGCAGACGGTGTAAACGCGAACCGCCGGAGCATCGTCTCTGTAGCGAGGCATGTTTGCTGATCGACGAAAGTATGAAGAAGAAGTTTATTTATGATCACAGTTCCGAAGATAATCTACATAAATGGGCTAGTTTTTTTAAGAGGTCAGCCCAAAATAGATTATGAATGTGTTGACCTAATAGTGCTATCCCATATTTCAAACAATAGAGAATGATTCACTCTTATAACAAGTCAATTCTATGATCTTCTCTGTACTTCTATTAAAAATTAACTAAAGTTATTGTTGTGTAATCATGAATTACCTCTCTTAATTGTACAATAGTCCCAATTAATAAGTGAATTAAATCGGTTCCCACAATAAAACTAATTTAAAATAATCAATCAATCTAATTCAACATTCTAGTTAAATAAACCAAATAGTTTCATTGAATAAATTATAACTAAGATCTAGCTATACTAAATAAAATGTAAGACCTCATCCCTATGAGTACCTAGTTAGCGAGACAGTATAGTGAGAGTGTCTGATTTTGGTCCGTTGTGAGCAGTTGACCAATTTGACTAAGGTTGACCAGTTTGACTGAGTTGACCTTTGACTTGAGAGAGTTGACCATTGGCCCGAGAGTGACCTTTAGGGTGGACATAGTCTTAGAAAGCCTAGGTGTGCATCTAGGTGTCTTAACGAGTGTTCTAGGTCGAGTGTCGATGTTTGAGTCAATAGAAATCGAGATTTGCCGATTTCGGGTCCGTTTTGAGTGAATAGGGCCTTTTGGCCCAAAAAAATCCGTTTTGGGCACATTAGTTATTTTCCAGGTCTGATTACCCATTTTTTAGCCCAATTTATTATTTAAACCCATTTTCTCGTTTATTGATTTTAAAACCCGTTTTGACCCATTCAGGGTATATCGGGCTTTTAAAACGTTTTAATTGAGTCTTTCCAAGATTTTGAGCCCAGGGTATAAATACCCAGCCAGAACCTGACACATAAACTTCCTAAGTGTCAGAATCAGCCCCATTAGCCCTAGCTTTCCTTTTCTCTCTCCCATTTTTCCTCTCCCGTTTTCCCTCTCAATAACCTCATTCGTTTTCCATCAATTTTCTTCCAACGAAAACCACCGAGCATCAATCCTAACCACTTTCCTAAGGTTCCTCGGGCGATTTCCATTGCTAGTTGTCACTTGACGAGCTGTGATCGATCAGTTTTCCGTTTCAGGGTATTTTTGGGGATTTCATGGTAAGCGCCATAGATCTTCGTTTCTTTCATCAATTTTTGGTTCCGATCGTTCCCTGTCGATATTTCTAAATTGGTTTGGTGGTTTTTGTTCTCCCAAAATGTCCCCTGATCGGTGGGTGTGATTTTTGTGTTCAATGCCATTTTTGGTAATTTTGGGTGTTTTGTGTTTTCAATAGAATTGTCGTTTCTATACGCTTCTGATGCTTAGGTTAGTTTATTAGTGTGCTATGGAGTGTGTTTGTGGATTGAGAAACCCGATTGTGCAATTGGGTGAGCTTGTGGATCGATTTTGAGACGTGTGATGGCTTGTGTGAGGTATAGGCAATTAACCCGTCGGTTGGTTTTCTGGAATCCTAAGTTACGAGCATATTGTTAGTGTGAAGTGTTTGCTTGTGAGAGCATCATTGGGGCCTTTAGGCTTCATTTTTCAATTTCGAGTCCTTTGTCATTTTTGTTCGAGTTTTTATGCTTATGTGTTTAGGCAATGCTGGTGTTGTGGAACCCCGTCCTTTCGAGTGCTTAGTCAGCGAGAGAGGACAATTAGCATGGCTAGAGTGGTCGACGTAGAGCGTTTGATTAGTCAACTGAGTTAGCTGACCTGAGTGTCATTAATAGCTCGGATACAGTCATAGGAAACCGTAGTGTGTTAAGTGGGTTAGAGGGTGTTTTGAGGTTGAGTCCGGCGGAAATTCTATTTTATTATCTGGAATCTGTAAATGCATTCTAGGTCCGTTTTGAGTGACCATAAACCTTTGAGCCGATTTTGCCAAAAACGAGCCTGTTCACTAATCACCGTGTCCAATGTCATTTCAAGAGTCAGAAACACTATTTTTAGTTCTCAAGTATATTTTGCATATTTTTGGGTGCATCGGGACATTTTAAAACATATTTTGAATTTCAGGATTTGCGGGCCCCATATCGGGTCGGCCGGGCCCATAGGCGGACCAGCCCACTTTCCTTTTTTTCCTTTTCTTCCCTTTTTCCCCCTTTTCTCTCTTTTCTCTGGCTTCCCACGACACCACACCAGAAACCAGAGTTTTTCTTCTTCTTCTTCTCCCCTTTTGAAAACCCAAACCTCCAAAACACAATTTCTTCCAAAATTGATGAAAAATTGAGTTTTCTGCAGCAATTCTGAAACCCTTTGTGTAACTTTTTGCTGAGGTTAGCTGTTCTTGGGGTGGTTTCGACAGGGTTAGACTCTGAAAGGAAAAATTCAAAATTTTGGGGTAAGTTTCTGATTCCTTTGCATTTATGATGAAAAATTGGTTATATTGGTGTTTTGTGATGTTGTGGAAGATGGATTTGTAGTTGGTTTTGCTTGGTTTTGTAAAGTTTGTATTGTGGGAATCAGATATTGGGATTTCTTAAGGTTTTGGAGAATGTGAACTCTGATTTTGTTTCTGTGAGGACTCGCTCCCGGTAAATGGGAACCTCACCGCCATGCAACTTCGATCAACCTAACTCGTGAATCAATCAAAAGTACATAAGTCTTAGTTAAATTTTTAAAACTAATATTCTCAAAACTGCGTACAAATTTGAATTTTATTAAATTGATACAAGCATGACACGTTTTATAAAACACTCGGCAATAAACAACAGAGTAATCACAGACACTCAGCGAAAGTCTTAAGTCGCATGCAACAGGTCACACGGCCCCAAACATGCCACACAACAAGTCCATACACACAAGCCCTTAAGATCATTAATAAGTATTCAAAGCACACATCATATATATCAATCTATTTTCCAAATTATCCATGCATATTCATAACCAATTTCCAAAATAAATTCACAAACAATTCACATTATTTATCATGTTTTATTACATGCATAAGTTTCATAGTTCACAAGATAAAACAGAACATGCCGAGTCTCCAAAACGTGAATATGCACAAGTCCAGCCCTATGAAAGACACCGGGAAAACCTCAACAAAGCTTGGCTATGAAATCACGATCTAGCCCTGAAAAAAAAATAAAGGGAGGGGGTGAGATCTAAAGACCTCAATGGGAGTTACCGCGTCATAAGAATATCCGTTAAAATAAAGACATTTACTAATTCAGTTTAATAAACATTTATTTCAAACATACTTGAAATCCATGCCATCTATCATGCACCCAACAACATCCATGACAAATATGTATAACACATGCCTCACAGAACATTCTGCAATTCAGTTAAACAAATAAATTCAAATCAAGTTTCTCATCAGTTCACTTGGCTACTATGCCAAAACTCATCGGGGCGGATATAAAACACTTGTGAACCACCCCCGCTAAAGGGTAATCCAAAAGCCCATTGACAGTTAACATTTTCATTTCTGTAAAAAAAAAATAGATATATAAGTCACAAAACCCCCTACTGTCAATGTTATCCATAATTGAATGGAGAAAACAATCTATCACATTCAATTACCAAACATGCATGCACAATGAATTCACAGCCGGCAAGGACAATCCAGTCCCAAGTGTCCTGCTAAGTACGTTAAGCTAGGCACACATAACACAAACCATCCATACTACTCCCATCAATAAGTGACATTCCCCTCAGCTAGGATTCCATCAACTTACCTTGTTTGGCCAAACCCATTCGTCAATTCCATTTGATTGCAGAAATATATATATATATATATGTCTTTGTATTAAAATATGTAATGCATGGTATGCTCAATATCTGATCCCACCATAGGACTTTCTCCCACTCAGATAAGCCACTTGGTTTCAATAATTAATCGCAAACATATCACATAAAAATCCACACATTACAGGATATGATTTAGAAGAAAGAAAAATTTGGTTTGCACTACTTTAGAGGAGTAGTCAATTACTTATTGTTGGTCAAGATTTCTCTGTTTATTTTTCACTTGAAGTAGTTGATTACCTCCAGGAATAATCAAATACTTACTGCTGGTTACATACCAACATTTGCATTCCACTCTCAATAAATTTTATGGCTCAAAACTCACAACAATTTTAGTTTAGACACAACTCAACAACCAGAATATACTCCTGGCCATTCATGCACACAAATATTGCAACCACATTCCCACCATGCATAAGAGTTCAAATATATATTTTCTGCACACAAACATGGCAAGCAATATTGTGAGACCCAGCCCGTAAGGGGGGTCAGGTTACCCAATTCCACATCGGAAAGGAGCGGGGGAGGTCTTGGGCTTATATGTGTTGTGTGATGGTATCATTTGTAACAAGATGCATCTTTTGGGCCCTGTGGTTAAAACCCCAACTAAGCGTTGCAGTTGTGATCCATCACGTGCACATACACGTGCGGCCGCTGGGCCGAGGGTCCGGGGGCTGGGTTGTGACAAATGGTAGTGGAGCTGATCTCGTTCCCTCTTCCGGGTGGGCTTGGGCCGTGTTGTGTGTTCACGTTTGGGCCCCCTTGAGTTTGGGCCCACGTCAGTTACGTTTGGCTCTCCTAATGAGGACACGAGGTCTATAAGAAGGGGAGATTGTGAGACTCAGCCCGTAGGGAGGGTCAGGTTACCCAATCCCACATCGGAAAGGAGCGGGGGAGGTCTTGGGCTTATATGTGTTGTGTGATGGTATCATTTGTATTAAGATGCATCTTTTGGGCCTTGTGGTTAAAAACCCAACTAAGCGTTGCAGTTGTGATCCATCACGCGCACATACGAGGGTCCGAGGGACGGGTCGTGACAAATATCATGATACTAACATGAGTATCCAACATATTTTTAAGTAATGCCTTTATTCAAAAAAAATCATGCAATTCCAGATTTTTAGATTACGCAAATCAAATCATTTCGCATACGCAAATGAAACTTAAACTCTCACCTCTTAACCCGTAGACAATACACTTACAGCCACCCCTTTGCCCTTATCAACTGTCTGAGAACCACTTACAAACAGAACAAGAAAATTCAAGCTCAACGCAAACCTAAACCAGAAAAATTTCAAATCAAAAATCTGATTCTTGTGACCCCCTTCTAATTCATTCTATAATTCTCAAACAAACCTTAAACACTCATACTTCAAAGCTTCCTAACTCAGGGAATTAACCTCTGTGAACTCATATTACAAAGCATCAACAATCAAACCAGAATACATAACCAAACTCAAGTCTACGCGAATCGACAGCATAATCGCCTACCGACGTACTTCGCAACCTCAATCGTACTTAATTACATCCTCAAATTAAAGGGAAACAAAATCAGAGTTCACATTCTCCAGAACCTTAAGAAATCCCAATATCTGATTCCCACAATACAAAATTTACAGAACCAAGCAAAACCAACTACAAATCCATCTTCCATAACATCACAAAACACCAATAAAACCAATTTTTCATCATGAATGCAAAGGAATCAGAAACTTACCCCAAAATTTCGAATTTTCCCTTTCAGAGTCTAACCCTGTCAAAACCACCCCAAGAACAGCTAACCCCAGCAAAAAATTACACAAAGGGTTTCAGAATTGCTGCAGAAAACTCAATTTTTCATCAATTTTGGAAGAAATTGTGTTTTGGAGGTTTGGGTTTTCAAAAAGGGATAAGAAGAAGAAGAAAAACTCTGGTTTCCGGTGTGGTGTCGTGGGAAGCCAGAGAAAAGGAGGAAAAGAGGGAAAAAAGGGAAGAAAAGGAAAAGAAGGAAAGTGGGTTGGTCCGCCTATGGGCCCGGCCGACCCGATATGGGGCCCGTAAATTTCAAAATTCAAAATACGTTTTAAAACTTCCCGACGAACCCAAAAATGTGCAAAATATACTTGAGAACTAAAAAATAGTGTTTCTGGCTCTTGAAACAACATTGGAACCAGTGAGTAGTGAACGGGCTCGTTTTTTGGCAAAATCGGCCTAAAGACTTATGGTCACTCAAAACGGACCTAGAACGCATTTACGGGTGTATGATAATGAAATAGAATTTCCCCTGGACTCAACCTCAATACACACTCTAATCTCACTTAACACACTACGGCTTCCTAAGACTGTATTGGCGCTATAAACGACACTCAGGTCAGCTCACTCGGTCGACTAGTCAAACGCTCAACATTGACCACTCTAGCCATACTAATTGTCCTCTCTCTCGCTAACTAAGCACTCTAAAGGACGGGGTTCCACAGTTTCCCTTGACTTTGAGGATGTAATTAAGTGCGATTGAGGTTGCGTAGTACGTCGGTAGGTGATTATATTGTCGATTCGTGTAGAATTGAGTTTCGTTATGTATTCTGGTTTGATTGTTGATGCTCTGTAATATGAGTTCACAAAGGTTAATTCCCTGAGTTAGTAATCTTTTAAGTATGAGTGTTTAAGGTTTGTTTGAGAATTATAGAATGCGTTAGAAGGGGGTCACAAGAATTAGATTTTTGGTTTGAGATTTTTCTAGTTTAGGTTTACGTTGAGATTGAATTTCTTGTTCTGTTTGTAGGTGATTCTCAGACAGTTGATAAGGGCAAAGGGGTGGCTGTAAGTATATTGTCTGCACGTCTAGAGGTGGGAGTTTAAGTTTCATTTGCGTATGCAAAATGATTTGATTTGCATAATCTAAAAATCTGGAAATGCATGATTTGTTTTGAATAAAGGCATTACTTAAAATATGTTGGATACTCATGTTAGTATCATGATATTGCTTGCCATGTTTATGTGCAGAAAATATATATTTGAACTCTTATGCATGCAGGGAATGTGGTTGCAAGATTTCTGTGCATAAATGGCCATGAGTATATTCTGGTTGTTGAGTTGTGTATAAACTGAAATTGTTGTGAGTTTTGATCCATAAAACTTATTGAGAGTGGAATGCAAATGTTTGTATGTAACCAGCCTTTGTGTTTGTTGATGCAAGGATATAGTTTTGTGTCTGGTTTTATGATTTGGAAGTGAGAATTGGTGTGTGCATTGTAACCTTGAAGTGTATGGCACTTGGTGCCCTGTTTTTGGTGTCAAAAGCCAGCAAAACACCTTCAATAGCAGTGGGTTGGCGATTACTCATATTGAGTAGTCGATTTTCTACTGTCAACGAGTCAAACACATGTGTCGACAGCAGTAAGTAGTTGATTATTCCAGGAGGTAAGCACCTACTTCGAGTGAAAAATAAAACAGAGAAGTCTCGACCAACAGTAAGTAATTGATTACTCCTCTAGAGTAGTGCAAACCAAATTTTTCTTTCTTCTAAATAATACCCTGTGACGTGTGGATTTTTATGTGATATGTTTGTGATTAATTATTGAAACCAAGGTCCTATAGTGAGATCAGATATTGAGCATACCATGCATTACATGTTTTAATACAAAGATATATATATATATTTCTGCAATCAAATGGAATTGACGAATGGGTTTGGCCAAACTAGGTAAGTTGATGGAATCCCAGCTGAGGGGAATATCACTTATTGATGGGAGTAGTATGGATGGTTTGTGTTATGTGTGCCTAGCTTAATGTACTTAGCAGGACACTTAGGACTGGATTGTCCTTGCCGACTGTGAATTCATTGTGCATGCATGTTTGGTAATTGAATGTGATAGATTGTTTTCTCCATTCAATTATGGATAACATTGACGGTGGGGGGGTTTTTTGACTTATATATCTATTTTACAGAAATGAAAATGTTAACTGTCAATCGGCTTTTGGATTACCCTTTAGCGGGGGTGGTTCGAAAGTGTTTTATATCCGTCCCGATGAGTTTTGGCATATTAGCCAAGTGAACTGATGAGAAACTGGATTTAAATTTATTTATTTAACTGAATTGCATAATGTTCTGTGAGGCATGTGTGATACATATTTGTCATAGATGTTGTTGGGTGCATGATAGATGGCATGGATTTCAAGTATGTTTGAAATAAATATTTATTAAACCGATTTAGTAAATGTCTTTATTCTAACGGATATTCTTATGACGCGGTAACTCCCACTGAGGTCTTTAGATCTCACCCCCTCCCCTTATTTTTTTTTTCAGGGCTAGATCGTGAATTCGTAGCCGAGCTTTGTTGAGGTTTTCCCGGTGTCTTTCATAGGGCTGGACTTGTGCATATTCACATTTTGGAGACTCGGCATGTTCTGTTTTATTTTGTGAACTATGAAACTAATGCATGGATAATTTGGAAAATGGATTGAAATATATGATGTGTGCTTTGAATACTTATTAATGATCTTAAGGGCTTGTGTGTATGGACTTGCAGTGTGGTATGTTTGGAACGTGCTATGCTTGTATCAATTTAATAAAATTGAAATTTGTACGTAGTTTTGGGAATATTAGTTTTAAAAATTTAACTAAGCCTTGTGTATTTTCGATTGATTCACGAGTTACGTTGATCGGAGTTGCACGATGGTGAGGTTCTCATTTACCGGGAGTGGGTCCTCACAGGTGTGGTCGATAAGGGAAAAGGTATTGTTATGGACAATCTTGAAGTTGACCTATTAGTATTATGTGTTATGATATGTCTGCTGGCGATGGTGATCCAAGTGGCGATGACTTATATATGTTGTGTGATGAGATCATTTGTTACAAGATATATATTTTGGGTTATGTGAATAGAAACCCAGCTGAGCATTGTAAATATGATCCCACATGCCCACATCCATGTCCGGATACACTGTGCTACAGTTTGGGGGTCAGGCCATGACAACACCCACTCTTGTTATTGTCTTTTCAGGGCTAGTTCGAGTGTCCATGTTGCAACCTTCTTTTTGAGGTCGAGGGTGCCAATAAGTCATAGGACTGAATTACTACATATGACACATTTGGAAATTCAACATACTCTTTTGTATTTTAGATTTTGATACGCATGCTCGTTTTTATAATGTATGTTTGCTTATTGATTGTTGATATTGTGATCCCTTACTGGGCTTTGGTATATACTTGCTATTAGATATGCATGAATTCTTTTGAGATTATGATATATTGGATGAGTATGATGAGTATGGTGCTTTGGGCATACATTTGATCCTTTGGGCTTGCGGTTTATAGACCTATTGATGTGTTGTATATTTGAGGTTGTATGGCCTACGGTATGATGATTCAAGTCTTCTGCTGTTTGTGTGTGCTACTCTATGGTATGATATGATATGCCAAGATTTTTAGTAAGTTACATGTTCTTTTTTAAAGAAAAAGGAAATTCAAATTTATATACATTTTACATCATTTTGGAAAAAAAGATTTTCATTTTAGCTATTCAAATTTATATACATTTTACATCATTTTGGAAAAAAAGATTTTCATTTTAGCTATTTGTGGTTTTAACTGTACTACAAGTTGGACCAATTAACACTACATAATTAACACTACATAGTAGTGAAGAGCCTATTTACTGATTTTGGATCCTCAGAGATTACCTAAAAAATAACAACACATACAATTAGATTTTATAACTCAATCCAAAACTACTAATAATTTATAGGACAATCCGAGAGTTGAACTACCCCAAACTTGTTGCCGCTCTTGAAATCCTTCCTTTCTCACTGGTTGATGATCAAAATTAGGATGTGAGAGAAATCACTAAAAAATAACAAGATTACCGGTCCTTTATTAAAAAAAAAAAACAAGAGTACCCGTCCATTGGTGGGACAGGAAACACATTGGATAGCCCACGATATGTCCTCCGAGTGATTAGAGTTGGGGTATGAAATCTTCTAGAGGTCGGTAGATTTAGTTTAATTCCCAGCAAACTTTCTCAGTAACCAATGGAGATGAAGATGGAGGAGTTGTCGGGTTTCGCACAAGTCATCAAGTGAATGAAGAGATGATGCCATTATAAGTGTTTTAGGCCTTTGTTTCTTTTTTCTATTTACTTAGTTAGGAAATCGTGTTATTATTCTATTCTGTTGTTTGTTTTGATAAGATGACCTGCCTATATCTTGGTATAATCTCTGACTTTTTATCCAATTTTATTCACTTTATATATCATATATATATATATATATATATACACGATGTAAAAAAAATACATTTTTTTATATAATTTATCAAATACATCCAAGTAGATTTCTCTCTCAACTCACTCACGTGAGGCGACACGTCACTCGGAACTTGTAGTCTTTGCTTAGGACTAAACTCGTGCGTCCTAAATCCTAAACACCGTCATAGACAAAGATAATACTAAAAACTAATATTCTCCGCAACAAATTAGGATAACATCTTAATCCTAAACACTGACATAGACAAAGTTTTGTGGTTTCTTTATCTTTGTAAACTCTCTCACTCGTCCTTATATATATTATGCGAGTATACGTACCTTAAGCAAACCCTAAATCCAGAAAACAAAAATCCTTGTTGGTTTGCAAACTTAAGCAGGTGTTCTTTTTCGTCTTTGCTATGAAGAGTCTTGAAGTGTACGTATTAGCATCATGGCTTCTGTTTTGTCTGCTTGCGATAGTGAGGACGATCCGACTGTTTATGCTTGAAAGCCGGCGAAGAAGAAAAGAACGGATGGTTGGATATTGCATCAGGAAGCTTCCTTCCTATGTGTTTACTGATCAGAAAAAAAGTGGGAATGATTGTGCTATTTGTTTGAACAACTTCGAGGTGGGCGATATCTGTAGAATGTTGCCTGCATGTCATCACAGTTTTCACGCTCTTTGTGTGGATCCTTGGCTTGTGAAGGCGAAGAGTTGTCCAATCTGTAGGTCCGATGTTTGCTTAAGTCCATACAATGCATAACTGTGCTATGTGGTTGCTCTTACTGTGCTGGTTCTGCATCAGATCCCCCTTGTGGTGCCATGCTTTAGTATCAATAAGATGGTGCAGGCTGTATTGGAATAATTCTTGTAATAATGAACAATTCTTCTTCAGATTTTTATAATATAGGAGGTATTAGAATCTAATTAAAAATCGAGATAATCAACGATATTACTGGGTCTCGAACCTAAATTCTTCTTTTTGTTCTTTTAATTCTTCTTCTAAATAAGGAATATTCAATCCACGTAATAAGTCTGCACATCCCTCGAGATTAAGTCTGAAATTAGCATCTTTGCACTAACAAGAATTCTCTTCTAACTCACGCTCTAGTATATCTTGGTTTTTTAAGACTCCATGGTGGCTGGTTTCTAGTGTTGGCAAACTCTCATTTTCATAGCGTCGTTCATATAAGGGATTTAATTAAAATTTTATATATTTTTTTAAAAAATAAAATATTTATTTGACTACAAAATTAAAACGAATCACTCTTATCTTAAGTGGTTTTATAAAACTATTTTTTTTATTCTTTAAAATTAATGGTTCTGTAACACCAAAATATATAATTTTGTATATCAAATGCAAGGTTAATGCTACAAGATAATTGAAAAAGGCAAATCCAGTGATGAGCTCTCGACCCGCTTCTTCTCCTCACTCCCCTACCCACCCCACAATCATCCTCCAACCCTCAATCCTCCTTCACCACGCCCACCCCCTACTTCTCTAGCCAAATCCCAAACCACTCGCCCATCCCAACCTTCCTGCCCTCCTGGGACGACCCGCAAACCTTCTCAGTGGAACCCCAAGACTATCTTTGAGCGTGATAATTTTATCAGTTATTTTATCTCTAGTATCCCTGAGGAATGGAACACTGATGATTTGTTCAGGGTCATTAACGACAGTGCGATTCGGATTTGTTCGTTTCCTGAGGTTGGGTGGACATCTGAAGGAGCTGAATAGAGTCAAGGTGATCAATAATAACCTATTTGGTCAATGCAAAAATCGGGTCAGCATAGCCAGATTTCAATCCAGGAAGAATGTCAGTAAAAACTCTTTCAAGCCAGTTTTTGCGGGTCAGAACTCTCCTTTTTCTCTCAGAAACTCAGCTTAGAAGACCCGGCCTGTACCGAAAGTAAATCCTAGGAAATTTGTCGATGGTAGATCATATGCTGAAGTGGTTAATCCTAAAGTCCAAGTCATTCCAGTTGTGGAATCTGAAGTCCAATCTTTGCTGGCTTTATAGAAGTGTGTTGGGTACTACTAGGGATAATATCATTAATCTGGATCTTGTCCCCAAACATGTTGAAGTTAAAGGCATGGGAGGGGATACTTTTCTCCTTACTTTTCCCTCGGCAGCTGAGATGAACAAAGAGTTTATAGAGAGGATGGGCTTCTGGAATTCTCTCTTCTCAGATTTTCACCCTTGGCGCCTGGAGGATGTGAGTCATCGGAGGTATTGTTGGATTAAGGTTGTGGGAGGGGTTCCTCTCCACACTTGGTATGAAGAAGGCTTCAGGAAGTTAATTCAACCAATAGGATCTCTCGTTAAGGTCCATCCTAAGACTGCAAATTGGGACCTGTTGGAGGCAGCTTTTCTGTATATTCGGACAGGCACAAGAGAAGATATTGAGCTAAAGATTCGGGCATCGATTGATGGAACAATTTTCAACCTTTGTGTATCAGAAGTGAAGCAGTTTGAATCCCTTACTTTCTCAGACATTGGGGACAGACCTGAACTTACACGCTACTGCGTTTCTGCTTTTTCACCTACTAAACAGAATAGTCCTGTCAAAAAGAAAGTGTCTTTTAGCTCGGATTGTGCGTCGCCTATGGTAATAGGTGTTTCTCCTATGGAGGCAGATAGAGATAAAGCCCATGAAGGTCTATCTCCTCTTGTCAGAAGTGGTGAGGAGGATGCGGGGCTCGAAGCCATCTATAGCATGGGGGAATTTAATCCTAAAAGGGCCAATAATGGGCCTTTGAGCCCACAGATCCTATTCCCTGAAAATGTCCCTGGCTCTCTCTCCCAAGCCCACGAGAACATTCCCCAACCTGCTAGAGACCAATCATTCTCAAACTCCTCTAACAATAGAAGGATCCCAGATAGACCCGCTATTGTATGCTGAGAACACAACAGCGGAGAATCCTTCTTCGAATAGTGGGAGAGAAGGCTGCATTACTAGCGTGTAAAGAAAGGAGCAATTGAAGTTTCCAGCTCTACAACTTAAGCAAAGGCTATTCGAGAAGAGTGCGAAGAAACTTAAGAAACAAAATATCTCCAAGGGTTGAAACAGCCAACTATCAAAGAGTTCAGGTCTCAACTCCGACATCTTCATCCCTAAACTCAATAAAAGACTGGTGCTGGAGAAAGAAAGACGCATAAGCCAACCACAGCGCTCTAATGGCTCCATATCTCGTGTGCTAGATACTCTCCCTCTTGAGAAAGATCGGGAGGTGGAAGCTAGCCTGGAGATCATTGACCAGCTGGGGCTAGCTCATAGAAAACCAAGAGAAAAGCTTAAAGAAAGGCTGAAGGAGCAGATAGAGCAAGAAGTTAAAGATGGGAGAAGCCTCAAGAGACGATAACTGCCTAGCATTGCTCTCTATCTCCTTGCCAGGTGTTTTCTCTTTTACTGATGATTAATTTATACTCTTGGAATACTAGAGGTCTTGGTAGTAGAATCAAGAAGTTGGATATAGCAGGGATAATCAAAAGTCATAAAGTTGACATATTTGTTCTTCTTGAGACTAAAATTGATAGATGGTCCAACTAGTTAGTATCTTCCATACGGGATGGGTCGGATATCGGTAAAGTTTCTGTTGATGCATGCGGCCGATCAGGGGGAATTTGTATTCTGTGGGATAGTTATAAAGTGTCAGTCTCTCGTACTATTTATTGTGATAGATGGTTGGCCATAGAGGTACTAGTGGTGGCGTCTGGTTTTTCCTTTATGTGCATCTGCCTATATGACCCAATTCCCCTAACGATAGGTTACTTCTTTGGGAGGAGATTTTGACTCACAAATCAACATCTATTTTGCCTTGGCTGATTCTCAGTGATTTTAACGAAGTCCTAAGTGCGGAGGAGAGAACAGGTGGTAGTTTTGATCTGAGGAGGGAATCGCAAATTATACAAGTTTATGGCAGATGGAGATCTCATGGACATCCCTCTCATCAGTAAAACCTTCACCTGGTTCAACTCTCATGGAGCTTCGAGGCTGGACAGGGCTATTGCTAGCCCTGAGTGGTTATTGCCCTCTAGATCTCACAAGTTATATGTTGGGAACAAAGGCCTCTCGGATCACACACCTTTAATTTTGAGATCTGATTTATACGATTGGGGAAGAAAACCTTTCAGGGCATGGGATGTATGGTAGGACTCACAGGACTTTAAAGAAGTAGTGAAAGAGTTCTCCGTGGTCAAGAAATTTAGCTTCCTTCGCAGGAAGCTATCCTACTGGAGCAGGGAAAATCGAGAAAATCCAGAGAATGTTCTTAGAGAGATAACCTAGAAGATAGACTCCCTGGATGTTCTTAGATTGTGGGCAGAGGATCATGAGGCTAGTACGATGTATTCTCAGTTACAATCAGAAAAATGGGAGGAAGGTGGAGTCTATGTGGTGTCAGAAATCTAGAGTCTAATGGCTGAAGCTAGGTGACAAAAATAACAAATATTTCCATCTTTGTACAAGTCTGCAACAGTAGAGAAACTTCTTTGGTTTCCTCAATTTTGACGGGTGGCGGCTAAAAAGGCCAGAGGAGATACGCGATGCCACGGTATCTTATTTCCGTGATCTTTTTAGCAAAGATAGTGGAGGATGGTTAGGATTGGGTAGCTTGGAATTTTTTTAAATTTTAGCATTGGAAGCAAATGCCTTGAAGGCTCCTTTCTCGACAGATGAAATTAAAAAGGCTATATGAGAATGCGGTCGCAGGAAAGCCCCAGGGCCTGACGGTTTTAACTTCCTATTTCTTAGAAAAATATGGGATCTTGTGGGTGATGATATCGTTATAATGGTCCAGAATTTTCATAAGATCGGGTCCCTACCTAAAGGTATTAACAATACTTCTCACGTTGATACTAAAGATAAAAGACGCATCCTCCCTCGACAATTTCAGATCAATTAGTCTTGTTAACAGCATTTATAAAGTCATAACTAAAACCTTAGCTACATGTTTGATGGCGGTGATTGGCAAGGTCATTTCGCCACAACAGACTGGATTTGTTGAAGGAAGAAGCCTATTGGATTCAGTTATGACTGCATCGTAGGCTATTCACTATTTCAGGAAGTCAAAAAAGGAAGGGTTGGTGTCTTAAACTGGAATTCTGCAAAGCATATGACTCAGTGGATTGGGATATTCTAATTGAAGTTATGCACAAGATGGGGTTTCCGATTAGATGGATCAACTGGATTCATCAGTGCGACTCAACAGTACGAGTTTCCATCCTTGTGAATGGCTCCCCAACAGAAGAATTCAGTATGGAGAGAGGCCTTCATCAAAGGGATCCTCTCTCCCCATTGCTATTTGATCTGATCAGTGAAGTGCTTTCGAAGCTGATAGACAGAGCAGCTTCGCTAGGTCTCTTTAGTGGATTCAATTTGGGTGGGTCTTCTCTGAGTCATCTATAGTATACAGATGACGTCCTTTTATTCTGTAAAGATGATATGTGTGGTCTCTTGAACCTCCAAAAGGTTCTTAGGGCCTTCGAGTTATTATCAAGGTTGAAGATAAACTTTCACAAAAGTTCACTCATTGGCATTTCATATGGTTCATCTAAGGCCATCCATATGGCTAGACTTCTCAATTGTAAGTCACAAGCTTTGCCAGTATCGTATCTAGGAGTTCCTTTGGGTGCTAACCCTAAGTTGAAGAAGACCTGGGCAAGCACTATCATGCGATTCATAGTTAAATTAGCTATGTGGAAATGTAGATTCCTATTTATGGGAGGTAGGTTAACTCTGATGAAAGCTATTCTTAATAGCATTCCTGTCTTCCTTATGTCAATCTATCGGATGCCCATTGGGGTAAGGAGGGAGTTGGAAACGATGCTTAGACATTTTTTTATGGAAAGGAAGAGTTGAAAACAAGTGTCTAAATAAAGTCCGATGGGAGAAAGTGTGCTTGAGTAAAGAAAAAGGAGGTGCAGGAGTGGGTTTCTTGGAGCTGAGGAACTCTGCTCTTCTACTAACATGGTGTTGGAGACTTTTAATGATAACAACCATCCTTGGAAACAAATCATCTTCGGATTATATAATCCTAGTTTTTCGGCTGTAGGAATTGCTTTTGAGAGTGAGAATATCAACTCAAATGACTGGAAGGATATTATTGCATGTGTGAATGCTGACACGGGAAGTGCCATTTGCTGCAGAGCACATTTTGGATGGAAACTGGGGAATGGTTACCAGATCTCTTTCTGGTCAGATGTGTAGTGTGATCCTATCCCTCTAAGGGATAGATTCCCCAGATTGTTTCATTTATCACTACAGCTAAGATATAGGGTAGATCAAATGGGCTCTTTTGTTGATGGGAGTTGGCAATGAAGATTTTTATGGAGACGATCCTTGTTTGTGTGGGAGGAGCAGGCCTCGCTGGATTTACTTGATTGTATTATTGCATCCAGTTCAGATAGGGACTTGGTTGACCAGCTTGTTTGGGGAGATAGTAAAGATCCTTGCTCTATGAGATTATGCTACTCCTTGCTGGAATCAGGTATTGATAGTCATATAGATTCATTACCTTTCAATATTTAGAGCAAAGATGGAGCACCCAAGCATCAGATGTTCTTATGGTTGGCTTGCCTAAATAAGCTACTGTCGAAATTACATCTGGTAAATATCGGGCTCTTAAACACTAACAATTGCATATGCCCACACTACGATCAGGTAGAGGATTGTGCAGACCACATTTTGCTTAGTTGCAGATTTGCTTGGCTATGCTGGACCATAACTCTGCATAAATAGGGATACCTTTGGGTACCCCCTAAATCTATTCAGGATCTATTCCTACAATGGTCATACTTCACCACGTCAAAAAGACAGCAAGGAGTTTGGTATGTAATTCTATTTGCCACTTCCTGGGGAATCTAGTTAAATAGGAATGCCAATATTTTTAGACAAACACGTAGAGCTCCTTCCGAGGTTTGGATGGACAACCTTATGCGTGGAATTGGCTGGGTAAGAATCAACGGGCATGATATCAAAGCTTCAGGAGCTGATCTTCTCCCGGTTTATAATATTAGTCTCCTGATCTAAGCAGAATTGTGATAAGATAGGATCCACTTTCTTCTCAGAAAGTATATCGTAGCTACTCACGAGAAAGGCTGCTACTTTCCTGTACAGTTTTCCATGTACATTCGTATCTAATAAAGATTCTCTTCAATTTCTTCAAAAAAAAATGCAAGGTTAATATTTATCTTGTTTTAGCACTTGCTTCCCCGGGCTATTTTGTTCTGAAATTTTATAAGGATATCCATAGTTTTTGCTGATAGAAAACATAAAAAAATAAATAAGATAGAAGGTTGAGATCTCATATCATGATGTAGCAACGAGATTCTAACATATATAAAATCCTAAACCTTTATTATTAAACTTGTAGTAATTAACTATTTAAAGTTTTTAGTTTTATTGATTTTTTAAAATATTAATAAATTAATTCAATTAATGTATAATATTAATATTAATAATAGTTATCTGAATTGATATGATGATGAGATTTAAAAAAAAATCTAAATAGGTATCACAGGCACTAATAATAAATTTTGAAATCAAGAATTGATAATCTTACCATATTGGTAGAAAAACATAAAGATAGTTTTTGTTTGTTTGGATCACTAATTTTATTATTTTTTATTATTTTTTTATTTTTGATTAATCTTTATGATTAAATTAAAATTATATTATAATAATATTCTTCCGGAATTTAATATTTATCTTTTGTTGAGGTTATAATAATATACAATTTAGTTAGTCACAACAGAAAACAACAAAGCAGTGGTACGGTCGTAATAATTGTCCAATCCAATGGCTATTAAAAATGAAGAAGAGATCCCAAGTAGTTAATGAAATCAGCAAATCCCGATTCCGTTCTTAATTGAAGCCTCCAAAACCCCGAACTGGTAAAGCAACAACCACAATTCCAAGGGAATTCCAAGGGAGGTAGCTGTTACATCCATACCCTACTTTAGGGGTAAATATACCGCAATGAGATTCTAAAAATAACAATTACTATGTTATCTTTAAAATCTTGTTAAAAATACTTTTTCTTAAACCTCATTCATCCTTGTGAAAAAAAAAGTATGCATCCCTGTGTATATTAAACACCTGAATACCTATTCAAAATCATCTCAAGACAAAATATAATTTCCAACCAAATCGTTGTGACTGGTCAACATAAACTAACCAAAATATCAAACAAGATTTCTCAATATTTTCTTTAAAAAAAATCACGAATCTCAAATATGCAATCAAACAGTGAACTGTGAAGTCTCCACTCACCTCCAAATAGTCACAGTAAAAATACAACCCAACACAGGAAGCAAAACTCAGAGGATCTACCAAAATATCTACATCACGCATGTGCAAAACACGAGCCTGCATAAAACATGTTGAGCATACAATAGCTATATTTGTCATCCAACTGACACAACAGATTATTTAGGTACGCTAAGGTACTATCATACACAATAAGATAAATTAATTAATTGGATCTCAAGTTACATTTTTAATTTGATAGTATTGCTTAGAGTGTTGTTATTTAACATTTTATGAGAAAATATGTTTTAGTAAAAATTCTCTATAAGTTTATAATTCATAAATTGTGTATCACATAAAGAAACAGATGACACTATCGCATTTAGAACGTAAAAAATATGTAATGGGTAAATTTTAATTTTTGGAAAATGGGCGACACATGGTGGTCTGGCAGCGGCAGATGGTGGTCTGGCAGCTGCAGATGGCGGGCCGGCGGCGATGACAAACCCAGCAAACCCACTTGTACAAAAGTTAACGATTTTTTACAAACTATATGTCAAAAAAGAGCTCTCGACGAGAGGAATTCAACCATGTCATTCGTTTTTCATTAACTTACTGGAGTTGGCTGGAAAATACAATTTTCTAATGATGAAATCGCACCCTTTTTGAGTTTTTGGAGCTCGTTTCGCTGTTCCAATCTCAACCAAACATACACCAATAGGTTGCTACAAAGGAGAGGAACAAAAGGAGGCCAATGGCGAGCCGAATGGTGGCCGGAGGAGGGAGTTCATCTTTCAAGTGGGAGAGAGAAAGGAGTATGCTGGGGGAGAGAAGAAAAATGCAAAGGAATAAGAAGAAAATAAGGGTAAGGTTTTTCATTAAATCCTAACCCAAAACGACGTCATTTCACTAAACCTATTTTTTTCTTTTTTTAAATATAACGACACCAAAACGGCATCATTTTGGCATCTTCCCAAAACGATGTCATTTAGTATATAAAAATATTAAATTATTATTAAATAATTATTAAATAAATTATAAACATACCTATAAAATTCAGAAATTCATAATAAATCTGGTCCAAAAATTATGAAATTTACATCGAAATTTCAGAAAAATGGGATATTTCCAATGAATAAGAATTATATCTTTTTTACTCTTGAATATTTAATTAAAAATAAAATACTATTTAAAATAATATAAAAATAATATTTCTAAATCATAAAAATCAAATCAAACTTAATAATCTTTTAAATCTTACACTAAAATGTTATTATACCACTATAAATCTAAATTTCAATTTGAATCATAAATTATAAAATAAAAAAATTAATAAATTATCCCCATGAGTATGCTTACATGTGGCACAGAAAATCAGGGATTTGCATCCCACCCTTCTTAAGAAAAATTTTGTCCCGAAACTTTACTTCAAGCATAAATAAGATCAATGACAAAGATATCATAAATCGCAACCCTAAAAGAAACGTAAGCAATACGTAGTGAAGCGAAGAATACTTACTAAGCAAACGGCTGAGGGAATCTACTCCTCATCTCAGCCTCAGTCTCCCATGTCTCCTCCTCTATCAGAGAACTCCTCTAAAGAACACGAACCATACGTATAGTCTTACTCTGTAAGAATCTCTCAGATCTATTTACAATAGACACTAGCTGAGTAGAATAAGACAAATCCTTAGCTATATCCAAGGGAGGTATCTCTAATATATGACTGGGGTCTAGGATATACCTCCTTAACACCGATACATAGAATACACCATGTATCCTCTCCAACTCCAAAGGTAAACTCAAACGATAATCTATAGGACCAATCCTCTCAATCACCTCATAAGGGCCAATATGCTGAGGTGCAAGCTTACCCCTTTGCTTGAAACGTATCACCCCTTTCTAGTGTGCTACCTTCAGGAAGACTCTGTTTCCAACTACAAACTCCAAAGGTCTACACCTGTTATCCGCATAACTCTTCTAGCAATCCTGGGTCGTTCTTAACTTGTCTCGAATCAGCTTCACCTTCTCCAAGGTGAAATCGATCAACTCTACTCCACTCAATCTCCTCTCTCCAACCTCTCTCCACAACAATGGAGAGCAACAAGCTCTCCCACACAATGCCTCATAAGGTGTCATGCCAATGCTAGCCTGAAAACTGTTATTATATGCGAACTCAACCAATGGCATATATCGATCCCAACTGCCCTGAAAATCCAATAAACAAGCTCTCAACATGTCCTTAAATTTCTGAATAGTCTTCTCAGACTGTCTGTCTGTCTCAGGATGAAAGAAGGTACTAAAACTCAACCGCATACCTAAAGCCTCCTGCAACTCCAAAATCTCGACGTGAAACGGAGATATCTGTCAGACACAAAAGACACTGGCACCATGCAATCAAACAATCTCTTGAATATATAGCTTTGCAAGGTGCTCTAACGAAAGACCCATTCGAATAGATAGGAAATGGGACGACTTAGTTTGTCGATCCACAACAACCCACACTATATCATACCCTCTCTGAGATCTAGGATAACCACAAATAGAATCCATAGTCACATGCTCCCACTTCCATTCAGGGATAGGAAGAGGCTGTAATAATCCATCAGGTCACTATCTCTCTGCTTTGACTTGCTGGCAAGTCAAGCTTCGGGCAACAAACTAAGCGAAATCCCTCTTCATACCTTCCCACCAATACAGCTCTCTAAGATTCTGGTACATCTTAGTACCTCCTAGGTGCAAAGCATACGTAGAAGAGTGAGCCTCAGACAAGATCGGCTCCTGTAACCTACCATCCATAGGAACACAAATTCGATCCCTGAACAACAATACACCATCATCATGGACTCTACCGAAGACTGAGCCCTTTGAAACACCATCCCCCACTTCTACCAATATCGGATCACGACTCTGAGCATCCCAAATATCATCAAGAAAAATAGGTCGAACTGATAAGGTAGCCAACAGTACCCATCTTCGATCAATTGCCAATAAAGTACCTATGGATCTCAGACCAACAAGCAATGGCAGATACATCTATCTGATATAAGATAGAGAAGCTGAAGACTTACAACTGAGAGCATCATCAACAACATTTGCCTTTCCAGGATGGTAGTCAATAATGAGATCATAATCTTTTATCAACTCTAACCATCTCCTCTGTCTCAGATTCAGTTCCTTCTGAGTCAGAATATATTTCAGACTTTTATGATCTGTAAAGATCCTGCAAGTCTCCCTATACAGATAATGACACCAAATATTTGGAGCAAATACAATAATAGCTAACTCAAGATCATTGGTGGGATAGTGACATTCATGCAGTCTCAATCGGTGAGAAGCATAGGTAACAACCTTATCTCCCTGCATAAGATCGCAACCCAATCCTTACCTTGAAGCGTCACTATAAACAGTGTAACCCATAGTTGATGTAGGGAGAATCAAGATAGGTGCTGATGTGAGACAGTTTTTGAGTTTCTGAAAAATCTCTTCGCACTTAGCATCCTATAAAAACTTCATATCCTTCCTCGTCAGACGAGTTAAAGGTCCTGCAATCAAAGAGAAATCCTCCACAAATCTCTAGTAATAACCAACCAAACCCAAGAAGCTTCGGATCTCAGCCACACTCTTAGGTGCCTGCCACTTTGTAATAGCCTTTATCTTCATAGTATCAATGAAAATTTCTTTCTGAGAGACTATATGGCCAAGAAAACCAACCTCAGACAACCAAAACTCACATTTACTAAACTTAGCATACAAGTTGTTATTTGAGGTCTATCTTGGAAAATATCATAGCTACCTTTAATTGGTTAAAAAGATCATCAATCTTAGGCAAAGGGTAACGATTTTTTACTGTTACCTTATTCAGTTGCCTACAATCAATGCACAACCGGAGACTACCATTCTTTTTCTTCACAAGTAGCACTGAAGCTCCCCAGGGTGAAGTACTGGGTTGGATGAACCCCTTCTCCACCAACTCCTGTAGCTGAGTTTTCAACTCTTTCATCTCAGTTGGAGCCATCCTGTAAGGTGGGATGAAAATAGGGTGGTACTTAGAAGTGTATCAATATGAAACTTCACCTCTCTAACTGGAGGTAAACCCTGCAAATCCTCATGAAACAAATCCATAAATTCACTCACAACAAACACATTATATCTGATATAGGCTCATCAATAGATGTATCCACAATATATGCTAAGAAAGACGGATATCCTTTATGCAACAAGTTCCCAGCCTCAATAGATGAAATCAAACAGGAAGCTATCACATTTCTGTCACCATTAAATATAACCTCTTCTCCAGAAGTAGTATGCAAAACTAGTTTCTTCTCAAAACTCAACATAGAAGCTTTGTATCTAGCCAGCCAATCCAAACCAAAGATTACATCAAAATCAAACAAATCAAGAGGTTTTAAATTAGCCTTAAACACAACTCCTAAAATCAACACATCATAACCCAACAGTACATGCTTGCATAACTGGTGCTCTCCAAATGGAGTAGACACCTTAATTGTAGGATCTAACAAGGATATAGGAACATCAGAAAAATGAGATACTCGAGCAGCACAACCGAAGAGTACCATCCTTCTTCTTCACAAGCAGCATTGAAGCTCTCTAAGGTGAAGTACTGGGTCGGATGAACCCCTTCTCCACCAACTCCTGCAGCTGAGTTTTCAACACTTTCATCGCAGCTAGAGCCATCCTGTAAGGTGGGATGGAAATAGGATGGTACTCGGAAGCATATCAATATGAAACTTCACCTCTCTAACTAGAGGTAAACCCTGCAAGTCCTCAGGAAACAAATCCATAAATTCACTCACACCAGGCACATTATATCTAATATAGGCTCATCAATAGATGTATCCACAATATGTGCTAAGAAAGCCAGATATCCTTTATGCAAAAAGTTCCTAGCCTCAATAGATGAAATCAAACAGGAAGCTATCATATTTCTGTCACCATCAAATATAACCTCTTCTCCAAAAGTAGTATGAAAAACCATTTTCTTCTTAAAACTCAACAAAGAAGCTTTGTATCTCGCCAGCCAATCCAAACCAAAGATTACATCAAAATCAAACAAATCAAGAGGTATCAAATTAGCCTTAAACACAACTCTTGAAATCAACACATCATAACCCAACAATACATTCTTGCATAACTGGTGCTCTCCAAATAGAGTAGACACCTTATTCATAGGATCCAACAAGGATATAGGAACGTCAACAAAATGAGATACTCGAAACCCAATGAAAGATCTACCTGCACTCGAGTCTATTAATACACAAGAAAAAAGAGAAAAGATAGAAATTGTACTAGTCACTACTACAGGACTAACAACTGGCTTTGCATCTGCGAGGGTGAAAAGCCTGTCCTGGTCTACCAGAAGTGGAATGTATAGGAGCAGAACCAATAGACTGAACTCTAGGTGTGCCGCTCGTCTGAGTCTGAGTCTGAATCTGAAAAGAAGAAACCACTGAAGGCATATATGTACCTGTCCTCTGAGGACCTCTAACACTAGCCTGGGAAATTGTACCACTACCGATTACACGTCTTAGCCACATAACTAATCCTGTTGCACTTAAAGCTTCTCCTAGGTTCTCCACCTGTGAATCTAGAAGAAGCAGGTTTAAAAGAAGGAACAAAAGAGGCACTAATCAAACTTCGGTACTCCAGACCTCTGAAAGAATAGTCTACTCCTCTAAGGACCACCTAAAAGTGTAGGTCTCTTCCCTAGGATAGAAGTAGGTCGAGTTGTGGCCTTAGCTTCTGTAGTCCCAGCCTGTAAGATATCCTCTGCTCTCTAGGCCAAATGTAGAATAATGGAAAAATCCATATCTGTGGTAATGCTCATACGCCCTCGAATAGCAACTAAGAGACCATCCTCAAATCTCAGCAAGTGCACTATATCTCAAATCTCAGCAAGTGCACTATATCTCTCATACTCAGCTTTAGCACAAACTTTGCAAGCTATTTGAACTCAGCCTGATACTCAGCTATAGACTTTGTTCCTTGCTTCAAATCATAAAATTCACGGTGCTTTCTAACCCTATGTACCCTGGTGAAGAATTGAGTCATGAATTCTTTCACAAAAGTCTCCCACTTTACTGTCTCTACATATCTGGACTTTATAGTCTCCCAGAAGGTGGCAGCATCACTTTCCAACATTCTGACAATCACTCTTATCCTGTTCACTTCAGAAATATTCAAATCATCTGCAGCATTGGACACTCGATCTAACCACTCCTTAGCCTCTCCTGGATCAATCTTCTTACTAGTGAATGCAGTACAACCCAATTGTCTCATACTCTTTATCATCTTTGGCATGTCCCTACTATTTGCTGCATGTGTTGGTGCAACAATATGGACCGGCTCTACCACTGGCTCAACAGGTATCTCCTCCTAAATTTTCATCTCCTGCCAGGCTATAAACACCGCTTTAATAAACTCATAAGGAGGAACATCTGCCTTAACTCTAGGCTCAGTTGGCTTCTGGGCTTTAGGCGTCGGCCAATTCTACCCCAACGTACTAGTGCAACACCTCTCTTAGCCACACTACACACCTCCTCGGCTACCCTACTAGTACCTCAACCTCCTTTGTGGCCTCTACCTTTAGCTCCACATGGCGGTATATCCAATCACTATAATAGAACTATCCCATACTCTTTAGCATCTTTGACATATCCCTAGCAATGATTGCATATGCTGGTGCAACAATATAGATCGACTTTACCACTGGCTCAACAGGTATCTCCTCTTGAGCTCTCATCTCCTACCAGGCTGTGAAAACCGCTCTAATAAATTCTGGAGGAGGAACATCCACCTGAACTCTATGCCCAGCTGGCTGCTGGGCTTTAGGACATTAACCAACTCTATCCCAATGTATTGGTGCAGCACCTCTCTCAACCACACTACTCATCTCCTCGACTACCCTACCAGTACCTTAACCTCCTCTGTGGCCTCTACCTCTAGCTCTACGTAGCAACATATCCAATTACTATAATAGAACTACAACACAACCACCAAAACTAAAATATACATCAGTACTTTAGACAATGCACATAAATGATCAGAATTTATTGGTTTGACTGTACAATCAAACAATAATAAAAGTAATTTGACAGACTCTGAAAACAATTCTCAAAAAAATTGTTCAAATTCCATTTGACATCAAAGATATTTTAATTTAAAGAAAATTCGGTGCTTCATTACCACTTTAGAGATGTCACGCCCTGTACCCTACTCCAAGGGTAAACATCCCTTCCACAAAACTCTAAGAATAACAATTACTGTGCTATCCTCAAAATCTTGTAAGACTTTGAAAAATAAAACCATTAAATATGAAACGAAAAAAAAACGTAGGGTAAGTTCAGAATTAAAAATAAGATTTTAAAAAAATATTTGCGATATAGGTTCATAATGAGGACTAAACCAGAAATTACATAATTCATGTATAAAAAAATTCCATCTGTAACAATTTTATATATCTCACAATGTATCCAAAACAAAACCTTCATCATCCTCCACAAGCAACAAAAACCAACCATATATACTATCACGACCCGGTCTCCGGCCCAATTGGCCCGGGCATGTATATATGCGTGATGGATCACAATTGCAACACTATGTTGGACTTCTAACCACATAGCCCAAAAGATGCATCTTGTTACAAATGATACATTCACACAACACATATAAGTCCAGAACCTCTCTCACTTTTTTCCGATGTGGGATTGGATAACTTGACCCCCTACGTTGATTGGGTCTCACATATACAACCCATCACAATGTCTCAAAACAAGCTTATGCAGTCTACAAAGTCCAAAGCACCAAAAAACCAAATATCAATAGGATATAAATCAAAAGGGACAAGAATAAAAAAAATACAGTGTACATATCAAATCAAAAGTTCGATCAAACCTATCAGTGACTGGCTAGACCGGATGCTAAGTTATGTAAGGAAGACGGCTGAGAACCTGAAGGTCCTGCCATTGTAGGTATCCACCTAAGCATAATTATTTTTGAATTCTCCATAAATTATACTCGATTACATATTAACACATAAAATCACGCATCTATACACTTAACTCGATGTGTTTCTACTAGAAAGCCAACCCGAAACCAATTTGGGAAATTTTTCCTATTTTTTCAAAACTTTTACTATTTAATTGATCCATCAAATCGAGTTCAAATCTAACAAATTTGGTACCATAAGACTCAAAATTGGATCTAGTATTTTTCATAATTTTTCCAAAATTTTAGAGCTTGGAACATACTAGAACGAGCTATAATGGATACAAGATTAAACTTTGTTGGCTCACCGGCCACCGTAGGTGATCAGGAGATTCTAAGATAGCATCTTGTTAGCAGCCAAAACGATGGGTCACGCCACGTACCCTACTCCATAAGTGATCACCTTTGTTACAGAACACTAAGAGTAGTAATTATGGTACTACCCTCAGAATCCCATAGGCTAGTAAAACAAAATAGTAAAATACTATAATGGAATTAAATCATAGGTAGGGTAAATATGTATTGCATTCATATCCAAAACGATCAACCAAAAATCCATTCAATCATCATGTACCATATGCCAATTAAATATGTGAGACCCCAAAAATTTCTGAGGTGCTCGGGCTCGAAGCCCAATTAGCAATTGATGAGGTTAATCGACTCTAGCCCATACTTACAGATCGATGATGGATTCGTAAATTGGTTTGGATGATATAGAGGATAAATTTCATTTTTAAACAATTTTTATATTTTTTGAGAATTACCGTTATTTATATAATTGATGATCGAAATATAAAATGTCGATTGTATTGATGATTACCAGTATTAGGACCATGAATATGTCTATTTACGGTTTAAAATTTTATTGGAATTTATAAATAATTATTATTATTATATTTTATTAATGTTTAATATATAATAGTATTATATTAATAAGTCCAAACGATGGGCGAGGGTTCATCGGTATTCTTGAAGATTGATTTGAGATCAGGATACCATCAGTTGAGAGTTCGAGAGTTGGACATACCGAAGACAGTATTCCGATCTCGATATAGCCATTATGAGTTTTTTGTCATGCCGTTTGGGTTTACCAATGCCCCAACAGTGTTCATAGATCTCATGAACAAGGTGTTTCGGTAGTATTTGGATTAGTTTTTCATTGTCTTTATAGATGACATTTTGATCTATTTAAGATTTGAGGAGGAGCATACAATGCATCTAAGGACAGTGCTGGATATACTTAGAGCTCGGTAGCTGTACGCTAAGTTTTCTAAGTGCGAGTTTTAGCTCAAAGAGATTAACTTCTTAGGGCACGTGGTATTAGCTAGAGGAGTGCTAGTGGACCACAAGAAGAAAAAGTCGGTTGTATCTTGGGAGTAGCCCCATAGTGCACAGAGATCCGTAGCTTCCTTGGTTTGGCAGGCTACTACAGGCGGTTCATGGAGAACTTCTTATTATTGGCAGGTCCTTTGACGTGTTTGACACGCAAGGGTGTTCCATTTGTGTGGACCTAGAAGTGTGAGCAAAGCTTCTAGGATTTGAAGTCCAGATTGGTGTCAGCTCCAGTTCTTACCTTGCCAGTCAGTGGCAAGGGGGACTGGTGTTCATTGATGCTTTGAAGATGAGACTAGAATGTGTTTTTATACAAGAAGGTTGTGGCATATGCATCCAAGCAGTTGAGGTCATATGAGAGCAACTACCCAACTCACGATCTAGAATTGGCAGTAATAGTATTCGCATTGAAGATATGGCGACATTACTTGTATACTGAGAATGCATAGTCTACACCAACCACAAAAGTCTCAAATATCTCCTCACCCCAGAAGGATTTGAATTTGAGATAGAGGAGATGCTTAGAGTTGACCAAGTGATGATCTGGTGATCAACTACCATCCGGGCAAGGAAAATGTAGTTGCTGATTCATTGAGTAGGAAGATATCATCTTCCTTAGCATACGGCCGAACAGAGTATATGCCGATATTGATGTGTTTGAGAGTATCCAGTGTGCAACTTGATAGTGATGAGACTGGAGCCTTGATTGCACAGCTTGTTGTCAGACCCTCCTTACTAGACGAGATTCGGGCTAAACAGTTTGAGAATTCAGTGTTGGTCTGAGTGAGACAGAAGTTAGAGGGTGATGGTAGTGGCGACAGTAAGGTTAGCAAGTACCGAGTCAGAGATGATGACATTTTGACCTTTTGATGCCGAGTGTTCATTCCATGTGATGAGGAGTCGTGTGAGGACCCGCTTCCGGTAAATGGGACCCTCACCATCGTGAAGACCCGATCGACCTAACACTTAGATCAACCTAAACCACACAAGGCTCGCGTTAACTTTATAAATCTAAAATCCCAAAAATATATAAAAATTTAAATTTTTCCTTTTAAAAGAAGCATGACATGTCACAAAATACACCCAGCATAAAACAGTCACAGAGTATGCACACACATAGAGCGAAAGACTTTAAATTGCATACAACAGGCCACACGGTCTCAAATATGTTACACCAAAGTCCATACTCACAAGCCCATATGGATCCACACAAAAATGCTCAAGGCACGCATCTCATAACATTATGGAAATACGAGATCATACATTCATATATAATGTCAAATTAAAAAAACAAGCCCACCACGGGTCTATAATAACCAACGAAATCTAAAACAAGCATGTATGTCGATAGAGTATGCAAATGTCAAAACATAAAACTTGTCGAGCTTCCAAGATGTGCAAGTGCAATAGTCCAGCCCTAAGACCAATACTGGGAAAACTCAACCTCAAAGACACACGACAATGGAAAATGAACTAAAGATAAATAAATTTTAACAGGTTTCATTCTTGTCTTATATAATTATTGTGTATACTTAAACTGGCCAATTGAGCATGTACAGTAGCTATATAGCACTTGCCATGTCTTGGACGATTCCTTGGTGTGACATGCAATTTTTTGTGTGTTTTTACTACTACTTTTGTGTGCTAAAATGAATGTTTGAAACAACTATTTTGTTTGTATTTCCTTTCACTCCCCACAATTTGATTATGTGATATTTCTCTGTTGAGTATGATCATTTTGTACTCATCCTTTCCCACATTTTCGGTGTAGATAATATTGTACAGGAGTAGCACAAAGCTAGTTATGTTGACTTAGACTAGTTGTTGGGTGCCTTTACATTGCACTGGCATTAATACATATTGATTATAATTGCTGATTGTTATTGCATGATACTTAGTTATTTTAACTTCTTTTGAGATATTGAATTTTCGGAACTGAGTCCCCTTTTGTTTATTCTATTTTCTTGACTACTAAATGAAAAAAAATTTATGTGTTGGCATTGTTTTGAACTAAAGAAGATGGAGTCCTTTTGTGAAACCCCGTCCTAGTCGTATGTCCAGTCAGCGTCGTTTTAGTGGTTCATGTGTATGTTTGACAAGTTGACCGGGACGGGAATCAAGACGGTAAAAATTTCCGTTTTGTCCCTATCGGACCCGAACTATTTCCGGGCCTGTTTATTTCCCCTAAGGCCTTCTTCATATCTTTGTCTTATTTCCAGGCCCGTTTATTATCCTAAGGCCCTGGATGTACCTTTTTAAGCTCATCCGCTTACCCTAGCTGCTATTTTTTTCTCACATTATTTTGACCAGCCGCCATCAGTTCTTCCCTCTTGGTGCGCCTTCCTCCGTACAACCCAACGATCGCCTCTAGCCCCTTTTGTTTTCCACTGTTGGTTTGTTCATCATTTCTATAGATCGGGGAGGGAATGGTAGGAATTTCTATCCCGTATTTTTATTCTCTTATGTAATTGTTTGTTCTGATAGTAGTTTGATTCAGGTGGATCTGAATCAGGGTATCGTGATAAAGGCAAAGGAATTTCCACCAGTTCATCTGCACGCCAGGTAGGAGACTATGCCTCATCTGTTTGATCGGCAATCGCTTCGTCCTTATTGTTTGTGCCTTCTTTATTTCTCTTCCTCCTTTTGGGATCGTCGCTTATTGCCAAGTTTGATTCTTCTGCCAAATGAAATCGTAAGGGTATGAGAATGATATCAATCGTGAACATCACTCCTTTCTTGTTCCCTTGGCGTCACTCGCTGTTCCTGCTTTGCAATTTCTTCTGATCTATTTATATTTGCTTGTGTTCTAATCGTGCTATCTAGTGTGTCCAAGGACTTAGATACTCTCACGACTGAGGACTGGTTAGTATGATTGTATAACAACCCTAGGATATATAGAGAATGATAGGTGCAAGCATATTTGTAGGTCCTCGTCTGCTTCTTACAGCTGGGGCAGGCCAAAAGTCTAACTTCATAGTGGTTAGTTGTCTTGTCATATTCTTAGAGGGCAACACCTTCGCAAATTCTCAAAATTTTAATACCGAGGCTGCCCTGCTCAAATCGCAAGAACTGTGTGTGGGTATTTGAAATTTGCAGGATTTTACTGAGTCTTGGTGGTCATTATTGTCTTGGACCCTGGAAGAATAAGAAAAGGTTAAATCAATAGATGATTCACCTACTACACTACCCTTTTGTTTTAGCAGTGTTCGTGAACGAGTGACTCTTCCTCCATTTCTGCCTTCTTGCCAAAGCCCAGGTTCCATGAAAATCTCCCCCCCCCCCCCCCCCCCCCCCTCCCCTGTCTTCTCTTCAAAGCTAGCTGGGTCGTTCTCCAGATCGGATTAGAAGGACTAGTTGCCCTTCTTCCTCTCCAACAGGTTCCATTCCTCTGCCAAGAGAAAGCCTAGGAGTGGGGCGTGCTCTCTTCTTTTTGTTATTTCCCGGTGCCGTGAGCTGTCCCCACCGGCTGTCCCTGCGATTACCAGACATGCCCTGCTAATTCCCTTCTTCTTCCTTTTCGATTGAGCGAGGCGTATCTTCCCTTCGCATCATGGGTATTCTCTTAACTGCTGAACCAAAGCCTTTGTCCAGGCCCTGTTTCTTTGCAAGATTAGCGAACGTTGATGCTTGCTCTTCGTCCTGGCTACTACCTGTTTATGGCTATTACCTGCAAATTCACCCGTTATGGAGCCTCCAGTGCTTAATAACTTGAGCCAGAAATCTCTGAATTCAGTCAACCCATTTTTCTGATTTCACGTAAGGGGAAGGAAGCGCACCAGCCACGCCACGACCTCGCTCAGCCTCGCCAAGCTTAATGCGTTCCTGGAGAAACTTCTCCAGTGCGGCGACGTCCCCGATCTGGTCCTCTCCCGAGTTCGCACAGGCGACAGTGAACATTGCGTCTTTCTTCTTCCCTTGGGCACTACCTACTGTTCCCGTGTCATCCACCTGGTTTTCCTTATTTCTCTTCTTTCCTCGCATCGAGTGAGGTGTGTATTCTCCCTATTAGTTCCTTCGTTTTCCCCACCTGTGTCCGCCTTTAACCAACCTGCCCTTCACAGTTCTCTTTTCTTTCCTCTCGTCGAGCGTCTCTTCCTTCAGGCTTCATGGGTATCCTCTTAACTGCGTCTGTTCTGCCGAGTGTTTGTGGTCAACCCACCAACGAAGAACAGATACCACCGGCTGTCCTGCATTCCCGACTTCCCCTGCCAACTCCTCTTCTCCTTTCTTTTACGTCGAGCGAGTGCTCTCCTGTTTTGGTTCGTAAACTTTTTCCACCTACCGTTCTATTGCGTGGTGATTTATTTGCTCGCGGTGTTGCCCTACTTTGTTTCCCTTGTGAGCGTGAGATTAGCCTAGCATAAACGAATTGTTCTTCCTACTTGGACTTGGAGCTCCCGAACCAGATGGTTTAGTTTGTCTTTTCGTGGGGTTTTCCTATAGGTATTTCTTTTCTTCCTTCTTTAACGGTGGAGCATAGTGAAAATAGAGCCGTTTATGACATGAAGTATCTTGTTGGTTAATAATAATACTAATTGTAGTTAAAATGGCTTCCAAAAGAATAACACGGGTAGAATTTTTGTAAACAAAGATTATGGGTTTGATGAAACTAAAGGTTGAGTTGTGATGGTCTATTTGAGGATGTGTGGTTTTGTCGAGTGTACTGGTTTATAAGCCTATGATTTGGGTGTTATGATTTTTATCGAATATATTGATTAATACCGTAGAATTATTTGAAACTATGACGTTTGCCAAAATATATATATATGGTTTTATAAGCAGTCTGTACGTATCAGTTTGGTATCTACAGTCGTAAAACGTTCGCTTGGCCAATGCGAGGTGAGTATATGGAATCCCAGTGATAGGGGAGAGTTGCTTACCCGTTTGGGAGTCGTATGGGTGTTGTCTTCATTTGCCTGCCACGTCTTCGCAGGTTGGTTCGTATTAAGTATTAAGACGGGTATGATACGTGTTATGTTTTCTCTGCCTAGTCTCGGACAACACTGGCGGTAGGGGTTACGTATATATTTATTATTTTCAAAAAATATAAATTTACACTGACAGTGGGCTCCCGGTTTCCCTTTAGCGGGGGTTACTCGAGAAGTGATTTATTATGTCCATCCCGATGGGTTTTTGGTTGGCATTGTTAGCCGTGTTGTGTTACGAGCTGTTGGGTTAGAACCTATTGGGCTGGAATCATGTTTTATGTTATAAAAATTAAATGTGTGTATTCCATATTCTTCGGGTTATTTCGGTTACGTCTTTGTTCGTATAGTAATTCGTTCCTTCTCTTCTTTGTATGTGTTCTCGTTTCCCCGTAGGACATATGATGTTGTGACTCCTGCTGAGATTTTATTATCTCACCCGTTGTTGTTTCCCCCCTTTTCAGGAGTAGTTCGCGAGCCGTAGACGGCGTTTGAGGTGTGAGAATCTCTTACGATTTGGTTGGACTATTGCACTTGCACATTTTACACGGTTTTCTTTTCTGGCATTTCCTGTTTGACCCATTTTGATGTTTTGACTCACATTATATTTTATGCGTTTATTTCTCTACTGGATAGGGTTTTTATGTACCGGGCTTTAAGCTCAGTTTGTGATTTTGGGCTTGTGACTGTATGAACCCGTTTTTCCGTTTTGGATATTTCTGTCCATTCGAATAAAGTCTTCCGCTGTGATATTTTGTTCACTCCGATTTCTATGCCAGATGTCTGTTTCTTATTTGATATGCTCTAAATCTTGAAATATTAAATACGTTTATTTTGGGAATCGCGTTTGAAAAGTCTTCTAAGCCTTATGGGATTCAGATTGGTTCACGTGTTGGGCTTGTCCGGGTTTCACGACGGCAAGGGCCTAGTTTTCGGGTTCGGGTCCTTACACCTTTGATGTTATTATTTGTTTTCTATGGCTATCATAGGGTTGAACCCTTTGTCTTCTTTTGAATTGGTTAAGTGTGGGCTGAGCCCCCATTGATTTCCATAAATTGTGTCTAGCAAATACTTTAAAAACCCGTGCTGAACTTGTTGTACACTTTACTTGTATATGTTTGTGACTTAACTTTTTATATTCCGGTATTTATCAAGCCTTGTAATCCAAGTATTTTGGATGATTAAGATCCTCGAATCTATCCTTTTGGAACCATGAGGATGAAACTTCTATTATAAGTAGTTAATATGAATTATTAAATTTTTAAAGAATATTTTTATAAAAAATAAGATACTATATCTATTTTTATGCATGGGATAAAAATTAAAAGATGAGGTACAAGAGAAATGTTAGTGATCTAGGACTATGGATTGGTCCCATAAGTGGTGATCGTTTGTGGGTGATGTATAAGGATGTTACCTCCCTCAGAATTGTTGTTGTTCTCCTATCAGCATGGTAAGATTATTCATTCTTTTTTTTTGAGATTATCGAAGAATATATTGATGAGGAAGAATATACAAGGTTATTACATCAAACTCGCCAAAAAGGCAAGAATTTGTTAAGATACCCATTAACAGTTCTGTGGTATCTTAATCTATCATAGTTTATCTCACAATCAAATGGAGATTATCTATTGGGAGTTGATCCAAACCGTTATACTGTATCTCCCTGAAATTAACTTTGGCCCACCCTACTCCATGAATAATGCTTTCGGTGTAGATTTCACCAGGATTCTTAGCGTGTTGCTGGAATATATTTTTATTTCTATTGGTCCATATACTCCACGTCATAGAGAAAAGAAGAGCATACCAGAATCTCTTCTGGGATTTGGTGGAAGAGAATAGGCCCCATTGAGTGAAAAGATCACTCATGCACCTTGGTTGAACCCATAGAAAACCCCATTTTCTGAGTAGTAGTGACCAGCATAACCAAGCAAAGGGATAGGTTAGGAGGATATGGTTGGAGTCAGATTCCACTTCATCGTAATTCGGGCATGATATATCTGAGTCTCGCAAAATGCCAATTCTTGCCAACTGGACTCTTGAGGATATCTTTTCTAAACAGGCCAACCACATTAGCATTTGATGTTTTGGTGCCCCTTCCATCTCCCATACATTTGGAATTTGGTGTCCTGCATCAAAATGCCTGGATGATTCAAGAAGCTCATAACCTTCCTTAACTCGGTACGGTGCATATTCGGGACCCCAACTGAGTGTATCCTCTTGATTTGGATGGCATCTGGTATTGTAGATCAGACGCATCAAATCCTCCACAAGCTGCTCCTCCCATACAAAAAGATTTCTTCTCCAAGAAAATCTCCAGATCCATCTATTATTATCATAAAATCCCATGTGAGAAACGAGAAGTTCTTGCTGGTTGGAGATCTCAAACAATCTAGGGAATCTTAGTAGTAGGACCTGGTCCTCGCACCAATGATCAAACCAAAATCGAACTCTTGATCCATCGCCCAACTTCCATTTGAAATTCTGCAAACAGGCTCTTGCAGTATCCGAGTCACCATTTAGGCATTGCACAATATCGCTCCAAATCGGGAGATGAGAGTATTTCCAAATTGGATTCCATCATGAGATAATTGCGGGTTATACCGTTGGATGAAGAAGGATTTCCAGGTAAGATTCTTCTTGCTAAAAAGGTGCCAACACCATTTAAGCAATAGTGATGTGTTCCTTAGCTCCAGCGATCCAACTCCTGCACCACGTCTATCCTTACTTAGACATGTGCGAATCCACTTGACCTTGTTTAAGCATTTGGAATCTACCTTTCCTTTCCAGAGAAAATGTTGCATTATCATCTCAATCTCTTTCCTTATACCTTGGGGCATTTTAAAAATAGACATCATAAAAATAGGGATACTATTTAAGGTGGACTTTATAAGTGTGAGCCTACCACCCATTGATAACAAACAGCCCTTCCATGTCGCAAGCTTCTGCCGAATCCTGTCCACAACCCCTTTCCACGATTTATGGAATTTAGGATTTATTCCTAACGATATCCCAAGGTATCTGAATGGGAGAGCTTGATGGTTACAACATAAAATCCTGGCCATTCTTTGCACTTCTATCCTTGGACGAGATAGGCCAATTAACGAGCTCTTATGGAAGTTGATTTTTATACCCGACAGTAATTCAAAAGCCCTCAAGACTCTCTGTAGGTTTTTCAACTCCTCAGATCCACCTTCACAAAATAAGGTTACATCATCTGCATATTGTAGATGTGTCAACGAAAAGCTCCCCAGCTGGAATCCCAGAAACAACCCCATCTCTGCCGCTTTCAAGATGAGTCTTGATAAAATTTCTGCTGCCAGGTCAAAGAGCAAAGGGGATAGAGGGTCCCCTTGCCTTAGACCCCTCCTAGTTTGGAATTCCTCTGTTGGGGATCCGTTAACCAAAACTGCCATCTTAGTCGTGGATATGCACTGTCTGATCCAATTGATCCACTTTTCTTTGAAGCCCATATAGTTCATAACCTCCAGAATAATTCTCCACTCAATCATATCATAAGCCTTTCTGAAATCTAGCTTAAAGATCCACCCTTTTCTTTTCTCTGATTTCAGGATATGGATGGCCTCTGATGCTGCCATTACTGAAACAAAGAGATTGCAATCCTCAATAAAGCCCAATTGGTGGGGAGAGATAACTTTGCTGATTACCCTTTTAAGCCTCATAGCCAATAATTTTGCTATGATCTTGTAAAGACTCGAAATTAGGCTTATAGGTCGAAAAGAGTTCAGAGTGTCAGCTCCCTTGATCTTAGGAATTAGCGTGAGGAAGGTGTTATTAATACCACGAGGCAGAACACCTGTCCTATGGAATTCCTTAATCATGAAGATTATATCTTCACCAATAATATCCCAAGCCTTCCTTATAAAGAAAAAATTAAATCCATCAGGATCTGGGGCTTTATAGCTCCCACATGCCCGCATAGCTTCCTTTATCTCTTCACTAGAAAAAGGGGCTTCTAGATCCATCGCCTCCAACTAAGAGAGTTTTTCAAATTGTAAATTGCCCAAACCAAGCCATAGTTCATCACTGCTACCGAAGATATCTGTGAAAAATTCAAGTACTACTTCTCTTACCTCCAAAGGCCTCTCAATAACGCAACTATCTACAAGCAAGGAACTAATAAAATTCCTTTGTTGTCTCAATGTTGCACTAAGATGATAGAATTTGGAGTTCCTATCTTCTAACTTTAGCCAATGAGCTCTGGCTTTTTGTTGCCACATTGATTCTATCTTTCTCTTGAGGTCCCACTTTTCGCACTGTAACCTATTATACAGTGAGGAAGCAGATAGGTCACCTAGATCACACCTCGGGCCAATCTAATTGTTGGGTTCTTTAGATCTGTCTTACTCCATATTATAAGTTGCCTTCTTAGAAAACTCCACTTTCTTATCAAAGTGTACTGGGAATGTGAGAGCAGCCTTCCTCCATAAATTGTCTACAATACCATAGAAATCAGATTTATCCCACCAGACATCCCATGAACGGAAGGGCCGTCTACCATAATCATAAATATCTGATCTCAAAATTAGGGGCACGTGATCAGAAAGTTTTTTATTTTCGATAAATAACTTCAAGTTCCTATTTTGAGACATCCATGATGGACTTGCCAAGATTCTATCCAATCTAGAAGCTCCATAGGAGTTAAACCACGTAAAAGCTTTCCCAGATAATGGAATATCCACCAGCTCGCCTTCTTCCATGAATCGCAAAAAATTTTGTGCTCCTCTTATATCAAAATTATGCCCCGTACACTCATCCTGAGATATCTTTTCATTAAAATCTCCCGTAATTACCCAAGGAAGAGATGAGAATATCTTAACCTCAAGAATCTCAGTCCATAGCCTCTCTCTTTCTGACACTGAGCTATATGCGTATAATCCAACACAGAAAAATTTATAGCCATTGGATATGATAGACACCTCAACTCCCAGCCATCTTTCATATCTTTCGAATCGGTGAGCATTAAGGACATTCTTGTCCCATAGCATGCAAATACCTCCAGACCTCCCCACCGCATCAATAGACTGCCATTTAATAGAATTACTTTTCTAGATGGCATTGGTAATGGATTCATTCCAACCTGAAATTTTAGTTTCTAAAAGGACCAGTAGAGAAATCTGATTGCTTAGAATGAGATTTGTAACATCACATTTCTTCATTCTACCCCCTAAACCACGAACATTCCAGGAACATATATTAATCATAGAATGATCTTCACCTGATTCTTGGCGTGGTCTTAGAAACTCTAGATTTCTCGCACATCCTGTCCTTCATTCCTTTCCTCCTCAATCTGGTCTTTTAATTTTCTAGGATTTCACCTGTTGGTTGTAATACAGATAATCCAAGTTGGTTAATTATCTCCAAGTTGGCTTGAGCTTTGGTATCCACAGGTGACAGAAGGGATTCGGAAACTCAAGAAGGATCCAATTGATTGCCAGCTTTGAGTTTATTCTCAATGAGTAAACGCCTGTTGACACGAGGGATGAAGACATCCGGATTAACTCCTGAGCTTTCGGATAAACTACTATCAATCTCTCGTCTTCCTGTTATTGGTACTAGAGGACCACCACTCTGAAATAATCTTTGCTAACAGGTAAGATTATGAGCTTTAGGACATGAGACTCACATCATCATGGATTGATAACCCTCTGTGTCAATCTGAGACTCATGGGATTCCGTTGTAGAATTCTCTGCAAAGTCCAAAGCGAGTAAGGTAGGTGTATGATCAGGGAGTGGGGTAGGAAAGGATGAGAGGTGGGATGGGTCAGACTGGGGTTGGGTTTTGAATGGGGAAGCGGGAGCCTGGGTTAGGGGTAGGACTTCAGGGAAAAGGATATTGGGACTTAGAGATCTAGGGGCTTTAAAAGGGGTTGAGTTAAAAACCTCAAAGGTAATCAAGTCCTCAAGACCAGGCACATCACGTGACGTAATGATTGGTCTTGATGAGGGTGGGGTAGCAATGTCCTCTACACCAGGGACAGGGCAAACATTTCCTGCCTGCCTAGGAGAGAGAACAGGCTGGATATTATCGAATTCAAAGGAGACTTTCTTTTTTGCCTGACTGACAACAAGCGTAGCAGAGAAAGTTGAGGTGCAATATGTCGACATACCCATCTTATCGTTGCCAACGGAAACATCATGCTCCTCGACTATAGTATGTTCCGAAATAGACATCAAGAAGGAAAGTCCTTCTACCGCTGCCCTTACTTTACACAAAACTGTCTCCTCTTGATGAGTCAAAATAAGTAGGTAGGCTGCATCGAGATCTTCCCAGTTGACAGTTTTCTGATGCATCTTGATTAACGAGCCAACTGGTTGAACCATCTTTCTGAAGCTTTCTTCATGCCAGGTATGAAGAGGAACACCGGGACCTTAACCCAGCACAAGCGTCGTCTACACACGTCCTCCGGCCTTCAAGAATGGAAATCAGAAAAAATTTTGTTCCACCATTGTACTTTATCAGAGAGATTTTTCAGCATCTCAGATGTGGAAGAGAAAGTCAAGAGATACAAGTCTCCTCCCAGAAACTTGACCTCTACTTGATCCGGCCAGTACTTTTTCTTGAAGGTCCCGTGTCTCACAACTCCTACTACACTGCATGTGAGCCAAGACTTGTTAATAGCAGAAGGGGAAAGAGAAATGTCGAAGGTCTTAATAGCCTTTGAGGAAACCACATCAGCATAAGTTCTTCCTTCCCTATGAGTCACTCTATCATTCCAGGGAAGATGGACAGAAGAGCGAATTTGAGGGTGGGAGGGCACATCAGAACGAGGAATATAATGTCCTCTAGCTTGGAACCTTGCAACACTGAAGGATAAAAGGTTATTTGGGGAAGGTAGAGAATTCAGCCGAATCCCACGAGATGCCTCATTCTGTTTGTTGCGTAGGAATCTCACGAAACCAAAGCGAGAGTTGTGTTTGCTTCTCTTGCGTCGAATCCATGCATCAACAATCCCTTCCTTTTCACCGATAAAAGACCGGAGGTCAGAGATTGACCAATTTTCAGGAAGGCCATCTACAAAATAAGAGATGAAACGGTCATGATTGAAGATGGGTCCAGGTTTCCATTGGGATGAAAAGGAAGGGATAAGAGCTTTCCCAATATCAGAAGGGGGCGGGAGGGTCAGGGGTAGGGCTAAGGGATCACCATGATGGATGGGTGGGTCTCGAACAAGGGATGCGGGGCCTAGGTGGATCAGTGGGTGATTTGGGGGTGCCGTGGAGAGGAGGGGGAAGGATGGCAGGAGCTCATATTGGTACTTTCAGCTGCAAATATTGTACAGGTTGGATATATTGCACAGGTTTTCACGTGCAAATACACATCCAATTTCGCTAGGGTTACAAACTATCTCAATATTGTGAGAGGAATCACTGAAGAACTAAGAAATTTTTTTGTAAGCGAAGAACTAAAATATAACAAGATTACCCATTTAGACTTTTTATCCAATTTTATTCAGTTTCTATATATAGGATATAAAAAATAAAATTCATACTATTTATCAAATACATCCGAAAAGATCTCTCCCTCAACTCACTCACGTGAGACGACGCATCACTCGGAACTTCTAGTCTTTGCGTTGGACTAAACTTGTGTTTCCTAGCTAAATCCTCAACACCGCCGTAGACAAAGATAATACTAAAAAGAATAATATTCTCTGTAAAAAATTAGGATAACATCTTAATCCTAAACACCGCCATAGACAAAGTCTTGTGGTTTCTTATATATTATCTCTCCCACGTCGGTATATATATTATGTGAGTGTATGTACGAGAAACCCTAAAACCAGAAAACGAAAGTCCTTGCTAGTTTACAGAACTTAAGCAAGTGTTCTTTTTCGTCTTTGCTATGGACCATCTTGATGTCGACCTATTAGCATTATGGCTTGTGGTATGTCTGCTGGCGATGGCGATCCCAGTAGCGATGCTTGCATATATTTGTGTTCGTGAAAGCCGGCTTAGACGAAAAGAAAGGATGGTTGGATATTGCATCAGGAAGCTTCCTTCCTATAAGTTTACAGGTTCATGGACTGATCAGAAAAAAGCTCGGGATTGCGCTATTTGTTTGAACAACTTGGAGGTGGGCGATAGGTGTAGATTGTTGCCTGCATGTCAGCACAGCTTTCACGCTCTCTGTGTGGATCCTTGGCTTGCGAAGGCGAAGAGTTGTCCACTCTGTAGGTCCGATGCTTTGCTTAAGTCCATAGAAGGAATAACTGTGCCATGTGGTTGCTCTTACTGTACTGGTTCTACACCAAATCCCCATTGTCTCTCCGTTGCCATTGTGTAGTGTTAGCTGCGAATTTGGTGTTTTAGCATATACTAAATTCATGTCTACTCTTTATTCTGTTTGTTGATAAACCCTATTTTTTTAAGGTGCCATGCTTTCGTATCAATAAGATGGTGCTGGCAATATTAGAATGATTTTTGTAATAATAAACTATCCGTCAGAATTTTATAATATAGAAGGTATTATAATCTAAATTAATGATGTTATTGGGTCTTGAACATAAGATCTTCTCATTATTCTTTTATTCCTTCATGTAGATCGGATATTTGGTCCATATATATGGAATGTCAATTTAACCCAAACCCATAAGTGATCATTTGGTCCATTCCCGGTGTTAGTTAGGTTTGGTTTGGATTTAGATTAAAATTTGAAATAATATAATAGATATAGGTAGGGTATGGATTTGACATTAATTCCAATCCTATAAAGTATATAATTTTTAATATTAATAAATATTATTTTTTTATTATAAATTTATTTTTTATTAATAAATATGAAAAAAATTAATAATTATATTTTTAAATAAATTAATAATAAATTAATAATAGATAACTGAATTTATTATAAATTTATATTTTACAAATTTATTAAGTTGGAGTTAGAATCTAATTTAAAAATATAATTAAGTCGAGTCAACCGGACTTATTGTCATCCCTATCCAGATATCAATTTGCACATCCCTCGATATTAATTCTGATATTAGCACCTTTTCACTAACAAGATTTCCCCTTTTAACTCTCATCTAGTATTGTGGTTTCCCAAGTGTTTGGTTTATCAAAATTAAAGTAAAAGACTAAATTCTTTTATATTTATTTTAATTTTATAAAATTATTGGTTCAGTTCTTTTATTTTATATTTTTCATTGCAAAACGAATAAAATTTACAACTTTATTGTTGCAATTCAACTATATATACATCACTTTTATTTATGTAACGAATTCAATTAATTTTTTTTATATATAAAATTTTAATTTTTATCAATTATGATTTTATATAAAGGATAAAATAGTCTTTTAATTACAAAATAGAAATCAATTAGGTGGTTTTATAAAATTAAAGTTACTTTTATTTATTTCTTAAACTACCAAAACATATAATTCCATATATTAAATGCAAAGTTAATGTTTATTTTGTTTTAGCACTTACTTCTTGCGCTTTTTTCTTTTGAAATTTTATAAGGATATCCAAAATTTGTATAGCAAATTAATAAGAAAAAAAGCTGAGATCACGATGTAGCTATAAGATTCTAACATATATAAAATCCTAAATCTTTATTATTAAACTTGTAATAATTAACTACTAAAGTTTTTTAGTTTTATTATTTTTAAGATATTAATGAATTAATTCAATTAACAATAATGTTTATGTTATTAATAATTCTCTAAATTGAATTGATATGATGATGATGATGAGATTTCTATTTTTTTAATTAAAGGGTATTTACTATTTTTGATAAAGAAATAGAGAATTTTATTATGAAGGAGATTTACAGAAAATCACAGAAGAAATAAAGAGGGTATTTGGGATGGTCACAAGCAAATGGCATCACCGAAAACCCCCATATAAGAAGAGGAAATAACTAAAAGAGGGAAGATGTGGTACTTGGGATCATCTAAGAAAGATGATCTGAAGAACCGCAAGATCTATCCTGAATTACTTAAAGAAGAACAAAAAAAACCTTGTTAATAGCAAGAAAACGATCACCTAGATATGAGAATTTGGTGAGAGTCCTCAACCAACAAGATGAATAATGAATGATCTTTGAAAAGGCATCGATGGGAAGAAGATTTTCATCAAGAAAGATTAATTTATTCCTCAGACACCAAATATTCCAAAAGGGACAGTGAAGAATCAGCATCTAGAGTTTTTTCTGAGTCTTGTTAATACAAAAGAAGAGCTAACTTTCAACTAAAGAAGGAATCGAAGGAGGATAGCACCAGTGAAAGCCCCACCAGTTCATGATCTTGTACTAAAGCTTGGAAGCATGAGGGCAGTGAAGAAAAAGATGATCAGCAGTTTCAAGGGAGAGACAACCCCTAGGACAGGCAGCATCAGCAATATCTTCTAAAGAGATCAGCTCGAGTGGTGACTTTGTTGGGGGAAGCTAACCAAACAAGAAACTGGTGTTTAAGGGGAACTAAGCCAAACCAAGGTCTATGATTTGTTTGAAGTGCGGACGGACAAGTAGAGTGAATGATATGAAGTCTACAAAGATGAGCCGAGAATGGAAGGGAATTTTTGCCCCATCCAATGTAGTCTACACGATTGTGAGTTGGCTGAAAGGGGTTGATAGTTGAAGAGAACACAACCAAAAGATTAGCTTCATATAAGAAGAACCGACATCTCTATTGAAATAACCAAACTCAAGAATCCTCACTCCAAAAAACAAAATCAGCAATAGAAGCATCCTTAATCTTAGTTAGAAGAAAAAGGTGTCAGAAAAGATTGTTGTAAGGTTCTATCTCCTATCGACCTATCTTTCCAAAAGCGAATACAAGAACCATCTCCAACCTTCCACCAAAACTGACTAGAAATAAAAAATAAGGATGGGTCTTCTTTGATGAGCTTGCACAAAAAAGCTCAAGGAGAAGGCTTGTGACAAATCGGGAAAAAAAGATTATATTTTTGAAGAATAAGATCCTTCTAGAAGGGTGTATTAGGAGATTTGAGCTTCCATAACCATTTTGAGAGGAGAGTAAGATTTTGGGAATCTAAGTCACCCAACCTGTTCCACCAATATTTTTAGGTAAGCATACCTTATCCCAACTAACTTTGCATAAATATTTCTTCTCACTGTAACCACCACAAGGAAATTTCTACAGATCCTTTCAATATAATGTCGAACTCCTTTAAGAACTCTAAAGAAGGACATATAATAAAGTGGCAAGCTCCCAAGGAATGATTGAAAAACTAGTAAATGACCTCCACTAGATAGAAGTTCCTCCTTCCAAGGAACGAGGCGATGCTTGATTTTGCTAATGATAGGATCCCAAGTTTTAAATCTTTCGGGGTTTGCCCCAATAGGAATACCCAGATAGTTACTCTTCAATAGTTGGCCAACTCTCTTAAAGGGTATCAACTGATAATAATAATAACTAATCTCTTCTGCTATATCTAAGCACTAATTATAAATGGGTCCAACTAACTCAAAAGTTTAAAATGCTGCATACCAAAAATAAATGTTCTAAACCTTTATTTTTTATTAAGTATGGATGATTTTTACCATATTATATTAAAAGAATACAAAGATGGTTTTTGTTTGTTGGATCAATATTGTTATTCTTTTTAAATATTTTATATTCTTAAATTTTTTTAATTTTGAACTAATCTCAATCGTTAAATGAAAATTATATTATAACAATATTAGTTAACTTTAATTAGTATTAACCTTTTGGTGATAATACAATAATATATAGTATATTGAGGTTAGTCACAACAGAAAACAACTAAACAGTGGTCTATCTCCTATAACTTAAGGCAACATGTTGTCTGAGCTACTTACAGATGATGATATGTTGCACAAGATGGTCTTAGATGATACGTCACTCGAGGTCATCTTCAACCTCTGATTCGACTAAACCAAAAGTGATTTCTGATCATTGATCCACTCTTTTACGCTCCAAAACTCCCCAAATCCACTCCAAATACAACACGAAAATAATCCCAACAACAAATTTGTGACATTATTCACAATCAAGAAAGAAATCGAGTGGTTTACAAACTCAAAATTCCGGAAGTGTAAACGGTTATACTCACCTGAAAGAGGAACAAAATCGTCCAAGAGATACATGGAAGAACTCAAGGAGTTGAGATGCTCATTATGTAAGAAGGATTTTCCCAGTTTGGTGTCCGAACATGAAATCAGAAGTCTCGATTTTTCTCTACCTAGTATATACCCAAAAGTGATGAGTCGCCAGATTGAACAAACAGGCGACCTTCCCTACGCTAAACGACATTATTTCACACTTTAGTGAAATGACGGTGTTCCAAGTTCAAAGACATAGCTCGACTTGAAAGTTGAGCACATAAAAAAGGCAGGGCATCCTGCCATTTTGATCACATTGGTAAAAACAACAGGAATGCCCGTGTTTTTATTTTTTTTCTTTTTTATAATAATAATAATATAAATATTTTTTTAAGTCTAGTAAATGAATGATAACTCATAATAAATTATATATCTACTAGAAAAATACTCTAAAAAATATTATAAACTCTTTATGAATAGTAAAGTCAACTAGTATCAAAAATTATCTTTTTTTATTTATATAATTTATTAAAATATAATATTTTATAATAATACATAAAAAAACAATAATTATGAATACACTTACAAAAATGTTTACAAAATTTACAAGCTCTTATACCTCATCAGGGGACCTACCCATGGTCCTAGATCACTAAGATCTCTCTTTTATCTCATCCTTTGATCTTTATCCCATATATATAAAATATATATAATATCTTATTTTCTAAACAAGTATTCTTTAAAAATTTAACAATTCATATTAACTATTTACTATAGAAGTTTCACCCTTATGGTTCTAAAAGGATAGACTTGAGTTAGTTATCTGAATAACTTGGATTACAAGGTTTGACATGTATTGAGATGTAAACAAATAATTTTTTTTCCAGGTACCTAGTTCTAAGAAATACACCATCTGAGATTCTTTCAAAAATTTTAAAAGCCAAGAACAATACTTGTGAGTCCAAATGACTCGACGGGAAGACGAATAACATGATATCACAATTGAATACTTTTGAGCCGCACATTTACGTTCTAACTTGACAATAACTAATTTTTGTTAATTTGTTCCATTTCCCATACTTAACCATTATAATAATATCCATATTTTTTCATAACCTCTGGCCCACGGTTATGGACCCATCGACTTTTGATTTATCAAGTCATTGAGCTCAAGGCCCATCACTCTAAGATATGAGGCCTTACATTGTAAGTAATAGATTTAAAGGAATTTGAAAGTCCACATATGCTTAAAACACATGGAGTTAACCTTTTATAACATAAAAAATCAATTTAAGCTTCAAATAATTTAAACTGGTTTTGAAAAATATAAATGGACCATGAGATAATTTTGAATCCGAGAGTCATTGGTCATTTAAAATAGACTCGGTTAAGATTGAAAGTCAAATTTCAAGGTCAAAAGAATAATTCTACAACACTCAAATCTCAAACCACATAAAATTCAACAAAAGCAGAAATACACATAAAAGTCGCCAATATGACCCATTATGTACTAAATTGACTGACTACCTAAAAAACTACAACACATACATCTAGATTCTCTAACTCAATCCAAAACTACTAATAATCTATTGGTCAATTCTCGATCAACGAACCCGAAAGTACAAATTTTCACAGCTCAAGAGTTGAACTAACTCAAACTTTTTGCTGCTCCTGAGATTTTTTCAAAAAAGGTTGATGCTAAAATGTATGATGTGAGAGGAATCATAGAATAACTAAGAATTTTATTTTGTAATAGAAGAACTAAACAAACAAGATTACCTATCCATTGGTGGGGTAGGAAACGTACTAGATGTCCTCGACATGTCCTCCAAGTGATTAGAGTTGGGGTATGAAATCTTGTAAAGGTCGGTAGAGTTAGTTTAATTCCCACTAAACTTTCTTAGTAACCAATGGTGTGAAACCCTGTCCCAGTGTTTGCCTAGTCAGCTCGTTTTTGCCTAGTCAGTATCATTTTAGTGGTTCATGTATCCATGTGACACTTTAATCAAGGTAGAAATCTAGGTAGTGGAAAAGTACCGTTTTGACTTTATGGCAACCGATCATGTTTTGGGCTCGTTTTAAGTAGTTGGGTGTTTTTGGATCATTTTGTAGGTCTTCAGGCTAACTCATTTGTATTTGAACCCATTAGTTTGTGTTCGGCTCATTCTTACATTTCTGAGCCTATTTAGTTGTTATCGGGCCGTATTCATTCCTTCCAAGCCCGATCGACTATTTCCGGGCCGTATCCATTCTTTTCCCAGCCTGATCTTTTACTTATCAGGCCGAGTTTTTTTTCCAAGCCTAAATCGTTTTCTGGGTCGATCTTGTTTTTTCGACTCAGGTCACTAAGGCTTTGGAGCCAAAACTATATAAACTTCACTAGATAGCCCATTGGTCATTACCCATTAGTTTCTTTCTTGTTTTCCACTTCTTTCTTGTTTTCTCTCAAACAATTACCTTTCCAATTCTCTATTGTTCTATCTTCTACTACTAGCGCCGCCCAATCTCTTCCCAAATCTGTGCATAGCCTTTGTTTCATCATGCACAATGAGTATTTGTATTGTAATGTCTTCATTTTCTCGATTACCTTGTGCCCTATCTAATTGTTCATTCCTTTTCCTCTAATTATTCCCACTGCTTGTCCGATTGAGGGTCCATCCAATTAGATGTTATGGTTATCAATGTATCAATGAGGGGATGGTTCGCGTGATAAAATCCAAAGGTCTTGTTATCAATTCTTTTGCATGAGAGGTAGGGTCTATGCCTCATCAATTCCATCAGTTACTAGTTTTCAATTTTTCTGTGTGTATGTATTGCTTTGAACTGAGGCTTATACATGCTTATCATTTGATCATTGTAATTGATGTTTGATATTCGTAATTGATGTTTCATCTTCATATCTGATTTATTGTTTGAGAATTTAGGTTTGTAAAACACTTTTCATTGTATCTGGATTGGTATAGATAATGGTTTCATGTTCATGGTATTCGATATACGATAGATCGTGGAGTAAAACAAGAAGAAACCATCGCATTCGTGGGGTGTTTAGATCAGACCAACTGGACTAGGTAGTCAGACCAGTCGGACTTAGAAGTCAACTAGTTGGAAAGTGTAATCCGACCGTCAGACTTGGAAAATTTGACTGGTTAAGGTCGGTTTCACCGATCGATCAGACTGGGGAGTTCTACTAGTCTTGAATGAGAGACCAACTAGTCGGGTGGTAAAGTCCGACTGATCGGACCAAAAAGGTCCAACCAGTCCCCTTATGTTAATGTTCTTTTTTCCTTTCTTAATGTATCTAAGTATACCCGATGGTTTTCCAACTTTGTTCTTAGTGATTTTTAGACCTTGTGAGTAAATTTAAATGGTTTATTAGTGAGATAGATATCCAATAAGTGTTTGACCATATTCGGTAAGCCAAGAGTTAAATGGGGTATTTTGAGAATGTATAGTTGTTCGGTAAGACAAGAGTTAATTGAGTGTACTTGAGGATGTGCAGTGTATTTTGTATTAAGTCATTCACTCCAAATGTTTGCTTGTTCCCGGTGAGGATGCCCATGAGATTAGTACCCGTTACTTATGATTTATACCATGTAAATCATTTATGTTGTGAACCTTGATTTGGTAAGCTAAGATCAGATCATAATGGGTATATTTAAGGATTCTAAATTATTCTTCAGTTCATTTGGCCTCCAATTGGTTTCCTTGGGATCCCAGTGAATATTTTCGTGAGTTCTATGCCTGATATGTGAGTTTCTTATCTTCTAAATATGTTATATTGTGAACCTTAGTTTGGTATTACAGGGTTAAATTGAGTATACTTAAGGATGTGTGATGCATGTGCATATTTTACACTCATTTAAAAATGAAAAGTCTTGGTATTAAGGTTTTATCGAGTCTATTAGTTTATAAATATTATTTTGGTATTGTGGTTTTATCCAGTATATTGGTTTATAAATGTATTATTTTGGTACTATAGTTTTAACTGGTTTATATATACATATATGAGTCCATTATGGTGCTCTTAGTTATAAATGTTCACTTGACAAATGCGAGATGAGTATACGAAATCTCAGTGTTAGGGGAGAGTTATTTACCTGTTTGGGAATCGTATGGGTGTTGTATCGTATTACTTGACACGTCTTCACAGGTTTGTTCGTTCTAAATATTGTTCGTTCTGAGCATTACTTGTTCTGAATATTGAGACAGGTATGACATGTTTATATGTTTTTCTTTGCCTAGTCTCGAACAACACTGGTAGTAGGAGTTATGTATAAGTATGTTTTCAAAATTAAAATTAAGACTGTCAGTGGGTTTTCGGTTTTCCTTTAATGGAGTTACTCGAGGAGTGTTTTGTTATATCCACCCTGATAGGTTTCTGTTGAGCAATATTAGCCTGTGTTTGTTATATGTATGGTGTTATAACCTATTGGGCTGAATCTACGTGTTATATTTTTAAAATCAAATACATGTTATTACGTTCTGTGTTGCATCAGTTACGAGTATGCTTAAAAGTAAATATTTTTTACTCCTGATTTAGTATATGTCATTGTTCCTCTGTATTACTTATAATGTTGTGACCCTACAAAGATTCTTTTAATCTCACCATGTTGTTGTTTTTCTCTTTCAGGAGAAGTTCGTGATCCGTAGTATGATGTTTACGAGGTGTGAGAACTTCATTTAACTTAGTGGCTAGACTATTGCATCTGTATGACTTATCATATACACGATTTTCTGCCAATTACGTTTTAGCATTATTTTTTATTTCTGGACTTTATTTTGTCAATCACTATCAGATGTTGTTTACGTTGTGGGCCTAAGGCCCGGATTTCAGCTTCTTGGGCTTGTGTATTATGGACCCGTTTAAGTTCCATTTTGAGTTGAGTTTCTTCAATAAAAGTCTTCTGTTGTAACATCCCAGTTTTTGGGTCATGGAAATGAAGATGGAGGAGTTGTCAGGCTTTGCATGAGTCATCAAGTGAAAGAACAGATAATGCCATTATAAGTGTTTTGGGCCAGTGATTCTTTTTTCTATTTACTTTGTTTAGGAATTGTATTATTATTCTATTCTGTTGTTTGTTCTAATAGATGAACTTCCTTTATTTTGGTATAATATCTGACTTTTTATCCAAGTTTATTTAGTTTATATATATATAGATATAGAGATATAGAGATAGATAAAAATATACTGTTTCAATGTAAAAAAAATATTTTTTTTCATAATATTTATCAAATACATTCGAGAAGATTTCTCTCTCAACTCACTCACGTGAGACGACGCGTCACTCGGAACTTCTAGTCTTTGCGTAGGACTAAACTTGTGCTTCCTAAATCCTAAACATCGCCATAGACAAAGATAATACTAAAAAATAATATTCTCTGTATTAAATTAGGATAACATTTTAATCCTAAACACCGCCACAGACAAAGTTTTGTGGTTTCTTTATCTTCTTAAACTCTCTCACTCGTCCACATATATATATATGGACAGAACCCAGAAAACGAAAATCCTTGTTAGTTTACAGAACTTAAGCAAGTCTTCTTTTTCGTCTTTGCTATGCACAGTCTTGCAGTCGACCTATTAGTATTATGGGCTGTGATATGTCTGCTGGCGATCCCAGTGGCGATGCTTGCATATGTTTGTGTTCTTCAAAGCCGGCGAAGACGAAAAGAAAGGATGGTTGGATATTGCATCAGGAAGCTTCCTTCCTATAAGTTTACAGGTTCATGGACTGATCAGGAAAAAGGTGGGGATTGCGCTATTTGTTTGAACAGCTTCGAGGTAGGGGATATGTGTAGATTGTTGCCTGCATGTCAGCACAGCTTTCACGTTCTGTGTGTGGATCCTTGGCTTGTGCAGGCGAAGAGTTGTCCACTCTGTAGGTCCGATGCTTTGCTTAAGTCCATAGAAGGAATAAGTGTGCCATGTGGTTGTTCTTACTGTGCAGGTTCTGCATCAAATCCCCCTTGTCTCCCCATTGCCATCGTCTAGTGTTAGCCACGAATTTGGTGTTTTAGGAGAGTAATTTCATGTCAACTCTGTATTCTGTTTGTTGATAAACCCTAATTTTTTTATGGTGCCATGCTTTAGTATCAATAAGATGGTCCTGTTAATATTAGAGTAATTCTTGTAATAATAGAAAAATCCGTTACTGGCGAATTCCTAATTCCTAATAAAACCTTACTAATACGAAAAAACCTATGATACATTCCATTTTGTAATTCTATTCCATCTCTTCCATTCTTTATTTTTTTAAAAAAATATTTATCCAAAATGAAAGAGTAGTAAAAAAAAATAATAAAAATAGAAGAATGGGAGAAAAAGAAAAAAGGAAGAATGGATTTGTGGATTTGTAGATTTCTCTACTATCTTGATTTGCTGATATAAAACTAGAATTCTATTCAATTGTGTTTGATAACAAGCTCTTAAATCTATTTATAATCTAGAATGATTAACAAATCTGATTAGTTTGTGTATAGATGGATTTTAATTGATTCGGAAGAACAATTAAGCTACAACAACTGATTAGAAATCCTAGGACAATTGCTGAAACTTGGTAGAATAGGAATATATCTGTCAAACCTAGGATTCATATTGATTTGAACAAAACGATTTAGAAACTTAATTAGCATACGAATATAGTTAATTAAAAGTCTAAATTAGCTCTTAATAATGATGTTAAGAGTTTGGAAGATAATCAAAAATATTTAATAGTATTAACATTAACATCTAACTAGTTTAATTAGGTTGTAGTTTAGATTAATTTATAATTTATTAATCACTTTATTTAACTAGAATATTTGGTTAGGTAAATTGATTGGTTTTAAACAACTCTTTCTATGGGATTGATACTCATTCATTAGAACTATATTAGTTGTTGACGGTCGTGTGTTTGCGATTAAAAGTAAGTTCGATTTTACACAATATATATACATATCTATATGTATATAATACCTATATCATTGTGTAATTATTGTTTTAGGAAAAATATAATAATTTATATTTATTTCTTATATTAGCACTTTCACCCTTATGATTTATGAGGGTCTTCATTATCAAAAGATTCTGATTACAAGGTTGACATTTATCGGGATTTTAAAAAACGAAATTACACTCAAATACTGAATTCTAAGAAATACATCGTCCTAAACTCTTTCGGAAGTATTAGAAGCCAAAAAACACCCTTATGAGTCCAAATAACTCGACAGGAAAGACTAAGAGTATAATATTTAAATTAATTTCTTTCAAGCCACAAATCTACTTTCTAGCCTATTAATAATCTAATATTAATAATCTATTAATAATCTACTGGTTAATTCTATTAGTAATCAGTCCAAAACTATTAATATTCTACTGGTCAGTTATCAATCAATGGACCCGAAAGTACAGGTTTTCACAACTCGAGAAATGAAGTACCTCAAACTTGTTGCCACTCCTGTGATCCTTTCTCAACAGGCTGATGATAAAAAGTACGATGTGAGAGGAATCATAGAAGAACTAAGAAATTTTTTTGTAGTAGAAGAACTAAAAAATAACAAGATTACCTGTCCATTGGTGGGACAGGAAACGCACTGGATGCCCACGACGTCCGCTGAGTGACTAGAGTTGGGGTATGAAATCTTCCAGAGGTCGGTAGATTTATTTTAATTCCCAGCAAACTTTCTCAGTAATCATTGGAGATGCCGATGTAGGAGTTGTCGGGCTTCGCACAAGCCATCAAATGAATGAAAAGATGATGCCATTATGAACGTTTTAGGCCTTTGCTTCTTTTTTCTATTTACTTTAGTTAGGAATCCTGTTATTATTCTATTCTGTTGTTTATTCTAGTAAGATGAACTGCCTTTATTTTTGTATAATATCTGACTTTTTATCCAAGTTTATTTAGTTTATATATATATACATGTAATAAAATATATTTTTTTCATAGTATTTATCAAATACATATGAGAAGGTTTCTCTTGCCAATAAGCCTTAGCTTAGATGGCATTCCCCCTTGTGGGGTTCAAGGAGGTCCTGGGTTCAATCCCTGGTAGGTGGTTCTAGGAGATTTAACGGGTGGGGTGGGGTGGGGTGAGGAGTAGAATAGGTATTAAGGGAGGGGTGGGGTGGGGTAGTCTCGATGTATTCAAACAAAAAAAATACATATGAGAAGGTTTCTCTCTCAACTCACTCACGTGAGACGACGAGTCACTCGGAACTTGTAGTCTTGTTTAGGACTAAACTCGTGCGTCCTAAATCCTAAACACCGCCATAGACAAAGATAATACTAAAAAGTAATATCCTCTGTAACAACTTAGGATAACATCTTAATCCTAAACACCGCCATAGACAAAGTTTTATGGTTTCTTTATCCTCGTAAACTCTCTCACTCGTCCATATATATATAAATATATATTATGTGTGTACCCTACGAGAAACCCTAAACCCAGAAAACGAAAACCCTTGTTAGTTTACAGAACTTAAGCAAGTCTTCTTTTCCGTCTTTGCTATGCACAGTCTTGCAGTCGACCTATTAGTATTATGGGCTGTGATATGTCTGCTGGCGATGGCGATCCCAGTGGCGATGCTTGCATATGTTTGTGTTCGTGAAAGCCGGCGAAGACGAAAAGAAAGGATGGTTGAATGTTGCATCAGGAAGCTTCCTTCCTATAAGTTTACAGGTTCAGGGACTGATCAGAAAAATGGAGGGGATTGCGCTATTTGTTTGAACGACTTGGAGGTGGGCGATATGTGTAGATTGTTGCCTGCATGTCAGCACAGCTTTCACGTTCTGTGTGTGGATCCTTGGCTTGTGCAGGCGAAGAGTTGTCCACTCTGTAGGTCCGATGCTTTGCTTAAGTCCATAGAAAGAATAAGTGTGCCATGTGGTTGTTCTTACTGTGCAGGTTCTACATCAAATCCCCCTTGTCTCCCCATTGCCATTGTCTAGTGTTAGCCACGAATTTGGTGTTTTAGCAGACTAATTTCATGTCAACTCTGTATTCTGTTTGTTGATAAACCCTAATTTTTTTATGGTGCCATGCTTTAGTATCAATAAGATGGTGCTGTTAACATTAGAGTAATTCTTGTAATAAAAAACAATTCTTCGTCATATTTTTATAATGTAGGAAGTATTACAACCTAAATCAACCATATTACTATGTCTCAAACCCATGATATTCTTATTGTTCTTTTGATTCTTCTCCTAGATAAAAGTATATCCAATCCCATAACATCCCTCGAGATTAATTCTGAAATTAACATCTTTGTACTAATGTTGTGTTTGAATTCATTAATTTATATGGATTAAGAATGTGGTTAGAATATAATTGAAATATAAATAATATGATTAGATTTATATATATCATTCTTATATTTGGATTATGTATACCATTCTCTTATTTGTGCTGAAAAAAAAAAAAGGAAAATAGATTGACAATAAACATAATAATAGGATCTTTGAGCTCCACCTCCAAGGTTCCAATAAATATCTAGGTTGATTTATTAAACTATTACATAGTGTGAGTTATTTCTAAAAATCCTAATTCTTTTATGTAAGTATTAATTGGGTACAGTTAAAACTATGATGAATTGATTATGACCCATCATGTACTAAATTGATCGACTATCTAAAAACTACAATACATACATATATCTAGACTCTCTAGCTCAGTCCAAAACTACTAATAATCTATTGGTTAATTCTCCATCAACGTACCCCAAAGTACAAGTTAATAATCTACTAATATCTATTGTTGCCACTCCTGAAATCCTTTCTCAACAGGTTGATGATAAAAAGTATGATGTGAGAGGAATGATTGAAGAACTAAGAAATGTTTTTGTAATAGAAGAACTAAAAAATAACAAGATTACCCGTCCATTGGTGGGACAGGAAACGCACTGGATGGCTCACGACATTTTTTTTTTTTGAAGAAGAAGAAATATCGAGATGTATTAAGGATAAAAGCATGAATACATAGGAGCAGGACAATGAAACATTGTGCCAGCTCAATTGACAAAATGAAACTGTCAGATACCGTAAGTGGATTACGGTATCTGATACTTTCAGACGCCATACAGTCTATGTGGTCAGTAAAGAAACGAAATCACCTGAGGGTATTACATCCAAACTATCTATGCAGACATCCGTAAGATTAGTCTTAGCCCAGTAGAACCCATACCGCATGCCGATGTAATACATATCAGCCGCACTGTTGTCTTCCCCCCTGAAAATTCTATTGTTGCGACCCAACCAAATACTCCATGCACAGGAAAATAACAGAGCGTACCATAATCCGGGCCAACGGAAGGGGATTGGAAAGCCTTCCCATTGTACGAATAAATCAGCCATAGACCGCGGTTGAACCCAGCTTAAGCCCCAATGTTTGATTAACAACGACCAACTTGCCCAAGCCTTCCTACAATCAAGCAAGATGTGAGTGGAATCCTCTTCCACGCATCCACAGGCCTCACAATACCTATCAGATGCAGGAAGGATACCAAGTCGAATTAAGTAACCTTTGGCAGTAATCTTCTCCCTACACTCCAGCCACATGAACGCTTGTCATTTGGGTGCTCCTGGCTTACGCCAAACATTGGGAATCAACTGGTCACTAGGCAAAACTATACTCGCTGCTAGTGACCGATAGCAAATATTTGTTGAGAAAGGTCTTAGCTGTTCTCCCCACAAAAGCAGATCCTCTTCCAGGAAATTCGGCCGAGAGCCGCCCAGCATTGCCAGCAGATGGCCCACGACATGTCCTCCGAGTGATTAGAGTTAGGGTATGAAATCTTCCAGAGGTCGGTAGATTTAGTTTAATTCCCAGCAAACTTTCTCATGTAACCATTGGAGATGAAGATGAAGGAGTTGTCGGGCTTCGCACAAGTCATCAAGTGAATGAAGAGATGATGCCTTTATAAATGTTTGTTGTTTGTTATTATTCTGAAGGTGATGGGTAGGACAAGGTTAGATACTGTACTGTTATTCTATTCTGTTGTTGGCGGTGTTATTATTCTATTCTGTCGTTTGTTCTAATACGATGGCCTGCCTTTTATATTTTATAATATCTGACTTTTTATCCAAGTTTATTTACTTTATATATATATATATATATATGGATGTCAGAAAATATTTGTTTTTCATACTATTTATCAAAAACATCCGAGAAGATTTCTCTCTCAATTCACTCACGTGAGACGACGCGTCACTCAGGAACTTCTAGTCTTTGCGTATGATTAAACTTGTGCTTCCTAAATCCTAAACACCGCCATAGACAAAGATAATACTAAAAAGTAATATTCTCTGATTCTCTGTAATAAATTAGGATAACACTCTTAATCCTATACACCGCCATAGACAAAGTTTTGTGGTTTCTTTAGATATATATATATATATATTATGTGAGTGTGTACGTACGAGAAAGCCTAAACCCAGAAAACGAAAATCCTTGTTAGTTTACAGAACTTAAGCAAGTCTTCTTTTTCGTCTTTGCTATGCACAATCTTGCTGTCGGCATATTAGTATTATGGGCTGTGGTATGTCTGCTGGCGATGGCGATCCCAGTGGCGATGCTTGCATATATTTCTGTTCTTGAAAGCCGGCTTAGACGAAAGGAAAGGATGGTTGAATATTGCATCAGGAAGCTTCCTTCCTATAAGTTTACAGGTTCAGGGACTGATCAGAAAAATGGAGGGGATTGCGCTATTTGTTTGAACAACTTGGAGGTGGGCGATATGTGTAGATTGTTGCCTGCATGTCAGCACAGCTTTCACGCTCTGTGTGTGGATCCTTGGCTTGTGCAGGCGAAGAATTGTCCAATCTGTAGGTCCGACGCTCTGCTTAAGTCCATACAAGGAATAAGGGTGGCATGCGGTTGTTCTTACTGTGTTGGTTCTACATCAAATCCCCCTTGCCTCCCCATTGCCATTGTGTAGCGTTAGCTGCGAATAGGGTGTTTTATGAGAACACAAAGATGGTTTTTGTTTGTTGGATCACTGTTATTACTATTTTTTAATATTTTATATTCTGACTTTTTTTATTTTTGATTAATCTTCATGGTTAAATTAAAATTTACAGCATTATAACAATCTTCTTCCGGAAATTAATATTTATCTTTTTGTTGATAATATTATTATATATACAGTATATTTATATTTTGTTTAATATTGAGGCCAGTCACAACAGAAAACAACAAAACAGTGGTACGGTCGTAATAATTGGGCAATCCAACGGCTATTAAAAAATGAAGAAGAGACCCCAAGTAGCCAAATAAAATGACTGACCAAACTGAAACCGGCAAATCCCGATTCCCTTCTTGATTGAAGCCTCCAAGAACCGGAACTGGAAAGAGCAACCGCGACAATTCCGACGGAGGTAGCCTCCTTATCCGTTTCCCTCAAACCATGACCAATTTTTCTTTTTATATAATTCGAGTTCAATTCATCCATGTCAGTGCTGTGTTTTGTTGTTTTCACTCTCTGATCATGTTCTTTCTCTTTCTTGGGTCCTTCCTTCATTGGATGTGCTGTGGCTACCTTGGGTTAGGAAAAGGTAAGCTGTCATCGAAGGAGGGAAGGAAGAGGAAGAAGGGAGATCTTAAATTAACATTGAAAAAGATTGGAGGAGATGGGATCTGAAGGGACAAAGAATGGTGTGGTTATTCATGTGACTGGATTCAAGAAGTTCCAGGGAGTTTCCGAGAATCCTACCGAGAAAATAGTTTCTAATTTGAAGGGTATGGTTGAGAAGAATGGCCTGCCTGCTGGGGTTACTATTGGGAGTTGCACTATTCTTGAAACTGCGGGAGATGGCGCTCTTCCTGTGCTTTACCAGGTCTTGGAATCCAGCACAGTGGAAAATGGTGCTGGAAATAATGAACAAGTCGTTTGGGTATATAGTTTTGATCCTTCAAGTCTTATACAACAAAAGAATTATGGTTTCTCAAGCATTGCTTTCTTTTTTATCACAACTTCTTCCATATTGATATATGTGATTAGACCCAAAAAGAATAAAATAAAGGAGGGACATGTCATGAGTCTTTGAAATCTTGTTGCTTATCATCATCTTGCTTCCTATGTTTAGTTTCCAAGCGATACATCATCATTTCTTTTTGGAGTTGACTAATGAGACAACTTCTTACATCATATCTTTACTTCCCCGATTTTCATCATTCCATTGTTCACTGTGCTCAGGTATCTTAAGTTGATTTCTTTAAATCGGGTTGCTTGATATGATATCTTAGTATTGGATAGGGACATGATTCTGCAGAAGCTTGTAGTGGTAAATACTCATGTTGTTGGGTATTTTCTGGATTTTATTATTTGTTCTAGCTTCATCTGGGGGTGAACAGTGGTGCAGTAAAGTTTGCAATTGAGCAACAGGCTTTTAATGAAGCTACCTTCAGATGTCCGGATCAGCTTGGATGGAAACCCCAGGTGAATGCCGTCCTTAGTCTACATTATTATGCTCTGTACATCTCCTTTACAAATTCTGAAAAGATAGTGATTTTGCAGAAGCCAGATTATGCACTACCGTCATTATTGAACTGTTTTTTGCTTTGTTTCTAGCGAGAAAAGATAATTCCAGATGATGGAGAAACTTCCAGGGCGAGAGAGGTACTTTCTGCTTTTCTGTTCTTTGAACCACACATGAAAATATACATATTCTCTTCCATCTGTCTTAACTTGATTGGTTTTGGTTTTCAAAGACTTCATGCTCCGTAAAGGAAATGTCGGAATTCTTGAAGAATAAGGGACATGATGTCACAATATCAGATGATGCAGGTCGCTTCGTGTGCAACTATGTGTACTATCATTCTCTTCGGTTTGCAGAAGAGAAGGGCCACAAATCTCTTTTTGTGCATGTCCCTCTCTTTTCCAGAGTTGACGAAGAATCCCAGATGCAATTTGCAGCCTCCTTGTTGGAGGCAATCGCAGCAACATGTTAATATGATTGATTTCAATGTGCAATAAATATTTATCTGTTGCTGCTGCTGCTGCTGCTGCTGCTTGTATAAATCAACCGAAGAAAAAAACCAATTTGCACTGCACTCTGCTTTTGTTTAAACTGTTAATCATTCTGGGAAAGGAGAATCATCCCTGTTCAAACTCAAATTGTGGACTGTTCTTAATGTATACAAAATGCCCAGCCGTGTGCCTGTGTGACACTTTCTTCCTATTGTATTTTGGTAAGATTGTATCTCATCACTTTTGATTGTATCTCATCACTTTAGATTTTATCTCATCACTTTTGGTAAGATGGTGAAATTTTCTTCCATTAATGATGTTTTTATAGAAAATATTTTACAACCAGCACCTAAACTTAAAGGTGTAGAGAAAAGATCAGTTCATGATTAGTTTGGAAAAATATTAGTTTGATTGATTGTTGACTGTCTATTCTTCACTATTAAAAAAATATAACTTTATTTTAAATTTAATTTTGACAACTAGATTAAGAACCAACTAATACAAGATTTTCAAAATCACCCGTCGGACTAGGTTTAAGGAGACCAAGTTGGAAGGTTTTGGAGGGGAAGGTAACTAGAATCAGTTTGTCCCCGACATAGATTATCCTTTTTTCTTGACAGACCATGTGACGAGAGGAACCTTTGATGGAAGGAAACTATTTATTTGGATCTGTCAAGACACCAGATGCGCGCCTTTGGAGTCACTTAAGGTTTTGAGGAAGGAAGGTAACAAGAAGTGGTTTGTTTTGACTGACGGGTTGACCAAATTTCTTGTTCACTATTGCGTTTTGGAGGGATACACTTTACTCTATGAACGTTGGTAACTCCAGAGAGTTGGAGCCTAAAAAGTTGTGCTTTGCACTTTTCTGGAAACCGAGTAACGTGGAAAGATGGTGCAGTGGTTGGAAGTTGGTTGTGTGCATTGGTTGTGGATCTTAAAACTTTGTTTTGTTGAATGGTTTGGTACGGGGCTTCTCGTTTTGTTTGGAGGGATGCGGCTCTTTTGAGCATAGGTTTCTGGGTAGGAGGTGGGTGTGGATGAATCGGTGTTATTTGTGCCCTTGGCGTTGGGAGCATGGTTCACTGGGGATTCAGAGCATTTGCCCTTGCGGCTGTATCGTTAATCTTGTTTTCTGCATCATTTTTTGTTCACGTCAGGATTTGGCAAGGAATGGTTGACATATTAATGCATTTGAGATGCTTGAAGAATTGACTCAAAAGGATCTGAAACCTGACAGAATGACGTTACTGAAGCCTGGTTGCAGGTTTTCAGAGAGACTGCCATTGCGAGGAAGATGGCCAGAGAGAGATTGGTGCTAGTTCTATTGAGGTTAGCAGACACCTTAGAGATATGGATTATGGTGAAGAAATGAGTTCCCATAGTTTGAAACTTTGTTTGCATGAAGTTAAAGCCTTCTTGTGAAATCAACATCTTAGGCATATATCGGTAGTGGAAAGGTTTCTCTTGCTTGAAGCATTTGGGGTGCATGTTATTGGCTGTCGAGATCTGCTTTTTTTTGTCCACAGTTAGGTCCAACAAATCAGCAATTGACTTGTCTCTTCTTAGGAATTTGCACTGAATTCTGCAAATGCCTGAAATGTTTTATTGGTCCATCTACTACACAAACGAGATTTCCCATAAAGAATTTTACTTTCTTTCCATTGGAAAACATGCAAAAGCTGTAGCTGTGAACACTTTGGATGAGCAATCTCAGAGTCCTAGTTGAAGAGTAAAGCAAAGAACTAAAAATATATATTTTCCTTGGACTTTAAGTGTGGGAATGTAGAAAATGTCGCCCTTCATGTACTTTTAAGCGAAGCCATACAGCCACAAAACCCTCATTTTCCAAATCTAATCAGCACATATAAATTAAAACCCAATGTTTGCAAGCATTTAAACAAGTCAATCATTCTTGCATAACTGGCAGAATAGACAAAACTAATGGATAAATTGTTCATTATTTCTTGTTTGGGTTTATTGATAGCGGCTCAAGGAGTCACAGGAAAATGGAAATATGACGACATTGGAATGCACGAGGAGCTTCAAAGCTTTGAGATTGAAGAAGAAAATGAGGTAGAGTTTTCTGATGGCTGGTCATGGACGATAAGTGAACGAGGTGGCAAGGTTCTTGTGAATGTTGATAGCTTTGGTGCAGCTGGAGATGGAACTTCGGATGACACACAGGTGCAATTTCATTCATGAATAGCTTACATATCTTTTAAGTCCACATATGAAAGTCAAAATTTAACCAAATAACATCTATCTAATCCATCAATGGCAGTAACAAGCAGCAAGTCTAGCCATATCTAAATGTGTTATATTCTGTTCTCAGCAGAATGAGGAATATCCATTCATAGTGTTATGGTTTGTCATGGTCCTCTCTTTCCAATTCCAGCTCTCTTGTTGTGTTTCTACCAGGCCTTTGTGCGTGCTTGGGACACAGCTTGTGCTACGCAGAAATCTGTCTTCTTGGTTCCTTCAGGGCGTCGTTACTTAGTTAATGCAACCAAATTCAGAGGACCTTGTGCTGATAAGTTGGTCATCCAGGTAATCTTCAGAACTGTTCGAAATGAAACACATGTAAAGTTTTGTCTGTGGCAACAATTGATACCATCTCAGTTGTGCATTAATGAGGAAATTTTTGCTGTTATGCAGATAGATGGAACGATAATGGCCCCTGACGAGCCTAACAACTGGGATCCACAACTTTCACGACTCTGGCTTGATTTCTCTAAACTCAAAGGAGTCACCTTCCAGGGAAACGGAATTATTGATGGCTCAGGCAGCAAATGGTGGTCATCTTCTTGCAAAAAGAATAAAACAAATGTAACTCTTCAACGTTTGAGCCTTACTAGTTTTATACATATAACTCCATTCTCTGTTCAGCAATTGATTTGACGTTACTTCTCTCTATTTTGAACAGCCTTGCGTAGGGGCACCTTCTGTAAGTATCCTTCGCTTTCATCAAATCTCAGATTCTCTCAAAAACCACTTGCTCGGAGTCTGGGATTGGAATTGATGATTGAATCCTTTTACAGGCATTAACTATTGATTCAAGCTCAGCAGTGAAAGTAAAGGGCCTTACTATTCAGAACAGCCAACAAATGCATTTTGTGATCTCCAAGTGTGATTCTGTGCGAATATCTCAAGTAATGGTCTCAGCTCCGGAAGACAGTCCCAACACTGATGGAATCCATATTACTCAATCGACAAATGTCATTCTCGAAGACTGCAAAATTGGAACAGGTTCTGAAATTTCACCCCCATGCATTCTTTCTTTACTCATTTTCTAAGGTACAACAAAAGACAGTAACTTGAATGCAGATACATCATATGCTTGAGAGCTTTCGGTAGTGTTCTTTGGAGATACAGCAAATGCTTCTGCAAACTGCATTTGCTTTACTGACATCAAAGACAGACAAATTGATGGGTTTATTGTGATTGTATCCAGGCGATGATTGCATCTCCATTGTTAATGGTAGCTCCAGCATCAAGATGAAGAGACTCTTTTGTGGACCGGGACATGGAATCAGGTATCGTTTGATGTGAAACTGCTTGCTCCATGGCCACAACCTATGACATATCAAATCAAATTAATACATCTGGGATAGAGTACTGAATAAGATGATGGAATGGTTTTCAATATATCTATATAAATATTCTTTTGTGGAAACACTTGTGCACAGTATTGGAAGCCTTGGAAAGGACAAGTCTGTTGGCATAGTGACGAAAGTGGTCGTTGATACAGCATTCCTGAAGGAGACAACTAATGGCCTCAGGATCAAGACTTGGCAGGTAATAGTTCAATTATTTTATTTATTAGACAACTAAAACAACTCATTAACTCTCTTACCGACACTCTGGTTCTCAATTTCAGGGAGGCAATGGGTATGTTCGAGCAGTGCGCTATGAAAATGTGGAGATGGACAACGTTGCAAATCCAATCATTATCGATCAATTCTACTGTGATTCCCCGAAATCCTGCCAAAACCAGGTACATTTCCATGTTCCCTTTTGCTATTGGAACAGGACAGATCCTACAGGAATTTACTCTGGTTCAATAAACATCCTGATATGTCATTGTTTAAACACTTGTTGCTTGTTAGTCGGAAGCCGTAAAAATAAGCCAGATCATGTACCGGAATATCAGTGGCACGACAAAGAGTGAGAAGGCCATGAAATTTGCATGCAGTGATACCGTTCCTTGCAGTAACATAGTGCTGACAAATGTCAACTTAGAGAGGAAGGATGGCACTGTAGAGACCTACTGCAATGCTGCTGAAGGGTTTGGATATGGCGTTGTGCATCCTTCAGCTGACTGCCTAAGTTCCAAAGACAAAGACAATGGTGATTCTGGGGAGACACAGACAGACCAAGAGGAGGACTACTCCACCATGGATGAGATGTCGGAAGTTGACGTGCTTGTGAAACCGGCCGAGGAGGATCCGATACACACTGAGCTCTAGTGTGGCCTTTTGCTACTGTAATATACTGTACGGGTAAATGGAAAGTATAGGTTACTTACCAGTAGAAATATTTGAGGCAGCTCTGTTATATTTGTATGGGGGATTTGAAATTGTTGTATTTTGCTTAAGCTCAGACTGCAGCCATTAAGCCAAATATATAGAAACTATAACAACAATTAATGAGATTGGTTATTATTTGGGCTTGCTGTTTAAATCACCAATACAATACAACGGAAAAAACTAGTTATTGTTACTGACAAGGAGGACGGGGATGACGACGACGATGATGATGGATGGTGATGTGGAACCATTTGTATAAACGAATCTGTAAACTCTATAAACTTGTCAACTAGAAGTAATGCCTTCGTTCTTACAAAGCAATGGCGTTTACTTTAACCATTAATCTCATGAAGGCTTCAATTATTGGCAATTTTCTTTATGCATTGTGGGTCAGGAAATCCAACATATCGCTTGAATTATAGGCCAAGTTACTCGAAGATAATCCATGACATGGATTGGGCGGCATGTTTTGGGCATTGGAAAGGGACAACTCAAAGAAAACAATAAGGGTTTGTCCCTATGAACTCCAGAAGTCAAAAAAGATAAATAGGATCTCACGGTGCTACAGGAGTGAAATGGGTTCTCCCCACAGAAAAATTTTCACAAGACAAACAAAACGAAAAGGGTTTTGTCCCTATGAACTCCAGAAGTCAAAAAAGATAAATAGGATCTCACGGTGCTACAGGAGTGAAATGGGTTCTCCCCACAGAAAAATTTTCACAAGAACGAATGCAAATAGCAAATTGCAAACCATTAACATCCACAGCAGCGACTGAGGCAAAGATCCACGGCGCCAATTTCACTGAAGAATTGGTAGCCACGTACTTTACCATGTCATGTCCTCAAATTCTAGAATGAATCCGTGACTCCATCCGAAAAGAAACAGGAGGATATATATATAAACGGGGTTATGGTTTTTACCGTACACATCCTTCATCATCTCTGCTGTATCGTGTTAGGTGGATAGATGAGCTAAGCTGGGAGATGACATGGTTATTTTAATGCTAAACCATGCATAGTCCATCATGATGAGTTGTGTAGTTGAATGATATGTTTTTGTCTTAAAAATTTGAGAATTAGGAGATATTAGGTTCGATATTCAGAGAAGGAACTTAGAGAGAGATAGAGTTGAGGTGGGTGGAATCTCATACAAAGATTAGTCAATGTTTAAACTTCTTATATAGAACTGTCATGATGTATCAATCAGCAGTCTCAACAGTACAAATGTCACAAAATTAGTATATCCCAAAATATTATCTTCAATTATATCTGTAAATTTTTTTATGGTCTGATATGTCTGATCTTTTATATCAATATTGATATCTATGTTTTTCAGGTCTATAAAGTATAGATCCTTCAATCTCTTCCATACAGCTGCAAGTGATGTTTCTATAGCAATCTCGCAAATAACGATATATGTTACATTTGTGAACATCACACTCAATGTTTTCTCCTTTAGGTCTTTTCTCTTTGACTCATTTATCTCTTTAAAAACTAGTCTTTTATCTCCATCCATAATCTTTTCAACACTAGGACGATACAATCAATATATGAATACTAAAAAAATTTAAAAAAATAAAAATTTAGAATTCGGTCATATAACCTATATTAAGGACAAGAGATAAAGAATTTTTTTTATTGAGAAAATATAAAAAAAAATTATTTCAGTCTTACTGGCTATATATTATTATTATCTATATTTATAGACAAACCTTTGGGTTAGAATTAAACTTTTTTCAAAATTTATTAATCTAGATTTTCTACAGCCAACAATACTAAAAAAATTATAACAATGTTCTACCGTGCATGCTTTAAGAAATCATTTGTCTCGCATAAGTTTCAAATTCCACCAATTAAAATTTTCGTAAGCTTTTGGTATAAATTAATCATAAAATAATATTAAGTTTATAATAATTTTGCTTAAGGTTAGAAGAATTTGTTAGGTATACAACAGATATACAGTTGGGCACCTATATATACATCTGACAGCTTAGATTCCCAATTGTCCAAGAAAACTAATGAAAACTAATGAAAACAACTAACAGACATAACTAACTAACCAACCAGGTGTAGACAAGCAATTATGAGACGGAAAGTGTTAGTATAGAAGTTGCCAGAGAATTCGAGATGTCTACATAAAGAATTCTAATCGTCCCAACTGTATTTTCTTCGCATATATACACTTTGCAGTCCCACTTGCATTAAGTTATTTCTTTCTTCTTACCTGTTTGGTCTGTGAGGACTTGCAGCCGGTGCCCTTTCTCAGCATTAATTCGTTTCTCCAACTCTCAAGGAAGATGCGAATCTCATTTTTCTTCTGGCCAGGCTACTTTCCTTCCTCTGCAGGGTAGATACTACCCACAGAGACATAACATTCTATTGTTTCAAGCTGACCAGAAACTTCACCGGTTAAGGAGGCTGTGTGTTTACTCTGGAACTTGGCAGTTGGTTGAGATGACAGGTGATGTTATTGCCAACTGGACGTCTTTTATTCACAGGAATGGGAGAAAAGTGAACTTTTGTTATTGGTTACATTCTATTGCCAAGTTGTTTCCAACTTTGCATATTACAAATTCTGGATTTTGAAAGGTAGTCTATATCTTATCAAAATGGTTGGAGAGTCTTTTGTTGCTATTAATAGCTTTTGGGTTTCAACAAAGCTAGGGTTTACCAATGTAGTATAGGTACAATTGGTAGATCATACAATGATCTCCTGTATATTGTTCCTTTAATTCTAAGTTTGATTATATGAAAACGAGAGATATGTGAAAAATATATTTATTAAGAATGATTCTATATTTAGAGATATATGTGTCGTACCATATCAGTTTGATGATTCCAGATTAGACTTCAAGAAAGTAAATCTAAACTGTGAAGGGAAAAGATTAATCCGGTTATCGACTAGGAATAACTTCTAACCTTATCATTCCATTAACTGAAAGGTTTACTCTAGAAGATTCGCTGTTGTCAGCAGGACTTGTTGCATACTGTGGATATTAACATTTTCGCAGATTTTGCAGCTTCTGCAATGTTCAAGAAATGTTCAAGAATGGCTCCTTCAGAACTAGCCAGAAGGAAATACAGTAGCTTGGATACGCACATAACGACAGCTAGGCTGTAAAATAAAATCTTATCACGATGCATAACAAATCTAAGCTAGCCAGTCCCTGATTCTCAATTTGTCTGAAAATGTTACAGTTAGGAAGCTGAATAGAACCCTAGCTAATCATTGAAAGATGTATTATCGTAAGCTTACAAACAGTTCTCCGCATGTACTAACTAATTAATCATGAAGCAAAACCATGGGCGCCCTCTGATATTTGCTACCTTCTGTGTCAGCAAATACAGGGAGCAGATTGCATGCGTAGAAAATTTGATCTGATTAAGCAAGTTGAAGCCATTATATATGTATATTAATTAATAAAGGGAGGGGAATTGGAGATCTTGCAGTTTGCACAGGGTCAAAACTTGAAGGGAATTATAAAGAACAAAATTGAAAAGAAAGCCCGTGAAGGTTTGCCTGCATGTGACCTTAAAGAGCTGTAATATAATCAGTGCCCTTCACGTGTACCTTTTTGGCCTTTACACTAAATTATGTCATTGCAAATTTTGTAAAAGCCAGTATGCACATCAAGAGACAGATATGTGTTTCCAAATGTAACTTCTTGTTTTTTTCTTCTTGTAAATTTACAAAAGTACAACTCGATAGACGACAAAAACAAAAGCAGTTAGAAAACTCTCAAACTCAGATTCTCAAGTGAGAAACATCCTCATATTTATAACTATATTGTTTACATGTCAAGTTTTCAAAAAAAAAAAAAAATAGAAGAGAAAAACAAATTAAATTTTTCATTACTCGAATCTTATTAAATACTCCAAGGATTACTTATCTTCTCCATTAAAACCAATAATGAAGTGTACAACAAATCGCATAGTAATTGGACCCAACCATAATACTTAAAGCCGAATTAGTCCTTAGCAAATTTACAAGATAAAAACCAATATAGCGATGGAGTCATGTGTTCAATCCAGTATAAGAGAGGTATAGAAAACATATTTTAATGCGATACCATATCATGTCATAATCCCCAATTAAATCTTGAAAAATTGAACTTGGATAGTTATCTACTAAGATACTCTTCACTAAAAAAAATATGAAATTTTAAACCGATGTATAAAAAATAAAATTATACTGGAATTTCTATAACTTACCATTTATATATGCTTATTTGTTTAGTATTTATTAACATATTATTTTGGTTGGTCACGATCAAATTAAATTTATTTTCTATATGCATTATACATACATGTAATCAATATTAAAGTTTTAAATTTTTCGACAGACTGTAATTCTAATGATTTTTATTTTCAAAAGAAGTTCTGATTCTCATAGAAACAATATGCATATTAATTAAAGACAGACACATGCATTATCAAAAAATGTTGGAAATAAGCCTTGCCTGTGTTCCCCAATTGTCTGACGAGCGTTGGACCATTGCTATTTATAACACCAACAAAAGCTTGTGCTCCGCAGTCTCAAGAATACACATTTCCTCCCTCCACGTTCCGGCTGCTTTCTCTATTCTCTCACAGTCACGCCCACATATTCTGAAGACATGAGCACGCTTCGTTTCAGAAGTGTAACAATCATGCTCTTCGTTGCCTTTCTAGTCTGGTCTTCTAGCTTAGACACTTGCATTGCTAGAAGAAGCAAGCATTGGAGACATGACAGAGATACCTCTGTTTCTCTGTACAGGAAGAGAGCAAAAACGCATGGCAGCAGTCACCATGCTGGAAGATCAAAACCCAAACCTCCATCTCACAAACTTCGGAAGCCATCACCTCCACAGACTGTTGAACCACCCGCAGAAGATCCAACATCAAGCCCTCCAAAGAAAGGTTCCATCTTTAATGTTCTTGATTTTGGCGCAAAGGGTGATGGGAAGAGTGATGATACAAAGGTTATACTTCACTCTGCATTTTGTTTATGCCTTCTTAACTGCTTCAAGCTATTTCTGGCAAGGCAAAATGGGTTATTTTCAGTATTCCACAACAACACAATGCAGTTCACTGTTTTTCACATGAACACAATGCATTACTCCACTGCTTTTCACAAGGAAAAATTAGTTATTTATTTAAAGTGTTTTTATAGAAAAACAGACTGCATTACTTCACTGTCTCAAATTGTCATTAATTTTTGAATTTGATGCTAATCTTCTTAAACATATTCTCAAAACTCAGTCCACACTAAGGTAGGCTGTCCAAATTTAGTCATAATACAAATAGCATTAGCTTAAACGTCAATAACTAGTCGACAACAATTGATTATGACAATTGATCAAGGACCACTGTCCCCCTCCACATGCCTTAACCTCACAGGAAACTGATTATGACGCTAATTTCTTTCCTACAACGTTGTGTTCTGCGAAAGGATGTCTTTTCTAGAAATGGTAAGCTCATGGGGATTGTTGGCATTTATATTCAACTATTCCAAAGATTGTATTTATGTTTTCTAGACCCGATATTAGACAGGTACAATCAACGGTCATTTTATGCTCATTTCGTCCTTTCTCCCGTTGTCTCATTAATTAAAAGATTCAGCCGTTCATAGCTCACGAGATTGGAACAATAACAAATAGATAAATAAATCATCACGACGTGGCTGTAAGTGCTTTCGCAACTTTGTGAATAATACAAAAGGAAGCGACATAAAGAATAATTCCAAAGAAAAGACAGCAAAGACCAATAAGAGACTATTAATGTATGTTGATATTGTTGTTGTTGTTGCAGCTGTGTCCTGATACCCATAATTATGAAAACAGTAAAACGGGCAAACCAACACAATATACAATACATTTGCTTACCAGAAAAAAAAGGGTAATTAATAATATTTGGAACATAGTTGTAACCTCTTTGAGTGAGCATGGTGTTATTGTGTATTACAGTCATTCCAGGAGGCGTGGGCAGCAGCTTGTAAAGTTGAGGCATCAACGATGCTTGTTCCAGAAAAATATTCATTTCTGGTTGGCCCTATCTCCTTTTCTGGTCCTTACTGCAAAGCAAACATAGTATTTGAGGTAAAAATGTCTGGTGTAGTAATAAGTACAGTGAATATTTACTCAAGTGATGCATAAGGACAACGCTGACGAGTGATCTTTCTATCTCAGCTAGATGGCACAATCATTGCTCCATCAAACTCCAATGCCTGGGGTAAAGGTCTCCTATGGTGGCTTGAATTCACCAAATTGGTAGGAATCTCAATTCAGGGAAAAGGCACGATCGAGGGAAGTGGCTCGGTATGGTGGCAAGATAGTCCATATTATGATCCTGTAGACGATGAAACAAAGCTTGTCATTCCACTCAACAATACATTAGAGGAACTTCCACCTAGGGTAATTATCCTTCAATAACCTGTACAATAAATTTCTGGCATATGAGCATCTCATAATCCAAATTCTTTTCCAACTTGTGTGGCAGATAAGAAATGAACTTGGTGGGAAAATGCCTAGCGTGAAGCCAACGGTAAGGGACTCTCAAAATCCATAACCAAGTAATCTAAACACCAAATTCTACACTCTTTTATCATGGTTGACGTCCTTAATTTTCACAGGCACTAAGATTTTACGGAAGTAACAATGTCACAGTTGAGGGTATAACAATTCAAAACAGCCCTCAATGCCACCTCAAATTTGACAACTGCATTGGAGTCGTAGTACATGATATCAGCATCTCATCCCCTGGAGACAGTCCCAATACAGATGGAATCCACCTACAGAACTCCAAAGATGTACTGATTCACAGCAGCACTCTTTCTTGCGGTAAGTGCATTTCTTGCAGATAAATAATTTACCATATAACATTCAATTAGATACTGTAGGTCACAACTCGAGCTTGACTCTTACCTGCAGAATTATAAAAGAAGTCTCCCGCTCACCACTTAAAAGAACCTCTCAGAATGGGAGATAAGTATATAGTGCCAGTCGAGGTAGAGGACAGGATAGAGGATGGGATTGGATGCCAAAGATAACAGAATTAGTCTTAGAGTGGCACTTGCTCTCAATAGTCTCCATCTGCAACTAGAACTTCTGATTCCAATTATCATCTCCACTAGTCTGCTTCTTTAGGCTGTAGCCAGAAAATGCGACCAACATAACCAACAATAAACAGGCTCATTAGTTGCTGGTAGCCGTGCCTTCCATCCTTCGAGCCTATTCTTCTCTTTCTCTAACATTCTTACCATTCTCATGTTTGCTTCCTTTCTGGAAATCTGTCACAATGACAACTCTATAACCAACATAATCAGAGACAAATAACAGCAACAAAAATAACATAGACAAAAAGTAGCTTTATCAAGTATTATCATTATGATGCTCAACAGCTAAATATTTTGCGAACTATGCAGGGGATGACTGTGTTTCCATACAAACTGGTTGTTCAAATGTGTACATCCACAATGTTAACTGCGGCCCAGGTCATGGAATCAGCATCGGAAGTTTGGGGAAAGATAATACAAAAGCCTGCGTCTCAAATGTCACTGTTAGGGATGTCATGATGCACAACACCATGACTGGGGTCAGAATTAAGACGTGGCAGGTATCCACACCATCTCAAATCCCACATTAACCAAATGTCAAGCGCATCTACAACTTAGCTTGAATTGTTCAAAGATCTTTACAAACCAAAAAATATTACAGCCAAGAATTGGAGTTGCAAATAATTATAATTTGCAAAACACACTATGATTTAGATCTGCATAAAACCTTCCAGTTAACTTTGATTTTGAAGTCACCATCTTCAGAATGTGACTATCACAGAAGAGCAAATTATATAAAAAAATACAAGATTTCTTTAAACAGTTCAGTTTTGAAAAGTGCCCTCAAGTTTTTCTGACATTTTGATATACTTTTCTTGCAGCTCTGAAGTGTTTGCTAATGCGTATTGCGATTTTCCAACTAAACCAAGTTTCTGGCACAACTCTTTACATTCAGTCTAACATGTGATATATGCAGGGTGGATCGGGGTCCGTGCAGGGGGTGTTTTTCTCCAACATACAAGTCTCCGAGGTCCAACTCCCAATCGTAATCGACCAATATTATTGTGACAAAAGGACATGCAAAAACCAAACATCTGCCGTTGCTCTGACAGGAATCAACTATCAGAGAATACGAGGGACATACACTGTAAAACCAGTTCACTTTGCCTGTAGTGATAGCCTACCATGCATAGACGTAAGCCTAACAACCATAGAGCTAAAACCGGTTCAAGAACGCTATCACATGTACGACCCGTACTGCTGGCAGACATTCGGAGTGTTGAACACTCCCACCACCCCTCAAATCGACTGTATAAACACAGGGAAGCCACCAAGCAACCGGCCGCAGACGGATGACGATACATGTTAAATTTCGCAGTAGTTGGTTAGTGGTGAATTGAATTGTGAGGTGGGCATGATTGCTTTACCCCTCTAGCACCGTTAGCCTGTTAGGTCAAATTGCTATGGAATTGCGAGCACACCTCCTTTGAAGGGGATTCCTAAATGATATTGTAAGAATGCACAAGGGGAAGATGATATTGGCTTAGGGTTAATAACATAGTATCAGTGATGAGCGGTTGCTGTATAGAAGTTTGCTGTTATGATTTCTCAGTGAGAAAATGAAGTGATTTGATGGATCGGAATGCAGTAAAAAACAGTAATTTATAGAATTATTTTTGGCAATTTCAAATATGAATAGGAGTTTCATATGTGCAAGGATGCACCATGAAAAAAAAGAGCGACTGACTACTGTCGAAGCAGAACTTACAAGAGATGTGCGATTTGTCTCTTCACGGCTCACGCCTCCGCCATCGCCATCTCCCTTGCAAAGGCAAGGTTCTCAATAACTTTTTTCGCGATTTCGTCGAATAGGTGGTGGTCATTTTTCAATAACACGTACGGAACATAGGATGTGAAGTAAGTGTTGTTAACAAAATAAACAAGTCTTCAAATGTACTAATTCAGTACATAATTAATAGGAAGTAATTATATGAGAAATTGATAGGCAAATCATTATTTTTATATCATTTATCTTATTTTCTAACATAGATCTTTTATCTTTAATAAATTAATCATGGTTAAAATTTCGTTTTTTTCACAGTTGATAGAGAATATTTTTTCTGGATTTATGATTAAAGGTTAGTAATTTCTGAACTAATAACATATTTGAATTATTGAAGATTAATCTATTTTGGAAATTTAAAGATAAATAAAAATAATATATTATAAACAGATTATGAGAAGATGATGTTTTGGTCAAGGAACGAACTTATAGCAGGCGAGAGAAGAAAGTTACGCCGTTTTGCTGGGAAGCAAGTGACAAGTTTGTCTTCCTCTTGTCCAAAAAGAGAAATTTTTTTTTTTACAAAGTTGAGGGAGAAGTCTAACATATTTCATTTAAAAAAAATTTATAAAGAGAAATATCATTAATAATTAATGTAAGATATTAATTTTTATGTTATAATATAATTTAAGAATATTTTATTAAAAAAATTTATTTAGTTTTAATTGATTGACGAATTTGAATTCCTATAATTTTAGTATGATATTTCAATATTGATTAAAATTATTTTTTTAATTATAAAATATATCTCAATCCACAATTCAGACTAATCTGATTAATTTTTTTCGCAATTCAATCCATCTCATTTAACTCATTTCTTCGAGATTTAATTAATTAATCTCTAACCATGAATTAATATAATATAATATAATATTCATCTCTAAATCTACCCCAAAATCTTAAAATTAAGGAAAAACAGTATAGAGTTTACCACTATGCCGTGAATACATGACTATGACTAAGATTGTCTTACTTTGTATTTTTGCTTAAATGTCTTGATTTTACAAAAGTGTAATATTATGTAAAATACGATAGTTATTTATTTATCGCATAATATATACTTTATTTTATGTGTATCGGACCAAGTGAGTTATATATATTTATTTTGGTACTTCTATTTTAAAAAATTAATTTATATATATTTTCGAAATAAAAAATATTGAAAATATTTGAAAAAAATCTTATATTATTTTTATCGTTTTTGTTAGAATCTTATACACCAAGCAAGTGACGTAGATTTGATTAATCTGATCCAACAGTCAAGCATAATATAGTATGTATGTAATGCTTTTTTAAAATAAATAAATAAAATTTCCGCTCATTTTGTTCAAATTCACTCAGAAAATTTTAAATAGGTACCAACGCAACTGGGAAAAAGGCACAAACGTGGCAACCAATCACTGGTTCATCTAGCATCAGTCTACAGTAAGATTAAAGGGGGGCATTTCCGAAAATTCAAAACCACTTTCCTTCCCCTCCCTTTCCCTTCCTATTATTATTACAATCCTTCTCCTCTTCATTTCCATCCCTATTTGGTAAACTTCCATTTCTCTCTCTCAAATCGCTCAAACGATCGTTCTCAGTTTGTTCGCTCCAGACGCAGGTCCCCTCTGCATTTTTCTCCAGAGAAGGTAATCGACAAAACAAATTCTCGAGAACTGGTTTTTTAAGGGTTCGTTTAAGGATTTGATTATGGATTGTTTCACGTTCTGTCGAATTGTTGTAGATCCGTGTCTCCCAAAACGGAGCCAACGGATCTCCTCTTCTTGGATCAAGTATGATCTAGTGCGTGTTTGCATTGATCTGATTTGATCTTGTTTTAGCTGTAGATCCAATGCACTCTGTTGAGTTTTAGTTCCACGCTTGCTTATTGCTTTTGTGCGGTGTTGGCTCTTTCCCTCTGCATTTCTTTTCTTTCCAGGGATCATACGAGTATCAAGGAAATGGGGTTGACATTCACGAAGCTGTTCAGCCGGCTATTCGCTAAGAAGGAGATGAGAATTCTGATGGTGGGTCTTGATGCAGCCGGTAAGACCACCATTCTCTACAAGCTTAAGCTTGGCGAGATCGTAACCACGATCCCCACCATCGGTACGTTCTTATTTTTCATGCCGTTGTGAGTTAATCTACATGCTGCTGATGTAGGTTAATTGTTTGGCTCTTACATAATATCTGCTCTGATTCCATATGCCGAAATTATTTTGAACTACTTTAATGCTTGTGATGACTTCAAGTACCCGGTGGATGCTCTTACTGTCTTTGTGTGATTTTTATTCTGGATTAGCATAGTTCTTTGAACATGTTCTTATTCATACGCATCCCCCAGTTTTTTTTCTCTTTTTTTTTTATATTTATTGTCAAAGTATTGTGTTTCATTTGTGCCTAACAGTATTCCTATCTACAGGGTTTAATGTGGAGACCGTGGAATACAAGAATATCAGCTTTACCGTGTGGGATGTTGGTGGTCAAGACAAGGTACGGATTTCAACTTTTGGTTTTACATTAGCTAGGGGCATAATGTAGTGAATCTCATCCTTTTTTGTTTTTTTTCTGCTTCATGCAGCTTAAACAACTGTAAATTTGAGGCAAAAGTAATTAATAAGTGGTTTACTCTCTAAATGTTATTAATTCTTATGGTTTATGAATTCTAATGGTACTTTGATGCACAGATCCGTCCCTTATGGAGGCACTACTTTCAGAACACTCAAGGCCTCATTTTTGTGGTGGACAGCAATGATAGAGACCGTGTTGTTGAGGCCAGGGATGAGTTGCACAGAATGTTGAATGAGGTACTTGTCTAGCTGTACTTGCTTTTTCAATAATAGCCTTCAATATGTGTTCACACAATAATTTAGCTGTTCACATACAGTATGTTCTATTATTGGTCAATCTCGATGATAATCATATGTGTAGTTTGCTAATTAACGGGCTCCAAAAATCGATTGGCTGTTATGAAATAGGCCTTATTGGAAGAGGGTGGATAGTGTCAGGATGTTACTAGTGCTCACCTTGTTGTATTTCGTACTTTTATTGCTGTATGGGGGTTTCTACCACCGAATCCTGTATCAGCTCTGTAAGCATGTGTATTTTATACAAAGTAAGATTTGTACATAACTTTCAATTTCGTCCCAAGTTATAAAAACTCTTGCTTTCAAGCTATTAGATGTTTTATTGTCAATTTCCTGTGTAGATTAATAATCCTGCGTTCAATATGGTTTAAAATTTTTCTTTTTTTATTAAAAAGTGTTAACTTATCATCTCTTTTGTTGGCAATTCAGTCAGGAGTTCCTTGGTCATAGTTATGTTTGAATCCTATTTGTGCAATTTTGTCTTGATGATTGATGGTTACAGGATGAGCTACGAGAAGCAGTATTGCTTGTGTTTGCCAACAAGCAAGATCTTCCTAATGCCATGAATGCTGCTGAGATCACCGATAAGCTTGGTCTCCATTCTCTCCGCCAGCGCCACTGGTAAATTTTTGATATTGCTCTGATCCTATCACGAAATTTTACCCATTATGACTCCACAGTTCTTAGCTTTTTTTCTTATGGTATTCCAGGTACATCCAGAGCACTTGTGCAACTTCTGGAGAGGGGCTTTATGAGGGTTTGGATTGGCTCTCTAATAATATTGCTAACAAGGTAACAAATTCATTCCCCTTCTCAAAACAGCAGTCATATAGAATCGCTCAAGATGTTATTTATGGAAGCTTTTCTGCCATGTGGATTTGCGCTTGGCTAATATTTGATCAAGCCTACCAAACGTAGATCTCAGAATTTGACAGCACTTGTTACAATGGATGAGTTGCTAATTAAGGATAGTTTGCAACAGTGAAAAATCTCAATTTATAATTTTCAGCTATATATATGTATATATATATATATATATTGTTGCTCTATTTACTTTGTTTCAAACTATTGTTGGTTTGCAGGCATAAATAAGCAGAATGACGAGATATTTTGTGAAATGACAATTCTGGATGCAGGGTGAATATTATCTAGTGTTTTCAGTTCCTTTGGATAAAATTGGATTGTGTTATTGTTTCTATTTTAGCCTTTGTTTTAGGATCCTTCTGTTTTTAGGACCTTTGTGTGCTTTGCGATGTAATAGAATATCGGCTGGCAGTTAGTTACTTTGAAGCATTTATCTGAGAATGCTGCGAGTTGTAACTGAAACTCATTTTGTTCACCATTGTTATTTTTTTTCATACTTTAGTTTTTTATAATGTTATATTAAAGCCGGACTGAACTGGTTTGGTTGAACCGGATTTAACCAAAACCAGATCTCAGTCTGGTCCAGCCATGAATCTTTTTAGTTTGAAATTGTGTATCTCGATTTTCAATTTATTTTTTATCGTTATAAGTATTGAACTTTACTGTGGTTAATTTTCTACAACATAATAATAATAATAATAATGTAATTTACTCAATTAAGATGATAAATAATATAATTGCATGTCAAATTAATCACCAATCATTGATGACAGAGGAAAATCATATGCCCATCATGAGGAGTTGAGCTCTGCTTTACTCACAGATTTCTGACGACTTCTGGCTTATAATAAGAAGAGTGGATAATATGAGGAGTTGGCTTATAATTCTTGTCCTCTCCCTTCTGTTCTGCTACTAAGAATCAATCACAACCCATATCAGCAAATCAAGTTCCATTTAAATTAAATCAAAATTTTTATTTTTATATAATTTTCAAGATTGAATTTTGTAATGTAAATTTTTTTAATTTTGAGAATATGTCACGGTCAAAATATTCTAATAAAATTAGTTGATATTATACGTTGGTTGAATTCTGCGAACATCACCAATTTCCCACATGGGGTTCACCTTTTGTTTCACTTCGTTAACATCGCCTTCTTGTCTTGGACTGGCTGCTTGGAGTGATCCGTCCGCTTGGGTGGCGGTAGGTGGGAAGCTTAACAAGAAAAATGCAAGCACCACTTTGAGGCCTAATGGCCATTCCAAACTTCCAAACTGCGAATATGGTCAAAACTTCCTAATCCCACAAAGAAATTGGGTATGAACTGGCTGCTTGTCATACGCGCTCTGTTTATGTTTACAGTTGATAAAAGTCTCTAAAATAAAGACAAAAGCAGAGAGGCTTAGTTAGGCTTACGCACATCAAATATAACAAAATCAAGCGCGTCACCAAGACCGCAGCAAATGTAGATACAAACTGGGGTTTAACAAATCCAAGAACTAAAGAATGTTTGACCAAACAGATGTCGTTCTAATACAAGTAGCTGTCTGAGTGAATTCAGAATTGTGATTGTTAGGTGCCTGAGGTTTGGTTTGGGGACTCAAAATCGAGTAAGCCTCCAGGATCCGATTCTTGACAGACACTGATACTTTTAGAGAGAGAAGCAGCAGCAGCAGCAGCACCACCACCACCACCAAGATGGATCGGAGGGAGGCTGTGAGTGGGAGTTGTGGGTCGTCAAACCAATCTATTGGCCAAATATCTCGTTTGGCCATCGATATTGGAGGTGGGTTCTGTTCATTTTTTATGTTTCCATCAGAATTTTCGTTGTTTGTGATCGAAATCAATTCCTCAACCTTGTTTATGTTGGTTTTCTTGTACACGCGTCCTATCGAATTTTTTGTTTCTTAGAGAGAGAGAGAGGCGAGTATACTAGTGAAGTGAATGCGTGCTATTGCTATGATGGAATGACAAAGCTAAATAAGTTATACTTGTTTGCAGGATCTTTAATCAAGATGGTTTATTTTACGCAAGATGATGATAACTCGGTTGATCAAAGGGAGGACGAGTTACCGCTAGGAGTTTCCAGTGGTAACAGAGAGTATCCTGTTCTGGGCGGGAAGCTTCATTTCTTGAAGTTTGAGACAGGCAAGATAAATGAGTGTGTAGAGTTTATCAATTCCAGGAAACAACTTATTGGTGGTACGTCCTGTGCTTGTATTCTATAAAGAGTTCAACTTTCTTGGGTATTTGATTTATAAACTATGTTTTTGCTTGTTTATGATTCATATATACCTTTTGTGTTGCTTTTGGGAACTGCAGTTTTGAAGCATCATGAAATTCCTGACAGTAACGAGAAGTTTATTAAGGTAAGCTTGGTGTTTCTACTCTCCATTCTTCGATTTGGCAGAAGCTGAATTACTAGATGCCTCATGTTCTACTTGCTAGGTTTTGTTGGCTGGCTAAATAGTTGGTCTGATTCTAGACCAGATTTCTTTCTCCATAATCACATAATGTCTGTCGTGTAAAACTTCCCATAAGATTATGCTTTTTGTTTCCAAAGGTAACTTCAACTGTTTGTTCAGTATGGTAGAAGAACATTTCAAAGGTAGATGAATTCTTCTTCCCAAGCAATCAATTTGTTGTCACAATCATCTATGTTATCTTGTTTTATGGTACTTTGAAACCTTCTAACATACTAAACAACTGTTATCCGTTTGAAGGCCACTGGTGGTGGTGCATACAAGTTTGGCAATCTTTTCAAAGAAAAACTTGGGATTACCCTTGACAAGGAAGATGAGATGGATTGTCTCGTTGCAGGAGCAAATCTTTTGCTTAAGGTGAGCACTAATGCTTAACACATTTGGTTTTAGCATTTCAGTCTTTTATTGATGTATAGAAAAGGATACCTCATTTCTAGACTATACATTTCTTGACAGGTTTTTTTTTACCTGATAGCATTTTGTGTTGGCTGTTTGAACTGAATCAGATGCCTCATCTCAATTTGTTGTGATCTAATTTCTTCTCCTCTAATCGCACTTGAATTTGTTTCTGCACGCACTTAATTTTATTTGTATCAGTCTAGTGCAAGCAGGAAAATTGGTTGCATGCAGAAAGGTTCTTGTTTCAGATATTCTTCAACAGAGCAATATCTTCTTACCAATCTATAATGTCAATGTTTCTCATAATGAAACAAAATTCTTATAAAAATTGATTATTCAAGAAAGTTATTGAACCTTTTGGAAATATGAAATTAATTTACTGTCATGTAATAGGTAACTATTTGTTAGTGTTCTTGTGCTGGTCATGATGTATTCAATACCAAGCAATGCCACATGTAAGGTGTGATACTATATTTTTTTTTTGAGAATAGAAGGGTATCCCCGCCAGTCGCAGGACTAATCTATCTTCGGGCTTTGATCGGGTGTGATACTATTTCAGATGATCTTGTGCAATATTCCAATCCTTGGAATGGTGTGCAGCAGATAGTTTTCCTATTTTATTGTTTTAACGGTATTAATCTGTATAAAAATAAGAGTGTACAATTTCTTCTTTGGTTTCTCTCCAGTTTACAGAGAGAAATAAAATTGTAGAAGATGATACAAGAGCAAAATTGTATGTTCGAACCTTTGAAATTATTGGTAACTATGTTCACTTTTCCCTTTTCAACCTAAAGTGAACTTTTCTTCCGTATATATCTTTCGAGTGGTGGGATGGAAAACAAGTTTGTACAATGTTAAGGTGCATGACACTCTAATATGTCAATGCTTGTTCTTCATGGTTTCACTAGAACTTGCCATTCTTTTTTAACTCAAGTGAACTCGTTATTCTTTCTTCTTTGTTTATCCTGCTAAACTCTTGACTTGGTTGCTGCTGTTTCTTTGAGCAGACAGTCCACCATGAAGCTTATACCTACATCAATGATCACAAGGACTTTGTGCAGATTGACCATAATGATCTGTACCCTTATTTACTCGTTAACATTGGATCTGGTGTAAGCATGATCAAGGTACATCTATGGAATTATTCTATCTTCATTAACACTCATTTAGTTAATGTAGTTAAAGTGTTTATCTTTTCTTTTTTTTGTGACAAACCAACACCCTGCTTTATGCTGATATAGGTAGATGGAGATGGAAAATTTGAGCGAATAAGTGGAACAAGTGTTGGTGGTGGAACCTTTTGGGGGTTGGGGAGGTTATTGACAAAATGCAAGAGGTAACTAATCATTTGTGCATTTCCAGGTGGACTCATCTATATTTTTTCAGTTCGGAATACTAATATGTTTCATGCGTCAGTTTTGATGAGTTACTTGAGTTAAGTCATCGAGGAAATAACAGAGTGGTAGACATGCTTGTTGGGGATATCTACGGTGGAACCGATTATTCAAAAGTACGATCATTTTGTTTCCTCCTCCGTTTTTCTCTTGTCAGTTTAAAATTGTCAATTTGACTTCCATGGTTTCCTGTTCTCAATGCTAATTTTGGTTTCTAAGATATCTCTGTTCATGATATTACAGATTGGCCTGTCATCTACAACCATTGCTTCCAGTTTTGGGAAGGCAATTTCCCATAATAAAGAACTTGAAGAGTACCAGCCTGAAGATATCTCTCGATCACTTTTGAGAATGATTTCAAATAATATTGGACAGGTAATGGATTTCTATGTAAGCCTACATTGTAGCAGTATGTCCACAAGATCAACTTACATTTCGGGTGCCGACTGATACTGGGCTGCATCTGCATTAATTGATCTATAGATTCTGATGGGTTCATTTTATTTCCCTGTCCAGATCTCTTACTTAAATGCACTCCGCTTTGGGTTGAAGAGAATATTTTTCGGAGGATTTTTCATTCGAAGCCATGCTTTTACCATGGACACCATTTCTGTTGCGGTTCATTTCTGGTAATTGTCTGGAAGATTTTTCTTTGAATGCATCCATCCATTCATCCATCCATTTTCAGAATCATACTAATTTGCTGCAATAAGTTGTCTTCATTTCTTGTATTTTCTTTCAGAATCTGAACTTCTGACTCTATTTCTCCAAACTTTTAAAGGTCCAAAGGCGAGGCCAAAGCAATGTTTTTGCAGCATGAAGGATTTCTTGGAGCTTTAGGTGCCTTTGCAAGCTATGAAAAGCACAGCCTTGATAGCTTAGTGATCAATCAATGACTGCAACTCCCAGTCAACTTTTGCTACCTGCTGGATATGGATACTGACCAAACTAAATGGTGGGTTTAATTGAATGGCAGCGCAAGTTTGTGGTTGTACTTTTATCATAGACAACACTAGCACTTCATGTCCAAACAATAATTCTTTGCTGGAAAGGTGACAAAACCGACACTGTAAATTTAGAAGACCTTCAGGATACAGACGGGTCATGTAGTATGTGACAAGTCAATTATGATTTGATTATTTAATAAAGATAAGATTTCTATAGTTGATGTTTACGATAGATACAGCACAGAGGGAATTAGTCATTGTTACCGCGGTGGATTGAATGTTGCCTGTTTTGTTTCTCACACCCTCAAGCAATCAACGTTCATTTCTTTATCGGTTTCTGGGAAGAAGAAGTCCATTTGTAGGATTTGCAGGAACTAGACTATGGAGGTTGACTTTTTGATATCTGATATCTCTGTGAACAGAGAGTTTTTAACGGTTGGAATTGCAGTGATTAATGAGTAAATATCGTATTCTTGTGCTGTTTAGAGTAGACAAGTTTTGGTGAAGAAGTGAAATTATCAAAGGTGATTTTGATGGATCGAATGATATTGTAATTTGACGGATCGAAGTCTCAAAATATTGTAATGATATTTTGAAGGATTTGACACCTGAGGTAGAACAATAGATGACTTGAGGAGAGTTGACAACCTCTACGATATTGATTTAATGTGTATGATCCCAAAAAGAAAAAACTCTATTCCTCAGGATTTGGAGGAACAGGACTCACTGAAGATTCATGGAAAATCAACCAATGCCCTTAATCTAACAGTAACATTCTAAGCTTGAGGTGACAAATGTTATGATACAATCTGACTTTGATTCTGAAATGAGATTGTAAGAAAAAACATATACCATTTCCAAGTGTGAAACAGGACACCGTTTTGAAACAAGTTTACCTCTAGCATGAGTTGCTCTCTCCGTCGGATATTGGGGATACAGAAGCAAGCACCTACACTTCACATTTGTCCAAACTTTCCGTGATGCTTCTTCGCCCTTCTCTTCTGCTGTGCCCATCTTTCTTTGATGTCAAGAGGCTTAACATTTTCCTTTTCGTCGCAAAGGCTTCGATCTTGAGGCTTCCCAGAACTAAAGTCTCCCCTAATTCGGGCAGCTTCCGCCATCAGATCAGTTACGATCATTTCGGTGGTCTTGCTGGTGATGCCTCTAAGATACCAGGAAATGGGTGGGGGAGGAACAAGTGCTGGTTCAATTAGCTGTTCCAAGCTCACCTTGCATCCTACCCTTCCTCTCCCTGCTGTACATGACTGATAGTCTTCCCATGTTTTAGGTTTCAATGGATAGCAGATTGCTTCATCAACAAATACAGGTTCTACTTTCCAGCTGCCTTCAAATCTTTTCATGAACCCAGTTTTGATTTGCTTGAATTTCATCTGTCAAGTAAGAATCAGATATTGGATTGTTAGGAGATGGAATCAGTTTAGCAATAGCAGAAGAACAGTTCAATTTCAGAAACTGGTAAATTTTTCGAAAGTCCACCGTCATTAGAGTGTCGTTTTCTTTTGGATTCAGTATCAATTTAATCCAAACTTATTTCAACCAGTAAAATGCTCACAGAGAGATCTTTTCTGTTCTGATCAACCAAAACATGGACCGAAATGGTTCCTGACCACCAAAGAAATTTCCACAAAGCAGCTTGTTCCACATCGACAACCTGCCGTTGATCTTCATCAAGCAAAACTTTCCTGGATATCACTTCCTGGAGTGAAAAAAAAGAAAATCATTCTTCAACAACAAAACTATATTTTCCCAGGCAGGCTTAAATCAAGTCTAGAAGACACAGTCGGGAGAATGGCTCCGAAAATCAACTAACTAAAAACTGATTCAGATAAGAAGCATGGCAAATACTGGCAGTCATATCAAATCTTCAAAGAAATGAGTTCTTGTTGATGAAATAAAAACCAAGAGAATGAAATGATTTGGCTTACCTTGATATTCTTAAACACCCTCCTATTGTCAGGATCTGTAACAATATCATAAACTGCATCTGGGGGCAAACCAACATTAAATGCCACAGAGAGGTTGCATAGAGAACCTTTTGGTACACTGACCTGCCAAGAATCGGATCAGATTCCAAGAGTAAGGTGACTAAGACAATCTTATGAGAAAACTCCACTAAATACAAGCAAAGGGCTCTTCCGTATACAGCTTCTCAGATATAAAAAAACCAGCCAATATTAGCTTCCCAACCCTCTGAAAGAGGAACATTAAGCTCAACATAACTATCCTCTACAACATACATGTCCTTCTACCTACTTACCTACTCTAGCAAAGACAGTCCCCCAAAAGAAAAAAAAAAACAAAATCACCAATTAACGTTGCCTCACCTTTATTTCTGAATGTTGATCAGTCCAGCTAGGATTTTCTCTCCAAGCCTGCAACTGCCTCTCCTGATCAACTCCCAAGGAAACCACCGATGATCGGTTTTTAATTCTGAGTTTGTCTACTGTCTCGTTATACTTCGGTAGTCTCTTGAGCTGTGATTGTTAAAAATAATGGAAACTCATATTATTACAAATTTCAGAGCAACAACCGATGAATGCCACACAGAATCTCAAGGAAATATAACAACAGAATAACCTTGAAACTGTTTTGAAGCTTGTTGAGGAGCTGTACAAGATTTGAAGGATCAAACACCTTGTGACCTCCATGTCTTTTGATATTTGCTCTCTTCACTTCTGTCTCTCCCATTATCTCCAGAAGTTGATGTCAACTGTGAGTTAGTACCATCAGCTCCACCTTACCAAAGTAACCAAGAATTTCATAAGCACAATTTCATCAATTCCACATGAATTAGTATAGAAACACATGGAAAAAAAGGGGGATTAGACGCTAACAACCACCATTAACACCCTTCCTATAAACCCAATTTCCAAGTACACATTCGGTTAGAGAAAACAGGAAAGCTCATTCTAGCAGTCAAATTAAAAGCGCAGGTTCACCTGACGATGTAAAGAGGAGGAAAGACTGAACGACACGACACAGTCGAAGAAAAGTAAAGCTTTATAAATGAATGATGCACTTAACGACCAGATCACCGTCATCTTGTTACTGGTTGTCAATCCAACGGTCACCGTTGGGTCTTTGGTTTGTCTTTAAGATGTCTTCTGTCCTTCCTTGGACGTGGAACGCTTGTGTGTCCCCCCCTGGCCTAAAGGCTCTGGCGTTGAATTGATTTTAGAAATGGTTGGTCTTGAGAAATAATTATTTTAGATAGAATTTAGTATTAATAAAAAAAAGGATTTAGTATATATATTTTTTTAATTTTAAATTATATAAAAAATAAAGAATAATATTAATTTTCTTTTAATATCTTAAGTAAGTTAATTGTAATTACGTATTTGTTAGATGTTGATTTTACCTCTTTTTTAAGATCATGAATGAATAAAAATTTTGATAAAATATATTTGATCTTTTTAGTCAGTGATGTAGTCCTATTTAATTGAGTTATAGAAACAATATTATTTTTATATAATATGTTACAAATTATTTGTTGCTTCATTTATCACACATTTTTCTAATATGTTGAGATATTTAAGCAAAAGCTTTCGATTCAATCCGTCATTCATGCTAGGTTGTACATACTTTACCAACCCGATGAGAAATTTTCTTTTTTTTTTTAAAACTTTTCCTAACTGAAATCCATCATTAAATTTATTTACTGTATGAAATCGATTCGGTTAGATTTTGACTTCATCTATAAAAGGCCTTTCTCCACCTCAGTATGTTATATTCTGGGAAATTCTATGCTGGTACGGGATCACCACATCATCGATGGTGGTTCCAAGTCACAATCGATTTTAAAATAAAGCCAGTTAACAGTCCATGGGATTGCTGACTCATTTTAAAACAAAATTGGCCGGAAGAATAATCTCGATTTTTTATCCTTCTCGCCCAATCTGAAAAACTAATTTTGGATTTGAATTGATACCTGTCCAAAATAAACCTGCATTCTCAGGTAAATCTAGAGAAGAACAAACAATCTGTTGGTTGATAATATCTTCTGATGTTCAAATCAAATCTTCAAATCCTAAATTTCAACTGTCTTTTCCAATGTTCAAATCGCATGATATATCCCTACTGGTTTAACATATTTGATTATATTGTTCTGATTTTTTCAGGTTTACAATATACAAAGTGAATCGTGAAGAATATGATTTTGGAGAGTGAAGGATTTTGAAAAGATTTAGTGTGAGGATTTTGGGGTGGTGTACTCTAAACATGGATATTGTCATGGTTGAATCGGTTCGTTCAATGGTACTCCAATACTGAATATTGAACATGTACTGCATTATATGTAGCACATTTGATGTGCACCACTTGTAATGTGAGATAAAGATTGAATATGTACTACATTACATGCAGAACATTTGGTGTGTACCTTATGATAAAGGGGATAAACGTGATATCCCCTATGATACATGTCCCCCAGGATGCAACATACACTCAATCGCACCCAACATTATCATATGCACATGGTCAATAGGATGCAAAGCATGCGTTATCATATCAATATTTTTTCTATCTGTTTGGGATCTCACAAATACTGAAATCAAGAAAGAGTCCATAATTTTTAACAACCTCCATAACTGTGAAACCCCGTCCTTGTTGTTTGTCTAGTCAGCTCGTTTTAGTTTAGTCAGCATTGTTCTAGTGGTCCACGTATCCGTTTGACACTTTCACCGAGTTAGAAATCGAGTTAGTAGAAAATTACCATTTTGTCCCTGCTAGACCCGAATGTGATTTTGGGTAGTCATGCCATGCCCCGGAATCCACCAAGACATAATAACTGTCGTATAGTTACAATACAAACTTAGATGGTCATCTTAAGAGTATACAATAACTATACAAGACAAAAACAAAACTTGTTTAAATTTTTATTTAATATTTTAAATACATAATGTGCCTCGGAATCAATCTCATGACTAAGAAAGCATACTGGAACAAATAGATATGCAGAAATTTTGAGGAATTTACATCATGCGAGACATGAATCAGTATCTTGATTTATTTATCAACGTAGTATGGGATCCCAATTTACAACACATACACACATGAAATGTTTTATGCAACTAGTCCACATGTGCAATCCGAAACCTAGTTCATACCTCGTAATTTGAATTTTTAAGAGAGTCTGCGATCTGGGACGAAGCCGATCCTTTTGCTCTAACTCGGGAAACCTATCAAACATTGGCATGGCAACCAGGAGAGTGGACGTTTTCCATTACAAATTCTTATTAAATTTAATTAAGATTATATGCTACTTCAATTATAAAATTTCACATGCACAAAACCAAAATCATGGTTATGAACCCTTCATATCCAATCATGGTAATGCATATTGAGAAACAAGGCAAGCAATTCCACACGAAATCACAGCATATAACATATAAACCCATCATCAGGGTCACACTCAAGCAATATCCTCACATATCACACATCTTAAATAGACAGAGATCTTATAGATTTCGACATTCAATCGATAGTCATTCTTATAGATATCTAATATAGCCAACCATTATTGTAGGTTGGTATTATAATCTCTCTCTCTATACCCGGGTATAATCACACACAGTAATCTAGGAACACGTAGTAATATAGAACACACAGTAATTTGAGATAATACACAGTAATCTGGTATGCTGGGGTGATCAATCCCGGGATAAGTTCATACGCTATGTTCCTTAAAGGTTAGAGTATTGTCACTTGACTAATTCCATAACAGCTATTCCTTTCATTCCACTAGGGTTAGTGTGAAACCTGAGTTTTTTTTTTTTTCGTACTCTTCAAGTTAGAGCCTGTGTCTATAAGGGTGTGGGTATGTGTTAGTCTTTGTGTTTTAATTAGCGTGTCGAGGTGCATGTTGGGCTTTCGTACCCATTTGTTGATTTGGGCTATTTGGGCCTACAAGCCCATTTACCGATTTCGGGCCCAATTTATTTCCCGGAGCCCGTACGACTATTCTATATTGATTTTTGATATTCCGTTTCCACATTTGAGATCGTGGAAAAATAATCTTCGATTTTGGTCCAAAATCCGAAAACACTATAAAAGCCCAAAAACCCGCAAATTTCAGTCTATTTTTCTGAAAATCGTTTTTCTCTCACGATTTTCTCTCAAATAGAATACTGTTTTGTCCTACAAAATTAAAATCACCATAACTCTCAAACCGTAAGTCAGAATTGAGTGATTCTTGTTGCTACGGTTTTGTATCGGCGAGAGCTTTCTTTTGGTACCAGAATCGTTTTCTGAATCATCTTATTCCGGTGCCAGTGAGGCATTTTCAGTTCGTCCAGATTTGGGTATTCCAAATTTTTCTCTCTTGGTTCAGTTACTTGACTTGATATTCTGGGGGTATATTACTGATGGTTAGGAATAGCTATCCCGTTAATTTCGTGAGATTCTGTGATGGTAAAATTTCAGAGTAGTTTGAATTGGAATTTTGTTATCTCTTCGTAAATTGCGATATTTTGTTGGTTGAGATAGCTTTATTGTGACCTGTTGATGTCACTGGATTCTTTAGTTTTATTGTGAACACAAGATTGGTGTTCTAGTTGAATTTTCAGGTTTGATAATTTTGGGTTAATGTCGGGTTTGATTGTCCGATCATTGAGTTAGTTTGTGAGGGTTGTTTATGGGGTAATGAGATGTTTTTGGTTAAGTCTAGAGCCTTGGTTTAGGTTCTGGAATTGTTGGGCAGCATTTGGAACCCATAGGATATTCTGATTTATTTTGTTTTAGTTAATCGGATTGAGTTTAATCCGATATTTGGTGTGGTTTAGGTGTTTCCGAACGTGTCGAGAACCGAGGCAAAGGAGCCGAGTTCTTCACACGCATCGAGAGGTGAGCAGACTTAATTTCATATTATTTGATGGTAAAACATTGTGTTTTGATAATTAAAACTGGAAGTGAATTGAATGTTTTGATAGTAGCAATTCATTTGAAATATATTTGAATGCATTAGAATTCATACCATGCTTTGAAATGATGTGTGATATGAAATGTGAAATTTGGTTTTATGTCTGATTTTAAATGCAAATGACATTACCATTGACGTTGTTGGAATGCATGTGTTGCATACTAGGTAGTACGTGAGTTGAGTATGCAGAATTTATAGATTAGAATGGGTTGATTGGAAGTTTGAATTGAGGAATCAATTCTGGAAATTTGCTAAAAAATATGGTTTTTGATGAACTTTGGCACTTCATAATTCTGTGTAGAATAATTATTTTGGAGTGATTCTTGGTCCATTGTAGAGTCTGTGCACTAGCATATTAGTGTACGAAATTTGGTAAAATTCAGAATTGTATAACATAGTTTTTGGTTATCCCAAAGTTGGGTGAATGAAACAGATTTTGCCGAAATATCTGCACTTTTCTTATTTTGTGGTCAACTTTAACACCCCGTAACTTTTTGTCTATTTATTATTTTGAGTTGATTCTTTTTGCATTCGAAAGAGGCTATGTAAGTCTCTGCACATGAAAACGTTTGTCGAATTTGAAGTCGTGGAAGATAGGTTTTCAGTATCCAAATTATGGGTGGTTGAAAACTCTTTGCAGAAATTTTTATGCAGAATTTTCAATGTTTTTAGCCTCTGTTGTTATTTCAAAACAACAACTGTAACTAGAAACCTTTGTGATCACTTTCTAATCATCCTGAATCCTTAGAATAATTTTTCTATACCTTAAGATTGAAATATAAGATGGATTTAAAAGACTTAAAAATTTTAATCCCTTAGATTCGTAAGTTTGAATCAAAATTCTTTATCCGAGTGTAGGATAATCCGAGGTAGGAAATACTTGTCTATAAAATTAGTATAGGCTGCATACATATTGTTTCATGCATTGAACATTCCACTGATATGAGATATGGTCCTTGAGACCTATGAGTGTTATATCTTTAATATAATGATGTATGATATAAGGAGTGGTAAGGACTCCTTTGTTTTATGAGTTTTCGAAGTATGAGATAAGTTAGCACTGGCCAGGGCTTAGTCAATCGTGTAGCAAAGGCACGGTAGGCATACCGGTGAGTTATCCGAAGGCACGATTAGACTTGGAGGGATATGGTGATTCACTTGCTTATTTATATGATTAAATGCTAGTGATGATTTATGGTCGGATAGTTTCATCTGTCCTTCTATTTAGTTTCAGATGACAAGTGGGTGAAACAGACCATTACTCATCTTGATGAGAAGATATTAGGCAGTTTGCCTTATGCCTTACTGAGATTTGAATCTTATTGTGCATGTTTGAACATGCATGTTTTCGTTACATAATATCATATCACACAATATTTTAATTATCGAGATATATAATTAAGCATGTTGGCATGGTATAGGGATTCATGATAGAATGGACAAAAATGAGTTTGTGCATAAATAATATTTCTTCATCTGATGTTTTATGATATTGCTACTATCCATTTCCGGATTTTGATATGACGTTCGGCCTCTCACTGAGATTCCTAGCGAATCTCACTCCTCTCACCTTTGTGATTTTCAGGTTAGATCGAGTTGAGGTTTAGCTCGAGGTTAGCGATCTTGTCTGGTTGGTCGTTTAGCTGCTGGTGGCACTGTACGTGAGGTAGCACACACAGGAGCACACATATCATTTCCTTAAGCATATCATGTATTTTTATTTTGGTGAACTTATTTAGGCCTAGTCACCTTTGAAACTCATGACATATTTCTTTGTATGAGTGAATCGTTTCTATGAATATCCGCTGCGTGGTTTTAAATAAAGACTTCCGTTGTTGTTAAAGTTTCATATAATGTGTAATTATTTTTATGTTTTCTCCGCGTGCTCATTTAAACTAATCTTTATGTGTGTGCGAGTTTTAAATTAAAAGAGTTAATGTGCTAAGCTTCGTGTGAACCCGATCATATCTCCTTGGAGGTGTGTGAAGGTGAGCATGGCTGGGTGCGTCATGTCTTGTGAGTACCGGGGCGTGACAGTTAGTATCACCTTAATTAACTCTTCTTATAACTTTTATTTCATTAAGATTAGTATTTTGTTGACTAACCCTCTATAAGGATCCCAATCTAATATACTAGGATCCTTACCGCCGTGAAACCCAAATAAACCCAACTTAGGACCTATCTGAATCTCACAAGGCCTAATCATCCTAAGTTCTGATTTTATTAAGTTTCTTTGCTATGGTTTTTAAAGGTTGAAGCATGATATTGGACAGGTATTCTGGTAACATACAGAGTGAATAAAAACATCAGCGGAAGTCTTTAAATTGAATCAATAGAACCACAATACACAAGTCCCATAGGGATCACAAAATCCAGCTAGTAAACCTTCAATAAAATCCGGAAACAAACAAGCAAAGGAGGGATTCAAAGAACCAGAAAATAGTCAAATCATAGTTAATGTTATATGTGCAAGCAATCAAGGAAATAGGTATGCGAATATGATGCAATATTGCCCACTGTGTAGCCTTGATCTCACACACTGGTACCACATGCAAATGATGTACCTAGGCCTGAAAAATGGTGAAAACAACAGGGTGAGATCACAAGAATCTCAGTAGGGTCACAACATCATAAGATCTGCAGAAATCTAAACAAATATCTCCCAAATAACATCAGATCTGCCTATACATCTAAAGGATATCACACAATCAATAAATAATGACAATAGGGATAGGACTGAAAATTATAGGCTGAGGGTGGACTGCAAACACTTCCGAAAATCAAAAGTATATAAGCAGGAAAAATATTATTCAATCTCATTAACAGAAAAGGCCATCCCCTTCCACCTGTGTTGTCCAAGGACCTATTGTACAAAGGTAAAAGGTTAGCACACAAGCTAATCAACAAGCCTATTCATCATGCCAGTGCACAGGATAAGGCATCTAGCCAGCACATAGGACTAGGCTTCCTAACCAACCCACAGGAGTAGGGCATCCAAACCACACAAGGATAAGGGCATCTTGCCAGCACACAGGACAAGACATCCAGCCAGTATACAGAACTAGGCATCCAACGAGCTCTTGCTGGGGATTGTCACCCATACAACTCCCATACCAGTAAGAAACTCTCCTCAGGAGCAACATCGCTTACCCCGAATGGCCACCGGAAAAGGATCCTGACACACAGACATGTACAAGGACACACAAGCAAGTACAAAGCATACATCATAGCAGGGGATCCTCAATCACATCACAACACAAATATCATGTTCAATTTTACACAACACATGAGATTTAGGAACACACATCCTATCTCAAGGGTTCGAATTTGCCTAAAGCGCATAGCTCAATCCGAAACTCACTCATGCACTACACAAGGCATACACATACAAATATTAATAAGAACATGCACCGAAAATATCAAATAAGCAACATGGATCTCTGGAGAAACCGATGAGGTATAGATCCTCCCTCTCTTGTATCTAAACAAGTAGCTATTTCTTTGCTTTTACTTAGAGAATGCAAACCACCTATATGTTCATAAGGCAAAGACAAAACCATACTAAGCATATATATCCAATAACCAAGAAAACATATTTCCTTACCAATTCCACTCACCAAACCTATCAGAAACCAGTGATCAGATGCTGCTGAAGCCTCCCCCTTGGATGTGTGATGTGATAGCCAGGAACTCAACAAGAATCAACCAAATTTATCATCCCAATTAACTATGCAAATTTCGGCACTTAAGATAAGGCAATAGGGAAATTGTGATTTCATGCAGACAAGGTTTAGGGGTTGTGATTTTATGATTACAAGGAAGGATTAGGTGTTGATAACGCATATAATAAAAAGGAACAAGATCAAAAATCAACAGACATGTCAATTGATCAAAATCGACAACAATAGGGTAAGGTATAGGGTATGCCAATTTCACATATAGGAAAGATTTAAAGGATGAATTCATGATATTATAACATGAATGGATGCCAAATAATCATATAAACAAAAGGAACAACAACAGAAACTAATTGAAAGATCAATCAGAGAATTTCGGCAATCACACCTAGGGAATTATGATTAAGGAAAATACAAGGAAGATCTAACCTTCTTATGATGAAACCAAGATATCAAGAAAAAGGATGGAAAGAGCTTTCTAACAAGTTATCATGCACAAAAATATGATGAAGGATGAAAGAATTTGGCTAGGTTGAAGATTAAGAAATTTCAGCAGCATGGGAAGTGAGTAGGATTTGATTGCTGGATAATTTTGTGTGTTTTTGGTGTAGGATTTAAGTGTTGTCAGAATAATCTTTATATAGGGTGTTATGGGATTCACCTTCTTATTTGTATGGCTGAATATGAGGAGATAATCATTAGGATTTAAATTCTGGAATTATCTCTTAAAACTAGATAATGTGTCATTAATGCTAAAAATGAAATAAAGGGGAAATAAAATCAGAAATGAACACCAAACCTTTTCTACCATTCTCGGCTATCACATATGCATTTCTTCAGGGGTAAAATCGTCATTTCAGTTGCATTAACTTCTGGACTTCTAGGATACAAAATTCGAGGTCTCACACCCTCTCTAAATCCTTCGTCCCTTTCTGAGATAATTCTGTTTATTTAGCCTCACATTATCACTCACTTTACTTACTTTTTTTTTGAGATAATTCTGTTTATTTAGCTTCACATTATCACTCACTTTACTTACTTTGTTTGTATATTCTTATGTTGTTTCCGTTTTTCATAATCCTTTTAATTTTCTTTCGTAAATTTAAACTAACAAATTCTCAATTAATTATTCTTAGTTCTTTGGTAGCTTCTTAATAAGTATACTTTGATTTTCCTAAATTGGGTCGACCCTCTAAGTGTTTATTTTTCTTATAATTTTGAATTTCATTTTCTCACACTGTGGTGCTATAATCTCAGCATGATTAGCGTTCTTTCATATGAGTAGTCAGCCATATGCGGCATGGTTAGAATATTTTTGTCACGACCCGGCCTCCCGACCCTCGGCCCAACAGGCCTGGACGTGCATGCACGCGTGATGGATGACAACTGCAATGCTGAGCTTGGCTTCTAACCACATGGCCCAAAAGATACATCTTGTTACAAATGATACCATCACACAACACATATAAGCCCAAGACCTCCCCCACTTCTTTCCGATGTGGGATTGGGTAACATAAACCCCCCCCCACCCTACGGGCTAGGTCTCACAATCTCCCCTTCTTATAGATTTTATGTCCTCACGAGGGGAGCCCAAACATAACTGACTTGGGTCCAAACTCAAGAGCCCAAACGTGAACACACAACACGGCCCAAGCCCACCCGGAAGAGGGAGCGAGATCGGCTCTGCTACCATTTGTCACGACCCAACCCCCGGACCCTCGGCCTAGCGAGCCCAGACGTGTATGTGCGCATGATGAATCACAACTGCAACGTTGAGTTGGGCTTCTAACCACATGACCCAAAAGATGTATCTTGTTACAAATAATACCATCACACAACACACATAAGCCCAAGACCTCCCCCACTCCTTTCCAATGTGGGATTGAGTAACACAGACCCCCCTACGGGCTGGGTCTCACAATTTTCTTATAATTAGCAGAATTATGATCTCTTATTACTAGGGTTTAGGTTCTTGATGTTCTCGATTCAATAATAACTAAAATGTTGTTTTAATTGCTCATATGTTTGGTCTTTCCAATATGAGCTTTAATACTCTTCTAGTATGACCTTGAAGCTATACGAGGTATTTGTTAAATTATTTCCACAATTCCCCACTTGGTAGTAAAATACTGTCGTCCCCCATATCTCAGTTATCTTAAGCACATTCACAACACGCATTTATGACTCAGGAAATAACCATAGAAGCACGTTTCAATTCAATCAAATGTATGAAATCAAGACTTGCCATGATTTAAGAAATTTCCCATTGATCATGTATTTTTTCATGCAAACAATTGACGGATATCACGCATCACATAAAGATAATTCAAATTCATTTAAAACGGTGAGAATTAAATTAAAATAGTCCACTCACAATTTTGTTGTCCTGACTTCCTTTCTTGATTTAATCCAGATTTCTGATCCACTTACTGCGGCATACATGTATAATCATAATCCGATGCTTAATAATATTATATAAATCTTAATAATCTTATAATAGACACTTCTAGGCCCTTATACCTATCCTAGAAATCCTATGACCATCCTCGGATTCGATCCGGGTAATTTTTGCATTTTCCCTAGTTATCAGAAACTTATGAGACCCCGAATTTTGAGTCTTAGAAGTTCAAAAGCCAGTGCAGGTGAAAAGACGATTTTGTCCCTGAAAGAAAGGATGTATGATGGCTGAAATTGGTAAGATTGTTTAGTAGTTAATTCTGTTTTAAATTCCCTTTAATCTAAGTCCTTATAGATAGATAATTGCTTTAGAGATTAAAATTCTTAAAAATAGGGGAAGATAATTAAAGAGTTTAATTATCTGGTAAATTATCTTATTTTGATAAAGTGATTAAAAGTAGTAATCATAATTTTATACCCATTCATTATAAATAGGAAGTCAACCCCACAAAAATCATTCATAGAAAACATACAAAATTCGTATAGGCCTAAAACCCTATACCTTCCTATAGCCGTCAAAATTCGCTGAAACTTTAAATCAGAATAACTCTCTCATCGTTCATCGGATCCCTGCAAATAATAGCTTGTTGGAAAGCTCTCTTCATCCTCTTTCAAAAAATATTTTAGTTTTTTTCAGAAGGTTAGTATTTCTTTCTCTAAGGTTAAGTTGAAATTCGGCGGCACTGCCAAATCTTCTTGAAATTCAGAATAGGATAACTCTTTCATCGTTTGTTATATCTCTACAAATAATAGCTTGTTGGAAATATCTCTTCATCCTATTTCCAACCATATTTGGTTTTTTGTCAGAAATTTAGTATTTCTTTCTCTAAAGATAAGCTGAAAATCGGCGGCGGAATTAGGTTTTTACAAAATCTTCTTGAATTTCAAAATAACATAACTCTCTCATCGTTTGTCAGATACCTACAAATAATAGCTTGTTGGAAAAATATTTTTATCCTCTTTCCAACCATATATTGTTTTTTGTTTGGACGTAAATATTTTCTTATCTAAGGTTAAGTTGAAAATCGGCGATGAAATTTGCATAATTAATTTGAATGGCAATTCAGGTTGAATCTTGTTAAGTTCTTGGCTATCACATCACACATCCAAGGGGGAGGCACCTAAAGTATCTGATCACTGGTTTCTGATAGGTTTGGTGAGTGGTATTGGTAAGGAAATAGGGTATTCAATTGATTATTGAATATGCATGCTTAGTTTGTTTTCATCTTTGCCTGGTGATAATATAGGTGGTTCAGAATTATCTAATAAAGGCAAAGTAGTAGCTTCTTGTTCAGAGACAAGAGAGGTAGGATCTATGCCTCATCGGTTTCTCTAGAGACCCCTGTTATTTTCTTGATGTTTTTGTTACCTGGCCTTGTTGTATTGCATGCGATTGGATTATAGGGCGAGAGTATGAAATTCGGAATGAGATGTGGATTTCATAGGCTATATCGAACCCCTGAGTTAGGTATTGAGTGCCTGGGTTGCATATGTTATGTGAATTGAATATGCTGATTGTGTTCTGACATGATTAAGGATATCTTGTTTTGGTATTATGCTATGTACTTGCCTGTGTGTGCTTGTATGTGTTTGTGTGTCAGGATCCTTTTCCTGTGGCCATTCGGGGTAAACGTTGATGCTTCTAGAGAGAGGAGAGGTTCTTACTAGTATGGGAGTTGTATAGGCGGCAAACCCCAGCATGCGCACGCTGGATATCTGTCCTTGCGAGGCCGGAACCCTGTTCTTGTGAGGCAGGTAGCCCTTATCCTTGCGAGGTTTGGGATGCCCTAGTCCGTGTATGGCTAGGGAAGACTTGTCTGTGTGTGGCAAGACGACTTGTCCTTGTGAGGCAAGATGAATAGGCTTACTGATTAGTTTGTGTGTTAATGGTCTACCCTTTGTGCAGTAAGCCTTGGACAACACAGGTGGAAGGGGATGGCCTTTCTTCTTCATTGCTGAGAGTAATCTGATGAGTTCTACCTGCCTGTGTACTTTTTATCTTTCAGAAGTGTTTGTAATCCTCACTCAACCATAGATTCGGCTCTAACCTCTTTTTGATTGATTATTGAATTGTGTGATCCCCTTTAGTTGTTTAGGAATAATCTAATGTGAATTGGGAGATTTGTGTTTAGGGTTTCTGCAGATCTTATGATGCTGTGACCCTACTGAGATTATTGTAATCTCATACCGTTGTTTTTACCATTTTACAGGCTTAGGTACATCCATTGTCCGTGGTACCAATGTGTGAGATCAAGGCTGCACGGCGGGGCGATATCGCATCACATTTGCATACTTGATCCATGTTTACTTGCGCATATAACATGAATGAATGGGCTACTTTCTGGTTTATTTTCAGATCTCTCCTTTGCTTGCTATTTCCGAAATATGTTGGAGGATTTCTTACTGATTGTTTGGATCCCTGTGGGACTTGTGTGTTATGAACCCAATGATTTAATCTAAAGACTTCTGCTGATGTTTTATTTATTCCGTATGATACCAGAATATGTATCCAATATCATGCTCCAATTGTTGTTAAACATTAAAATAAACATGCTAAAATTAGGAAGTTAATGATAATCCTGGTGAGATTCAGATAGGTCTTAGGTGTCATTTTGACTTATTTGGGTTTCATAGCGGTGACGACCTGAATCGGAGTAAATAGTAATAGTTAGGAATTGGGGTCGTCACAAAACTTCTACAACTTTTTATACCCATGAAAATCATCAAAATATCAAAACTTTACATTATCAGATTTCTCAAATTTTTTTCTATTTTTTGGAAATTTTCCATATTTTTTCTCAATTTATTTCTATTTTTCCTAATTTTTAAATAATTTTTATCATTTTCCTAATAATTGGTCAAAGTCAACAGGGCACGTGTCACTTTGTGACACGACCATGTTCTAAACGATTTTGACCCAATCTCCACCCAGTATTGAACTGGACCCATTCTTACCAAACCAAACTGAACGACATGTCACCCGCTCCATACCTAGACGACATGTCGTCTAACATGCTCCCCCAAACGACGTGTCAACTAACTCATTTCCAGAAACCCTAATTCTATCAATCCTCGAAACACTACAAATTGCTGCACAAAAACTACACAAAAACCATCTCCTCACAATCCGCAACCAAACTCAACATAAAGCTAACTCTAACATATTCTAATTCATGCATTAAGAAATCAAGAGTTCCAATTAAAAATCAGTGATACTCACCGGAAAGAGAGGGAGAATTACTTGAAGAACTCACGGAATAGCTCTCGAGAACAACGTGAGAAATTCTGGGGAAGAGAGGGACGAAGTTTGCAACTGGACTTGACATGCCCAAATCCTGATTGAAATCGGGATATACTTCGTTCAAGTCGGTGGGTCGTCGGACAAGACAAACTAACGACCATCCCAACGGTGAAACAACGTCATTCTAAAATGAATGACACAGGCTTGGCTTAAGGCTGAGCCTGTCAAAATGACAGTACTTGCTGCGTTTTGACTTTTTGATTTTTGATTTTTGATTTATTTATTTTTTAAATAATATGATATTTTTTATTTAATTTACTTAATCTTTAAAAATTTATAGAAAATAGTATATTAATAAAAAAAATATGCCAAAAAATACTGTAGACTTCTATGAATAGTAGAGTCTAATTGACTTTAAAAATTATATTTTTTAAGATAGCTTCTGTAGTAGAGAGATGTTTGTTGGAGTGTGGGTAGTATTTTTACAATCATCATAGATAATGTCTCTGCCAATGATGTTGTTGTAGCTTCTATGAAGAAAAAATTTGATAATAGACGGGTTGTATTTTAGGATGTAAATACATTTATATTATGTGTATTGCACACATTATTCATCTTGTTGTCAATGATGGTCTAAATTTCTATGGCAGGATTGCATACAAAATCAGAAAGGTTTTTAGATATGTTAGGCAATTCCCATTTAGGTTAAAGAAGTTCAAAGACTTTGTGTCAATAAAAACTTTACTGACCTTGGATTTTCTGACATGATGAAACTCTACTTATATGATGATGAGGCTACTTGTAGATTTGAAGGAATTTTTGAGATGGTTAGTATAGTTGATGATAATTTTAGAATTGAGCAAGAGACAATGGACAATGCATGTGGGTGAAGATTGGTGTGATGTTCTTGATCAAGATGATTGGGATTCTGCAAAAAAATTATGCCACTGTTTGGTAAATTTCACAAAACTTACATATACTTAGAAGAGGTTTTTGGACTTTTGAAGTAGCTAAATCACTGGATGAGTAGTCAAGATCAGAATTTATGCATGATGGCTGAGAATATGAAGTTAATTAGAATCAATATTCAGGTGATATTGATAAATATAACATGGTTATATATGTGGCATCAATTCTAGATCCTAGATATAAATTTGATCATATTGAATTCTCAATCAAGCTAGCCTGTAATGAATCAATTGAGAAAACTATATGGTTGAAGATTAAGAATGGCTACTAAGAGTTATTTCATGTGTATAAGAATATGTTATTTTCTCAAACTGAAACCTTATAGCAACATACATTTATTGAAACTGAAAAGGTTACTTCTAATTTCTCCATAAGTGATGCATTAATAAAAATTGAGGAGATTATAATTTAGATAAGATAAAAAGGAGAATTGAGAGGAAGACATCATGGAAGAGAAGCAACATGGTGATAATAGAGAGAGTGAGACCAAAATATATCAGTGAAGATAATGAAGACTATTCGAAAGATTTTAATATTCCATATTGGTGGAAGGTAAATGGATTGAGATTTTTAGTATTGTCTATAATGGCTCGTGATGTGCTTGTTGTCTCTCTATCAACAATGGCTTCGTAGTCTGCCTATAGTAATGATAGGAAAATTCTTGATCCTTATAGGAGTTTATTATCTCCTAAACTGGTGCAGGCACTCATTTGTACTCAAACTGACTCAACGGTGTGTCTGAGTATATTTCGTTGGAGGAAGTTCTATTAGATATTGAGAGATTAGAAGATGGTAATTTACTAGTTAATTTTGTATATGATTATATAATCTCCTACTAATTGAAGGTAATGGTATGTGTGTTGTTTGTGTAGATATTGTTGACTTGGCCGTGGACTCATCAATAAAAGTTTGAGGATCAACCTTGATGATTACCGATGGATAATTGGAGTATAAATTGATGGGGCATAGGTTTTACTATTGATTAGGATTCCTTAACTTGCTACTTATTTCTTCTTATGGTTCTTAGTTTCCGTTTTTTTAATCTATGTAATTTTTATTGTTAGTTTCTAAGTTAGTTTATGATTGTTTGATGAGTCATGGGTGAGTATTAAGCATGTTGTTTAGTGTTGAGTACTAAATGTTAATTGCCTATCGAGTGTAATTTTTTACTGCTTGCTTAACTTTTGGTCTTTCAAATTGTGTAAATACAATTTTATAATGTGATTTTTTACTTCTTCCGCTAACAGCCAATTAAGTGCAATTTCTAATTTTAGGTTTTGTTACATTGTGTGAATACAATTTTCGTGTTAACTGTTTAGCTAGCTCCCAACAACGTTGCCAAATTTGACTTGTTGTCTATCTACACGCTAATTACCCACTAGCTTTGTGAGGTCTCGTCCTTACAAGTGCCTAGTCAACAAGACCGTTCAGCGAGAGTACTCGATTTTGACCAGTTTGACCGAAGGTTGACCTTTGGTATGAGAGAGTTGATCGTTGACCCGAGCATTGACTTTAGGGTGGATATAGTCATAGAAAGCCTAGGTGTGTATCTAGACGTCTTACTGAGCATTCTAGGTCGAGTGTTGAGGTTTGAGTCAGTAGAAATTGTTATAGGCCAATTCCGGGTCCATTTTGAGTGACCAAGGCCATTGAGCCAAAAAATTTGTTTTGGGTCTATTAGTTATTTTCTGAGCCTGATTACCCATTTCTGAGCTCAATTTATTATTTAAACCTATTTTTGATATTTATTGATTTTATTAAAAAATACCAATAATTAGAAGTATCATTCCAAATTTTTTTAAAAAATTTCTAAGCATCAATATTCAGCCTATAGACCTATTTATGGTCCCAAACCATTAAATTCATTCTTGTACCCTACCCTTTTTATTTTTATGTTATATATACGTATTCCTATATATAAAATTTTCAAATTATCTTGTAATTATTCTTTTGAATAATTTAACATTTCGATTTCATTTCTTATAACGTATATTATTTCTTTTGAGTTTCAAAGGTCTTATTCATCAAATGACTTGGATTATAAGATTGACAGGTATCAGGGTGTGAAAAGATGAAATTATCCCTGGATATCGAGTTCCAAGAAATACACCATCCGAGGCTCTTTCGGAGGTGTCAGGAGTTAAGAAATACACCTGCAAGTCTAAATGACTCAACAGGTTGGAGTATGAAGACGATAGCTAACTCGACTTCTATCGAGCCGCACACTTTTGTCATAGCTTGACAACGACTAATTTTGGTATTCACCGATCTATTCTTTGTACTTATCCATTTCAATAGTATCGATAACTCCTTATATCCCTGGCCCATGAGTTATGGGCTCACAAATTTACCATTTATCGGGTTATTGAGCTTAAGACCCAACCCACTAAAATACGAAACCTCACAAGCCGGGTGTTTTGGGTCATTTTGTAGGCCTTTAGGCAGGTTCTACCATGTTTGGGCCTGTTTTTTGTTTTTGGCCCATTTGTTCTTTTTCGAGCCCGTTTATTTGTCATCGGGCCTTATTCGTTCTTTCTAAGCCCAATCATTTTTATTTCCAAGCCTACTTAGTTATTTCCATGTCGGACTCATTTTCCCGGACCGGATTACTAGGGTTTGGATCTGGCCTATATAAGCCACCTTTGGATATCCTAAACCTATCCGCTGCCCACTCTTTTTTCTTTTAAAATCCCTAATACGTTTCTTATTTCTCTTAATTGTTCACTCTCCCAAATATTCTCAAAACAAGAGTTTGCCCTTTAAATTCTTTGCTCCCAACCGTATGAATCCCTCCTCTTTCCCTTTTTCTTAGTCTACGCATCGTATCTTTGATTCCAAACCACTTCGTCACAACAAGGGATATTTCCACTACGCTTGTTTGTTCTTGTATCCATCAGTTGGTATTAAATAGGTATTTTTTTTTTCATATTAGTGAGAAGTCGTATGATTAATTCTCCTTCTTTTTTTATTTTTGATTTCTGAATAGTTTTATGTGGTTCATCTCGTGCTATTTTTTCAGGTGGTTCTGGATCCGAATTGCATGATAAAGACAAAGGTCTTGCCATCTATCATTCTGCAAGCGAGGTAGGAGACTAAGCTTCATATGTTTGATCGACAATTATTTTTGTTCTTGTTCCTCATGTTTTTAGTTTCCTCCTTTTTAACGTAATATGCCACCACCCTTAATTATGTTGTTGTCTCTCTTTTGTTTCTTTATGTTCTTTTTTGGCCGTCAAACATTGCTTTCCTTCCTTTCTTTTCTAGGGTTAATAGGTTTTGATAAAATATAAATATAGCAAATATATTTTATTTTTTAGAAATGTTTTCTTTTTGCTTCCAGTACCTTCAAATAAAAAGATACTTCAATTTTTTTTATTTAACCATTGCCATAAAAATAAAAACAACACACCCTTGTTTCCTTTTATTTTTGTCCTTTAATTCCATGTCTACTATTGACCAATATTGTCTTTATTGGCTAGAATGAAAGAACGACATTCTCTTCCCTACCTTTTGTTGTTCATTTCTGTTTTTTCGTTTGTTGAGGTGCAGCCACTCGTACATACCCTTCCTACCCTTCCTTTAGACGCGCCAGCACACCTCCTTAAATTCTCTTTTTGTTTTCTTTATTTTATATTTTTTAAGTTCATTAAGCCACTTAGGTGAGATCCTTTGTTCCTTCATGCGTGTAGCCTTTTATTAGCGTAACTAAAATTGTCCCAAGTAAATACATAACCTTTTATTAGTATAACTAGAACTGTCTTTATTATAATAGTCTTTTATAAGTATCATTATAAATATTAATTTAATAGGTTTAGTATAAATATAAGGTTTTACTTCAATAGAACGTAATATCTTAAACTATTGTCTAAAATAAGCATGATATTTAATAAATATTTTATATTCAATATAGTATCTATCTCGATAAACATTCGCTTGGCCAATGTGATGTGAGTATATGGAATTTCAGTAATGGGGGAGAGTTGGTGTTGTCTTTGTTTACTTACCACATCCTTCGTAGGCTGGTTCATATTGAGTATTGAGACGAGTATGTTACGTGTGGTTTTTTCTGCCTAGTCGCGGACAACACTCATAGTAGGGTTTACATATAAGTATGTTTTTTAAATTTAATTAACACTGCAAGTGAGCTTCCAGTTTTCCTTTAGCGGGTGTTACTGGAAAAGTGATTTGTTATGTCCACCCCGATAGGTTTCGTTAGGCACTATTAGCATGTGTTCTATTGTGTGTATCATGTTATAACCTATTGGGTTGGAACTACGTTTTATGTTATAAAATCAAGTGCATAACTTCTTTTGTGTTCTTTGAGTTACATCAATTACGTGCTTGTTTTATAGTAAATTGTTTCTTTCCTATTTTAGTATATGTCTCTGTTTCCCCAGTTTAAGAGTAGTTTATGAGTCATAGTGAGAAACCCCGTCCTAGTCATATGTCCAGTCAGCATCATATTAGTGGTCCACGTGTGTGTTTGTCATGTTGACCGGGACAGAAACCGAGACGGTGAAAATTTACCGTCTTGCCCCTATTGGACCCGGGCTTGTTCTCGGGCCTGTTTATCTCCCCTAGGGCCTCCTAACCTTTGTTTTAGTTCTAGGCCCGTTTATTACCCTAAGCCCTATAAATACCCTTTTGAAGCCCATTAGTCTACCCTAAGCCTTGTCATTGTTTTACGTTTTGGACAGAACCAGGTAACCATTCATTCTATGTTCCTTTAAACCAGCCGTCTCTAGCCTCTCCCTGTTCCACTGCTAGATTGTCAGTATAGATCGGTGAGGGTACGGTAAGAGTTTTGTTTCTTTTCCGTATGTAGATTGGGTTGTGATTGCTTGTCTGTTATTGATTCGATTCAGGTGGATCTGAATCTGGGTATCGCGATAAGGGAAAGGAATTGCCACCAGTTCATCTGCACGCCAGGTAGGAGTTTATGACTCATAAGTTTGATCGGCGAATCCCCTGGTCTTGAATCTGATCTCTTAATTGATTACTTACTACCTGCTATTCTTTTATTGCCTTATGTTTCCTTGTGATGCGTTCATCTGTTCCTCGGCTTCATTCTAAATTTTATCGTATATTGGTTTGTGGATTTTTGCTGCTGATAACCGTGGATGAAATTTACGTTTGGCTTTAGTTTCACTGTGTTTTGCTTCCTGTCTGGGTAAATGTTCTGTTTGTTGTACTGCGCATTCAGTCCCTTGTACTCTATTTGACTGGGTTTCCCATCTCTGTTATACACGGTGGAAAATTATCCTTTCTCAACGTGTTCTCCTGCATCAGTGCCCTACCACCGTAAGTATCCCCACATTTACCGAAAATCCCCTTTGCCTAGATCTCTTCTTTTAAGTGTCGCACGCAGGGTGTTGTTCTCCTATTTGGCTTCTTTGGTTCCTGTTGGTTCCTCTCAATCTGAGTCCCCATCCCTTCTGTTCGTTCTTTCCCAATGTTATACCTTCGTCCCCGACTGGCCAGCGGACTCTCCTCTTTCCTTCTTCGTCGAGCCTCCCTGTTGCTTCACCATCTTTTCCCTATCGGCTGTTCTGGCATGCCCGACGTACCCAGCTGTATCCTTTCTCGTGCCTTGTTACTTTTCCCTGGGCACCAATTCGCATCCCCTGTTCTTCACGTTGGCGAGACGTCTCTTTTCCCCTTGTTTGCTTCACCTTTCTTCCTGGCTAACTCCGTTCATTGTGTTTATGTTGAACGAAGTGTGCCCTGGTTGCTTCACATGTCCTTCACCAGACCCGTACTCGAGTGCTCCACCTGTTTCCCAAAGTCGCGAGCTGTTCTCCCCTGCCTTCTCGACGTACCTCGTTGCTTCCTCTTTGTGTGATCCTTGCTTCACGATTCTTCTCAAAATCCTCTGTTCTGGATACTCGTCAAGCACCTCTTTCTTCAGGCATGTATGAGTTTTCTCTTCATTATGTGGGTTCCTGCCGAGTGTTGTGGTCAAGTCATCAACGAAGGATAGCTACCGCCGGCTGTTCTGTCACATACCCAGCTGTTTTGGTCATGTACCCAGCTCGCATCTCCTTCATTTCTGGTGCCACGAGCTTGTCTCCTGCTGGACTTGCCCAGCACGGACCTATGCTCCTTTCCTTTCCTCGTTCCTTCTGTTGAGCGAGGCATGCTTCCGGTTCCTTCTTTCCAGGTCGGGCAATGGGTGCCTTCTTGTTTTTTGTTTATTCCCGGTGCATCGAGATTCTTCCTCTTCCCCGGATCCGTGCTCCCTATTGATTTCCTTCTTCTCCATCATTTCGTACCAGCGTGCCTTAGTTCTTCTCCAGCAATGTCGTCCTTTGTTGTTGTGTTCCTTGGATTTTATTAAAAGTAATAATTAATGTATTAGTTATTTGATTAGTAAATCATGAATATGTGATTATGCCTTCTTCCTCTTCTTCTCCATTCCTTCCCAAGCGGTGAGTTGTCTCCTACCAGATATGTGCAACCCATCGAATTCCTTTACTCGTTCTCTTCCCATGCATCGGCGTACCTAGCTTCCCCTGCAAATCCTTTTTTTCCCGTTCCTATGTTTCACCCTGCTCTTCCGTTTCTTTCTTTCGTTGAGTGAGGCGAGCTCTGGTTCTTCTTTCCATGTCGAGCGGGGTGTGCTTTTCTTGCCTTCGTGTATCCCCGGTGCCATGCGTGTGTTCTCCATCGGATTCGTACTTCTTCATCTCTATGGAGTTCCTTTTTACTAACTTCGCGTGCCTTGTTTTCCTTATTCAGTGATTTCTGCCATATTCCCTTCCCTTGGAGTTGCACCTCAATAATTAAATAATTAATTAAGTAATTAACAATTTATGAACGTTGGTTGAATGCGTAATATTCTGTGAAGTTCCACGAAGACAAATTTTACTTCTGGATTTTCTAAGTAGTAGGTATGTAGCTTAACTTAACTGTAAGGTGAGTTCATAACGGAATGTGTGGGTTAGTTAAGTATATGACTTTACAAACGTATTGTTTGGTATTATGGATTTTATCAGGTATATTTTGGAACTGTAACGTTTTACAAAAATATAGTTTTATAAACTGTCTATATGCCTCAGTTTGTGTATCTACAGTTATTAAACGTTCGCTTGGCCAATGCGAGGTGAGTATACGGAATCCCAGTGTTAGGGGAGAGTTGCTTACCTGTTTGGGAGTCGTATGGGTGTTGTTTTTGTTTGCCTGCCGCGTCTTCGCAGGTTGGTTTGTTTCGTTCGCCTGCCACGTCTTCGCAGGTTGGTTTCGTATTGAGTATTGAGACGGGTATGATATGTGTTGTGTTTTCTCTGCCTAGTCTCGGACAACACTGGCGGTAAGGGATTTCGTATTCAGTATTTTTCTTAAAATATAAATTTACACTGCCAGTGGGCTCCTGGTTTCCCTTTAGCGGGGGTTGCTCAAGGAGTGTTTTATTATGTCCATCCCGATGGGTTTTTGATTGATATTGTTAGTCGTGTTGTGATACGAGTTGTTGTGTTATAACCTACTGGGTTGGAATTTTATTCTACGTCATGAAAATTTAATATGTGAATTCCTTATCCTTCTGGTTGTTCTGGTTATGTCTTTATTCGTATAGTAATCTGTTTCCCCCGTTACGTCCTTGTTCATATAGTAATTCGTTTCCCCTCTTTTTTGTTTGTATTCTCGTTTCCCCGTAAGGACATATGATGTTGTGACTCCTACTGAGATTTTATTATCTCACTCGTTGTTGTTTCCCCCTTTCAGGAGTAGTTCGTGAGCCGTAGACGGCGTTTGAGGTGTGAGTGCTTCCTACGACTTGGCTGGACTATCGCACTTGCATGTTTTACACGGTTTTCTTTTCTGGCATTCTTGTTTGACTCGTTTTGATGTTTTAACTCACATTATATTTTATACATTTATTTCTCTACTGGTTACGGTTTTTACGTTCCGGGCTTTAAGCCCAGTTTGTGATTTTGGGCTTGTGGCTATATGGACCCTTTTTCGTTTTGAATATTTTTGGTCCATTCGAATAAAGTCTTCCGTTGTGGTATTTTGTTCACTCCGATTTTTATGCCAGATGTCAGTTTCTTATTTGATATGCTCCAAATTTTGAAATATTAAATATGTTTGTTTTGGGAATCGTGTTTGAAAAGTCGTCTAAGCCTTGTGGGATTCGGATTGGTCCACGTGTTGGGCTTGTCCGGGTTTCATGGCGGTAAGGGCCTGGTTTTCGGGTTCGGGTCCTTACACATAGACTGTGTTTAGAGGTGTGAGCTTTGTACGACCTAGCTGGACTATCGCACCTGCACATTTTAAATGGTTTTCTTTTCTAGCACTTATCATTTGGACTTTACTTTATGTTTTGGATTACATACTTGGATTATTATTTGTATTTTGGATAGTATGCTTATGTTGTGGGCTTTAGGCCTGTTTGATTTTTGGGCTTGTGTTATGGGCCTGTTCGGATTTTCATTTTTCATTTTAATAAAAGACTTCCGTTGACGTTTATTACTCTATGTTTATGTTCCATATATTTTCCTATAATTGGTACATGCTCCATTTCAATAAAATTAAATGTTTTGTTTTTGGAAAATGCATTTGAAAAGTCTTCAAAGCCTTGTGGGATTCGGATTGGTTCACTTGTTGGGTTTGTCCGGATTTCATGACGGTAAGAGCCTAGTTTTCAGGTTCTGGTCCTTACAATAACTCCCTAAGAAACTCCATAACTCCCAAAAACATGCCTAATTTATTTATATACCATCATAAATATAGCACAATAATAAAATCCATCCAACCAATCATTGAAAGCATTAAACACACAATAAATTTACATAACATGAAACACATGTGAAAATATATTTTGGACCTTTGATTTCTACTGCAACTGATTATATGTTTTGGATACAACAAAGTTAAATCTATTTTAGCATTAACAAATGGTATTATTTCGGGATGGGTTAGAAACATTTGTACATAAACAACATCACTGCCCTCTTTACAATGAAGAACAAACCCACAGTCGGAGGGAGGGAGAATAAGTCATCGAGGAGAGAGAATAGAAACCTTGTCTGAAAAGCAAAATCAGCTTTTCAGATTAGGCGGGGAAGGTAAAAAGTCATGTTTACCCTTCTACCCAATTTTGTTTTAAAACATGTCAGCAGTCACATGGGCTGCTGACTGGTTTTATTTTAAACCGGCTGTGTCTTGGGACCACGGATGACGTGGTGGTCCTAAACCAACATAGAATTACCCTTATATTCCCTCCCTAAAAAAAACTCTCATTTTCTTCTCTCTTGAGACTTCTCGAGAATATTGCCTTGTGTTGTCCTTCTACCTCTCTCGGCCTCTCCCTCACCATGTGCCTCTGTCTCTAAGGCTATGCATTTCAAACCGAACCAAAGAAATTTGGTCAGTGGTCATTCGGCTGTTTTTTGGATTTATTAATGTGCTTGTAGTTTATTTTTACAAAATAGGGGAGATAGAAAAATCGACTTTTAGTACAATAATTGTAAACCTCCGCTTTTCTGTACCACCTGAAATCATATGTGTGTGGGTTATTTACTAACTTTCTTTATTTTATAATCTATGGTTCAAATTGAAATTTGGATTTAGAGTGACACAATAACATTTTAGAGTAAGATTTAAATAATTATTGGATTTGATTTGATTTTTATAATTTGAAAATATTATTTTTATATTATCCTGAATGATATTTTATTTTTTGTAATTAAATATTTATTTTTCAAAAAAAATATAATTCTTAGTTCATTGGAAAGATTTTTTTTTTGAATTTTTGGTGTAAATTTCATAATTTTTGGACCAGTATATGATTTATTATGAATTTCTAAAGTTTATAAGTATTTTTATGATTAATGTAATAACTAATTAATTAATTATTAATAATTTAATATATGTATGCACTGAACAACGGGCAGGTGCCAAAATAACGCCGTTTTGGTGTCGGTTAATTTTTTTTTAAAAAAAGGAGATTTAGCAGAACGACATCATTTTGGGCGAATGCCAAAACAACGTCATTTTGGTTTAGAGTTTGATGAAAAACCCTACCCCTCTTTTCCTTCTTCTTCCTCTTTTCCCGTGCGTTCTTCTTCTCTCGACCCGCACACTCCTTTCTCACTCGCACATGGCGAACTCCTTCCTCTGGCTACTGTTTGTCTCGCCGTTGGTCGCATTTTGTTCCCTTTCTTCACAGCAATTTTTGGTATAAGTTTGGTTGAGATTAGAGCTGCGAAACGAGCTGTAGAAGCTCAAAAAGGGTGTAATTTTGTAATCGAAAAATTTCTTTTTTTGGACAAGTCCGGTGAGTTATTGAAAAAACGAATGACATGGTTGAGTTCCTCTCGTCGAGAGCTTTCTTTTAACATATAACATGCTAATAATCGTTGAGTTTTATACAGGTGGGTTTTCTGGATTTTTTGTTGTAGCCAAACCACCATGGGCCATCCATTTTTTAAAAAAATCTAAAATTTTCTTGTTAAGTATTTTCGACGTTCTGAACGCATTGGTGTCGTCCATTTCTTGATTTGACTCACAATTTATGAAGTATAAGGTTATAAAGAATTTGATTAAAATATATTTTCTCTTAAAAATAATAAATTATAATATTCTAAGTAATACTATTAAATTAAACTTGTAATTTGAGACCCAATTAATTAATTAATCTTATATTGCAGGTGTTAGTACCTTAGCATACTTAAATAAAATGTTGTGTCAGTTGAGTGACAAATATAGTGATTGTATGCTTGACATGTTTATACAGGCTAGTGATTTGTGTATACGTGATGTGGACATTTTGGTAGATCCACTAAGTTTTGTTTGCTGTGTTGAATTGTACTTTTGCTGTGACTATTTGGAGGTGAGTGAGGACCTCACATTTTACTGTTTGATTTTAAATAAGCATGTTTGAGATGTGTGATTTTTTTTAAAAGAAAATATTAATAATCTTGCTTGATATTTCTATTTGTTTATTTTGACAAATCACTATAACTTGGTTGGAAATTCAATTTTGTCTTGATATGATTTTGTAACGACCCCAATTCCTAAACCATTACTAAGTGCTCCGATTAAGGTCATTATTGCCGTGAAACCCAAATAAGCCTAAATGACACCTAAAACCCATTTGAATCTCACCAGGCTTATCATTAACTACCGATTTTAAGCTTGTTAATCTTATTTCTTAACAACAATTGGAGCATGATATTGGACACATAATCTGGTAACATACGAAGTAAATAAAACATCAGCGGAAGTCTTAAATCAAATCATTGGGTTTATAACACACAAGTCCCATAGGGATCCAAATAAACACCAAGAAATTCTCCCAACAAGTTTCGGAAATAGCAAGCAAAGCGGGTGTTTAAATTAAACCAGAAAGTTACCCAATCATTCAAGTTATATGCGCAAGTAATAGGAATGCAGATGTGATGCGATATCGTCCCGCCGTGTGCAGTCTTTATCTCACATCCTGGTACCACGAACAGCGAATGTACCTAAGCCTGAAAAATGGTAAAAACAACGGTTTGAGATTACTAGAATCTCAGTAGGGTCACAGCATCACAAGATCTACAGAATCCCTAAACACAAATCTCCCAATTCACATAAGATCATTCCTACACAACTAAAGGGGATCACGCAATTCAAAAATCAATCAAAGGAGATTAAGGCCGAATTTATGGCTGAGGGAGGACTGCAAACACTTCCGAAAGCTCAGAAGTACACAGGCAGGTGAAACACATCACATTGCCCTCGGAAATAAAGAAGAAAGGCCATCCCCTTCCACCTGTGTTGTCCAAAACTTACTGCACAAAGGGTAGATGGTTAATCATGCAAACTAATCAGTAAGCCTTTCATCTTGTCCTCACAAGGACAAGTAGACTAGTCCCACCCGGACAAGTCTTCTCTGGTCGCATACCTACCAGAGCATCCCAGGTCACATACCTACCAAGGCTTCCTGCCACACAAGGACAGGGTTCCGGCCACACAAGGACAGGGTTCCGGCCACACAAGGACCAGACCTCCAGCTTGCACTTGCTGGGATTTGTCGCCCATACAACTCCTATACCAGTAAGAACCTCTCCTCTCCCTAGGAGCATCAGCGCTTACCCCGAATAGCCACCGGAACAGAATCCTGACACACAGACACGTACAAGCACACACAGGCAAGTACAAAGCATAATACCACAGTAGGGTATCCTCAATCATGTCAGAACACAATCAATTTATCCAATTCACATAACAATTGCATCCCAGGAACTCAATTCCTAACTCAGGGGTTTGATATAGCCTGGGAGATTCATATCTCATTCCGAATTTCATACTCTCACCCTATAATCCAATCGCAAGCAATACAACATGGGAAGGTAACAAAAACATCAAGAAAAGAGCAGGGGTCTCTGGAGAAACCGATGAGGCGTAGATCCTACCTCTCTTGTCTCTGAACAAGAAGCTACTCCTTTGCCTTTACTAAGTAAATCCGAACCACCTAAATTATCACCAGGCAAAGACAAAACAAACTAAGCATGCATATTCAATAATCAATTGAATACCCTATTCCTTACCAATACCACTCACCAAAACTATCAGAAAACCAGTGATCAGATGTTGCAGGTGCCTCCCCCTTGGATGTGTGATGTGATGGCCAAGAACTTAACAAGAATCAACCTGAATTTACCATTCCAATTAACTATGCAAATCCTGTCGCTAAAAGTAAGGCATAGGACGATTTCGTCTTAACCTAAAACAACAAAATATTTACATCCAAGCTTCGATTTACATATTTTTGGAAATATAATGAAAAGGGCTTTCTAACGATATATTATAAGCAAGATTCCATCAAACGAGTAGAAAGTTATGCTATTTTGAAGTTCAAGAAGATTTGGCGAAAACCTAATTCCGCCGCCGATTTTCAAAGTAACTTTAGACAAAGAAATACTAACCTTCCGAAGAAAATCCAAAGATTTCTGGAAAGAAGATGAAGATAGCTTTCCAACAAGATATTATTCGCAGAGATCCAATGAACGATGAGGGAGTTATACTGGTTTAAAGTTTCTGCAAATTCTGACGGCTATGGGGAGGTATAGGGTTTTAAGCCTATACGAATTTTGTAAGATTTTAGGGGAAAATTTTGTGGGGTTCGCTTCCTATTTATAATCAATGAGTGGAGAATTATGTCTACTACTTTTAATTAATCTATCAATCTGATATAATTTACCAGATAACTAAACTCTTAAATTATCTTCCCTATTTTTAGGGACTTTAATCTCTAAGGCAACTATCTATCGTTAAGGATGATTCCTAAGGCAATTACCCATCTACAAGAACCTAGATCTAAAGGAATTAGAAACGAATTAATTTACTAAACAATCTTACCAATTTCGACCATCACACATCCTTTTTTTCTGGGGCAAAATCGTCTTTTCACCTGCACTGGCTTCTAGACTTCTAGGACTCAAAATTTGGGGTCTTACAGATTTTGCATAGGTGTGTAGGTTTTTAATATGCACAAGGATGCATACCTCTTTTTGCACAGGGATGCATTAGGTTTAAGAAACAATATTTTATAAGTATTTTCTTTCAAGATTTATGTTCTAGTATGATGTTTGATTTAATTTTTCTAATCTATTTTGTGAGTAGATAGTGCATTGTTGAGTGATACCTAATTAAGACTGACGGGTCTTGCATATGACTTTTTGGCACCCCGAGAAAGAGGAGATAATGTCATTGAGTCGGGTCAGTGAAAGTTGATGAGTTGATCAGCATTGAGTAGGAGTGTGTTGATCTAGCCTTCGGCAACACTAGTATGGACTATATTTTTAAGAAAAAAAATAATAACAAGAAATATACACTAGTGGGCCTAGACTATCCCCTGATCAGGAGTAGAATAGGTGCTTTGTTAGCCGACTTTCCAGCTTTATTGTTAAAAAAAGGGACTTTATGATTCTAATTCACCACTGCTTGTGATTAAATATTGGCTTTGAGCTAATTTTGAGATTTACCTTATATATGTATGCTCGTCTTTGAGATTCCTTCTGAGTTTAAATTTAGATTTCTAATTTACGATATAATATTCTGTTTATATTATGATTTTGTTATTTTGGTTCCTAAAACCACTCACCTAGATATGTAACTAACGTTGTTTAGTGCTGTGCAGACTATGTTGCATACTCAAGTTCTCAGTCATCTTCCTCACGTGACTTAGTATCCGGTCCAACCAATCACTGATAGGTTTGATCAGACTTTTGATTTGATATGTACAACGGAGAACCGAACATGTATTTTTTTATTTTTGTCCCTTTGATTTATATTTTGTTGATATATGGTTTTCTGGTGTTTTGGACCTTGTGGATTGCATAGACTTGTTTTGAAATATTATGATAGGTTATATATATATGGTCAGTTTTTATTGCTTATGGAGGATGATATAGGTTTTGTTTAGATATACTGTGAGATATATCAAAATGTTACAGATGAAATTTTGTTATACAGGAATTGTGTGATTTCAGGTTTAGTCTTGATTAAGAACCCATATTGCAATTTTTTTTAAATCTTATTTATGATTCTGAACTTATCTTATGTTTTTATTTTCGTTGAGTATTTAATAATTTTATTTTCAAAGCCTTACGAGATTTTATGGATAGCACAGTAATTGTTATTCTTAGGATCTCATGGCAGGAATGTTTACCCCTGGAGTCCCCTAGAGTAGGGTACGAGACGTGACAACAATTACTGATAACCAAACCAACATACCCCCTACATAAATTTCAAAAACCCTGAAAAACATAATTTTTTATGTTGTACTCTCTCTTTCTTCGCCAACCGCCACTTTTACTTCTCTTCACTCTCCTCTCCCTCTCAACTCTCTTGATCTTGAACCTTCTGCCTCCAATGTTAAGGACCTAAACCTGTCACAAAACCCTTGTTCAATTTTGATTAGTTTGTGGGTTGAGATAATCGGGGTTGCACCATGGTGAGAGTTCTATGATGGGTTCAGGTCCTCACACACCATGCCTAATCCATCACTTTTATCCAAAATTCAATTTCTACTCTAGACACGACACACACACTATGTCATATAATCGAATTTTCTTGAAAGATACGACAATACCAAAACAACAACAAAGATGAAATCTAAGACTCAACATTGTACAACTATATAGTTATACTCAAACTCGGCACAAAAAATACTCGGTCTCATAATATTGATATGTTGCATGCTATGATTGAATATTGTATTACTTGATGATCTATGATATTGGCATGCGTGATAAATGAATGAGATTGATTATATGAATAGTGTGCATAAACTGATTTATATTATTTTTACATATTGCTTCTAGTACATCATAATTATATATGATGTTTCGACTCCCACTAAGATCCTTGTGATCTTATCTCCTCTTGTTGATATTTTTTCAGGTGTTAGCCGCTAGCTGAAAGTGTCATATTCAGGTTCCTATTGTGCCTTGCTAGGATGCTGGACTATCGCATTCATATTTTTAACTTTTCTTTTTATTTTTGCATACTATGAGTGGGATAATACACATGTTTTGTTATGATTATAATATGTTGTATAACTTGTTATGTGGTGTTATGCTTTTGATGCATGATATGGATCATGTGACCCTTGTGTTTTTGTAAATTTGAGTATGTGTGGCCAGTAGACCTATTGCATATTGTGATATTGATGAGCATGTTGGAACGTGTAGCTATTGTGTTTATTATATGCATGTGGCTGATTGGGCTTTTGTTATAGATTCTGTTTAGGCATTTTGTTCTATATTTATAGAAATCTTAAGTTATGTTTGAGCGTTGCATAGGATACTTGTTGTATCAGGTGAGGCTAATACAAGCAAGGAGGTGCACATCCCAGTTCGGGGTTTGCGAAGAGGGACTAGAGCAACAACTCTGCCAATGCGTTATAAGGATTTTAGGCTGTCAAAGTATGGAGCTGAGACGTGATTAGTCTTAGGTGCTTAAGTCAACCGGGTATAAATACATAGTTAGTTAGAGATGGCAGTTATGAAAAGTGTTAAGAACTCTTCTTTCTCGTTTTGCTCTTCTCACCTATTCTGAATATTGGTATACTCTGTACTTGCTACGTTCTCTCAATAACAGTTCCTTCGTTAGAATTACTATACTCCATTGGTGCTTTCATTGATCTCTGCATAGATGGTAGAGTATAATACCCGTTTTCGGTCCTTGGATACGGAGGTTTCTTCTATCCGTGAGGCTCAGGCTAAGCTCCAGAGCGAGTTCACGACAATGGCGTCCAATTTCACGTCCATGGCCTCATCTTTAGCTGAGCAATCCAAGTTGTTGGCAGAACAACAGCAACTTTTGAAGCAACTTTTGGCATGTCCAGTTTCCAACTCATCGCTTTCCACTTCAGGGGATGGTTCTGCCGTTCGTTCCGGATCGGGTGCGTCGTATTCAGGTTCATTTGGAGGCGGTCCGAGTCATCATACTCGTCACAAATTGGCCTCAGTAGAGCTCTCTCGTTTTTCTGGTGCTCATGTGGATCGCTGGATCTCCACTACTTCGCGATATTTCGAGTTCTACGATATTCGAGAGGAAGATCGTGTGTCGATTTCTTCTTTTCACTTCGATGATGCGGCAGCGGATTGGTATGACTGGATGTATCGCAACTGTCAGCTCGCTGGATGGTCAGAATTTCTGGAGGCGTTGAAGAAGAGATTTCGTCCTCGGGACCTTGAGTCACCGGAAGGATTGTTAGCGAAAGTGTGCCAGGAGAGCTCGGTAGAGGAGTATCGCACGCACTTTGAATCGTTGATGAATCGCTCCATGTTCCTACCTGCAGGATTTTTTGTGCATTGCTTCATATCGGGTCTACGGGCAGACATTAAGGCATCCGTTCTCATGCAAGATATGCCAAATTTGGAGGAAGCCATCCGTTTGGCCCAACTCCATGAAACCCAGATGTTTAATGAAAAGGGGTCTGCGCGGCCCAAGCTGGGAGGCCCGGGCCTTTTGCCTACACCCAAATCTCTGTCGTCGTCTATGCAACCAGCTTCTTCCTCTGCTTCAGCAGTTCTCACAACGGGCACTAGACTTCCAATCCGCAGATTGACTCCAGCCGAAGTGGCACACCGATGAGCTCAAGGTCTGTGTTATCAATGTGATGAAAAGTATAGCTGGGACCACAAGTGCAAGGCCAAACCACAGTTGTTGCTGTTATCAGAGAGTGATGGTTTTGGGTCTGTCGAGGAACCAGTGCCCGCGGAGCGATCTCTTCTGATTATTGACAAAGGGAAGGAGATCGTCGAAGTGACAGATGACCTGGCTGTGTGTCATTATGCATTTTCGGGTAATTTGTCTCCTACTACACTATGTTTCTTAGGTTATGTGCGAGGGTCGTCAGTCCAAGTTTTGTTGGATGGTGGCAGTACCCATAGTTTCATCCAACAGCGCACTGCCAAATTTCTTCAGCTCACAGTTGAGTGTGTACCAACATTTGGTGTTCTGCTGGGCAATGGGGAGAGGTTAACTTGTGCCGGGAGGTTAAGTCGAGTCCCTCTTTGTATTCAAGGCATGGAGATTGAGGTAGATTTCTTTGTATTGGCTTTGCAAGGCTTGGATATGGTATTGGGTGTGTCCTGGTTAACTACTCTGGGGCCAGTTATTATGGATTATTCACAATCCAAATTTGAGTTCACGAAAGATGGTAAGACTGTGCTATGGTCTGGAAATGTACTGGATTCAGCGCAACCTGCGTCCTTACACACGCTCAGGCGGATGTCTTCAACACACGCTGCAGAGTCTTGTTTCCGGTTTGAAATGGTGGATACTGATGTGCCGAAAGATGTTTCAATTCCACCTAATTTTCAACTGCTGTTGTCCACCTTTGAGGATGTGTTTCTCAAACCTCAAGGGTTGCCTTCAACCAGGGAGCTGGATCATGCCATTCCTCTGCAACCTTTAGCTCTACCGGTCAAGGTGCGGCTTTATCGCTATCTGTATTTTCAGAAGCAGGAGATAGAGAAATTGGTGCGCGACATACTGCAGGATGGAATCATTCGTCCAAGCCATCGTCCCTTTTCATCACCAGTTCTTCTAGTAAGGAAGAAGGATGGTTCGTGGCGCTTCTGCGTGGATTGCAGGGCCTTGAATGTCGTAACCATCCAGGACCAGTTTCCGATTCCTTCTATTGAAGAGCTTTTCGATGAGTTGCATGGTGCGGTGGTTTTCTCCAAATTGGATTTACTGGCGGGTTATCATCAAATTTGGGTTCGAGCCGAGGACGTGCCGAAGACAGCCTTCCTTACGCACGAGGGGCATTATGAATACATAGTTAGTTAGAGATGGCAGTTATGAAAAGTGTTAAGAACTCTTCTTTCTCGTTTTGCTCTTCTCACCTCTTCTGAATATTGGTATACTCTGTACTTGCTACGTTCTCTCAATAACAGTTCCTTCGTTAGAATTACTATACTCCAATACTCTTATATGTTTACTGTAACGACCCCAATTCCTAAACCATTACTAAGTGCTCCGATTAAGGTCATTACTGCCGTGAAACCCAAATAAGCCTAAATAACACCTAAGACCCATTTGAATCTCACCAGGCTTATCATTAACTACCGATTTTAAGCTTGTTAATCTTATTTCTTAACAACAATTGGAGCATGATATTGGACACATAATCTGGTAACATACGGAGTAAATAAAACATCAGTGGAAGTCTTAAATCAAATCATTAGGTTCATAACACACAAGTCCCATAGGGATCCAAATAAACAGCAAGAAATTCTCCCAACAAGTTTCGGAAATAGCAAGCAAAGAGGGTGCTTAAATTAAACCAAAAAGTTTCCCAATCATTCAAGTTATATGCGCAAGTAATAGGAATGCAGATGTGATGCGATATCGTCCTGCTATGTGCAGCCTTGATCTCACACCCTTGTACCACGAACAGCGAATGTACCTAAGCCTGAAAAATGGTAAAAAAAATGGTTTGAGATTACTAGAATCTCAGTAGGGTCACAGCATCATAAGATCTACAAAATCCCTAAACACAAATCTCCCAATTCACATAAGATCATTCCTACACAACTAAAGGGGATCACGCAATTCAAAAATCAATCAAAGGAGGTTAGGGCCGAATTTATGGCTGAGGGAGGACTGCAAACACTTCCGAAAGCTCAGAAGTACACAGGCCGGTGAAAGACATCACATTGCCCTCGGCAATAAAGAAGAAAGGCCATACCCTTCCACCTGTGTTGTCCAAAACTTACTGCACAAAGGGTAGATGGTTAATCATGCAAACTAATCACTAAGCCTTTCATCTTGTCCTCACAAGGACAAGTCGACTAGTCCCACCCGGGCAAGTCTTCTCTGGTTGCATACCTACCAGAGCATCCCAGGTCACATACCTACCAGGGCTTCCTGTCACACAAGGACAAGGTTCCGGCCACACAAGGACCAGACCTCCAGCGTGCACTTGCTGGGATTTGCCGCCCATACAACTCTCATACCAGTAAGAACCTCTCCTCTCCCTAGGAGCATCAGCGCTTACCCCGAATGGCCACCGGAACAGGATCCTGACACACAGACACGTACAAGCACACACAGGCAATACAACAAGGGCAGGTAACAAAAACATTAAGAAAAGAGCAGGGGTCCCTAGAGAAACCGATGAGGCGTAGATCCTACCTCTCTTGTCTCTGAACAAGAAGCTACTCTTTTTCCTTTAGTAAGTAAATCCGAACCACCTAAATTATCACCAGGCAAAGAAAAAACAAACTAAGCATGCATATTCAATAATCAATTGAATACCCTATTCCTTACCAATACCACTCACCAAAACTATCAGAAAACCAGTGATCAGATGTTGCAGGTGCCTCCCCCTTGGATGTGTGATATGATGGCCAAGAACTTAACAAGAATCAACCTTAATTTACCATTCCAATTAACTATGCAAATCCTGTCGCTAAAAGTAATGCATAAGACGATTTCATCTTAACCTAAAACAACAAAGTATTTACATCCAAGCTTCGATTTATATATGGTTGGAAAGAGAATGAAAAGGGCTTTCCAACGAGATATTATTTGCAAGATTCCAACAAACGAGTAGAAAGTTATGTTATTTTGAAGTTCAAGAAGATTTGGCGAAAACCTAATTCCGCCGCCGATTTTCAAAGTAACTTTAGACAAAGAAATACTAACCTCCCGAAGCAAATCCAAAGATGGCTGGAAAGAGGATGAAGAGAGCTTTCCAACAAGCTATTATTCGCAGAGATCCAATGAACGATGAGGGAGTTATGCTGGTTTAAAGTTTCTGCAAATTCTGACGGCTATGGGGAGGTATAGGGTTTTAAGCCTATACGAATTTTGTAAGGTTTTAGGGGAAAATTTTGTGGGGTTGGCTTCCTATTTATAATCAATGAGTGGAGAATTATGTCTACTACTTTTAATTAATCTATCAATCTAATATAATTTACCAGATAACTAAACTCTTAAATTATCTTCCCTATTTTTAGGGACTTTAATCTCTAAGGCAACTATCTATCCTTAAGGATGATTCCTAAGGCAATTACCCATCTACAAGAACCTAGATCTAAAGGAATTAGAAACGAATTAATTTACTAAACAATCTTACCAATTTCGGTCATCACACATCCTTTTTTCTGGGGCAAAATCGTCTTTTTACCTGCACTGGCTTCTGGACTTCTAGGACTCAAAATTTGGGGTCTTACATTTACAAATACTGAGTGGTTATGAAAAAGAAAAAAAAACTTTAGAATTTCAAGAGAAAAAGACTTATTTGAGTGGTTCGGAAGGATAGGATAACGGGAGAGTGTGCAATCTGTAAAAAATAAAAAATGTAGGATTTCTTTTAGGTTTATATCATGTGGAGTCAATTTAGTAATAGGTAACCATGTTATCAAGTTATCGAGAATTGCATACTGACTTTTAATTTTCTCACTTCAATAAAAAAAATTACGGATAGATACAATATCTATATATTATTTAACTGACCAAATAAGGACAAAATTTATTCCGTTCAGTAAGAAATGCACTCTTTGATGTTTTACATCTATCCGTATTGTTCCACCACCAAGTCTATACCCTTTCCCTCCCTATTTTGCCTCACCACTATCATCGTTTTCTTCTCTCCCTAAAGCGCACTTTGGATGGAGACTGAAACCGTATCTCTTGCAATAAAAACACCAACCAAAACCTATCTCCCTACAGTGGTTACACATGTATGCACCACGTTTTGAACGTATGACATCATGCACCACAAGAAGCTGAACCTCTAATTTCTCTGCCCACCTGCTTGCTATTGTATCAAGTTTTTCCTCCATTTCTGTCAAATGCTCTTCTGTGAAAGGATATGCATCCGCCCCATGAGTCGTTATGAGCCACCGGGCTTCGGTGGTGAGTGTCCGACCGGTGGGGCCAATAGCTATTGCCGCAGGAATACCTTTCACTTTGAATTTTCTTTGTAGGATAGCTTTCCTCTCGTCACCAAATGGAAGGGCTAACCAAGGCATGCTTGAATGGTATTCACCAAAGGAGGACTCATCGTGGTCACGTGAGATAAAAATGACCTCAAATGCATCTTCTTTGGACTTGATTTTGTGATATGCTTCAATAAGCTTGGGCGTAAAGGCTCGACAGGGTGGACACCAATGAGCTGAGAAGTAGAGGAGAATGGTCTTGCCAACTAGTTCGGAGACTTCCACCTGGCCAAGAATAAATGAGGTATATATGTTCATACGATAAACCCGAGAAATGTGGTTGAGTGATAAGACTCATTCATTTACATACCTTGGATCCACCTTTTTCGATCACATAATCTTTTTCTCCATGAACCAAGACCGACTTCAGCGTTTGTGCTTTGTTTTTGGCTTTGTCCATCGCATTCAGCTCAACCACTTTTTCTGGAGTAAATGGGTAGGCTTTGGTCCCGTGTTCTTCTATAAGCTCAGCCGCATTTGGATTTAAAGTCTTTCCGTCTTGTCCAATTATGACCAGTGCAGGAAGACCTCTAATCTCAAAGTAACGTAGTAGCTTCTGGCATCTTTTGTCTTTGAATGGCAAAGCAAACCAAGGCATGTTTTCAGAATGTTGTTTCAAATCCTCTTCTTTTTCGTCCAAGGAGATTAACACCACGTCCAAGTTCTCACCTTTTTCCTTTAGCTCATTATGTGCTTCCACAAGTTTTGGAGTAAATTCTTGGCATGGTGGGTTATGTACAGAGAAATACAAGCCTACCATTTTCCCCTCAAGATCTGACACTGGGGTCTGGCGATGGAAATACAAGAAACACTAAATTATGCAATCATATACAATCAGTAATAATTAAAATTTGAAATTTGAAGGTTCTATTATTGATTTTGGATATGAAATATTTTAAATTTTCAAGATTATTAGACCCATTTATAGTTTGTACCGGAGGGTATTAACCATTGTTACCAAAAGTCTATAGGATAGGATTGTACCTTATCTCCATCTTTTGAAATCAAATAATCACATGATGTTGTGACCAAAATGGAGCTCAGCGTCTGATGCTTTCTCTCATTCTCTTCTTCGTCTCTGAGAAAGTCTACTCTCTCTGGACCGAACGGATATGCCTCTCCTCCAAACTCTTGTATGACATTGACACCTTGATCAGTAGAAACTCTCCCACCGCCATCAAGAATGACAAGGTGAGGAGTCACCTTTGCTCCAAATATCTCATTGAGGAGTAGGCAGGTTCCCTGATCAGAAAATGGGATGGCAAGCCATGGCATCTTGGAGAAGTATGAACTAAATGATTCATAATCTTTGTCAGAAGAGATGAAAACCACTTCAAAGTTGCCTTTGGAAGAGAGCTCTTCATAGGCTTCTATCAAGTTTGGTGTGAAATGGCGACTGAGGCCACAACATGAACTAGAGAAATATAATGCGACAATCTTTCCCTCCAAACTGCTGGTCTGAACCTATGAAAGTCAAAGATTGGGTAGCTTTCTTTCAGATGTGTTCAACTGTTTCAAAACTTAACGGTATAGTACATAGAATCGATAAGCATGTGACTCAACGACATCTCCTCTTGTTAAGAGATTTCGGATATTGATTGACATTTGGAAGTCCACCACTGGAATAGAAATAGTACCTGTTTACCACAGTTGTAGACGAGAAAATCCCTCTCCTGTGAAGAGAGGAGGGACAACAGGCTCCGCGGACCACCAGTACTGTCTTCGTCAACCATCTTTTTAACCTTTCACAGTCCCTTGTTTCAGCCGCTGCTGGGAATACAAGTCTAATTTCGTTAGGTTTTAATAGCTGCAAGTCTCGAGACAGCGGCCTAGGTAATAACGATTCTTCTTTGGTCTGTTCGCAGGATTTGTCATGTCCTGTTCTCCTCTATGAACATATAACCAAGGAAGTGTTTCAGAAGAAGCCATCTAGGCCTACGAACTACTGTAGAAATTGCCATGAGTTTGGGTTAACGATCCAAACATTTCCGGAAAAAACTCGATCCATTGTCATTCCTAGAACTACATCATTATTCAAAGAATTTAAATAACTCAAAGACGGCTGCCACACAGCATCACTTCAGCAAAATCTTTCATACAGCTTCTGTCAACGCCCAATTTTGCAGTAAAGATAAATCTACATATCTGGGCAGGCATAACATTTGAATCTTTATTGGTAAAAAAAGAAAAATATCATGACTTCCACATATCATACTATCAGACTCTACGGCATACATCCCCCTCGCAGACCCAACCATCTTCAGGATTTTTGCCCTCTTTTTGCTCTTGGGTTTCCTGCACTTCTTTCAAGGCGCAGTTAGGGTGAAGATCAAAGTCACACTCCACGCAGGAGAATGACCATACATATCCATCTTCTCCACATCCATCACAAGTGAAGTTGAAAGGACGAGTAAGCACCAGCTCATGCTCCTCATGAAGTGCATGCTTCACCTTCTTTGGCCACTGCTTGGCCATACCCTCGTACTTTGCTTCCAACTCTTTCAAACGCTCGTCGGTGAAAGGATAAGCATCAGCCCCGTGGGCCAAAAGTAGCTCTCTGGCGTCTTTGGTAATAGTTCGGCCACTGGGTCCGAGGGCTACAAGCTTTGGTATCCCTTCGACCTTGAAGGTACGACTCAATGATGCTTTCCTCTCATCTCCATACGGAAGTGCAAGCCATGGCATTTCTGAGAAATATTCTTTGAAAGAAGCATCGTCCCTGTCACTAGATATGAATATAATTTCAAATGCATCATCCTTTGCCTTAATTTTGTTGTATGCTTCAGTCAGTGCAGGCAAAAAGGCACGGCATGGAGGACACCAATGGGCTGAGAAATACAGGAGGATGTTCTTCCCAACCAGGTCAGACACCGGAATCTGATATAGAGAATTCATTTGGTCACTTATCAAACAACCAAAGTTGCAATTAGAATCCAAACGAGGCAGAGAAACACATCTGTTACCTTGGCCCCATCTTTCCCAATGACAAAATCCTTGTCCCCTGAGACCAAAATTGATTCCAGGGTTTGAGCTGCTTCTTTTGCTTTCTGAATTTCTTCAAGCTCCACAAATTTCTCCGGGGTGAAAGGGTAAGCCAGAACTCCATGTTCTTCAATGGCTTCATAAGCATTTGGGTGGAGTGTTTTCCCATCAGTCCCTATGATAACAAGAGTAGGAACAGCTGAAAGGTCAAAATACCGGGACAGCTTCCTACAGCTCTTGTCCTTGAAAGGCACTCCCAACCAAGGCATAAAGGAGAAGGATCGCTGGAAAGCTTCTTCTTCATCATCAAGTGATATTAGCACAATCTCAAAGTTTCCCCCCATTTCATTCAACTTGTTATAAACTTCAACAAGCTTCGGAGTAAAATCAACACAGGACTTGTATGAAGATAACGAGAAATACAGACCAACAGTCTTGCCTTCAAGTTCAGAAACAGGTACCTTATATATAAAATGAGGCAAAAAACTCAAATCAGCTGAAAAACAATTCATTTCCAACCAATTACGAACAAAGACTGATTATTGAGCTTACCTTCTTCCCATCAGATGATATCACATAATCACGATTGCCGAAGACCAAAATAGATTTTATAGACTGTTCTGTCCTGGCCTTTTCCTCCTGCTCTTTTAACTCTTTGATCCTTTCCTGTGTAAAAGGATATCCTTCAACCTCGTACTCCTGAACAATCTCAACTCCATTTGTACTCAGAACTGATCCACTCTCGTCAAGGATCACAAGGTGGGGTATTCCTCTAACAGTGAACAACTCGTCCAAGCGATCACGTTTGTCCTTCTCCGAGAAAGGGATAGCAAGCCACGGCATCTTGGCAAAGTAGCTTTGGAACGATTCCTCATCTTCATCAGCCGAGACAAAGACAACCTCAAAGTCTCCTTTCGGATCAAGTTCATTGTAGACCTCCACCAAGGTTGGGGTAAATCTCTGACATGGCGGACACCATGAGGCTGAAAAATACAGCCCAACCTTCTTTCCCTTCAAGCTGTCGACCTTCACCTACAAACCCCAGAATCACCACTCCAACAAAAATCAACTTTAGTGAAACACACCCACTAATAACCGGAGTCAGTAGCAAGTAGTCTTTCCAGGGATTGCCAGAAAACAACAGAAACCCACTAATAACTAGCAATGATTATCAGTAATGCAGAAAGTCAACGTCAAAATAAACCCACCAGAAGCAGTGTCAGAATTTACCTGGTCACCGTTGTTTCGAACGAGAAAATCCTCCTCGGAAGAGAAGAGCAGAGAAGCCAAATTATGAGAATCGGAGTAGCTCATATTTGGAGAAGTGTTGCTAAAATCCTAAGAGAGTCACTAAGTTCTTATATAGTGTGAGAGGGCAAACGCGTTCCAGAACCGTCTCTCTTCGTGAGCAAGAAATGGATTATCTAATTGCCTGGACTATGCGTAGATATTACGAGCAAAGCGAAGGGAAGATACCTTTGGCCGGACCCAGCTTCTCGATTTCCCTAATCATTAGGAGTAACAGAAGAAAAAATATATTTATTAATGATAAAGGTCATTTAAGTGGCATCTACTCTCATCATGTTCGTCATATAAGTTAAATTAATGTTTAGGAGTAAATTAATGCTGGATTAAAGATTGAATCTTGAGTAAGTTGGTTACTTTTGTAGATAACCTCCCGAAGAAAAGGACTTAAAAGATTAAATCTTCTTCACTACCATCGTGGACAATTTTGAAGATGGAGATGAAAACATGTGCATACTTGCTTAATAATCACTTAATGAAAACCGAAATATTCATCAATTGCTTGCCTTTCCATTATCAAATTGAGAGTCACATACAAAGTTGCAATTGTCAAAAGCTGCATCTTTTTATCATTTTTTTTTATCTTCTGCCTGTCCTGGCTACTACTTGCCCTTTTCAGGATAGCTATTTTGATACTCGTATTACACATGGGTTACTTGACTAGTGAAACGGACAAAAAGAGAGAATGAAACACTGTCCCTTCTGGGACTAGCAATACCGTTGCTTGCCGTACCTGGAGGAGGGAATCAGATTCCTGTGCGCCAGAGATTAGCCAGTACTCATTATTAGCCTGCTATTTTCATGGAGTTTGTTACACTACCGCCAGACGTCAGTACAAAAGGAAGACCGACCCAAGGGGTCATTATCTTTTGAAACATGAAGGAAGCTGAGGGTGTGGTTGAGTGGCTTAGACCTCTTGTTGATTCCAAGCAATGGGACTATTGTGTTGTCTGGAAACTGGGACATGACCCTTCAAGGTTCTTCAGTCGTTTACTGTCTGTTTTTTCTTCCTTCTTCTTCTCTTTTGCCTGTGGGTTTTCTGTTCTTTCGTTGGTTGATCTTATTAATTGCAGGTTTATTCAGTGGTTGGGTTGCTGCTGCGGTGGTGCTTCTGATTTCAGGCGGGATAGTGTTAATAGAGTAAAAGAAGAAAGTGCACATGAAGTGTTCTGCAAGGATGCCATGTATAAGCATCCATCAATCTCGAAGGCTTGTAAAACTCTTGCACAGTTACCCTCCGCTTTCCCTCTATATTCTGGGTATTGATATCACTTTATACATCCATTTCTGTTTACCAGCTTCATTAGGCTAATATGTAAAAACCTGATTCTTGAGACGATATTGGGATAGGGTTCATGACGAGGTGGTGGCGGCACAAAAACCCAAGTGGACATACCATACAATTACGGCGGCTAAAGATCCCTCGCCTTCCACTGTAAGTTGTTGAATCCTCGAATGCCTTTCTCTGGATTTCTTGTTTCTTGACCATGTTTGGTTCCTCAGTAGAGGTTGAAATGAATGCCTAAGTATTCCTTTCTCTTGTCTCTGTGACATTGATGGTTTATTAGTCCGTCTTCAAGTTTTTAAGACGAGAGGAGATGTCGTTCGAGCCACATGCTCCTTGGCTTCATTTTGCCATATACTTCTATTTGGTATGCAAATAATGATTGTACACTATCTAAAAGATAAAGTTGAATTTTATTTGCAGGAATCAGTTGGAACAAGGGTTTTTATACCAGCACCTGGGGGTTTGGTTGAGCTATTTTCAGCAAAGCATGTAAAGAATAAGTTCCTTTCTACTAGTATGTGGTTTATATGTAGTCTTTGTTTTGAGAATGGTGCTCTTTCTCTCAGATTGCAGAAGACTGGAACATTATAGAATTTATTACATCTTTGTGGAATGCTTGGTTGAAACAAGAAACGATGATGCCAAATTTGAGGTTCAATAGAAATAGTAGTGCTGATGGGTTGGTGGATGACAAGTTGCTGAACTTGCCATCTTTGTACCGCTTGTTAAGCAGAGTTACTCCATCACAGGTTCCTGCCCCTGTTACCAAGCTCACTACTACATATTCACCTTTGCTGGAAGGATCGTCTAGTTGCTCCAATCCTTCAAATGAGCATCCACCATTTGATTCGTGCTCTGAGCGGATGATTGACCACAGAAAAAAGTTGACACTTGCTGTTGCCAGACCATCTGGCTCAAGAAAACCAAAGACCAATGACAAGTTCAGGGAGCAACAAGCTAGATTTTTTCCAAAGCTTGATCACAAAGTTGCCAAATCTATCAAGGCGCCTGAAAGAGACGGTTATAAATCCCGGAATCTCGAGACGGAGAGGAACAGGAGAAGGAAGATTAACAGTCGTCTTCTTGAACTGCGAGCTCTTGTCCCCAAGATATCCAAGGTTGGTATAGTTGGTTCTTATGTCTGTTCCTATTGTGGTCATTGCAGCATGTTCCTAACTGGGTGCACTTGTGACTTACACATTTTTGTCTATGAATATATGGAGATGGATAAAATTTCTATCCTCGGAGATGCCGCCGAGTTTATCGAGGAGCTGTGTAAGGAGGTCAAAAGACTTCAGGACGAGCTGAGGGAATTTGGAGAGAAAGAAGAAGGCAACCAGAGAATCTCTAAAATGCCGGCAGTGAAGTTGGAGACACTTCCTGAAAGCAACAGGAATCTGCAAGACCAACCACACTGTAGTTTTGTAGAAAAGAGATATATTGAGGTAGGCAGAACCTAGATTTTTTTTTTTATTTTCTCAAGACTAATTCTATGTTTATGCCATTTATTTTCACAGGTGGAACCAGAAGTAAACCAGATAAACCAAAGAGAGTATCTGGTGAAATTCTTGGGAAAACAGAGGGAAGGTGGAGTTGCCAGCACATTGGACAGTATATATACTCTGGGGATTCAGATTATGGATGCCAATGTTACCACAATAAATGGCAAGGTCCTATACATTCTCAAGGTTCAGGTATAATTTTATGTTTCCTTTGGAATCATAATCTTCTGGGTCAAAAGCCTAGCCAGAAATCTTGCCGCCCTGCACCCTTTCCCAGCAGCAGATATCAGGATAAGCTCTCCATATATATAATAAACCTTGTAGTGGTGTTATCACACATTAGAAAAATGAAACAGATAAAGACATGACTTGGCTTCGTGGTGAAGATGTACTGAGCTGATATCATCTTTTACAGGAAATATTTTGAGATTTTGATGCAAATTCTATTTTCTTTCCTTTTTAAAATATGCCAACATCAGATTTTGTCTGCAGGCAAACAAGGAGATTGAACCCAACAAATTGAGGGAGTCCTTTCTTCACATAGCAAGGAGTATAGTTCAGAAAGGAGGGAGTTCCAAGGTAGGCAAAACAGAGAGAATCTCTTGTTGATCTAATCCAACTTGATGTAACAAGTAGATGAGAAAAACATGAGATTTATGGGTTAGCTAACAAATTAGTCTCGTTATGATCCACAGATATCATGCATTGTGTTAAGAATTCTAGAAACATATTCAAGTATTTGAAGTCCTGCTTGCTTGTTTAGCTCCCCATTTCCTTGTTTTTTTGTATATTAACCAAACCCAAGTAGGATAACTGGAAACCATGGTGTATGTTTCTGAGAGTACATCCTTCCTACACAATCTCCCATTCTCACCGAGTGCAAGTTAATAATGACAAAAAGAGAAGTACCATGAAGCTGAATTCCATGGACCAACAACCGATGGCTGCCATAGTTTCCAAGGCTAGGTCGATTTTCATGGCCAGGTTTTCTGCTTCGCCACTTCTATGCTCCTCAAATTGGAAGTTCATGGGATGCATCTGCTGAGGCGTATTCTCCAAAGTCCGAACTAGCACCACCCCCTGGTGCTGACCTTCTGAAGTTTCTTATGTCTTCACTGTACTGACCAGAATCGTATTCAATGCTCTTACCAAATTTTACTCCATTAGTGAGATCAGATAATTCGTTTTTGCTGTCCAAAAGTCTTACCACCTAGTACATTGCATAAAAAATAGAAATTCAGTTTGTCAGGAAAAAATTCACACACAAAATAAAAGAAAATTAACCTATCTGCTTTGGTTTTTAAGGGAAGGCCTATATGCATCGTATCGTCCAGAATGTTTGACAGATGAACAAATTGGGACTACCTGAACCATACTCGGTCGCTTGAGGGCTGAATGGCGAACACAGGCAGCGGCTGTCTCAACCATCCTAAACATTTCGCTCTTTTCATAATTATTTTCAAGGCGTGGATCAACTATTTCACCCAGATCACCTGATTCAATAGCTTGAACTAGAATTTCTCGAGCCTGCAAAATCACTACGTACTGCTTAGAAAACTGTCAAAGCTAGCTGATTAAAGCCACCAGCATCATTTTCTCATTCTAAAATGAGTCTTGACAGGAAAAGGTTCATTATTATTAGCCATCCCATTGTTTTGCATGCTCGGTGGAGATCTAAGAGAGAATGGCACACTGGATATGCTATAAAAACATGAGTATCTGTGTAGGAGGAGACAACATTGTTTTGCAAACATGGTTATCTGTCTATGAGGAGACAAGGTAGATATGCTATAAAACCATCAAGTTAGAACTACAGGCAGGAGAATACCCATTCAACAAGACTTTCATCCCCCAATGGCCGAGTTGTATCGACTGGTTTGCGGCCGGCAATAAGCTCTAGAAGAACAACTCCAAACGAAAAGACATCAGACTTATCTGTAAGTTTTCCGCTCGATGCATACTCAGGTGCCATGTACCTGAGAAAATCGGTATCTCATTACTACATGGCATGAAACAATTCAAACCTTGTTTATAGTCTAACAAAAACAAAAATTACCAATCGTTAAACAGTACATTTCTCAATCTTTTTAAAAATATTTCACTATGATCGGGTGAGATGCTCATAAAACAAAAGGGATGAATCAAAACCTACCCGAATGTCCCCATGACTCGAGTTGATACATGGGACCGGGCGGAATCATTTAGTTTTGCGAGCCCAAAATCTGCAACCTACAGTAAAAGCAATGCTCAAATTGCAACGCAAACCCAGAAAGCTGTCATTCTGAAAAATTATTTCCCGAGTAGAGGGAAAATGGAAGAAACCCAAGAAAGAAAGAAATAAAAAGAAATCTGTAGAGGCTTGCCTGTGCTTCAAAATCATCATCCAGCAGTATGTTTGCTGACTTGATGTCTCTGTGAATAATTTTTGGATGACCTACAAAGAAATCCATGGCCAAAAAAGATTAGCACGAAACTTAAGGAATCCAACTCCATCTTCACCCTTCAGTCCTCCATATCGAAGAGAAACAAAGTAGATCATATATCATATTCCATGCTAAGAAATTATAAAGCTAAATATACAGAAGCAAAACATACTTACAATCTTCATGCAGATAAGCCAAACCCTTTGCAGAACCTATGGCAATTTTGAGTCGTTTTGGCCAATCCAATACCGGCAGTCCGTTTGCTGATCACAGAAATCGACATTATAGTGTGTTCATTATTCAAGAAATAGCATTTTCCAGGAAAAGAGGCTAAAAAAACTCAGAGAATTAGAAAAACTAAACAATCTCACCATGCAAATGATGCTCCAAAGTCTTGTTCGGAACGAAGTCATAGATGAGTAAACGTTGATCGTTAGAGATGCAATATCCCACCAAAGAAACCAAATGCCGGTGATGAATACGACTGATGATCTCGACTTCTGCCTTAAATTCTCGGTCTCCCTGCCCACTGCCTACCTTCAGATGTTTGACAGCCACCATTGTCCCGTCTTGCACACACCCTTTGTAAACACATCCAAACCCGCCCTCGCCGATGATATTTTGACTACAAAATCCATCAGTTATTTCCATCAACTCCTCGTAGCTGAAAAGGGTCTTAGAACTACCTATCACACCTGACTCTGTTGTACCCCCACTATGTCTATTCCCTGTATGACTTCCAAAGCTGTATCCTACCGGTGAAAGCTGGGAAACAGGTGAGAGATTTGATGGCCCGGATAAACCCGTATACCCTGGCGGCTGAATGTAAAACACGCCGCCTGCATTGGAAAACAAAAGAAACTCTTACGAAATCATAGGATACAATGAAATGGGGAAAGTTCAAGCAGCCAGAGATTTTCTACCTGGTTCGGGAGAAACATTAATGGGCGGAATATTCTCCCCCCTTTTCCTTCTCTTTCTTGCGAATAAAAAGATAGCTATTACCATGACGAGTAGTACACTCCCGACTGCTGCAGCAGCTATAAATGTAATTGCGCTATGTCCACCAGCACGATTAGGATATCCAACTGGAATGACAGTAATGTTCAATCCTTTAGTGTCCGTAGGAGTGGAGGATGATGAGACATTGGACGGCGACCCACCATAAGCCGGAGGACTGACCAGGGTTGATGAAGGAGTTTCTTGATTCAAGGGTACAGTCGGATCATTCGGAGGCAGGGGAGATGAAGGCGGCGAGAATCCAGTCGGTGACGGCGGAGATTGTTGCAAGCCTGGAGAAGCAGGAGTTGCAGGTTCACGGACTGCCGGGAAGGTAGACGCTTCATCCGACACAGGAGAAGAATTCACAGGAGAAGGAGGTGACGGTTTCCTTTCAGGGATTGTCTGAGGAGATTGAGGAGGCAGTGATAATGACGGTGCTGGTGGCGATTCTGGAGAAGGCTGCGCATTTGATGGAGGTTTGTTTTCGGGAGTTGAAGGATTAGAAGGTGGAGAAGAGTTCGGTGCGGGAGGCGGTGCCGATGCCGGTGTCGGTGAGGGAGGTGTAGGTGGAGGATCGGATGCCGTAGGGGATGGCGATGATTCTTTTGCTGGTGATGGTGGTGATGGTGATGGAACATCCTCTCTAGGAGAAGACGAAGATGATGGTTCCATGGAATGTGTCATTGATTGTGGAGGTGCCGAGACGGAGTTGCCACGCTAAGACAGACTCATCTGATGAACTCGGCGCCTCCACCGAGTTCCGTCGACTTGCTTCTTCTCGGTTGGATTAAACAACTAAAATACAAAAATTCCTACGCCAAAATTGACCTTCTGTTCTTGTTTCCTGCAATCAATAAATCAACGTCCACAAAAGGAACAATCTAAATAGAACCTTTGAGGAAGGAAAGGACTGGCAAAGTTATCGTCGTGTAACCAGAAGTTGTTGAAGAGAACAGAGACACAGCCAGAAAACAAACAGAAGAGGGCGATAGAAAATGGAACCTGGTACCTGATACCTGGTATTGTTTTCCAAAGCTAACGAGGCAGGAAACAAGGCGAGGATGAGAAGTATTGATTCCTCGTCTTCTGTTCGCTCTTTCTTCCATTTTAAGACATGTTTTTCCCTCCCTCGTTGTGTTTGACTGTTCGGGAAGACTCATGTTTCCGTTATAGCTAACTGCAGCCCTTTTCGTTTTCCTTTTTCTTTTTTAAAAAAATTACAATACAAATAGTATCCAAGCTCCTTAACTTTCGGGTTGCCGCGCACATCATACTGGCCTGAATCTTCGGTTCGGGTCCTGGCCTGCTGCTCATTGCAGCTGTGTTTGTACCATTCTTTCCGGGCCATGGGTGCCACAAGCCCAAACTCATGAATCCGGGTTGCTCCAACTACAGAACCTGAGTTTAGAAACCCATAAAGTGTGATTGATCTCAAGCCCAATCTCCCTACATTCCAAATTCAGAAACCCAATCCCAAAAGTATCTAATTATAGTTTCTTCAACTACACAGCCCAAATTTGAAAGCCCATAAAATGTGAACTTAAGCCCAAAATCCCTAAATCTAAATTCCTCCAGAAACAATAGTAGTTTGCATTGAAACCACTCCTCAGTAATCAAAACACAGTAATCTTAATGAATGAAAAGATACTGTACAAGAAAGTTGTGATAAAGAGGATGCCTTGGAAGCAAAGCCACTAGAAAACATTAATATAGAAATTAACAGAGTTGGATCGATCCATCTTTTATCTATACAAAAAGGGTACAGAAACCCTCTTAGCATATCTTTTTATTTCTAATAAATAATTATTAGAATGAAGATAATTAATTGATAAGCTTCTAGTAAATCATTCAGCTGTAGGCAACTCGTATCGACACAATGGACACACATTACTGCTTTCCAGCAGCCATCTCTGGATGCATGAACTATGGTACTCATGCGAGCAAGGCATCAAAGTGAACTCTGATCCGATCGTTAGCTGTTCCATGCATATCACACATGCCCTGGAATCCTCAGTTGCTGTCGCCATGTCTTTCCGTAAGTCTTCTACTGCTGTTGCTGCGGCGGGGTGTGGCCTAGCTTCATGCTGTCCAGCTGACTCTCTTTCAGTCACCATCGCAGCCATGTCCCGTAGAGCAGCAAGCAAGTCAGTCCTCAAGCATTCCTTGCGCGACTCGCTTAATTCTGAGAATGAAACCAAATCCAAGATTCCGTTCCAAAATATAATTGGAATGGTCGCTGCTTTAATGTCATCATATAAGGAATCCCATTCAGCTTTTTCCCTCCTTCTCTTGACCAATTAACCGCTCCACTCTATGTTTAAAATCAGCCACAACATCTTGCGCGGGAAGCAATGCCATGTATTCCTCGTCTGGTAAGGATATGATTTTTTTCATTGTCACAATCAGAGACTGCTGATTTTGTTGAGCTAGCTTGGGAAGAGTTCCTTCCAGAAGTTGCTGAATGAAATCACAGCTACCCGCCTCATCCACATCATCCAACTCTTCCCAGTCTAACACATCTCTCCAATGAAAACCTCATATACATCTTGGTTAAAATATCAGAAACAAATTTATAGAATGAAGGAGTCCATCTATCTCTGAGTTTTTATAGCCCTGATCTTCTTGCTTCTGAATGACAGGTAATCGTGGTGAAGTACATCTGATACAAGTTCGGCAGAATTCCGACTCCGACATGAGAACCGACCGTCTTCATCACCATCACATGCTGAATCAGGTTGGATTTGTTTTTTGGCGATGACGCAGATATAAAAGGGTGAAGACGAATTATTGTCTTCAAGAATGTCTGGTGGGTGATTTGAAGGGTCGTGTAGTGGGTCGATCGAACAACTGAAAAAGGTAGAACTAGGATTACTACCAGCTAAAAGAGCCATACTGTGGGATTTCTCAAAGCCTAATTGAGCAATGAATCTTTAGTTAGAGCAAGAATCTACAGAGAGAGATATATAGGTTGGTGAAAATTAGATTGCTACACCGAGAGAGAGATGGGTATAGTGTAAGGACCCAAACCCGGAAACCAGGCCCTTACCGCCGTGAAACCCGGATAGACCCAACACGTGGACCAATCCGAATCCCACAAGGCTTATACGACTTTTCAAACACGATTCCCAAAAACAATTGCATTTAACAATTACGAATTGGAGCATGACAAGTTGAAAACTGACATCTGGCATAAAACGGAGTCAATACAATTCCACAGCGGAAGACTTAATTCAACTGGAAACGAAATACCAAAACAAAAACGGGTCCACAATATCACAAGCCCAAAATCACGAAATGGACTTAAAGCCCGATACATAAAAACAGTGCATCCAGTAAGGAAATAAACGTATAAAATGGTAAAGTGAGTCAAACGTCAAACAAGTCAAACCGGAAATGCCAGAAATGGAAAACTGTGTAAAAAGTGTAGGTGCGATAGTCCAGCCGAGTCGTAGGAAGCACTCACACCTCAAATACTGTCTATGGCTCACGAACTACTCCTGAAAGGGGGAAATACAACAACGGGTGAGATTATAAAATCTCAGTAGGAGTCACAGCATCATATGTCCTACGGGCAAACTGGAATACAACAAAGGAGGGCAAGAAACGGTTCATGATACGAATTGAGATGTAACTGAACAAATACAAGGAATACGGAATTAGCACCTACGATTTCTTAATATAAGATTCCACCCCAATAGATTATAACACAACAGTTCATATTACAATACAATTTAACATTTCCAATCAAAAATCCATCGGGGTGGACATAATAAAACACTCCTCGAGTAACCCTCGCTAAAGAGAAACCTGGAGCCCACTGGCAGATTAATTTATTTAAAAAAAACAACACATAATACGTAACTCGTACTGCCAGTGTTATCCGAGACTAGGCAGAGAAAACATCATACACATCATACCTGCCTCAATATACAATACAAACCAACCTGCAAAGACGTGGCAGGTATACGTAACATCACCCATACGACTCCCGAACAGGTAAGCAACTCTCCTCTATCACTAGGATTCCGTTGACTTACCTCGCATTGGCCAAGCGAACGTATATTTACTCTATATACATACATTGGTCAAACGTTACATGCACACACATCGATAACTATTTTATCTAAACCATAAAGATTTTATTAACGAAAAGGAAGAGTAAAATCACGTACTTTATTAAGAAAATTTAGTGGCGGACCGGGATTTTATTTAATTGTCTGCCACTTTGTTATACGGCAAGGTTGATACGTTATACAGATAAGCTTGTGTATTATTTAGTTCACTTTTTGCTTAACTAGTTAATACAGCAAATTAGGCCTAGGTTCCATCCACCCAAATATCATTAATCATTACATTATTAAATTCATTACTTTGAAAAGATGACCAGAAAATGCACATCAGCAATACGCAGGAAACGGCTGGAAGAGGAAACGACGCCACTGAAGAGACCAAAGTGAACTAGGCGTCACACGAAGGAAAAGAGGGACTAGCTGCGCAGGAAAAAGACAGGTGAGAAAGGGAGAAAGAAAATGTTGCTGGGGAAAAGAAAAGTCAGTGCGCATGAGGAAGAAGAAACGGCGTCGCATTGCTGGGAAGAGGAAGGAGACACGCTGAAGCACAAGGGACACACGCACGCAACGAAGCAAAGCACTGTGGGGAAGATGGGTCACAAATCTGGTGCTTCACTCACTGCCAATGAAAATCGGGACTGGGGAAGAAGCTGGGCACGTCGGCTTAGCAGGGAAGAACGGCTCGCAGTGCTGGAAGAGAAAAGAAAGAAAGAAAACGTAGATATGTGCTGGGCATGCTTGGTAGGGAACGTGGTCGTGGCTCCAGGAACAAGGAAAGAGAACCGAGAGCACGCGAGATGGAGGAAGGAAGCACGAAACGAAGAGCAAAGAGTGCAGTACAGCTCGCGATGTCCGGAACAGATGAAGAACGCGAGCCGAAAATGGATGGAGAGGAAGAAGAAGGAGAAGTATAGAGCTGAACAGGGGTAGGAATCGGGGAAGATAACAGGAAGCACTCGGAGAGAAAGCCAGCTGGGTGCTTCGGAAAACAACAGACACAGGGATGAAACTGTTCACTTGACACACAAAGAAGAAAGAATATTTGAAGCCACGAGTTGGGAAAAACGGAAGGACTGATGGTGCGGGCTGAGTGACCAGGGGAAGAAAGAACACTTGAGGTCTTGAATCAATGGGTTAGCCTTCACAGGAGAGGTACAACAGCCAAACGGAAGAATCAAGAAGGAATGTGAGCCGCGTTAACATGAAGGACGAGCAGAACAAAGTAACGTTCAACTCGGTAATGGGAAGAACAGCTGGGTTGGATCGACGAGTAATATAGCGAATATCCTTGAATTATACAGGAAAGGTTTGCAAGAATGAGTGTACAGATTTGAACGATTGGTTGCGGGTTTGAATTGATACGAAGGCAGTCCCAACGGAGAAAAGGAAACAGAGAATAAGCATAGTCAAGTTAGGGATTTCACATCAACATTACAGGATGATAACACGACAATGCACCCGCTAACAAAAGAAACAAACGACATAACAACGACGGAAAAGAATTAAACAAGAGATTATACAGACAACAAGAATTAAGGGGAAGGCATAAACAGAGAAACGCACAAACAACGAGAACAAGCGACAGCCGATCAAACAGATGATACGTAGATTCCTACATGGCATGCGGATGAACAACCGGCAATCTCTTTGCCTTTATCACGATACGCGGGTCCGGATCCACCTGAATCAACCTACCATCAGACGAGAAACCACAAATCTAATCCAAAATACGAAAAGAAAATCCCTACCGTTCCCTCACCAATCTGCAAACCTGACGGATAATCTAACAGTGGGAAGAAAAGAAGCGGTTAAAGGTGTCTATTGCGTGGTACGGAAGATAACACACAGATGAGAGCACTTGGTGGTGGCAGGTTGAAGAAGACGTGAAAGAATGGGGAATGAACAGTTACGGGTTTTAGCATAAACAGGGGTAGTGGCTAATAGGCTTAAAAAGGACGTATAGGGCTTTCGAACCATTAAACGGGCCTGGAACTACAAACAGGCTACGAAGAAGGCCCTAAGGAATTAAACAGGCCCGGGAACAAGCCCGGGTCCAATAGGGGCAAAACAGTCATTTTCTCTCCGTCTCGGTTTTTTGTCCCGGTCAACACGTCAAGCGTACACGTAGACCACTAGTACGATGATGACTAGGCACACGACTGGGACGGGGTTTCACATATAGTGTGGGTTACAGGGTTTTCAATCATCAGGCTTAGAGGTTGTAGTTTATATATAAAAACAAAGGTTGGATTGGAATAATCTTATAAGGATTCAACGAAATCTCTTTTATGAGATAACAAGAATTAAAATCCAGATAATATTTTATATCGATAGAAAATTATATGAAACGGATTTTTATATATCTTTAATTAATTATGGGATAGTTTCAATCCTTTGGTAGAAACTTAACATTCATAAAACTATCCTTTATTTTTTATTGCTAAGTGAACTTATGGATATTTAATTAGGTTCCTTTGTTCATTCAATAGTATACAGGTATAAAATATTAGCCTTAACTTGATCACAGCTGACCCTAAAATAAGCAAATAAAACAGTATAATTGTTGTCAGTTAAAAGTGTTAACCAATTTTACTCCCATCTGATCAGGCATGTTTAGCCCAATTTTACCAACACTGCGCTGGTTCCGAAGCCCATAGAAAGTGATCATAAGTCCAACCCAGTTAATTCTAGCTTCTCTTAACTACACAGCCCAAAGTTTGGACATAAATATTATAAAATTCCGCATACAAAGTTTTGTCATGCTAATTTGGGTTGCAAAAGTTTTTCATGATAACTAAAATCAAATCTAAATTTTGTATGAATGATAACTTTTGTGTCACACCTAATTATAAACAATCATAAATTTAATATTTAAAAAGTATAAAAAGATATGATTATTTTAGTTTTATAATAAAATTTATTGTAGTTAGAATGTATGTTTATTATTTTTTATTATTTTATAACTGAGATATTGGTAGAAATTAAAATAATAAGGTTGGATTTGCTGGCTGTCAATAACACGCAACAGAGTGAAAGATGAAGACGATCGTTTTCAAGAATCTCTGACGGCTGCCTACGGAAGTATGAATAGTTTTCAATATTGATATAGGATGAGGAAAACAATGGTATATGGCTATACTTCTAAAATCTAATTTATTTTGAATATAACAGGGCGGGATACTAGGCTGTTATTTAAAATAAATAAAATTTCCATTTATTTTGGATAACAGAAGGGACATCACAAAGCCTAGGATATGAAATCAAAGTCATGGAGCAAAAAACAATAAAAATTCCAAAACCCAACGTTGCGCTAGTTCCGAAACCCATAAAGAATGATCATAAGCCCAAACCAGCAAATTTTTGTTTCTCTAACTACACAGCCCAAAATTTAAAAGCCCATCAAATGTGATCTTAAGTTCAAACTCCCTAACTCCAACTCCCCAAACAAAATTTGGGAAGTTTTGGAGTCTTTAAAATGTGATCATAAACCCGAAATAGCCTCAAGTTTATAAACTCATAAGATGTTATCTAAGCCCAAATTACCTAACTCCAATTTTTCCAACAAGTTTTCAGAAGCCCATAAAAAGTGATCATAAGCCCAAACTGGTTAGTTCAAATTTATCAACTGCACAAACTATAAAAGAGCAATTACAAGTCCAAACTTAGTTTCTCCGACCATACCGGCAAAGTGTTTAGGTCTACAAAGTCAAAATGTAGTGTGCGAGAAACAAAATGAGGACGAAGAGGATCAGATTTTGAGAGAAAAGAAGGCATTGAATATGCAAATTGAGGTGCGGTTTTACTTTTTGCATCTTTACAACTCTTTTGCGCCTTGTGTACTTACGCTCATCCTTCTAATTTGATTCCTATCCTTGTTGGAGAGAGGTTAGATATGAGGATCCTCTCCGTGAATAAACAATGCAACTTTAACTCAATTGGAGAAATTATCTCCAACTCTCACATATAAAATATTATCCGGAAAAAACATACATATTTCTAATCTAAGGTCCAGTGAAATATATTTAATCACTAATTATTATCATTGGGATTCGAACCATCACCTCTCACCAATTAGGACTCGATCTAAAAAATATGGATCTTTACCTCTGTGAAATCCAAATTAGCCCAATACGTGGATCAACCCAAATCTCACAAGGACTTTTGACTTTTCAAATATAGTTCTCAAAGACAAGTTGTATTTAATTTTAAAGAAAAAATAGCTTGTCTAATAAATTATAAATATCTAGCACGAAATTAAACAGAAACATAGTGAAAGCCTTAATTTAAAATAAAATCCAACTAAAAAAAATGGGTCCACAACACAGCCCAAAATCTAAAACCGGGCTGCAAGCCCACAACTAAAATCAAATGTTAAGCCCAATATGTATTATCCAAAAAATGGTATAAATCCAAAAATCAAAGTGTAAAAAAAACTAGGAGAAAGGTGCCCTTAAAACCATGTAATGTCAATGTAGATGCGATAGTCTAGCTACTAAGGCCATTCAGAAATTCACTCCTTAAATCGAGCGTCTACTGCTCACGTACTAGCCTTGAAAGGGAGAAACAACAATGGGATAAGATCACATGGATATCAGTAGGAATCATAGCATCATAAGCTCAACGGAGGAATAAAGACATATACAAAACATAAGTAAAACAATTTACTTTAAGACAACTGAATCCGATGCATCTAAAGTGCACATACACAGAACAATAATAACATGCATTTGGTTTTAAAACATAGTATAAAAACCAACTCAATAGGTTTATAACACAACAAACACAATTGAACATAGTCTATTATTGTCTAAACGAAACCTATCGGGATGGATATTGAAAACACTTAACAAGTAACCCTTGCTAAAGGGAAACCAGAAGTGTGAGACCCAGCCCGTAAGGGAGGTCTTGGGCTTATATGTGTTGTGTGAGTGGATCATTTGTAACAAGATGCATCTTTTGGGCAATGTGGTTAAAAGCTCAACTAAGCATTGCAGTTATGATCCATCACGCGCACATACACGTCCAGGCCCGCTGGGCCGATGGTCCGGGGGCCGAGTAGTGACAAGAAGCCCACTGATAGTGTTAGTTTTTAGTTTTAAAAACATAAGTATACAAAACCCCTACTACCAGTGTTATCCGAGACTAGGCTGAGAAATATAATATAAAATCATCCATATCTCCATACTCATACTAATAGGCCTACAAAGCAAGTGTCAGGCAATATATAACAACAACTATACAACTTCCAAATAGGCAAGTAACTCTCCCCTAACTCTGAGATTCCATATACTCATCCCACATTAGGTCAAGCGAATGCAATTGTCTGTAAGATACCAAACTCATATATATTTATGTAGAACTCAGAAAATATATTTATAAAACCAAAATACGTTTCCAAAACATAAAAAGTTTATAAAACCATGATATGTGCAATGCAATACAATATTCCACAAGAATATCCAAGCAAAACTCAACTTAGCATTGGCTTAATTTCAACTTAGCAGACTAGATCTCAAAGCAAGGATTGTTTACCAAACAATAAACTCGCAAACTAGGTACTTATTTTCACACTTTAGGCACAAAACTCACAGGGTATGAACTCAAGAAATAGTTGGACAAGCCAGCAATACAAAAACCCTTAATAAATACTCTCAATTAAGCTCATGTTAATACCTAAATCAATTCCTTATTTTAAAGTCAATCCTTCTATAAAATATTCAATTATGAATTAAAGCCTAATATTCAGTTTTAAACACTAACTTATAATTATTGTATGCCCAGAAATCAATATTTATAAAATCTATCAATATAAACTATTGACCCACCACTAAAAAACCTAGTATAAATAATAGTCATAAATCATAAAGCCTATTTTTTATCCAACCCCAAAAGCTATAATATTTATTTTGCCAAACTCTTTTGCAAGTCAACAAATCATAATCAAGATACTTTTTTTTTTCTCAAGCCCATAAACTAATTATAACCGTTACCTTCACCGTAAAGGCCTAGTAAGTTAAAAACCAAAAAGAAAAAAGAAAAAGGCAAGCGGCACTTACCAAAGGCTGTGCATCAACAAGAAAAGGGTACCATAATGTTACCTCATAATGGTCCTCTTCTCCTTCTTTTTTTTCTCTTCTCTCTCCTTTCTCTCCTCTCTCCTTTCTCTCCTCTCTTACACCACAAAATCACAATCAAACCCCACTTCAGAAACTCGTAAACATATATCTTGATATACACACAACAAACGTAGAAATAAAATTGAATATAACTAAGAAACACAAGTAACATAACGGATGATCCTAGAATGAGAGTCACACAGTATGTAGGTTATAAACCTCTATTCAAAATCATACAATAAGTTTTAATTGAATAGAAAAATATTCTGATCAAATAGATAATACAACGTCTCTTACTTGCAATGGTGAATCATTGGCCATGCCTTAACCTTTATCATATGAACCTGACCCGTCTATAAACACCCATACACACTGTGAGAAAATAAATAACAGATAAAATAGAAAATCAAACAGAAAAAGGACTCCCCAAAGACCCCTCAAATTCCTCATAGACATGTCGGAACATGCGAGGACACTTAACTTGAAAAATTCCAACAAAACTACTAAATTGGAGAACACCCGGACGGATAAGTGCACTAGAATACCAAGTGAAGGAAAATGAACAAGAGGATTAGGAATAGAATCAGAATATGTGTAACATCCTGAAAATTTTGAGCTGCTTGGGTTGGGAAGCTCATTTGAGGATTAACGATGTTAGTGGGGTTTAGCTCCTAGATTACAATCATTTACTGAATTAACGAGCAAATTAGAATTTTTTTTCAGAAAATATTAATTTTTGGAGTATATTGTAATTATCTGTTAAATAATTGGAAAATCACAAGAAGGATTTTATAAGAGTTTTTGGTATTCTAGGACCATAGAATGGTCCATCAATGGTTTATAAGTGTTGAAGATTTTTCCGGAAATTTTTGGAGGAATATTTAGAAAAGGATATTACAATTTTAGTAAAATAGACATTTGTAAGAAAAATAATTTCTTGAGTTCCTTAGATTATCTTATTTATAAGGAGTCCATAGAAATTTTTGGAGTAATTATCAAAAATATATACTAATTATTATAAATTTAAATCAATTTTAATATTTAAGAAATATATTTATTATTAATATTATATTATTATATTAAAAAGTCAAAACGATAAGCAGGTCTGCGGTTTTGAACTGTGCTGGTCAAAATGACAGCCTGCACCATCATTTTGACGCTCGGAAGGATTTCTCCAGAGCATATTGTTTTATTTTGAAACGACGTCGTTTTGCAATACAACAAAAAGACATCGTGTTCAACCTTGGCCGGAATCTGGAACCCTTCCACCACTTTTGACTGGGGACCATTAGGGTAAAATCAGATTTTGCTGGTTTACTACATGCATTGCGGTGTGATGTGACACTATATATAGTGAGTATACGGCGATTGTTACGCAATTGTTGATCTCGGAGCATGACAATATGTAATCGAAATAACAAGAAGAAATTAAAGAAATGAATGTCCTTTACTATTGAAGAAATTATAGAAAAATCTTTTTTTAAAAAATCTATTTAATTCAGTAACATACCATAAAATCCTTTTGATCTTGTTAAAAATCTTGTCTCAAGAAGTTTATGTTTATTGTTTTAATTATCAATGAGTATATAATTATATATAACGAGGATATGTCTAGAGACCCATAAGAGCGATCCTAAGCCCAACCTTTCTAATTCCAAGTCCTAATTCAGAAGTCCATAAAGGGTTATCATAAGCCCAAACTCATGAATTTGTGTTGCTCCAACTATAGAGCCCAAATTTAGAAACCCATAAAGTGCGATCTCAAGCCCAATCTCCTTATATTGCTTATTTTGGACTTTGATGTTTGTTATGGATACGTTATGGATTTGATATTTTTTATGCATGCATGACTCAGATTTCAGTTATGTTATGATATGCATGCTTTGGGTATTTTTGTGTGGATTCGTATGGACTTGTATATGAACTCAGTGTGTTACATGTTTAGATTGCTTGTTAAGACCTATTGTGCATGCTTATTCTGTTGGATGTATTTTGTGATGTGTCATGTTCCATTTAAAATAAAAATTAATGTGAGTCTTATTAGTTTCGAGTGGTCTGTTGAGTCCATATGACTATGAGGGTCCCATATGCCGGGAAATGGTTTTGACACCAATACCCCGATTTATACATTATTCTTCCATCTAAACATTACTAACACAATCGGGATTACAGTTAGGTGAGGGTCTCATATATTATTTCCAACCATAACCCATCCAACATCAAAGATTTTCATCAATCAAGCCAACTGGAAAAAAATAAACTTTCAATGCTTCCAGGTGAAAACTCACCTAAATCCGATGATAAACTACCGGAAATTTCTCAAGTCGCTTAAGGGTGCACTTCCCAGAGAAGAAGAGATCTCGTTAAGTATTTTTTCCGTGGCTTCACTCAAACTAAACAGGATCTGGAAAAACTGGGTTTTGTCCCGTATGTTCACAGAAAATGGGATAGAACCGGGATCCCTTAACCGACAACCGGTCCCCGATGAAATGGTCGTTTCGGGCAACCGGTCTTGGAGAGACTCTTCCCCAGCTTTGACCTGATTGTTCCCAAATTCATAGGCTTCGATATTATGGACAAGTAGTCGGGTATGTTCAGCCTCACAGGATCCAGTGGCTCAATAAAAGGCCAGCCCTCCGGATCATCCATCAGAGACTTTAAAATAACACAACATTTTTGTAACGCAGCGCGACTCATCAGTTGTTTCTGCTTCTTTTCACGGGACCGAGCCCCCCATCGCTCTGTGAAGACGACGATCGTTTTCTCTTGACGCTTGTGGTTTTCTTCTTCATTATGTTACGCTGCGATAAACAGAGCGAAATAACAGCAAACCAAATAATTTTTTTAATTTTAAAATCAATTTAATTCAGTTAAGTACTTTAAAAGGAAATCTTTTTGATCTTGTTAGTAAATCTTGTCTTCAGAAGTTTATTGTATTAATTATCACTGAGTATGTATGTGAGGACCTCCCCCCAGGAGGAACCTACATCCAAGGTATTGTCTGGCCCTCTGGCCCAGGGTAACGACCAACCGGCTACCAGGCAACCAGGAGCCCTCGGCCCACAAGCCGGCAACTCTGGCCCATGACTATTCGATCCCCTGGCTGCAGCCACTGAGACTCGAACCCCTGTCATGACACCTTTTATTCCTCCTAAGAGGACGCCTCTTACCAATTCAGTATAAGGACCCGAACCCGAAAACCAGGCTCTTACCGCCGTGAAACCCGGACAAGCCCAATACGTGGACCAATCCGAATCCCACAAGGCTTAGACGACTTTTCAAACACGATTCCCAAAAATAATTGCGTTTAATTTTTACAAATTGGAGCATGACAAATTAGAAAATGACATCTGGCATAAAACGAAGTAAATAAAATATACAGCAGAAGACTTTAGTTACTGAAATGAAATACCATAAACGAAAACAAGTTCATACTACCACAAGCCCAAAATCAGCGAACTGGGCTTAAAGCCCGATACAGAAAAACATATCCGAAAGAGTCAAAGTATCAAAATAAGTCAAACCAGATATGCCAGGAAAATAAACCGTGCAAAACGTGCAGATGCGATAGTCCAGCCAAGTCGTAGGAAACAGTCACACCTCAAATACCGACTACGACTCACGAACTACTCCTGAAAGGGGAAAATACAACAACAAGTGAGATTATAAAATCTCAGTAGGAGTCACAGTATCATATGTCCTACGGGCAAACAGGATTTCAATAATGGAAGGCAAGGAACGACTCACGATACGAATAAAGATGAAACTGAACGAGTACGAGGGATATAGAATTTACACATGATTTCTTATGATGTAATACAGGATTCCAACCCAACAATTTATAACATAATAATACATATTATAGTACGTCTAACATTGTCAAACAAAACCATCGGGATGAACATAACAAAACACTCCTCGAATAACCCTCGCTAAAGGGAAATCTGGAGCCCACTGGCAGGTAATTTATTTTAAAACAACACATAATACGTAACCCATACTGTCAGTGTTGTCCGAGACTAGGCAGAGAAAATATCACACACATCGTACCTGTCTCAATATACCATACGAACCAACCTGCGAAGACGTGGCAGGTAAACGTAAACATCACCCATACGACTCCCGAACAGGTGAGTAACTCTCCCCTAACACTGGGATTCCGTATACTCACCTCGTATTGGCCAAACGAACGTTTAATAACTGTAGATACCAAACTGAAGCATATAAAACGTTTACGAAATAATAAACTTTGACGAACATTGCAGTTTTAAAAGTACTATGTTTATAAATCAATATATTTAATAGAAATCATATACCAAACCATAGGCTTATAAAGCAACATACTTGACTAAATCACACATCCTCGAATATACCATCATAACTCAACTTATAGTTACATTAAATCCATAAATATTATTTACAAAATCTACCGGTACTATGTCTTTGGGATCCAATATAACTATAAATAATAAGAAATATAATTTATTTATTTTAGGCTAAGCTCACAAACTGAATTACTAAGAGGAGAAAAGGAAAAAAAACACTAACAATGACATTATTGGGGGAACCAAAGAAAGAATGGCAATGAATGATTGCTATTAATATTATAGTTGAAACAAATTAATAAAAGTGTTGTCGCAAGCTTATTATCATCAAATGTCTACGTAGAAAAATAAAGAAGCCCTTTCCTTGTGTTTAGCTAAAGAAACAAATCTGTGCTTAAGGGAGAAACATGGCTGCACATGACATTATATTAGCTTTGGTAATTAAAATTGTTAACAAAAAGAAGAACAAAAGAATCACAGAAATAAAAATAATTCTTGCGCAAGCTTATAAAATTGCTAGAAAGGAAAGGCTGCGCATGTGACAAGATGGCAATTAAACTTGTTTTAACAAAAATATAAAAAACAAAGGAAAGGTCTTCTTTAGATAACTAAATAATAAAGCATAAAGGGAAGTGGCGATGTTGACTTGGGTGCAAAGAAGGACAATAGCTGCTGTGAATATGTACTGCACACATGTGACAATACAACCATAGAAGGGAAATAGATTATGGGCTGCGCAGATAGCAATCGATGGGGCATGATAGGTGGAGATGAGAATTTACAACCGATTTGATTAAATCAATAAAATCACTAATATCTAAAATGAAGAGAAGGAAGGCTCGCCTCGCTCATCGTGAAGAAAAACAGGAAGAAGAAGAAACCTAGAGGATATAAACTGAATTACGCAGAAGCAGCAGCTAATGCTCCGGTGAAGAAACGAGGGCTGCGTTAACTACTGATACACAGAATTTAGTACAGGGTAAACCCACGGCATATGAAATTTAATGGGGAGGAAGGAACACCGGCACTCATTGCAAACGAATGGAAAGTTCCAAGGAGGCAAGGTGGGGAACACGAAAACAGTAGGAGGTGCCCGAGGAAGGCTGAAGATCGCGCGTATGGATCTGTTGGAGGAACAAACTCACGATACCCAAGGAATGAATGGGGAGTGAGAACAGGGAGCACGAAACAGTGGGCAAAGAAGGGAAATCAATGAGGAAGAAACATGCCACACCGGGTACAAAGCGACAAGGGGAAAGAACGATCAACCGGAAATTAATGGGTTTGCACAGGTCTGGTAGGAGGCAGCTCACGGCTTCTGAAAGGGATGGAGAAGAAGAGAAAGAAGGCATAATCCCATGTTCATCAGTATTTATTGATTATTGAATTAATTAATTACTCACCTAGATACAAACTACCTGGAAAGGGGTACGACAGCAACAAAACAAAACAAAACAAAAGGACAGTCATTGAAGAAAAATGGGTACGCCTGGTACGAAGTTGCAGGGAAAGAGACCGAATCCGGTGGAGAAGAAACTCAAGGCACCGGGACCAAACAAAGATAGGGAAGCACACGCCACTTGAGCTGAACGAAGAAGCAAAGCACACTCCTTGCTCGACCCGAAAAGGAAGAAGAAATATCAAAGAGGCATGTTGGGTTAACCGGAAATAGCTGGTGAAAAATTGAAGAAACAAAAGGGGACAATACGCTTCACTCGACGTAAACAAAAGAGAGAAGAGAGCACGGGTCCAGTCAACACAAACTTGGTAGAGGCGAGCTCGCAGCAACGGCAAATGATCGAAGAGACAAGAACCCAGGTGGGGAAAATAGTGGAGCAACAGGGAGGAGAATACTTGTTCGACGTGGAATAAAAAGGGGAACGAAGGACCAGCTGGGTAAGGCAAGAACAGCAGATGATGCCCAAAGGAAGAAGAAAGAATCGGCACTCACTCTAGCGCTCACGTCGGGTTATACTTGTTCGTGAAGATGCTAATCATGTGCCAGGACTACGAACCCCACTCTTGTTGTTCTGTTATGATGGTAGCCGACCCATCCTTGTAGCCAGAAACAAAGAACTTAACAGTGTACATGAAAAAGGCATTAACTTGGGCTCCAGCAAAAACACAGAGATAAATAGTCAACAAAAGCTCAAAATGTCGAGGTATCCTTGCAATATTAGTTATTGATTTATATTATTAATATAAACGTAAGAGGTCTAAGTCTAGGTAATGCTACGTGCAGTATAGGCAAAGTTAGGTGCAGTGTAGGCAATGCTAGGTGCAGCGACTGTTTATCAATGGGCTCAAGGCAATAACAATATCCAAGCTAGCTAACCGACGAAAAGACAAAGAAAACAATAGATTTATCGCAACCTAACAATTTAACGAAGAACTGCAAGCGAACAAATCAATCAAGAATTGCAAGTTACTAGAAGACAAACACTTAAGAAGAAAAGGAAAACGTCAGGAAGCAAAAGTGTGGAAATGAAGCAGAACGAAGGGTACGAAAGATCATCAAACGTGTCCACCAAGAGGTAAGAGTAGGACGAGAATAATACAAAAATAGAAGGAGAGAAAAGATGAAATTGGATTTATCATTATTTTTAAGGGAATGATTAACAACCAAAAACAACGGATTGGCTAGAAACAAGAAGGCGCAATGCTTGCCAGACTAAAATTAACATATTTTAACAAGGCTTGGCTGTCAAGAGAAGAATACCAAGTAACAAATGAGGAAAACAAAAACATGAACAACATGAATGAAATAATTATCGTTTAAATAGATAAGTCATAGACTCCTACATGACGGTACAGATGAACTGGTGGATCTAAGAAGGGGCAGTTGGAGTCAGAGAGAGGATATGAAGGATCATACACCCATTTTCCTTAGAACCAGTTACACTGTCCTGCGAGCACTCTACCACTCAGCTGGTTGCTCCACTGCTACTACTACTGACATTAAGGAAGCTGCTGAAGCTCGCAACATATGCTGTTCATGTTGTTGTTAGGCAGTGATATACTGACAAAAGCAAAGGGAGAGAAATGGTTCTGAACAAGAAAGCCATCACGGGCTTTCCAACCAAGAATTGTTCCGGGAACGGACGGAGGAGTGAGGTAAAAGTTGTCCCCACCACTTGTCTTTATATAATGTAAGAGAGAGGGTGAGAGATGGAAAGGTCTATTTGTTGCTAACGTGAAACTGGCAAAAGAAAGGCTGCGCATCAAAAAGTCAACAAAGGAGGCAAGGAGGGGAAATGATAAAATAATGCTATTTTAAAATAAGGAGTTAGTGGCTCTTTAATAAACGAAACTAGTGTGCCTCAACTATGGTTATTAAATAAAACAAGCCACGGAAGATAAATTAAAGGAAACTATTGTGCTTTTAAGGGAATGGCGAACAAGCTTGCGGCAAAAAGATGAAAGTGACAGGTGAAGACAACCACATAGGCAACCAAAAGCATGAAGGCAGCAGATCACGATTGCACAAAGATTTATAAAAATAAATAAATAAATAGGAAACTAGTACCAGCACAGAGCTGTGCAGGGGTTCTGGCTAGATTAGTCAGATAGACTTAAAAGGATATAATAGGGCCTTCGCGTGATTAAACAGGCCCGGAAACAAGTCCGGGTCCAATAGTGATAAAATGATAATTTTTCTATCATTTCGATTTTCGTCCCGGTCAATACGTTAAACATACACATGGACCATTAATACTATGTTGACTGGACACCCGACTAGACGGAATTTCACAGTGTATTTATATATAATGAGGATATGGATTTAAAATCTCTTTGATTTGACGTTGAAATAAACACAATATGTTAATTGTGTGGAGACCCTGACTGTACACAAAGTAAACCTAAACCTAACAAATCTAATTAGTGAATGTCTCCAGGGAAAATCGATGGTTGAAAAACATAATCAAAAGTTTAGAAATTAATATATACAAGAGAGTTGTGATAAAGAGGATACCTTGGAAGCAAAGCCACTAGATATATATATATAAGCAAATATTGGATTGGAATTATCTTGTAAGTGTTCAACCAAATCTCTTCTATAAGATAATGAAAAGTAAAATCCAGACAATATTTTAGATTGACAGAAGATTATATTATATATCCTTAATCACCACGTGCCGTGCCGCTGAAAGTAATCCCATAAACTAAATACTAATTCTGAATATAATGCGACTGTTCAAATATGGATAGTTTCAGTCCTTTGGTACAAACTTAATATTCATACAACTATATGACATTATGGATCTTTAATTACGCTACCACTAACAGAGCAGAAATATGTTATTCCTTTGTACATTAACTCAACTAGTATAAAACATCAGCCTTAACTTGATCACAGCTGACCCTAAGGTAGGAGCCGACAGTCTTATAGATCAGTGCCTATCTTTCCATGCTGAATCAGGTTGGATTTGTTCATTGATGATGGCACGCATAAAAAGGCATTCAGGGGTGGAAAATGTAGAGGGATTATTGTCTTCAAGAATGTCGGGCTCCATAAAAAATTTAGAAAAAGTAGAAAGTTGGATTACTGCCAACTGCGAGAGCTATACTGTGTTTTCAATATGCAGGATACTGAGATGGTTGGAACGGTCACAAGTTGCTTCTGCAGAGACGTGTTGCCTGATCTCAGTGGGTATATATCAAATTTTATTGCTCACCCGTATCAATGTACGGTGAATATGATAAAAAATATAATATTCAAATTGATACAGTAAATACCGTACCGAATTTTTGCTCACCCCTTCCGAGGATAGACTAAATACACACACAAAAAAACAGAGGATTGCCTTGCTTTGCTCAAGTAACCAACCAACAAGGAATTCCAGAAACCCAACGGGCAGCTGTACCAGGCCATAATGGAAAAGAACAAAAAAAAAAAAGAACAGCATTTGGGTCAAAGCTGAGGCTGGCTGTCTGGTACCATCTCAACGGGCTGGCTTTCGAGATCATCCTCCATCTGCGACTGAGAGGCTGTGATTTTCGCCTTTTTAAACCTGCTAGAACTTTTAAGGATTTCGTCCAATGTCATGCCTGAACAACCACTGCAATGAAAAACCAAAACACGAGACATTCCTTTAGAAAACTCAGCATGAAAATTTAATTTACTCTTTGAACATATTCTTTTTTCCAAGTATTTTTGGACCTTAAACCTGCCAGCCTCCACTATCATGACTTTCAACTGCCTCTGTTTCTATTACTTCTCATTGAAAATATCAAAATTTTAATAAAAAGAACCACCAAAAGCCCTCAATGGATCCATTTTCGTGGATGGACGATGATATTCAAGGTGTGAAAACAAAAGAGAGATGCCTCGAGTTTCGACTTACAGCGGTCCTTTTGTTTTCTTTCCAACTGCGTGCTCTCTCTTTGAGCTGAAAGATCCTGTGCACAATTTCATATTACATGCAACTAAGTATTAGCTTAGTGAGGAAACCTTTTTATTAAGACATCAAATTAGTGCATGATTAGCAACCAATAAAACACACATGTACATTCAGTAGAAGAAGAAAGCACTTAATATCTCATTCGTAAACATGCTTAGTAAATGTTAAGTTTACCAGAAAAATAAACGATAAATTTAAGTCTCCTAGCTTAAATATTAAGTTTCGTTGAAAGTCATAAATCTAAATCACCCATCTCCAGGAAGATGGTTGACTTTGAAATAAGAGCATTTGACATCGGAGGTTTCACCCAGCAAAATGTCATTATGATAATAACCTCAACAATCATATGACTATTGAAACCTCAGAATTCATTCGTATCCAAGACACAACACCATGACAGTGCATCTTGTCAGCAAAGCAAATATGATCAAACCAATCCAGAGTCGTGGATCAGTAAAATGTAGAATTTAAAGTCTACAATCTCTATTCAGTTATTTACCTGCACTGCTCTCACCATCTGAGTAGTCAGAAGATACTGAATCATCTGATGGAGTTCTAGTGCTGGAATCTGAATCATCAACCTGAACTTTATTGGCATAACTGCCATAATTATCATCATCATATTGTTGGCTTGGTTTTCCTATCAAGCGCTTTCCAGGTTTTGAGCTGTCTACAACCCCTCTAGTATGAGTGGTCAAAACTTTTCTACTATCCTCACTACCAAACCTCTCATTAGATGAATGCACAGGGTCCCTCTTATAATGGGAAACAGCACCTTTTGAACTTTCTATGGCAGAATTTGACTTATCCTGGACTTCTTTATCCTTGTTTATAGAATCTGTAGAACTACATGTATTGGAAGTACTGGATCTTTTGACTTCTTTGGAACCAGAATCGTGTTTCTGCTTATTAGTTGGAGCTTTTTTCCTGCTGCCAGAGTTTGGAAGTTTGCTATTCAGCTCAAGAGTGGACTTCTCATGCTTATCATCAGAAGCTGTTTGTTGAAATTCTGCAGTTGCTGGAGTGCCAGTTTGAGGCTCTGGTCTGATCTCATCGTTCTCCTTTAACTTCTGTAAAGCCTGCAAGTTGGGGGAGGGCTCGTGAGAATGTTTGCCATGCTTCCTCACAGTCTGGCTGGTTTTCAGCACACTCCCTGCTTCTCTTGCTCTAGTTTCCGTCTCGACAGAAACCTTATAACTGACAATCCCATGCTGTTCTTGACTAGACATAAAATAATCTCTAAAGCTGATCCCATTACTTTCACAGGAAACCTCCAGATCATTGCTACTTTTACTTGGGTGTCTGCTTTTAGGGGGATAACCATTGACCACACCTCCAAAACCCTTGTCATCATGCTCGCCCTCAAATTGACCCTGTGGTACTCGAGATTGGTCAATATTTGCAGAATTCAATGGAGTACCAAGAGAATCATTTTCAAACCCATCAGCCTTGTCGCACACTAAGCTTAAACTGTCAACCATTTTAGCTTGCTTCATTATTTTAGAAGAAGAATCAACCTCCCTATTGACATGAGTAGAGAGAGATGGAACTTTGAGGTCATTATCAACAATTCTAGTTTGCAGTTCCGTTGAGTTCTTGGCATCTGAAATTGTTTTCTTCTTACTTTTCTTTTTCAGTTTCCCAGACATAGCTTCGTTAATCAATTGAGTATCAATCTGCTTCACAGATTCCACTACATTTTGAATCACATCATTGATTTCCTTATCAGTAGCCAAAGGAAAGGAACCCATATTACCCACTTCAGATACTGTCTTTTCATCCACTGCCTGTATATTGCTCTCCTTTCTCATAGATTGTGGGACATCATCATCATCTGTAATTATTGGTGCTTTGCTTTCTGACACTGCAGTTTTCCTTGACTTCTTCTTTCTCATAGATGATTTCATAGGATCCGCAGGTTTGCCAACGTCGAGGAATTCAGAGCTGACAGTCACTTCCTTAGTTTTTATTTCTCCTTTATCATGATCAGAAGGTTGGCACATTTCTGACAGAATAGACTTTGAGGCAATATCAAATGGTGTTAGTCTCTCGGTTTCAACTCCATTAATCTGGTCAGCTCCAGCTCTTTCAGAACCATTGATGTCCTTTGACCTTCTCAAACCTTTGGCAGAAGATGTAATTTTTTTATTAGAGCAACTTTTAAAACTTTTCACCATGGAAGCTTCTACAACGTCCATCTTAATATCTACAGAAATAACAAAATGAATATCACTTTATCATAAATTAATAGAATAAATTAGGAAAAACTTTTATGAAATAACAAGTAAAAGTATCAGCAAGCCTCTATGATACTGATAATTCACCTGGTGAGGATCGTTTATCTATTTCTTGAGCAGGATCACTGCTTTTTTTTGAAACAGCACAAGGCCCTGAAATTATTTCATCCTGGACAGGGTGTGTAGAAATGTGAGCAGCATCAGAACCTACTCCCAAATCGTTGGGTTTTACTCCCACCATCAAAGAGTTCTCTCCTCCAATATCTGAGGGAGAAGGAACATAACCAATTTCAAATCCTTTGAGATTAACATCCATTGCTTGCAACTCCTTCGAGGACTTGGCATCTAAATTTCGTTTCTTCTTAGCTTTTATTTTTGACTTCCCATTCACATCCTCAGTCTTCAACTGGGTTTCATCAATCTGCGGCACATATTCCAATACATTCTGAATAACAAGGTCATTTTCCCTGTCAGTTGCCAAAAGATCAGAATTTACTATACCCACATCAGATCTTTCTATTCTGTGCTGCGGAAGCATATTTCTTTCCTTTGCATCACTTATATCAATGGAGTGATCCTTGTTCACAGCTTTAAATGGCTTAGTTAAGGGAATACTGGCTTTAACATGCTCTGCCTCTGATACAACCGATGTTTCATTCATTGACACTGTAATTTTTCTTGACTTCTTTCTTTTCTTAGATGATTTCCCAGAACTCACTGGCTCACCAACTTCAAGAGGCATTCCCACAGATTTCATTTCGGTTTCACCTGAAGTATATGGTTGACACATATCTGATGGCATAGTTTTGGTAGAAACAAGTGAAAGTTCTCCCTCCTCTTCAACTCTATTGGGTTCGTCAGCTGCAGCTTTTTGACAACAATTGAGAGAGGCATCCTCTGGACCTCTATTTTCTCTGGCAGCAGATGAGGTTGCCGCTATAGAGGCAGTACAAGCATCTCTGTCACTTGCAGAGCCTTCAGCATGGGTTATATCTGACTTGACATGTTTTTGGTTGACTGACACCATAGTTCTTTTGGACTTGCTTCTTTTCTTAGATGATTTCTGACTATCCAAAGTTTCATCAACCTCAAGAAACTTAGAATCGCTATCCACTTCTTTCCTTTTCAGTTCTCTATCATCCTGACCAGATAGTTGGAACATTTCAGATGGGGTAGCTTTAGAGGACTCATCAAGTGGTGCCTTCCTCTCATCTTCCACATTGTTAATCTGGTGAAGTGCATCATTCTGAGAATTATTCAAGAGGACATCCACTGAACTTCTGTTTCCTCCAATGAAAGATGTCATTGATAGTTTAGATGAATCTTGAATATATTCTAAACTGCCAGGATCCATGTATTCCATACCAGCACCTACAAAAAGACCAACATGTGAATAATAGATGGCTTATCAACGGCTTATTAACACTTTTTTCATCAATATTTATAAATAAAGGGCAAGAAAGACTTTGAGAGAGTAGACATAAATATAAGAATGACCCGTATAAGAATGTTGAATATCACCTGGTACGGAGAGCCTTTCAGCAGCTTCTGTATTAACAGGATTTGATGATTTTTTTTCCTCCCTTTTCTTCTCGCTGCTTTGATATGTTGCAACTTTTTTATTTCCCTTATCAGAATCAGGAGGTAAAGCTCCCTCCATATAATCTTTATAACCTTTCTCCTTTCCAGTTTTACGCTTTTTCTTAGCAGAAGGCTTAGGTGGTAAGGTGGCCTCCAAATCATTATTCAGATCGTTATCAAAACTATTCTTGAATTTATCACTCTCACAAAGTACATCCTCTCCTGGACCTTCATTTTCTACAGCACCTAGCTGGTTACAAGCATCAGATGTTGGGACCATTTTTTGTTCATATGCATTATTTTGAATACCTGTTTCCACATCATGTGAAACCACCCCACCTGCATCACCCAAACCATCCTCGGGGATTAAAATTTCTTTATGTAATTCTCTGGTAGCAGATTCAGGAACTGAAGCATCAGCCACTTCAAGATTAAGATCCTCCCCCTCTAAGTCAATTTGACGCTTCCTTTTATGTAACCTTTTTCCACCAGAACCAATTTCCTTGGCTCCTTCTCCATGAAGGCTGCCTTGTATATCACCACTCCGAATCATGGGCTTGCTTTTCGCAACTCCGGTTTGTGTTTGGTTGCCACAATGATTAGATTGCTCCTTAGGAGGAAAAATTGGACTTTTGCAGGTATCGCAGGTATCCGGGGATTTAATTTCCCTAATATCATCACCTGAGTGCTCAACAATCTCCAAGTTACTAAAATTTTTTCCCCCATTAACATCCAACAGTCGCTGATTAACAACCTCTTGTTTTTTCTCTTCTAGTGGAACAAATAAATCACTCTCAAAATGAACCCTATCAAGCATACCGCCGTTCTTATCACTCTCCTCAACTATTACGGCATCCACGCTGATGAACCAACTTTTTCGTACACCAGAAAACACACTAGTAATAAGCATGGAATCCGGCAAATAATAAAAAAACCCTCTACGTTTTACCTGCACATTCAAGAAAACAAACAGAAAAACACCAATAACAATCAACACCAACACGCCCCTAGACATTGCATAACGAACAACAAATTGATTTTATTAAGACATACCTTCAAAGCATCGATTTTTATCCCCCCAATTTTGGGAAAACACAAGGGATGCTCGTGCAATATTTTACCTGTAGAGCAAAATAAATTTCAAAGATAAGACAGCCAACCGCAATATAAACGAAATATGGAGCGGGGGAACGAGGATTACTTTTGAGGTCGGAGACGGTGTCGGAGCGGGAGACGAATAAGGCCAGATGAGTGTCGAGGCTGGTGTCAATAAACACCGTGTCGCACGTTGTAGGGGCACAGGACTTGGAGGCCTGAACCTGATCAGCCATCGGCGAACTAGTTGCCGGGTAGGGTTTTGGGCGGGATTTGGAAGGGTTTAGCCTAGCCCGGTGGGAATCAGTAAATAAATTTGGATTTCTGTAACACAAATTCTGTGTCAATACATACTGTGATGTGATGTTTTTTTTTTATATTTAATTTTTTTTTATATTTTAATATTCTCCTGAATTATTATATATGATAATCTCTGAATTATCATTTATTTAATTATATATTTTTTATTTACGATTTGAAAATTAGGAGATACTAAATTTAGATTTAATCGTAGAATAAAATGATTTTTTCTGAATTAAAAAAAAATCAAGACACCAAAGAACGATTAGACAAGATGGCAATATCTTGAATTTGAGTATGAAAAGATAAAATATTATAAAAAATAGATAGTTTTGAGATAATTTATATCATATTTTTAAAGTTTATTAAGAATAAATTAAAATAAATATTGATAATAACTATTTTTGTTTTTCTAAATCTGTTAAAAAATGAGATTGCGATGGGGGAATCAGAATGCGGCTACCCTCAGCGGCACATGGCTGCCGGAGGTTGCCGGGAAAGCCCCGATGGAAAATAGTTGGATGGATTGAGAAAAAAACAATGAAAAGATCTGAAATTGATATCAGTTAGATGGATTTATTTTAAAAAAAAGATGAAATAAAAATAGGGTCTACTATATAAACAATAGAATTGGGATGCGGGATGCATTCATGAGAATGCAGCTACTCTCAACGGCAGATGGCTGCCGGAGGTTGCCGGCGACATTCCGATGGAAAATAGTTATGGATGGTCATGATTGTCTAACCAATTATCATCAATTTTGTCAAATAATGCAGTGGATTTTTAAAATTTTCCTACTTTTGTATCTTTTTCTTTTGTTTACTTTTCCACTGGTGCCGCCTATGGGCCAAGCTTTAGTCAACAAATACAACATTGCGTAGAAAATGGACAAAAGACACATCGGACTTGGGAAACTGCGCGGCAACTGGGAACCAGACAAATACTAGCGCCCTATCATTTTAATGTTCAGTGATTTGATTGTAAGAGATTCTTTCCATGAATTTTCTTCTCTTAATAGGAAAAATAAACGGAGAAAACAGTTTCTGGTAGTGATATTGTAAATCCAAGAGGATGACAGGTTGTGCTCTGCATGGAGGCTGTCCCAGCGATTACATAGCTATTTCCGTAGCAACACTCTCCATGGTTCTGTATGTCTTTTCTTTCCCCTTTGTGTAGTGGTTTTCTTTTTTTCCGCCTTACTAATCATGGGAATTTCTGGATTTTGCCTCCTCTGTTTCTGTTGACTTGCTTTTCTTGTATCGTTTGTGAGATTTGACTGCTGGGTTTCTTTTTCGATAGAATACCTATACACCCTATTGGGTCGCCTTAGCTTGACTAGTAGACAAGGGTTGTTGAACCAAAGGTTGTGGTGTACCGTCTTCCATGGGACAGGACCGGTAAGCAGAGAGAAGGGGTACCTTAGTATTTAGAACAAAATAGATATCAGATTGTTTGCGGCAGCTCAAGGACAATCATAAGTAGGTAGTTTGAGAATTACTATATTTGAATTTTGTTCTTGCGGCTTCACTTGCATCTCTGTAGAGGAAGAGGGCAGTAATCGTAAGTAGGTAGTTTGGGAATTACTATATTTGAATTTTGTTCTTGTGGCTTCACTTGGATCTCTGTAGAGGAAGAGTTCAGTAATCGTAAGTAGGTAGTTTGAGAATTACTATTTTTGGATTTTGGTCTTGCGGCTTCACTTGCATTTCTGTAGAGAAAGAGGGCAGTGAACTGGATGAACCTGTGACTATAAATTTACTCCTATTTTCTCTTCACTGTTGTTCAGTTGCTTATATGTCATCCTCAGTTGCATTGCCTTTTATCTTTTATTACTATATCTGCTTATGGTACAAGTTTAGTTGCTATAAACATATATTTTACTCACTCAGACACTATGGTGTTTCCCTTTCAGGCTTCTTTCACGAATAATTTTTCCTTTCCTGGTCCACAAGGTCCCTCGTAGTAATGGCAGTGGATTATGGCTTCCTGTGATTCAAATTTTTGCAAGCTTCAACTTTTTGCTATCCCTTGTGGTATACCAGAGACATTTTATATCCACCTTTTTATATTATGGAGGTTTCTTCACTAAAAGTTGTGATACGAAGGTTTTAGTATTTACACAATAATATCAAGCCATTCTTCCCTGTTTTAATTTTTTTTTTCAGATGTCCGTCAATTTCCTTAAATTTGAAAAGAGGCATTGGTGGCAATCATGTTATCTTTGGGCAGGTTGTTCATTTCTTCCATTATTAAAGTTTCTTAGCTTACAATTTTCATGAATTTATTTCATCAGAAACAAGGAAAAGGATTCTTAAGTATCTTTTTGTTTCAGTGTGGATTGAAGGTCCTCTGGCATATGGTTTATTGTTGAGCTGCCGTATAGCACAGGCCTTCCAATTGTATTATATATTTGTCAAGTGAGTAGAAAGTATCTCTATTTTCATTTCAGAAATGGTGTCATAATGCTTGAACTTTCTGTTGGTCAGTGACATGTCCACAAGTGGTTGATTTAATCATATAACAGTTCCATGCTTATGGCTTTGGAGTATGAGCAAGTTATTCTTAAACTATGGCTAGTTTATTCTCTCTCCTTTTTTTAACTGCATTTCCTATTCCCTATGCCGCTTAATTGCTTTGTCAGTACTTTCCTAATTATTTGCTGTGGATATTATGCAGGAGGCAACTACCACCTGTTAGATCTTATATTATTCTTCCACTAATTCTCTTGCCGTGGATTGCTGGGGCAGCATGTAAGAGTCCTTTAGAATGAATTATTTTACTTGTTAGGTTCACTAAACTAATAGAGAGAAGGTAGCATTTGTTTTGTTCTTCCTAGTCTTGGTATAATATTTTTTCATTGGAATGCCCTTTTTCTTATAGCTTTCCACCTTATGTGCTGCCATAGCCTTTTTCTGACCAGGAGAATTGCTTCACTTTTGCAGTTATCCATGTGAAGAAGCCTCTTAATAACAGGTGCCACATGGGGACATATTGGATCGTTTCAGTTATGTGCCTTCATTCATTATATGTTGCTGCTCTGGTTGGATTCACTGGAGCCATTCGGCAAGTAGAGTTTAGGTTTAATGAACTCAAGGACCTATGGCGGGGAATACTTGTTTCAGCATCATGCATAGGTTTGCTCTCTTTGCTTTTCTTTTCTTTACAAGACACATGATTTGGAAGATTTAGCTTTATTCAGTTCTTTCTCCTATACTATGTTAAGAAACACTCAGTATGCTTCACAGTCAACCGGTGGAAGGAAAATATGATTAGATATCATTTTACCATTTTATCAGTAAATAAAAGGTGCTTTCTCTTCTCATTTTAAGATGTTAAATTTCAATTAGGCAGGTTGTAACAATAAAAGATAAAAATTATTATCTTGAAGTTAGCTGTTTTATCCAGATAGGAGCTACTGTTCCTAACATATTAAGTATAGTAGAGGATATGGTTTATTAGTATGGAAGTGGGAATGCTTTGTCAAAAAGTTTCAAGCTGTGAATGTTATGGGCTCTGATGTGTAAATGTATTCGTTTCTTATTAGAGCCATTGTTGGTTCTGATGTAATATGCTGATTCTTGTTCAGGATATAATTGATGAGCTTGAGAATGATTGAACGGGCTTTGTCAATCTATACCTTAGAGCTAGCAAATGGTTGTTAGAATGTGTTTTGGCTGCCTTTTATGGCTTTCCATGAGGTGTTGCCATCAAATGTTTTTCCTTTTACATATGTCACAGAGCCCGAATAAATAAAATTCCTTGAAGTGCTGCACTGTTATGTCATAATGATAAACATGTTTGGAATATATCACAAACACTATTTCCGGTAACTTAACATTTGAAATAAAAAATTCACACATCTAGTCCTAGTAAGATGGTTAACCATGTAGAGTATGAATGTTTTGCTTGATCTTGATGGCCTGCACTTCTAACTCATTCTCCATTCAATGCCAGGAGTGTGGGTTGGTGCTTATATTTCAAATGAAATTCATGATGATGTCTCATGGCTTCAAGTTGCCTCCAGGTTTTTGCTTCTTATTGCGGTATGTTATTGTTGTCATTGTCTGAATGATATTTATATTTCTGCTAGAATTATTTGTTTACTTGATTCAATTAAGTTCCTCAGCTTATATATGTTGCTAAGATTTTCCAGGTATGCTTCACAGGCAAGTATCCTTGTACTAGCTTTCTTCTCTGTATCAAGTTCACAGCCTTTGCTTTCTCAAATCAGTTTGAGGAGAAGGGAACCTGTACAATTTGAAACAATGGGTCAGGCACTTGGCATACCTGACAGTGGACTTCTACTGCAAAGAGATTGCATGTCAGTCATAAATCCTAACGAACCACTTGATAAGCTTCTCCAAAACAAAAAATTCCGACAGTCATTTACGGCATTTGCTGACAGGTATGAGTTGCCTTTAGTTTTATAAGGAGAAGTTTAAAACATAGAATATCCTTTGCAAGAATGTTGACCTAGAAGGATAACAATAAAAATACACCCTTGTTGTAAATAGATGAGTCACAAGGTTCATAATAAATGTTACATTGACATTCAAAGTTCGCACAGAAAGTTTCAATAGCTATTCTTTCCTGAAAACATACCAGGAACTAAAATAAATCTACACTAGAAAAAGCATTCAGATAAGGTTGCTATTATACTAATGTTATTGCTTTTAAATGCAGTTGCTTGGCTGGTGAGAGTATGCATTTCTATAATGAGGTGCATGAGCGTAATAAGATTCCCATTAACGACCCTGTTAGAAAGATCTATATGGCAAGGCATATCATTGAGAAATATGTAATTGCAGGTTTGTTATCTTAATGAGAAAATATCTTATTTCCTTTCTTTGTTTATTTTGTGTGCTTTTAATCTACATGGCCTTGTTAAGTTCACATTACTTGAATTATCTTTATTAACCATAAATACAGTTAATAATGGCTTCACCTAGACTTAGTTCCAGATGTTTAATGTTACTTTAGGCTAAAACAAAGTGTTCATTCCTGGCATGAAAAAAAAAGAAGAAACTGTTAATACACCACCCCATACGTAAATCCTGCAATTTCAATCTGAAATCTATATGCTGGGCTCTTTTTTGTCATTAAATCTGGAGCTGCACCATAATGACCTAGGAGGAGGAGTTCTGTTGATTCCTTTGTTTCATCAATAATCATTTGTTTTTGTCATTCGATCTGGAGCTGCGGTAAATTACCTAAGAAGAGGAGGCCTGTATAATTCCTTTGTTTCATCAATAATCATTTCTTGTTTTATCTAAGTTGGAATGTCAAATAATTCCAATCCAAAGATCGACCAATTTGTTCTTTTGCATTGTAGAAGCTGCCCCCTCGATTTGATCTCAAAAACCATGATGAAATCACAATCTTTCAGAGTGTATATTTGTTTCAAAACTGAAATGGAGATTTTAACGATGTCAAATATTTAAAAGTTATGGAAAAATGTTGCACTCTCTTTGCTTTTTCTTTGTTGAAAATTCATAATATAGGAAATCTCAACGAGATTTGAGAGGATGATTTTGAAGAAGGAACTAACACGCTCTTTAAAATAAAAAAGAGGGAAAGAAAGAAAGAAAGAGAGAGAGAGAGATAGAGAGAGTTCTCTATTGCTTCCTCTTCATCCTCTTGGAGCCACTTGAATCTCTGGTCACTAGAGTTTTTGCATGTTTCACAACTTTTCTTTAGTTTGCATTGCTGCATTTATATGTTGTGATATTTTCCATGGTTCTCTTGTTCAGGTGCCGCAATGGAAGTGAATATATCACACAAAGCTAGACAAGAAATATTGACCACTGCAAATCTGGCAGACCCTGATCTCTTTAATAATGCACTAAATGAGTTGATGCAACTGATGAAGACGGTGGGTTATTTACTTGGTTTCGTGCAATTGTTTAGGATTATTATTTAACTGTAAATGTGTTTGAAATTTGCTGTTACTTTCTTGAAGAACTTGGGAAAAGATTATTGGTTATCTATGTTTTTCATCAAGTTCAAGGAAGAAACGAGCATGAAAGGTAGCGGTCGTGATTTAGAACTTGCAGCTGGTTGGAACTTCTCTCCTAGGTTGAGTTCTGTGCATGGTGCTGACGACCCATTCCACCATGAACATTGTCATAAGGACTCTGACTGCGATGATCGTGACTGGCGTGCACAGTTAACCAGAAATGATGCATGATCTGTGGTGTTTAAAGCCACTCCGTTGTTTTTTCTTCTTCGAACAATCAATGAAATCTACACAGGATGCACATATACCCGAAAACGTATAATATCTGTGAAGAGTTAGCCATGAGGAGCAGATTGGAATGCCCAAAAAACCCTCCATTGATGGAACCAAGAAAGCTCGAGTAATGGGGTTGGTTACTATATTGTGGAGAATCAGTTGCATGTGTTCCAGCAATCCAGGGTATACTAATAGCTGTGATGTGTTTCTGATTCACAGAGCTGTGTGAAGCTGAACCAGCTCCAGCCTTACCTTTCCTCAAACCAGAGCACAAAGGTGACAATGCAAACCTTCCCTCAGCTATTTGGCACTTTCACTGTGGTGTGTGTAAATGTTAATGGAGAGAACAGTCATTGCCTGATGCAGCTAAGTATATAAAAGCCTTTTGGCCTATTTTCCTTCATTTTTGCAGCAAAGCCATTCATCCATCCATCCATGCTACTACTACTTCGACTTTACCTATACAATTACTTTTTTCTCTTTGTCCTTTCTCCTCTCTATTTTCTTACTTTTACCCTACTTCTCTTCTCTAGATCTTGTAATAATCGAGTTCTATGATGTGGTGTTTGGTGTGTTAAAAGCGTTAGTGTAATTTAGCATTGGAATTGTTTAATCAGTAATTTTTTATTTAATAAATTGATACTGAAAATGAAAACACAAATCTAAATTGTAGTAATTTTTTTCTATTCTTATATCATTTAATATCACCATCATCTTCTTTTTTTATTAAAATTTTATTTATATAAGTTAAAAATATTGTTTCATTACATCATCTATCCATAGAAGTCCCTTGGTTGACCCTCATTGGAACATGACCAGTGAAATTCTTGAAAATTTTGATCAATAGGTTTCGACCAGTTCAAAACACAATAAACACGATATCAGGTGTATTCAATCTCACATTCTCATACAACTCTTCTGTAACCATTTCAAATCAACATTTCATTGGTCAATTTTTTCCCCTTTTTTCTATTCTATTATTCCTTTCTCCTCTTCTTTCTCACTCATGTATGTGCATCTCTCCCATTGATATTCCTATATTTTTTCTTTGATTTCTCTTGCTTGGGAAACATTACCCACACTTCATACAACATCAAAGTTATCTCTGCCTCGCTGCGGGTCAGCACCTCCGAAAGAACCGGAGGACTTCATTCAGTGACTCCGCGATCGCCCTCTGAACGATCAGACACCCCTGTTTTACACAGCTTCAAACAAAATTGAGATTTGAAATTGAAAGATTTTGTGATTGGAGAACACTCAGTGTTATTTAAAAGTTAATATTATTTTTCAATTGTAATTGACAAAATCATCCTCAAATCATTTATAAATCTAACTCTCGTATTTTAATGTGATCCCATCTCTATATAATCTGTAGTGGGAAAGAGATCAACACTATATAATCCCAATTTTTGTGACGACCACAATTCCTAACTATTACTATTTGCTCTGATTAAGGTCATCACCGTCGTGAAACCCAAATAAGCCTAAATGACACCTAAGATCTATCTGAATCTCACCAGGCTTATCATTAACTTCCGAATTTTAGCATATTTATTTTAATGTTTAACAATAATTGGAGCATGATATTGGACACACATTCTAGTAACATACGGAGTAAATAAAACATTAGAGGAAGTCTTTAGATTAAATCATTGGGTTCATAACACACAAGTCCCATAGGGATCCAAACAATCAGCAAGAAATCCTCCAAAATATTTCGGAAATAGCAAGCAAAGGAGGGATTTGAAAATAAACCAGAAAGTAGCTCAATCATTCATGTTATATGCGCAAGTAAACAAGGATCAAGTATGCAAATGTGATGAGATATAGTCCCGCCATGCAGCCTTGATCTCACACACTGGTACCACGGACAGTGGATGTACCTAAGCCTGAAAAATGGTAAACAACGGTATGAGATTACAAGAATTTCAGTAGGGTCACAACATCATAAGATCTGCAGAAACCCTAAACACAAATCTCCCAATTCACATTAGATCATTCCTAAACAACTAAAAGGGATCACGCAATTCAAGAATCAATCAAAAAGAGGTTAGGGTCGAATCTATGGTTGAGGGAGGACTACAAACACTTCCGAAAGATCAGAAGTACACCGGCAGGTAGATATCATCAGATTACTCTCAGCAATGAAGAAGAAAGGTCATCCCCTTCCACCTGTGTTGTCCAAGGCTTACTGCACAAAGGGTAGATGGTTAACACACAAACTAATCAGTAAGGCTATTCATCTTTCCTTGCAAGGACAAGTCGTCTTGCCACACACGGACAAGTCTTCCCTAGCCACACACGGACTAGGGCATCCCAAACCTCGCAAGGATAAGGGCTTCCTGCCTCGCAAGGACAGGGTTCCGGCCTCGCAAGGACAGATAACCAGCGCGCGCATGTTGGGGTTTTCCGCCCATACAACACTCATACCAGTAAAAACCTCTCCTCTCCCTAGGAGCATCAACGCTTACCCCGAATGGCCACCGGAAAAGGATCCTGACACACAAACACGTACAAGCACACACAGGCAAGTACAAAGCATAATACCACAATAGGGTATCCTCAATCATGTCAGAACACAATCAGCATATTCAATTCACATAACATATGCAACTCAGGCATTCAATACCTAACTCAGGGGTTCGATATAGCCTATGAGATTCATATCTCATTCCGAATTTCATACTCTCACCCTATAATCCAATCGCATGCAATACTCCAAGGGCAGGTAACAAAATCAACAAGAAAATATCAGGGGTCTCTGGAGAAACTGATGAGGTGTAGATCCTACCTCTCTTGTCTCTGAACAAGAAGCTACTCTTTTTCCTTTATTAGATAATTATGAACCACCTATATTATCACCAGGCAAAGACAAAAACAAACTAAGCATGTATATTCAATAATCAATTGAATACTCTATTTCCTTATCAATACCACTCACCAGACCTATTAGAAACTAGTGATCAGATGCTGCAGGTGCCTCCCCCTTGGATGTGTGATGTGATAGCCAGGAACTTAACAAGATTCAACCTGAATTTCCATTCTAATTAACTATGCAAATTTCGTCGCTAAAAGTAGGGCATAGGACAATTTCGACTTTAAGCATAGAGAAGTTTAAAAGAAGGAAATTCATGATCATACATCATGAATAGATGCTAACCAATCATAAGAACACGCGAAACGACAACAGAAATCAACCGAAGACAAAAACTGTAGAAATCTAAAAACCTAGTTTCGTTACTGATTTTCAACTTAACCTTAGATAAGGAAATATTTACGTCCGAACAACAAAACATATATGGTTGGAAAGAGGATGAAAATAGCTTTCCAAAAAGCTATTATTTGTAGGGATCTGACAAATGATGAAAGAGTTATGCTATTTTGAAATTCAAGAAGATTTGGCGAAAACCTAATTTCGCCGCCGATTTTCAACTTATCTTTAGAGAAATAAATACTAACCTCCTGACAAAAAACCAAAGATTTTTGGAAAGAGGATGAAGAGAGCTTTCCAACAAGCTATTATTTGTAGAGATATAACAAACAATGAAAGAGTTATGCTATTTTGAATTTTGAGAAGATTTGGCAGTGCCGCCGAATTTCAACTTAACCTTAGAGAAAGAAATACTAACCTCCTGACAAAAACCCAAAGATGGTTGGAAATAGGATGAAGAGATCTTTCCAACAAGCTATTATTTGCAGGGATCCGATGAATGATGAGAGAGTTATGCTGGTTTAAAGTTTCAGAGAATTTTGGCGGCTATAGGGAGGTATAGGGTTTTAGGCTTATACAAATTTTGTATGTTTTCTATGAATGATTTTTGTGGGGTTGGCTTCCTATTTATAATGAATTAGTATAGAATTATGATTACTACTTTTAATCACTTTATCAAAATAAGATAATTTACCATATAATTAAACTCTTTAATTATCTTCCCCTATTTTTAGGAATTTTAATCTCTAAGTCAATTATCCATCTATAAGGACTTAGATTAAAGGAAATTTAAAATAGAATTAACTACTAAACAATCTTACAAATTTCGGCCATCACACATCCTTTCCTTCAGGAGCAAAATCGTCTTTTCACCTACACTGGCTTCTGAACTTCTAAGACTCAAAATTCGGGGTCTCACAACTTTTGTCAAGAAATTAAAATTATATTAGAAATGCCTCAGAGTTAATTAAATATGAAAAATTAAAATTTTGATATATTTAATTTCTATTGGAAAAACTATAATGAAATAATTCTGTTAATATCTAATTTTAGGAAATTAAATAACATTAGAGAAGAAAGTTATTCTACAGCTTATACAGAACATTAGGGTAATTTTATTCTGGTTCGGGACAACCATGTCATCCATGGTCCCAAGACACAGTCGGTTTAAATAAAATCAGTTAGCGGCCCATGTGGCTGCTGACTCGTTTTAAAACAAAATTAGATGGAAGGGTAAACCTGGGTTTTTACCCTTGCTCAATCTGAAATTCTGATTTTGCTTTTTAGACAGGTTTCTTATTCTTTCTCCCTCCGATTGCGGGTTCGTTCTTCATTGTGAAGAGGTTAGTGGTGCTATTTTCTGCGCAGATGTTTCTAACCCATCTCGAAATAATGCCGAGTTTGTTAATACCAAAACAGATTTAACTTTGTTAAATCCAAAAAAGACAATCAGTTGCGATAGAAATCTAAGGTCCGAAATATATTTTTACATGTGTTTCATGTTATGTAAATTTATTGTGTGTTTAATGCTTTCAATGATTGGTTGGATGAATTTTATTGTTGTATTTTATTTATGAAGGTATATAATGAGTTAGGTATGTTGTTGGGAGTTATGGAGATTGTTAGAAATTATAGACTCTTTCTTGATTTCAGGTATTCGTGAGATCCCAAACAGATAGACAAAATATTAATATGATAACACATGCTTTGTGTCCCATTGACCATGTGTATACGATAATATTGGGTGCAATTGAGTGTGTGTTGCATCCTAAGGGACATGCATCATGATATAAAAGCCTATATGGTAAAGGGGATATCACGTTTGTCCTCTTTACTATAGGTTATCCATCAAATGTGTTGCATGTAATAGAGTACATATTCAACCTTAATTTCACATTACATGCGGTACACACCAAATATGTTGCATGTAATGTTGTACATGTTTAATCTTGGCATCACATTACATGCGGTATACAGGAAATATGTTGCACGTAATGTGTATCATGTTTAATCAACCTTTTATATATTACATGGGGTACACACGAGATGTGATGCTGGTAATGTGTATCATGTTTAAACAATCTTGGCGTCACATTACATGTGGTACAGACCAAATGTGCTGCAAAGAATATATAATATAAATAACATTAATGCACAATACATGAAATATAGACACGATGTTCTGCAAGTATTGTTATTCTAATATTAACATTAACAAGTGTATTTTATGTATATTATTCAAAAATCTTTTGACGTATTTTATAATCTCAGTCATATAATAATCATCCTTGCAAAATAGTTGTTTAGTAAACAATGTTAAATATATTACAAAAATTAACAAATAGTCTAGATCCAATATTCAGTATTAGAGTATACCACCAAACCAAACGATTCAACCATGACAATATCCACATTTGGAGTACACCACCTTAAAATCTTCATACCAAATCTTTTCAAAATCTTTCACTCTCCAAAATCGTATTCTTCACGATTCACTTTGTATATTGTAAACCTAAAAAAATCAAAATAATATAATCAAATATATTAAACCAACAACAAAATATCCTCTTCACAATGAAGAACGAACTCGTAGTCAAAGGGAGAGAATAAGAAATATGTGTCTGAAAAGCAAAATCAATTTTTCATGTTAGGTGGGAAGGGTAAAAAGTCAAGTTTACCTTCCTGTCCAATTTTGTTTTAAAATGAGTAGTAGCCACATAGGCTGCTTACTGATTTTATTTTAAAACAGGCTGTGTCTTGCGACCATGGATGACATGGAGGTTGCGGACCAGCATAGAATCACCCATCAGTCAACAGTCTGTGGCTAATGACTCATTTTAAAATAAAATTGGGCAGTGGGATAAACTCGGCTTTTTACCCTTCCCGCCCAATCTATTTTGGATTTGAATTGATATATGCCTAATATAAACCCGCATTCTCAAGTAAATCTAGAGAAGCACAAATAGTCTATTGGTTGGTAATATCTTCCGATGTTCAAACTAAATCTTCAAACCCTAAATTTCAACTGTCTCTTCCTATGTTCAAATCATATGATATATCTGTAACCAACTTGTAATATCTTAAGTGTGTTAACTTTTTGTTGCTGGTTTAATAGATTTGATTATATTGTCCTAATTGTTTGAGGTTTACAATAAACAAAGTGAATCGTGAAGAATACAATTTTGGAGAGTGAAGGATTTTAAAAAGATTTGGTGTGAGGATTTTAGGGTGGTGTACTTCAAATATGGATATTACCATGTGATTTTTAATATTGAATCTAGTCTTACATTGTTGATTTTTATAATATATTTAGCATTGTTTACTAAGCAACTACTTTGCAAGGATGATTATTATATGACTGAGATTATGAAATGTGTCAAAAGATTTTTGACATGATACACATCACCAACATCACATCTCCTGTGTTATGTAATATTTAGAAGGTTGGTTAAACATAATACATATTACGTGCAACATATCTATTATGTATCGTATATAATGTGATGCTAAAATTAAACATGTACTACATTACATGCAACACATTTGGTGTGTATCTCATGTAATGTGAGATCAAGGTTGAACATGTACTACATTACAGGTATTAGATTTGGTGTGTATTGCTTGTAATATGAGATCAAGATTGAACATGTACTATATTACATGCAGCACATTTGGTGTGTACCGCATGCAATGTGAGATCAATATTGAACATGTCCCCCAAGATACAACACACACTCAATCACACCCAACATTCTCATATTCACATGGTCAATGGGACAGTCCCAAAGGATGTGTTATCATATTAATATTTTGTCTATCTATTTGGGATTTTACAAATACCTGAAATCAAGAAAGACTTCATAATTTCTAACAACCTTCATAACTCCCTAACAAACTATCTAACTCCCAACAACATACCTAACTCATTTACACACATTCATAAATAAAATACAACAATAAGATTCATCCAACCAATCATTAAAAACATTAAGCACACAATAAATTTACATAACATGAAACAGATATGAAAATATATTTCGGACCTTAGATTTCTCCCTAAACTGATTGTCTGTTTTAGATTCAACAAAATTAAATCTATTTTAACATTAACAAAATCAATATTATTTCGAGATGAGTTAGAAATATCTGCACAGAAACAACATCACTAATCTCTTCACAATGAATAATGAATCTCCTGAGAGAGAATAAACCATAGGGAAGAGAGAATAAAAAAACTTGTGTCAAAAAAAACAAAATCTAACGTTTTAGATTGGATGATAAAGATAAAAAACTAGATTTACTAATTTTATTTTAAACGTCAACAATCACATGTAGTGCTGACTAGTTTTATTTTAGAATTTTGTGTCTTGAACCAAGTATGACACGCTAGTCCCGGATATTAGAATTACATGGGACATTAAATACAGATATGCTTGACCATTTTGTGCGGTGGCAACTTGTAATTGGTTCTCTGACGTGCAGAATTATTTTCATTTTTTACCTTTTTTTTTAAAACCATATCAGGGGTAAATTACCTCTTCCAAGGCGTTCTCCGCTTCTGAGTTTCGAAGCATAGAAGAAGAAAGAACTGTTTAGGTTCCCTTTCTGCCACGATTACGTGCCTCCGATCCATCACTATCGCTATCGGCGCCTGGTAAATCTACTCAGTCTTCTTGCCCAATCCTATAAACCCTAAACCAAACGTACCACCCACCAACCCCGATCCCATTTCGGCGTTGCACTGTTTCTTGTTGAGTTTTGGGATCTGTTTATTGCTTGTTTGATTGTGTTTCTTTTTCTCTTCAACGATCTGCTACATTTTAAATCATTTCTCTCATCAAGTGATTTCACTCTTTTGTGAAACCTGTGCGTGTAGATGTAGATTTGGACCAAGGAAGAGCTTTCTGTTAAAAAGCTATTCAAATATGGTAATATAATATTTTTTAATTTTTCTTTTTATTTTTTGGGAGTAAAATATTGACTAGAAGTTCTTTTTGTCCATTTTTCAGTCTGCACTCTTCAATTTCCACTCTTTTCTCACGGTTGTGCTGTTAGGGATTTGTACTTGCACTTTTGTGAAGATGCATTTCCCAGCTATCCTTGAACAGAGAACCGGGTATCCCTCTTTGCTCCTGCTCTTCATTTCTCTGGGTCTTATGGTGGTATCAGATCAGATTCGGAATTTTTTATGAATGTTTTCTTAGCATCAGTTTCGAATGCCGTGAACAGCTTAATTAACATGATATGCTATCTCTTTCACTATGCTCTTAGCAATTTATGTTTGTTAATAAAATTGAATGTTGCAATTGTTACTCCTAGCTATGCAAAGTCCAGTCACTGTAATCTTATTTCTTACCATTTATGTCTGTATCAGAGCAACTGAGAATGTCACAAGTGTTTTGATCAACCTATTTCTGTTTGGTATTTGATTCCCTGTATGAAGGTCACTCAGACTTTGTCTTAGATTAAGCAAAATGACTAGTGTGGCTTATTTTCGACTAGTATTAGATTGCATTAAATGTAGATTTTTCAGCTGGTTCTAGAATGTTGTAGAACCAGTGCCACCACAGACTCTTGACAAGCTATTGGGTTTTTCTTGATCTCAATGGTTGTCCAAGTCCAGAATAATGTTTAACCATATAACATTCACATTGGCAATAAGAGGTTAGAATTATGAATGAAATCAAATTGGCAAAACCCTTCCCACACTAAATGCTACCATAATGCTTGTCTTCTGTCTACCACATAATCATTATCTTGTTGAACCTTCATGTGATAGTTTTGGGAGATCACTCTCTTCAAAACTTTAGATATAGCTTGCTCCATATCTTAAACTTGTTATCGGTGTTCATTGCTGCTTGTACCATATTCGTTTTTTATCCCAATAATGTATGTTGAGGACAATTTAATTCAATAATCCCACTACATGAATAGCAGAAAGTCCCCACCTTTTGCTTTCTGCCATCATTAGATGATATTGTGGCATAGAATTAGGGGAATGAATAGGGAAAGATGGCGAGGTTCTTGTGGTTTCTCCTTTGCCAAAAGGTTACTTTTGGCTTTTCTTTGATTTGGGACATTATACCATGCAAACCACCAGTATTGTCTATCTTTCGGAGAATGGAGTTGGTTTCATCAGGTTTAACAATCTATTGGGAAATGTTGAAATCCTATATCCGTCACATTCAGGAGAAAGAGGGCTCTTAAATTCCATCTGCTATTATCAATCTGGAAAGAAAGAAATATATTCTTTATTTCTTTGTCTCCTTGCACAAGCAAGTGTTTTGTAAGTTTCAGTAAACTAATCATTCCTGAAAGCATTGATTGAGTTAGATTTGAAAACTTTATATCTGGGTAGGCAGAGATGGTCTGATGCTTCCTTCATCCACCTGTTAAGTTGATTTTAACATCATTATTGTCTATTTTAGTTTCTCTCGTAGCCTTGTGGTTGATCTTTTGGAAGTGATTGTACTTTAAGGACTAATTGTTGTGATCACCTTTTTGACAGATTCCGTGGTTTCTTTTGGAAGGCAGCTAGAATAGGTAGGCTTTCTGGTCCAGATGCTTTATGTCTTCAGTGGGATATCCCATAGTGCTGCCATATGTACCTATTTTTTTTTGTTTTATCCATTTCCTTTTTCTTTTGTTCCTTCCATTTAGTCTATACTGGCTCCACAAATTGTCAAGATTAGATAGAATATCATTTAATTGAATAATTTTTTTTTCTACTTCATATACATAAATCACCACTGCAAATTTTATAATCGTCCAATGGGTCATTTTTCATACTTCAATGGATCTTGGACTGAAAAAGATGCTGATTACCTTTAATCAAATTAAGAAAGTCAAGACAAAAATGAAGATGATATTACCTTTTTATATTTTCAGTAAGGGGTCTTCAGCTTACGTGGTTATTAATTCAAATAACACATATGTTGTAGCTTGGCAGTGTAGTACACAAGATGATTCATGGCTTGATTTCCTTTTAATTAGTTGGTTATGGCATTCTAGATCTTGAATATTTTGATTGTTGGTGGCAGTCCACTTGGTGTTGGTTGAAGTACCTGGGAAGATTAGTGGGGCATGAATCACAATAATAAATCATGATAAACCAGAGCCATTTTTGGCAGCTTTACAAAAAGGAATCGTTTAGAGCAACAGGCTCAGGTGTAAAATATTTTAACAATGACTTTGGCATTCAGATTTGTTCTGCTGACAGTCCATAAGCAAATTTTATAGGGGGTGAAGAAAAAGTATTGTACCAATTTTAGGTAAGATGACTATGAAATCTAATCTTGATTGTTATGCTTGAGTTTAAGTCTTAATTTGAATGAAGTTATGGATCAGGCTTTCGCTTTGGAAATTTTTAGTTTTTGCTTTTCATCATTGCCCATCATGATCAAAGAAGCTAGTCCTAGCTGAAAAATTCCTGAACTTTTTATAGTTGAGTTGCTTCATGGGAACTCTCTTATACACACACAGTTGTGATCCCGTTATCTCAGAATACCATTAGCCTATTAATTTAACCTTTTTTTTGTGGAATATAACGTTGGAATTTGTGATTTCATGATTTATGACTCTCAAACTACTTTCACTTGCATCAGTTGAAATCTCTGGCTTGACATTTTCCTGTGGTTGGATGTTATTAGGTGAACGGTTAAGCCCCTGGGTGGCAGTAGGATGCTTCACGATGGGTGTGTCGATAATCTTTTTCTAAACGGCAAACAGGCTGTCCCTGTATTTGGAAGTAAGCTCCATTTTGTCTCTTGTGGGATGAATATGTCTCCCGTCAAAATTTGGAAGTGGGATGATTTTTGTGATGATAGTGTATAAACGATTGTCTTATGGTCATTTTAAGATCTGTTTTGAGGGCATTCTTTGTTAGATTTATTTACGATACGGTCTGTTGTATAACTAATTGATCACTTGATTCGAAAGGTTTGCTGAAGGCCTGTTGTATAACAAATTGTCAGGTTTAAAATTTGAAAGTACGAGAGATGTTGAATGTTTTTAGAATCTCTTTGTTGATGTGAAAGAACTCACTTGACTGTGTCTTTTGAGTTCAATCATTACATTTTATTTTATTTTTCATGACTTTAGACAAATAATTGTATGAAAACACGGATTGCTGTTACAATCATTCAGTTGATTCATTTTATTCATGACTTGATAAAGGGCTTAGCAAGAAGGGATTGGACTCACTGTAGGTGGAACCTATGCAAAAAAAATATGGTTTTATCCCGTGTGACTTGAGTGCCTTGGGTCAAACCGGAGGAGATGACCGACGCTGGGTTCAATCGACGAAACCACGTCATGTCGCACGAACGGTCAAAATGTTTATTCTTAAACGATATCGTTTTTGAAAGAACAACATCAATGTCGCACGAATATAAATTTTACTATATCATTAATATAATTAAATAATTATAACTTTTAATAATAAAAATATTAGTTATTAATTAAAATTAATTAAAAACTCAATAAAAATTATATTTCTCAGAAAAATATTCATTGTTTATAAATATACAATTTATTAAAAATAAAATATTTTATTATTTTTAAAAAATTATAATATTTATAAATAATTTTCTGTGAATTTTCAGAAAAAATTATCAATCAATATAGACCACCAATGGACCTAATTAAGCTCTTATAATACCAAAATCACTTATAAAATTCATCTTATTATTTTAAGATAATAATAAAATTTTAATAATTATAATAAAATCTTTTAATTATAATTATCCGTTAATAATGACACATAGAATCATTTATGTCCCCTCGAGGGCAAAAGAGATAGAATTAAAGAGTAAATAGGTAAAATAACTCATAAAATAAAATAACACCACAAGCTACCGTATGAATTTTAATACATGAATAGTATTAAATAAACATAAGAAAGGAGATTTGGATTTAACTCTCGAGGAACAAAAGGTAGGGACAAACGATAATTTCTTCACTCAACAACAAAATAGTAACTTGTCAACTATTAGGAAAGTTTGGGTTTACATCAGCAAACCATAATACCAAACACAAGGTTAGAGACAAATAAAATGTTGATTATTTGGCTAAATTGGATGTTAGGCTTCTTGATACGCTACACTTTCATGATACCGTGGCATTATCGAATATAATGCATTCCATTTTCTGATAAAACGAGAATGATATTTTAAAAATCATTTATATTCTATTTCTAATTTTCCTCCAAATAACTAATATTGTATAAATACAGAAAAGAATTTGATCTACATCTAGACCGACCACATTAAATTATTGGATTATTGGATTATTAGAAGCCTAAGTCCAAAATAGAGTGATGAGTAAGATCCAACCCAACCTTAACTTAACCTAACCCAACCTTCATTTGCGAGTTTTTCTTTCTTCTGGTTAGTTTTCTCACACGCTAGACTACTCATAACACCAGGTATATATACATACTCGCAGCTCTCACACCCAATGCCTTTCGCTTTATTTTAAAACCTGGAAAAAAAAAAGAAAAAGGAAAAGGAACAGAAGAGAATGGCGTTCAGGCTCAGTTCTAGAGACCTTACCGGGTTCAAGGTCTTGTTCGTTCTCGCGATCATGTACGGCCTCATGTCGCTTTTGGTTTATTATGTCGTTCACATGAAGATCGTTTCGCCGCTTGGGATAGACGCCCCCCTCGATCGCTTCTCCGAGGCTAGAGCTATTGAACACCTTCGCGTTTTGGTTAAAGAAGGCCGTCAAGTAAGTTATGATTGTTTGCTTGTGACTTTCGCTCAACGCCGTAATTTTTTTTTGTCTTGCTTCAAATCTCTTTTCGTTTTCTAAATGGAATTCTAAAACTTTAGTATCTCCGTAATTGTCTATTGCGTTGGCTCAAATAAAGTCTGCGTTATTAGTTCTTGCTCTACTGTTGGCAGGAAGGGCGTCCTGGACTGAGAGAAGCCGCTATATATATTAAAACGCAGTTGGAATTGTTGAAGGAGAGGGCGGGATTGGATTTCAGGTTGACAGAAAATTTAGTATATCATGGATTAAAGCGTGTACTTCTTTTAATTAATGTTGAAGTTTAGATTGCGTTTCACTAGGATAAATGTTTTATGAAGAATACTCAAATTGTTCTTTCGTCCTTTTTTTTTCTTGCAGAATTGAGATTGAAGAGACTGTGGTTAACGGTTCATTCAATATGATATTCTTAGGCCATAGCATATCCCTTGGGTACAGAAATCACACAAATATAATCGCAAGGTATGTCCTGTTTGAAATGCCATTCCCTTCTAATATTTTTTATTTGTTGCCTTGGTTTTTGAACTATTCTATCAAGCATCTTTGAACAGAATAATCAGTTTAATCAAGAAGGAATCCATTTTAATGTTAATTGCCTATTTAATTATCAACGGGTGCATCCCATCCAAGCATAAGAATGGAATCTCTTGTTCAGAGTAGACTTATATTCAGAAAAAAAACATAGTTGGTGATTTTACTGGAAATGTGTTAGAGAAAAGGAAATGGTTGGTGGCACATCTGTTGAGAATAAGCAGTTAGTCTGTTAGTTAGGATACAGCAGGAGCATATAGAATAATAACTGCTGTATAAGATTATCTCTGGGGCATTACTAGTTGTTTTTGACTATTAGCTTTGGAAAAGATTTTTTACATTATTCTAGGGATTTTACTCAAAGTCTCATTTTCTTCTACATCTGATCCCAACTCAATCAAATTGGTGTAGTGATGATAGAGTTGGGATTAGATGTAGAAGCAAATGAGACTTTATTGAATAAAATCCCAAGAAGGATGTAAACAATATACTACCTAGCTAATAGCTGAAAATAAATAGTAATGACCAAATGATAATCTTCTACAACAGTTATTATTCTATCTATCACTCCTGTTTTATCCTAACTAACTAACTGACTAACTGTTTACTATCAACAGATGGTGCTCCCACCCATTTCCTTTTCCCTAACAAAATGAACTGAATTCCCAGTACTATGGGAACTAGGCTTTTTTAATTTTTATGACATTTTAACTTATTGACTCTTAGTGTCAGAGATAGGGAGTCAAATTGCTATACGTGGATAGTATGCTTTCTCTTTCCTTGAGGGGAAATAAATTATTTAGATGCATACTTCAATCCAACAAATAGGAGATGAGGAAGCTGTCTCATGCCTTATTTGGATGCATGTGCCACTGATTTGACAATGTGTTTTATCCTTACCTTTTCAGCAAATTCTGTTGTTAGTTAATTTGTTTAAATTGATAGGATATCCTCATCAGATGCACAAGAAACAGATCCATCTGTTATGATTAACGGTCACTTTGACAGTCCACTGGGTTCACCAGGAGCTGGCGATTGTGGTTCATGTGTTGGTAAGAGCTTTTTCTTAATCATACTTCATCCATACTAAGTCTTGCATGTCATAACAACTTGACTATTATTTTTATGGTTGGCTAATTTTATGCTTATCCATTTTAGCATATATTTATGTGTTTTCCCTTTGCAGCATCAATGCTGGAATTAGCAAGAGTTACTATAGATTCCGGCTGGACTCCCCCTCGTCCCATCATATTTCTTTTTAATGGTGCAGAAGAACTTTTTATGGTGGTAAGGAATCATTGTGTCAATCTGAAAGTGATATATAATCTTCTATAAATATAATTTGCAGGAATATGGTTGAGCTAATTAAAATCCTGCAACATGTGTGTTCTTCAATGCTATTTTTCAGATTTCATAGTCTAAATTTTACTATAACCTATGTTTGAGCTAACATGGGTTATTTTCTTATAATGTTTCAGGGTGCACATGGCTTCATGACGACACATAGATGGCGTGATTCAATTGGAGCTTCTATAAATGTGGAAGCATCTGGGACTGGAGGTCTTGGTAGGATATGATCTTTTTCTGCCATTGCTCTCTACATTTCTGTTTAAAATTTGCATTGCCTCATGATTCAGAAAAAGTGGAACCCGTTCAGCCCAGGAAACTAAATGTAGTTACAACAAACATGATATTATCTTATGCAGAATGATTCATAGATGTGGCTTTGTTGTTCATGCTGGATTCATGACATCACTCTATTGCACGCTAACTGGTTATTGGCTCACAAGAACCAGTTACAACTTTCTTCTTTGTTGATATGCTTTTATTAATTATACTAAGTGGCAATATGGTGAAATGCTCTGTTTTGATTTTTTTTTTCCCTTCAATTGTCATGTTACCAGATTTAGTCTGCCAATCTGGACCTGGTGCTTGGCCTTCTCTAGTCTATTCTCAGTCTGCACCGTATCCCATGGCAAATAGTGCTGCTCAGGTTTTCTCCCTTGTTTTTTGAAAGTCAACTTCACATTGCTGTGGCTACAATTCTTTTATCTATCAAAAAGGAAGAAAATTTGATATTTTATTATGTGAAAATAAAGAAGATTGTCTTCTTTTCTCATTGGTTTACTTTTTTTTTCTTATGTCTAATGTATTTTGCGATGTCTCCCCTTCTAAAATTCACTAGTGCTCATTTTTTCTCTTCACCATTCTTTTTTCATCACTTTGTTTATACTCCTCTCCTATACGTTCTACTTTGTATCTGAATGATTGCTTATCTGCATGCAGGACGTGTTTCCTGTTATTCCAGGTGATACAGATTACAGAATTTTTTCCCAAGATTATGGAAACATTCCCAGCCTGGATATAATCTTTCTTCTTGGTGGTTATTACTACCATACTTCCTATGACACTTTGGACAAACTACTGTATGCATTACATCTGCTATTTTGGTACATATACAAGTCATTAGAGTTTTTCTTTGGCAAATCATAATGTAAGCTGCTTCTCTGATACATTCAATTGCCATTAGACCAGACCTGGAAGCATTCAAGCACGTGGTGAAAATTTGTATAGCATACTTAAAGCATTCACAACTTCGTCCAAGTTACGAAATAAGCAGGAGAGAGAATTTATTGAAGCTACTTCTAATAACTATGATGATGGACGTGCCATTTTCTTTGATTACTTGTCATGGTTCATGGTAGGCCAGTCAATTTATTGTAATCTGCTCTATATATTGTATCTTATATTGTAACTAATTTCACATTTTAATTGCTTATCTCATGTTGTTGAATCATTTCATTTTTCTCTTTGATTCTTTCAGGTATTTTATTCAAGAAGAGCAGCGATGATACTTCATAGTATACCTATTGGCATTTTTCTTGCCTTGCCATTCTTGTTGCCTCTTCTGAATTCTGGGTCTCGATCTTGGTTTACCATCTCATGTGATTTTGTAAAAGGTGGAGCCCTTACTGCGTAGTTTTGATCCATTTTTCTCCTTATATTTTCTTTTTTTAATTGGGACACAATATATGATAAGAGTCCCACATTTGTTACAAAGTGTAGCCAATGTGGGGACATTTACCCTGGGGAATCCTGCCCGTACTAGCTAGCTTTTGGGGGTGAGTTCTACCCAAGGGTTGTGACACTATACCCCCAGTCCTTCCTTCCCCTCTCTCTTTTGGGCTCAAAGCTTTATGAGGGTGTTAATACATATAAGTAATATATGTGGTAGATTCCCTATAACATTCTGAAAATGGCATTGATCTTCCAGGAATGCTGTTCCATGCCGCTGGGTTGGTACTGGCAATTATTTTCCCAGTTATCTTTTCCATCTCAAGGTTGTTGTTATCTAGCTATGCAATGAGCTGGTGCGCCACTTCTCTCCTTTTGTGGTTTTGTCTTAAATTTTTCATGTGATTGTTAATGTAGGTTTTCCAAATATTTTCTTTATTCAGATCAATATATTTCCTTTAAGCAGATAAGAGCTTCACTTTGTGAAACACTTTTCTGGTTTCGTTAGGCATATCATGATTGTTAGGTAAATTCCTTTTAGTGAACTGAGAGCGACAGATGATACCAACTAGTGATATCCAAAACATTTATAAATCTGATACAAATTTTGCAACACTACTGGTTTCTGTAGGCATATCATGGTTGGTAGGTAAATTCCTTTTAGTGAACTGAGAGCAACAGATGATACCTACTAGCGATATCCAAAATATTTATAAATCTGATACAAATTTTGCAGGATATTTTATAAAAGGTTTAGTTACTGAAAACACCAGTAATCACCTGTACTATTGTTCCATCTCAAAAGTCTAAAAACACATTATTTTCAGAACAGCGAAGTTTGGAGAGTTCTTACAACAAAAATTTGAACCTTTAGATTTTCAGCTTTGAAAGGTTTAAACTTGCTGAAAACAAACATTTTTTTTTTCAAAACATTGGAATTTGTAAAGTTCTGATGACAGAAGTTGAACCTTTAGATTCTATTGTTATGCCTTTTGAATACTGTTTTTGGGAACATACGATGTTCAAATGCAGGTTTGCCCATCCATACTTGGCTTTCATGATGTTCATACCTTGCTCACTTCTTGGGTTATTAATTCCAAGAGCTGTCTGGAGTCATTTTCCCCTCTCTCAAGATTTGGCAACCCTCAAGAAATCAAAAGAGGTATTACTAAATGTTCAGTCTCAGCCTATGAGCTTTTAGCTTAGGGGTATTCCGGAAAAGCTTAATAGGCCTGGCAAGGTTCATGTCTTTGTTCTCACCTTGGACATTTTGTCTATATTAAAAAAAAAGAAGTGAAAAAATCAGTTCTTAGTCATTGAGGGTGATTGCTTACCATTTATGTTCTCCTTTTTTTTCATATAGCACATAAATGTATATCCCTGTACAGTAGGGATATTTGTATCTCAATGCATTCTTGGATATTACTCTGAATAATTTCAAGTAAATAATCGAATTAATTGATGTTCTCTTTAAATGAATCTACAAGATGTATGTGTTTTTTCTTTTTAACCAAGTAGATTAGGATCATAGAAAAGGTTGCTTGCAATGCTAGACAGAATAGGCTGTATGCCGACTCATCAAATGTGAAGAGAGCAATCAATTGGTGAAAGCATTATTATTTCTAAATGGGGTAGGTTATTTTTTGTGTATGATGAATATGAGCGACCATATAATATGCAGAATACTTTTGATAGGCATTATCTGAGGAGGCAAGATTTTGGGGAGCGTTTGGGTTTTATGCTTGCTTTACTTTGGTATGTATTCATATACTAATTCTAATGTAGAAGAAAATTTATTTGCCTCCATTTCATAGTTTTTAAAATTTTTTGGGGGCTAACCATAGTAAATGCAGGCTTATCTTTTAGCTGGGCTGAGTGGAGGGTTTTTGACCTTCTCTGTGTCAGCTTCAATGCTTGCTTCATGGATCATTTTCAGCTTCTCAGTCAACCTCTATGGCCATCAATCACTGAGGTACTGTTTTGAATAATTTCTTTGTGATCAAATTTTGATTTTTTTTCCTACTCGATTGTGCATATGGAAGTCATTGATGTTGACTGAAATATGATGGAAATTACCAAATTCACATTTTACTGGTAAGGATGTCTATGAATTATTTTGTTACTCTGGCCTAGGTCGGTTAATTGATGGAGAAGATTTCTTTTCTGTTCTTAAAATAGAATTACCTTGTTGGTTTGACATCAAAAGTTTTTTGGTTGAACTTGATGGTTCTGATGTATGACAACTCGGATTTCAGGAACTGTCTTTTGTGGAAGAAGTTAATGATATGTATAGCTGCTTGTAGAATACTGCATACATTGAGGTCCTGTTGGTCAATGATGAATTATGCTCCAATTGTTAATTGCAGTCCTGTTCACGTTCTCACTAAGAGGACGTCTTACACATTTGCTATAGCACAATCATCACTGGGTGATGGATAGAGCATAGTGTGCATTGCATGTGATAGCTGAGTTGCTGTTTTTGGATTTTTTTTCTTCTTTCCCTGTAAGCTTCTATTGAGGTTTACTTTTGTATTTTTTCTTGTTCTTTTCATTTGTTTTAACCCTTCTTCTTTACGCATAAACTTCAATGCATTTGACATTTTGTTATCATATTACTTCTTTGTCTTCTGGGTACTTTAAAGAGATGGTAAACTTTAGAACATGTTGGTCTGATAAAGCTGTTTCTTCCAGGTCAACTATGTTTTATGTAATACCTCTAATTCCTTGTCTCACATACTCAGCATACTTTGGTGGATTACTTGTCCAATTTCTAATCGAGAAGATGGGCATGATGGGTGCTATCCCACCACCATATGGTTAGTTTCCTAACTTGTGTATTTTTTATCTTACTGTTGCTTCAAAATTAGTCCTTTGTTTTAAGTCATCTTCATTTGCTTTTTCTGATATAGTGATAAAAATTTGCTAGTTTACTGAGTGTTAGGCTTCTTTTTCCATCTGATTTTTAACTGAAAAATAAAAAATAATTTCTATTGTTTACTTTAATAGCATGTGCAAGTAAATTCATATGGTTTGACCATGTCCTTGACAATGTGATGGGTGTCTGAAAATTCTCGGAGCATATTCCTTTTTTTTGCATTTTCTTGTATAGAAATTTATGCATTCTTAGGTTGAAGACTATCTAACACACATTTAATTAAATACCGGTAGGTGTTATGAAGAAAACAATAGAGATACAAGCTTGGTGACATTATTGTCCAAAATTTGTGTAATTGAGACTCCTGAAATGTTGTATTATCATTTTAATTTTGCCTATACGTTATCTTGTTGCAGGGTATTTTGTTACAGATGTTGTAGTGGCAGCAATAGTTGGAGTTGTAACCGGTTGGTGTGTTGGCCCTGTGATACCTGTCTGTGGTAATTGGTTAGCTAGGTCCTCCATCTTGCAATTTTTATTGCATTTTAGCGTGCTTGCCATGGCTCTCTCGTCTCAGTTCTTTCCATACAGCAATAGTGCACCAAAGAGGGTGATTTTTCAACATACATACGTTACTGCAGGTGCATGATTAAGAGCCATTTGAAACTCTTGGAAGACTTCTCTGTGTTCATCGTTGGTTCCGCTGATTAATGTGCTCTGTTCTGTTTATTGATGTACAGATGCCAACAACATTGTGGATTCTACTTATGACTTTGCTGTAGTGGATTCCAATCCTTTACTGTTTCTTTTCAAATTTGCACCTGAAGCAGCGCAGGAATTGCATGTTGGTTCCGAATGGTCTTATGAGACTGCTAATATCTCTCATCATGAGGATTGGTTGGTATGAAACTTTTACCTTTGTCCAAGAAAATAATTTAATAGGGCATGATATTCTGTAAAATCTGCTTTAGCAAATGTGTGTGTTATGCTACCTATTCTGCGTCCATAGGACCTAAAGTCAGATATGTTAGCTGAAATTTACTTCTCATACTGTGGTATCTTTGGTGACCAAATGATATGATATTTGAAATTCATTGAAGCTGAAATAAAATTTTGCATTGTCTAAAACTTTTGGGTGTATTTCTTATGCAGGCACTTTTTCCAGTATCGCTTTTGTTCTCCCGAAGCCTAAAATTTAGTGCAAGCAGTCATGAAATTGTGAAGCAATATAAGTATTTTCCCCATTTGTCTGATCACAAGCCACAAATAGTATCTGGCGATGGATCTCGGAGAGTCTTCTTGGAACTATCTTTGGGGTAAGTTAAATGAATTGCTGACATTGTGTTACAGTAGGTCTCTCTGACGTTATTTCGGTACATGCCTATTGTTTTCATTTTAGGGATTTAAAGGAGGTTTGGGTTGCTGTGCTTAATATTACGGGGCCTTTAACAAGTTGGTCATTCGCGGACAAAGAACTTCCAGGTATCATGACTTTTTGACCCATATCGATTTGAGAATGCAAGAATTTATTCCATTGTGTAATTAATTGCTATGGAAATCTGTGCAGCTCCGGAAGTTGTGGATGGGGGTCCGCCCTCATACATATTGAGACTAAGTGGTGCAAGCCATGAAAGTTGGATGTTCTGGTTGGAGGTAAGCTTTATCTGAGGAGGGTTAACAGATTAAAATTTATATGAATCTAATATGTTGGAAATGCAGGCTGGTGGTTATGGTGATCTAAGGGTGGAGGTGGCCGTAATAGACCAAGTTTTGGTTAACGAAGCTAAGAAGTTGAAGGGCCTTTTTCCAGACTGGGTGGATCTCACTGCATATTCTAGCTTCATGTCCAGCTATGTTTTCTAGCATATGGTGGATTGAGAATAAACTTAGGGTTCATAGAAAGCAAATAAAAGAGCAATAGCTTATTTTCAATTGCTACTGTGAATAATTTATAAAAATTCTCCAGTAATAATTTATTTCTGTTTTTGCCTTTTTTAATGAAATTAGTTAAAAAATATAAACCGATTACAATGTTAATTGGATCAAGAATTCTAGAATAGAAAATATTTAGTTTCCAATTGATGATGATTAGCATATCATTCCCTTTCTTATTCCTTTTCTTGCTCTTGCGAGATATTTGGTATAATAACCAAAAGGCGTAATTTAGAAAACTGCGGACGGAGGATAGGAGTGCAATTTTATTTAGAATAGCAGTACTAATATTGGCTAAAGCAATTTTAGCGTCACGAAAAGCGATAAAATCAAATTTATTGCAGGGTTTTTTTTTTACATTACGCAATTGCGGGGATTTGCTTCAAGTTTTACGCTTCGCAATTGCCGGGACTCTCCATCCCCAGGGCATCATCATTATATAACAAAGGTAAGACTTTTTAATCAGTTTAATCAAGTTTATATATATAAATATAAATGTAACCGTAATCCGTAATCCGTAATCCGTAATCCGTAATCCTAAAGATGTAGTTGAGTGGTAAGGTTTATCCCTCATTAATTAAACAGTCGAAGGATTCAGATGGGATTAGTGATTGTGATTCTGAAACGTATATCCTGCAGGGATCTTATTCCACCGCCCAGATGGGTTCCAGACGCCGTCCATTGCATACCTGTGGAGTTTCTTTCACGGAAATGGTTCACACAGCATATATAAGAGCACAACGGTTTCATGATGGACCCTTTTGTTCAATAACAGAGAAAATTGCAAGCATAGGCCTTCTTACCTCTCTTGTTCATTTTATTGTGCAATATCATTCTCACTTGTTAACAATCCTTTCCTTGTTGGATGCCCAAATATTAGCCCTTGAAAACTCCGTCGAGGCCATTTTCCCTCCTTCAAAACATTTGTTCGACATGGTTGATAAGCTTGTTCAAATTGCAGAAGCCTTGCCGGCCAAAGTGGATAGGGCATCGGCATGTGCTATCTCCTGGATAAACTTCTGGCTTTCCATTTTGGGTTACCAGAGGTTGGAAAACAGTATGGAAAAGGACATTGTTATTGTTGATATAAGCTGCGACGATAGTGTACTTGGTGAAACAGCAGTTGCTCCAGATGTTATTCGTCAAGCCCAGGAAGATGGTAATGGCCAAAACCTATTGGGAGGTGGCACAAGTGAAGGGACGTGTAAGGATGCCCGGAATAAAGCCAAGAAAGTCACGTATAAAGATGTGCTAGAGAATGGGAGGAAAGAAGAGAAACGTTATGGATTAGGAGATGAAGAATGTTATACAAAGAATTGGAGAAACTCGGATGCTATTATCAAGGAAGAAAATGACAGTATAGAATGGCCCCAAGATGGTTGTACATATAAAGACGCTGCTATAAAGGGGAGGAAAAAAGATACAGAAAAGGTGGAAGCATGGGAGGAAAGAACAAAGGAGAGTCGACAAAATGAAGGTCGTGGAAAAGCTCAGAGAGGTGATGTTAGAATAGTAGAGAAAGGGAATAAACGAGGAAAGAAGAGAGGCCAAGGGCGAGGAGATGTAAAAAGGGAAGGGGAAATGCAAGAACAAGTATGCCAGGATGATGCAATATTAGCATTATTCGAGTCTGCATGGCTTATGAAAGCAGGAGATGGAGTGAAGGAGAGACTCATGTCACGTTGTGCTTCTTATCAGTGGTGAAGGAAGAGATTTACAAATACAAGATATCTGTGGAGTCCTACTCCATCAATTTATAATGTATTATAAAAAGATAGGATGTTGTACTATCCTTTTGTGTCATGAAATTAGCTGCCAGGGTCTATTTTCAGTCTTAAATATGCATCGTTCTTTGGTGCAGTGAAGTAGTAATGTATTTATGAGCCATGAGACTTTTATTTCTCTGTGACTTTGTAGTGAATTGTAGTTGGATCAACGGGAAGAGTGGAATTTCTGTGATTGCTCAACTTATTTTGAAAATTTATTTCATTTCACGTTTAATCATATTCTGAAACTGTATGCATGCAGTTATCATTACTTAGATTGATTAATTTGTTTCCAGAGCATATTGTTATGCGCCGTGGAATATAGCCATTGGGCCTGTCCAAAATATATCAGGTCTACTTACATATATATAAATAAAAGACATGTCAAACTATCCTGAACAATATTTATCACATATTACAGGACGATAGGGATGAGATTCGAGATAGAAAAATGTTGTATCTTGTCTAAATAAGGATAAGCTAAGGACAAAGATAAGACAACGTTAGATCTTATCCAATAGTAGTAATAGCTTTATCCGTTAGTGTGAGATCCCGTCTTTCGAAGTGTCCAGTTACAGGGTGTATAGTTAGATCCGTTAGGGCTATTTGTTTGATTTTGTGAAATTCTTGATTGAGAATTAGACCTTGTAAGAACCAAGAAAAGTGTGATAAAGACATTCAATTAGAAAATGGATAGATTCATTGATGGATTTCTATTAAATCTAAAGGTGTAATTTATGAGGTTATGATCTACATTAAGGTAAGGCTAATTTATTGGATAAATAGAACCACGAAATTGGTGGTATTACCTTACTGTGTCAGTTGGAAACAAAGGCAATAACAAAATATGCAATAAAAGCATAGTGGTTATTATCTTAAGTCATCAACTTGTATACCAATGTGTTTTTTTTTTGTATACTGATGTGTTATCATGAGATATGGGATTATGATATCTTGATCATTGTATATACTCTTTATTTAAAAGAATTGATTATTGATTCTTTATGTTGAAGTGACTTGAGATGAGTCTCAAAAAAGAACATTATGATTTATTGATGGAGTAGAAGATCATATGTGATCTTGATGACTTAGTACTCGGTTACGAGTATTGAAACTAGCATGTGCTTATAGGAAACTCTATATTATTTGATAATAAGGGAATTTGGTTGATATCGAGGATAAAAGGAATGTAGTAAGAAACAACATCTTAGTGTGTGATTAATGTGAATGTAACATTTATGATGCCATTCTGAAATGTATGGGTTATAAGGGATTGATCTAGTATGTGACAATAAAAAGCAGAGATATGAGTGGAGTTGCGTAGCGAAAGCATGGTAGTGTTAAGTTGAAAAGAAACTAAGATGGATTCCTTTTATGATGCAATGATGAAGATATACCAAGGTGCGATTATTTTGAGTGTGGCTTGAAGCTAATGACTTTATGAACTTAATGCTAATTGGTGATATGACAATGCTGGTCGATGATTATATTGATGGGAAGAACCCACAATAAGTTCTTAAATAAACCGAGGGTGAAATTATCACCCAAATACAACTAGTGAATGTATGGCTTTAAGGATATAGCCTCGCATGTATGAAAGTTAGTATGGTTTCATATTTATGTTATCAGATAAAATGGAATGGTTAATATAGAGGATGAAGAGAATGCGATAGGATATCATGTTCTAAGCTATGAATAAATAATGCAAAGTTATATGCAAGGGTAATGTTAATTAGTATAGGGACTAAAGAGAATGCAATTGGACACTGCGACTCTGATTGTGATGTTGTGAAATTTTTACTACAAGAGTAACCTCGAAGTAAGTAATTTTCGAGAACAAACTTGTTGTAAGGTAGGAAAGAAGTGAGAATCCCGAATTTTTGAGTTGCTTGGGTCGGAAGCCCAATCAAGGATTGTGTAGGTTAGTGGGATTTAGCCCCTATTTTTGAATTGGTGTTGAATTTTAATCGGGTTTTGGACGTTTTGAAGTGAAATGAAATTTTTGATGAATTATTGTATTTATTGAAAATTAAGGATATTTATGAAATTAATATTTTGAAAATAAAAAAATGAGATATATTAATTATTTTGGTGTTTTAGGACCTTGGATAGGTCCATTGAGGGTTTAAAAGCAATAATAAATTTTTCAAGAATTTTCGGAAATATAATCGAATTTATCGTAATTTTCTGAGATTTTTGATTGAGGTATTTAATTTTTAGTAAATTATATATTCATCAGAAGAATAAATTTATGATACTAATGGATGGTACTGTTCACAAAAACCACAAGATTTATCCATGTATTTTTCAAAAATAATTTATATGAATTTTTGATGAATTTTTTAATTTAGAAAATAATTAAATATTATTATTATTATTTATATTATATTAATGTAATATATAAGTCAAAAAAATGGCCCACATTGTTGTTTTGACCGAAATGGTCAAAACGATAGGGAGCTCTGTCGTTTTGATGCTCAGGAGAAGTATCCTTGAGCTACATTGTTTTGAAATGAAACGACCACGTTTTGCAAGGAAGCAAAACAATGTTGTTTTGCCCTTCCCCGACAATTGTGCTAGACCCAGAACATTCCAACCGCTTTGACCCATTTATTTCCTTCCCAGGTCGAGCTTCTCCCATTCACATTTGTAGAGCTCATTAAGCTCAATAATTTCCCTGGAAACTTCTCGCCGCTTGAGACCCGATATTAACCGAAATCGGGTGGTTAGAGTTTTCATCTTCTTTATATAGAGCATTCGAGCTCTGAAACCAGTTCTCCAAGCTTTAATTTTTCCTTGCGAGTTTCTTCCTACAAAAATTATAAGATTTCGTGCTGTGAATGAAGTGGTTGAGGCCGATTTTCATGGTTTGAAATCGGTCCTTTCTCCTTTGATTTTACTAGATTCCAGCGGTAACCTCTTGATCTCTTTACATCTTTGTGTTTCTTGTTACTAGATCTTTATTTTGATTGATAGTATGCTGAGTTTAGTGTAGTATATTGAAGGATGCCATAGCTGGAACGTATAAGTTGCAGGATTGTCTGGACATTGAAGACGACCTCAGATGATATGTCGTCCAAGACGTCTTCGAGTGACGGGTCGTCTAGATGCTAGAATAGATGACGTGTCGTCTGTAGGTGTAGGCAGGGTCGACCTCGAGCCTTAGGCTCGGGTGAAATGCCACGTCCTGAAGCGGGTGCGTGTCACGATCCTATAGCTTCGTTCTTTGGTCTAAGCATCTAGTTCTGCCAGCTGTCGTTCACTGATTGGTGAGAATTAAATAAATCCCAAAAAATAGAAAAATGGCCGTAAAGTGATAAAATTTGGGAAAAATAGAATTATGATAAATACTAGAAACAATAAGGAATCTAATAGTACCAATATTGCAAGAATCAGATATGATTTGATGGGTCAAATAATTTGATCAAGATCCAAAATAACATGAGAAAATAGGAAAAAAATGTTCAGATCGGTTTCAGATTGATTCTCTGGTAGAAACACATCGTATTAAGGTTATAAATGCGTAATATTATGTGTATTTATGTATTGAGTATGTGATATTAATGGTTTGTCTATGAATGCATATGTAGGTGGATACCTACAAGTGATAAGCCTTGAGGAATCAGTCCAGTTTGTATGGAAGAATCAAGTGTGGGATCTTCGAACTTTGAAAAACCCGGTGAGTGAATGGACCCTTTTAATATATTGTTTGTTGGCATAAATGAATAAGAGTGAGTATGGTTAATTAGAAAAATAATGAATCAATGAACTAAATCATTCTCATGTGCTATGAACTAAATGTGTGTTGCCTCATGCTCGAATTGTTGAGATATTGTAACGACCCCAACTCTTAACTATTAATAATTGCTCCCATTAAGGTCATTACCGCCGTGAAACCCAAATAAGCCTAAATGATACCTAGGACTTATTTGAATCTCACCAGGCTAATCATAAATTTCTGATTTTAAGCTTGTTAATCTTATTGCTTATCAAAAACTGGAGCATGATATTGGACACATGTTCTGGTATCATACGGAGTAAATAAAAACATCAGCGGAAGTCTTAAATTAATTCATTGGGTTCATAACACACAAGTCCCATAGGGATCTAAGAAATTCTTCACAAGTTTCGGAAATAGCAAGCAATGAAGAGTGCTTAAAATAAACCAGAAAGTTGCCCAATCATTCATGTTATATGCGCAAGTAACAAGTATGCAAAAGTAATGCGATATCGCCCCGCTGTGCAGCCTTGATCTCACACACTGGTACCACGAACAGTGGATGTACCTAAGCCTGAAAAATGGTAAAAACAATGGTATGAGATTACAAGAATCTCAGTAGGGTCACAACATCATAAGATCTATAGAATCCCTAAACACAAATCTCCCAATTCACATAAGATCAATCCTAAACAATTAAAAGGGGATCACGTAATTCACAAATTTATGGCTGAGGGAGGACTACACTTCCGAAAGTTCAGAAGTACACAAGCAGGTAACACACATCAAATTGCTCTCAATGAAGAAGAAAAGCCATCCCCTTCCACCTGTGTTGTCCAAGACTTACTGCACAAAGGGTAGATGGTTAACACACAAACTAATCAGTAAGCCTTTCATCTTGTCCTCACAAGGACAAGTCGACTAGTCCCACACGGACAAGTCTTCCCTAGTCACATACCTACTAGGGCATCCCAAACCTCGCAAGATAAGGGCTTCCTGCCTCGCAAGATAAGGGCTTCCTGCCTCGCAAGGACAGATATCCAGCGTGCACTTGTTGGTATTTGCCGCCCATACACCTCCCATACCAGTAAGAACCTCTCCTCTCCCTAGGAGCATCAGCGCTTACCCCGAATGGCCACCGAAACAGGATCCTGACACACAGACATGTACAAGCACACACAGGCAAGTACAAAGCATAATACCACAACAGGGTATCCTCAATCATGTCAGAACACAATCAACATATCCAATTCACATAACAGTTGCATCCCAGGCACTCAATTCCTAACTCAGGGGTTCGATATAGCCTAGGAGATTCATATCTCATTCCGAATTACATATTCTCACCCTATAATCCAATCACAAACAATACAACAAGGGCAGGTAACAAAAACATCAGAAAAGAGCAGGGGTCTCTGGAGAAACCGATGAGGCGTAGATCCTACCTCTCTTGTCTCTGAACAAGAAGCTACTCCTTTTCCTTTATTAAGTAAATCCGAACCACCTAAATTATCACCAGGCAAAGACAAAAACAAACTAAGCATGCATATTCAATAGTCAATTGAATACCCTATTTTCTTACTAATACCACTCACCAAACCTATCAGAAAACCAGTGATCAGACGTTGCAGGTGCCTCCCCCTTGGATGTGTGATGTTGATAGCCAGGAACTTAACAAGATTCAACCTGAATTTACCATTCCAATCAACTATACAAATCTTGTCGCTAAAAGTAGAGCATAAGACGATTTCGTCTTAACCTTAAACAAGGAAATATTTACAAAAAAGTTTCGATTTATATATGGTTGGAAAGAGGATGAAACAATCTTTCCAACGAGATATTATTTGCAAGAATCTGACAAACGATTAGAAAGTTATGCTATTTTGAAGTTCAAGAAGATTTGGCGAAAACCTAATTCCGCCGCCGATTTTCCAGTTAATCTTAGACAAACAAATAATAATCTTTTGAAAAAAAAGAAGATGGTTACAAAGAGGATGAAGAGAGCTTTCTAACAAGCTATTATTCGTAGAGGTATAACAAACAACGAAAGAGTTATGCTATTCTGAATTTCAAGAAGATTTGGTAGTGCCGCCGAATTTCAACTTGAATTTTGAGAAAGAAATTCTAACCTCCTGAAAAAAAATCAATGATGGAGGAAAGAGGATAAAGAGAGCTTTCCAACAAGCTATTATTCGCAGGGATTCGACGAACGATGAGTGAGTTATGCTAGTTTGAAGTTTCTACGAATTATGGCGGCTATAGGGAGGTATAGGGTTTTAGGCCTATACGAATTTTGTAAGTTTTTATGAGGAATTCTTGTGGGGTTGGCTTCCTATTTATAATGAATAAGTGTAGAATTATGATTACTACTTTTAATCACTCTATCAAACTAATATAATTTATCAGATAATTAAACTCTTAAATTATCTTCCCTATTTTTAGAGACATTAATCTCTAAGGCAACTATCTATCTTTAAGGATGATTCCTAAGGCAATTACCCATATATAAGGACCTAGATCTAAAGGAATTTTTAAAAAAATTAACTACTAAACAATCTTACCAATTTTGGCCATCACACATCCTTTCCTTCAGGGGCAAAATTGTCTTTTCACCTGCACTGGCTTCTGGACTTCTAGGACTCAAAATTCGGGGTCTTACAGATATGCTATGCATTAGTCGAATGTGCCATGTGTGTTATAATAATGGAAGTCCATATGAAGTGTTTGGTTGTATTCGAAAGCATGACGCAAAATCAAACATCACAACAGCATAGGGTGACCTATGTGACTCTTGAGAGCTCTCCTAGTATGGTATTACTACTTGGATTTTCCAAGGGAGGCAAAAGGAGGGATTGAAAATATAATTTACTATAAAATAATACAAATAAATAGGATACCCTAATATGGGATCGAGTAGGTGGAGCTACCATCACCTAATGCCCCAACATTGTCAGTAGAACTTGGTCAACAGGAGTGCATGTCCCAACGGGACTGATCGAGTTCAACATATAAGATAATGAGAGACATGTGAGGATCTGCATATAGAATTGCCAATGACAGATCCCACTCCTATTCCTTGTGTCGGAAGGACCGAGAGACATAACCAGCCCAGCCACGGTCCTGATTGCCTGAGCTATTGCATGCTGCATTCTGCTATGATTGTGACCATGCTAAATTTCCATGATGAGTATGCAAATGATTTATTGTATGCTAGCATGCCTGTGTTATTGTTAATGATTTCATATGTCTTGCTTTGTATATTTTTCCTATTGCTTACTTGGCAAGCTTCTACTAGATTATTGACATGAATGCAGGAATTTTGGATAAGAATTTACTCCTAGGCATAACGAGAACCGATCGACAACTGAAGAATCGTAATCAAGGTAATATTTGAGGATTAGTATATTTATAGAGTTTTTCCCTTAGTGTATTTGATTACGATTGAGTCAGTTGTCTAGAATTAATTCTTGGGTAGTTCTGACTAAACTTGATCATTTTACAATGCTACCCGGACAACATTGTGCTTCTCTTTAAATTCCATTGCTTAGTATTATGAGTAATTCTTTTATTATCATTTCTGCTTTAGGATTTTACCACTAGGCTTATAGGTTTACTTTATGCATTGTTGGGTGTTGTAGCATTGTTTATAATGGGCCTACGACGATTGTTGCGTGATTTTTTGAGGTCCGGGACATGACACTAGTGGTCTATGTGAACTAGGGTATAAGTGTTGGGTGTTCAACACCAAACTCATTCAATTAGTTTATCAAATTTTTTCCAATTTTTTTATTACATAATGTTTGATCTCCTCAAACATTATATTAATTACTATAATAATTAAATACAGAGATTCCCTCCTATCTCCACAGCCTTATTATCGAACTATTTTGTTAAGGACTAGCACAGTTTTAAGTTTAAGGAGAGTTGATGACCCTTTCATTCAAGGAAATTTTCAATAATAACGTGTGTTGAGAAATGTTTATGTTATACAGGATGAGAAGTAAATTTTATAATAGATGCGTACAACCATCACATTGAAGTAGGTATTGGAGACCATCAGACCTACCAGACAATCAAGATCAACCAGTTTGATTGGCTAGTCCGACTTGTCGGACTTGCTAGATCGATCAGCTGGACTTACTATTCTAATCAAACCAATCAAACCAATCAGACTGACCAAACCAATTGACCCATTCATCCCATCATTCGCCTGCATTGGACAAGTATCCCACACACTAAACCTGTTAACTGATATGTGGCGAGAAGAAAAGCTACTCCTATTCATGTCATGCGAGATTTATGCCATCATGCCTCCATCGTGCATCAGTTAGCTGACATCTAGGAACCCTATGCAAAATAAACTAATAGGCCATCGTGTAGGGATCATGGTCGCTATTATTGCGTAAAAATTTACTATAAATTGTAACAGGACATAGCCAAAAACATCATTGAGCATTCATAGATTTTTATTGTAATAATTTTTCTTTATGTTTTAGTGTTTCCAATTCAATAGGAATCAAGACTAAGATATGTACTATTGTTGGAATTTTATGTATTCATTCGTATCACATTATCTTTCTAGTTTTATTTAATAGTCTTATTTTTCCTGTTAATTGCCTGTTCATTCTCCAGTTCAATATATTTATATCTTGTAGTTATTTAATAGTTCTGATCAAACTGCATCTAGCTGAATTAGGATTAGTTGGGAGGCAATCCTATATTTTGACGAATAGATAGAAATCGTAGGATTACTAAAATTTGGTAGAATATGGATATATCTATCAAGCATAGGGTTTAGATTGATTTAATTGATTCATCTTTAGGATTAACATAGTAATATAGTTAATAAGAACATGAATCTATGAATGATAACTTGAAAAAGTATAATCAGGTCTAAAAATCAAGAATAGAGTATGAATTTAGGAAGAGTGAGCAGGAATTGTATTTATCCATTTAATTCTGAATTAAACTTTTACTCGTTCGTTTGCTTTTAGTTTAGAATTAATTTACTTTAACAACCGATTTAATTAGAAAACTAGAATTAGAATGATTGCTTAAGTTTAAACAGTTTCCCTTTGGGGTTGTTATCTATTACTTTGGTACCTATATTACTTGTAGACAATCGTATACTTCTGAGTGTTTATAAATTACACAACAATTGCCAAGAATTTTCCAGGTGTGAGAGCTTATCCTTGATGACAACACAACAAGAGATAACATAGGTACAGAGAGAGATGATTAAACTTATAGTGACCCAATATCCTATTGGACCGGTAACCAAGAGTCAGATTCGGGCAACAACTTTGAGATAGTCAAAAATTACTTCCCAGCAGTTTAATTTTTTTTACGGATTGACTTATGTAGCTACATCAGTGTCATCTTCCAGTTCAACCAATACAATAGGTATAACTTTATTCTCCTTCGTTTATGAGTGAGTGTTGACCATTGGTATTGCTAGGTTGCATTGAGCCTTAGTGAGAGATTGGTTGGTTGAGTGTGTGGTTGCTTCTTGTGATGTGAGGATACCTTGTAGCGGCGTGATTATAGTTTAATTGTTGTGTGCACCTTAGTCAAGATAGTGTAGTCTCCCTTATGCTTAGATACCCTAGCTTCAAAGAGAGTGTGTTGGTTATTATGAGTGGCAACATTGTGTAATTATGTTACAGTGTGTGGCTGGTGTAAGTGGTGGAGTTGTTTGATCATGGCTGCAGAGTGTGCGGAATAACCTTTGTCTTATGGGCTAATGATCCTATTGAGTGGTCATAAATGCCATTTGAGTTGTGTTTGCCATCATTTGAGATGTTAACAGTGAGTGTGGTGTAAAAATTAGCCGATGGTATCACAAGACAATATTAGCAATGATTAGAATGACAATAGTTAAAGAAATTTTAGTGGTATTTCAATCATTGGAATGGAACCTTCCTTTGCAGAGAATAATAATATGTCTAAATCTAGTGCAAAACGTAGCAATGAAGTCAATGTCTATGAGACAAAGAAAGAAATCAGCATTCAAAGGTTTCCAGTATTTTAGAGTGAGTTGATATGAAACAAAAGGTGAACCAGAGGTTTGAGATCATCTGTTAGAGTGACACCAGTCCTAAGTGACCAGATATGACCATCACAAGAGTGAGATGGAGTGACCAATAGCAGAGAACCCTTAGTGTTAAGGATAGTTTAGTATACTAAGAGGGATGAAGTTAGAATTTACGAGTCGATCAGATTATTTAGGACACTTTAGAGTTTGACAGTGGCTTGTCTATGAGATGGTATGCTTGAGAAAATGTGTGTGAGTTGGTTTGTAGCCTGTGAAATAGTAAGTATGGATCTAATTTGTGAAGAGGCTGATGTTGATTGGTTATTGAAGAAGAATGTTTGACTGAGCATCCAAGTATGAACTTCTACATGATGGAAAGATCCCCTTCGCAATAAGATTTCCATAGCTTCAATAATATAGTTAGAGCATCTGAGATTTATAGAGACATTTGGTTGGTGACCCTTTCTCTAGTGCATATCATCATGTGCGAATGGTGCTAGCGATTGAGCAAGAGAAGGTTGCAGATAGGTAGATTTTTGGGATATTAGTGTGAGTAGACTTGTGCCTAGTATCAGAAACAAAGAAATGAGTTCACCATGGTCCTTTCTTATCTTTATTCAGGAGACAAGTCATCAAAATCATGAATTGCACTGAAGACTAAAGTCATAAGTGAAGACATGCAGAGTGATAGGTCTTTCAACTATTAATCTTATGGAAAAATAGACCCTAACACTTATTTGACTTAGATGGGCTTTAGCAGATTGAGACAATTGTTGTAAGAGAGGAGAAATTGAGACAGTCAAAGTCCCAATGATAGATGATATGCACAGAGTGAAGTTGACCAATGGCTTCAGACGTGTTGAGTATGGATCAAATTCATTAATAGAGCTTGAGTTAGCTTGAGGTATGTTGGGATGATTATGCAAAGAAGATGATCTGAGAATTCTTCCAGATGTCAGAGGCATAGTGAGTTAAGTTAGTGGGAAAGATGTCTAACTGAGTACAACTAGAGATTGTGACAGATGCAATAGTAGCATCACATGGTTTTAGATTGTTGAGGGTAGTCAACATGGTATATTGACACAAAAGTTAGTAGTGGCAGCATGCAGAGTGAGTTCAACTTTAATGCTTCCACATTGTCATGATCCTCCTTGTAGGTGAGTTTCAAGGACAAAATTCCTATAAAGAGGGAAGGATGTGAGATCCCGTCCTTCGAAATGTCCAATAAGCCAAAATTTGCAATAAAATTTAGTGAATTGGTCCACTTTAAATGGTTTGATCAGCTGACAAGTCAAAATTTTACCTTTGGAATGAGACAGTTTGATCCTTTGACCGAGTGAAGTGGACATAGTTATACAGTTGTTATGTTTAGAAGGTCTTGTATGTCATTGGTTGGGTGTCGATCGAGTTGTGTGGTATGCCGTTTCTTGGTTTTAGTGCACGTATATGATTTATCTTGTTTTGTGTATAGTTGAGGACTTGAGTCTAATAGAAACACATTTGATGCTTTAAAACTCCTCTTGTGTGTAACTAAGTCAGTTTTGAGCAGTTGAGGGCGTTTGGTCCCAATTCTTCAATTTTGGACCGTTTTCATTTTACAAGGCTTGTTTGCTAAATTGAAACCTATAATTGACATTTAATTTCTTGAAATGTCTATTAGGCTCATTTGTTGTCACTTAGGTCTTTTAAAATATTTATTTCAAACATTCAGTTGTTTTTTCAGATCCTAGGTTATAAATAGCTGGTCTTTTAAATTATTCTAAGTCTCGAGACCAATTTTCCCCCTCCCTTTTTCTCTCCTCTTTGGCGCATACACCCATATGAACCCCCACTCCGGGAATCGATTTCTAATCCAAGTTAACCATTGGGCTTCATTCTTAAACACTTTCCCTAAATTTTTCTACAAATTTCCTTTGGTAGAAACCATATTAGAGCAAGGAATCAAAAGATTTATCCAGATTAGGACATTTTCAGATTATGGCTTGCTTAGTCTGAATTGGTGCCTTTATTTGATATTTTTGAGTTTCTTTTTATAGATTTGATGTTTTCTATGATTTTTTATTAATTAGTATGCTTCTATTATACTATTTGAGTTTTTTTTTTTGTGGATTGAAGGGTTAAATGTGATTTGAGTTTTGTTGGGTTTTGATGTGTGTGTGGTTTTAGTACTTGAGGGGTGTTGTAATGATGTTGTTGAGCTGTTTAGATGTTGTTTCTGCCTTTTGTTTGGTGTAGAATTGATTTCAGAGGAATCAATGAAGTTTCTGTGAAGGGTTGTTTATTTTTCCTTTCAACTTGTGTGAGGATTAGTATGTAGTTGTTTTTTCATGTTGTGTTGGTGTTAGTTGAGAGTGTAGAGTGCTTTTGGAGTGATCTTGAGTTTAGTCCTAATGTCCTTTCGATTTGGTGTCAGTTGCCTTCGAGTTTGGTTGCTTGACTTTGTGGATGATTTTTTGTGTTTAAGCAATGTTCCGAGAGCTTGTTAAGATTATTATTACTGTAGTTGTATTCTGCACTTCACAAAATGAGAGTCTATCCTTCATTCTCATGATAGAAAATGCTTTTTTTTATTAATTAAAATGTAAACTTATGCTTTACTTTGATTATGAGGCAAATTGTTGGTGTGGTTGACTTCAAATGCCATGTGTAAGATATTTGATATGAATGATATATTTTGGTTGTGAAAATCATATATTTTGATTAACGAGCATGCTTTGTTTGTGTATTGAAATGCATGGTGAGATAGCGTGTTAAATGAGGTTTGATGCATGTGATGAGATGATGGATTATGGATTGAAATTGATATTCTCTTGTGTTAGTTGAGTTGATCCTTGTAATGGGATTGTGTGTGGTTGAGTTATGAGAGTATGTGAGTGATTTGAGTGAAATTTGGAGTGGAGAGAGTGTTGATGTTGAGTTCATAAATTCAGATTTCGAGTCTCCAACCTTGTCGGGCCAAGGGTCATGATCGATCGGCTTTGTGTTCTTCATTTGAGTGATTGAATCCTTGATCAGGCAATCAATCAGGTAAGTGAAGACATTCAATCGAGTAAGTGAGGACGATTGGTCGGTCTTCTAGTGCGATCAGTTAGTCCTAGGTTTCTTAGTTTCTTATGAATCTTCTTCCCATTATCTAGTGAGTATTGCTATATCTGGCAAGAAAATCTAAAACCTGGTGAGTTGAGGTGACAATCGATTGGGATATTTGGTCATGATCGGTTAGGTAAGTTCCTTTGACCTAATCGAGCAAACATCATTTTATTTCCTTTCGGAAATCATTTACTCTCTTGTGCAATCTGTCAGCCTTGTTCAGTCACTGTTCGAGCATTCAGCCTAAGATTGGTCAGCTATGCAAAACACATAACCGAGTATTCCTTTCCTTTCCAAAATGAAACCAAGTGATCCTACCCCCACTCATACCTTATCCAAACACTAAACCTTCTTTAGTTTTTCCCCTTGAGAGTTTGTGGGATTTCATTTACCCTTAAAATATAAGTTGGAATCCTTGGTTGGAGGTATGGTAAGAGAGATCCGAGTTGATCTCATGTTTTTGAATTTTTCTTTTGTGAGCTTGATTTCTTCCTTTGGTGAGATTTGGTTGGTTCTCATATGTGAGTTTGGTTCCTTGTCCTTTTATGAGATCTATGTGATTTTTGAGTGTGAGTTGGCTTATTTTTCTTATGAGATTGGTGTGGGCTTGAGTGTGCCATTGCGAGGTGAGATGAGTGCTTTATATACATGTGAGCATATTGTGTGGATTATTTGGAAAAATATTTTGTGTGCTTTTTCAGTTGTGTGAATGTGTTGAGTGGATTGATGATAACAAGATGAGTGCATTTAATTAATCTGAACATACTGAGATTTTTTTGCATAAATTATTTGTAGTTAATGTGCATATTGTGATAGTAAGTATTCCTATGTGTATATACACCTTGTGCACTCTTGGAATTGACAGTTCTTTGCACTAACCAATGCGAAGGTTTATGGATAAATATCCTTAGATAGAAGAATAATCCTCTACTTTGAAGTGTAGGTCATATATGTTATATTTTTTCTAAGCAGGTGTATAAGGGCTCGAGTTGAGCTAGTCACTTGTTTGGAGCAGTGTGGATGGTATTGTGATTTATGAGCTTAATATTATTACTATTATTATTATTATTTGAATATGATTATACAATATACTATATGTTATATTATGAAATCGAGTTTAATGTATATTGTGTGTAATTTTTTTTCATTTGATCTAGACAACTATGGTAGATCGGGTTGCAAATATGAGTATTATATTATATATTTTTTTTAAAATATGTGCATGAAAAACCCACCCATGGGATTTGGATCTTTTGTACGTTGGGAAGTATCTCTTTAGTCTCTTTTATCTCCACCCTGATAGATTTTTGACCGGTTTCTCAGTATAAGTGTAATGTGACATCCATGAGATTTGTGATTTCTTCACCTATTGGGATGCATAAGATATTATTATGATTTATTTTACATTATGACATGCATTTAAATATGTGAGGTTGCTTTGAACTATAAAATGCATGGGTTGCATTAAAATGTGTTTATTCACCAAAGATATATTTTACATTGTTTTTATGGACCTCTCAATTGTAAATGGCGTTTTGACTCCCACGGAGATCCTCATGATCTCACATCCTGTTGTTGTTTATTTTTTAGGTATAGCTTAGAGTATTGCAACGATTTCTTAGGTTGTTGTTTGGAGCTCTTAGGAGCTGAACTCACGTTTTGAGCACTCGACATGTTTAGTATATTTTGATACTTGATGTATATTGATTTTTTGTCCTTATGCATATTGCTTTTGGATTGTTGATATTTCTCATATTATTGTGAATGATTTATATTTTATTTTATATTTGGATTATTATGTATTTTGTATGACTAGTGAGCCTGTGGTATGTTTGTAAGATCGTTGAGTATGTTTGGGCCATGTGCCTATTGTATGATATTGATATATATATATATATATATATATATATATAATAGGTTTTGTACCGAGATTGAGTTTTAGCTTTTGGCCTTTTGATATAAAGTCATTAACTTTATTTGTATTGTGTAAGTCTGTTGCTTTATTTACTCTGTGTGGTTGTGATATTGCTGAGTTGTTTTAAGGAAATGGTATCGTAAATTAAGTTGTCTATATTTTTATTAAAGTGTTTTAGGAATTTTACAAGACAAGTCTTGTGTGATTTAAATTATTTCACAAAATGGGCCAATTGACACTGCACGACAATAAAGGTCTGGAGATCAGTTCTCACACTTAGTAATATTATATAAAGGGATCCACCCTTTTATTTGTATTCATTGAGTTACAGGCAAGGTTGTAAAAACCGGACCGGTCTTCGAACCGGTGAAGTTAAGGGGTCAGGGGTTTTAGGGGTAACCGGAAATAACCGGTTTAAGAACCGGTAATTAATATATCAAAAAATATTATAATATTTTTTATCCGTTTAATTTTTATTAAAAATTAATTTTTTTTTAAAGTTTTCGAACCGGTTGACCCGTGACCGGTTCAACCGGTTTTCAAAAACCCGCCCGGGTCAACCGGTTTTCAAAAACCCATCCGGGTCAACCGGTTTTTACCGATTTTTACTGATATTAATATTTAAGGTTTATTTGAACCGGATCATGTACCGGGTCCGGTTCGATCCGGTTTTCAAAACATTGGTTACAGGTTTAATAAACTAGCCTTCTCTCACATTCTACTCTACTCTTAGATTTCGTAACTTTAAGAGTTTGAACAAATTCAAGGGTGCTTGCTAAATCTTTGGCTAGCGTGAGAGGATGACTATGAGAACACATCCCTTTAGGATCCTTTGCCCATAGTTGACTAGTAGGTTCTACCCTTTGATATTGAGTAATACATGTGTGCTTGCATAGTTATGATGTGATGTGTGTTGGGTTGGATATAGATGTGTATGATATTGATATACATGATATATATGTGCATATGTATATGTATATATATGAGATCTTTCTTATACTTATGGTTATAAGCACTTTGGACTTGAGTGATCTTTTGCTATACATAAACTTACAGTATGTATGATAAATGCATGAGATATACACGATGAACCAATGTTTTCCTGGTTTTCCAAGACTTTAACCAACATAGTTAAGACTTTAACCGACATAGTTAAGACTTAAGGAAAGTCAATATCTTTGAAGGTCGCATTATATTACTTTACCGACCTATGTTATCATTGTTTTCTATATATATATACCCACTGAGATCAGGCAACACGTCTCTGCAGAAGCAACTTGTGACCGTTCCAACCATCTCAGTATCCTGCATATTGAAAACACAGTATAGCTCTCGCAGTTGGCAGTAATCCAACTTTCTACTTTTTCTAAATTTTTTATGGAGCCCGACATTCTTGAAGACAATAATCCCTCTACATTTTCCACCCCTGAATGCCTTTTTATGCGTGCCATCATCAATGAACAAATCCAACCTGATTCAGCATGGAAAGATAGCACTGATCTATAAGACTGTCGGCTCCTACCTTAGGGTCAGCTGTGATCAAGTTAAGGCTGATATTTTATACTAGTTGAGTTAATGTACAAAGGAATAACTTATTTCTGCTCTGTTAGTGGTAGCGTAATTAAAGATCCATAATGTCATATAGTTGTATGAATATTAAGTTTGTACCAAAGGACTGAAACTATCCATATTTGAACAGTCGCATTATATTCAGAATTAGTATTTAGTTTATGGGATTACTTTCAGTGGCACGTGGTGATTAAGGATATATAATATAATCTTCTGTCAATCTAAAATATTGTCTGGATTTTACTTTTCATTATCTTATAGAAGAGATTTGGTTGAACACTTACAAGATAATTCCAATCCAATATTTGCTTATATATATATATATCAAGTACAGTCCTGGTGATTGAAAACCTCACAACCCCCACAGTATATGATCTCTCTCAGTAATTTCTTGCTCCAATTAAAGGTTCATTGCTCAATCAGGCTTTGAGAAACCCCACAGTATGGCTCTTTTAGTCGGTAGTAATCTTAGTTTCACCTTTCTCAATTGTTTGATCGACCCACTTCAGGATCCTGCAAATCAACCGCTTCTTGAAGACAATAATCCATCTTCATCGTTTTTTATGCATGTCATTGTCAACGAACAAATTCAACCTGATTCAGCATGGGATGATGAAGATGATCGCTTCTCATGTTGGAGTTGGAGTCCTGCCGAACTTGTATCAGATGTAGTTCACCACGATTACCTGTCATTCAGAAGCAAGAAGATCAGGGCTATAAAACCCAGAGATAGATGGACTCCTTCATTCTACAAATTTGTTTCTGATATTTTAACCAAGATGTGTATGGAGTTTTCATCGGAGAGACGTGTTGAGTGGGACGAGTCGGATGATGTGGATGAGGCGGGTAGCCGTGATTTCATTCAGCAGCTTATGGAAGAAACTCTTCCCAAGCTAGTTCAACAGAATCAGCGGTTGTGAGATTCTGTCTATTGTAGTGCCGGTCAGTGCCAGCATTAACAGTAGCGTTAGTGCCAGCGGCAGCACTCTAATGCTAAGTGGTTGGTTGTGAACACGGCCATAGGAAGCCTTTAAGTAACCCATAGTGAATCTGAGAGTGTTTAAGTATGATTGTGAGTGAGATAGGTTAGACGATCGAGGTTGAGTCAGTGGAAAACAAACCAGGTTGTTTTTGGTCCGTTTTGAGCGACCGCGGGCCGTTTGGGCCAAAATTTTGTGTACTGGGCTGTTGCCATTTTTTTTCAATTCCCAATCCTTATGTTACAGCTTTACATACTCAAAGAAATTGTTGGGCCACTTGGTTGACATTTCACATGTCAATTAGGATCAGTTGATGAAACGGGCCGTCGATTTCATGTTTCAGCCTTGTTGAACTTTTGGGCCCGAAACCCATCAGCCCAAGCCCACACTACATCCTGATCCTTTAAACACTCCTCTTCCAGAAGTGACCAGAAGAACACACACTCATCACCAGTCCTAACTCGTTTTTTTCCTTCCTTCACCCTTCCAACCTACCAAAATCCAAACTTTGCTCAATTTGAGCCCAAAAAGTTGTGGGGGATTGTCCCAAAATAATTTCCCATCAATTTTCTACACTTTTCCACTGTTAGATTGGTGTCTAAGGCCTGATTTTGAGGTGCTCTTCATTTTGGCCGAAAATTGCAGAGTTGTTGGTAAATGATTAATCTTTGGTTTTCTTTCGGACTGGTTGGTTTATTAGGTTGCTAGTGATGTGATTGAGTGTTTTTAATGGATGGAAATTCATGAAAACAACCTATGATTCTTGTATGAATTTCGGATGAACAGTATCAGGGGGTTGTTTCTTCATGTTATTGATCATGTTGGTGTGTTTATTCATGTTAATTGAGTGGTTGTAGTCAGTAGTGATAGGAAGTGTGTTGATTATGTGAGGAATTGATGTTAAGCTGGGAATGAGAGGGTCCATAGGATTGCTTTCAATTGCTTTCCATTTGATTCCTTGATTGGTTATGCTTAGTATGGTTGTATGGTTTGTGCTTGTTTAGGCGGTACCAGATCGAGCAGTAGAGGCAAGGATATTGTTGGAGAACCATCGACGCAACGAGAGGTGGGAGTTTATGTTTCATTTGCATACGCGTCATGTTTTGTTTTCAGAATTAAAATATGATCAAATGCTTTGGTTTGAATGGAGGCATGACTTGAATTGTGTTATATCTTTGTTAAAGAATCATCATTTGCTTGCCATGTTTGAATACATCATCTGTATGTTTAAAAGCTAAAGTATGCTGACTTGTTTGGTGTATACGAATTTTCATACGTGTTTTGTGACCTACCATACGATGTGATTTTTCATTTTCATATACATGTGTCTCATTGTGGCCGAATACTTTGAATATTATTTGGAAATGTTTAATTGCATGCATGGAATATATGATGAATTTTTAGATTTAATAACCCATACGTGATAAATTCACTATTTGGTCACTAACCTGTCAAACCTCCCGATTTCCAGTAAGGATCCCAATGATGTTCACACCCTTTTGTAACCCCTGAAGGAGTGTTTTTAACCCCGGAAAGTCTTCTTTTGAGTGTGATGAATTGTGCTATGTGTTGTGCAATATGTTTTCATAAAAACAAAGAGTACCAAATATATGTATTTTCTAGGCACTGTACCGATTGGAATTGACGGTAAAAGCTTGATCAAGTTAGGTAAGTATATGGAGTCCTTATAGAGAGGACAGTTGCTTACCTTGGAGAGGTATGGTTGGATATATGTATGTATATGGAGTGCTGTGTGCACTATGAAGGGAAAGGCCTTATAAATGCTTCATATATATCTTACGACGTTATATACGTGTGCACAAAATTGAATGTGATAGCTTGTGTTTCTCCATTCAATTTTGGACAATACTGATGGTGGGATTTTGTTTATATATATGCTACAACTGAAAACCATCAGTAGGCTTTTAGGTAACCCTTTAGCGGGGGTTACGTGAAAGTGGTTTGTGTCCACCCCGTTATGTTTTGAGCATAGTAGCCAAATATCAAAGCTGTGCTTTATGGATCTCTTGTATTCATTTTCCTTATGCTGTTTGGTGTGTGCACTTAGGATGGATACATAGAAGAACATGGATCGTACTGGTTTGAATAAATGTTTGACACTATGATTTGGTTTTGTCTCCATTCCACCGTTTATGCTTATAACGCGGTAACTTCCACTGAGGTCCTTGATCTCACCCCCCTCTCTCTATTGTTTTCAGGACTAAGTAGTGAGAGATAGCTATTCAACTTCGAGGTTTCTATCCCGGTATTGGTCGTAGGGCTGGAAAAATGCACATGCATGTTTGTTTTGACTCGGTATTCTTCACCTCTTCTTGTATATTTGGATACTTGTGCATTGTGCTTGTACATATAGGAAGTGATGTTATTTTGAGTTTCTGGGGATCTGTGAGTGTGGACTCGAAGTGTTGCATGTTTAAGGCCGTATGGCCCGTTGTATGTGATTTGATATCTTCGCTGCATGTGTTTGTTACTCCGTTGTTTGTTGGTTATGCCGAGTAAAAATTGATGCGTGCCATGTTTTGAAAGAAAAAATTCATATGTTGTGTATTTATTACGATTAGCGAGACAGAGTTTTACGGTTAAGCCTTGTGTAGTTCCGCTTGGTCCACCAGTTGGGACAACCGGGGCTGCACGGCGGTGAGGCTCCCAGTTACCAGGAACGGGTCCTCACAGCGGTCTCTTCTTGTGACAATGGAAAAAATCATACCCTTACCAGACGAGGAATACATGGCATTGCTTCTAGTGCAAGATGTTGTGGCTGATTTTAAACATAGAGTGGAGCGGTTAATTGGTCAAGAGAAGGAGGGAAAAAGCATTGTAGTTAGTGAGTGGGATTCCTTATATGATGACATCAAAGCAGCGACCATTCCAATTATATTTTGGAACAGAATCTTGGATTTGGTTTCATTGTGAGACCTGTGGCTGATGTGGCAATTTTTTTGCCACGTCACCCACTGTTATAACCTCTTCTTTCCCCCTCTCCCTGCCACTTTCTCCTTCCCTGCCATTTTCTTTCCCCTTCCTCTATTCCTCACTGTCGTCGCTCTTCTTCAGAATCGTCACCGACCGTCCGATCGTCTCACCTCCCGTACCATTGTGTTCCTCTCGTCGTTGCGAGCAACCGGCCGTTGGTTTCGTCTTCATCGGACCACGGACGCGCGCAGATCAAAGGCCGAAAGTTCCAATTTTCGCTTTGGAAAATCGTTTGCTTAGGTTTAATACCAGTTGTTTGAGCATAACTTTATTTGAGTTCTGTTTTGGGATATTGTGTTCTTAGGATGGCAAGTGTTGAGGACAAGGGCAAGTGTATCGCTTCCTCTTCTTCAGCCCTAAGTGGCCCATTATGAGTATGAGTATTTCTTTATTGTCTTTACCGTAAGTGACCCATTATGAGTATTTCTTTATTTTAAAACTCGTGTTACCTTGGTTTTGATTGATTCGTTGTATAGTCCATCGGAGCCCATCCGATTGATCTCTTCCGTATGTAACTCACGGCAGTAAGGGCCCGATTTCCGGGTTTGGGTCCTTACATTCATTCTCAGAATTAAGCGAGTCGCGCAAGGAATGCTTGAGGACTGAGTTGCTTGGTGCTCTACGGGACATGGCTGCGATGGCGACTGAAAGAGAGGCAGCTGAACAGCATGAAGCTAGGCCAAACCCCGCCGCAGCAACAGCAGTAGAAGACTTATGGAAAGACAAGGCGACAACAACTGAGGATTCCAGGGCATGTAGTGTGAGACTTGGGGCTGACGTGGCAAAAGGTAATAAAACCCTTCCCGGCAGCTTCTTCCCCCTCCCTTCATTTTTTATTCCCATTTTTTTTCCCTTTCCTTCATTATCTTCACTCACCTTCAGTATCGACACCAACCGTCTGATCGTCGCACCGTCTACACCATTGCGTTCCTCTCGTCGTCGCGAGTAACCGGCCGTTGGTTTCATCTTTATCGGACCACGGACGCGCGCAGATCAGAGCCCGGAAGTTCTGATTTTCACACCGGAAAATCGTCGATTCCGGCCAATCGGAGGTGAGTTTTGAAGTTTTGTTTTCGTATTCGTATTCCTGATGTTTGTAGCTTCATTTTGATGTAAACATTTTCAGTTTTGGATGAAGTTGGAATTTTCCGGCCACCGCCGGCGACCGTTGACCGGCGACTAACGGTGACCAATGTTGACCATTAATGTTGACCGTTGACCTTGACCTTGACCTTGACCGTTGACCAAAAGTGAAACCTCCCCGTTTGGTAATTTCGACGTTCTGATCGTAATGACGCGATCCGTTTTTCCATTTGATGTGTCGTTGTTGAGTTATAGACATTTCTAAGGTTAATATCCGTATGTTGAGCCTAACCTTCATGTTGTGTTCTTATGAAGGGCGAGTGCTGAGGACAAAGGCAAGTGTATCGCTTCCTCTTCTTCAGCCCCTAAGGTAGGGTCTTTACCGTATGTGTTCCATCATAAGTATTTCTTGATTTTTAAATCCGTACATTGGTTTTAAATTGAATCATTGTGTAATCCATCGGAGCCCATCCGATGGATCCGTTGTCCAAGTAACATTGACCTTTTCCGTATGTTCATGTAAAGTATCATAATGTATATCCAAAATTTCATGTGATCAATCAAAGTCCATTTGATTGATTTGTTGTGTAAATTGGGCTGATTCCGTATCATTGCTCGTAAGTAAGGAAAAGATTATAATCAAAGGTTTCTGTAACGGTATATGGTAATATATCGTACTGTTGAGTTTTAATTATAAAGTATGGTATTTCAGTGTTATTGAAAGTTAAACCAGTTTTGTTTTGTAAAGTATGTAAGTTTTTATGTTACTCGTACTTGTGTTCCGTTTGGCCAAACGTGGTGAGTGCTCGGTCTCTGAGAGTAAGCGGAGAGACACTCATCTGTTGGGAGGTGTATGGTTACTGTATGTTCCCTGCTTCGCAGGATGATCTGAGAGGACTAGTTGATCTTTTACGTATAAAGTTTTGTTAATCAATCTAGTCTCGGACAACACTGGTAGAAGGGGCTATGTATGTAAATGTTTTTAAAGTGTATATGTAAAACCTACCAGTGGGCTTCCGGTTTCCCTTTAGCGGGGGTTACTCGGGAAGTGATTTGCAGTCCGCCCATGTTTTCGTATTGACCCTTGTTGAGTTCTATGTTGTTTCCGGGTCCAGTAAGTAAACGTTTTATAAACTAAACAGTAAAGTTAAAGTTTTGAGAATTCATAGGTTAGCGATGAATTATTGGTTTCCTTGTTGCTCCTCTCCTATGATAAGTACACCTTGTTGCTCATCTCCTTTGATAAGTTCACTTTGTTGTCCCCTACTGAGATTCTCGAAAATCTCACCCCCTTCGTCTTTGTTTTTCCCTCCCAGGACTAGATCGTGATCAGTAGCTGTTTTCAGTGTGAGCGTCGGGACTACTCGCTGGGACTATTGCATCTGCACATGTATGGTTTTATTGGCACACTATTGAATACTTATTGTTTGGACTTTTGGTTTCGTTTTCAGATACTTGGGGCTTGTGTGTTATGGTTTCACTTGTTTGTCTTGTGTTATTATAAAAGACTTCCGCTGTGTTTGAATGTTACTCCGTTATTTATTGTGCCATGTATTTAGTGCTTATCTGCCATGCTGTAATTTGTAAATATTTTAAATTTTATTTTTGGAGATTTACGTTTGAAAAGTCAAAATAGCCTTGTGGAGTTCGGATTGGTCCACGTGTTGGGCTTCTCCGGACTTCACGGCGGTAAAGGCTCGATTTCCGAGTTTGGGTCCTTACAGGAGTGGTAGCGGAGCCCCAGGTTTTTACAAACAAAGTTTTGAAAATGTTTTCATAATATTTTTAAAGTATGATTTCCAACACACTACACTGCACGTGCATAATCCAGCGTTGTATCGTATTAATTATCCCCTTTTAGTCTTTAGACTAATTAGGATGTCATTGTTTGTTTGATGTGTATAATATGGTTAGGACACGCACTACGGCAGCACGAGACCGCCAGGATGTTAGTGGCGAGTCAGTTTATAGGCCAGAACAAGATCAGGGTGACCAGGTTCCACAGGCCGCGCCTGTTGCTCCAGCTGCACCGACTTCAGACCCGGCCTTAGCAGCGATTTTGGCTACCTTACAACAGTTAGTAGCCCAGTCCCAGCCTGTTCCGGCACCAGCCCCACCTCAGGCACCTGTTGCTCCAGTTCAGCAACCGGTGGCCCCGATTCCGCAGAGAGATGCCAGGGAGCGCAGCTTCACGAAGTTGCTGAAGGATGCTCGAGAGTTGGGATGTACCAACTTCACTGGTACGAAGGGTCCAGCTGAGGCTCGTGAGTGGCTAGTTGAGCTCGATCGAGCAGCGATGGCTATACAATTTTTCGAGGAGGACAAGGTTGGGATAGCCACCTATCTACTCAAGGGAGAAGCTTTGACATGGTGGATGTCTGTCAGTCTGAGGTTCCGAGGTCAGTTACCGTCATGGGCCGAGTTCCTTGAGTTGTTCCATGATAGGTTCTACACGGAGTTCCACCAGAACGCCAAGAGAGCAGAGTTTTACCTCATTGAGCAGGGTGCTCGGACTATTCTAGAGTTCGAAAAGGAGCTGAGGGAGTTGTCCTGTTACACACCTGTTGAGGATTGTACAAAGGTTCAGTTAGCTCGTCACTTCCAGGACGGTCTACGTCATGACATCAGGACGATTGTAGGGACGACTCCAGTGGACAATCTCAAGGCGTTAGTTATTACTGCTGCGAATGCCGAGAAGATGGTTTTGGGTCAAAGTTCAGGTCAAAGGATGACGACTAGTCAGCCCCGCAGTGACCCCGCACCTAGCAGAGGTCCAGTTAGGCACAGTTCGAGATCTGACCGTCGATCGAGTCGTTCAGTAGGACCGTATTCCCCGAGGCCGTCTCATTTACGAGGCGATAGTCACACACCTGCTCAGTCACAGTCGATATCTTCCAGTCAGAGCACAGGTAGACTCATGCCGTGGTGCGACAGATGTCAGAAGCGCCACATTCCGCCATGTCCACAGAACAGACAGTGTTACAGCTACTCAGAGTTTGGTCATATGGCGAGGGACTGCCCGAAGCTGCCGAGATCACAATCCTTTAGTGCTGCGAGACCAAGTGGCAGTGGCACACCTTCCCAGGGTCCTACCAGGCCACCGTCTAGAGCACCAGGCAGACCTTTTGGTAGTCAGACATCGGGTCAGTAGTCCAGTCAGCCAGCACAGACGAGACAGACCCGTCTCTTTACCTTGACTGACGCTGAGGCCTATGCTAGCCCCGACGTGGTGACAAGTACTATTACTGTATTTTCTGTTCTTGCTCGAGTTTTGTTAGATCCAGGAGCAAATAGATCTTTTGTCGGTCCTAGAATTTCAGCTCGTGCAGACCGTCTGTTGTCTCCGTTAGCTCCACCTATTGAGGTTATGACCCCGTTAGGTGAGGTTTTGACATGCAGTCAGGTGTATAGAGGTTGCGTTCTGGGGTTGAGTACAGTTGTGTTGGAGGCAGATTTGATTCCGCTTGACATCCGGGAGTTTGATGTTATATTGGGTATGGATTGCTTAGCTCGATATCGTGCCCGAATGGAGTGTTTCACCAAGCGGGTTTGGTTTAGTCTACCCGATAGTTCGGAGTACTGCTTCGAGGGAGATAGGCGTATTGTGCCTACTTGTATGATCTCTTGGCTTAGTGCGAAGAAGATGATCAGTAAAGGCTGTACAACGTTTCTGGCCCATGTCAGAGATACCTCAGCCAAGTCGCTTGAGTTGAATCAAGTTCCGGTTGCCAGTGAGTTTCCGGATGTATTTCCAGATGACGTAGTCGGGTTACCACCAGAGAGAGAGGTGGAGTTCGGGATCGAGTTGATTCCAGGAACAAACTTGATATCCATCCCGCCGTATCGGATGGTTCCAACGAAAATAAAGGATCTGAAGGCTCAATTGGAGGATTTGGTAGATCGTGGTTTCATCCGACCCACTGTTTCTCCATGGGGAGCGCCGATATTGTTCGTAAAGAAGAAGGATGGTTCACTACGGTTGTGCATTGATTACCGGCAGTTGAACCGGGTTACCGTAAAGAACAAGTACCCTCTGCCCCGTATAGATGATTTGTTCGACCAGCTTCAGGGAGCGTCGGTGTTCTCAAAGATTGATTTGAGATCGGGTTATCATCAGTTGCGAGTCCGTGAGTCGGATGTCCCGAAGACAGCTTTCAGGTCTCGTTACGGGCACTACGAGTTCCTGGTCATGCCATTCGGATTGACGAATGCACCGGCCGTCTTCATGGATTTGATGAACCGAGTATTCCGGGAGTACCTTGATCGATTTGTGATTGTCTTCATTGATGACATCCTCATTTATTCAAAGTCAGAGGAGGAGCATTCTGAGCATTTGAGGATGGTATTGGAGACACTTAGAGCTCGACAGTTATACGCCAAGTTTTCTAAGTGAGTTCTGGTTACGAGAAGTCGGTTTCTTGGGACATGTTGTGTCGGCTAGAGGAGTATTGGTGGATCCCAAGAAGATCGAGGCTATTGTATCATGGGAACCTCCCCGTAATGTGCCTGAGATACGAAGTTTTCTGGGTTTAGCCGGTTATTACCGACGATTTGTGGAGAACTTCTCTACGTTAGCAAGACCGTTGACTCGTTTGACACGTAAAGGTAAACCATTTGTGTGGTCCAAGAAGTGTCAACAGATTTTTGAGGAGTTGAAGTCCAGATTGGTTTCCGCTCCTATTCTTACCTTACCGGTCAGTGGTAAGGAGTATGTGGTGTTCAGTGATGCATCAAAGCATGGTTTGGGTTGTGTACTGATGCAGGATGGGAAGGTAGTTGCCTACGCCTCGCGACAGTTGAGGCCACACGAGTGCAATTACCCGACACATGATTTGGAGTTAGCGGCCGTGGTATTCGCATTGAAGATTTGGCGCCACTATCTGTATGGTGAGACTTGCAGAGTCTTCACAGATCATAAGAGTCTCAAGTACCTCTTGACCCAGAAAGAGCTTAATTTGAGACAGAGGAGGTGGCTTGAATTGATAAAAGATTATGACCTTGTAATCGATTATCATCCCGGTAAAGCCAACGTGGTTGCCGATGCCCTGAGTAGGAAGACTTCTTCTTCCTTGGCATATATCTGTTCAGAGTACCTTCCGATGCTTATGTGCTTAAAGGCATCTCGAGTCCAGCTTGACAGTGACGGTTCTGGAGCGTTATTGGCTCAGGTTGTTGCCAGACCCTCTTTACTTGAGGAAATCCGAGTCAAGCAGTTAGAGGATCCAGTGTTGGTTCAGTTGAGACAGCAGCTGGATAGTAGTACTAGTGGTGACACAGTCAGTGAATATAGGGTTCGAGATGATGGTATTCTGACGTTCCGAGGCAGAATTTGTGTTCCTCGAGATGAGGAGTTGCGTCAGTTGATTTTGACCGAGGCACACAGTTCTATGTTCTCGATTCATCCCGGCAGCACCAAGATGTATCGAGACTTGCGAGAGCAGTATTGGTGGTCGGGGATGAAGAGACACATCGCTGAGTTTGTCGCTCGTTGCTTAGTTTGCCAGCAGGTCAAGGCCGAGCATCAGAAACCCACCGGTCTGCTCCAATCGCTTCCGATTCCTGAATGGAAGTGGGAGCATGTCACGATAGACTTTGTTGTGGGTTTTTCGAGGACTCAGCTAGGTTTTGACGCGGTGTGAGTGATCGTAGATAGGTTGACCAAGTCAGCCCACTTCTTGCCAGTACGAGTTACTGATACACCGGAGAAGTTAGCTCACCGGTATATTGATAAGATCGTCAGACTTCATGGAGTTCCAGTCTCTATCGTTTTAGTCCGAGACCCGAGATTTACTTCTCGTTTCTGGGGAAAGTTTCAGGATGCTTTGGGTACCCGTCTGAATTTAAGTACGACTTTTCACCCGCAGACGGATGGACAGTCAGAGAGGACGATTCAGACGTTGGAGGATATGCTTCGAGCTTGTGCACTCGACAGACAGACTACATGGGATAGATGTCTTCCGTTAGCAGAGTTTGCCTACAACAATAGTTTCCAAGTCAGCATCGGTATGACACCGTATGAGGCCTTGTATGGTAGACGTTGTCGTACGCCCCTGTGTTGGGATGAGGTAGGCGAGAGACGTCTGGACAATCCCGAGTTGATAGATCAGGCGACAGAGCAGTTGGCTTTGATCAGACAGCGTTTGCAGACAGCTCAGGACAGACAGCGGAGTTATGCAAACAACCGACGTCGTGACCTTGAGTTTCAGGTTGGTGACAAAGTATTCCTGAAGGTTGCACCGTGGAAAGGAGTACTTCGGTTCCAGCAGCGAGGCAAGTTAGCGCCGCGCTTTATTGGACCGTATGAGATCACCGAGCGGGTTGGACCAGTGGCATACCGTCTTGCTTTGCCACCGTCCTTGGAGAGAATCCATACTGTCTTCCATATTTCTATGCTACGGAAGTACGTTCGGGATCCGTCACATGTGTTGGATGCACCGCCGGTAGAGGTTGCCAGTGACTTGTCGTTTCCAGCTCAGCCAGTGGCTATCATTGACGAGTCGATCAGGCAGCTTCGCAGTCGTTTAGTCCCTATGGTTCGAGTTTCTTGGCGTAGTGGTAGTTCCGAGGAGCTCTCTTGGGAGACTGAGGAGTCTATGCGGGAGCGTTACCCCTATCTCTTCCAGTAGTACGATACGTAAATTTCGGGGACGAAATTTTTGTAAGGGGGGTAGGTTGTGAGACTTGGGGCTGACGTGGCAAATTTTTGCCACGTCACCCACTGGGTAATAAAACCCTTCCCGGCAGCTTCTTCCCCCTCCCCCATTTTCTTTCCCATTTTTCCCCTTTCTTTCACTATCTTCACTCACCTTCAGTATCGACACCAACCGTCCGATCATCATACCGTCTACACCGTTGCGTTCCTCTCGTCGTCGCGAATAACCGGCCGTTGGTTTCATCTTCATCGGACCACGGACGCGCGCAGATCGGAGCCCGGAAGTTCTGATTTTCTCACCGGAAAATCGTCGATTCCGGCCAATCGGAGGTGAGTTTTGAAGTTTTGTTTTCGGATTCGTATTCCTGATGTTTGTAGCTTCGTTTTGATGTAAAAATTTTCGGTTTTGGATGAAGTTGGAATTTTCCGGCCACCGCCGGCGACTAACGGTGACCGACGTTGACCGTTAACGTTGACCGTTGACTTTGACCGTTGACCAAAAGTGAAACCTCCCTGTTTGGTAATTTCGACGTTCTGATCGCAATGACGCGATCCGTTTTTCCATTTGATGTGTCGTTGTTGAGTTATAGACATTTCTAAGGTTAATATCCGTATGTTGAGCCTAATCTTCATGTTGTGTTCTTAGGAAGGGCGAGTGCTGAGGACAAAGGCAAGTGTATCGCTTCCTCTTCTTCAGCCCCTAAGGTAGGGTCTTTACCGTATGTGTTCCATCATAAGTATTTCTTGATTTTTAAATTCGTACCTTGGTTTTAAATTGAATCATTGTGTAATCCATCGGAGCCCATCCGATGGATCCGTTGTCCAAGTAACATTGACCTTTTCCGTATGTTCATGTAAAGTATCATAATGTATATTCAAAATTTCATGTGATCAATCAAAGTCCATTTGATTGATTTGTTGTGTAAATTGGGCTGATTCCGTATCATTGCTCGTAAGTAAGGAAAAGATTATAATCAAAGGTTTATGTAACGGTATATGGTAATATATCGTACTGTTGAGTTTTAATTATAAAGTATGGTATTTCAGTGTTATTGAAAGTTAAACCAGTTTTGTTTTGTAAAGTATGTAAGTTTTTATGTTACTCGTACTTGTGTTCCGTTTGGCCAAACGTGGTGAGTGCTCGGTCTCTGAGAGTAAGCGGAGAGACACTCATCTGTTGGGAGGTGTATGGTTACTGTATGTTCCCTGCTTCGCAGGATGATCTGAGAGGACTAGTTGATCTTTTACGTATAAAGTTTTGTTAATCAATCTAGTCTCGGACAACACTGGTAGAAGGGGCTATGTATGTAAATGTTTTTAAAGTGTATATGTAAAACCTACCAGTGGGCTTCCGGTTTCCCTTTAGCGGGGGTTACTCGGGAAGTGATTTGCAGTCCGCCCATGTTTTCGTATTGACCCTTGTTGAGTTCTATATTGTTTCCGGGTCCAGTAAGTAAACGTTTTATAAACTAAACCGTAAAGTTAAAGTTTTGAGAATTTATAGGTTTAGCGATGAATTATTGGTTTCCTTGTTGCTCCTCTCCTATGATAAGTACACCTTGTTGCTCATCTCCTTTGATAAGTTCACTTTGTTGTCCCCTACTGAGATTCTCGAAAATCTCACCCCCTTCGTCTTTGTTTTTCCCTCCCAGGACTAGATCGTGATCAGTAGCTATTTTCAGTGTGAGCGTCGGGACTACTCGCTGGGACTATTACATCTGCATATGTATGGTTTTATTGGCACACTATTGAATTACTTATTGTTTGGACTTTTGGTTTCGTTTTCAGATACTTGGGGCTTGTGTGTTATGGTTTCACTTGTTTGTCTTGTGTTATTATAAAAGACTTCCGCTGTGTTTGAATGTTACTCCGTTATTTATTGTGCCATGTATTTAGTGCTTATGTGCCATGTATTTAGTGCTTATCTGCCATGCTGTAATTTGTAAATATTTTAAATTTTATTTTTGGAGATTTACGTTTGAAAAGTCAAAATAGCCTTGTGGAGTTCAGATTGGTCCACGTGTTGGGCTTCTCCGGGCTTCACGGTGGTAAGGGCTTGATTTCCGGGTTTGGGTCCTTACATGTGTGATATGCATGGAACAGCTAACGATCGGATCAGAGTTCATTTTGATGCCTTGCTCGCATGAGTACCATAGTTCATGCATCCAGAGATGGCTGCTGGAAAGCAGTAATGTGTGTCCATTGTGTCGATAGAGTTGCCTACAGCTGAATGATTTATTAGAAGCTTATCAATTAATTATCTTCATTCTAATAATTATTTATTAGAAATAAAAAGATATGCTAAGGGTTTCTGTACCCTTATAGTATAGATAAAAGATGGATCGATCCAACTCTGTTAATTTCTATATTAATGTTTTCTAGTGGCTTTGCTTCCAAGGCATCCTCTTTATCACAACTCTCTTGTACAGTATCTTTTGATTCATTAAGATTACTATTTTGATAGCAGAGGAGGGGTTTCAGTCCGAACGATTATTGTTTCTGGAAGAAGTATCATCACATATCTTAGTCATCTCAATCTTTATGGGCTTATGATCACTCTTTACGGGCTTCACACTTTATGGGTTTCTAAACTTTCGATTATGTTTTCCAACAATTATCATTCATTCAGCCATCGAGACTTCACTAATTAGATTTGTTTGGAATTTGAGTGAAATTTTAGTATAAATAAACTTAATTGTATTTTCATAATTGGAAGCGATGCATAATATATGCATGAGATACACACAGTAAGCATGATAAGTATGATTGAATTATATTAACATGCGTGAACTGAATGAGATAGGATGCACGAATAGATGCATTGTTATGTTAAGTTTTGGCCCTGTGGCCCTCTAAAGAAAAAATCTTTTCGTTGTGATTGTAAAATATTTTATCCGCTACATATGTTTATTCTCTATTATGATGTCAAATGATTTTTAAGGAAAAGAGTATCATACTCTAATTTTTTAGAAATTTTAATTTGCAAGTAATTTTAGGAAAAAATTGGTAATTTTCTTTTAAAAAAAAACTTGTGTAATTTCATCTAATTCATGAATTACGTATTAGAGCTATACGGCAAGAACGACCTGGATATTTTGCGGATCCTTACAAATCATCTCAAAAATATCATTATAATTAATAGATGACATCATCAAAATCTTCTATTGATTGAAACTATTTAAGAAATCTTTTAATATTCAAAATAAAGAATTGATTTTATAGCTAAAAGAACATCTCTCCCTCTCCCAACCAACAGGTTGTTACAGTTTATGTCTCATACCAACTTGAATATGAAAAAATCGTGTCTTGATTCTCCACTTCTTCTAAATCATGCCATACTAGTCCTACTGCAAACGTGTATACATTTTGGAAATATTTATAATTTCCATTTAGGAAACGTGTATCCTTGTTTTCAATTTAGAAAATATTTAAAAAGAAAAATCCCCATCTGACAATCAAACAATAACAACAATAGGGTACCAAACGTGGAAATAAGCAGTAGTTGATGTGATTTTGACTAATGAAATAACTGTTACGTAACACTTAGTAATGAATATGAAATAAAAATAAATATTCTCTATTAATCAAAATTTCTTATTAAAAATAATTTATTTTTCTTTTTTATTCTATTTCTAAATCTGAAGGTATGGTAAGATTGCTTACACCGACACCTAGAAGAGGAAGTAATTCCTTGAAAGGGGAACTGAGGTGGCTGCAGGGCAGGTTAGCACATCCCCATCAGCTTTCACAACATAGCTTTCTGGATCCACTTCGATAACAGGAAGGGCATCATTGAGCTTCATGTCCAGTTTGGTCAGTCTCCTCACATTTCCTACAGCCTCCACTCTCTTGTTTAATCCATACTGTGTTTTTATCTCATCATCCATAGCTGCCTGTTTGGAAGGAGCGATAAAAAAATTCAAAAACAAATAAAAAAGTTAATAGGATATCTATCGTCTACAACAATAACTAATTCCTTCTGTTGAAAAAAAATCAATTCGTTACTCATGCACAAAAGGCATCAAGAGTGAAAGACATACCTTGCTAACAAAAGCAATGGAGTTGGCACTTCCTGCATTGCCAAATGCTCCAAACATAGGCCACGAAATCACCTGCATTAATTCGTGTCTTAATAAAAATAAAACTTTAAGGACTAATGTTTTGTCTTTCCTGATAGTCCTTTTCTGACTACAATTCACCTTACATCTTTTGATGAAATATGCAGTCACCATCAAGTGATCAAGCAATACAAAAATATGATTAGTAATAGAATAAGATGTCATACTTCCAATGTTGATGACACAAAATATGGCAAGTTAAATTCAAAATAACTTCTAGTTCCTCTAAACCAAGCCCCATGGTTCATGATCAGCCTGATAAGAAAATTTCTTTCTAATGATTGTACCAAAAGCCTACCGGTTCGCATGTGGGAATGCTTGCATTTGGATCACCCATGTTAGCCCATGCAATGTCGCCACCTTTGATTACCATTTCGGGTTTTGCCCCAAAGAAAGATGGCTTCCAAAGCACAAGATCAGCCAACTTTCCTACCTGCGAAAACAAAAACTACTATTAATCAAATGGAGATTAGTTACCAAATCCAATGTACCTTGAGAGGACTATCTTGGTATTACGGTTCTAACACCAACAGGAAAATGGAAATCACCTGGTTTAAGCAGTCACAAATAACTTGAGCAACATACCAACTTTGGCTCAGAAAGGTTAAAATAGTATACCTCGATTGAACCAACAAACTTAGCAATTCCATTTGCTATTGCTGGGTTAATGGTATATTTCGCAATGTATCGTTTGATGCGAAAGTTGTCATTCTCGAATCCGAAGGGGCCAATGTGCCCTCTTATTGATTTCATTTTATGAGCTGTCTGCCAAGTTCTGCTTATAACCTGCTTAAGATGCAAATCTCAACTGCTTTCAACCTCATCTCTGGGAAATATCAGGACTATCATTTGACACTTGATAAATCCATGAAGTACAAGTGGTAGACATGTGAATGCAAGAAATATTATGTCAAATGATTGCAATGCCAAAAGCACATGAAAATCAGGTAGTGAGTTTCATTTGCAAACTATTCATAATATGAATACACAAAAAACCTAATGTAAACTTTTCTAAACTACGAATGAATCAAGTACGAAAATGACTGTTAGCAAAAGGATTGGCAAGGAAAAAGGGGAACTGAAGAACCTCTGCAATGCGACCCATTGCTTGTGAATCAGAAGATATGATACTTATTGCTCCCATGTCATGCAAAATGTCCTCCGCAGCTATTGTTTCAGCCCTTATTCTTGATTCAGCAAAAGCTACATCTTCTGGAATATTCTTACAGAGGTGATGGCATACCATCTGCATGAATGCAATAGAAATTGAGAACGTAGCATTCATGAAGCTACAAACATTAATATTTCTACAAATGAATAGCAAATGTTAGGATGTGCCTATACAACCATACCAGCATGTCAATATGCTCATCAATCGTATTGGAAGTAAAAGGCCGTGTAGGATTTGTTGATGACGGCAGGACATTTTTAACACCACAAACTTTGATAATATCTGGAGCATGACCACCGCCTGCACCTTCACTGCCCATTACAAGCATATACAAATTGAGGATAGAAAGGGAGATGCGACTATTCAATAATTTAAAGAAAAGTGGGACATTTTAAGCTTGAAGGAACAGATAATCAATGAGAATCTCAATTTTAACTCCCATTTCATGGAAATGAGCAGCAGCATTAATATATCTTCCACAAAGTATCATAAGAAGAACAACTTTTAGAAACAAAAAAACAAAGATTTTGTCATCTTTTGGCTGGATGGAGTTAAAAATGATGGTTGTGAAGTTGGGCACCATACTGATGGACCTTTTATCAGGTTTATTTATCATAGGAGAGCATAGAGGGGAGCAAAGGGATTTGGGTCCATTACCAATAGTGTAGAATTCCATCTTTGAGTCCGTCCAATCAACATTTATTTGCTAAGTCAGTTTTGTTTTTAATTGTCCACATGTATGTTTGACTTGTTGACCAAGACAGAAATTAAAATAATAGAAATTATTATTTTGTATTTGTTGGATCTGATTGTGGTTTTGAGCTCGTTTTGAGTAGCCATGGACTTTCGGATTGATTCATTGGCCTTTGTGCTAGTCTGTTCGTAATTGGGTCTGATATTCACTTCCGGGCCCATTTGTTTGTTTTTCTAGGCCGTGCTCGATTTTTTTAGCTGGTTTATTAGGATTACAGGATCTGGACTCTTTAAGCATGTGTTAGCCGTCAGAAAGCCATCAACCGCTCATTCTTTCTTGCGTTCATTTCCTTCCTGCTTCCATTTTATTTCCTGTTTTCTCCCAGACAAACCCTACATTCTTTCTTGTTTGCTATGCCATCCCATCTTTTCTGTTGACTTTTAGATAGCTTTGCTTCATTTCTTTCCTATTTAGAGTGCCGACATCCATCCCTTTTCATTCGTTCATTCATCACGCACATACAACTATTAGTTCCTTCTTCCCTCTTTTTGTTATTTCAATTATGTATCCCCTGTCTCTATTCCTATTCTCTCATATTTCTTATCTAGTTGGTTTCACTACACTTATCTGTCCAGGCATTATTCAGTTTAATCGTTTTGTTAGGATTTTTCAAGGTAAATGTCCCAGCATATTCCGACGTCTCTATGAGGAATTTGAGGGGTCTTGAGGGAGTTCCTTTTCTGTTTGATTTTCTATTATATCTGTTGTTCGTTTCCTCACAATATGTATGTGCATTTTATAGACGGATCAAATTCACACGACAAAAGAGAGGGCATAGCCACTAATTCGCAATCGCAAGTGGGAGTCATTGTATCATTGGTTTAGTCAGACTTTCTTCTTTTCAATTAAAATTTATTGTGTGATTTTGAATGGAGGTTTACACCCTATGTATTGCATGACTCTCATTCTATGATCAATTGTTATGTTTACTGTGTTTTCTTGGGTATCCTTAATTTTATCGTTTGTCATGTAATTAATATCACAAGTGAGTGATGAATTCTGAATTTGAGTTTTAGGATATAACGTGAGACATATTTTGTGAATTTCAACGAGGGTTTCAATCCTAAACATGGTGGTACAAGTGAAAAAGAATAGAGAAATAGGAAAAAAGTGAAAAAAATGAAAAAAAAGACTATCAAACTTGGTTGGTCCGACAGTCAAGGTCGGTTTGGCCAACCAGTCGGGTTGGTCAGTCTGACCGATCAGACCAAAATTTGTTTGACCGGTCTGTTTTTCCTTCTCGTTTTAAATCAATATTTTCTCTAAATTACCTAACTGAGATTCCAAGTGATGATTGATGAGATTTGTATTTGGTAACGAATTAAGTGTCCAGTAATACAGCTTTATGTCTGATAAGTGAGTTTTTATATCCGGTAAGTATACCTTTATGTGAGATTAAGTCCAATAAGTTGAGTTTTTTGTTTGGATATTTTTGAGGATGTTTGTGTTGTACTATATATATTATTATTTTATAAACGTATTATTGTTTTATAAATCTATATTGATTTTATAAACATATTTTTAAATTCTACTTATTTATGAAATTAATATCCTATAGACAGTTGCGTTCGCTTGGACAATATGAGGACTTATTTTCAATTTATAAACATATTTTTAAATTCTTCTTATTTATGAAATTAATATCCTACTTATTCTACCCACAATGTGATGGATAAAGCGAAGTTGTCAACCGATGTTTGGAGACTTATTTGCAATGCTTTGCCAGCCAGAAACCGCGGGAGTGGTCTCGCTGGATGGCCTAGGCAAAATATTGTTTTAACACATCTTATCACGTGTTGACAAAGATTACACCATTCCATATAGTTTATGGCGGAGACCCGCCTCCTATCATGAAATATGATGTGTCTCCAGCTTTTTCTATTGCGGATTTGGACCAACTATTGAAGAAGAGAGATGTAGCATTGCTTGAATTGAGAGAGCAACTTTTGTTAGTGCAGAATCGGATGAAAAAATCAGCTAATGCACATAGGAGAGATGTGAAGTTTCAGGGTGGAGATAGAGTAATTTTGAAGATACAGCCATATCACCAGAAATCCTTGGCTAAGTGGATGAATGAAAAGCTAGCACCACGTTGTTTTGGCCCTTTCACAGTTTTACGAAGAAAAAGGACAGTTACATATCAGTTGGAGTTGCCACCGACTACGAGTATATATCCGGTTTTTCACATGTCCCAACTGAAAAAAGTTGTCGAGGACATAGTGACTATAACTCCCCGAGCTACCCACATCATTGATAGAGGAATTAAAATGGACTACAAAACCGAAAGAGGTATTGAGTTCTAAACAAGGAGCGAAGGGCCTGGAAGTGCTGATCAAATGGAACAATTTGCCTGATTTAGAAAGTACATGGGAGAAAGCTTTTTTCATACAAGGTTAGTTTCCAGAATTTCATCTTAAGGACAAGGTGAAAATTCAAGGGGGAGTGTTGATAGACCAGTTATTAAGTATGTATATCAGAGGAGGAAAAATGATAACGGGGCTAGGAAAGCTGTCAATACAGAGAAAGAATATCGGAATAGGGATTGGTGTCTCTAACATTCTATTTTGTACAGAGGTTTATCGTTTGTGGACAGGAAGGATATAGGCGCTTTGTCACTCATTCACACGGGCATCGTGGATTTTCTAAAGTTGATTTAGGATCCCGGTTGGGAAAGAAGAATCTCAGCTTCTCAGATGCTGATTGTCCTTTTCTTTTCTATTTTTGGAAATAGAACCATCCTTCCTCTTGGTTTTCCCTATTCTTGTGTGTTTAAGCTCTATTTGGCTCTTTTCATAGTTTGTCTTCAGTTGCGCTAGAGGTAGGATAAGCAGGAGCTTATCATCTTGGCTCTCACAACGAACTAATTTCAATTGTACTCTTCATATTGGATATCTAGAAGAGAAGAATTGATAGACCTATCAGATTTACTTACAGGAGGGGAGCAAAGGGAAGTTGGATCCACGGCTAGTAGCACCTAAATCTTATGACGTGGTAGACTAGGACCACATAGGGTACATAACAGAATTAATTATAGATTCGACACACGAACAGTCAGGAAGTTATTTAGGCAGACAGGAATTGCAGGAAGAGTACAACCTCTTGAAGAGCTGTTGGGCACAAGATTGTATATGGTCATTTTCCCTCAATATAATTCGATTTTCGCCTAATCTTCTTACTTCAATATCTTCTTGTATCTGATTTTTCCTAGTTAACACTTGATAAGCAGCCGGAGTTTCATCATACCTAGCATATACAAAAAAGAAACGCCAAATGAAATCAATACCTGTGATAAGTATGGATAGTTCTTTCCTTGAATGCCGCAATTGTTTGTTCCACATATCCAGATTCATTCAAGGTGTCCGTGTGGATATTCACCTGCCAAGAGAAAATATAATTCAGTAACTCTTTTGAATGGACAATTAGACCGTTTCTTCCCTTTTCTATCTTTTTATAAGTAACCTGGACATCAAATATGTCTGCAACAGCCAGACAATTGTCTATTGCAGCAGGAGTACTTCCCCAGTCCTCATGCAATTTCAGTCCCATTGCACCAGCCTTGATTATTTTATGTAGCTCATCAGGTTTTGAACCATTACCCTAACAAAGCAGAACAAGAATAAAAATGGTTTTCCAGAGTCACCAACTTCATTCATTTGGTGAGGTGTATGATGAAAAATGATTCATTCAAAATATATATCTGATGAGAATATACAAGATATACTACAAGAAAATTATTTGAGCATACTTTTCCAGTGAATCCAACATTCAGAGGCATGCCATCAGTAGACTGCAACATTAGTTTCATTTGTGAAGGAGCAGGAGTACAAGTAGTTGCCCGTGTTCCATCAGCAGGTCCCGTTCCACCTCCCACAAGTGTTGTAACTCCTGTAAGCATATTGCAGGTTTAGAATGAAAACCAAATAAATATTAGACAAAAATATTAGCTTTTGTCATCCTGTCACACGAATGATATGATCATATACTGTTTAAATTATTATAGGCTGCTTGATAGAAAAGATGAAAAGAAACAGCAGCTGCATGGTTCCAAAATAGAGCAGTGGCTCATTGCATGCAGCCCAGGACAAGATTATGCACGAGAATTACAAATCTTGATAAGACTTTGATACGAGCACTCTAATTGGATCTACTTGCTCAAAAAGTGCTCTTTTATACCATTTTAGAGGATACCAAGGAGAAAGAGAGCTTAAAACATCAGGCCAGGGTAATAGTTATGCAAGATAATTATGAAGCTTGACAAGACTTTGATATGAGTACTCAAAATGGATCTACTTGCTGAACAAGAGCTATTTTATACCTTTCTAGAAGTTCAAGGAGAAAGAGAGCTTAAACATCACATCAGGGTTAGTATGTAATCAACAACCCTGTATTTCCATATTCAGCTTGCATATGGCATCCTAGGGTTTAAACTCAGGTGCTGGAGGCCAAGTGGATGAATCACAATATTTTATGCTTGCATATAATACACTTTGAATGAAGCATCAATGAACTGCAGAATTCGATTTATTACTCAGTCAAATATTACTTGTTAATGTATTCTCATAGTTTCATATAAAATAATGTAGCTTTTTTTAGCTCACCACTTGATATGGCCTCATACGCCAGTTGAGGACAAATGAAATGTACATGGCAATCTATGGCTCCTGCTGTTACAATCATCCCTTCCCCCGCAATAACTTCAGTGTTAACCTTGTAGTTAAAAAAATAAAAATAAATAAATAACCACCTCATTTTTATATCACATATCTAAGAGATAGAAGGTAGTTGGTCTAAATGTGAATATGTGAATTGGCACATACCCCGATCGTCAAATCATTGTGGACATCATTCATGGCACCCGGATTTCCTGATTTTCCAATAGCAGCAATATTACCACATCTAATGCCAATATCTGCCTTGTAAATTCCAGTATAATCAATGATCAAAGCATTTGTTATAACAGTATCAAGAGATGAGGAAGGTGAATGCCCAGTCGACTGTCCCATGCCATCCCTTATCACTTTGCCACCCCCAAAAATGCATTCATCACCATACACCGCAGAGTCTACTTCGATTTCAGCATACAGGTTAGTATCACCCAGACGGATTTTGTCACCAGTAGTAGGGCCATAGATGCAAGCGTAAGACTCATGACTCATTGTAGCAGTGAAATTCTCTTCTCCACTAATACCTTCACTGCAACAAAAATCCACTCTTGAGGTGCTTTACCTTTTCTAGTTCATTTTCAATTTAGATATTTTCTTGATTGAAAAATACAAAAAAAAAGCAAGCAACGTTGAAAAATACTCAATGATCAATTCAAAACCTAGCATTTGATTCTTCTTCATGCCGAAACTTGCCCCTGTTTACAGCTCCCAATATTTCTCCATGTTTGGCATGATGCACAGCACCATCAGCAATGCTGTTTCCACCTCTAATCACCTTTTCACCTCCAATACTCACAAGCATGACTGATTTTCTTTCCCCTGGCTAGAAAATGAGTTAAGAAAGTTTGATAAGGAATAGAGAACATGGTAAATTGACTAAATCTAAGAAGCTGTGGCCACAATGTCCAGGAATGACCATCACCCAGGTGACAGGAACTTTCATTTTCTTTTTGCATGTAAAAACATCATCTTTCGGTTCCCTCTGATACTTGAATTTACCTTATGCTACTTGGAAGTATGAAATTGTATGTGGGCCTATCAGTATGTTATAATTATCTGATAATCCCTAGTTTCACAAAATTCAAGTGCAGATATCTTGATACAATTTTCTAATCACTGATGGCAAACTCCATTCTACAATGTACAACATAGTGACATTTTGTAAACCATACATAGCATACTCTTTTGAATAGAGTTGACAGAAGCAACTCAAAACTGATACAATTATGAGGAATCACTCATAGGTTATCTCCATATAGAGACTACACAGTAATTCAAAGGAGAAGAAAGTAAACTCAAAAATTTTCTTCAAGGATAACACACTAGTAAAATTTGACTGAATGTAAAAGGACGTTTAAAACTAAATTGCATGCAAAATATGTACATTACATAGTGGATGGAAAACTTTCACTTGACTAAGACAGTAAATAAGTAAAGAATCAAAAGATGCAAATCTTAACCTCAAATCGTACAGCTGTCCCAGCTGCAATATTCAGGCGCATGCCATGTGCTTTAATTCGATCAAAAAGCAAACTAGGATTCACCTCAATAAAATGGTAGTGGCTGCCAACCTGAAACATTTTCAATATCAATAAACCAACAAGTAATAGATATTGTTTCTTACAAACTATCAATTTATTATGCAGTAGTTAGTTGTACAGGGAAGTAAAGTTTGGCATAACATGTTGCAAATCATAACCTGAATTGGTCTGTCTCCCATGTTAACAACATTGAGGATTATAGCTTTCCTTCCAGGATTAAGAATAATGTTTTCTGTTTTAAAGACTATATCTCCAGGTCCTCCATCATCTTCTACAGGAGGGAACTTTTCCAGGGAAGGTACTGCAGATTTAAATTTGTTTCACGATTCCCAATCGGCAGTATATGTCATAGAAGCCCAAATAGAATTAATTTCACCAAGTGCTCGATAAACACCATAAGAAAGCTGTATTGACATTTTAAGAGTGCAGACCAAATGATAGAAGCTTGAGGACTGTGCTACAAAGTTGTTACACTTAAGCATGTGAAGCTCATAAGGAAAACATGAGGCTAAGTGGAAGTCACAAGAATGAGAACTATCAGACTTGAAAATGTATCCTACCCCTTAAGGCGTCATAATAAGTCAAGCCAAATGCATTCTACTAATTCTTTATGGAGACTTTTAACTTTCCTTAAAACCTCTTCTGGCTCCACTATATAGAAGTGAAATCATGCTTTGCTATAAGATTTTGCACACATTTTCAATTACAACCCAATAAAAAAAGGAAGGAAAAGGTAGAGGAGGACAAGACCACAACAACTGCATAAAACAATTAGCGATCATTGGCATAAGTTGGTAAGAGGTTAAAGGAAAAGAGACTCTGTGAACAAAAAAGCTTATCACTCAAAATAGTATCCAAACTTTATTTAATTTCAAAGATAGCAGCGGATATACTAGAAACTAAAATAGTAATATCGGGTTCCTTAAAAGATATTTGCAAGTAATCAACTCCAGAATAAGCTCTGACCTGGAAGAAATGAGCCATGTAAAGCAAGCTCCAGATTTCCATTATCACAAGCAATGGGGATATGAACAGTGATTAACTTGGAACCGTCAGGAAATGTCCCTTCAACCTACATTCAAAAAAATGCTATATTGGAGGGCAGAAGCGTACTTTATGGAGGAAAAGGAGCATTACGAACGACCAGGTGGATCAGTTTGACATGATTCCAGCGGCATAACATCAGTCATCAACTACCGGGATGCATCAATCACCAGGCAGGGGGTTGACCAAGTTTCAGACAGCAAATAGAGTTGTATTTCCTTTATTAATTGGACATGCTAGTTAACAAAATAAGTAAACTGTTCTTCCTCTGTTAGCTCGTCTTAATTAAACAAAAATGACGGCAAAACGGCTGTCTTAACATAAACCTTTATTAGTTCATAAGTAAAAGGTACCTGAACGCAATCCAAAATATATGGCACAGCCGGAAGAACTTGTCTCCTGACACAAGTAGTTTCATTTCATTTATTTTTTTTGCAGAAATTGGAATGTTACAGCGATATCGAATCCCAAGTTCAGCAAACAAACAGCAATATTATCAATGATATCTCAGTCAGTACCTTCCTAATAACTGTTTCCCGAGGTCCATCAATTCCGCCACACTCTTATCGCCATCGCGAACGAACTCCAAAATCTACAGATAATGACCAATGGCCACTCTTAATATTTAAAGCAAAAGCAGAAAGACGACGATAAGAAATGCTAATGACCTGCGTTGCAATAAGAGCAACTGCTTCGGTGTAATTAAGGCGGCAGCCTCGAGCGAGACGCTTCTGCGCGAGGAATCCAGCGTTGTGGAGTACTAGTTTGTGGATTTCTCTCGGCGTCAGTTTCATTTTCCAGTCTCTTTACTCTGCTCAGTTCTGTTCATAAGTATAGAGATCAACAAAATATGTTAGTAAACACTGGTAAAAGAAATTTTGATTGCCAAGAAGGGACCAAACGATGAGACTGAGAAACATTTTATTATAAGCCCTGCCTGTTTTATATAATTGTTGGTTTAGGGCTTTTCACACAGGTTTCGATTATAATTAATAACCAAACCCAACTACGCAAGTGTCTTCTGGCATGCCACATGGGTGTACAGTAAATAAATCGTTGAAATTCACGCTTACGTAATGTGATGTTAATGAGAACAATAATAAGTACAATAATGTCAGTTTTATATCTCATATAATGTGATATTATATATAACTTGTAGCATATGGGTGTATATTGTACATAATATCAAACCAAGGTTAGATATAGTATATATTATTTACAGCACAGCACATCAAATAAGTACTATATGTAATGCCACATCAAAGTTAAATATGATACACATTATATACAATATATTTGGTACGTCTCGCATGCAATGTGATATTATAGTTAAATATGATATATGTTATCTGCAGTACATCAGGTATGTACCTCATAAAATGTGATGCAAATGATAGATATGACACACATTACTTGTAGTAAATAAAATAAAAAATACCAATAACATTAATGAAAAAAACTCTAGTTACATGTAAGATCCCGATATTTGAGTCTATAGATCAGATTCTAATATTGGGCCTAGAACATGTATATTGACCCATTATATGTCAAGAGAAGGATTCGATAGATATAAAACCCTTCTGTTTGGTTGTTTGGACTTACAAGATACAATCGTTGTTGATCGGACTCGAAAGAGTGTATTCCTGTGAAACCTGAACCTGGGGTATTTCAATAATTTGACCCACAGTTATGTCTTGTTCTTATTAAACATTCTTTAATATGAATAACTGGATATGATGTCTTTCGTATGCTGATTTTGAAGTTTGAAAACTCGAATCGGAATTAAGATCCTTGTTTTGTAATTTTTTTAAATATTCAAATTCTGAGTGTGAAATTATAGAAATATGGGAATGAATGTTTCAAGGAGGTATTGGGAAGGATTTTCTTGATTGAGGATACGAATTAGGTTGAAAGATGAAATTTAACAGTTTAGAAATTTTCTAGGAATTTTTGAAAGGGTATTTTGGTATTAAATAATTTTGTTCAATATGAATTTTGAGGTATTATATTTATTATTAATTTTATAATTATGAGAAAAATAATCTGATCCTATTAGAGTGTTCTAATATTTTTGAGGAATTTATCAGAATTTTTTGGGTATTTTTCGATATAATATACTATTTACTAGAAATTATACAAAATTTCTGGAATATTAAAATATATATATATATATATATATATATTAAATATTATATTATTGTTATAAAAAAAGAAAGAGATTAAGGGACAGAGGTTGAATGCAAAAGGCTCCGTCGTTTTGACCGAGCCTGGTCAAAACGATAGACACCTCTATCGTTTTGGCTAAGCTACAACATCAAGGAAGAAACCCTAATGCTACATCAAACGACGTCGTTTCTTTTAATTTGAATATGACAACGTTTTATGGACAAGATGTAAGGACCCAAACCTAGAAATCGGGCCCTTACCGCCTTGAAGCCCGGAGAAGCCCAACACGTGGACCAATCCGAACTCCACAAGGTTATTTTGACTTTTCAAACTTAAATCCCAAAAAAAATACAATTAAAAAAAAACTATTTTCAAATTACAGCGTGGCAGATAAGCTTTAAAAATATAGCACAATAAATAACAGAGTAAATAATCAAAACAGCGGAAGTCTTATTTCAATAACACAATACAACAAGTGAAACCATAACTCACAAGCCCCAAGTATCTGAAAACAAAACCACATGTCAAATCAACAAATACATAACAGTGTGCCAATAAAACCAAAACATATTAACATGTGCAGATGCAATAGTCCCAGCGAGAAGTCCCAACGCTCACACTGACAACAGCTACTGATCACGATCTAATCCTGGGAAGGGAAAACAAAAACGAAGGGGGTGAGATTTTCGAGAATCTCAGTAGGGGACAACAAGGTGAACTTATCAAAGGAGAGGAACAACAAAGAACTTATCAAATGAGAGGAACAACAAGGAACTGATCAAAGGATAGGAACAACCAGTAACTTATCAAAGGAGAGAAACAACAAGGAACTTATCAGAGGAGAGAAACAACAAGAAACTTATCAGAGGAGAGAAACAACAAGGAACTTATCAGAGGAGAGAAACAACAAGGAACTTAACAAAGAACTTATCAAAGGAGAGAAACAACAAGGAACTTATCAAAGGAGAGAAACAACAAGGAACTTATCAGAGGAGAGAAACAACAAGTAACTCATTAATTCATCGTTAAACTTATGAATTCTCAAAACTTTAACTTTACTGTTTACTTTATAAAACGTTTACTTACTGGACCCGGAAACAACATAGAACTCAACAAGGGTCAATACGAAAACATGGGCGGACTGCAAATCACTTCCCGAATAACCCCCGCTAAAGGGAAACCGGAAGCCCACTGGTAGGTTTTACATACACATTTTTAAAAACAATATTTACATACATAGCCCCTTCTACCAGTGTTGTTTGAGACTAGATTGATTAACAAAACCATATACGTAAAAGATCAACTAGTCCCTCAGATCATCCTGTGAAGCAGGGAACATACAGCATCCATACAACTCCCAACAGATGAGTGTCTCTCTGCTTACTCTCGGAGACCGAGCACTGACCACGTTTGGCCAAACGTACGTAAGTAACATAAAAACTTATATACTTTAACTTACATACAAAGAAAACTGGTTTAACTTTCAATAACACTGGAATACCATATTTTACAAGTAAAACTCCATAATACGATATTTTACCATATACCGTCACAGAAACCTTTAATTATAATCTTTTTCTTACTTTACGAGCAATGATACGGAATCAGCCCAATTTACACAACAAATCAATCAAATGGACTTTGATTGATCACATGAAATTTTGGAGATACATTATGATACTTTACAGGAACATACGGAAAAAGGTCAATGTAACTTGGACAATGGATCCATCGGATGGTCTCCGATGGATTACACAACGATTCAATTTAAAACCAAGGTACGGATTTAAAGATCAAGAAATACTTATGATTGAACACATACGGTAAAGACCCTACCTTAAGGGCTGAAGAAGAGGAAGCGATACACTTGCCTTTATCCTCAACACTCGCCCTTCCTAAGGAAACACAACATTAAGGTTAGGCTCAAGCAACGGGTATTAAACCTACACAATATACTTTGAACGACTATAACTCAAAAACGACACATCAAACGGAAAAATGGATCGCGCCATTGCGATCAGAACGTCGAAATTACCTAACGGGGAGGTTTTCACTTTTGGTCAAAGTCAACGGTCAACGGTCAGAACTATGCGGCGGCTGGAAAATTCCAACTTCATCCAAAACCGAAAATTTTTACATCAAAACGAAGCTACAAACATTAGGAATATGAATCCGAAAACCAAACTGTAAAACTCACTTCCGATTGGCCGGAATCGACGATTTTCCGGTGAGAAATTCAGAACTTCCGAGCTCCGATCTGTGCTTGTCCGTGGTCCGATGAAGATGAAACCAACGGCCGGTTACTCACGACGACGAGAGGAACGCAACGGTGCAAACGATTCGACGATCGGACGGTTGGATGACGATTCCGAAGGTGAAGAAGTGATGGTGAAGGAGAGGGAATTACAGGGGAAATGGCAGCAGGGGTAAGGGAAAGAGAAACAGGAGAGGGTTTTATTAGGTGGGGTGACGTGGCAAAAATTTGTCACGTCAGCCCCCAGGTCTCACACAAGATGAGTCATCTTTCGAGAAGCTTTCTTCCCTACAAGTGCCCTAGATCACACACGTCCATCTGATCTCCCCACACGTGGCCAGAACAAGTCTGGTGAGGAAGCCACACGTGGGTATAGCCCGATTTGGCTTGTAAACCTGTAGATCTGTGCGAGACAAGTTCTGGGGAGAACGATTGAGAGTAATATGAGTGTTTGTGAAGGATTATAATGTGTTTTGCTGGTGATTTTAGGTAAGTTTCTTTCCTGAAGACCCGGGTACCTAAATCTGCCATTACATCGTTTTAGATTGTGTAAAAATTGATTGTATTGTTTGGGTTGAAATCGGATAGGTGAGAACTTGGTGTTGGTGTGTTTAATGCGATGGATTTAATGCATAATATTGTGTTTATATGAGACCCCGATCCTTTGTCCTAGAAGTTCAGATACCAGTAAAGTTAAAATGACTATTTTGCTCCTGAAGAAATGAATGTGTGGTAGCCAGGAATGGTATTAAAAGTTTCTTTCCTCTTTTGTTTCATATCATTTCTTTCTTATTTCATTTCTTTCTTGATTCATTTCTATCTTAAATGATATATCACCTATTCTTAAGGGATAATCCAGAATTAAATCCTAAGTATTATCTCCTTATATCTAGTCTTAAAAATAGAAAAAATTAATCCCATTAATTCTATAAACTACGTAGTCGGCCACACACATGTCCTTACACCAAAAACACTCAAACTTATCACGTGATATACCATTCTTCCTTACCCTTGCTACCAAAAATTTCCTAACATCTATCATAGCCGATTTTTTTCATCCTTCATCAGATTTATGCAAATAATAGCTTGTTGGAAACCTCTTTTCATTCTCTATCTTGCTATCTTGGTTTCGTCATCAGAAGGTTAGTTCTTCCTCATATTTATTGCTATCATAATTCATAGGGTGTTGGTGCCAAAATTCCTTGATTGATCCATCAATTGGTTTTAATTGTTGTTCCTCTTTTTTGTATGATTGTTTGACACCTATTTTTGTTGTAATATTATGAATTCATTCTTTGAATCATCCCTATATGTGAAATCGGCATGCCATACTCCTTTTCCCTATTGTTGCTGATTTTTGTCAATCGGCATCCCTATCGTAGCCCACAAATCTTCCTAGATTGATTCCTCAAGGTCCTGCATCAGTAGGTATCTACCAACATATAATAATATCCAAATCCTCAATATTGCATGCTAGATTACATAAGAAAACATAAAATCAGCCGTCTATAACCATACTTTGATGCGTTTCTATCCAATAATCAACTCGGAATCGATTCAGATATTTTTCCTATTTTATTTATTTTTCTGAATCTTGTCCTAGATATTTAACCTATAAAATCAACTCGAAATCTTGAAATCTTGATACCACCAAACTCCTAATTGATTATAGTATTTTCTATAATTTTTTCAGATTTTTATGTGAATTTCTACTATTTTTTCTTAATTTTTATCTTTTCTGCCATTTTTCTTGATTCCAGTCAATCCCAACGTGCCACTTGGCAGCTCCATGCATTGCCAGGTTATCTTCCGAATCTCCAATTTTGTGACATGTGGTTCATCCTCCACATGCCACGTGTCTCCTAACTCTCAACCTTGGATCCTAACCTGGCTATACTAATGGATGACACGTTGCCTACATATGCAGTCAACATGTTGTCCGAGCCTTCAATCGAATGACCTGTCATTCGTCGGCTAGAGCAGACAACCCGTCGTTCGACTGGGTTGTCGTCAACCTCTAGCCAACCCAGCCACCTGCAAAACCCTAATTTTTGAATCTCCCAATCTTCAACACATCATAACGGCTTGATTTAACCTATGCTAACTCAAAGAACACTTTACTTTATGCTGACCATAACACAACACATCTCAGAAAATTCATACACCCTTAAATACCATCAATAGACCAATTTAAGGTCTTAGAATTCCAAATCACCAATACTACTTCATTAATGATTTTCTAATTATTAAATAAATTATTACAATAATTTCCAATAGCTGATAATATTCTAAAAAATGTACGAACCGTACTATAAGTTCGTAAATGATTCTAAATTATGGCCGAAGGCCCGTTAACATCGATGGTCCTCCCTTGGGCTTCTTGGCTTATGCAGCTCGAAAATTTCAGATTCTTACATCCTACATACCTTATAAAAAATTTCATCCTCGAAGCTTGCTTACACCAAAGTAAGACTTATCATGGAAATTTCACCCACAAAGTCACAAAACTAGTAGTATCTAATTGCATTCTCTTCATTCTTATCATTAAAAATTATTCTCTACCAAAATCCCACATCTAACACCCATGTAATAACCAATCATATATTTTAGAATACGATATTCAATCGCATTCTCTTCATTCTCTATATCAGTTATATTCAATTCTTCAATCATGCTTGCTAGTACAATTATCATCATATTTTAACAATAAATGCACAAAGATATGCTCTTATGGCTAAATGTTCAATGATATTTGCCATAGCAGGCAATCCCCTGTTACTCAACAACATATGTATCTCTTCACGCATTCCACATTTCTTTATATCTTCCTATACAATCTTACGGTCCTTGAGAACTAGCTTTTTACCTTATCTAAACTTTTGGTAACATGCCCACTCATTAAGGTTCTCAAACCATCTGATGATAAATATTTTGGACATTGTTGCCTCCTGCCTGACTTGTCTAGAAGTATCCCTATCGGCTTTTGCCTCTGCCTATGTTGGTTTTGACTGTGCATCTGCTTGAGGGTATGGTTTTTTTTTATCCAAAGAAATCTCAAAAGGGTCAATGGGTGGTTGATACTGTAGGCCAGTGAGTGGTTCAGGTTGCAGGTGAGTTGGTGGCTAAGTTTTTGATATGGATGATGATGAATATGTTTTCCTTAGCCTCTTCCATCGGTGAGAGGATGAGGATTGGTGAGGAAAGAATTTTCATTTTAGTTTTGAAGGGTGCATCTACAGTAAAATGTGTTTGGATGAGGCTTAATGGAGGTGTGTTTTAGTGGGCATGAATATGTCTTCTTCAAACCCAAAACCTCTCACAAAAACGACAAACTGCTGATAACCTATGTTTTAATGGAGGTGTGATTTGGTGGGAAAATCTTCATCTAACTGATTCCCTAGGCAAAACTAATGCATATAACATCATTTCAAATTAACACTCATTACGCGCTGACATCATTCAATAATTATATTGTTAGAAGTGTGCCAGTCCGCATGTAAAACACTTAAGGTATTGCATTAATTATACATCTATTACATTATACAAGTCAACATTCAATATATAATACATGTGATGTAATAAATAAAATAAATATGTGCGACCTTATATGAGTGTCATGACAAAGGTATCACATTTGGTGTTTTATATTTGCAAAATATCTGTGACATTACATTAGTGCCAGTCTAAATGAACCATGTGTGCTATTGTATATTCACAAAATATTTATGACATTATATCAGTGCCTGTCCAAATGTATCACGTGTGTTGTTGTCTATTTACAAAACGTCTATCACATTATATCAGTGCTAGTGAAAATATACCGCATCTGATGTAATATAATATAGTCAATATTCTATACTGTGATAGAATATAGTCAATATTCTATACTGTGATAGAATATAGTCAATATTATACACAAAATGCATAAACCAAAGTGAATATTTTCATAACAATCCCATTATTACAAATGTGAGGACCTGAACCCAGTAATTGGGTTCTTCACCGTCGTGCAGTCCCAATCGGCCCAACTCGTGGCCCAGTCGAAACCACACAAGGCTTACACTCATATCCAATTCGCAAAATATATAAAAACACATGTAAATTTGAAACTTTTTATTTTCTTTAAAAAGGAACATGTATTTAAACGAAAACCTTGACACAACACAACATGTCAGGGAGTACAATCACAAACAGTGAAAGTCTTAATCTCACACACAACAGGACACACGACCCCAAACATGCTTCATCAAAATAAGTCCAATCAACTCAAACCCGAGAATATCAAAACATGCTTAAGGCATTACACTCAACTCATATAGCATAGGCTTAAAAGAATACATCTATATCCAAACCATGTATCAACCCAAGCCCACTAAGGGGTCACAATGTCAATGAGCAAGCATGCAAAATCCAAAACACAAAAGAAAGTGTCGAGTTTTCAAATGTGTCATATGCAGTAGTACAGCCCAATGACAAACCAGAAACCTTGACCTCAAAATAAAGTCAGCTACACAGGCTCTTGACCTAGTCCTGAAAAATAGCATTAAGAGGGGGTGAGATCTCAAGGACCTCAGTGAGAGTCACAACATCATAAACAATTCCGGTGGAATAGAGGCATATACGAAAACAAATATCAACATTTTATAATAAAATCCATAGTAAGTCCATGATGCTATTCGTGTAAACTATAAAGACCCAAACCCGAAAACTAGGCCCTTACTGCCGTGAAACCCGAACAAGCCCAACATGTGGACCAATCCGAATCCCACAAGGCTTAGAAGACTTTTCAAATGCGATTCCCAAAACAAACGTATTTAATATTTCAAGAATTGGAGCATGTCAAATAAGAAACAGACATCTGGCACAACATCGGAGTGAACAAAATACCACAGCGGAAGACTTTATTTAAATGAACAAAATATCCAAAACGAAAGACGGGTCCATACAGTCACAAGCCCAAAATCACAAACTGGGCTTAAAGCCCGGTACATAAAACCGTATCCAGTAAAGTAATAAATGCGTAAGAATATAATGTGAGTCAAAACTTCAAAATGAATCAAAAAAGAAATGCCAGAAAAGAAAACCATGTAAAATGTGCAGGTGCGATAGTCCAGCCCAGTCGTAAGGAGCTCACACACCTCAATACACTATCTACGGCTCCCGAGCTACTCCTAAAAAGGGGAAAATAACAACGGGTGAGATAATAATCTCAGTAGGAGTCACCGCATCATATGTTCCACGGGGAAACAGAGGCACATACTAAGAAGAGAAGCAATGGTTTACTATAGGAACGAGGACGTGACTGATGCAACTCAAAGGATATAGAAGTCATGCATTTGTTTTTATAATGTAAAACGTAATTCCAGCCCAATAGGTTATAACTCGTAAACTCATAATACAACACGGCTATCACTGCCTACCAAAACCTATCGGGATGGACATAATAAATCACTCCTCAAGTAACCCCCGTTAAAGGGAAACCGGAAGCCCACTGACAGTGTTAATTTAAAATTTTAAGGAAACAATAAGTATGCACGTAACCCCTACTGCCAGTGTTGTTCGAGACTAGGCAGAGAAAAACACAACACGTATCATACCCACCTCAATACTCAATACGAACCAACCTGCGAAGACGTGGCAGGTAAATGAAGACAACACCCATACAACTCCCAAACAGGTAAGTAACTCTCCCCTATCACTGGGATTCCGTATACTCACCTCGCATTGGCCAAGTGAACGTTTATTCACTGTAGTTACCAAACTGAATACAAAACATTGATTAAATATCACACTCATTTTTAAGACGTTTTATTGAAAGCTATAAGAACCTTATATTTATACTCGTTAAATTATTATCATATTTAAATTACACTCTTTTTACTAAATAAAATAAAATAAAATAAAATAAAATAAAATAAAATAAATGACGTGATACTATATGAATTAAAATAAAGAACCAGCAAAGGGATGTTGCAATAAGACAAACGGTTAACAAAAAGTAACAGGAAAAATTCTACAATATCTTGCAGCTTATCTATTTCTTTCGTGGGGATTAAACACATCAAGAGTACGAGACAAGAAACAGAAAAGGATTGTGAAGTGACAAGGGACGAAGTACAAAGAAGTGGAAATTTAATTGTTGCACATCATCGTCCTACCGAGCTTTTACATACTTTACGATTTATTAAAATTGCACAGTTCAAACCTGTGCATCTGATTTCTTTTGTGGCACGCCTCTTCGTCCTTCATATTAATGTTATCATTTTCCTTGAAATCTTTCATTTTATAAGCCTTAGAATACCATGATTGATCAAACGACGTTATTATTTGATTCTGAACAGTTTTTCCATTATCATTTGACTGATAAATGCATGAATTAAAATTCATTACTGAGAACCGTAGTTCAAGTAGTCACATGACTATAAAAAAAACAAGAAAAAGAAATTAAACTCTTTTGAAAGTGAAGGAACGACCACCATTCTTATCAGAAAATTAACTGACAACTATGCACTTTAGTTAATTGCCAACGACATTGTTATACTGCAAAATTTGTGCACTTCGCTAACGAGTTTCTTTTCTTTTTGCCTTGTTCATAATCAAGTTCAGCCTATATGATCTTTAGATGGTACAGGGTTTATGTCAGCATTGGTACTGGTCAAAATAAAAAACCTTCTTACGGTGGGGATGATGAGGCCTTTTTGCATAAGGTTATTGGTCTGCATAGAATTTGGCGCTTTGGATTTCACCTACATTTCAAAGACAAAGAGTTTGAGGTTGACACTGAAGCGGTACTGTAGTGGGAAGAGAGTCAAAGGCTTACATTGTGGATCCATTACGAGACAAAGGAATTAAAAGAAAGCACTACAGGACAAAAGGATTAAAAGAAACACTACAATAATCTTATGGGGCTAGTAAGCTACGGTGATGGGTTACTAAGCAGACAACGGAGGAGCATAAAAAAAAAGAAACAAAGAGAACGGAGCAGGAAGACAACGAAAAAGAAAGGACAAGGTGAACGCCCTAATAAAATAATAATAATTAGAGCCAGTGGCTATGGTGACTAAATAAGGAGACAATTAGGCTGCGTGAGCAGGGGAGGCGCATCAACAAGGGAGCAAAGCAAGAATGCAGCAAAAAGGAAGAGACCAACGTGCACCAAAAGGGAATAAAAGACAAGAAAAGCATCAAGGCAACGAATAAAGAGATGAGAATCCATGAAAAGAACAAGATAATACGCCTCTAAATAATCAGATGATTTAGAAATAAGGGAATTTGCCGATCAAACTTATGAGGCATAGTCTCCTACCTTACGCGCAGATGAACTGGTGGCAATTCCTTTACCTTTATCGCGAAACCCAGATTCAGAACCACCTGAATCAAACCAATATCAGAATATGCAACTACAGATCAGATTTAAAATACGGAAGAGAAGAATCCTACCGTTCCCTCACCGACCTATAAAACCAACGAACAATCGAACAGTGGAAAAGAAAGGGGGCTTAATGCGAGTGTTGGGTTGTAAGGAGGAAGGCGCACCAAACGAGAAAGATTGATGGCGGAAAATCAAGAATAGCGTGAGAAAAAGAGTAGAGGACGAAAGGACACAGGTTTTCTGTCTAAAACAAAAGCAATGGCAGCGGCTAGGGTAAACAGATGGGCTTAAAAGAGGTACGAATAAGGCCTTATGGTAATAAATGGGCCCGGAAATAAGTTCGGGTCTGATAGGAGCAAAACGGTAATTTTTTTTACCATCTTGATTTCCGTCTCAGTCAAAATGTCAAACATACATGTGGACCGCTAGAACGAAGCTGACTGGACATACGACTAGGACGGGGTTTCACATAAACAATATCACATTTAAATATGAACAAATGCACATACTTAAGTCAAATAACATAAACCTGTAACTCAGGCCCCTGCCCAATAAGTATATAAATCTGAAATCTCACTCTCGTGGGATTCTATGCCCAAAAACTATCGGGGTGGACCTCTAAAACCGCTTCATTGATAACCCCGGCCAAAGGGTAATCGGAAGCCCGTTGGTGGTTAATTTAATGTACATCTTCGCCAATGTCGTCCTCGGGAAAAGTGAAGAAATCAACTATCATACGATTCCCAACTCACACACAACTCAAAAAGCCTGAAGGCACATGTAGCCTATCACATCACCTACTCCCACAGGGCATATATAATCCATCCATACTCTTAGGCAAGGGACTATCCTTCTATCTAAGGATACTCATCCACTTAGCTTCGCATTGGCCAAGCACAGTCCGTCAATTCCAGGATACACCTAAATATATACATATATATATATATGCATAATCTTTGCAAATGTGTAGAACGAATCTCAAAATATGTTATACTTCAAAATAAAATATAATGCACTCAAAATCAACTCAAAGGCTTTCTAAGAGCACCCACAACTCAAGAATTCAACATATATAAATATTCTCAAAATGCTTTTCAATCTCATCAAAACATGCATATAGGTCCATAATAACAATTTATACATCATAAATATGCCTCACACATAATGAACTTAGCATGACAAGTCATTCATCAATGCACATATTGCCTCTATTAAAAAATAAGCATTTAAAAATTTTAATTAATAAAACAAAATATTTTCGTACATATAAATGAATCATAATCTCCCATCTCTTGACGCACCAATGACTCGACGGCTAAACCCTTGCTCTTATCGGCCACCGAAGCACCACCTAAACAACCATACACACAAAACCATACTAAGAATAAACCAAAAATAATATACTCGAAAATGACCAGAATAATTAAAAAAAAACAACCTAAGAGACTCCCTAAACACTCACTCTAAGTCCCAATTCATTCAATACAAGCTCTAGAAACACGAACCACTCGATCCCTTAAGAAAAACAAACAATCCCTTCACACACCTAAACCTTCCTAAACTCAAATTCCAATTCCAAGCTCTACCAACATCAAAATTGGTTTCCTCAATCAACAAACATTCTCTACAACCCACAAATAACCTAACTCAAGCAATAACATCAACCAATTTCATCTAATTCCACAAAAATACAAATTTCCCAAAATTACCAAAATGCCATCGACACCCAAAATGATCAATCATGGATCAAATGATGTTTTCGAGTAATCTTAAGTATCAGACTATAACAATGAACATCTAAGCATGCTAAAACAACAACAAATCGGAAAGAAAAATGAAGAAATCAAGCATATACCACCAAAATTCGAATTTGCTAAAAATACTCTAATTAAGGTAAAATCACCATAAATAAACACAATACTTGAGCAAATATAAGGAGAGGGGTTAGGTTTAGGTTTTGGAACAAAACCCACACTTTAATTTGAAGTGAAAATGAAAATTAGGGCTTTGGGGGGGGGTTTGAAGAAGCTCTCGGCAATGAAGAAATGAAAAAAGGGAAGAAGGGTGCTTGCTTTTCTACACACTCACGTGCAGAAAAAGAGGAAGCGACTGTAACATGTATGCTGGTCTCTGATACTCGGCCTTCACCTGCTGACAAACCAAGCATCGAGCAACAAACTCTGCTATGTGCCTCTTCATGCCTGACCACTAATAAGACTGTCTCAAATCTCTATACATCTTGGTGTTACCCGGATGTACAAAGAATGTTGAACTGTGAGCCTCTGTCAGAACCCTTTTTCTCAACTCCTCGTCATATGGTACACACATACGACCTCGGAAAGTCAGAATACCGTCATCTCTAACTCTGTACTCACTGACTGAACTCTCTGCACTATCACTGCTGTCCAAACTCTGTCTCACTCTGACCAAAGCTGGATCCTCAAACTGACCGGCTCGAATCTCATCATTCAATGTCGGTCTCACCACCATCTATGCAACTAGTGCTCCGGTCTCATCACTATCCAGCTGAAATCCAGACTCCCTCAAACTCATCAACAAAGGCATATACTCGGCTCTCACATAAGACAAGGAAGAAGAGGTCTTCCTACTCAAAGCATCTGCAACTACGTTGGCTTTGCCTGGATGGTAGTCAATGATCAAGTCATAAACCTTGATCAACTCAAGCCAATGCCTCTGTCTCAAGTTCAACTCCTTCTGAGTGAGAAGGTACTTGAGACTCTTGTGATCTGTGTAAACATGACACGTCTCATTATACAAGTAATGACACCAGTTCTTCAAGGCAAAGACCACCACTGCAAGTTCAAGGTCATAGGTCGGATAGTTGCCCTCATGCAGCCTCAACTGTCTAGAAGCATAGGAAACTACCTTCTCATCCTGCATCAACACACATCCCAATCCAAGTTTCGAGGCATCACTGAAAACAACATAGCCTCTACCATTGACTAGTCAAGTCAACACTGGAGCTGAAACCAATTTGGTCTTCATCTCACTGAAAATCTGCTCACACTTCTCGGTCCACACAAACGAAACACCCTTGCAAGTCAAACGGGTCAAAGGTGTTGCTAAAACTGAGAAGCTCTCTACAAACCGTCTGTAGTAGCCTGCCAAGCCCAAAAGGCTATGCATCTCTGTCACACTGCGAGGCGGTTCCCAAGAAACAATAGCCTTTATCTTTTTGAGGTCTACCAATACTCCACTAGCTGACACAACATGCCCCAAGAAGCCAACCTCACTCAACCAAAACTCACACTTAGAGAACTTGACATAAAGCTGTCGAGCTCTAAGTGTGTCTAAAACTGTCCTCAAGTGCACCTCGTGGTCCTCCTGGGTCCTCGAATACACCAATATATCATCAATGAAGACGATGAAAAATCGATCTAAAAACTCTCGGAACACCCTGTTCATGAGGTTCATGAACACTGCAGGAGCGTTCGTCAACCCGAACGGCATAACAACAAACTCTAGTGCCCATACCTCGATCTGAATGCTATCTTCGGGATGTCAGATTCTCGAACTCTCAACTGATGGTATCCTGATCTCAAGTCTATCTTCGAGAACACCGAAGCACCCTGAAAATGATCAAACAAGTCATCTATCCTCGGCAACGGATACCGGTTATTCACAGTGCCCCGGTTCAGTTGCCTGTAGTCAATGCAAAGCCGAAGGGTACCGTCCTTCTTTTTTACGAAAAAGAAAGGTGCACCCCATGGAGAAACACTCGGTCGGATGAAGCCTCGGTCCACAAGATCCTCCAATTGAGTCTTCAGCTCCCTCAACTCAGCTGGTGCCATTCGATATGGTGGAATAGAAATTGGTGTTGTCCTTGGCAATAACTCAATCTCTCGAACTGGAGGTAACCCTGTGACATCCTCGGGAAACACATCTGCATACTCTCTGACAACTGGTACACTACTCAACTCCGGAGGCTCAACTGATACTTCCTTGACATGAGCAAGAAAAGTTATACAACCCTTGTGAATTAATTATCTGGCACTCATCCAAGAGATCAAACAAGTCGGTAGTACCCGTCTGTCTCCCTCAAAACAATACTCTGTCCCATCTAGAAGACAAAACCATACCCTCTTTGTGAAACACTCCATGCGGGCTCTATATCTACATAAGTAGTCCATACCAACTATCACAAAATATCTGATATCCAACGGTATCAAATCCGCCTCAATCTGTACTATACCCACTGTCATCACACAACCCAAGAAAACACTACTGCAAGTAATCTGCTCACCAAGAGGGGTTAACACAACTATGGGCAGCTTTAAGGGTGACAACACTCTATCTGCACACCTAGCCACTCTAGGACCAACAAAAGACCTATTCTCCCCGAGGTCTAACAGGACTCTAGCAGAATAAGAGAATATACAAATAGTACCTGTCACGACGTCCAGACTAGCATCTCAGCATCTACTAGTGTGAACAGGCGCGTCTGTGGCCTTTATTGCTGTTGCTGGGTTTGACCTATAGCCTGTCTGTAATCTAGTCTAAGGCCTCGAAGATCCCTGTGAACCTATATGGCTTACACCTGACCTTGGTGCTACTGGTAATGTTGGAAATCTAGGCTGAGAAGCTGTGACTCTAGATGCATTGCCCCTGGGCAATCTCTGGCTAAGTGCCCAAACTTATCACATGCATAACACCTAGGAGGCTGTGGACATGGAGGAGGATGATTCTGTATGCAGTTCCCGCATTTGGGATGTCCTACTGGCCTGCTGATGCCAGAAGCAGACTGTGTCGACTGTGTACGGGTTACAAAATAAGATGCACCCTATGAACGAGTCTGTACTACAGTATGGGGTGGACATCCTGCTCCTCTGTTGACAATCAAATCCAGCACTACGCCTCAAGGGACCCTTACTAGGCACAAAGTCCCTATACTTATAAAGCTGCCCACTCTGCCCCTGAACTATCTCCTCTGCTTTGACAGCATCCACAACAAGCTCCTCAAAGTCACTAATGGTCTTCGCACCTAGAACCGTGAAAATGTCCCAGTTGAGGCCCTGCTCAAAACGACTAGCCATCATTGAACCAGCTCGGTCCATCTCCGATACAAAATGGGTTAATGCCCTCAGCTTAGTCTCAGACTCTGAAGCTGACCTGTTGCCCTGGTGAAGCAAGTAAAACTCAGACCTCTTGTTATCCTGGAAGTGCTGTGGGAAGTACCTCCTGTCAAATTCTCTCTCAAATTCTTCCCAAGTGGGCTGACCCCCATACATGTCTCTGACCGTACTCCACCATGTTCCTTCATCTCTCTCCAGCAGCCTAGTAGCTAACGTGAATTTGTCTTCAGCAGATATCCTCAAGTCCTGAGCTGTCAAGACAATCTTGTCTTTCCATACCTTGGCCACCATAGCATCACTGGTGCCATAAAAACTCTCGCAGCCCAAATGTCTCACCTCCTTCAATAATTTGGACACTTGGACAGGTAACCTGGCACCCTGTGCCTCCACCTGCTGAACTCTGGGCTCAGGTTGTACCTCAAGCTCTGCTATAACCTCCGGCTGTACTGGTGCATGAGCCTGTACCTGTGGCCGCACCTGTGGCTGCTGAGCCACTCCACCTTGTACTAACTGCTATAGTGTGGCCTGAATAGCTGCTAACATTTGAATTAGAACAGGATCCTGTGCTACCCGGCCTGCCTGTGCCCCCAGTGAAACCTGTGGCTGCTGTACCTGCTGGCCCACGAGCATCTGACCTCTCATTTACATCAACTGATTGTGCACGGCCTCCCCGGCCTCTAGCTGCTCTATGAGGTTTACGAAGAGGCATCTCTACCAACTGGACATATTGTGAGGACCCGAACCCGATAATTGGGCTCCTCATTGCCGTACAGTCCCAATTGGCCCAACTTGTGGGCCAATCAAAACCACAGAAGGCTTACCCTCAAAAAAAATTCAGAAATTATATAAAAACACAAGTAAATTCGGAATTTTTTGCTTTCTTTAAAAAAAAGGAGCATGTATTTAAACAAATATCTCGACTAAACAAAATCAATCACGAAGTGCAATTACGAATAGCGGAAGTCTTAAATCTCACACACAACAGGCCACACGGCCCCAAACATGCTTTATCCGAATAAGTCCAATCAACTCAAAACCCAAGAACAACAAAACATGCCCAAGGCATCATGCTCATCTCATATATCGCAAACTCAAAAGAATACATCAATATCCAATAGCATGCATCAACCCAAGCCCACTAAGGGGTCACAATGTCAATGAGCAAGCATGCAAACAGGATAAGCAAGCATAACCAAATCCAAAATACAAAAGAAAGTATCGAGTTTTCAAACGTGTCATATGCAGTGGTCCAGCCCTATGACAAACTAGAAACCTCGACCTCAAAAATAGACGGCTACACAGGCGCTCGTCCGAGTCCTGAAAACAACAACAAGAGGGGAGTGAGATCTCGAGGACCTCAGTGAGAGTCACAACATCATAAACAATTCCGGTGGAATAGAGGCATATACGAAAACCAATATAAATATTTTATAATAAAAAAATGACTGTAAGTCACATGATACTAATCGTGTAAGCGATATTACATTTAAATATGATCAAATGCATATGCATGAGTTTGATAATATCAACATTTATCTCAGGCCCATGCCCAATAAGTATATAAATCCCAAAATCACATTCTCATGGGCTACTATGCCCAAAAACTATCGAGGTGGACCTCTAAAACCGCTTCACTGATAACCCCGACCAAAGAGAAATCGGAAGCCCACTGGTGGTTAATTAAATGCACCTTTCCAAAGTAATAATAAATCCCCTACCACCAGTGTTGTCCTCGGGAAAAGTGGAGAAAACAATTATCGCACGATTCCCAACTCACACACAACTCGAAAAGCCCGAAGGCACATGTAGCCTATCCCATCACCTACTCCCACAAGGCATACATAACCCATCCATACTCCTAGGCAAGAGACTATCCTTCTATCTAAGGATACTCATCCACTTACCTTCGCATTGGGCAAGCGTAGTCCGTCAATTCCAAATTATACTTAGCAATTATATGTATACGTATTCTTTGCAAAAATGTAGAACAAATCCCAAATCATGTTATAATTTAAATAAAATATAAAACACTCAAAATCAACTCAAAGGCTCCCTAGGAGCCCCAACAACTCAAGAATTCGATGTATATGGATATTCTCAAACGTATTTTAAATCACATCGCAAACATGCATATAGGTTCAAAACAAACATTTTATGCATCATAAATATGCCTCACACATAATGAACCTAGCATGCCAAATCACTCATCGATGCACGTATTGCCTCTATTCAAAAACAAATATTTACCAATTTTAATTAATAATGCAAAATATTTCTGTGTATGTAAATGAAACATAGTCTCCCACCTCTTGACGCGCTGAAGATTCAATGGCTAAGTCTTTGCCTCTATCAGTCGCCGAAGCACCATCTAAACAATCATGCACACAAAACCACACTAAGAACAAAGCCGAAAATAATAAACTCGAAAAATGACCAGAATTAAAAACAACCTAAGAGACCCCTTAAACACTCACTCTAAGTCCCAAATTACTCAATACAACCTCTAGAAACTCAAACCACTCAATTCCTTAAGAAAAAACAACGAATTCCTTCACACACTCAGTCGATCCTAAGCTCAAATCCCAATTCTAAGCTCCGCCAAAATCAAAATTGGTTTCCTCAATCAATAAACCTTCTCTACAACACACAAACAACTTAACTCAAGCAATGACATCAACCAATTTCATCCAATTCATCAAAAACACAAAATTCCCGAATTTACCGAAATGCCATCGAATACTCAAAATGATCAATCATGGATCAAATGATGTTTTCGAGCAATCTAAAGTATTAGACTATAACAATGAACATCTAAGCATGCTAAAACAACCACAAATCGGACAAGAAAGTGAAGAAATCAAGCAAAAACCCCTAAAATCCGAATTTACAATAATTGCTCTAATTAAGGCAAATTAAGCATAAATGAACATATCACCTGAGGAAAAAAGGGGAGATGGATTAGGTTAAGCTTTTGGAACAAAACTCACTCCTTAATTTGAAGAGAAAATGAAGATTGAAGGTTTGGGAGCTTTGTGGTTTTGGGAGGAACTCTCGGCAAAAGGGGAAAAAATGGGGGAGAAAATAGTTGAATGAGAAAAGTGCTCACTCACGTGAGCTGGTAAAGTAGGGACCCTTTTTCGTTTTTTTTTTACTTTTGACATTTGACTTTGACTTTGACTTCTTTTTCTTTTTTTCTTTTTTTTTTTAAACTTACAAAATCTGAATTGATTATAAAATAGCTCATATATGCCGCAAGTGGGCCAAAAATAAAATTTAAAAGCTCAAAATATAAAAATCAGGCTTTTAAAACGTAATTGGGCTCGAGAACAGAAATCGGGCCCACAAAAGGTAAATCGGCCTAAAGACCTACGGCCACTCAAAACGGGCCTCCAAAAACTTAAATACGGGTCAAAAGAGTAAAATGGGGTATATCCTCTGGACTCAAGCCTCGAACAACGCACCAATCGACTAATTAATCTAATGCACATTAAAACTCCGAAACGACACGCCGTGCAGATTATCGACACACCACCAACGACATGACGTTCTAGACATCCTAAACTTGATATTTAGGCTCTATGACTATGTCCAGGTCACTCGGTCAAAAGGTCAACTCTGACAATCACTTGGTCAACTCATTCAATACGACCAATCAGAAAAATCTTACTGAATACGAGTGCTGACTAGACTCTCAAAAGGACGGGGTCTCACACATAAAGTCACATATTGAGCCCTAAAAACAAAATAAGACTACTAGACAAAACTCTATGCTGGACTACGCATGTGCAATGTGAGTATAATGCACCCTCAAAATATGCTATTTTAAATCATTTTTACAAGCATTGTACACATAAACAACCATGCTCTGCTACAAATCTTTTGAGGACCCGAACCTGGTAATTGGGTTCCTCACCGCCTTGCAGTCCCAATCGGCCCAACTCGTGGCCCAATCGAAACCACACAAGGCTTACCCTCATATCCAATTCGCAAAATATATAAAAACACATGTAAATTTGAAACCTTTTATTTTCTTTAATAAAGAGCATGTATTTAAACGAAAACTTCGACACAACACAGTATATCACGGAGTACTATCACAAATAGCGAAAGTCTTAATCTCACACACAACAGGCCACACGGTCCCAAACATGCTTCATCAAAATAAGTCCAATCAACTCAAACCCGAGAATATCAAAACATGCCTAAGGTATCACACTCAATTCATATAGCATAGGCTCAAAAGAATACATCCATATCCAAAGCATGTATCAACTCAAGCCCACTAAAGGGTCACAATGTCAATGAGCAAGCATGCAAAATCCAAAATAAAAAAAGAAAGTGTCAAGTTTTCAAACTTGTCATATGCAATAGTCCAGCCCTATGACGAACCAGAAACCTCGACCTCAAAATAAAGTCAGCTACATAGGCTCTCGACTTAGTTCTGAAAAATAACAACAAGAGGGGGTGAGATCTCAAGGACCTCAGTGAGAGTCACAACATCATAAAAAATTCCAGTGGAATAGAGGCATATACGAAAACCAATATCAACATTTTATAATAAAATCCACAGTAAGTCCATGATGCTATTCGTGTAAACAATCTCATATTTAAATATGAACAAATGCACATACATGAGTCTTATAATATAAACCTGTAACTCAGGCCCCTACCCAAATAAGTATATAAATCTGAAATCTCGCTCTTGTGGGATTCTATGCCCAAAAACTATCGGGGTGGACCTCTAAAACTGCTTCATTGATAACCCCGGCCAAAGGAAAATCGGAAGCCCACTGGTGGTTAATTTAATACATATTTTCAAAATAATAATAAGTCCCTTACAACCAGTGTCATCCTCGGGAAAAGTAGAGAAATCAACTATCACATGATTCCCAATTCACACACAACTCAAAAAGCCTGAAGGCACATGTAGCCTATCACATCACCTACTCCCACAGGGCATATATAATCCATCCATACTCTTAGGCAAGGGACTATCCTTCTATCTAAGGATACTCATCCACTTAGCTTCGCATTGGCCAAGCACAGTCCGTCAATTCCAGGATACACCTAAATATATACATATATATATATATGCATAATCTTTGCAAATGTGTAGAACGAATCTCAAAATATGTTATACTTCAAAATAAAATATAATGCACTCAAAATCAACTCAAAGGCTTCCTAAGAGCCCACAACTCAAGAATTCAATATATATAAATATTCTCAAAATGCTTTTCAATCTTATCAAAACATGCATAGAGGTCCATAATAACAATTTATGCATCATAAATATGCTTCACACATAATGAACCTAACATGCCAAGTCATTCATCAATGCACATATTGCCTCTATTAAAAAACAAACATTTAAAAATTTTAATTAATAAAACAAAATATTTTTGTGCATGTAAATGAAACATAGTCTCCCACCTCTTGATGCTCCGATGACTTGACGGGTAAACCCTTCCCCTTATCGGCCGCCGAAGCACCACCTAAACAACCATGAACATAAAACCACATTAAGAATAAATCCGAAAATAATATATTCGAAAATAACTAAAATTAAAAAAATAACCTAAGAGACCCCCTAAACACTCATTCTAAGTCTCAATTCACTGAATGCAACCTTTAGAAACACAAACCACTTGATCCCTTAAGAAAAACAAACAATCCCTTCACACACATAAATCTTCATAAACTCAAATTCCAATTCCAAGCTCCACCAACATCAAAATTGGTTTTCTCAATCAACAAACCTTCTCTAAAACCCACAAACAACCTAACTCAAGCAATGGCATCAACCAATTTCATCCAATTCCACAAAAACACAAATTTCCCGAAATTACCAAAATGCCATCGACACCCAAAATGATCAATCATGGATCAAATGATGTTTTTATACGATCTAAAGTATCAGACTATAACAATGAACATCTAAGCATGCTAAAACAACCACAAATTGGAAAGGAAAAGAAAGAAATCATGCATATACCACCAATATCTGAATTTGCTAAAAATATTTTAATTAATATAAAATCACCATAAATAAACACAATACCTGAGCAAATATAGGGAGAGGGGTTAGGTTTAGGTTTGGGAACAAAACCCACACTTTAATTTGAAGAGAAAATGAAAATTGGGGCTTTGGGAGGTTTGAAGAAGCTCTCGGCAATGAAGAAAAGAAAAGGGGGAAGAAGGGTGCTTGCTTTTCTGCACAGTCACGTGCAGAAAAGGGGAAAAAATAAGTGAGGGCATTTCTGAAATTGTAGTCTCTTTTGACTTGCTGACTTTGACTTTGACTTTGACTTTGACTTTTTTTTTTTGAATAAATTTTCAAAATCTGAAATAATTATAAAATTACTCACATATGACCCAAATGGGCCAAAACAAAATTTTAAAGCTCAAAATATGAAAATCAGGCTTTTAAAACGTAATTGGGCTCGAGAAACCGAAATCAGGCCCACGAAAGGTAAGTCAGCTCAAAGACCTCCGGCCACTCAAAACGGTCCTCCAAAACTCGTACGCGAGTCAAAAACGTAGAAATTGGTATATCCACTGGACTCAAGCCTCGAACAACACAAAAATCGACTAACTATTCTATTGCACACTAAAACTCCAAAACGACATGACGCACAAATTATTGATACACTACAAACGACATGATGTTCTAGACATCCTAAACCGGACACCTAAGTTCTATGACTATGTCCAGGTCACTCGGTCAAATCTGACTGAATCCGAGTGCTGACTAGACTCTCAAAAGGACGAGGTCTCACAACAAATATCTTACGTGAACAAGTAAATATTTTGTGGTCATCATGTATTCGACTTCATGATCCGCTTCAATGTTGTACCTTTTTAAATTTCCACTTATAACAATCCCTAAAATTTGAGAGAAACCAACCCAAAGAACTCTTCTTAAAATTTAACAAAGAGTTCACATGTGTAAATTTCACCTGCATGCAATAATATGCCATAGTCAAGGGTCAATTTGGGCTTCCTTCTATCTCTAAAATCATTAGAAAGATCCTCATCCCTATTTACTCACAAACTTTTTTTCTAAGCAAGGACAAATTCTATCAACAGTATTGACTTGGTGGAGATCTTTTTGAACACATTGTTTACATTTTCACTCTACTAGGCTGACTTGATATTACAAGAGAAATGGTCTAAGGTTGAATGGTGGGAACAGTTTCTCTCTGAAATTATATAAACTCTACAACCATTAATGATCGCGAAGATCAAATTGTGAAATCTTATTTGTCTTTGTCTCCTCAACAGTCAACATATTTCAGATTTTTTGCAAAATCATATGGAATATTGTCTTGAGTGATCTATCACCCATCTATTATAGAATATTTTTCATGACATTGCTTTCTATATGACATTGACATAGTCGATGTCTTAATTAAGGAAAGACTGCGTTATAGGCTGCTACAATTGCTGGTGCTTGATTAGTTAAAATCATAATTGGTGTTTTCCTCCAATAGAGGTCAAGAACACCTCAAACAACCGCTGTAAAGATTTAGCTATCTCATCAACCAAGAATGCATTCCCAACAAACACATTATGCCCATGATTGTTGATGCAAATAAATGACACATACATCATATCATATTTGTTGGCTCTATAACTAGTATCAAATATCATAATATCACCAAAGACTTCATAATGCAATTTTAAAAACCATTGCACCAAAAAAGATTCAACATTTTACCATCATTATCTGGTTGTATGAAATATAAAAAAAATAACGTCCTTTGCTTAGATATTCAAAAAATGATACATTACAGCAACCATGTCTCCATGACCAATTAAATTTTTCCTCTGGTGTTGAATAAAATTTTGATTGTCCTTCTATATGAAACCCATATTCTGACTTCCACCGCTTCACTTACAACAAATTGAAAGGCTTTTGCTGATCTCACACCAGCTACTACTATTGAGCCAATCAATTTCTTATTTTCTGCACTCAACTTTCGTGTCGACTTGATGAAATGTCTCTCCCTATCATCAAACATAGGATGATTATACTCGTTCTCAAACTGAATTATTTTGTAAAATCTATTGGTTACTTTGAAAAAAATCTTTGCTAGATCTGTGATCCATGCGCATCCTCGTTGGTCGTTTATCAACTTGAAGTCTGTTGGTCGAACCTTCACATGAATGGTTCATATCCTTCCGAGTGACTGCACCATTGCTATTATGATATTTGTTGCCATTCCTCATATAAAACCCTCTTGGTAGTCCATATGCATTGTCAGCATTATATACTTCATCATCATTGTTAAAAGTAGAATTGATATTTAGATTATCCACATTTGTTTGATATATTATGCCATGTCCTGTACCCATGTTGATGTAACAACACCCCAACTGTATAACATCTATATCTCTCATTAGTGCCCGTCAATGAAAGATAGAGATACCATACAAGGCTATAAGTTAAAATTTTTTTCCAACGTGCTATTATCAAAAGAACTAAAAGCATTTATTTGAAATAAAAACTGTATGGTGATATTTATTTTTACATCAAAAGCATATGATGAGTTAACACAAGATGCAAGTTAAAAAAAAAAAACCATTTATTTATTTCACAACCTATGATCCCATAGGCCCCAAAACCATTTGTTTAACATGTACACGATATGCACATGAAGCAAGCGACTTATATACAGGGTAAAAATCCTCACTGTATGAACCTAGAGCAAAAAAACTATTCATAAGCTCTTCTCGTAAAGTCCTCACTCTCTAGCCCCACATTCTTATATCTTGAGAAACCTAGCATGACAAACCAAGTGAGTAGACCCTGAATTTTTTCTTATAATTTATAGTGAATGAGCAAGACTGCTTTAACTAATTTAAACTCTTTGGAGTTTGTTCATGGCCAAATCAAGTATTTCACAATAGAAGTATCAAGAGAATAAGAAATATCACAGTGTATAGACACATAGAATCCCATTTACTCAATCAATATCAACAAGCTTTCATAATTCATCATATGTAATATTTAGTTGTTGTTTTCATGCTTACTGTGATTCAATAACATATTAGTGGTGAATTATGTTATTGGCAAGAATTTACTTCCGTCAAACCCACTATCATGGTATGGAGGAAGTCTGTTAGTGATTTTCTTTAGAAGGGAATGAATATATAATAACATAGTAACGTTGCTGGGGGAGCGGTGTTGTAAACTCCTGAAGCGTGATCCCAAACTCACATTGAAAAATTTACTCGTATTCACGCACTCAAGCCAATGCTACCAATAATAAATATCATATTGATATTAATTCATCACAATTCATCAACATTTGGATGGATAACATCACCATACTCGAGAAAGTGGGAACCCTTTAGAGTTTTCATATAGCAAGTTCTTATGACTGTATCCACTATATAATTGTTCACATTAGATTTTCATAAATCCTTTGCATATCAAAACCAAACCAAAGAAATCATTGGTTTGAAAGAAATGCCACGATGGAAGGGTTTTCTGTTAATGAAAAATATATTTATGAAAGGTCACACAGTTGGCACAAAACACAAATTATTGACGAAAAATTTTTAGAAAAGTCCACTCACCTTATTATGGTGGCACTCGACTAGGTCCCGCTCGAGGGTCTAGTGTATGCATTTCAGACTTAATTCACCTAAAAGGATTCTCTAAGATTTTTCCTAATATTTTTTTTCTGAATTTCTAACAACTTCTCCTAATTTTTGTACCTCTTAAATGGGATTCAAAACACTCAAACCTTTCACCATTGGACTCCTCATATTTTTCCCTTTTTTTCAGAATTTTTTCTCATTCTCCAGCTATTTTTCTTTAATTTTTATCTATTTTTATAATTTATGTAAATTTAGTCACTAGACATTGCCATATGTCACACCCACATTCGTCCACATTTTCAATCCTACCGGAACTGACCCGATTCGGTTTGGTTTGACCCAGCTTGATTCAGTCCAGTTTGACCTTTGACTCCTTTGACTCAGGAAGTTTAAGAAGTTCTTACAGAAGAAGATGCTATTTATTGATGCAATAGGATGATGACATGTCGGTTTCCTCTACCCTAGATGACTCATGAACGACCTGTCGTTCGTTGGGTCATCTTCAACCTTTGGACGCCAGTCCAAAGGGATCTCGAACCCTTGATCGACAATTGACCTTTTCTAGCCAACGAAACCCTTTGATAACTACCCCAAAACCTTCATCTCCTTCTTCGCAACAAAATCCAGTAATAATCACATAAACCAACCATCAAAAACTCAAGTTACAGGATAAAGAAGATTTTGACTTACCCTTCGCAAAAATCTACCGGAAACAGCTCAAAGACACCTTGATTCAGTCCAACCATCTCCCCCAAATGCAAAATACCCAAAATCTGATTGAATTCTGATTTTAATCCTTTGGTTGGCAAGGCCGCAGATGGGAAAATTGAGTACCCATCCCGATGAAAAACAACATCGTGTCGTCCCAAATGACACCCCGACTAATCCTCAAAATGACATCATTTGAGGACTTTTAAAATTGCATTGTATCGGGTATGTTCCCGATTAATTTAATTCTAAGATAACATATTTAAAATAATAATATAATATAATAATTATTTAAAATTATATATACATTTATAAAAATCATTAAAATTTGTAAAAAATAAGAAAAAATCCAAAAATTATCTGCTGCTCCTTATGATTAGTTGAATCTATCTAGACCTAGATTTTTTTATTTATTTTTAAAAAATTCTTTATTTATGAAAAAAATAATTTCTTTGACTTAATTGAATCTCCTATTCATAAGGAGTTTATAGAAATTGTTTTAGATTTTTTTGAGTATTATGATATTTATCATATATTTTTAATTATTTTTGAAAAATAATAAATATTATTAAAATCTTAATTTATATTAGTATATTATTAAATTTTAATATAATAAGAAATAAGCCAAAATGACAAGTAGACACTTCGTTTTGACCCGTACTGGTCAAAACGAGAACTAATCCTATCGTTTTGACACTCAAGAGGGTTTCTCCTGAGCTATGTCGTTCCACACTGGAACGACATCGTTTTGCAAGGAAGCAAAACAATGCTGGTTTGTCCCCAGGTTTTGTGCCTCGCTTGGAACCTTCCCTCACCATCTCAATCCGGATAGGTTTTCTCATTAGGTCGACGACCACATTCCTTCCACAATAGCTCTTTAAGCTCTAAAAATATGCATGGAAACCTTATCCTTCACTTGTAAGCTATTCTCAGTGGTTATTACACTATTCTATGCTGAATATAGGTGATTCTAGGTAAGTTATGTTAAGCTATGGTTTTAGATTTTTAATACATCCCAAGGTGTGAATTTGGGGACGATTTTAAGAATTTAGTCTGGTGTTGGTTTTCTTAGAGTGAGGGGAATGATTTAGTATAGGTTTGGTTAAGCTTGGATGAGTATGTTGAAGATTTGGATTTTTGAGAAAAAACTGTAAATATTACTGTTCATGTAGGCTAGAGGTTGTAGATGATATCTGTGATCGACATATCGTTCACTCTTAGTGTGAGAAACTGAAAATTTTGAGCAATTTAAACCAAAAAGTTCAAAGATTAACAATTAACGATGGTAGTGAATCTTATCCCATAGATCGTAAATTGTTTACGGAATTGGAGGGTGAATTTGAACATTTTGAGTGAATAATATATTTTGAAAATTATTATAATTATCTATTTTATAAGTGAAAAATCATAAAGGAAGTTCTAATGTTTATTTTGAAATTTTAAGACCATAGATTGGTCTATTGTTAGTATTTAAGGTTATATGAATTTTTGAAGAATTTTTGGAAGTGTATTTGAAAATATTATGATTTTTCCAAGGAAAATAAAAGAATTTTTAATTTTTAATAAATTAAGTATTTATGAGAAAAATAAGTATATAGTACTGATAGATATTACTATTCATAAAAAATCCATAGAAATGTTTGGTGTATTTTTTGAAGATTTATACAATTTATTATGAAATTTATTCTAATTTTTAGTATTAAAAAAATACATTTAATATTAGTTATATAATATAATATTATATATTATATAAAATAATATTATAATAGTCAAAACAATGGGCCACTATGTTGTTTTGACTGAGGATGGTCAAAATGACAGTAGGCCTTGTCGTTTTCATGAGACAGAGTAAGCGGGCATTGTTTTGGAACAAACGATGTTGTTTTGATGTAAAGGACACATGACATCATTTCAATGAAAAACCAACTGCCGCCTTTGAATTTCTCGGTTCCCTCCCTTCTCTGGTGAATGAATGGGATAAGAACTCATTCACTTGTTTTGTTGAGTTAGACTCTTCCAAGCCATGAAAAACATTCATGTATCATCGCCTCGAATTCACCAATCTTTCCCCAGGGAAATTAATCTCTTTCCGGCCACAAATGAATAGATATGGGTAAGTTTTTAACCTTGAAGAACTGGGTGCATTCCTTCTTGTTCTTTATTTTTTGGATGAAAAGTTAGGATTTTTGTTGGGTTAGGATCGCATTTAGGTGGTTGATGATTTGGTATATTTTTGATGAAGTTTCGAGGGGTGATTGAGGAGATTAGGAACTAGGGTTGAAGCTGAATTTCTGTCATTTTTGTCTTCCGAGGCCCCTCCAAATGATGGGTCATTTGGTCGTTGAACCAGACGGCATGTCACCTACATGAGCAGGCGACGTGTTATCTGCTGGTGAAGACAGGTTTGGTCCAAGCCTAACGCTCGAGCAATGCATAGAATGCCCTGCATGTGACACTTGTTGTTACGGAGTGAGATTCTAGTGTAGGTTTGGAAGCGACTATGGCTGGTACATAATGAATTCTGATTGGTTGGATGTAAAAATCAGAAATTTTTAAACTGATTGGGATGAGAAACCCAAAGGAGGGCCATGGAGATTAATGAACCTTAGCCTGTCATTTGGAATTATTTACAGATTTATGGTACAATCCGTACGATTTTGGAGATAATTATTTATTATTGGAAAATTTTATAATTAATCATTAATAATAGTAAAATCATTATGAAAGTGATATAGGTAATTTTGGAGTTTTAAGACCTTAAATTGGTCTATTGGTTCTATTCTAGGGTGTATGAATTTTCCGAAATTTTTTGGAAATGAATTTAATATTATTGTGATTTTTTTAAGAAAAATATCTAGGTGTTTGATTTTTAATAAATAATATATTTATGAGAAAAATAATTTTATAGTAACAATGGATAGTACTATTCAAAGCAAATGAAAAATTAACAGAAATAAAAGAAAAATCGGGAAAAATAGTAAAGAAATGAAAAAAATTCTTGAAAAATTACAAAAAATACTAGAAATAATAGGAAGTTTAACAATACTAAGATTGTATGAATCTGATGTGATTTTATGGGTCAAATAATTAGAAAATTATTTAAAAAATAAGAAAAAAATAGAAAAAATGTCCGAATCAATTCTAAGTTGGTAATCGAGTAGAAATGCATTGAATTAAGGTTAAAAGTGCAAGATTTTATATATGATTTAGTAATCTAGTATACGATATTGAGGAATTGACTAAGATTTCATGTATAGGTGGATACCTATTGACACAGGACCTCGAGAAATCGGTTTAACTATCAAGGATCATGTGGGCTCTTCAAATGTCGGGAAACCCGTGAGTCGACGGATTTTATTTATCGTTTTGTTATTGACATGATTAATTAGTTACTATTATCAAAGAAGTAAATAAATAAATGAATACGTGAAATGCTTTGCATGCGGTATGTTTATGCTTACCCTAATGTGCTATATTATGATACGATGTGTGCAATACACTTAGTACGACATAATAAATGTTAACCATGTAGTGCATCAAAGGCATTGAATATACAAGATGTGAATGCATAGGCATTGCATAAGGTAACCTATGCGACTCTTGAGAGCTCTCCAAGTATGGTAGCAAGGCATGGAGACACCAATCAAATCAAAACTATAAGGGGGACAGGGATGAGACGGGCAAGCCAATGAACACTAGATGGGTACCTATAGTGTGGGGTCTGCTTAGATGGAGCTGCCATCACCTAATATCTTGGAAATATCAGTGGAATGGGCATTGTGGTAAATAAGGAAAAAGATAAGTAAAAAAACTACCACTAACATATCTAAGTCCCAACACTGGGCCCTCAATAGACTGAGAGAAGTTGCCAACCCGGTCATGGCCTTAATTGCTTTGATTGTTGTGCGATTATGCCATATCTGACTATGACTGTGCTGCTTTTCTATAATTCGTCGAATCTCATCGTATGCCATCATGTGTGCTTAATAAGTGAATGATTACATGTGTATTTTGTATATGTTTTCCCATCTGCTCAACTGATAAGTTTCTGCAAGGCTTTGTGGCATGATACATGAACCAATAACAGAAATTTGCTCCCAAGGATAACCTAAAGACTATTACGAATCTCAACGCAATCGAGGTATCAAACGAGGATTCATTTTCATAGTTAATTCCCCTAAGTCATTTGATTGTATTGAGTTTTTGGCATACTATTGATATCGAACTCAAGTATGTAAACATTTTATTATGCTCATTGTGATATATGTATTCCTAGGGTTCCCCGATGTCACCCGGAGACATCATTACTTCTCTTATATTCATTGTGCCTTAATTCCTATGCTTATTCTAGTAATGACTCCGTTATTTATTATTATATCATTAGCGTTGTGGGTTCATTATATGCATAGTCATATGTTGTGGCAGCCTATGTAGTGAGCCTAAGACAGTTATTGCGCGAAAAATTTTTAGGATCCAGGACGTGACAACCTTCATGGTAGCACATCATGTTTCTTTTGTTTGGAAACAATATTTATTGTCTACTGATTCCTTACATGATGTGTTTTCATTTCTTTGAGAGAACACTATTGAGTTAGTCACCTTTGTCATTCGATTAACACCGAGTGGATCTGTACCTTATAGGTCTGCTTTTGCTCGGTCTTCTAGGTCGAGCAAATCATTGTTTTAGAAAATGTTTCTATGTTATGGACTCATTGTCATATTTGACACCTTCAGATTTTTCATGCCGTGCTGTAACATAGTATCTCTCGTACAAAATATGTGTAAGAACCCTATCGATCTTTGTGATTCGGATTGTCAATCCTTATCTATGTGCATTCCATTTGGTTTGCAATGCCACCTTATAAACATCACCCGATTTGGGTATTGTATTGATGCCACATCAGTTTAAGTTGTCATTGGTTGTGTTGAGAACTTTCGCATCTAATTGCTATAAGGTTCAAATTATTGTTATGGCACTATGTAAATGAGCTTGATTATTTTGTGAATTGTCGAGTCAGGAGAAACTATGAATGTATACATTGTACTAATCTTGATTTCAGATTAAAAGGCCTGGGAGGAGCAAAAAAGATCGTATGTATAATCTAACATAAGTTTACATTGCCTATAAATAATTTGAATTCTAAAAGGTACCTTAGATTAGGTATGGTTTATTGAGATTAAAAGTGATTTTGAATAGAAACCAAAACGACGGCTTAAGCTGAGTATTTTTTAGAGTAATATATTATTTATTATAAATTTGTAAATATTTTATATATTAACAAATAATATTTATATTTAATTATATTAATAATATAATAGAAAGCCAAAACGACGGCTCAAGCAGTCGTTTTGACCACATTGGTCAAAATGACAGAGGGACCTACCACTTTGTCCTACGAAGGGGAAATGCCATTTCAGTTGAAATAGCGTCATTTCTTTGGGAACTATACGATGCCGTTTTCCCTCTCTGACAGTTGAACCCACTTGGAAATTTCCCCACCACCTGAGATCTGTTTTATTTCCATCCAGGTTGAAATCATGTTTTTGATATACCGAGCTTCACAAGCTCTCAAAAATCCCCCTCAAGCTTACTGGATGTGCTGCGAATCTTTTGCTCAGAGAAATTGTGTATTTCAGTATGGAGAGGAGTGAGAATAGGGTCAATTTTAGGGCTTAGAAAACAAAACTTTCTTCCTTCGATTTTGCCAAATTCTGGCAATAAATCTTTTTTTTCTTTACATGCTTCAATTCGTTAGGTTGAGATCTTCATTTTGGTGTGTATTTTGTGAGTTTTGGTTGAGTATATGAAGCTTTTGATGTTCTACAATTTCACTATTCATTACTATCCAAAGGTTGAAGACGACCTCGGACCACATGCTGTCCAAGGCATTTGTGTCATCTAGGAGTGTTGACGGACGACATGTCACCTAGGTAAAGGGTTAGGCTCGGGCGATGCACGTCCTGAAGCAGCCATGTGTCATAATCCTAGAGGTTCGGTTTGAGGTCTGGGCATGTCTGGTTTCGCCAATGGTCACTCGCTGATTAGTTAGAATTAAACAAATTCCAAAAAAATGGAAAAATAGTTAGAAAGGGTAGGAAATTCTGGAAAAATATAATAATAAGGAATCTAATAATGTCAAGATTTCGTGAATTTGATGTGGTTTGATAGGTCAATAAAATCAAAAAATATCTAGAAAAATAGTCGATCAATATTTTTTTTATATGTTGTTGGTGATTGTCTTCGGCGATACCATCCTTAATGAACTTCTACCTCTGAACCCACTCACACAAGTCGGACCAAACAGACATGGTTTAAAGAAGAAAATGTTGTTCTCATCCAGATATTGCTTCAGTTGCATAATACCGACAAGTTTAGGTCAAAATGTCATGTCCGAGACCAAAAATTGCACGACAATCATCATAGGCCTACTATATACACTTCCACGAATCCAAAACAATACATGTAATAAACCTACAAGATTAATGGTACAAAACCAAAGCGGATAATAATTCATCATCCCAAGAACATATAAATGTGCAGCAGAAAAGATTAAAAGTCAGGATGCCGTCCTGGCTGGCATGCCATAGCAAACAAAATTTTAATACAACCAGGTTTTGACTCAATATCATACACAAACAAGTTCAGCTCAATTTCACTATAAAAAGATAGGGGTGGAGATGAAGCTTGGGAGAAATTTTTGGAGCTCAGAACCTATTGGAACGGGATATAGGGGAAATGAGATTTTATCTCATTGGGTCACTGGCCACAGACGGTGACTAGGAGATCCCAAAGCGGCAGTTAGTTCTCCCTTCAAAGACATTGTTTTAGACCTTCTCTAAAATGACGACGTTTCGGTTAAAACACACACCTCTTATGCATTTTATTGAAATAACAAGGTGAGTTTCATTTTGATCAATTTTGGTCAAAATAACATCTCCTCCAGTCATTTTGACTTATATATTATTTTATTAATATAATTAAACATAAATATTATTTATTAATTATTAATTATACAAAATATTTTAAAAATTATAATAAATAATATATTACTCTAAAAAATACTCAGAAATTTTCTATAAACTCTTTATGAATAAGAGATTTTATCAAGTCAATAATCTTATTTTTCTCATAAATATTTAATTTACTAAAAATCAAATACTCTCTTTTTTTATCTTTAAAAAATCATAAAATTTCAGAATATATTTCTGAAAATTTTCAGAAAAATTTTGAACATTTATAAACCATTAATGGACCAATCTATGGTCCTGCAATACCACTATCCACCATAAAATCCTGTTATGATTTTTCAATCATTAATTAGATACATAGGAATAAAATTCTTATTAATTACAATAACCTTAATTAACAAAATTTATCCTCTAAAGTACTGAAATCACTTCTTAATACCATCAATGATCTCGATTAGTGAGCTAAGTCCCACTAATGTTGTGACTCTCGAATGGACTTCCTAGCCCAAGCAGCTCAGAATTTCCCGGATCCTACACAAAACATGGATTCAAGCTAGGTCTCTACTTGGACATTGAGCAAGAGCTCAATCTAAGAAGCCTGGTTGTGATATTTGTGTGCATCCATATATTTATTCCCAGATGAAGATGTTGAAGACACATTATGGGATTGTTCATGACATTTTTTACCTTAATACAAGTGGGTTTGGCTGGGACCTATTACATAATAGTTTATTGTAGAGGATGGAATTTGGGAATCATATACGCAGTTATATGCTATTGTCATACATCTGATTTCCAAATTTAACATAATGCGACATTTTAGTCATGTAAGTATGTTGTCAATGTTGACGTTTTATTGTCCACGATGGAGTAATAATTAATGGAATTCGTTGTTTCTATGTAGATACACAATTCTATTGTCTACTTCAAAGGCAAATCATTCAAGTTTTATGAGGAGCTTGCCTTTGTCATCAGGACTAATCGCGCTAATGGAAATGGAGCAGCTGACATTGGGGTACTGACATGGATGTTTCCTAAGATACAATATATGATCTTCCTTCAAATAAAACACCCAAACTGTCCTGAGGGAACTTATTTTGGGGAGAGAAGTTTTGAGGGTGGTGGAGGTTGTTGCATGGAATGAAAGATGCCCAAGGAATATAAATTTATCAATGCCATCAGGGAAAATATCACCACTATTGTAGCTTCCATTGACGGTGAAATTGTTGAGCTTTGTACTACAATTACCCATGATGAAATTCATTACAGAAGGACAACCTTTGTGAGGACCCGTTCTTGGTAAATGGGACCCTTACCTCCATGTAGCCCTGATCGACCCAATACGTGGATCAATCGAGACCACATAAGGCTCACGTTAACTTCAATAACCAATAACTCAAAAATACATACCAATTTGAATTTTTATTTCAAAAGGAGCATGACACATCACATAATACACCCAACACAAAACAATCAATAGATTATGAAATCACATGCAACAGAAGTCTTACACCACATACAACAGGCCACAAGGCCCCAAATATGCAACACATTGAGTCCATACACACAAGCCCATATGGATTCATAAAATGTGTCCAAGACACGCATAACATAACATAACATAGACGAGAATTTGATTCATACATGCATATCCAAAATCAATATTTGAAATGCACAATGGGTCTAAACAAACAACATAGTCCATATCAAGTCATGTATAAACACAAGAGCATGAAGATGGTAAAACATAAATATGTCGAGCCTCCAAAACATGAAGACGCAATAATCTAGCCCTAAGACCAACACCAGGAATTCAACCTCAAGACAGATAGCTATAAGCACATGAGCTAGCCCTGAAAAGACCAACAAGAAGGGGGGTGAGATCAAAAGACCTCAGCGAGAGTTACATCGTTATAAGTATATTCGGTGGAATAAAGGCATACAGAAAACATGATTATAAAACAGTTAATTTAAACACAATTATCGTCCATGCATTCTACACACAAGGGATTTCATAAACAATGAAGTATAGTGCATAAGTTGCAAAACAGAAAGCAAACAGTACGTCCTAATAGGTTTATAATTCTCCAGTACTCATCAATACACATGGCAACTATGCCCTAAAAACCTATCAGAGCGGATGAAAAACCACCCTCAACTCACCCCGCTAAAAGGTAACTAAGAGCCTACTAGCAGTTAAAATTTTCTTTAAAAATACGTATAAACCACATACTGCCAATGTTATCTATAATCGTGTGGAGAAAACACACTATCACACTCGTTCTGAATCCAATACATACTTAAACACATAGCCTGCTAAGTCATAGCATTCAGGTATAAACACAAAATCCATCCTTACAACAACATAAGGAAGGCAACATTCCCCTCTACTGGGATTCCGTATACCTACCACGCATTGGCCAAGCAAAACCATCAATTCTAGGTTGCAACTAGTAAAATACTTATAGCGTTATAAAAACTGAAAAGTATAAAATAATGAAGTAAGCATCCTCACTATTGGTTCCCACAATCTCATGACATGTTTCTCAAGACCCCACAATAATCATAAGTGTATGACAAATGGTTATACTCGTCACTAGGCTTTGCTCGGAATGAAATTGGGTTTTTTGGGGAAATTTTGTACGGATCGACTGGTTTGTGTAACTCAACCGACCGGTCGGTGAGCTCTCAACAGGAATTCTCACATGAACTGACCGGTCAGTGTGCCTCAACCAATCGATCAGTGGGCTCTCGAAATGAATTCTCACATGCATAGACCGGTTAGTGTGCCTCAACCAACCGGTCGGTAGGCTCTCGAGTCGATTTTCAAGGTTGCTCTCTTGTTTTTACTCAATCTTTGGTGCCAAATCTCACCCAAAATGCACCTTCTCGACATATACAAAACCCTCACATAGTAAGCCGACCAATCAAGGTCTCAAATCCAATAATACACTCTCAATTCAAAGGTATATTGGTCACCAATAATGTATCAATCACAATCAGCATATGCATAAGTAATATCAAGAATATATATTGGTGCATAATGTATCAATCACAATCAGCATATGCATAAGTAATATCAATCAATGTACACTCTCAATTCAAAGGTATATTGGTCACCAATAATGTATCAATCACAATCAGCATATGCATAAGTAATATCAAGAATAGCTGGTGCATAATCACATGGTAAACACACAATGAACGTAGCATGATCATCATTCACAATGTATGTATAATCTCTATTCAAAACAAAGCATTTGATCATATTTTAACTCAACAAAAAAAGTAATTCCGTTTTAACGAATGAAATATAAAATCCCACCTCTTATCATGCAGATGACTCAACGACAACATTCTTTCTTCTATCAATAGCTCCAACACCCTAACCACACAAACACAATAATAAAAAAAAATTGATCAAAACAAAATGGAAATGAAAAAATTAAAATAAAAGCTAGAGACCCAATAAACTCACAACCTATCACACAACTAATGCTACAACATATTAAACTCACAAACCCAGAATTTCTAACAAGAGGATGAACCATCCTCTCCTTAAACATGCCGCTCATGGCTCAATATCAGCTTCCAAGCTCAACCAGCAATACAATTGGGTTCCTCAAACCACAAACATCCTCCTCAATACACACTCAATCAAACACAAGTAAAGAACTCAATCAATTCCATCAATTTCAACAAAATCACAAAACGTCAAAATTATCGAATATACCATCGAAAACTATAATCATTCACCCATGAATCAGTTGATGTTTCTAGGAAATCCAATCCATCAAACTAACTTAGAAACATAAAAAGAAACCTAGAAGAACTAAAAATCAATCAAAGAAACCAGGAATTAAGGCACTTACCACCAAAATCCCCAAATGTGTCTTAACACAAAGAACAGTGAGAAATCAGCTCCTCCAACCAAAACTATCAGTGGAAATTGATTGTGGGAGCTTAGGAATGTGCTTAAAAGAGTGCCCAAGGGTTTTCTTTGAAGGATAGTAAAAAGGGAAAAATTTATGTTCTTCGGGAGAAAAGAGAGAAAGTAGCGTGAAAGAAGAAAGGAGGCAGGGGAGAGCTTCAGGTTTCCAACACTTAGAAAAATTTCTGTGTTGGTTTGGGCTAGCCTTTTATACTCCGGGCCTAAAATCCCAGAAAAACCAGACATAAAATGTTTTAAAACTCGTTAAGCCCCGAATGGGCCCCAAAAATGTTTAAAACCATAAATCATTAAAAATAGGTTTCGAATGTTTAATTGAGCTCAAGAAATAATAATTGGGCTCAAGAAATAATAAATAGGCTCAAAATAGGTTAATCAACCGAAAGACCCATGTCCACTCAAAACAGACCCGGAACTGGCCTAAATAGATTTCCACTGGTTCAAACCACGACACTCGACCTAAAACACTCTCTATACACCTAGACACACACTTTGGCTTTCTATGATTGTGTCCGACCTAAAGTTAATGCTCGGGTCGAAAGTTAACTCTTGGTCAAATTGTTCAAACCAGGTTCTCTCACTGAACGATCTCATTGACTAGGCACTTAGAGGAACGATATCTCACATCCTCCCCTCCTTATAAGAATCTCATCTGCAAAATTCACTTACCATATACCTCAACCAACTGCAGTCCCTCATTTAATGCTGGGTCTCCCAAGTCATCTTCTCATACCTGTCACTTTGCCAAACCACTTTGACCATCGAAACACTGCAATGCCTAAGCTATTTCACCGCACTGTCCACAATAGCAACTAGCCGAGTCAAATATGAAAAAGTCAGTAGCTATCTCCACTAGTGGTGTCTCTAAGATGTAAGAAACATGAAATACAGTATAGATTCTTTGCAACTCTAGTGGTAAATCAAGTCGGTACGCCACGGGTCCAATCCTCTTGGTGATAGTGTACGGATCGATGTACCTCGGCGCCAACTTGCCAAGCTACTGAAACCAAATCACACCTCTCCAAAGCACAACCTCCAGAAATACCATGTCACCAACCTCAAACTCAAGATCTCACCGACGATTACTAGCATAGTTATTCTGTCTATCTTGAGTTTTCATTAGCCTCTGTTTGATCAAGGCCAACTACTTTGTTACCTTGTCAATCATCTTGGGATTTTCCAACTTCCTCTCGCCTACCTCATCCCAGCATAAGGATGTACGAAACCACCTACCGTACAAAGCCTCATATTATTCCATACCAATGGAAACCTGGAAGCTATTGTTATATGCAAACTTGGCTAATGATATGCAATGGTCCCACATGGCTTGTGTGTCTAGCACACAGGCGTGAAGCATGTCCTCTAAAATCTGAATCGTTATCTTTGACTACCCATTTGTCAGTAACTGGAAAGTTTTACTGAAAGTCAATCTGGTACTCAAGAAAATGTGTAGTTTCCCCTAAAAAACTAGATGTGAACCTTGGGTCTTGATCTGATACGATAGATACCGAAACCCCATGTAATCTCACAATCTCATCCATATACCTGGGCGCCAACATCTCCAATGTATCCGTCATTCTGATGGGGAGGAAGTGTTCATAATTGGTCAATTTTTCCACTATCACCCACACTGCGTCGTAGCCTTGCTGTGATCTCAGCAAACCAACCACGAAATCCATCGTCACATGTTCCCATTTCTACTCCGGAATGGGTAGTGACTTTAGTAACTCTACGGGTCTCTGATGCTTTGCTTTGACCTACTAGCACACTAAACACCTAGCCATAAACTCTGCAATGTTTCTCTTTATCCTGGACCACCGATACTGCTCTCGTAAGTGTCAGTACATCTTTGTACGACAGGGGAGTGAATTGAAAACGTCAAGCTATATGCCTCGGTCAAAATTAGTTGCCGCAACCCCTCATCATCGGGAATGCATACTCGGCTTTGGAAACTCAGAATGCCATCATTTCTGTCCCGGTACTCACTCACTGTGTTGACACCACTACCATCACCCTCTAGCTACTGTCTCACTCGGACCAACACTAAATCCTTAAGCTGCTTGGCCCGAATCTCATCTAACAACGACACTCTGACAATCAACTGTGCAAATAAACTCTCCGGACTCATCACTGTCAAGCTGTACTCTGGATGCCCGCAAACACATCAGCATCGGCATGTACTCGGCTCGGACATAGGCTAAGGAAGATGATTTCTTCCTAGTCAATGTATCAGTGACTAAGTTCGCCTTGCTCGGATGGTAGTCCATCACCAGATCATAATCCTTGATCAACTCGATCCATCACCTCTGTCTCAAATTCAAATACTTCTGGATGAGAAGATATTTGAGAATCTTGTGATCAATGTAGTCTCTGTATGTCTCACCATATAGGTAATGCCTCCAAATCTTCAACGCGAATACCACAACTTCCAATTCTAGATCATGAGTCAGGTAGTTGCCCTCATGTGGCCTCAACTATTGGGATGCATAAGCTACAACCTTCCCTTCTTGCATTAGTACACAACCTAAACCCATCTTCGAAGCATCGCTGAAACCTATGTACCCTTTGCCAATGACTGGCAAGGTGAGAATTAGAGCTGTCAGCAACTTGGACTTCAACTCCTTAAAACTCTACTCACACTTCTCGGTCCACACAAAAGGAACACCCTTGCAAGCCAAATGCATCAAAGAGCCAACCAGCACCGAAAAGTTCTCTACAAACCACCTGTAGTAATTTGTTAGGACCCAAATCCCATATTCCCAAAATCGTTTCTAATGGGACCATTACCACCATGAAACCCAAATAAGCCCAAACCTGGACCTATCTGGATCCCACAAGGCTTATCCATCTAGTTCTGATTTTAGTATGTTCATTCCTTTAAAATTTTAAAGTTTGGAGCATGATATTGGACAAGTATTCTGGTATCATACAGAGTGAATAAAACATCAGTGGAAATCTTTAATCTTAATCAATGAATCCACAACACACAAGTCCCATAGGGATCTAAAAAAAATCCAACAAGTAAACCTCCAACATAATCCAAAAACAATCAAGCATAGGAGACAACTTGGAAAACCAAAAACTAGTCCAATCAATGTTCATGCTATATGCACAAACAACCTAAGAGACAAGTATGCAAATATGACGTGATATCACCCCGCCGTGCAGCCTTGATTCTCACACACTGGTATCACGAACAACAAATGTACTTAAGCCTGAAAAATGGTGAAAACAACGGGATGAGATTACAAGAATCTCAGTAGGGTCACAATATCATAAGATCTACAAAAATCTAAAAACAAACATCTCCTCAACAACATCAGATCAGCCTATACAACTAAAAGGTATCACGCAATCATCATTCAACAAAGAAGGGATAGGGTTGAAAGCTAAGGTTGATGGTGGACTATAAACACTTCTTAAAATCAAAAGTACACAGGTAGGAAAAACTCATCAATCATCTCGGCAATAGGAAAATGTCATCTCCTTCCACCTGTGTTGTCCAAGGCTTCATTACACAAAGGATAAAGGTTAGAACACAAGGTAATTAGCAAGCCTATTTATCTTGCCACACAAGGATAAGGGCATACAAACCATATAAGGATAATGACATCTTGCCATATAAGGACAAGGTGTCTAGCCATATAAGGACTAACCATCTAGCACACGCAAGCTGGGGATTGCCACCTATACAACTCCCATACCAGTAAGAACCTCTCCTCTCCCAAAGAGAATCAACGCTTACCCCGAATGGCCACCGGAAAAAGATCTTGACACACAAACATGTACAAGCACACATAAGCAAGTACAACAGGGTATCCTCAATCATGTCAGAACACAATCAGCATGTTCAATACACATAACACATGTAAACTAGGCACTCGTAACCTATCTTAAGGGATTCGGTATAGCCTAGATAAACCTCAAATCAATCTGCAACTCATACATACATCATCTCACATATGCACATACAACATTATAAGTATAGGTACCAAAATCAACAAGCAAACAACAAGGATCTCTGAAGAAACTAATGAGGCATAGATCCTACCTGTCACGACCCGGCCCCCGGATCCTCGGCCCAGCGGGCCTGAACGTGTATGTGTGAATGATGGATCACAACTGTAATGCTCAGTTGGGCTTTTAACCATAGGGCCCAAAAGATGCATCTTGTTACAAATGATACCATCACACAACACATATAAGCCTAAGACCTCACCCACTCTTTTCCGATGTGGGATTGGGTAACACAGACCCCCCTACGGGCTGGGTCTCACAATCTCCCCTCCTTGTAGACCTCATGTCCTCACTAGGGGAGTCCAAATGTAATTGACTTGGGTCCAAACTCACGGGCCTAAACGTGAACACACAATACAGCCCAAGCCCACCCGGAAGACGGAGCGAGATCGACTCTGCTACCATTTGTCACGACCTGGCCCCCGAATCCTCGGCCCACTGGGCTCGAACGTGTATATGTGCGTGATGGATCACAACTGCAATGCTCAGTTGGGCTTTTTAACCACAGGGCCCAAAAGATGCATATTGTTACAAATGATCCACTCACACAACACATATAAGCCCAAGACCTCTCCCGTTCTTTCACACAACACATATAAGCCCAAGACCTCTCTCGTTCCTTTCCAATGTGGGATTGGGTAACCTGACCCCCCATACGGGCTGGGTCTCACAATCTCCCCTCTTTATAGACCTCGTGTCCTCACAAGAGGAGTCCAATCGTAACTGACTTGGGCTCAAACTCATGGGCTCAAACATGAACACACAACACGGCCCAAGCCCACCCGGAAGAGGGAACGAGATCGGCTCCGCTACTATTTGTCACGACCCGGCCCTCGGACCCTCGGCCCAGCGGACTCAGACGTGTATGTGAGCGTGATGGATCACAACTGCAACTCTCAGTGGGGCTTCTAACCACATGGCCCAAAAGATGCATCTTGTTACAAATGATACCATCAGACAACACATATAAGCCCAAGATTTCCCTCGTTCCTTTCCGATGTGGGATTGAGTAACCTGACCACCGCTAATGGGCTGGGTCTCACAATAGGTACCCAATCCCACATTAAAAAGGAGCGAGGGAGGTCTTGGGCTTATATGTGTTGTGTGAGTGGATCATTTGTAACAAGATGCATCTTTTAAGCCATGTGGTTAGAAGCCCAAGTGAGCGTTGCATTTGTGATCCATCACACGCACATACACTTATGGGTCCGCTAGGCCAAGGGTCTGGGGGCCGGGTCGTGACAAATGGTAGCAGAGCCGATCTCGTTGCCTTTTCCTGGTGGACTTGGGCAGTGTTGTGTTTTCACGTTTGGGCCCGTGAGTTTGGGTTCAAGTCAGTTATGTTTGGACTTCCCTTGTGAGGACACGAGGTCTGTAAGGAGGGGAGATTGTGAGACCCATCCCATAGGGGGGGGGAGTCAGGTTATCCAATCCCACATCGGAAAGGAGGGAGGGAGTTCTTGGGCTTATATGTGTTATGTGAGTGGATCATTTGTTACAAGATGCATCTTTTGGGCTATGTGGTTAGAAGCCTAGCTGAACATTGCAGTTGTGATCCATTAGGCTCACATACTCTTCCGGGCCCGCTGGGCCAAGAGTCCAAGGGCCGGGTCGTGACACTACCTCTCTTGTCTTTGAACAAGAAGCTATTCCTTTGCCTTTATTCAAGGGATCCGAACCACTTATAACATCATAAAGTAAAGACAAAACCAAACTAAGCATGCATACTGAATAACCAAGTAAATACCCTATTTTCTTACCAATTTCACTTACCAAACCTATCAGAAACCAGTGATCAAATGCCGCAGGTGCCTTCCCTTTAGATGTGTTATGTGATAGCCAAAAACTTAACAAGAAATAACCTAAATTACCATCCCAATCAATATACAACTTCGGCACTCAAGAATAGAGCAATAGGGCAAGTTGCGATTTCATGTTAAAAAGCTATGAAGGTTGTGATTTCATGTTAACAAGGAATGATTTGATGTTTATAACACATACAATCAAAAGGAACAAGATCAGAAACCAATAGGTTAATCAATTTATCAAAATTGGAAACAATAGGATAAGGGTAAGACATGCTGATTTCATGTATAGGGAAGATTCAAAGGATGAATTCATGATTTTATAACATGGATGGATGCCAAACAATCATAGGAATAAAAGGAACAACAACAAAAATCAATTGAAGGTAGAATCACACAATTGCGGCACCAAAACCGACGGAATACGATTTAAATTTTGACAATGAACAACTAGCCTTCTGATGACCAGACTAAGGTAGCTAGATAGAGGATGGACAGACCTTTCTAACAAGCTATTATTTGCAAAAGTCTGACAAAGGATGAGAGAATTATGCTAGTTTGAAGTTGAAGAAATTTCGGCAACAATAGGGAGGTGTAGGGTTTGAGGTTTGACGAGTTTTGTGTATTTTCTGTGTAAGATTTAAGTGTGGCCGGCTTCCCCTTTATATAGTGTGGTTATAGGATCAATTTTTATACTTTAAAGGCTAGATTAAAGTAAGATAATTATCAGAATTAAATTCTGTAACTATCCTTTCTTAATTTTTAGAGATTTTATCTCCTAAAGTAATTATCAACCAATAAAGAATCAAATCAAAGAGAATTAAAACCAGAAATAATTACTCGATATTCCATATCATTTTCGGTCATCACACATCCATTTCATTCAAGAGAAAAATGTTTATTTTACCTGCACTGCCTTCTGGACCTCTAGGACTCAAAATTCGGGGTCTCACATAATTTGCCAAACTGAGAAAAATGCAGATCTTTGTGAATGTAGCTACTTCCACAACACTACTGCCTCTATCTTTCTGGGGTCCACTAGTACACCTCTAGCTGATACCATATGCCCCAAGAAACTAACCTCTCTAAACCAAAACTCACACTGAGAAAACTTGACAAAAAACTGCCAAGCTGTAAGTATATCTAGCACTGTCCTCAGTTGCATTGTATGCTCCACCTCCGATCTTGAATAGATCAAAATGTCACCTATGAAGATGATGAAAAACTGGTCCAAGTACACCTGAAATACCTATTCATGAGATCCGTGAACACTGTCAGTGCATTGGTTAGCCCAAATGGCATAACCAAAAACTCGTAGTTGCCATAATACGACCAAAATGCTTTCTTGGGGATATTTGACTCTCGGACCCTCAACTAATGGTAACTTGATCTTAGATCAATCTTGAAAAATACTGATGCACCCAAAAGCTGATTGAAAAAATCATCAATCTGTGGCAGCGGATACTTGTTCTTTATTGTAGCCTGGTTCAACTACCTGTAGTCGATACACAATCAGAGCGTGTCATCTTTCTTCTTCACTAATAGCATTAATGTGCCTCTCAAGGACACATTAGGTCTAATAAAACCTTTTTCCACTATATCCTCAAGCTGAGTTTTCAATTCTTTCAACTCTGTAGGTGTCATCCGATACAGTGGAATCGAGATAGCTGTTGTAAAAGGCAACATCTAGATCTCAAACTCTATCTCTCTCTCTGGCGGCAAACCCGTCATGTTATTTGGGAACACATCTGGGTACTCTCTCACCACTGGTACACTACTTAACTCCAGAGACTCCACCATCATGTCTCTAACATGTGCTAAGAACACGGTGCAATCCTTAACGATCATGCAACTGGAGCTCGACCACGATATCAAACAAATTGGTATCACTCATCTGTCACCCTTGAAATAGAACTTTGTACCATCGACTAAACTGAACCAAACCCTCTTTGTGAATCAATCCATTTGTGCTCTGTATCTACCCAAAAAATCCATAACCAAAATCATATCTAACTCTCTGATGTCTAACAGGATCAAATCAGCCTCAAGCTCCATTGAACCCATCCTCAGCACAAAACCCAAATACACACTACTGCACGCCAACTGCTTACCTAAAGGGGTTAAAACCTCTATGGGTGGCTTTAGGGTGAAAAATCTCTATCGGCACACTAGCTACTCTAGGATGAACAATTAACCTATTCGCTCTAGGTCTAATAATAGCACAAGAAGAGAAAATAGAGACTGTACCTGTCACAATGTTCGGACTAGCTACGGCCTCCACATCGACCAAAGTGAAGAGATGCATCTGCTGCCTCTGCTGTTGTGTTTGCTGTTGTTGCTGGCCTGGAGTTTGACTACCCAAAGGCGTACCAACCTGTAACCTCTTCTATGCTTTGGCTGAACCTTGTGAACCCATCTGACTAACTCCGGATCTCTGAGCTGCTGGAAGTGCTGGGATCCTCAACTATGATGCCCCTGGCTGAGCTACTTTACCTTCGTGATACTCCTTAGCTATGTGTCCAAACTAGTCACACTGATAGCACCTCGGTTGCTATGAGCAAGGAGGTGGGTCGATCTGCCTGCAGTTCCCGCACCTAGGTGGCCCAAACAGCCTACTCACGCTCTGAAAAGATCGAGCTGTCTATGAGTGAGTGGTCACTAAAGTAGTCCCCTATGACCGGGTCTGTACTAGAGGGTAAGGACCTATTGTCCTACCCTTGAGCCTTTGCTCAAACCTAGAACTGCATCTGATCGGGCCCTTGCTTGTCTAGCCGTCTTGACATTTCTATTTTTGGCCTTGCTAACCCAACAAAATCTCTTTAGCTTTCACTGTATCTATGACCAGTTCCTCAAAGTTATTGCTTATCTTCAAGCCAAGAACACCTCAGACATCCCAGCTGAGCCCATGCTCAAACCTGCTGGCCATCATGGCACTAGTCCTTTCTGCCTCGGGCACAAAATGAGCTAGTGTCCATAGCTTTATCTCGTACTCAGACATTGTCCTGTTCCTCTACCAAAGATGGTAGAACTCGAACCTCTTCTGGTGCTGGAAATACTCAGTGTAGTACCTCCGGTTAAATTCTTTCTCAAACTCTTCCCATGTCGGTTGGCCTACATATTGGTCCCTTACTAAGCTCCACCAACTAGTTGCATCTCTCTCCAACAGACGGAGGGCTAGTTTCACCTTATCCTCAATTGTCAATCTCATGTCCTGAGCAGTCAATATCACCTTATCCTTCCAATTCTTTGTCGTTGTGACATTGTTGGTGCTGTAGAAACTCTCGCACTCCAAATGTCTAGTCTCTTTTAGCAGCTTAGACAGCTGCACCAGTAGTCTCTATTGGCTGAACTTCTGGCTCAACCTGTACCTTAGTCTCTACAGCATCCCGCGGCTAAGCTGGTGCCTACAGTGCTTGCATCAGTGGTTGTTGAACTGCTGTAGCTTGCATCATCTGCTGCATCTGACCCAAAGTGGTTTGAATAGCAGCCAACACTTGTGGCAATGCCTGATCTTGAACTGCTGGTGCTACCTGAGCTGGCTGTGCCTCCTGTGCACCCTATGGCTGCCCCACATCTGCCGCTGGCCTAGTTGGCCCTCGAGCATCTAAGCTCAAATCTAGCTCTCGAATCTGAACTTGATCTCCTCTGCCATCATGACCTCTAGAAGCACTGCAACCTCTACCAAAGGCCATCTCTACTAACTGGACACATAGTCATAGATATACGCCTAAAGACAAACAAGACCTCTAAACAACTCTATGTTTGACTATGCATGTGCACAGTGAGTGTGATGCCCTTTAAAACATGCTATTTTAAAACAATTTTGCATTCATTGCACGTATAAACAATAATGCTCCGTTACCAATCCTGTAAGGACTCGCTCCTAGTAAATAGGACCCTCACTGCTATGTAGCCCTAATCAACCCATGGATCAATTGAGACCACACAAGGCTCACGTTAACTTTAGAAATCAATAACCCAAAAATGCATACCAATTTGAATTTTTATTTCAAAAGGAGCATGATACATCATATAATATAGCCGACACAAAATAATTAACAGAGTACGAAATCACATACAGCGAAAGTCTTAAACCACATACAGCAGGCCACACGACCCCAAACATGCAACACACTAAGTCCATACACACAAGTCCACATGGATCCACAAAAAGTTCCCAAGGCACACATCACATAATATAGACGAGAATTCAATTAATATATGCATATTAAAAATCAATATCTGAACATCAAACCCACAACGAGTCCAAACAAACAACATAGTCCATATCAAGTCATGTATAAACACAGGAGCATGAAGATGGTAAAATATAAAAATGCCAAGCCTCCAAAACATGCAAGTGCAATAGTCTAGCCCTAATACCAACACCGGGAACTCAACCTCAAGACGGATGGCTACAAGCACACAAGGTAGCCTTGAAAATATCTACAAGAGGGGGGGGAGGGGAGAGGGAGAGGGTGAGATCAAAAGGCCTCAATGGGAGTTATAGCGTAATAAGTATATCCAGTGAAATAAAGACATACGGAAAATACTATTATAAAATAGTTGATTTAAACGCAATAATCGTCCATACATTCTAATAGTGCACACAAGGGATTTCATAAACAATGAAACATAATGAATGAGTTGCAAAGAAGAAAGCAAACAGTATGCATCCTATAAGGTTTATAATTCCACAGTACTCATCAATATCACACAGGAGTTATAGCGTAATAAGTATATCCAGTGGAATAGAGACATACGGAAAATACTATTATAAAACAGTTGATTTAAACGTAATTATCGTCCATGCATTCTAATAGTGCACACAAAGGATTTCATAAACAATGAAACATAATGAATGAGTTGCAAAGAAGAAAGCAAACAGTATACATCCTATAAGGTTTATAATTCCACAGTACTCATCAATATCACACGGGTTAATATGCCCCAAAAACCTATCGGGGAGGATCACAAACCACTCTCATGTCACCTTTGCTAAAAGCTAATTGAGAGCCTATTAACAATTAAAATTCTCACTTTAAAAATACGTATAAACCCCATACTGCTAATGTTATCTGAAATCAAGTGGAAAAAACACACTATCGTACTTGTTCCGAATACAATACATATTTAGACACATAGCCTGTTAAGTCATAGCAAATTCAGGCATTAACACGAAATTCATCCATACAACAACATAATCATTGGCCAAACGAAACGTCAATTCCAGGTTGCACCTAGGAAAATACTTATAGCATATCTTTATAAAACTGAAATGCATGGAATAATCAATTAAGCATCCTCACTATTGGTTCCCACAACCTCAGGACATGTTTTTCAAGACTCACAATACTCATAAGTGTACGAAAAAAGGTTATACTCGTCACTGGGCTTTATTTAGAAAGAAATTGGGTTTTTTTGGGAAATTTTATACAGACTGACCAGTCCATATAACTCGACCAACTGGTCGGTGGGATCTTGGCAGGAATTCTCATATGAACCGACCGGTAGATATGCCTCAACCAACCGGACAGTGAGCTCTTGGTAGGGTGTTCACTTAAGTCAATTTTCTGGGTTTCTCTCTAGTTCTTACTCACTCTTTGGTACCGAATCTCACCCAAAATTCACCCTCTCACCACATACAAAACTCTCACACAATATGCCCAGCAATCTCACACAATATGCCCAGCAATCAAGGTCTCAAATCCAAGAACATACTCTCAATTCAAAGGTAAATTGGTCACCAATAATGCATCAATCACAATCAACATATGCTTAAGTAATACCAAAACAGCTAATGCATAAATCACATGGTAAACACAAAATGAACCTAGTATAATCATCATTCACAATACATGCATAACCTCTATTCAAAACCAAACATTTGATCATATTTTAATTCAACAAATAAGTAATTCCATTTTAACGAATAAAACATAAACTCTCACCTTTTTTCGTCCAGACAACTCAATGGCAACACGCTTGCCCTTATCAACATCTCCAACACCACCTAATAAGCACACAAACACAATACTAAGAACGAATCGATAGCAATAGAATGGAAGCGACAAAACTAAAAAAAAAATCCAGAAATCCGATAGACTCACAACCTATCACACAACTCACACTATAGCACACTAAACTCACAAACCTAGAATATCTAATAAGTGGATGAATTTTCCTCTCCTCAAACATGCCACTCATGGCTCAACATTAGCCTCCAAGCTCAACCAGGAGCACAATTGGGTTCCTTAACCCACAAACATCCTCCTCAATACACTATCAATCAAACACAAGCAAAGAAATCAATCAATTCTATCAATATCAACAAAATCATAAAACCTCAAAATTACTGAACATGGCATCGAAAACTCTAATCATTCACCAATGAATCAATTGATGTTTCCAGGAATCCAATACATCGCATTAACTTAGAAACATCAAAAGTAACCTAAAGAAACTAAAAATCGATGAAAGAAACCAGGAATTAAGGCACTTACCACTAAAATCCCCAAATGTGCCCTGACACCAAAAACAACAAGAAATCAGCTCCTCCAACGAAAACTATCAATGTACATTGATTGTGGGAGGTTAAGAATGTGTTTAGAAACAATTCTCAAGGTGGCAGGGTAGAGCTTCACGTTTCCAACACTTAGAAAAATTCCTAAGTGTTGGTTTATGCTAGCCTTTTATACTCCGGGCCAAAAATCCCTGAAAAACCTGACACAAAACGTTTTAATGCTTGATAAGCCCTGAATGGGCCCCAAAAATGTTTAAAACCATAATACATCAAAATAGGTTTCGAATGTTTAATTGGGCTTAAGAAATAATAATTGGGCTTAAGAAATAATAAATGGGCTTGAAATGAGTTAATCAGCTCAAAGGCCCATGGTTACTCAAAACAGACTCAGAACCGGCCCAAATCGATTTCCTTGACTTAAATCTCGACACTTGACCTAAAACACTCGTTAGACACTTAGACTCACACCTAGATTTTCTATGGTAGTGTACGACCTAAAGTCAACATTCAGGTCAACAGTCAACTCTCTCAGGTTTAAAGTCAACTCTCAGTCAAATTGATCAAATCGGGTTCTCTCACTAAATGGTCTCACTGACTAGCCACTTAAAGAAACAAGGTCTCACAACCTTGTTCCAAAAATTATATAAGATTCACATCAACCCCACAAATGAGGCTAATTGCATATCAATAAGGCTAAATCAGGTTTCCCTCACCATACTTTCATTAAATAATTCTACCTTAGGATCTAAGTGTAAGGGAGGTCACACAATACTCTCAAGAGGTTACAAAAATGAGGGATAAGTGTTTGGGTTAGGCTTAGGCAACTCATAACCAAATAGGGAGTAAAGCAAGTGTTTTTGTTCAAAATTGGCTGAACCAACTAGTCATAGCTTCTTGCCCAACTGATCACAACTAGGGTCAACTAGTCTTTCGACCGATCCTGGGCCAAGTCCGACGAATTCGATAAATGGATAACCTAGGCCAAAAGGTTTATCTCGTATTACTGACTGACCTAACCGATCATCCCTAAAGGCCAACCAATTGTGACTTGGCAATTGGGCCAAATGATCATGGTGAGGTATCCGACTGATCGCTATATCACAGAAAATCTAGAAGAATATTCCTTGAACCTACCAAATCGATCTTGGACAAGTTTCTGACTGATTGTCATCTAATCTCACCATATTTTGGGTTTTCTTACTAGATAATGGCAACACTCACCGGATAATGCCTAAAATCATCATTTTTTGGAAAATATTCAGATGACCGGTCGTGGCTACATGCTCGATTGATTGTCCCATTCACATGCTCGATCGCCAACCCAAGCTATCGACTGTCAAAGGCTAAAATCGCAAGCCCTACTGATTATACCACCATGGCCTACTAGTTGGTCACTCAAAATTAGGTTTGAATACTTTCCACACACTCAAAGTCACCTAAATTTAATCACATACTCACTCAAAATTCCTCTAAACCTATATAACCTACAAAGAAACATCTCAAGCAATCCCACAATCCCATTTTTATCAATCTCATCCTAATCAAGCCCATTATGCCAAAAACTCTTCAATATCGACCTTAACATGTATTTTACACAAGCAAATGCATATATAGTCATTCAAATAAATACTTTATACATACAAAACATAGTACACATATCGCATGTCCTATGTATGACATTTTAACTCATTCTCACTAATGTATATGTCACTTTCAAAATAAAACTTACTTTCAAATTTTAATACAAAAAGAATCAAACCATTTTTCTCATTAATATGACGGATAGACTCCCATCTTTACAAACTCAGAAACATTAAGTAAGCACCAAATGATCTTAACAAACACCGAGAATGCTGTCTAACATAACTGATCACATAAATGGTTAATGAAACTCAAGGAGAATAAGAAACAAAAACAACCAAATGATGAATAATGATCGACCTAAACCTACTCTAGGCCTAAGCAAAACTCTAAACATAACTCCAAAAAAAACAAAAACCACCGTCATCATCACACAATCATTTAAAGTGAACATGGTAAGCATCCCCACCACAAGACTTTAAGAATAATAATTACTGTGTTATCCTCAAAATCTCGTAAGGTTTTGAAAATTAAACCAATAAAATACGTAGAAAAAATAAAAATATAGGGTGAATTCGGAATTATAAACAAATATTCTTTAAAACAAAAAAAATTGTAATATAAGTTCACAACTAGGATTAATCCAAAATTCAACACAATCCCTGTATAATAATTTTTCATCTATAACAATTTCAAATATCTAACGTTATATCACAAGTAAAACTTATATCATCTTCCATATGCAAAAAAAAATTCAACAATACATCCAACCAAATCAAAATATACCAAAATGGTCTATAAAATCCACAAAGTCTAAAAACACCAGAAAATCATAAATCAACATGATATAAATCAAAATAGAAAAAATAGAAAAGACATTCGATTTTTAGTATACAAATCAAATCAAAATTCTAATCAAACCTATCAATGGTTGGATGAACCATAAGCTAAGCCATGTAACGTAAATAGTTAGAATCTATATTTGCAGCATGGGTCTAGATGACACTAAAAAAGTCATTCAAATATCTGGATGAGTGGTTTTTGACGTAAAATTGGATTTATCTTAATCGCAAGCGCATGATTGCCAACAAGTAATATAGTTTAAAAAAATAATTATCGATCCCACTGGGAAATTCACTTAAAACTAATCAATTTGTCTAATTTAATCTTCTAGTTAAATTAATCGAATAATAAATTATCAATTAATCTAAAATAATCTGTTATAGGAGTTAATCCAATTTATACCTAACTCCAATTTTTTGTAATTTGTTCTTGATTATTTTCAACTCTTTAATATCTTCCCAAACTATTAAGAGCTAATCCAATCTTCCAAATTAACTATATTCCTATGATAAATAGGCATCTGAATTGTTTCACCTAAATCAATGTGAATCCTAGGTTTGACAAATATATTCCTATTCTACTAAGTTTAGAAGATTGACCTAAAACATCTAATCTATTTTCGCAACCTAATTGTTCTTCCAAATAAATTAAAACCCACCTATGCACAAACTAATTAGGCTTGTGAATTATTCAAGATTAGTAGTACACTTTAGATCTGTTATCAAGCATAATCGATTTAGATTCTCAATTTACGACAAACAATCAAGATACCTGAAGATAGGGGACAAGAATTAATGTAAACAAACTAATATTAATTAAAATCCAAACAAAACATACCAAAATCTTGATCACTAACGAATTGATTACACATTCTGACAACTAGGTTTTAAGTTTGCGCACAGTACTCGATAAAATAAATATTTATACTCATCACTTTAAATATAAAAATTGTAACTGACAGGTCAGTGAAAACGGACTGACCTGTCGGTGTGTCTTTGGATTTTTTATATCGGGCGACTGACCGGTTGTTGTCTTGACTTGAACATTCATCTTGACTAACCGGTCAGTCAATTTACACCGACCATTCGGTATGCTTCTGCAAGAAACACTTTGTTATGTGCCTTGATGTTATTTCTTATCCGAAACGATTCATTTCTTTGATACTTGCTACATAAATCTGTGCTTAAACCTACTCAATCACAACACTAAATAAATATATTAAAAATGACCAATTTATCAATGTAATTGCTTAATAAGGATGCAAAATGAACCAAGAATATACACAGATGACTAATGCAAAACATAAGTCATTAGTGGTTTTAAGGAGCATATAAACAAAATCATAGACACAATCAAAATTCTATAAATAAAGAAAACCTTAATTAAATTTCGTAAGTAATCTCAAAACAAATATCCATGCATATAAAGTAAATCTCAAAATCAAATCAAATACAATATTGAATCACAAGTAGTATTGAATCACAAATATTCTACATAAAGATTACTTTTATCAAAATAAGGCCTGAAAATCGGCTAATAAAATACCTATTCTACTCGTGATCATAGGTAGTCTAAGATCACTAGTGTATATTTATTTTTAAATTTTAAAATACAGCACACACTAGTGTTGTCGAAGGCTATATCAAACATACTCCTACTTAATGGTGATCAACATATTAGTTTTCACTGACCTACTTAGTAACATTGCCTTTCCTCTCTCTCGGGATGCCAAAGAGTCAAACACAAGACCTATCGGTCCTAATCAGGTATTGTTCAACCGTGCACTACCTACTCATATCTCACATGGAATAACTTATGAAAATCCAATCAAAACATCATATTGCAATAAGAATCTTAAAAGACTTGTTAAATAAGTCAACATCTCTGTGTCTTAAAACCACTTGCATCCTTATGCAAAAGAAGTATACATCTCTGTGTATATCAAAAACCTACGCTATAGTGCAAAATCATAAAAAAAACAAAATATGGTTTCTAACCAAATCACAGTGATTTTATCAACATGAAAATTGATTAAAATATTAAACAAGATTCACCACTATTTTCTTTAAAAACTCATAAGTATCAATCATGCATATATAAAATCAAACAATAAAATATCAAGTCCCAACTCACCTGTAAGTAGCCAAGCAAAAGCACAATCCAACACAACAAGAAAAATTTAGTAGATACACCAAAATGTCCACATTATGTAGATACAAATTACAAATCTGCATAAAAAATATCAAGCATACAACCACCACATTCGCCAATCAACTAACAGAACAAAAAGTTTAAGTACACTAAGGTACTACTACAAGCAAAACAAAACAAAATAATTAATTTTTCAATAATATTTAAAAATATTAAATAAATTAATTAGGTCTAAAATTACATGTTTAGCTTCATAGTATTGCTTTGAAAATTATTATTCATCATCAAATGCGAAAAAATATTTTTCCAAAATTTCTTTATAAGTTTAAAATTTTTAAATTGTGCGTCAAATCAAGTAGCAAAGTACACTACTGAATCTAGAACCTCGAAAATACTTAACAAAAAAATTTTAGATCTTTTGGAAAAGACGGGTTGTGGCCATCCACTAGCGGTAGACGGTGGCCCGTGGCCTAAGGATGGTGATCGACGAATCCAGAAAACCCACCTACATAAAACTCAATGATTTTCAACATGTTATATATCAAAAGAAAAATGACAATGAGAGGAATATGACTATGGAATTTATTTCTTCAAAGTTCACAGGGGTTAGCCGAAAATCGTGATTTTCCAATGACAAAAACTGCATTCTTTCCAAGTTGCTACAACTCGTGTCAAGGGTCCAATCTCGTAAAAACCTACACCAGGAGATTACAGAAGAGGAGAGAAACAAATTGCAACCAACGGTGAAGTAAAAATGGCCAATGGTAGAAGTTATTTATTCATGGCGATGGAGAGAGAAAATATGGGGATAGAAGACATATAGGGAAGAAGAGGAAGGAACAAAGGAAAAAAGACAAAGAAGGGTTTTTATTATTCCCTAGGCCAATATGACGTCATTCCACTAAAACACTTATCTCTTTTTTTTTAACCAATGCCAAAATGACATCGTTTTGGCAACATCATTTTGATGCTTGCCAAAAAAAACTCCATTCTACACACATCTCCAATAGTTAGAGATCTTATAGATCTGGGTATACATTTAGTAACCATTCTAATAGATTGCTAGTATAACTAAATCATTACCGTAAGTATGTATTATAGTCACTCCCTCTATTATTAGGGATTATACTCACACAAAGTGATCTAGGAATATGCAGTAATATCTATACGTAGTAATCTAGGAACACACAGTAACTTTACAATATTCATATATTTAACACATAGTAATCTGATTTGCTAAGGTAACTAACCAAGAATAGACTCATACCTTTGTATTTCTCAGAGGTTAGTGTATTGACGGCTAGCCTCTATCATAACCTCTACTCCTTCCATTTTATAAAGGTTAGTCTATTGTTAACTAACCCCTCTTATATTTGTTAAACCTTTAATTCTGCAAGGTTAGTATATCTTTATCTAACCATCTTAGAATCTTTATTTCTTTCTATCATAATTCTGTTTAATTATCATAGAATCATCACTTACTTCCTTTGTATATTCTTAATTTATTCTTTCTCTTGTAATCTTTCTATTTTGTCTCCTCAACTCTCAATAAATAGTTTATCCATAGGACTTCTTTAGTTCTCAAATAAGTTAATAAATTGATGTCTTTGATTTTCCTATATTGGGTTAACCCTCTAATCATTTCTTTCTTTTACTGTCTTAGATTTTGGTTTCTTATACGGTAGTGCTTTACCTTCAACACAATCAATATCCTATCATTTGACTGGTAAGTCTTATATAACATTGTTAGGATAATTTCTTGTAATCAATGGGGTTAGAATCTCTTGATATTCATGATGCCTCAATACTTTATATATTACTTTTATTGCTCTTGTGTTGTGCTTTTCCAACACAAGCTTCAGTATTCTTCTCGTATGACCTTGAAGCAATATGAGGTATTCTTGAGTTACTCTCATTTGAAATCATCTCTATGACGTAAATCTATTGATACCTTTGGTTAAGTCTATTGGATAACTTAAGTTTTTAGTCAAGGGATCTATTTGAGGTTAAACAACATTGATTTCCTTATTATTGGCCGCATCCATTCATGTGACTTATGCAATCCCTTGATTATACTATAAAAATACAATAACTAAGCCAGATGAAGCATTCCAATCGCTAAAAGTGGAAAGGAATGTGTAGCCTATGAGTATAACTACCATGAAAAAAAAAAGAGAGTAGTGAGGTTGATAATAACTGTTTGTTTTTCAATCTAGAAAGGGGAATCATGTGTATATTATACTAATCATTAATTGCATATGAGACTTTCTGGATGGGGCCGCAAATGTTTGCATGGGTTTTTATAGAATTTACAAAAGTAATGGCATAATTACCATGATAGTGATATGAATGACGAGAATGTCACCAATTGGACTAGGTAACAGGGAAAACTACCTCAAGCCTAAGAACTTAAGGATGACATGTAACTAATGATGCTATGAAAGGTGTACAATCATCCATTATGATGTGATTTGTGTTTTGGAGATATTTATATTACTACCTCAAGTTTATTTTTATACTATTAACTTATGGAGAATAATGAATTACACTATTATATGTGTCTCTCATACTCTCTAGTTTTAAAGTACCAATAGATGAATTGGGATCACATACTTGGTATTAAGGTAGAGGATTGAAATATAGTTGAAGGTTTGGTTAAGACCAACTCCAAATCAATTCTTATGGCTTGAACTTAGCATATTAGTGTCGGACCTATTGGAAGAGATTAGAAATCGATAAAAGAAAAACATCTCATGAACTAAGATGTTTGTTTGTACTTGACCCTGTATGATTATCAATATTTTCTTTCTCGAAGTGTTTCTTTGATTTGAGTGCTCCATTGATGACCTTGTAAAAAAATCATGTTATATAAACATTCTGATTATACTGTGGTTGGATCAATTCAACTCAACAAGTAACACAACTTATGTAATTTACCTCGTGTAAATGAATATGTAAGGTTGCCTTACGTTGTTGTTGTCCTAAATTCGTTGAATCAGAGCAGTTAGAAAGAAATTGCAAAAAGATTAGTTCAAAATGTCATGGACTTAAGAGGTTCATCTTTTTATGAGTTGCTAAGAGATGAGAATAAAAGTGGAGTAGCGTAGCAGAAATATGGTAGATATAGTTTGAAGTTATTAGCTTTATATGTTTATATCGATACTTGTCATTATATACTACTTTATTTATATTGAAAAGTTGATTGTTGTTGAGTTAAAAGATGAAATGATCGTGACAAAATGCTACGATTAAGCTTAAGATTACGATTAATATGAAGTTGTTCCTGATTATAGATGTAAAGTTGTTTCAATTATATGTGATTGGTGGAATTGTAGTATTAAACTTGTAGCTGATCAGTGAGTTAGTATGATATGTTGTGAATGTGAATTGAGTTTAATAGTATGAATAAATCAATGTGATAGTAAAGATAAAAGAAATGAAAGGATATGTTATATTATATCTTATAAATGGTTCAGATGTGGAGCTTAACTCGATGTTGTTGGTGCTTCACTTGTGTTCTTGGTTGTCAAGATGACAATCGATGATCAAATTGTTGAGAAGAAGATAAACTAGATTGTTCTGGGTTATTAGTAGTGAAAATAAACTTAGATGTGACCATTAGTGAAAAAAATTACCAAATATGAATACTGTAAGAATAGTTATGAGATAAGTACCTTGCGTATATGGAAGTACGATACTCTATAAGTTATGTTATGATTATAGGATGAGAAGGTTAATTTTGCGATGAAAAGATATGTCATCATCGCAGAAAGAGATGAATGCATTTGGTTATTGCATTCTAAAATATGCTTTGAGATAAGGTAAAAAATTGCCTTGTAAAGAGTAATCTTAGTGTAAGCAAGTTTCTAGGACAAAATTTTCTATAAGCTAAGTAAGATGTGAAACCTCAGATATTTTCGGTTCTACTTGGACATGGAAGCCCAATTGAGGAGTGTCGATGTTATTGGGCCTTAGCCTATTCTAGAATCGATTGTGAATATGTGGTTGAGATTGGACAATGTAGATGATGAATTTAATTTTTGGAGAATTTTTATAATTTTTGAGAGATTAGTGTTATTGAAAAATCGGTGGTCAAAGAATAAAATAGTGAATATATATGATAACTAAGGGAATTTAGTATCATAGATAGGTCCATTGATGGTTTAAAATGATTAGTAAATTTTTTAAGAATTTTTGAAATCATAATTTGATTTATTATGATTTTCTTAAATTATATCATAAGGTATTTAATGTTTAATAAATTACAAAGATACGAGAAAATTTATTTTATAGAACTGATGGATAGTACTATTTATAAAAAATTTGTAAAAATTTATTAGGTATTTTTTAAAGTGATATTGGATTTATTATGAATTTTTAAAGATATATTACAATAATAAATAATATTTATTAATATTATATTATTAATATTTAAAATATATTAATATTATATTATATAGAGTCAAAACGACAGGTGAGTATGTCATTTTGACCAAGATGGTCACAATGACAGCAAGCCTCGACATTTTGGCTACCACCCGAAGTATAATCATTTCGCTTGAAACGACATTGTTTGGGAAGGAACCTAGAAAGACATCATTTTAACAAGGGAAACTGGCTGCCACCTAAGCCTTCCCGATTTCCACTCATGGCCAGTGGGAGAATGGGATAAGAACCTATTACTCCGTTCTAACGAATCAGTTCCTCCCAATACATGAAAAATATCTCTTTAGTTTCGTCTCGACACAGGCAATCATTCTAGGGTGGAAAGAAGTAATTTTCGGCTATATCTAGTCAGATTTTGGTAAGTTTTTAACCAAGAAGAACCAATTTCTATTTTCCATTTGTATGCGTGATTTAGTTGATGAAATTGAATGAAATAAGTTAGGTTAAGTTTGGAATTGATTTGTATTTGTGTTGGTGGTGTTTTGATGGATGATTGTTGTGAGGACCAGAAAATTTTGACCTACTTGAGCTAGGAAGCCCATTCAAGGACTTACGAGATTAGTGTGTCTTAGCTCATGAATCGGGTTGATTTCGGACTTAGAAAGTGAAATGGGTTAATTTTTTAGGAAAATTTGTAATTTTCAGAATTTGTCATAATTATTTAATTATGATTGAAAAATCATAAAGGAAGTTCTATTAATGATTTTGGGATTCTAAGACAATGGAATGGTCTATTGATGATACTTAACGGTATATAAATTTTTGAAGAATTTTTGGAAGTATATTTGAAATTATTAAAATTTTTCTAAAGGAAAAATAATTGTATTTAATTTTTAGTAAATTGTGTATTTATGAGAAAAATATGATTATTAGTCTGATAGATAGTTCTAATTATAAGGAATTTATAGAAAATTTTGGTATATTTTTTGAGGATATATATAAATTATCATGGATTTTTTATTGATTTTAGTATTTAAAGAATATATTATTATTACATAAAATATAATAGAATATAGTCAAAACGACAGCCTGCACACTCATTTTGACGCTCGAGAGGGTTTCTCCCGAGAATACCGTTTCACTTTGAAACGGCGTCATTTTGCATTGTAGCAAAACAACATCGTTCCATCGATAAATCTAGAACGGTTGACCTTGTCTCCATCATCTTTGACTGAGGACGGGATAAGGTCTCATTTTTATATGACTTCCAGATCCAATGGTTCCCAAGCCCCAAAATCATCTGCTTATGCTTCGATTCTTCCTCCCGAAACTCTTCCAACCGTTCTGAGCTAATTTTCGCTCATTTCTCGGTTGGAACTTTGTAAAATTTTATCCCGAAAATCAGTATCTTCTTTCCTTTAAGTAGCCCATTTTAGTTTGTAGAAATTTTCTTAGTTTGGGTTGATTAGATTCGGGTTAGTGTACGCTTTGTTTCGGTGTAAATTTTGTTAGATTTGAGTGCATATATGATATTTTTTGTGTTTTCCTATGACTAGATAGAATGTCTAGCGTGAGTTGCAGGTTTCTGGCAATCAGAGGTAGGAGATGACCTTGGATGACTTGTCGTCTAAGGTCTCTTCGAACAACAGGTCATCCGTTGGGGGAGTAGGTGTAGTCCGAGCCCAAGGCTTGGACAACAAGTGTCACACTCGGGGTGTGACACGTGTAGGTTCAAGTGTAGGCTCGAGCCATGCGTGTCACATTCTGAGGGTGACATGTGTAGGTCTGGAATAAGCTTCACGTAGTCCTGGCAACATTAGACGCTATCACATGGTGCACACCTATTGGTTGAAAATTATTAAATTCCGAAAAAATCATAAAAAATATTAGATTTAATTTGGAGTCTAATAATAGCCAATTTCATGAATTAGACTTGATTTGATAGGTTAATTAAATCGAAAAGACTCAAAAAATTAAGAAAAATAGAAAAATCACCAAATTGGGTCCAGGGTCGATTGTCGGGTAGAAATACATAAAATTAAGGAGTTAGGCACATTATTTTATGTGTTATTATAATATATGAATGGTTTATTGAGAATGTGAGATCGTTATGCGTAGGTGGATTCCTACAACGACAGGACTTTGAGGAATCAGTCTGGAATGTCATCGACGACTAATTAGGCCTCAAAAACCCATAAGTGGATGGAATTTCCTTTCTTTTGATAAATTCCTGGTATGAATATTGATTTTTGATCTATAAGAATTCATTAATTGAAATTTTGTATGCGTATGTGTGATAAATGATATGTCTAGCATAATAATTAATATAGCGTGCACCGAGTAACATAATATGGTATGCAATGCACGGTTGTGCCATACTATGATTGAGATGCATAAATATATCGGGTACATCCAGGAATCGACATCATCATGAGGAATACATCGAGTCCGTAAAGGGAAATCTATACAATCCTTGAGAGCTCTCTAGGTCTGGTAGCATGACGTGAAGACGTCAAACACGAGATAATAAGGATAGAATGAGTTTTTAAATATTTTATTGTTAGTTAAATTATGAATCAGGATCCTATAGTGTGGGAATCGTTAGGTGGAGCTACCATCACCTAACACTCCGACATCGTCAGTGGATCGGGCTAGGCATTAAATTAGACATGGATTTTTCTATTATATGAAATAATAATATCAAATAAATGATAACGGAGTAAGAGTGCCACCAACGAATTTCAGTTATGTCCCTGGCCTAGATAGGCTGGAAGATATTGTCATGCCCGAATCACAGTCATGAATACATTGAAGAGTCGTGTGTTTGCTACATGTAATATGACTTCGAATATGTGTGTTAAAGTATGAATTGATTAATTCATTAAGTGCCAACATATTTCCTTCACTTATGTTATGATTGCGTGTGAATTACTTTGTATGTTTTTCCCGTCTACTCACCTGGCAGAATTCTGTCAGAATATTGGTATGAGTGTAGGAACGATAAATAGGAGCTCACTTCCAAACAATATGAGGAAACAAAAGGAAAGAGAAGATGGAACGAGTGCGATCGAGGTCATGTTAAGAGCATTATATTCAAAGTGTTTCCCCTAGAATGTTTGAGTATATTAAAGCCAGTGTAATAAATGGATTCCTGGGCAACATTTTCTAAATTGCCGATGATACGATGTAATCCCGGACAACATCATGCTACTTTATTAAATTCCAGTGCTAGTAATTCTCTTATTTCTTATCTTACTATCTCCATTTTAATTTATACCATTAACCTTCTAGGTTTATCGTATATATTATCATATATCATAGCAGTATGTATGATGGGCATACGGCGGGTTGTCACATATGATCTTCATGGTTCGGCCCATGACTTGTAGTGTGTATGGGATTGTGGAAGTTTGGAAATATCTAAGGTTTGGCGAGGAAAATTGTCGTTTAGAGATTGAAGACGACCTTGGATGACACCAAATGATAGGTCGTCTTGTCAACAGACGAGAAGATGTGTCACCTGCATGGGTAGGCGACGGGTTGTTCATGGACAAGGTTATATAGGTCTGATCCAAGCTTGAGGCTCGGACAAGGCATGGCATGCCCAGGAATGGGCATGTGTTAGCCTCAGACTAGTTCGGGTATTGGTATGGCATCACCTGGTTATAAATACCCAAACCCGGTAACTGGGTTTCTCTCTGTTGTGCAGCCCCAATTGGCCCAACTTATAGCCCCATTGAAACCACACAAGGCTTAACCTAAAAAACTTTTTCCTAAAACTTGTAAAAATACATAAGAATTTGAAAATTTTCTTTTAAAAGGAGCATGAATTTTAAATTTGATACACTCCTCATATATTAATCAACAGAGTACATAGACAAATAGCGAAAGACTTAAAGTCACACACAGCAGGCCACAATGCCCCAAGCATGCAACACAAAATGAATCCATACTCACAAGCTCAATGGATCAAGAAATGTACCCAAGGCACCATAAACATCTCATATATATCATAATCCAAAAAGAATACATGCAAATCCAATATCTATTAAGTAATAAACCCATTAGAGGGTCACAAAAAAACATCAATCAAGGCATGCACATCATAAACATCATATGTAATAAATCAACATACAAAAAGAATACTAAGTTTCTAAACATGTCATATGTAGTAGTTCAGCCCTATGAAAAACCAAGAACCTCAACCTCAAAAAGAAACTCTGTTATACAAGCTCTCGAACTAGTCCTGAAAAGACAACAACAAGAGGGGGTGAGATCTTGAGGACCTTAGTGAGAGTCATCATATCATAAACAGTTCTGGTGGAATGGAAGCATATACAAAAATGAGTATAAATCATTTGGTAATAAAATACAGTAATTCTATAATGCTACTAATGTATACAACCCAATACATGTGATGTGATCTAATACAAATGCATGATGTCACGGGACTAGAGTTTTGCGGAATAGAAACTCTCCGTGCGGCCTTAGACTATCGCTCTCGTAATAGGCTAAGTAAGCCTTCCTCACAAAGCTAGCTAGAATGCTAAGCTTATAACCGAACCGAAATGAGAGAGACACACAAAAGAATGGAGAGAAAGCTCTAAACTCTCAATATTGCAAGTATTGCTGGATTTGGTGGATGATTACAAATGAGGGGAGGCACCCCTTATATAGCCTTTACAACTCCCCAATGGATGGTGGAGATCAAGCCGTATGATCTAACGGTTATATACAAAAGTAGAAAGCACAAACACGGATCCCAATTGAGTTCCTTGATTCCCTCTCTTAGTGGGGAACATAGTGGGGAACATGTTCCCTGATTCCCTCCTTGATTAGCTCCTTGATTAGCTCCTTGATTTCCTCTTTCGGTGGGGAACGTGTTCCTTGATTTGGGGGACGGGTCCCGCACGAAGCCGAATGACGCGTAGTCTGATTTTCGGTCGTGACATTCTCCCCCACCAGACTCGACAACGCCTTCGTTGTGTGCTAAGAACTCATTGATTTCGTCTTGGTACTGCCAAAGATCGAAATCTTTCTCCCAGCTTGTCTCGCTAGGAGGGTCGTCTTTCCATCGAACCAAGTACTCCACATGGTTCATGTGCTTCCCACTTTTTTGCACCACCCGCCTTGATAAGATCTCATCTAGTTTCTTATCATGGGCATTGGTCACAGCTGTGGGAGCTCTCTTGGACTTCCCCCTCTCCGGATCTTCCTTGTCTTCTTGGAATGGCTTCAACAAGCTCACATGGAAGACAGGATGGAACTCCAATCTCGGTGGTAATTCCAGCTTGTATGACACCTTGCCGCTCCTCTTCAACACCTTGAAAGGACCCTCGTATCGTCGCACTTGAACCTTGTGCAACTTGGCAAAAACTCGGCTTTGGTGAGGCATCAGCTTCACCAACACAAGATCCCCTTCATCAAACTCCAAGGGACGCCTCTTTTTGTCTGCCCACTTTTTCATCCTCTTTGCCTCCTTGGACAAGTGCACTCTTGCAATGTCCTTCTGCTTGTCACACTCTTTGACAACGCGGTAGGAGGATGGATTCGGCCATTGCTTCACTTTTTCTGCCATGGCCTGAACTTGGGATTTATGTTTCATATCCCCTTGGATCGTTTCCACTAAAGGACTCTCCGGTTGGCTGATGGCTGCAAGTGTTTTTGCCTTCAGCTCCTTCTCTCGAGCAACAGGCACCACGCAACACTAGCTCCCTTCCGAAAGTATGAGGGTGTTGGTGCAAGACACTGGGACTTGCTCTCGTCTGATCCAGGAATTGCATCCCTAACACAATCGGAAAATCATTCATAGGAACAATGGAGAAGTCAAGTTTACCTTTCCATTCTCCCATTTGTAGCTCGACCCCTCGGGCTACTCCAAAGATTGGCTGGGCTTGAGTGTTCACCGTCTTCAGCCAGCCTTTCTCCTCTTTGAACTTGATGCCAAGTCGTTGTGCTTCCTCCTTCTTCATGAAGTTGTGAGTAGCACCGGCATCGATCAATGCACGGGACTCCCTCCCTTGCACGATGGGCCTAGCAAACATTCTCCCAGCTTGCTCCACCTTGGCATCTTTAGTTGAGGCTCTAACGGCACTCAACAATTGCATGGAATTCATCCTTGGTGTTTCCATCTCTTCAGCCTCCGTGACCATGGCTGCCAGTTTATTCCTCATCGAGCAATCCATAGTTTTATGCGGCCCCTCGCATAAAAAGCATGAAAGCTTGAGTTTCTCATCCTTGTCCTGATTTTCACCTCCCCGTTGCGTGGGTTTGTCTTGGAGGAAGAACTTAAAGGACTTGAATGGCTTCTCCTTCCCTTTCTTAGCATCATTGACTTCCCCCCTACCTTTAGTCTTGTAGCTATAGAAACTCTTAGGCTTGGGTGGACTAGAACCCTCGGTCTTCCTCTTGAACACTGCCAAGGATTCAGCCTCGACAATAAACTTGTTGAGCTTATTGACATTGCATTGATGGAGCTCTAACTTAGCCCAACTTTGAAGGCCTAATAGAAACACTTACATGGCCTCCATCTCGGGCATGTCTTGGATCTCCAATAAGACTTATGTAACTCCCTCATGTAGTATCAGATGTCGTCCTTGTGGGATAACTTGTGAAGCTTCTTCCTTCACATTTCTCGGTCAGAATTATACCTTCAAAAGCTTTTTGAAATCTGCCTATATCTCCAACTTTAAGGTGCCATGCTCGATTTGAGTGTGCTTCATCCTCCACCAGGTTGTGGCACTATCGATTAGATATAATGGGGTTTGGAAAAACTGATCTTCATCGCTCTCCATGCCTACCACTTGAAAGTATTGTTCAAGGTTGAAAAGGAAGTTGTCCACTTCCTTGGCATTCCTCGTCCCACCAAATGGTTTCGGTCTTGGGACATCTAGCTTCAGCTTGGGCTTGGCAACCCCTTGCACAATGCCCTTCTTGCAATCTTTCCTGATTTCAACCAAGTCATCCTTAAATAAAGAGATCTCAGCAAGAAGATTTACCTTGAAATCATCTAACTCTTGCCTCCAAGAGTGGATAGCAATGAGGGCGCCTTGCATCTCCTCACGAAGCTCATTTACGTCCCCTGACTCGAGCTCGGTTATGCGTTGGCCATACTCCTCAAGCGTATCTTTGTCATCGGCAACCTTCATCTCCACACGAGTGATCCTTGCCTCCAATGATGACAGATGATCAACAGTCTTCATTCTCTTCTTACTTGGTTCGGGAGCACGTTGGGGTAGTCTCCCCACACGGACCTCCTCTACCTCCTCCTCAATATGGATGTTGGCATCAGAAGTAGTAGGCATCTCCATTTCTCTCTCAAAAGATTGAGTCGTAGCTCCGCTACCAACTGTCACGGGACTAGAGTTTTGCGGAATAGAAACTCTTCGTGCGGCCTTAGACTATTGCACTCGCAATAGGCTAAGTCAGCCTTCCTCACAAAGCTAGCTAGAATGCTAAGCTTAGAACCAAACCGAAATGAGAGAGACACACAAAAGAATAGAGAGAAAGCTCTAAACTCTCAATATTGCAAGTATTGCTGGATTTGGTGGATGATTACAAATGAGGGGAGGCACCCCTTATATAGCCTTTACAACTCCCCAATGGATGGTGGAGATCAAGCCGTATGATCTAACGGTTATATACAAAAGTAGAAAGCACAAACACGGATCCCAATTGAGTTCCTTGATTCCCTCTCTTAGTGAAAGCACAAACACGGATCCCAAGTGAGTTCCTTGATTCCCTCTCTTAGTGGGGAACATGTTCCCTGATTCCCTCCTTGATTAGCTCCTTGATTAGCTCCTTGATTTCCTCTTTCGGTGGGGAACGTGTTCCTTGATTTGGGGGACAGGTCCAGCACGAAGCCGAATGACGCGTAGTCTGATTTTCGGTATTGACAATGAGTTCAATGAATATAAAATATGCATCCCACCACCATTGTTGTCCTCGAAACATGTGGAGAAAACATTCTATCACACATGTTACTCACCCATGCACAACTTGGAAAGCCTAAAGGCACAAATTTTGTAGCCTATCATACACACATTCACTAGGCATACATGTACCACCCAAACTCTTAGATAAGTAACTACCCCCTCTGCTGGGATCTCATATACTTACCTCACATATGTCAAGCGTTGCTCGTCAATTCCATGTCAAGTCCTAGAAATTTCATATAAACATGCATACGCTTTACAAATATAAGATCAAATCTCAAATCTCATTATAAATTAATGTAATGTGATGTAATGCATGATGAGACACTTATGGTTACTCAATTGGGGTTAGGAAAACTATAGGATAATGTTTAATTAGAGTTTAATAAGTCACAAATGTGTAATTGGTCAGTGGGGGTTAGGAAAACTATAGGAAAATGTTTAATTAGAGTTTGATGAGTCACAAATATGTAATTGGTCAGGGGTCTGTCTAGGGTATACTGGACCAAGGGGTGTCCAGGGTCACAGGGGTGTATACTAGACTAGGGGGTGTCTGGGGTAACAGGGGTGTATACTGGACTAGGGGGGAACTAGGAGTATGATGGTATAACTTGTGCAGGGGTGAGTCAGGGGCACGGTTTCTAGATTTTTCACACTCGCAAAGGAATTTTCCACACTCATAAATCAGCTTTTTCGTCACTCTAAATGATTACAAAATACAGCATCCTCATAACTCACTCATGCAATGCACCCACATGAAGAACAACAAGAATCACACCTTTTTAACTCAAATCAACCATCAACCAAGAGTCAAGCATACTTATCAAGTAATATCTTAGAAATTCTCATAATGCATTTCAAACACAATTCAAGCATACATATAAGTTCCACATATATATTTATGCATTACAAACATGCCCAAAATCAGTTTCAAAAGCTCAAAGAGACCTCAGACAACCATCAAAATCAACAAAAACTCCAATGCGATCAAAACTCCCAAAATGACCAAAAGCCCTAAACTCATCAATCTATCCAAAACACTCCACACAAAAAACTGATCAATTGAAACCAATAGGGCACCTTAGAAAACATCACAACAAGCTAAAGGAAACATCAATAGACCAAGAAAAGGAAGAAATCGGGTACTTACCTCTAAAATGTGATTTTGCCCTAAAATGAACAAATCAACAAAACTCGCTCCAAATCTTCAAACCACCAGTGGAAATCCATTGAGAGAGGTTAGGAATGATTTTTGGAAGAAAGCTTTAGGGTTGTTTCAGAAGAAAAATTGATTTGGTGAGGTGTGGGTTCTTTAGGATGTGAATGGCATAAGTGAAAGTGAAGGGAAGGGCTTGGCTCAACACTTTGAAAATTGTTCTCAGTGTTGGGCTGGGTATTTATATTCTGGAGCCCAGAAATCCTGAAAAACCCAAAAAAAATTTAAAAATATTTAAACACACCCTGAGCAGGCCAAAATAGTGTTTAGGCAATTAAAACATCAAATTAGGTTTTTAAAATATAAATGGGTTCGCTGAATAGTAATCAGGCACACAACTGCTAAATTGGCCCAAAGGCCTTCGACCAATCAAAATGGACTCAATAAACATACTCTTGGGTCTCAAAGGCAAAAACAGATAGTTCCACTAGACTCAGGCCTCGAACAAATCATAGATCTAAAAAGACACTAATGCACGCTAATATCACCAAACCACATGTCGTGCATAATCATCGGCACACAACCAATAACACAAAACTTGACACCTAGGCTCTATAACTATGTCCATGTCACTTAGTCAAAGGGTCAACACTTTGATCCACTGTCTAGTTGGCTGGTCAAACTCACACAAACAAACCAATCTGATCAATCTGATTGTGCTCAAATGCTAACTGGACTCTTTGAGGAACGGAGTCTCACATTGGTGGTGCCATGTGGTGTGCTCTGATTTTTCATAATTTATTTAATTATAGAAAAATAAGAAAAATAGCCAAAAATAGTAGAAAATCGGGAAAATAGTAGAAAAATGAGAAAAATTATAAAAAATACTAGATTAAATTTAGATTCTAGGGATATCAAGATTTTAAGATCTAGAGATGGTTTTGAGGGTCAATTAAATAATATAAGATTTGAAATAATTGGAAAAAATAGGTAATTTCCCGGTTTGGTCTAGTATCGTGATTAATTGAGTTGAGGGTTTTGAAGTGTTATTTTATATTATTGCAACCCTTGAGATTGATTTAATCAAAATTAGATATCACTGTATTTAGGTGGATACCTACTGAAGCAATATCTTGAGGAACCGGTACAGGAAACAAGTGTGGCTATTCAAACTTCGAAAACCCGTGAGTGGATAGACCCTTTTACTTAATTGCTTGAATAGTTGGTATGATCATATAAATGTCTTTAATAAAAGAAATTATAACGAAATAATAGTATGAAATCTTATGTGTACTTAAATGCATGTGAATCATTTGATAATATAATGTGTCGTATGAATGAAATATTATGCTTGGTATTGAGGTGTAAATAACGCATTGAGTCACATCCAAAATCATAAGATAGATCATGCATTGCAATAGTATAGGGTAACCTATGCAACTCCTTAGAGCTCTCCGAGTATGGTGGTGTGGCATGAACTTGTCGAGGGAGTCATAAGGAGGGACAAGGATTTTACAATTGTGCTAATTGAATGTATGATAGGAATTCCTAATGTGCGTACTATATAGGTGGATTTACCATCACCTATAACTCCAGCATCGTTAGTGCATTGGACCAAGTGTTATGCATGTCTTACTAGGACATACCAAGTCATCATATATGAAATAATGAGAGAAAAGATGTGAGAAGTCACATGAAGTACCACTAACGTATCACAGTCTTATTCGTTGGACCTATACAAACTGAGAGATATTGCTAGCTCAGTCACTGTCGTAAATGCCTTAAGAGTCTTGATATTGCTATGTATATTGATTGTGACTATACTCTTTGACTCATTGATGCCAACATGTCAGTGTATTATATGAATGTGTGTAAAATATTTTGTAGGTTTTTCTCTTTCGCTCACTTAGTAAGTTTTTGTCAAATCTTTGGGTCTATGTTTGACTAGGAATGAATATGGTTGCGATTTTTTCCAAGACAAACAATCAATCAAGAAATAGCTTAAGACCAGGTCAAGATTCTTTTTGGACATCAGTATTTTATGTTTGGACATCATATTCCCCTAGGCTTAGTTTTTATGTTATAAACGACTTGTGTAAATTAAGAATGCAATAAATCATAAAGGAAGCTATAGTATTATTGAAATAGCATTTAATGTCTAATCATAACTCAATTTTTCCTAAATGACACCATTAACTATAACTAAATCCACTATTTTCCTTTTTAATTATTTTTATTATCTCCTCTACTACTAATTGCTCTATTCTAGCATTGTAGATTTACTATATATATTGCTAGGTGACATGACAGTGTATATAATGGGCCTACAGCGATTGTTGCACAAAATTTTTAAGTTCGACGCGACAATGGATCTTCAAAGACTCTTTCTTGGATTATTTTTTGGGCTAGGATATGCATTAATGGAAGTGGATTCACTTGTCATAGCATTGGGCTCAAGATGAGGCTAAATTTTGACGGATGTTAATGGAATGTGTCAAGCCTATAGAAGTTAGCCCACGTGACAAGCCCACATAAGTAGCCCACATGCCGAATTAGGCCACACGGCCTGGTCCATAATTCATAAATTAAAATAAATAATAGGATAACATTAGAGTTTACCTATTAGGATTAGTGTTTTAATAAACTTTATAAGATAAGACTTTATCTAATAGAGATTAAGTCTATCCATCAGCTAGTATATAAGGGATGACACCCCCTTTCTTTTATTCATTCAGAGACTTTCATTCAAGTTTTATAAAGCGGAGTCTTCCCCTCCATATTCTCCCTTATTCTTCTATTTTCATATACTTTGAGTTTGAGAGAATTTAAGGCTGAGTTAGCCAATTAACAAGTAATTGACTAAGTGTTCCACGTGGTTTGGTTCGTAAATCTCAAACTCATGACGGTTGGTAGCGGTGCGCAAATTTTCATAGGGAGATTGTGTACGAGATGACTTCACAAAGTCCTAAACCCTTTTTCCACATAAGATAGAGTTAGTCTATGGAGAGCCAGCTTGGAAGAAGTAACAAAGATTGATCCAAAGCCCCTATTGTGTGTCCACACTCGAGGCGAGGTTATTCATTATCATGGAGGATATGTGTGAGACCCAACCCGTAGGGGGGTAAGGTTACCCAATCCCATATCAGAAAGGAGCGAGGGAGGTCTTGGGTTTATATGTGTTGTGTGATGGTATCATTTGTAACAAGATGCATCTTTTGGGCCATGTGGTTAGAAACCCGACTCAGCATTGCAGTTGTGATCCATCACACGCACATACACGTCCGGGCCCGCTGGCCCGAGGGTCCGGGGGCCGGGTCATGATAAATGGTAACGGAGTCGATCTCGTTCCCTCTTCTAGGTAGGCTTGGGCCGTATTGTGTATTCACGTTTGGGATGTGAGTTTGGACCCAAGTTAGTTACGTTTGAGCTCTTTTCGTGAGGACATGAGGTCTATAAGGAGGGGAGATTGTGAGACCCAGCCCGTAGGGGGTCAAGTTACCCAATCTCATATTGGAAATGAGCGAGGGAGGTCTTGGGTTTATATGTGTTGTGTGATGGTATCATTTGTAACAAGATATATTTTTTGGGCCATGTGGTTAGAAGTCCGACTCAGCATTGCAGTTGTGATCCATCATACGCACATACACGTCCGGACCCGCTGGGCTGAGGGTCCAAGTCGTGACAATATGGATGACATTCACCAAGTTGCGGAGAAGGCATCTGAGGAATTGACAAATATGAAGGATCAGTTTAACTCCACCTTTAATGAAGTAGTGTCTTCCGCAAGGCAAGAGTTTTGTGACAATTTTGCTTCTGAGACATGGGAAATAAAGGAGAGGATCTTAGTGGTCGTAGAGATTTGACCCTTTTCAAGCTCTCAGTTTCGCAAGGGACTGTGGCGATGAGTACAGCTGCGAAAGTTGATGTCCCCAAACTATCAACATATGGAGGAACAAGAAGGGCCAAAGAATTGGACAACTTTTTCAGCATGGAACAGTATCTTAATGATGTCAACATACATGAGGATGCTCAAAAGGTGAAGACAGCAGCATGCTAATTCACCGATTCCACACTACTATGGTGGAGACGAAAGTGTTTAAGAGAACCAGAGTGGAATTGCAAAGTTTGGTCCATGGGCCGAATTCAAAAAAGAGGTAAAGAATCAGTTCTACCCTCAGAATACTCAGCAATAGGCCAGAGCAAAGCTTCGATAGCTCAATCATACCGATTCCATAAAAAAGTACATAAAAGAATTTCAAGAAACTTTTCTCCAAATTCCTAACTTTCCTGCGGCAGAAGCTCTCTTTGCTTTCATTGATGGACTCCAATAGTGGGAAAATTCGAGTTAGAGAGATAGGGTGTGCAAAACCTATTTGGCTTATGTAGTGGCAGAATCTCTTGCTGAATTGCAAATAGGAGATTTAAAACCAAAGGCATAGAATAAGAATTTCAAAGGGAAAGGTAAAATGGGAGAGAAGCCGCAGAAGGAGAAACCTAAAAACTTCTTCCGAACAAAACACAAATCGTACCGAGGGAACAATGAAGGATGGAAAGCTGAAATTGCTCGCTTCTTTTGCATGGGTCTGCATTGCTTACGTGATTATCCAAAAAAAATTAGGTTATCAGCTTTGTGCCTGGAAAGCAAGTCGGAGACTGAAGAAAGCACTGTGAAGATGGGTCATTGCAACTATAGGCCTTGAAAGGAAAGAATCAAGTTCTCCAAATTCCATCTGAAGGACGAATGCTCGTGCTTGCAAAAGGACAAGGCAAAGAGGCTAATGCCCTGACTGACACAGAGGCAAACCATAACTTCATTGAAGTGAAGTTTGCTAAAGAGTTAGGAATTAAGATTATAGAAGAAACAGGGACACTAAAAGCAGTAAATTCCGAAGCCAAACCGATTTGCAGAGTTGCTCGCAAGGTGAAGACAGGCCTCGGAGATTGGCAAGGGACAGTTGATTTATCTATGTTTCCCATTGATGGCCACCCTTTAGTACTCGGCATGGATTTTCTAGACAGATACCATGCAATTCCCATTAGTTTTTCTAACACTCTTATTCTGGTAGATGGAAAGAAATTTTTTTTATCCCAGTCATAAAGGAAAGGGTGTTAAACTCCAAGACCCTTTTGGCTATGTAATTTTTGAAGGGTTTCAAGAGATAAGAGCCCACATTCATTTCTAGTCTGAAGATGGAAAAAGATGGCACGACGAATTCCTTTAAGGACCTTGTTGACGAGATCCGCACTGTTTTTGGGGAAAACAGGGATGTGTAATCCCAAGGAATTGCCAAAGAAATTACCACCTAAACGAGAGGTGGACCACAAAATTGAGCTAGAATCAAAGTCAAAGCCACCAGCTCGTAGCCTATATCGTATGGCTCCTCCCGAGTTTGAAGAATTGAGAAAACAAATGAAAGAGTTACTGGAAGCAAGATTCATTCAGCCATCCAAGTCCCCATATAGTGCTCCAGCATTTTTTTAGAAGAAATAAGACATCTCTTTATGAATGTTTATCGACTATAAAGGATTGAACAAATTCACGACAAAAAAAGTATCCAATTCCTTTAACAGCCGATTAGCCGATTTATTTGATCAACTCGGCAGTGTTTGTTGGTTCACAAAACTGGACTTAAGATCAGGTTATTATCAAGTCAGAATTGCCGAAGGAAATATGGAAAAGACTCCCTACGTAATAAGGTTTTCCAAGTACAGAGTATTCATCCTTACGACTAGGCATTAGACAGAAGTGCAAGCAACACAATTGATTTTCATATATGTGGTGAAGTATTGGGGAATACCTCAAACTATCATCAGTGATTCAGATCCAAAATTCACAGGGATGTTCTGGAGTGAAAACGGATAGGGTGAACATATTACTTGAATTATACTTGCGATATTATGTGAATGCCAACCAACAAGATTGGGCGAATTTGCTTAACATTGCCCACTTCTCATATAACTTTCATTGGAGTGAGTAAATAGGGTAAGATCCCATTTGAAATTATCATGGGACAGCAGCCGGTTACTCCAAGTTCTATACAGACAAGTTATACAAGAAATAGCCCTTTAGCATATCACTTCGCTAAGGATTGGCAGGATTTTAGACAACACAACAACATTCTTGATGAGAGCTGCCAGAAAGACAAAGAAGTGAGCAAATAAAAGGAGAAGACATTGTGAGTTCGAGATAGAAGACCTGGTGATGGTGAAACTAATGCTGCACCAATCAAAAATCTTCACTCTGTTACACAAAGGCTTAGTAAGGAAATACGAAGGGTTTTTCAAAGTTATAAAAAGGATCGGAAAGATATAATACAAGTTAGAGCTACCAGCAAGACTCAACTTGCACTGAGTCTTCCATGTAAGCCTACTTAAACCTTATAAACTGATCCAAAGGATCCCCATAGTGGTGTTTCAAAAAGAGGCGCCCACAGCCATCACTTCCTCATACGATAAGTGCTGGCTTCAGAAAGAAAGATAACAAAGGAGAGGATAAGAAAGAAAAAGAGGTTAAAGATCTGAGAAAAAAAGGATATGGGGAAGACGTAGGGATAAGTTGAAAAATAAATAAAAATCGTGAAGTCGCCACTTATCTTGTTTTATTCTTCTTTGTTGTCCTTCTTCATGAATTCTTATCTTTTTTTCTTACTCTCTCGCAGTATATGAAGCCGTCAATCGAAGAAAAAACATAGTTAGTTACGAGAATAAAGAGAAAAAAAAAATAAAAATCCCTAAAAAAACTACTATGTTGAAGCTGAGTTTGTGAATTGGACAAAGAGGAGCAGATGTGCAATATTCTTCTAATTCCTCAATTGTTGTTGTCAGTTTTTGTTTATTCGTCAGTCGATTCCAGCATGATGAAAAGGCGATTTGTAGGAAGATAGTGATTGGTAACAATAAAGATTTTTTTTCTTTTTGATTTGTATTTTTTAAATATATAATAAATAAAATTTAAAATATATTTTTCAAATCGATTGACCCGTCTCTGGTTCAACCGGTTCTAATAAAACCGGTTGGATCAAATGACCCCGCACCTGCTTTATATTCCCATTGAACTGCCCGGTTCAGTTCGGTTTTTGGCTGTAACACTAAAACTAATTGATATATTTATTAATTATTAGATTAAATTTGTTAAAACCAATGGTTTAACAAATTCTATTAGTTTAAGAAATATGATTGTTGTTGATATACTAAGAAAATAGAAAACTAATCGGATAAAAGACAACAATATCATTCATTAACTTAAAAATGACTCCAGATAAACTCTTAAATAAAAGCAACTATGATGTCTTTGTCTTTTGCAAGATATTCTCTCTCCTCAATTCGTGAAATTCTCTCTAAAAACTGCATTCGTTTTTCAATTTACTCGTGATTTCTCAATCAAATCTGAAAAGCTCTTATATTTCTGTTAAGCATCAAAGAATCAGTCTATTGCAATCCCAATTAGTTTTACAATCTCTTCTCTATTTTGTATTATCACCTAAATTCTATCCAACTGAAGAATTCTTCTCTCTTAATTGATTTTTCCTAAATATATACATCAAATTCAGTTAGACTTCACTCATAATATTGTTAATGGTATCGTATTATATTTTTTTTTTTTATTAAATAAATAATTTAGTTAATTAGATTGTTAACGAGAAATACTACTAGACCATGTTGTTAATAAATATTTATCGTACTTTAATATTGGCATGTGATAATTCATGTTGTTCTATTATTACACATAATAATATTTTTGATACAAACCTGAAAACTTATCTTTAGTCTTCTTCTTGATGTCAGACAATTTATATAATACAAAGAAAATATTATTAAAATATATTTAAAAAACTAAAACAATATAATGGTTGTGAAAAAACTCACATGGTTATAGATAATTTCTAAGACTTTTTTTTAAGACAAATAAAACAGAAAGCTACGGACTATGTGAGCTGATTGGTAAAATAATATTTATATAGAATTATTAAGTCTTAAATTAATAAAAATAAAATAAAAATTTTATCCACTAAATCAAAACCAAAATGTAACCTTGTAATAAGCAATTGACATAACTATTGGATAGTGGAAAGAATAAAATCAGTTAGGAGACTTTAATAGACTCGGAGAAACTCTTTTTACTCAGGAAATAAATATTTTATCTTATTCTTATTTAAATTTTTACCAAAATCAGATATTTTATATCCAATTTATCTCTTTAAAGTTTAGAGAAAAGGTTAAAGTAGTTTAATTCATTAAAATTTATTAATATCCATAATAGTTAGTGTCATGTCTCTAAATTATCAAAATTTTAAAAAGTTTTAGAACCTTTCCATTTCGAATTAATACAAATAGTAGTATACTATACCTTTGCACTGTATTTTTATCAAAAACTATATTCTTATTTTTTAGCATACATTTACAAAATATTCATCAAACACTGGTATGCCTAACTCAAATAACTCTTATTAATATAATATAGAATGAAAACAACAGCAAGATTGACTTAATACGTGACTTAATTAAGTTTTACATCATATCTAATTGTGTAGTACGAATTTGAAAAGATCAGACATCTCTTGCACAAGAGAAACACTATTATTCCAAATTTTTATGCTCCTTCTAAAAATATCAGTTGTCTCTACTATATTATATTTGGATATAATATAATCAGTGAATTCGTAATGACACTTTTTTCCCCATCGTGCAACCAAAATGCTAGCCTCCTTGGAAATTTTTGCCTTGCCAAGCAAACTGTCTACAACCTGTTGCCCATAATATTATGGCACTTTAAATGAACATATTGGAACATCTTTAATTATTTCAGGTGAAGGAGCCAGTAATTCTCTGAATTCTTGTCCTTGTGTAAATAAAATGAGTGTTAAAGTAAGAAAAGTGACCATCGTGTTCTTCTCAACCATTCCCATGACTACTACTTTCCAAGAAAAGATAGTATTTCTTAGCATTTTGTTTGTGACGGAATTAGTTTTTTGTTTAGATTTCTACAGTTTTTGTCTTCGGTTGATTTCTGTTGTCTTTTCGCGTGTTCTTATGATTTCTTAGCATCTATTCATGATGTATGATCATGAATTTCCTTCTTTTAAACTTCTCTATGCTTAAACTTGAAATTGTCTTATGCCCTACTTTTAGCGACGAAATTTGCATAGTTAATTGGAATGGTAATTCAGGTTGAATCTTGTTAAGTTCCTGGCTATCACATCACACATCCAAGGGGGAGGCACCTGCAGCATCTGATCACTGGTTTCTGATAGGTTTGGTGAGTGGAATTGGTAAGGAAATAGGGTATTTAATTGATTATTGAATGTGCATGCTTAGTTTGTTTTTGTCTTTGCCTGGTGATAATATAGGTGGTTCGGAATTACCTAATAAAGGCAAAGGAGTAGTTTCTTGTTCAGAGACAAGAGAGGTAGGATCTACGCCTCATCGGTTTCTCCAAAGACCACTGTTATTTTCTTGATGTTTTTGATACCTGCCCTTGTTGTATTGCATGCGATTTGATTATAGAGTGAGAGTATGAATTTCAGATTGAGATATGGATCTCATAGGCTATATCGAACCCCTGAGTTAGGTATTGAATGCCTGAGTTAGATAAGTTATGTGAATTGAATATGTTGATTATGTTCTGACATGATTGAGGATACCCTGTTATGGTATTATGCTTTGTACTTGTTTGTGTGTCAGGATCCTTTTCCGGTGGCCATTCGGGGTAAGCGTTGATGCTCCTAAGGAGAGGAGAGGTTCTTACTGGCATGGGAGTTGTATGGGTGGCAAAGACCAGCATGCGCGCGCTGGATGTCTGGTCCTTGTGTGGCCGGAACCCTATCCCTGTGTGGCAGGAAACCCTTATCCTTGTGTGGTTTGGGATGCCCAAGTCCGTGTGTGGCTTGGGAAGACTTGTCCTTGTGTGCAAGAACACTGAACCCTGTCCTTGTGTGGCAGGTAGCCCTTATCCTTGTGTTGTTTGGGATGCCCAAGTCCGTGTGTGGCTTGGGAAGACTTGTCCTTGTGTGACAAGATGACTTACTAGGCTTACTGATTAGCTTGTGTGTTAACCGTTTACCCTTTGTGCAGTAAGCCTTGGACAACATAGGTGGAAGGGGATGACTTTTCTTCTTCATTGTCGAGAGCAATCTAATGAGTTCCACCTACCTGTGTACTTCTGATACTTTTGAAAGTGTTTGTAGTCCTCCCTCAACCATAGATTCGGCCCTAATCCCTTTCTGAATGATTCTTGAATTACGTGATTCCCTTTAGATGTTTAGGAATGATCTAATGCGAATTGGGAGATTTGTGTTTAGGGTTTCTGCAGATCTTATGATGCTGCGACCCTACTGAGATTCTTGTAATCTCATACCGTTGTTTTTTACCATTTTTCAGGCTTAGGTACATCCACTGTCCGTGGTACCAGTGTGTGAGATCAAGCCTGCACGGCGGGGCGATATCGCATCTCATTTACATACTTGATCCTTGTTTACTTGCGAATATAACATGAATGATTGGGCTACTTTCTGGTTTATTTTCAGATCCCTCCTTTGCTTGCTATTTCCGTAATATGTTGGAGGATTTTTTGCTGATTGTTTGGATCCCTATGGGACTTGTGTGTTGTGAACCCAATGATTTAATTTAAAGACGGTCGCTGATGTTTTATTTACTTCGTATGTTACCAAAATATATGTCCAATATCATACTCCAATTGATGTTAAACATTAAAATAAACATGTTATAAAAAACGAAAGTTAATGGTAAGTCTTGTGAGATTCAGATAGGTCCTAGATGTTAATTGGGCGTATTTGGGTTTCACGGCGGTGATGACCTTAATCCGAGCAAATAGTAATAGTTAGGAATTTGGGTCGACACAGGTAATTTCTCATTAATTATGTAGCTAAAGATTTAAGGTTCAAAATAATAGAATTATGATTTATTTCTATAATAAGATATATGTGATATTTTAATAGACAGTTGTCATGATTATAAAAGATGAATTGTGAATAAATAACTTATATAAAACTAATAAAAATAATTTTTAAAGATAATTCAGGATGAGTCCATGTGTGTTTTCTAAATGTAGAAATAAGACCTAAGGAGAATTAATAGACTCGGAAAAACTTTCTTTACCAAGAAAATAAATATTTTATCTTATTCTTATTTAAATTTTTACCAAAATCAGATAATCATCAAACACTGGTTTGCCTAATCAAATAACTCTTATTAATATAATATAGAATGAAAACAACAACAAGATTGACTTAATACGTGACTTAATTAAGTTTTACATCATATCTAATTGTGTAGTACGAATTTGAAAAGATCAGACATCTCTTGCACAAGAGAAACACTATCATTCCAAATTGTTATGCTCCTTCTAAAAATATCAGTTGTCTCTACTATATTATATTTGGATATAATATAATCAGTGAATTTATAATTACACTTTTTTCCCTATCATGCAACCAAAATGCTAGCCTCCTTGGCAAATTTTTGCCTTGCCAAGCAAACTGTCTACAACCTGTTGCCCATAATATTCTGGCACTTTAAATGAACATATTGAAACATCTTTAATTATTTCAGGTGAAGGAGCTAGGAATTCATTGAATTCTTGTCCTTGTGTAAATAAAATGAGTGTTAAAGTAAGAAAAGTGATCATCGTGTTCTTCTCAACCATTCTCATGCCTACTACTTTCGAAGAAAATATAGTATTTCTTATGCTTTGTTTGAAGAAAGCCTTGGTGATAAATTGAAATGTTGGTAAAGAAATTTTATAAGATAAAATATATTGAAACGGTCTGTGATTTTACTACAGACATTAATTCAAATAAATCTTTTAAAATTGATGAGACTGGTAGTTCTATTTTTGTATAATTAATTATGTGATTGATTCCTACTTATTACAACATTTATTTATTATTGTATTAGTGGAAATAATTTTTCGTATAAATACTTATAACTTATACAAAGTATCTTTTATTTGTGATTATACAATCAATGATATGCGATATGGATGAATAAAAGAATTCATTAATTTCTCATTAATTATGTAGCTAAAGATTTAAGGTTCAAAATAATAGGATTATGATTTATTTCTATAATAAGATATATGTGATATTTTATTTTTTGAGAGAAGTCTAAAAAATAGAAAATAAAACTAGACATGCATTAAACCTATTTAAAGAGAGATTGGTGTGAAAATAATACTAATAAAAAAATTATTAAAATTATCGTCAACATCAAATAATAACCAAAATAATAATTTTTTCTTTGACGCCTGTATTTTGAGTTTCAAAACTACCTTGAAATTTAATTAGGTATAGACTTTTCTGATATAAAAATCAATGTAATTATAAAGTATCATGATAGCTACTATGCAAGATCAGATGCTAGATAGAAGTTTTATTTTGTCTTTGGTATTATCAATGTTTTCTACAAACTAAAGGGTTCTAAAACCTTCTTCGAGGGTTAATTTTTCATATTTTTTAAGAAACAAACGAAATCTTGACTCGGAGAAGTGATCCAGCTGACTTTAATAGACAGTTGTCATTATCATAACAGATGAATTGTGAATAAATAACTTCTACAAAACTGATACAAATAACTTTCAAAGATAATTCAGGATGAGTCCATGTGTGTTTTCTATATGTAAAAATAAGACCTAAGGAGAATAGACTCGGAGAAACTCTCTTTACCCAGAAAATAAATATTTTATCTTATTTTTATTTAAATTTTCACCAAAATCAGATATTTTATATCCAATTTATCTCTTTAAAGTTTAGAGAGAACGTTAAAGTAGTTTAATTCATTAAAATTTATTAATATCCATAATAGTTAGTGTCATGTCTATAAATTATCAAAATTTTAAAAAGTTTTAGAACCTTTCCATTTCGAATTAATACAAATAGCAGTATACTATACCTTTTTACTGTATTTTTATCAAAAATTATATTCTTATTTTTTAGCATACATTTACAAAATATTCATCAAACACTGGTATGCCTAACTCAAATAACTCTTATTAATATAGTATAGAATGAAAACAACAACAAGATTGACTTAATACGTGATTTAATTAAGTTTTACAGCATATCTAATTGTGTAGTATGAGTTTGAAAAGATCAGACATCTCTTGCACAAGAGAAACACTATCATTCCAAATTGTTATGCTCCTTCTAAAAATATCAGTTGTCTCTACTATATTATATTTGGATATAATATAATCAGTGAATTTATAATTACACTTTTTTCCCCATCGTGCAACCAAAATGCTAGCCTCCTTGGAAATTTTTGCCTTGCCAAGCAAACTGTCTACAACCTGTTGCCCATAATATTCTGGCACTTTAAATGAACATATTGAAACATCTTTAATTATTTCAGGTGAAGGAGCCAGGAATTCACTGAATTTTTGTCCTTGTGTAAATAAAATGAGTGTTAAAGTAAGAAAAGTGACCATCGTGTTCTTCTCAACCATTCCTATGACTACTACTTTCCAAGAATAGATAGTATTTCCTATAGTTGTTTGAAGAAAGCTTTGGTGATGAATTGAAATGTTGGTAAAGAAATTTTATAAGATAAAATATATTGAAACGGTCTGTGATTTTACTACAGACATTAATTCAAATAAATCTTTTAAAATTGATGAGACTTGTAGTTCTATTTTTGTATAATTTATCATGTGATTGATTCCTACTTATTATAGCATTTATTTATTATTGTATTAGTGGAAATAATTTTTCGTATAAATACTTATAACTTATACAAATTATCTTTTATTTGTGATTATACAATCAATGATATGCGATATGGATGAATAAAAGAATTCATTAATTTCTCATTAATTATGTAGCTAAAGATTTAAGGTTCAAAATAATAGGATTATGATTTATTTCTATAATAAGATATATGTGATATTTTATTTTTTAAGAGAAGTCTATAAAATAGAAAACAAAACTAGACATGCATTAAACTTATTAAAAGAGAGAATGGTGTGAAAATAATACTGATAAAAAAATTATTAAAATTATAGTCAATATCAAACTATAACCAAAATATTATTTTCTAAAATAGTATATAATCTCCAAAAATTCTAAAATAATTTCTACCACAAATTTAGACTTATCTTAGGTTTTTAATTTTCACTCATCGTCTAGGACTCCTCAATCCTAATTTATGATCATTGATAGTTATATAAAAGATACAACAAAATAATTATAAGGTATTGTACGATATTACGATATACCCTCTAAACCAACTATACAACACACACGGGTCGACTTGACACTAAGTCGGAGGAAATTAAGTCGATCTAATCATCATCAGCTTGTGTTATTTATCTTAATTAAAATCTCCTAAAATCAGAATTCTCACATGCAATGTATGTTGTAAAACTGAGATCCCTTATAAAATCGTGCATTATATGAAAATGTATTTTTAATAATTAATATCTAAACATCTATATGTATAGAAGTCTGTTAAAATTTATAAAAATTAGCATTATGCCCAGAAAAATAACTAAAAAATTGTCATAAATTCCTTGAAATAAGTAGAATACTTCAGAATGATGGAATTATTTTTTTATAAAAATATAATTTATAATAATTAAAATAATTTATATTAAATTTTTAAGAATCATTTTATAATAGAATACCTCTAAAACATAACAGAAAATTTTTATATCCTCATAACCCATCTTTGTACCTAATTAAAATCCTCAATCACGGAAATCCATTCTAATACCTCTTTCATAAATTTTGTTCTTATACTTTAGTAATTTATACATATAATTAGTACATTAATAAATGGTCTCAAAAGTAGGGAATTTTGTTTCAGTACGGAATACCAAAGCCCCAACAAAACTCAAAGGATGATTCTTAAGGTTATCAAGGTTGAGAAGTACCCAACACAGAGTTTAACAATCACTAGGGATGAAATTAAAATTTTCACGCCACGTACCTTAGTCTAGGAGTAATCATCCCTATCACGAGACCCTGAGAATAATAATTATTGTGCTATCCCCAAAATCTTGTAAGGTTTTGAAAATAAAATAATTAAATATATAGTGAAAACAAAAACGTAGGTAAGTTCAGAATAATAAATAAGATTTAAAAAAAATTATTCCAATATGGGTTCTTAATCAGGACTAAACCAAAATCACACAATTCTTGTATAACAAAATTCCACCTGTAATAGTTTTATATATGTCACAGTATATTTAAACAAAACCTATATCATCCTTCACAAGCAACAAAAACTAACCATATATACAATCCATCACAATGTTTCAAAACAATTCTATGTAGTCTACAAGGTCTAAGACACCAGAAAAACCATATATCAACAAGATATAAATCAAAAGGGACAAAAATTTAAAAAAAATACATGTTCGGTTTTCCGGTGTACATATCACATCAAAAGTCTGATCAAACCTATCAATGA